>OY998181.1:55696925-58096925 GCA_963921935.1 Galeruca laticollis
TTAATAATTGCCAGCTAAAATTATGGTGTTAGTTTAATAGATGTTCGTAGTTTACTTACTGACAAAAACATTAGCGTGTAGATTTTTTTAATGTTTCTTAGTGCCGATTGTTTTTTCATAAAGAGAGGTCTCAGAATGTCTTCCGCCTCAAATCAATCCCTGATAATTAGGAATAACAAAATTTTGAACAATTTTAATGATCTGAAAATTTCTTTTCCGTACGGCACTGTTGGTGAAATATAAAATTCTCATTGGAATCACGTACGTCCAGAACGAAAAATTACATAAATTTGTAGTTCGGTTTGAAAAAAAGTTGGAGGTGAATATAACAGGGATATTTTTATGTGGAAGATCTTTTTAAAATGAGGAGTGGAGGTGAATAACCGGCAGATGAAAAAAAATATATATAAAGTTTCCATTTCACGTACTTTTCATTCAGTTCACTATCTATCGCTTAACATATACATGTAGTCAAGTTGTTGTCTAAACACTTTTTGAATATATCACTGACAAAGGCACGCACATATATTCTGAAAAGCTACTAGAATTTTCATCTGTTACTAGCTGATATTTCGAATTTTTCGCTCTATATATATATATATATATATATATATATATATATATTGACATTATTTTGTAAAATTTATTATCACTAAATTTATATATTATTTCAGGAGAATTGTTTGTATTTTGAGGTACTTGCCACCACAAAACTTTCACTTTGTTACTTGTTGTTTGGTTACTATTTTTTTTTAAATCTTTGCTGACCAAGATAAGTAAGTTTTTTGTTGTAGCGGCGTGTACCAACTACAAAGCTGATAATGTTCATGGGTGGCGCCCATTTATCATATCTTATTTTAATTAGATTTAACTTAATTTTTTCTCTTTCTCTACAAATTATCTCATTTCTTTCATAAGCAAAGATTTGTCATTTATGAGAAAATAAAGTAGTATTACCCGCCAACCGGTAAGACCTACTCCTAGATCATTATTTAGCTGGCAAAAGAATTCCGCCTGAGATGGTATATGACTGAGTAATCCACATCAATAAACCTTGTGAAGAGGGTTGGAAGGAATATAAATATGAAAATTATACGTGACAAGTTCAATAATAAAAATGAATTTATAAAAAAATTATCAAAGTGGAAATGGAAAGATTAACAATAGTTGAAATGAATTTTACAAATGAAATAAAAGTAATGGAAATCAATTTCACAAAAATAAATGATCAAAGTTGATAAAAAAAAATATAAAAAAGTAGTCAAAGTTGAAATGAAAAAAAATTAGTTTAAATAAAATTTGAAGCTACAAATATAATCTAATTGAAAATTAAACGGCGATAAATAAAAAAACAGGAAAAGCAATTTAACTATGCTATAGTTGATAACTGTTACTTCCCTTGATTTTTTCGATGTTCACAGCTGCTTGGGAAGTCAACCAGTACTCATACAGCAACAGTTCAGCTCGTCTGGTAATTAAGTTAATCAACTACTGTATAGTTACTTCATATATAAATTGAATGGCAATCCACTTTTTAAATTAAAAAAAAAACGGGTCAAACAAACCTGATTTAGAAATATATAGAAATATTTATTTATTTAGATACTAAGGTAACGTTAATCCCATGATAAGAGATTCTTTTTATCTTTTGTGCGAGATTAAATACATTTAATATCCAAAGCAGATGCATAAAATTGGAAATACGTCTTCTATTTTCTGACTATTTGGATATAATATTGTCTCTGGCTAGAGAAATTGTACACAAAACTGACCGTGAATTCTCAATTCGTAAATCCAAGATCAACTCCGCTTTGCAACATGCTTTGAAGAGAATATAGGATGTGTCTACCTTACCGTTGCTAGTTATTTTAACAGAAGCGCAGTTTATCGCCTTTCATGCTGTAACTTTTCTTCTCAAGGTACCATGTTCTTAAGAAGTTTGACAACAAATTGCTTCCTTAAGTTTGCAATTCTGAGTGGTTATGTGACCTTAGGCCAGTCCAGTCTCTCACAATCTTTAGTATGAATTTTGTCTACTATCCGGATCTCTTCCCTCTTAAAAGAACTTATATTCGGATATCTGCATATGTTCCCAAATAGCTTGCCTTCCGTTATTTCAACATGTTTCTATCTGCATTCATCGGGAATTTATTTTGTCTATGATATTCTGATCATTCTACGCGTTACCCACATCTCAACGGCTCCAATCGCCCCATCGAACGTCTCCAACTGTTCGGAATTCAGTTCCATTTAAAAGGATTGAATGTACATATGTAGGTTTTCACACATCTGTATCTGATATCACAATTTGGGATTTGTCAGTAGGCTTTTCATTTTAAATTACGCACTTCTTGCATTTTATATAAGACAGTATATTTCAAAATCAGGATTTAGGTACTGTTGTTCCAGCATCCCAGTTATTTAAATTTGTCGACTTGCTTTATTCGTTTGTTGTATATAGTTATGTTGGTACTTTGAGTTGCAGTTTTCACATCAAACATTTTTTTCTCTGCGAAAGCATCCCTTCTTTTCTTTATAACATTGCTAAACTTTTGGCAATTATATATTTAGACTGTTTGCTATTGTTCTTTGAAATATTTTATCTGAATACATGTTGAAAAGGGCTGGGGAGAGTATGCAAACTTGCCTCATTTCTTTTCTAAAAGGCGCATCCATACTTGCTATATAACATCGTTATAAAACGATGTTATATAACATGTTATAGAAAATTTGGCAAAATATCACAAAACATTTCGTTTTCAACAAGTTATATGTTATCGGATGTGATCGGTAAACATCAAAGAGTGTTAACTTTGTTTATAAACCTGTTCACACTCGTACTTTGGAAACAAAATAACAATTGCGATCAGTGCGTGGTTGCCACTTGCACGAGAACGTTGTGTGCTGTGGAGCTACTATCCAAGTAATTGATCTCATTAGAGAAAAGGAAGTCCTGTGGAATTCTCGTCACCCGGATTATAAAAATCGTCATTTAAAACATGACGCGTGGAATGAAATTGCCAAGTCAATGGAGATGACTACAGAAACCGTAGAAAAAAATTTGGAGTCTGATTGGTTATTTCCAACGAGAACAGAAAATACCAAAATCAGGGGTTGGAACTTCCGAAGTGTATGAATCGAAATGGTTTGCGTTTAAAAAGTTGTTATTCAGGTAAAAAATAATTACAATATTAGAGACTATTCTTTTATAGTCTATACGCTAGATAACATCCTGTGTTTTTGAGAGGTCCACGATGTATTTTTGTGGGATAATACTGTCTTACATATTCAGAATCATCTGGTTACCAGCCCCAAAATGGCCAGTTTGGTTTTTATACAGGGTGGTCATATATTGAAATAAAAAATATTATATTTGTGTACAAATGTTCTTTATTTACTCAAGATGTGGGTTTGTAAGTATTGTAATTTTGGAATGGAATTTACAATATATATGTGATATATTTAAGTTATTGTTATTATACAGGGTAGTCCAAAATATCAATGTCAGTAACAAACATTCAGGTAGGTGGAATTAACAAGAAGTAATATGGAATCATGTATCATAAAGATTAGTACACTCGTGTGTTATGTTGCAGCGACAAAATGAACAACAATTTATTCCAGCTGCCCGACAACAACAGCTCTTTTTACGTGAACATTTACCACAGTTGCAATTCGGAACTAATTCTTCGGATGAAGGAAAAATATTGTCCACGGATTTAGGTATAAGATCATCATTTTCCATCTTGTATCCAAACAAAAGGGGATCTAAAGATGTAATGTTTTCTTCCAAACAGTTGATTTGGTTGTAAACAATAAAAAATGCTCGCGAAATATGTAGTTTCATTGATGCGCTCGTAGGAGGTAACTCTTTTACAGAAAAAGTTTTTCCATGGTGATACATCCAATACCTTAACTCATCAAATGTTTTTGAAGAGTTACCTGGGCGAAGCACCTGAATAAGGTACTCTTCTGCACTCTGCACTGATTCTTCGATTACTCTTTCAGACGTACCTGTAAAAATTATGCTAGTAAATTGTTTCTCAGGCATGATTATTATATTCATACCTTTAGCAAAATTACTGAGAAATTTTACTGGGCTAGCACCAAGAGCACTACGCTTGGTTCCAATTTTGCTTGTATAAGCTGGAAGAACAGAACACAATTCTGAACCGTGACGTTCAGCCATCAGGTGCAACGTAACATCCTTCCTAGTTGCTCCTACCCCTGTTCTACACCAAAGTTCCTAAAATAATAAAACACTCCATACCGCAAACAACAAAAATATAACTAAATAAGTTACCTGTAACCCTCCGTATTTATATGTTCTGAAATGATACAGAGCCATAACTAATATGTCGGTGTCGGAAGATAGTATACACATGTTTTTATGACCCTCTCGCACTGCATGAGCAATATGTACCATAATTCGCATAACTGCTTCTTCAATGTAATTTTTTTGTAACACGTCCAGGGTGCTAGAAGTACGTGATGATGCACATGATTGACAGGGTTCGATATTTGTTGCACTGCACACTATTTCAACCCCTTGCCAAAAACGATGGGCATGTTGTAGCAGATATTTACGAATAAATGTTTGAAGTAAATTTTATTTTCTACACAACCCCAAAATTTTTGAGCTTGTACAGGTAATGGTACATTATCCGCGGTTGAATGGATTGTGATATACTCTTTGCCATATCTTCGTAATCTCTCTCCAGACATTTCTAAATAGCTATCAAATATAAAGTCAATTCTATTAAGATGTCCTTTCAGTGTAACACTTATCATGTTGCAGAATGCAACAGCAAGATCTTGGAAAGTTGTCAAATTTCACCACTGTACTTTTCGAATACCCATCATAACATCAACCAGTAGACAAAATTTGCCTGAATCAGGTGTTAGAGAGTAGTCCTGGTTATCTAGTATCTTGTTTAATCCAACAAAAATGCTAGACTTTTGAGTTTTTTTTTCAAAGCGCCTTCTTTTTCAAAAAGGTAGTTATCGTGTGTCAATTCGTACCTTAACAGTAACTTTAGACTATATCCCCGTTCTTTTGCTAGCTCGATAATACGCTGAGTTTGTCTATTTTCTTTTGGAACTTTCGATTTCTTCTGTGGTACAGTTGCAGCTGCTGTTTTAAATGGTGTAAGCTTAACTCTACTAATGGTGTCAGAAAGGGGTTTGGTTAAAGTCTCAAATCTTTCCTTGTGAAATTGTTTGTATGCTTCAGAACCAGTTTCAAATATGTTCAGAAGAGCTTTGGTTACATCGGGTGGCGTCTGCTCCTGCGTAACAATGTTACGGAGTGGTTGATTTTCTTCATAAATGGATTTACGTGCTGAGAAATATATTGAATCATTTTTCCAATAATCGATTCTATTCGATCCGTTTTCCCTGGGTAATATTCATGATGGGTCGTCAGTTCATAGTTGTCATTTTTAAAAATTGTTTTTTCTCTGTACAAGTTAGATATGGCCAGAATTTCGTGATACACAAGTTCCCAAGCAGCAACAAAATCCTTTTTACGAGTCGAACCAATTATTCCTGCAGTACTTTTCTTGGACCGGTTAATGGTTTGCTCTAAAGCTTGATCTGTTCCAACTGATGTGAATGATGTTTTACTCTGCTTTACGGTGAATTTTCCCTTCTTGAATTCGTTGTATACTTCGGGGGCCGTCTTCTTCAGCATTAACATGTCATGGAGGTAAATTGAAGACCAACGCGCGTAATTGGTACGATCCATAACGTGAAAATAGGTTGCAGTTGTTCAACAGTTTATACGTGGAGGTTCCAATATCCAGTACGATCGGCTCGTATTAAATTTCTTAAGAGATTAATGAGTGCTAAGACGTTATTCCAATAACAAAAAAGGCTAGACTCTTTGCATCTCTTAGCTACAAATTGGTTAAATTGTAAAACAATATTTTGTGAATTACCTTCAAAGTAATCAAAGATAGCCTGCCCTTCTTTTGCATTTCCCTCAATAAACAAATTTTGCAATAGTTCAAGTGAGGTTAATTCTTGTTCGTATTTTGTTAAACCCTGCTCTTTAAAAAATGATTGCAATTGCATTGCAGAACTTCACCCAGTAGAAAAAATCCTCTAACAGATCTGGCATAGTTTGTGCCATTGAAAACTTGTTCAGTTGTGCCTACACCAAAGGCTCCAGTTTCAATCAGTATGCTTTCAGCACCACTACCACGTAGATATTTCCCAATGCACGCTAGCAATACTTTGATCATATGAAAGCTTCCAAGCATTAATGTTATATTTTCAAATTCTTTTTCTCTTAACAACATTATATGCCTGGCAATTCGGTAGACACCTTCATCACAAAATACTGGAAGATTGTTTTGATCTAGCTGTTGTAACATATCTTTGAAATTGCAAAGAGCTGTAAACACTGGTGAATAGTCAGTTACAGGATAGGGCAAAACTGGCAGAAATCCAACAATTTGTTCCTTACGTTTATCCTCAGAAAGGAATGCGTTAAAGGCTGGCCATGATGGAATCTGCTGATCTATTTTTGTTATGTACAATTGTCGAGGTGATTCTGATATATCCATTCTACTTAAAAACCATGCTAAATCGTCAGCTCTTAATTGAAAATATTTTTCTGGTTTTATTGGATCGTGGTCATCACTCGTTTCTGATAAACAGTTTTTTGAAATTGAAATGGGTCCAGGTACTTTATAGAATTCCTTCAATACCTGACATTTCAGTTCTTCATGAAATGATCGAGTAGAACAGTTTCTGAAATATTTGGTTTTCTATGCACTACGTCAGATTTATCTTGAAATATAACTGCAACAGTATCATGTGTTCCATTTAATCCAGATTCAGTCGCTTCGTCGTGGTCAAAGTTGTCTAACGCTGCAGTGGTAAATTTAGAATGGTCAAAATGTGAAGGAAGTGGTATATGGTTTTTACCATATACCTCATACCAGTACCATTTAAGCTCTTAATTAAGGCACTACTTTTACAGGTATTGTGAACTGCCAACCCTGTCATAGTCTGCAGAGGAGTCCTTTTTTCCCGCCATGTAAAATAAAATACATTGTTTGAAACAATGCTTTCATTTTAAGATGCTTCCCTTTAGATACCCCTTTTTTGGATGTCTTGGGAATGTCTGATTCTTCATCACTCTCAGAATCAATGTCACTATCAACGTAGAACTTATTTTCGTTAAAGTTAAAAAGTTCTGAGAAAAAAGTTAAAAGTGGTTGAGGAATCAGTATATCGTCCCATGAATGTCTCAAATTGGTTTCATCACAGAATTTATCATTTAAATCAAAATTAACACCACAAAGGGATTTTCTTAGAATTCTTGCTGATTCTTTGATAACATCCTTTGATCTTATTAAATCTACAACCTCGGCAAGAGTCACGCTTGAGTGAAAAACTAATGTAGGTTTGTTGGCTTCCAGTGGTACAGAAAACTGTATTTCTTTGTTAAAGGTGCCCACTAAATAGTTTTTAATGTCAACGTTTTTAACCGCCATTTCCAATGGTAATTGGCTATTTACATCATTACATATTTCACTCAAAGTAAAAGATTCTTCTAACTTAAAACGTGGCAATAATTTGTCTACAACATTTGACATAATTTCTTTCTTTTGTAAAAAAATTCCTTCTTTACGTTTTTGAACTGTAAGTTTTCAGACTTTAGATTTGTTTTATTTCTTTGATATTTTCATTCATAAGAGCGAAGACAATTTGCATGATAATAAATATCAGCTGCAAAGATGGATTCGATAGTTTTTAAATCCGCAATTCTAGTAAAAACCTGATCCTTAAATTCGAGAGCAATTTCGAGCAATGTTTCTGCCCTATTATTCTCACAAATTCGAAATTTTTTGCAAATTTTACCTAGCCAAATTTTACCACAAATTATACAATTTATTGTTTCGTCTTTGTTTATATCAGATGTCGAAGGTCTAGCTGTACAATTTGATCGTGTAAATGTATCGTACCTTGCTGAAGAAGTTCCTTCACCTAAGTCCTGCTTGTCCGAAATATTTTCACTGTGTTTGTCGTCCATTAGTTTCCTTGCCGCCCTTTCCACTTTTGTTTTCATCGTATAACTCCGGTAACAAGCGTTGGTCATGTGATATGAAAATAGTTCATCCTGGGATACACTTTTCAATCTTTCAAAAACAACGTCTTTTCGTTCACTAGATGCCCACCGAATCCGCACACATCCATGACTTTCACTTGTCAGTAATTCAGTTTTATTATGTTGTTGACAAATTATACACAATTTGACATTAAATTCTGCTGCATTACGCCGCAGAGAAAGTCCAATAGTTTCCATATTTGCAAAACGCTAATCACTAATATTGCACCACAAGACAAAACAAAACAAAAAAAAAATCGGTTCAAGCATTAACAAATTTCGTTCGTTCGCTCGTTCGTTCGTTCGTATTGACCATAGTGCGTGATCGTGTATCACGTGCCGGGACAAACAATGTTGCCATATTTAGTATGACATGTTTAAACTTCAGTCAAAATTGTATTTTCATTTATTTTCAGTTTTATAGCTTAGAATTTATTTTAACTCCAGTTAATGGTGAAAACGATTGAATTAGACCTATATTTACTATATAAAAGGGATTAAAAAACTGGCCATTTTCAAGCGTGGTAACCTGAAAAATCTTGTTTCATAAACCTTGAAATTGACTTTGCAAATGAGTTATCTCGTGGACCAAAAAAAAATATAGGGGCTGGGGAGAGTATGCAAACTTGCCTTATTCCTTTTCGAAAAGGCGCATCCACACTTACTATATAACATTGTTATAAAACGATGTTATATAACATGTTATAGAAAATTTGACAAAATATCACAAAACATTTCGATTTTCAGCAAGTTATATGCTATCGGATGTGAGCGGTAAACATAGATAACAGATACCTTTGTTTATAAACCTGTCCACACTCGTACGTTGGAAACAAAATAAAAACTGCGATCAGTGCGTGGTTGCCACTTGCACGAGAACGTTGTGTGCTGTTTGTGAATATGGACTTGACGAAATAAGCAGTATTTAAAACATGACGCGTGGAATGAAATTGCCACGTCAATGGAGATGACTACAGAAACCGTGGAAAAAAAGTTGGAGTCTGGTTAGTTCCAACGAGAACACAAAATACCAAAATCAGGGGCTGGAGCTTCCGAAGTGTATGAATCGAAATAGTTTGCGTTTAAAAATTTGTTATTCAGGTAAGAAGTAATTACAATATTAGAGACAATCCCATTCATGTATAATAATTCCCATTTGTGAATACAAAAATCGTAGTTTTCTGTCGGCTAAATAGGAAGGAAGAGAGTTTGCAAGTGGATAAAAATATCGGATAAATTACGTTACCGTAGCAACCCTAGCATTTAGGTACTGTCTGTTTACCAAGCAATGCACGTCAATTTGACAATTATAAATGTCAAAAACAGAATGAATTAAACAGCATATAACAATTCCAAAAAGTATGTCTAAACATTATGTTTCTACTCATTGTTCATTTAGTTTGTTAAATAAAGTTTAATTGAATTGAGTTTTTTATTCATGGGATTGTCTTACCAAATGCCACGCGAGCTCAGATTTAACAGGATATTTTTCCCGGTGGTTTTCTCATACTTACTTTCATTGGCAATTTAACTCGATCTGTTCAGGCAAAATCACTCGAGCTACGCTCTCGTGATTTTGCCAGAACAGCTCTCGTTCAATTGCCAATGAAAGTAAGTATTCGAAAACAACCACAAAAAATATCTGGCTAAATCTGAGCTCTTGTGGTATTACCCCCGACTATTCTTTTATTATAGTTAGGCATTGCCTAGTAGAAAACATATATTTATGTTGCCATGATACTTTTCCTTTATCTGAAATAAAATATTCACTGAACTCATCTCGAATCGATTGAGCATCCAATGTTGATTTTCTCGCAACTTTTTGAAGAGGAAATATTGATGTTTGAGATGAATTAGTAGTTCTCCATTGTCCTGGTACAATTATGCCAGTGACGGTATCCTCTGAGTCAAAAGTGTCTGGAGGAATATACGTATATTTCGAAGTTGCATTATTTCGAAGAAAATTATGCAGATGGACACAAGTTAATGCAACTTTTGACGCATTGTTTGCATCGAGAAGAATAGGTTTTCTCAAAATTCTGAAAACGGCGTATATGATTCTAAAGACATTTTCAACAATTCGTTGTCTTGATCCTTCTACCTGCAAGCCCGCATATGGTTTCATTATATGAGATTGTGCTTTCCGGTCAGAAAGAAACTGTTCTAGTGGTAAATTTTATGTGCAATGCTCTAACATTGATTTGAATATTGTATTTGCAAATACTCCTCCAACTGAAATGCGCCCTGACATCCGACATTAACATAAATAAATCGATACTGAGCATCAACGACTCCGAATAATACAATACTAAAGAATCCTTTGTAGTTGAAAAACTCGCTTCCACTGTTTATAGGGGCTTGTAAAATAGTGTGCTTTCCGTCCATTGAGCGTCACTGGCTATATCATACCATTCCTCTGAATTTCGTGGTAACTAAAAAGATAACGACTATCAAACAATAGCATTACAAATTGTGAGGTAACTTAGCCTGTCTTTTGTTATAGGTAGATGACAAGACCAACCTTGAGGTAGAAAACCGCACCACCGTCGAACTAGAAGCCAGTGATAGCCAAGTTGCTGACAATACCAACTATAATAAGATAGAGATACAGCAACACCAACTTCAACCAAAAATTACCGGAACACGTGTTAAAGGTAAACTAGACACCAGTAAGGCAGATGAAGCATATGAGATCTTGACAAATCTCAAAAATAAAAGTAGAGAACGTGATGACTATTCCGTTTTTGAGGAACATGTAGCATGCAAAATAAGGAAGCTTTTTACCCCATATGCAAGATCTACAGTGCAGTACTACATTAATCATATGTTATATTTTGATGAGCTGGGAAATTATGACCAACCTCCTTCAAGAATGCATGTACCCCCTTCGGATATCAACAGCCAGTTTCACACAATTCGTCAGCTGTAATGCCGTCCATGCCGTCACCACTTTCTGTATATCACTATAGCGCATCGTACAGCTGTCCATCATCATCTGCTGTAACTTCACATCGCTCCATACCATCTCCAGTTTCTGTACATGACTATCACTCCTCCTCCAGTTGTCAACCACCGTCAACTGTATCCCCTGAAGCAATTCCTTTTTAGATCAACAAAATGAGAGTCAAGACGATCTTACAAAGCTACTGTATGACATGGACCATGGTAGATTAGTGTAACATTGTCAAATAATAAGTATTACTGTAATGTTTACTACTTAATAAAGCCTTTTGTTCTAAATTACATACCTTCACATTTTCTTTTAGTGTTTCGATAAGGGCGTCACATACTTCTGGTATCATCAGAAATACTTTGCTGTGATACTTTAAACAGATACATCAAGCTGTGGTAGGAGTCCCCTGTAGCTAGGTATGGCGTCTCTAAATCTAGTATTCCTTTTAGATATTTTAATTCATCATTCATCACTTAATGAATCATAATCATCTGCTCTTAATTGCCGAAGCTGCAACTGTATTTTCTGCGGGATTCCAAATATAGTCGTATCCAAAATCCTCTTTTTCTGTTGTGGTGTTTTTTTTCTTTATCGTATAAAATGACACATGCTGCAGCGGCCAGAAGAACGTCTTGTTCATCAGATATATCGTTTCCAACTGATATTTTAAAACATCCATTGTAGTGTGTTATACGATATACTGTCCAAGTAATCTTTGGAGTCATGAAGACATGTTTTCATCGAATAATGTATTATGCACTTTCATGATTTCTCGAAATAATAGTATCATATACCGTTGTAAGAAAAAATATACAGTAGTAGTGTTCAAAATGAATTCACGGATACATTGGTTCTAAGAAGATAGTTCAATGAATCATCCAGCTGCAATTATTCTAGATTTTTGATGATAAAAATATTTCTCAGCAAACAGGGTCTTTTAAAAGATATATTTCCCTCTATAAATTCCCCGACGAGAACTACAGATCTACGAAAATGAATTGAAACATTTTTTTTGGCTGTTTAAAGAGCTATTGAACTCGGAAAATATAAGAACGTAAATAATTTTTCTTAAGAATGCACAAGGAGGTTAAAAAATCAAAGGAGCTCACCTGCTGATCCTCGACTACTTTCTTGGGGCCCCCGATTATCTGATGTGCAGTGTTCGCCACAATAAAAAGTTTCTTCTTTCGAAAAAAAAGGCGACTTGAATTTTTTTTAAATCACAAAAGAAATAAATTCGCACTACTATTTGAAATAGTGTGTACATGACGACTATTTACTGATTGTTCCTTTTTTTGCAGGAGATTCTATAGTGGTTTCGCTCCATCCTTTTCCCACCTGTGCATTTTATGTGTATGTTATTTAAGACATGAAATAGATTAGAAGGAACAATTCATCATTTAAATGGCCATCAGCGTGCTAACATTGTTTTTAATTCTAAAATTTCTCTTAATTATTAAAATAAAAAATTCCATCCTTTGCGGAAAAATATTAACAAAAACCCAGCAAACAACTATTTTTTATAAGTATGTTTTGTAAATGGTGGTATTTTCAAAGCTTCTATATTACTGCTACACACAATCTCATTTAATTAAATTTCTCAATTTCTTTTATAAACTAGTAATACAATTGTAATAAAAGGAAACATTAACTCTAAAGGGAGCACGACCCCTTTATGTTATTCATTTAAAAATAAACGCGCATACGCATAGACAACAAATAGTACATTTATTTTCAAATTAATTCCAGACTTATTCGACCGTTAACGGAAGCCGAAATAGTCTTCAATCCCAACTTTATTCCCATTTTGCTGACAATCGTCAAAATAGCGCATTTGGACTAAACAAAAGAGACAGATTAAAGGAAACAAAACACAAGTCGGCCCACCTACTAGGGGCTCCCGTTAGAGTATTTCCCCTGCCGCGAAAATGGCCCAGTGGAGTACTAAAGGGAATATCCAATGTTAGGTTACCTTCTTCCAATTATAGAGAAAAAATAAATTGGTAAATAATTTTTGTTATATAATTTTTTCACCAAAAAGACAAAACATTCATTTATAATTTATAATAGGCATATATAAATAAAATACTTCGATACTTTCGCTCTTTGGAAAATATAACAGTTTTGTTCATTTTCACCACATTTCGCAATTGCTTGCTAATATTTTGTACTAAGCATGGGGACTGCTATAATATTATAACATTAGGAATACCAATGGTTTGGAGGCCTTTTTGTGAATTTGATGAATTTCTACTTCTTTCTAAATACGATTAGTGATATTGAAAGGTTGATAATTCAATGAGATGGTGTTCCAAACCGCTCAAGAATGAAAAGTAAATAGGAAAAACATGAATTATTCAACAAAAAATGCAGGAATCACTGAAAATAAACGTTGAATAAAGAATTAAGTTATAACTATGAAGTAGACAGGAGAAACTAAGCATTAGAGAAAACAGTGAAACAACGGTGCATAGCAAAAATAGCAATTATCAAATGGAATGATCAAGCAGGAACGTAAACTCCTAGAAAATGAAGGTGAAATTCTGGAGAGATTGAGCAAACATATTAGGGGACTACAAATGAGAATATAAAGAAAACAATGATTACAGAACGGGGAAGAAATGGAAACTTTGAAGATGTACGAACGATAAATAATGTACATAGATGTAATTTAAAAAATGTTGGCAATGCCATAATAACATAACCAATGATTGATTACGCAGAAAATAAGTTGATGCAGGAAACAAGAAAAAAAAATTCAAATACAAAGGGAGGAAACTGTACTAATTCCTGTTCGTGAGAAATGCACATGAATATATAAACATTGAATATATGAGATAGTCGAAAACTAGCAACGCGGATAGGTGACTGACCAAATATATATGCTTAGATAAATAGAGGCAAGGAATTGTGAATGTGAAAAGGATGCACATATCATTTTTATCGATTTAAAGCCATCTTCCAATACATTAAGAAGAAATATATACACTACTACAAGAATCAGTAGTACATAATAAGCTGATTAAAATGGTGATGCTAATTCGGCAAGGAACAAAATAGAGTGAAATTATAGGAAGGAAGTTTCGGGGAGAGTGAAGGAGTTCAACATTTCACTACGTTTGTGATTAAATACATTATCCCTAAGGCAGTATACATAGGCCAAGAAAAATATACAACAAAAGACACAATTGCCGGGCATTCTAATAATTACAAGGAGCAAGCAAGAATTACAAAAATGTATTTCAAGACTGAAACAATTAACATTAGGAATAGGATTATGAATAAACGAAAAAAAACTTAATACATAAGACGAACCAAGAATGAAATAAGGGCACGGTGTTTGTATGAACACAAAAATATACTCAATAGCAAAATATTAACTGGAAGTGCAGAAATAAGAGCAAACAAAACGATATTAAGACTTGTAGTTTTATTTATATATAAGCTTTATCCACTTAAATTAGTTATATAATTATCTAATTAAACAGAATGGTGATAATTGAATATGATTAGATCAATCTTGGATTTCCAAATTCAAAATAAAGAGTAATTTTCCGAACATATCTATTATGATTTGCCTATGGATTTCAAATATTTATTTTTTTTAACAATTTTTTTAAGTTGTTGGGATATTTTTCAATTGTTGTTTTACATTAAAGAGATTATAAAAAGATGTTGACGGGTCTTACAGTTGTGGAACAGAATTTAGGCGCTGCTTGATGTTTATGTGAAACCTAATGTTGAAATTACCGTCATTTCCGAGTAAAATACCTGAATGAAATTTTTTCCCTCCGCCCCATCAATCCAGATGTACCACAAGGAAATTTCCTTGGTCTCCTCCTATACCTCCTTTACATAGCCGATCTACCAACATCGGGGAACCTCACTGTTGCGATTTTCGCTGATGATACGGCCCTCTTAACTTCACATGTAGACGTAAATATGGCTTCACATCAACTGCAATCATATTTACTCCAGAAAGAGTCTTGGTTGATTAATTGGCGAATCAAAGTAAACGAAAATAAACGGTTTTAAAGATTAAAACTAACTTTTCCGCATCTGAGAGATGCCCTGAACAATATTCTATCATAAAATTGTTACTTGTATACACTTCGGGGGATGTATCGTGCTCACAAACCGACATTTCTCCAAAAATAACCAAAAATGTAGTATATCTGGATTTATAGGACAAGCTGTACTCCCTCTAGTCAACTGAAAATCAATAGAGTACATCCGTGAGACACCTTGCACAATATTCAATCATAGAGTTGGTCACTTGTATGCACTTTGGAGGCTGCATCGTGCTAACAAACTAAAAATTCTCCAAAAATGACAAAAATTTGGTACTTGAAGTACCATAGCACCCGTTTTACTGGTTTTAGTGAGCTGAATATCAATAGGGTTTATCTTTGAGGCGCCCTGAATAATATCCAATCATAAAATTGGTCACTTGTATATACTCCGGAGGCTGTATCGTGCTAACAAACTGAAATTTCTCCTAAATTGACAAAAATGTCGTACTTAAAGTACTATGGCACCTGTTGTACTGACTCTGGTGAGCTGAAAATCAATAGGGTTCATCTGTGAAATGTCCTGAACAATATTCAATCATAAAATTCGTGATTTGTTGCATTCCGGAGGCTGTATCGTGCTAACAAGACATGTAACGAAAAGTAGCCGACGACAACGGCGACCACGACGACCATATACAAACAGGTTTTTTTATAAAACCTATCTAATATGTGAGAAAAGTATTGGTTTACCCCAAAAAAGTTGGAATTTTGAATTTTTTTTGAGTTATTTTTACGTTTTCCATCGACAACAACACGAAAAAACGGTTTTATAAAAAAAATCCTGTGTGTATGTCGTCGTCGTCGTCGTTGTCGTCGCCCACTTTTCCTTTCATGTTTTGTTAGCACAATACAGCCTCCGGAGTGCAATAAGTCACCAATTTTATGATGGATTATTGTTAAGGATATGTCACAGATGAACTCTATTGATTTTCAGCTACAGGTGCTATGGTACTTGAAGTACGACATTTTGTCAATTTTTGAGAAATTTCAGTTTGTTACCACGATACAGCCTCCGGAGCATATACAAGTCACCAATTTTATGATTGAATATTATTCAGGACATCTCACTGATGAACCCTATTGATTTTCAGCTCACCAGAGCCAATACAACAGGTGCTACAGTACTTTAAGTACGATATTTTTGTCATTTTTGGAGAAGTTTCAGTTTGTTAGCACGATGCAGCCTCCGGAGTATATACAAGTGACCAATTTTATGATTGGATATTATTCAGAGCATTTCAAAGATGAACTCTATTTATATTCAGCCCACTAAAGCTAGTACAACGGGTGCTATGGTACTTACAGTACTAAATTTTTTGTCATTTTTGGAGAATTTTCAGTTTGTTAGCACGATACAGCCTCCAGAGAGTATACGATTGATCAATTTTATGATTGAATATTGTTCAAGGTGTCTCACAGATGTACCCTACTGATTTTCAGTTGACTAGAGCGAGTACAGCGGGTCCTATAAATCCAGATATACTAAATTTTTGGTTATTTTTGGAGAAATGTCGGTTTGTTAGCACGATACATCCCCGTAGTGTATACAAGTAACAATTTTTATGATAGAATATTGTTTAGGGTAACAGATGCGGAAAAGTAAGTTTTAATCTTTAAAACCATTTATTTCGTGTTGTTCTTGATGAAAAACGTAAAAATAACTCAATTTTTTTTCAAATGTTCAACTTTTTTGTTGGTAAACCAATACTTTTCTCGCATATTAGATAGGTAATAAATCAGTACAAGTGACATGGTATCCATTTGGATCGTAGACTAACATGGAGAAAACATATCTTCACGAAAAGAATGCAGCTGGGCTTAATGTTGCATAAAACACAATTGGCTAATCGGTCTCAAATCAGAGCTATATTCAACGAACACACTACTGATCTACAAAGTATTTTCAAGCCCGTTTGGACATATGCTTTAGAGCTCTGGGGTTCTGCTTCCAACTCGAACTTGGAAATTCTAGAAAGGTTTCAAGCTAAGATGCTCAGGTTTATCTCCCAAGGACCATGATTTGTACCTAACAACATAATTACAAGAGATCTCAAAGTACCAACAGTAAAAGAGACAACAGTATGTAAAATATTCCACGAGGTCCATCCAAACCCTATCGTTTACGACCTAACACAATTAGCGTAACATATACCCCTGAAACGCCACTACCCAGTTGACTCTCTATACGGATTTTAGTGAATTTTCTTCAGAATAACACACGTTCGATCTGGTTATATTTAAAATATAACTAATGTAAATATAGGATTCAGGTGATGAACTGCTTTCTACAAGCCCTAATTACACGACCACACAATTAACTTATTGTTATAACGTTTAATATAGAAGATTGTAAGTAAAGGAAAAAATGTTGGAATTGTAGAAGTAAAGTTGTCTTAGATCCATCAGTTATGTCTCATAATAAAAATCATATGTGTGATAAAGATTTTTTTGGAGAAAATAAATTTTAAAAATCTATGTTGTAAAACTTCCAATTAAAACAGATGAGTTTTGAATAGACTGCCCCAACTTAGAATTTCGTATCGGAAATGTCTTTCAATCAAAGCATGATACAATGTAAGTATTTTAAATTTATATGGTATACCTGTAAGTTTGATGAGCAGAAACGCAATGTGAGATTTTCATTTAATAGGCTGGTCTATAGTCACCCCTAGATATTTTATACTCTTTATAGGTATACATTACAAATGGTTCAATAGTACTGAAAGAGTTCCTTAAAAGTAGGCGAGCTGAAGGAGCTACATGAAAAAAGTAAGTAATTTGTTTTTATAATATTTATTGTTAATAAGTTATATTCTAACCATTTTTTTATTTGTTCCTGTTGGTTTTAAATTATCCTATGTATCAGAATCATAAATATTACGGTATTATCAGCAAAGCTTGAGCATCGCAATGAAAACAAACAGTTTACATATATGTTGAATAGTACAAGGCCGAGTACAGTTCCTTGAGGTACACCAAACTCGACAATTTCGCTACTACTGAATACATCATCTATTTTTGATAGATAGCTTTCAAAGAATTTTAATGAGTTGTCTCGTATTTCTATGTCCTCTAATGATTTCAAAACTACAGGATGACAGTATCAAAAGCCTTAGAAAGGTCTATAAATACGCATAAACACGTTTTGGAAGCGAGACGTGGGTAAAAGTTAGCAATAATTAGAATATCTCTGCAATTCGGGAGAGAAAAATATTATTTATGAGGTGGAGAGATATGTAGGCCATAATAGAGGCAAAAAGGAATCGATATAACTATTTGGACAATCAGACATCGTAGGTACAGCAAGGGAAAATACACTAAGATGTATCGGATGCATCAAGGAAAAACAAGAAAGGAAAGATACCGAAGGAAATTAGACGCCCCAAGACCAATCCATGGCATAACGATAACGCACGAGACTACATAGACATTACAGAAACCCACCTACAGAACAAAAGAAACTTTCCATCCCTACCCAGACCGAATCCAAACCCACCCAACAAACAACTAGCCCCAATATCCCGACCCAACAAAACACCCGACAACTATATACAAAACGACCTTGGAGAGTTCTCAAATATAAATAATCTCTTCAAGGAACTGAACTCGCTCGTTAACTTAAGCGAGTTAAGAGCAATAAAAGAACTAAACCATCTCCAAGATCGAGAAGGCGATGGCTTACAATAACTTCGTCCAGAACATCGACAGCTATGACATCTAGGCGAACAGGTGAGAAACAGAGTAATTATAAACGGGACATATTAAAAATCATATTCTGCAATATAGGAGTCTTAAACAAGCTCCATATAATCAGCCACTTTCTCAAGATTCAAAATCCTCTTTCTAATTAAGACATTCCTAAAATCACTTCACAAAATTAATTTCTGCATTCCCAACTATCGTCTATTCAAACAAGACCTCTCTTCAGATGCCAGAGGCGGTGGTATCGCAGTAGGTACTCATGAAAAAAGGCATCAACTTTCAACTATTGCAACAAAACAATTCAGCCATTGAACAAATCTCGGTACTGGTCGAAAACAAAATTAAAGTAGTTGTTGCGTACTCTCCTCCACACGCAAAACTACACAAAACTGCAGACACCCACAATGGGACTCAAACAGTCCGAAACCAAACACGAACGGAAGAATTCTCCAGAAATTTTGCGAAAATTGCGACTGCACAGTTTTTAATACGGACACGCGTACACATTTCCCATTCGCGGAATCAAAAAACGTCTACCATTGATACTGCTGTTGTGAAAAACATAACGAACATTACTAAAATGAAGAGAATAACGGACTTAAACTCGGAGCATGACCCTGTACTCCTACAACTCAGACTTACACACAAAAAGATAGTATCTGTCTACAAAACCAACAACTGGACTAAATTCCGAAAAACAGCTAACGAAAACTTAACAATCAAAAGAGAAATAAGAGACTAAAACGAGTTACACGAAACAGTACGCAATCTACAAAACACAATAATCAAAGCACGCGACGAATCAATAAAAATTATGACACACGAACCAATAAACGACACCCAATACATCACAAAAACAGAATACGAAAGATATGGCAAAATGCCAGAGACGAGACGGACTTACAAATTCTAAAAGATTACCAACAAACTAATCAAAGAACATAGAAACATAAAATAGGCATGACTACTAACGAAACTAAATCCAGAAGACAATTGATTATGGAAAATAACACGACAACTAAGACGAAAATAAAACATGATGACAGAAATAACAGTAAACGACAAAACACTAACTAAAGCAGCAGAAGTCGCTAAAAGTTTCCAAAACAATTTCACAAACACAACATCCAACAACGCTACCCACCATCACATCACCAACACAGTCACGAACACACCATACACGACAGACACC
Source organism: Galeruca laticollis (assembly GCA_963921935.1). Taxonomy (NCBI): domain Eukaryota; kingdom Metazoa; phylum Arthropoda; class Insecta; order Coleoptera; family Chrysomelidae; genus Galeruca; species Galeruca laticollis. The sequence goes on from OY998181.1 coordinate 55,716,965, forward strand.
AAAAACCTCACATCATACAGAGAAATTTATAAAACGATCTGTGCCATAAAGCTGAAAACAGCACCAGGCATCCAAAATATTCTCAATAAAAACATGAGGAAAGCTATAATGCAACTACTTTATATTGTGAACCACATAATCAACATGGAGCAGTATCCAGATATAATCAAAACCGTACACATATTCCCCATATTAAAAGCCAACAATCAACAGCTTTATATTGAAAGTTACAGGTCAATATCCCTTCTAAATAATATAGCTAAAATAATTGACAGAATAATTTTTAACAGGCTGGAGGATGATGAACATAAACTTAAAATCCTACCTCCCGAGCAGTACGGATTCAGAAGCGGTACCGCAAATAATTCGAGTTATCGACCATATGAGAGATGGGTTCAGGGTAAAGAACGCCTCGATAACGGTCATACTGGATGTTCAAACAGCTTTTGACTCAGTATGGCTCGACGGATTCAATTCACATTCATTCATATCTTAGTAACAAACAATTTTACATAAAACTAGAAGAGGCGTCCGAAGGTCCATATCAAATACAATTCGGAGTACCACAAGGATCCGTACTTTCACCTTTCCTTTACTCCATCTTTACCCACGACTTTCCTACTATCCCACACATTCTTACAGCAATGTATGTATTTTGTAGCGACCGCGAAGTCACCCCAAACCGCGCTGTTGACACTGGAGAATTTTGTTAGAGACACCGTACTGCCATATTTTGAATCAAACAAACTAGCCGTCAACCCGACAAAAACTGCATTTTTATTTCCTATAACGAAATACCGTAGAAACTGCACATTGCAATCCGACCACAATATTGACAATCGAATTATCAAGAAACAAGACAATATCAGATACCTAGGGTATACACAATAGCGTCAAATACGAACCCTAAGGCAAATATTGATTGTCAAATCAGATGAAGGAGGGCTGCAATGAGCAAAATTTACCCACTAATTTGCCACTACAGCAAATTAAGCACTCATAACAAAATTCTCCTGTACAAACAAATTATCAGGCCCATACTCACGAATGGAGCATCTGCAAAACAAGTGTCTTCGCATGGCCCTATGCCCAGCACTCTTTTTAAAATACTCCCGCAACATCTGGCTGCATCAGAAAGCCAATATACGCACTATCAAGGACTTCATCAATAAAATTTCAAGTCACTTTTATACACACTACTTACCGAAAGCCATAAAATCAGAGCCGCAAATCGTGCATAAGCCACCCGAGATAGTGGATGGTAATTTGAAAATATAATGCTGTTATTACTCACAAAAATTACATAACAAATACCGAGCAGGACTGCTCTCCCGTTCCAACTTTACGAAGTGGGACATCCATCTCTCCTCAATTACTTCATACACGCCAACCATAATATCTGCCATATTGCCATTCAAAACAATGCGAGTCATAGCTGTTTTTGAGGGACAAAGCACCGACGTAAGCCAAACCGGTAGGATAATGCTACAACAGAAGCAAGGAGCCAGTAAAGCGGACAAGACTGCAAGTAACAAAATAGAAGCGCAATACCAACGGCTGCACATAATCATTTTCTTTTATTCCGTTACCAAAAAATTGTAAAATTTTGTAATATATGTTATTGTTAACTCAAGAAAATAATAACGAGAGGACCGAGATGAGGTAGAACAAAAGCCGGAAGGTTGAATGTTGTGTTGGACAACAAAAGAACATTGAAGAAATTAAGTGAAGAACAGGATATAGTGGAAGAAGCTTTCTAAACAGAACAAACTGATATTTCTCCAACATGAATGTTAAAATATCAAAATAATAAATATTGCTAAAAGGAAAATTCAAAATATTTCAAAGTGCCTCCACCCTATTTATTTAAGTTAGTTATTCATTCCAGGAGAATAAGAAAGTTTAATCAATTGACGGTAGCTTTATAAAATAGAGAACATTTTGTAATAGAGTATACTTAACTTTATGGGGGTTAATAAATGCTCTTACTCCATTATACGATCTTTTTAGATGAAAAAAATCATACTATACCGTGAAACGTAAAGCCAAATAGTTTTATTTAGAAACCCTTTTAAAACATTTTATCTACCGTTATTTTAACGACCTTTATAATAAGTTGCAAACGCGTTATTCCACTTCTCCAGCTTTACCGTTCCCCAAGAGAATTATATCTGCGTTGGTTCTTTATTACTATAAAATGTTCGTCTTGGGAGCAAATATAACGGACGCGTATCCTCTCCATTAACACTAAAACTTTGTGTCAGAAACCACCAAGTCTAGAATCTATTCCGGAGACCTCGACACGTCACTAAAAAGAAAATGTCTCAGAAACATATCAAATGATCTCGAGTATCTCTCCGACATTTACTCATGAAAACCGTACACGCAATGGAAAGAGGAAAGGGCCCAGAACTCAATTATATCGTCCCTCCATTACGGACCTGATTTAAATTCAGAAATGGCATCCTTCTTGCTTTTACTTTAGGCCTATCAGCCGCACAGAAGGTCGTACTGATTTGTTTTTTTCAAAGGCGTTAATTGTTTTATAAAACATATCGTTCAACTAAATGTATTTTATATTTTTAATGTATGTTTTCTGTGTTATTCATTGACAATGCAGACAAAGCAGAATTATTAATAACTGTTATTTACTGCAAAAGTTATAACATTTTTAATATGACATAAGGATATCACTACATACTAATAATATATTATACATCTCCCCTCACTAGTTTAGTTTTTCAGGTATTTTAATTATTCGACCAGATTGAGTAGATTGACCAAATAATTTCTCATTTAACAAATGGGGTTTTAATGATTGTACAGGTTCATACAGTTCTGGTGTTTTTGGTATAGAATTAGTTAACTCAATATTACTTTCTCCACCCCCCTTCAAAGAAGGGGTAATATCACTAACAGAATGGTATACATCAGTTGCAGAATCAAATGTATCAGTTAATTTTTCAGATTATTTAATATCAACGCGATTCATTCTGATCGTGTTGCCTCTACATTCTTGTAATACTTATAGACCATGGACTATGATGTAAATCTACAATTTATGCAGGTTTCCAACTTTTATTTTTGTGATTTAATATAGTAACATTAGAACCTTTGCTGAGTGGTTTGAATCTTTTAGCATTTTTGTTATATTGTTGTTCGTGGATTTTACGCATATGGCAAGTATTTTTTCCCTTACATCAACACACAGCTCAGGCTTCCATGTATTTTTTATTAGTTTCAACAACTTTATGTGAAAAAATTTGACCCATAAACTTGACACTCTCTTTCTTAAACTGGGTTTTTATTTATTAAATTTAATATTGTGCTGATAAGCCTTATTTTATACACACTTAAGGTTTTGGTCATGTTTAGCCTCAGTGGCACCTGTCACAATTAAATTATCAAAATAAAGTCCACTCCAGGGATGTCATCAGAAATTTCAAAGTTTTTCTTTTGAAAAGCCCGTGGAGCTGAAAAAGCACCTCTTAAACGTATAACGACCAAACGGGGTGCCGAAGGTTATCAAATCTGAGTTCTCACTATCCATATCAACTTGCCAATATCCACTTTTAGTATCCAGCACAGTAAAAACTTTTTGTTTGTCAATTTAACAGCTGTATCATAAGATGGAATTAGAAAGTGCTCTCATTGAATAGCTAGATTCAGGTCCTTAGGATCAAGACAAAAGACGTAGGTCACAATTTGCTTTCTCAACGATAACCAAAGGATGTTTTATCAACTTTGAACACAAGATCATATAACTTTTTTTTTTCAAAGGATCTAGCAAAATATGAGGCACTCGCCTAATGGCATTTATTTTTGACTTTTGACTGACTTTAAAGTTATATGGTGCTGTATATGAAACTTTCCTAACCCTTCAAAAACATTTGAATAATTATTGACAACATCATCCGAAGTTATAAACAACTTTTGTTTACTTACAGACTTTACTCTTTTAATTAAATTTATTTTCAGCAACATAACAAAGGAATCTGACCTACAACAAAAGGCACTTTTTCTTTGTCTCTTTGACTTTGCATTTCAGCACAACTTCGCCTAAACACTGTAGTTTGAAATTCGGATCCCCATATGGCATTAACGTAATGTTTATCTTACGAATAAACAGTTTTTTAGTGTCTAAGTTGAATATTACAGGCTTACCATTGACCCATATCTCCTTTGCACACTTCGTTTCTGTAATGATTTGGTTCCCTCTTCAAACTGTGTCAATCTAAACTCATAGTCACTACCAGCTTCACTATCTGACTCGGAACTATCTTTTTTCTTCGAACAAACAATGTACGTTTTTTTTAACAAATCTACTTTTACCTTAACATACATTAGCAAAATGGTCACGACTCTGGCACTTGGCACATGTCTTTCCAACAGCAGGACACGTATACCCAAATTCATGCTGGTGACCACAATTCTGACGGCTGTTACGGCGTCTCCTTTAGATTAATTATCTAATGCTTTTACATGATATTTGCTTATTTCAGTGGCTCTAGAGAAATTTACTGCCTCAATCAAAGTCACAGACTGCTCTCGCATTAGTTTTTTTTAGTTGAAGTATCCATCAACCCTAATCATTTCTTGTTGGTCGGGATAATCCGTTGTTTTGACTGCCTTTCGCAGCTCGGTGAAGAAACTGTCGAACTATTGCTCTTCTTTTTGCACTTTGTATTGAACTTTGCTCTTTCGAAGATTATATTTTTCTGAGGGCACAGTGATCAGCAAAACCGTCTCTTTTCCTGCCTCAAAAGAGAAATTGTTAAACAGGTCAAGGCCACCATCAGCAACCAGTGACAAAAAACATGCAACGTGCTTATCTTCAATCTTAGCATCTCATCATGTGGCTTTTAAAAACAACTTTAAAATTTTGAGAAAATCTCTTCCAGTTTGCAGAGATATTTTCCTCAAGCACAAACGGTTCTGTAGGTCTAACTAGTTCTACATTTCTTTTTTTTTCTTGTTACTCAAGCGCCATACACAACAAGCGATATGCTGGTAAAAAAGCCAGTCGAAAATTTCACTATTTGACGACTCCCAAAGAACGTAGTTTCACTAGCGACCTGACACCATGTATAATTTGGACGTTACGCTATAAAATTAAACTAGAATTATTAATAACTGTTTTTCACTACAAAAGTTTTTAACGTTTTGAACATGAGATGCGTCTACACACTAATAACATATTATATACCATTTCCTTTCCAACTTGAGTGTAAATCCTGTTTCAAGATGCGTCGTTCGTTGGATGAGAACCGTTAGTTTCATATTTCCTTTACTCTTTTTCAAAAGATTCTTTGCCGACTGGACCTCTGATTCTGCTGCACCAACGGCTTGGTGATGATGGGGACTGCCCTTAAATATAATAAAACCCCCCTCATCAGCAAATTTCTTGAACTCAGGCGACTTTAAATGGAAGAATGAGTACCACTATCAGAAAATATGCACGCAGGAATGCTGTATCATGCGAAAATATTCTTACAAACCTGGACAATGTTAGATGCTGTTAGAATAATAATTCATAACTACTATGTACCATCTGTCATCAAACTTAAATGAACACGGGATCTAAAAGGATTCTGCTAGCTCACAACACCGACGTACGTTTAACAGAAAAAACATTTATTTAACAGTAACATCCAACAAAACATTAGACAAAGTTATAGCCTCGTTATTTCTGTTGAACTTAATGTTGCCGATTTGTTTTTTCTTTATAAGGATCCAATTGCAGTTTTCGTCGTATAGAATCACGGGCAGCTTGTGCTTTATAAAAATAAAAATTTTCTTGTAACGGCTTACTTTTAGGTTTTACATGGTTTTGACCGTAGCTTCTTTAAACTCTGTACCATCTTTCTTCTCATGTGTACAGCCCAATCTTTTAAAATCACGCCAATTCTTCCACTGTTCGATTTCCACATAATTGATAATGTTATGAAATAACACACTAGTGTAGTCCCTGAATCCGACTCTGTCTAAGCCATATATGAAAGTTAAAATTGTTTACGATTTTTTGTGACTATCTTATCTAGACATTGTTTTTGTCTTATCTATAATATTCTAGGGAGCCGATTGTTTTTATGTAAGCCGCAATCTAGAATTATCTAGTAAAAAAGGCACTACTATATAAAGGACCGACCAGCGCGATAAGTTTAGTTTATAAAGTGATCTCGTGATATAAACATTGAACAAGTAAATAGTCTAAGTAGTCAAGTGTTTATATAAATTAATGTAAGTGAATATACTGTGTATGTAATATAAATTAGTGAATAGTGTAGTGAATAAATAAATTAAATTAGTAAACCTACCGTGTGTATGAATTTATCCGACCCTTCGTTATAAAAACTTTTTAAATAAATAAGAAAAACATTACATTGGTATCAGAAGTGGGATTATATAAATAAATATCTACGTAAAAATGGCCAAGAGACTAAGTGACCTGAAAGTGACTGAACTAAAGGCAGAATTGGAAAATCGTGAGTTGGAAACGTCCGGTATAAAGAGTGAGCTAGTAGAAAGATTCAAAGTGGCACTGGTAAGTGATGGCTTCGATCCACAAATTTTTTTATTCAATGACGAGGCTTCCATATTGCAGGAGAAAAGCACCTATGAAACAGTATAATGTTGGAAGTCCTTTCGAAAAGATTGCTTTAGACATCAATGGAGCATTTCCGACGCAGAAAATGGTGGTAAATACATCCTGGTTATAATGGATTACTTCACAAAGTGGGTGGAAATTTACGGAATCCCGAATCAAGAGGCCACAACTGTCGCGGATGTATTGGTGAAAGCATTTATCAGCCGATATGGAGTCCACAGTGACCAGGGAAGAAATTTCGAAAGCCACTTATTCCAGGAAATTTGCGACAAGCTGGGATTGAAGAAGACGAGGACAACAGCATTACATCCACAGTCAGATGGAATGGTCGAGTGAATGAACAGGACTATTGAAAAATACCTGTTCAAAGTAGTTTCCAGCCATCAGAGAGATTGGGACCAGTATCATTCCCTATTTGCATTGGCTTATCGATCTGCCGTGAATGAGTCCACGGGTGAAGCACCTGCGAAAATCCTGTTTGAACGTGAAAAGAGGCTTCCTTTTGACCTGGAATTTGGCCGTCGGCCTGGAGAAGGTCTAGCAGGAGAAGACTACGTGATCCAATTGAGAAGAAGGCAGGCCACAGTAGGTGGTTTTGAAGAAGGGGACAAAGTATGGTTACACAACCCGACGAGGAGAAAAGGGTTTTCTCCAAAATTACAAAAATCCTGGGAAGGTCCATACTTAATCAAGAAAAGGATCAATGATGTTATATGTCGCATAAGCAAGATCCCTAACGGAAAACCAAAAGAAGTTTATCAAAACCAACCAGCTCCATTCGGAGGAGACCATGACATAGAGAAAGGAGTAAACCATATTCGAGATGTGTCTGACCCTACCTTCGATGAATTTATGGGCGCGTATAGAGGTACCGGGAAAGCTAGATATGGAGTCACTTCAGAACACCGACAAGATTTGTTCACTCTCCCGGAAGATTATTCACTGGCATATAACATCCCTGCCTGTATCAAGAACGCACGAGGGTTGGCAACCGTCTTTCGAAAGAAGTTCGGGCAATTAGAAAAACTTGAAGACCAGATTCCAGCCCCTGGCAAGACACTGAGACTGAAACACAATTCGCGGTACGTCTTCTACGTGGTAACTAATATTGAATTTCAAGATCGATCTACCTACCGCGATGTGTGGGAAGCACTTCGAAACCTCCGAGACCATGTATTGAAATCCCGTGTGAAGAAACTGGCTATGCCTAAGATAGCGAGTAACCAGTTGGATTGGCGAGTCATTAGGAACATGGTAGAAGTGATCTTCCAAGATACCGGTGTCCAGATATTAATTTGCAGCTACAACCCCTGTTATCAGTATCCGATAAAGACGGTGCCCTGTTATTTCCATAAGATCAGAAAGTGTAGAAATGGGTCCAGTTGCCGATTTATACATCCAGTCTCGGCTACACAAAAATTCCAGGAGGAACTTCCATTTAAGGAGGGGATAATATTACGAAATAGCACACTAGTGTAGTCCCTGAATTCGACTCTGTCTAAGCCATATATGAACGCAAAAATTTTGGCGGACGCGCAGGGATTTCTTAGAATTGTTTACGATTTTTTGTGACTATCTTATCTTGATATTGTTTTGGTGACCAGTCTTATCTAGAAATTTCCAGGGAGCCTATTGTTTTTGTGTAAACCGTAATCTAGAATTATCTAGTAAAAAAGGAACTAATATATAAAGGACCGACCAGCGGGATAAGTTTAGTTTCTAAAATGACTAAAATGATCTCGTGATATAAACATCGAACAAGTAAATAGTCTAAGTAGTGAAGTATAAATTAATGTAAATGAATATACTGTGTATATAATATAAATTAGTGAATAGTGTAGTGAATAAATAAATTAAGTTATTAAACCTACCGTGTGTATCATTACAAAAGTCCATAAATGCTTTCCACCCAAACTTTTTACTATAAACAGTATTTTTTGGTATATTAGCTTCTATAATTTTATTAATATTTTCGTCAGTATTAATGTTGTTCTGATTGGTTGTGTTCAATCAACTGACCACAAATTAACCGATTTCATTGGATATCCACTAGAGCAAATTTTTTTTCTAAATAAAAACACCATTGACGCTGAGACGGACACATAACTCCAACAGTTTTCTATTATCCTTAAACACTCTATCTATATTCGGGGAAAGGAAAAATATTTCGAAAGTACTAACGGCAGAAGTAGGCAAAAAATAAACGGTCAGCAGCCGAAGTGGCAGTTGAAGATCCATTTCGATTTCTACAGCTGCTTTTTAAAACGTTGATATTGATTGTTCTGTTGCCAGATCTAAAAAAGGAGTTCATCATGTAGAATATTTTTGGAATAATAATAAATATTGGAGGTCTTATATCTAATGTGATGAATGTTACAATTTTCTTTGGGGGCATTTACAAAAATACCATTCACTAGTAATTTATTGGTAATTACTCATTTTTTTTTAGCATTGATACTGTAATAGCTTCAATTTATATTAATTGGAATAAATAAATTAATAAAAATAATAATAACCCAATGTTAAATAAAAATTATTTAAGAAATTAGTTATTAGTTTAGTGTAAATTTCAATTCGTTTAATGTTCACAAAATTAATTGAATATTTGATTTTGATCCCTTCAGTAATATTTTGTCCACACCACTATGTTTACAAAACCCCTTACTAGGCGGAAGGGAGAAGAAATAAATATAATTGAAAGTCACATTTGATGTGGTGTTGTAGACGCCGAAGAATGTTTTCTGTCTTAGATAGAAGGAAAACGATGAAGAAGAACGTCTGATTAATTTTTTGCTTAAAGGCTAAGAAGGGTGCCAAGAGGTTATTGTAAGAAGTGGATATTTTTAGAGAGCTTGTTTTTGGTGATATTGTAGGCAGTTTATATTGTAAACATATATTTTTATGGAAATACACTGTTTATAAATTAATACAATTTATATAAAATATAGTTATTTCTGATTTTTTCTTTAATCTCTTCTAGTTTTAAAATTTATTGAGATGACACATTGTACGTAAAAAACTGACTGTTAGTTCAGTTGCAAGTATAATAAACTATAAATAGTTTAGTAAGCTACATTATTGGATAACGAGCATTGCTGAAATATTTTAATAAAGAATTTCCAAGTAAAAGTACATAATATACATATATTATTATAATTGATCACGTAACAGAGAATAATTATTAGAGAATGAATCAATGGAAAAATAATGTCTATAAGACATAAGGCCGAAGTTATAAAAAGAAGACTGACCTTTTGCTTTCAAAAACTGAAGCAATTTCTTCAAAGTATATGCATGAAACAAGTGAAGGGAAAGGTTAAATCTAAAGTAGAAGGTCTGACGTTTATCGTATTTATAAAAAGCATTTGATCAAAACTGAAGAATTTGCTTTTAAGAAAAATAGCCTAGGTCAAAGCAAATTTTCTCAATGTTTTCAGTAGATGGGCAGCCATCATACAGTGTGCAACGTATTTGTAGGAGTGATTTCGTCTGTTAACTTCTCACTGGGAGACTATAAGTGATCTTTGTTTCTATAATCCGTGTTGAGTATGTTATGTCTAATGTGATGAATTTACGTACAAAATATAGAAACACAACAATACGTACTCCACGTGAGTCAGATGTCGAAACGTTATTTGGGAGGAGAATGTGGTGTGGTTGGCTGACCACTTTCTTGGCACGGATTTTGAAACTCGTGGGGAAAATGTAATTCTGCCAAAAAATGGCTTTTTTTACTGATCCGCTTTTCAAGATTGTAAAAACAGGTCCTGTAATTAGAGTTCCAGAAAGGAAAAATCTATTTAAAAAAATAATGTCCTTTTATTCTTGTTTTACGAATACAAAAATTTACTCTGAATTAAAATATTACTTACGAGGTCCTAAATAAAAAGCTATGAAAATCAAAGATGTATGCTTGATAGAGAAAGATGGAGACGCGTGGTTGAGTTGGCAAAACCCACCCAGAGTTGTGAAGCCACATATGATGATGATGATCTATAAAAACATTTCATGTTGAATTTGCTGATTTAAACTTAGGTTTATTTCGTCCCAAGAAAGATCAGTGCGATGTGTACATAAACTTTAAGGCAGGAAATAACATATTGAGAAAAAAGTGCCGCAAGTAAAAAGAAAAAACTGAGTTGGTAGTCTTATGCCCGATTTCACCAACCAGTTCCTAACGTTAGGTAATACCTAAACCGGATTTAGGAATTCCGAAATGAAATATGCGTTTCACCGTGCGTTAATATAAATAAAACGAAAGATATTTAACCTTTCATTTACTACTACAAACGAACTTTTAAGGTTAAGTATTACCTAAAAACTTCAGGGATTTAGGCGAGGGTTGTCAGCTGTCCTAATGTTAGGCATTTCCTACAACTCCTATATCACTTATGTAATGGTGGAACGCATATGTCATTTAGGAATTCCTAAATCTGGTTTAGGTATTGCCTAACTTTAGGAATTAGTTGGTGAAATCGGGTGTTAGTGTCAAAACAAACCCGTTACACCAGTAGTCAAATTGAATTTTTGTATATAAACCATATCCCTATTAAAAAGTACGATCATCTACAGCAACACAAGAATGTTACTCCCTCAGATAATCATTTTGTTTATGATACACTGCCCTACGTTACCAATTAACTTTTTCGTTTAATTTTCGTATTAAACTTAAGTATTTTAAGCTAAAAGATGTTTTTATAACTTTTTCAATGAATATAGTAAAAACGTCTAAGTCTCCGTTTATTTCAAATTTAATTGCAATAAAAAATATATTTTGAAAATTTTTGTAAAAAAAGTCTTTTATCTAATTAATCAACTTGAATTATACATTTAAAAAACTATTTACTTCTAATGAAAACTTTTAAATAATCAGTTTTTTCTGTCTCCTGAATATTTGTCAAAAACGGACTTAGATGGTTTTGAAAGTAAGCCGACGATATGCCTTTTTATGTCAAAAAATTTCCTTTTTAACTATTTTCAGGGTATCTCAGAAGAAAACTTTTGTTGTTAAAAAAGCCTATATAAATTTAATTTATTGCAAGATACAAGGGTTGTCTTCTTCTAAGTCAATACATTTTTCTCCAGCGAAGCTCTAACTTTTTTTACCCTTCCAGATAATAGTTTCCGTATTTCTCAGCGGAATAGGCGTTTACGTATGATATCACTTCTTCCTTTGATGAAAATATCTGTCCAACAAGCCAAATTTTTAAGGTAGGAAATAGAAAAACTCCCTATGGGCCAGATGTGGAGAATGGTGCATGGTCAACCAATTCAAAGCGAAATTTGTGAATTAGCAGACGCGTTGATCCAATGCTTGACATCCACAGTAAAAGCAGAAGGGTTGGTTTATTTAAAATATTTGTAGCTGAGCCAATTCAGCCAATATAATTTGTATACTTGTAAATTGAACGATCCAAACAATACAGATTATGCACAATTGAAATTTAAGCTGCATTTCTAAAAATCATACTAATTATTTTTTAGGCCATACCAAACAAATAGATATTTAGTCATAAATTAACAAAATATTTACTTTCCACACGATTGCCATTTTTGTATTTAATTTTTTTTAAATATATGTACTTATAATTATGATGATGACTGTAATGTTGGTAATGTGGGCGTTTTCTTTATATTTCGTTTCTCGAATACTGACACAAATATACCCTTTTTATGCACGTATTTCAAAACAAAGTCTGGCATATTCCTGTTATCTAATGTATCTCATTCATTAAAGTCGGAAGAAACCTTAGCTGCGACATTTTGTAGTCGAAGACGGCGAATAAGCGCATTTTTCGTTACTTGATATTCGCTTTAGAACGGCAGCTTTTAAAATGTCACCTTGTGCCGGGTGGATTCGGGCCGAAGGTATCCAACTTATCAAACGAACTGTAAAATCGTTGCTGACTCAGAAAAAGCATCCGGGGAAACGTAATTTTAAACAGAAAACTTCAAGGATTTTTCCTAATAGGATCTGCGAGGAAATAGTCATTTATTCACTTTCCGTTCCGGATTCTGGTACTAAAGACAGTTTTATTACGCGAGTATTTAGAAGGGAAAACCTTTAAAGTGTTTTCCGTAAAACGAAATATATATCTAAATAGTGCACATATAGTGTGTGCAACAGGATTTAAGAAACATTGGTTTTATCTAGAAAAATTACAACTACTTATTTTATTTACGATATTTGACAGCTAATAAATACATGCAATCCTTTATAGAAGAATAATAATGACAGTTCAATGGAATTTTATTATAACGTATTGTACCTCTTCCTCTATATTCTATAATACTGTGATCAGCGCTCTTCTGAAGCTACATCACTTAAGTCGTTATCGTAACTACCTTCTATCAAATAACTTTTCATATTTTTCATTCAAAAAGATATATTCTGTGTTTTGGTTCCGTAATCGTCGTATTAGGCAATCCAACTATCTGTTAAATCATATTCAATATGGCGGTTGTGGCCAAACATAGTTGTTTTTATAGTATAGATAATCTTTCTTGCATTCTTTAAAATGTAAATTTTATTATTAGGGATATTTATAGAGAAATAAATATCTATTATTACAAACACTTTATTAATTAGAAGTTATTACAAAGGGATATGATTGACAAATAAACTTATAATAACAAATCGTACAACACTTGACATTTAACTGTCGTTGCTAAAGATTACGATTGTCTAATTCGCCGAAACTGTACCAACGTTTCCAACTGCTCATTACCGCGGGAAAATGTAAAATGCTACCCTGAACATCGGACGCATTGAGTTATGTAGTAATGTACTTAATAGATTTGATAAATTAAATAATTTTAGATCTGCTTCAGTGCACATGATGTGAATCATTTACATATTACATATATATATTTCTTTTTTATAATACTGGTGATCATTTGATGGCTAAACTGATTTACAAATAATAAAGCTATCGGACATATCGACACGTTCAAGGCAAAACGACTCAAACGCCAATAAAGCGTTTCCAAGTGACGTCATCATCCCGCTGATCACGGACAACCTTTGCAGAGAACCTTATATGAAAATAAACATTTTTCACTGATTTAAATATAAATCGAGAACAAAAGTGAATTGGTTTTGGTGAATTTGTATACTAGTGTGTATTAGTTGGATAGTGTAATAATTTAAAAGTGTAAAAAGCCAATTGTTAGGATTATTATCATGTTTTTTATCCGATTTGACGATTTGAGGTTATACTAGAATTTAGATTATGTTTTAAAACAGATCAGTAGTTTATATATAAAAATAGTTTAGTGACAATGCCACGATTTTGTGCTATATTCGGATGCAGCAATAGGAGTAACCGAGAAACTGAAAAAAAGTTTTTCTCATTTCCTGGAGTGCGGCGACAGAAGAGGTCGAGACATCCCTGAAGGTATCATATCATTTTTTATAAGGTAAATTATTTTTATTTAAAGATCTTAACACTTTTTCATCGTACTTCATTTTTAAAGAAAACCTACAGAGTCTGGTCACTGTTGAAACCCAGATTATGTACCCTCACAAAATTAGGGTTATAAATCTGTTACCAAAGTACCAAAATATATAACATGATAATAAACATAAATAAACAATCAGCATAGCAATTGTAATTTTTTTTAATATAAAATAAAGTATAAATAAAGACTTAGAGTTTATGAATTTATGTCTGTAAATAAGTTAAAATTGTCTTCATAAAATAGAAAGTGTACACTAAATATAAAAAAAAATTACCGCTTTTCAACTAAACCAATTTATTATAAAATAATCACTTAAAAACAGTAAAAACAACTTTAGCTTCTATTCCACACGTGCTAAGGCTGTACGGTGACAGAAATTCGTGTGACGTCACGATAACGTACTTGGAAAAGGTCTATTGATAAATTTAATACCACACACAAGAAACCTGTTAATTTGTTTTATATTATCTGTCAGAAAAGTTTAAATTTGGCAACAAAAACTAGATTTTGTTCCACAAATTTTGCACTATACAGCATGTACATAAATGAAAACATTATAATTAAAACAACAATAATAAAAAATAAGTGGCGCTTGCGTCACCAGAAAATAACCTTAAGGCGTTTGTGTCGAATGGACAAGTTGCCTACGTCGAATGGTCGAATCAATGGTAGCGTTCAGAAAACAGAACTGTTGCACAACCGTTGAGTAAATATTCTGTGAACGCACATTGATCAGTGCGCGAAGCTCAACATGTTTGGTGAGCGGACGCCATTTTTCTGAGCGGTTTTCAATTGCGCTCAGTGAGCACAACACGTTGCAAATTGTGATGTGTATATAAAGATCTATGGCTTTATTAATAGTAAACAAAACAAAGATTATATTTAGTAGGGTTATATATGATTTAATTGAAATATTACAACATGAGAGATGAATATGGAGCGATTTATAGATATAATAATGTTACATACAGCATAATAGATACCAAAAATGTTCACGAATAATAAAAATAATAATAATTAATTCAAGCTCTTCAATCGAACAGATACATTTAAATACCTCTATAGCTCTTGCAGACATCCTAAAATGCTCCTTAAAAACTAATCATTGTATGCTGGAATTATTTCTTCGTAATAATTTCTGTTTTGTTCTCGAATATCACGTCTTCTTACGTTATAATCATGCAATGGTTCCTGTAAATTTTCTACTACATGGGCTATAATATTTTGGTTAATATCTATTACATCACCATCATCTAATAATGCAAGAATGAAATTCTTTCTAGCCCTAGCCATAATTTTAATTTCTCAAATATTTATTCCAAAGACAATACAATCTATAATCATATACATATAAATATAAATATTTATTACGTATATGTCTATAATAAAGATTATCTATGATCTTTCCAAAAAATGATCGTTCAGAAGACATACGTCAACCATTCGTTGCTCAGTGAGCGCTCACTCTACAGTTGAGTTATAAGGTATGTTTTCTGAACGCAACTAATGTGTTTGTTTTTTGATCGAAAGAGGCGTTTATGCGCACTTACGACGAAACTGATTTTACAGTTCCGATTCATAATAATGTCCTTTACGCCTTTTGATAACAAAAGTAAAAAAGTAGTAACTTTTTTTAACAATTTATTAAAAGAATTAAATAAATCAATGGATTTCTTTCAGAAAACAAGAAATTAAAATACAAAACAAACCTTACTATTAATACAAAAATAAAATCTCACCAACTCTTGTAATAGTGCCTAATATTAAAATACCACAGAATGTAAATACAAATAACAAAATTTTAACGCAATATTCAGTCTTCTAAGATATGATCATCCACATCAGAATCATCTCAAACATCGGGCACGTTGCCACTATTCTTTAAAGATAAATATTCGTAGTGATAATTAGCTTTTATTGCGTGCTAATGACACAATTTTTTCAAATCATTATATTTCTTCTTACTTATCGGTAATTCAGTCTTATAACATGCTTTTTTAATGGCAGAAATTTTAGTCTTTATTGCGGACTCGGTTGAGAGTGACTTAAAATCCATAAAGTCATCAAACTTCTTCTCCTCGACAATGTAAGGAGCAGGAATTTTTCTTGCATTTCGCAGAATTATTACCCATTCTGATGGGGCCTGAACAACAGTATTTTTTATAACTTTTTCTATAATCCCGTGCATTGAGTCCACTGACATGTAAGTATGTCCCGTGATCAAATAAGTAATTTTAATATTTTTTTTTATTAAAATTAACGTGTCTCGGCATCTAGCGGCCACTGACACGGGATCTGTCATACATTTAGTTACAAATAAAAATCAAATTAAATTAAACAATTGGCAGTCTTTGAGGAACTGAATCACAGCACTAAACTGGTTAGGTTCTCCGAGAATGTTTTTGAGACTTCCACTGAGCTTGTGTTTGCGACGAGTTGGGCTGTAGTGTTTGCAATCTGTAAGTATATACTCTATTGTAAGTCTTACATTATCACAGGATTCACAGATAGAGGGATTCTCTGTAGACATCAGGTAACCATGGGTTAGCCGTGAGTGACCTATTCTGAGTCTTCTTATAACACTTTTGTCTTTTCTTGTCATGGGAGGCATCTTCTGGGCGGTAACTGTTGGTTGTATTGTACGGAGTTTTGTGTTACATGTATTCCAAAGTGTTTGCCATGTTTGAGTCATAATATGTCGAGCTGCTGATTTTAACTCTTGATGAAGTTGAATTTTCTCTACTGGCAAGTCGGCTGAACAAGTTTGTTTCGCTGCTTGGTCTGCACGTTCGTTGCCTGTGATTCCTACATGAGAAGGGATCCAGATGATATTCACAACGATACCTCTAGTGTGATGGTCGTGGCAGGTGTCCAGGATATCATGGACTAAGGGATGTTGTGAACGGTTATGTTTGATGGAGTATAATGATGAAAGGGAGTCTGTACATATGGCAAGTTTGCTGTTATCCAGTGTTGGAGTCCTGAAGGCTTGTGTAGTATTCCATATAGTTCGGCTGTATGTATACTACATACGTCATGAAGTTTGTATACTGCTATTGTTGTATCTACTGTAGTAACAGCACATCCGGTACCATTGACTTCTTTGGAGGCATCAGTGTAAAGGATTTTGTCGAACTGCTGGTTATTTATCAGCTCACTGAATATTTGTCTAAGGACTATGTTAGGAGTTTCGTACTTGTTGTAGTTGTTTAGGCTTGTATTCAGTAGTGGCGGTTTTTTGGTCCATGGAGGAGTATTCGAATTTTAATATTAATGATGTTGACCGATGTGTTTCAAAAAATATTTAACCATGGAAAAAATTGCATTGTTTTTATTTTGTCCACTGCAATTATCGCAGTACAGCGAAATCACTTTAAATTTTTTCTCACCGTCAACTTTTTGCAAATACGAATATAGATTAGATGCTATTTCGTATTTCATTCGACCCTCGTTTTCCATATCTTTCTCCCCAGATTTAACATATACCACGTCTTGCTTTGGTCTCGTACACTGTAAAATTATAGACGGCGTACTTTCTACTGACACCAAGCACAATGGTATCGCCATGGGGAGTGGCCAACACTTTTTCTAAATCAAAACTAGCCACCAACATTTCTTCTGTTATAGAAACACTTTTTTGGCTGCATCTTTTTCTGCAATGTGGTTCTCGTAATTATCCCGATCTTGTTGTGATATTGTGTCTAAATTCTTAATTTTTTCGCATTTTCCACACTTATCCTTCCGTGGGACGTGAATGCCGATGTTATACTTCGATTTGAACAAGCAAAGAAAAGGGCCTTATTTTAAAATTGGAATTAGATTTTCTGCAGGATAGGAATCTACGTACTTTCTATACAAATTATTTAAACTTTTCACTTCTGCAGGTAGATAAGTCTTGGATGATGAACTTCTACAATAGTGACTGGGAACAGCGGGTAAGGATTCTACGAATTTTTTGAAGATATCCATTTGCTTTGATGAAATTTTGTTTTTTGGAACATGTTTTCCACGTAAATCGATATTAGGAAATTTCGATGAATCTTTATTTGCTCTTGCAGTTCGAATAAATCTTTGAGTTCTCCCTAAAGTCGCCATTAAAAATTGTTGACAAACGGTTTTGGGAAAACCATTTTCCATCAAGTGATAATTGTTACTACACTTTAGAAAAACTGCTCCTTGTTATTTTCGTTGCCTTTTCACTTCTTAGATAGTCACACATTCACTGATAAACCTCTTTTGGAATCCTCAGCTAATTCCCAGAAAAATTTAAAAATATCTTTTCTTGCTTGCTCACTAAATGAATTGCATTTATTAACACAATTTTTATTTCGGCAGTGATTTGTCAAAATTGACATATTTTTTTCCGGAATCTTACAAAACTTTTGTTTCACGACGCTTTGTCACATGCTTTTTATTACGTTCTCTTGAGTTTATTTTCGTATCCGTTTCACTTTCTTCAGTACTACTTGTTTCTGGGCGGTATTCACCTACATTGTTGTAAATGTCATTTGTTTCTAATAATTCATCATTATTCTTCACACCACTATTCTGAATGTTGTCTTCACTGTTAGTCGAATTCGGTGGTACAACATTTGGGGAAACGAAGGTTTCTCCGTTCACTAAAATGTCCCTTGGAAAACTTGTCATTTGGTTATCTTCTTCTGTTGACTGAGAACCCACAAGAATATTATCGTTGTAGTCAGGAATGATATTATTGTCTTCCCAACATACTTCTTGTTGAATGACTGGATTGACTGCATCTATGAAAATGTATTCTAATTTCTCAGTTGCATTATTATTGCTATTATAATTCAACAGAACGTCATTCAAAATAAGTATATCCTTATTTAAAGCTGTATTGAGACAAGTATTCTGGTACTGTACAGTGTCAGCCACTTCTTTCGTGGTTTGCTCTAAATCAGAATAGCTATAATTATCAGTATCACAGTTTGGTTTCTCAGACGTCACCGAAGAGTGTTTCTGATTTTTTATATCGCGAAGTTTTTCTGCCGGAGTTGGTAATATGTTCAAAAGGACAAACATTTTCCGACTTCTGGAATTCATGCTGCGAAAGAAAAATTAAGAAGTTAGTACTTATAATGTTGACGTAACCGCCAAATAAAAAACATTAAAAATTTTAACCATGCGTCATTCTATACAATGATTTGAACCACCCATAAGGAAGCATCCTACGTAATCAACGATTTCGGTAAAAAGTATGTGGTGAATTCTACTAAATATTAGTGTAAATGTTAAAAATAACGTCCATTGTTTGGCATATGTCGGCTGGCGTTTACGTCAAATATAATTTAATTTTCACGTTTGACGTAAACGCCAAAGCAATAATAATACCTTTTAATTGATTATTTTGGCAACCAAACAATTATCTGGGACACAGATGCAACAGAGGGAGCTATAGGCAAAAGAATATTATCAAAATTACTCACTTTTATAATGGAATTCCGCATGTAATCGAGACCAAAAGACACCCCCGTGTTAACTTTATGGACAAACTGGCGTTTACGTCAGGCGAGAGCCGTGGCGATTTTATGAAGAATTATGAAACATTTTGGCGCCTGCGCAAATTTAAAATCAGAATTTCTACACAGAGATAATGTTTGAGACAATGTAAATGGTTCCAAAGCATCGAAGAAAGAGAGGCGCTTACGACAGTATTCATATCTCAATTTCAGAATTTTTGGCACGCCGTTTTGCCATGAAGGTGTCGATATGTTCCAAGATTCCGCAGATGTTTACGGTTTCTTGCACAAAAGCTCTCTTTATCGCTGTATCGCTGTAACTGCTGGTCAATTATCCTTTTTAAAAATTTATTTAGCAATTGAAAATCATGTTTTTCTACGAATATTATAGAATATCTTTATTCCGACGTAGTTTTTGATTATGTAATAGCTTCATTCCAACCCTAGGACAAGAATATTCATTCTTGCCCTTGGTATGGAATGAATACTAATGGCGCCCTCTAAATGTGACGGCTCATTTGACAGAAAGAGAAAATAGGTGTATTCCATTTTTTACACTAGGTGCATTACACAAAGTAGACGTAGTGCAGAAATATCAAAATGCATAAACAATCCTCTAAAGCTAACGTTGAGTATTAATTGTTAGAGCCAGAAGTGCACCATAAGTGTATTTTGCGGCACTTTTAAGAAGAAAATAGAAAACGGAATTTAACAACAATTGTCAACTGTCCAAAATGTCGATTATAAAAGTTGTTTAATTATCAATTTTTTTAAATTTTAAATCAAAATTGAGTAATACTTCATAAAACGTAAATAGATTCATATAATTTTATTTAAATCATAGCTATTACATGGTCTCATTCCTTTTTAGTGTTTGATACTGACAGAAGTGAGGATTCCACCACAACTATTGCAGAAATTAAGGAGTTAGTAATTCAACATGTTTTATTGTTTTTTTATATTTGATAGTCGTAGAAAAAGTATAATCTAAAACACGCGTCTAATTCAAAATTCTACACTCGTAGAATCGTTTCCCTCGCATACGGCTCGAGTAACAAATCTTTCTACTGATGTTGAATTTTGTTTATTCCACCCTTGATATAGAGTATACTATTCTCAATCATTTTGGGACATTTGATCAAACTATTTATCACTGATAAATGATGGTACATTTTACCAATTGTAGAGTCAAATGAATGAAATAACGATGAGTACTATTTGACCATTTGATATCTAGTGTGTACCTTAGAGTAATAATAAACATAGAGAGGGCTATTCATTCATCAACACGTTTATTTTTGCGGCCAACAATTCTAAACGCCAGTAGTGAAATAATGAATGGATTACAAATAGTGGGGATGGCATTGTAGATACATGGTCTTGGTAATTTCGGCTGTTTTTATAACAAACTTGGCACCGACGAACCATGATAATCCAAAAACATTAAATTATTTACTTAAAAGTTTATTTTGTCACTAAAAGTTTTGAAAAACACATCAAAACGAAAGAACTAAATGTTTACTCTCTAGTCGTAATGACGCTCGTATAAACAAACCAAGTTTGACATTATTTACTACAATACTACGACGTATTCGAAATGATCGTCGATCACAGTCTGACGATATTTGCATCTCTCTTTATATGGTAATTAAACAAGGACAAAACTACTAAATAGATTACTATTGACACATTAAACAGGTACTGAAATTTTCAGCAATGTTGCCACTTTTAGTTATAACCATAAAGGTATCTAAGGATACAACAAATACTTGTTTAAAATTTATATAAGAATATGCCTTTATTAAATAAAATTCAAGTATTATTAATTAGTTTTAAAAATAACGACTCAGATGCATAAATTAGTATGACTTTTTTTATTTGCATAAGTTTTTAACACATTTAACTTCTAATTTCATTTTTCCTGCAACTAAAGAGACTTTGTAAATATGGCAAAGCAGTGGAAGTGTCCGCAAGTGAGCTTAGAATGTGACTCAATGTTTGGGGCAAGAAAATATTAAAACAAACATATCTATTTTATTTGTTAATCTGAGGTGTGTACACCACATTCAAACCATTCTAATAGTAGAGTCATCCAGTTCAACAAAATTAATTTTTTTTTGTAATTTTGAAAATAGGTCTCTTAACCTTTCTTTGTCATCATGGTTTTTCTTAGCCATGATACATGGTTCTTGAGAAAAATCTGATAGGCATTGGAAAATTGATACTTCTGTTTCCAAACATAGCTAAACGTTATTATTTGTTTGTTTCAAATTTTATTTTGACAAAATGATGTGGATATGCTTGCACATTATCCTTGTTTCTTCAAAAAATTTGCATTCACATATAAATACAAACACCACATGAGGTGCAAACTTCTTCACAACATTTTGAAGAGAGCTTCTGTGCAGGAAACCGTAAACATCTGCGAAAACTTGGAATGTACAACCGATATCAACTTTATTATTCGTAAATCAGTTTTGTCATCAAATGATCACCAATATTATAAAAAATAAATATATGTATGTAATATGTAAATGATTCATAACATGTACAATGAAGCCGGTATATAAATATATAATGTATTACGTTTAACAAGTATATTACTATATAATTCAATACGTCTGATGTTCATGTTGGCATTTTAAATTTTCGCAGGGAAAGAACATTTGGCAACGTTGGTACGGTCTCGGCGAATTAGTACATCGTCTCTAAAGATTAGCAGTCGTATGTTTATAGTTTATAATAACCTGAAGCTACAGTTAGGGAACGTAAACATACATCGCACGCCCATTGTTAAAAAATAAAAAGGAATTGAAATTAACAAAATTTAAAGTAACACAACATATTGGTAAACCAAACGAATAAGATATATTTATCTTCTCTACCTACCCTAGCAAGAGAAGAAAAAAAAATAATGAAAATTAAAAAAAATATATACTAATTTTACTTTTGCATTATTAACATTTTTATAATATCTAACCTTTGTGGTGGTTTAACCATACGGCCACTTTCAGTGGTTATAAATAAAGTTTTGGTTGGGGAAGAAGTATTTACAGTTAAATCGCCTTGTGGAGTATTATCGTGTAGCTCTACATCACTTTCAGCAATATTCTCTTTATCACAACCTTTGGGAGAAGGCTGATGAAAAGGGTAAGACTCATTTGGGACTGAGTTAAGGTCTGTGATACAAGGTATTAGACTATGGCGGTACGAATATAATTAGTTTTATGTAAATTAATAATTTTTCCACAATAACATCTGGCTCCATTCGCGCATTTTTTGTGTAATAAAATTAGCTGTCTAGGAGCTAAATTAGACAGATTTTTAGCAGGTTTATCGCGATAAGTGTTTTGCTTTATTTGATATTCTACTAGTTTTTATGTACTTCCTCAACGCCAGGAAAATTTGTTCTTGGAACCGGAAGTGAGGTCTTTAGCGGGTTTTGGTGTCGGGTTTTGGTATCGTATTGTAATAACCGAGCTTTTGAAGTACTGTAATGATGTAAGTGTAGTACTTCAAGATGAAGAAAGCAAAGACATAGAATCCTATAAGCTTTACGAAGAACTACAACTGTTAGTGCCCAAACTCTATTAGAGACGCCAATTAGACGATTCAATACATAATTACAAATGAATTGGAAGAGATCCTAATGTTTAACTTGCTATTAGCATTATGTTGACTATGCCTGTAAGAACAGCTTCCATAGAAAAAGTTTTTCTAAGTTAAAAATTATTGAAAACTACTTAAGAAACAGTATGAAACTGGATCGACCGCCTGGTCTAGCAATACTCTCAATTTAAGCAATTTAGTTGTAAAAATTAATTACCACAAGAGGACTTCAGTAAAACAAAAAGCCGTAGAACATTATTTTACAAGTTACAAAATAAAACATGTTTCCAAATCTATATGCTTTTCAATATTATCCCACCGCGCATTTATATATTTTCATCATGAGTAGAATGTTTGGTAAGATAGATTCATTGGGTAAATCTTGGGAACGAAAGAAGAGGGCCTGATGCGACTTCGCCCACGTCTTTACTACTCCACGTTACGCCACTGGTAATAGTTGCTGTACCCTCATGCTTCATAAAAAACACCAAAAAGTTCAGGTAAAATAACCTATATGGAAATTCAAGGCAAGTCCAACATGTTCTTACCAAAACTCGTATGGAAGAATTCTGTGCTTAAAAAATATCTTTAGACTCCACATGACAGAATCACAGTACTTTGATACAAATATTTGCATCTAGATCTGATAATAATAATGGAGAAATGGAGATTTGTATCCAGTAAATAAGTCTACTACATGGCAACTAGTCTTAATAACTACTTTTCCAAACTGTCAATATATACGGGCATTTCACTTGAACACATCCATTACCGCAACACATACAGTATACACTTCTATCAGGTGAAGCTGCTAGTTCTGGATGGTTGTGATGTATTAGTATCTCCACTTCACAAACAGTCAGTCAGTCATGGTTTTCCTCCATCATTGTTTTTTGTATATTTTTCTATTGCTACCTTTTAATTAGAAATTCCTGAAGACGTTGCTTTCGTTAGAAAAAGGGCTTTTTTATCGGGTAGAAAATGGATTAAATAAGGAACAATGATGGATGATGTTCATTTTTTCTACATACAGCATTGAACTTAGAAGCTATTATTAAACGGTTTTATTTAGCTCACCCCGTTTGTTTTATTCTTGGGTCAAATTTAGTAATTCAAATTTCACCCTCTTCCTGTCAACCGATTAATCTGAAATTTTGTATACACTTTGGATTTTGGTGACAATACAATTATGTTTATTCATTATCATTCTAAATTCAAGATGGCCGCCGCTACAAAATGGCGGATAATTTATGTTTTATTAATCCCATCAATATGGGTATCAAATGAAAGGGCTCAACAAGCAGAATACAATATACTATAAAAAATTGAAATCCAAGATGGCGGCCGCTACAAAATGGCGGATAACGTAGGTTTTATCAATCCCATCAACATGGGTATCAAATGAAAGGGCTCAACAAGCAGAATACAATATACTATAAAAAATTTAAATCCAAGATGGCGGCCGCTACAAAATGGCGGATAACGTAGGTTTTATCAATCCCATCAATATGGGTATCAAATGAAAGTGCTCAACCAATAGAATACAATATACTATATAAAATTAAAATCCAAGATAACGGCCTCTACAAAATGGCGGATAACGTAGATTTATCAATCCCATCAATATGGGTATCAAATGAAAGGTCTCAACAAGTAGAATACAATTTACTATGCAAAATTGAAATCTAAGATGGCCGCCGCTACCAAATGGCTGAGAGTTGGACTGCAATAAACTAACGGGCAAGAAACCTTGCAATAATGAAGCACTAAATGAATTAAACAGAATGCGAAATAAAAACCAAAAAATAAAAATAGGTAAAAAAACTTTTTAAGTTAAACGGTTTTATGTTAAACATACATTGCAATGTTTAAGATAAATGTACTAAAAACCAAAAAATAATAAAATAGATACAGTCGTGGGAATTATAAACATATGCATAGACTAGACTAAAATAAAACCGTGGGGCACGTCAATTGTCTACAATCGTTGATTAAAATTTTTGTTTTGTAATGTTACACTATAATTAGGCAGTTGTTCAACCGACAACGATGGACGTGTGATAAGTAGGGCTAGAATGTGGAAACAAGCTAGCAAGCTCGATTATAAGCGAGTTTTAGGGTTTCATAGTGGTGAGCGAGTAGTACTTTTATCATATGTTTTGTCGATTAAAGACAAACTACGAGCAGTGAAACGATTCCTCGCCAGCCAGCAGTGTGAATGTCCAACGATAAACTAGTTGAAACATCTCTTTTATTTACATGGAGTGTATAACTATTGGAATTTCCATGAGCAAGAAAATAGTAAGTAATTTCCTCACCGTCTGCGGGCCAACTGCCTAACGACGAATTAAACGATTCTTCTATCGCACATTAAGTCGATAATTTGTAGACAATTGACGTGCCCCACGGTTTTATTTTAGTCTAGTCTATGCATATGTTTATAATTCCCACGACTGTATCTATTTTATTATTTTTTGGTTTTTAGTACATTTATCTTAAACATTGCAATGTATGTTTAACATAAAACCGTTTAACTTAAAAAGTTTTTTTACCTATTTTTATTCTTCTAGCTCTCGGTTCGAACCAGTTTTATGACTTTACCTGCAGTCTTATTTTATCGTCAATGTTTTCAATATCATCTATTTAAATAGTGAATTCTATTGATCTCGCTTCTTCCGTGATTTCAATATAGTCTTTATTTATATTTTCTTCAACAAATATTTGATAAATATCAGAAATAATCCACTCGAAAACCTACTCGGTGAATTAACCTATACTCTTATTGTTTGCCCATAACGACCATATTAGGTCACGTGGTTTGAACTGCCTAATTAGCAGACTTTTATTGTTCAATATTCAATCTTCACACTTCCGCTGAATGTATTGTCCAACGTTTTCGAATCACAGGATAGTTTTTTTAATTGTCATTCTTATATAGGTACCGTACCTGTATGGGTAGGTGATACTTGAGAAACCGGTACTTCTACTTTCCAGCATCCAGACTAATTATCTACTAATGAACCATTCAAATACTTGTAATTCGATGCTTTTTAGCTTAAGCTAAACGCGGTTAGTAGAATTCTTTTAATCTATATAAATTTATTACCTATATCGCCTTCGAATTAAGTCCCTTCCAAAATATTGGAACGCCAACGAATGAATCAATTATTCTTTTTACTTATCTCAGAGTGTATAATTTTCTATAACAAGAAAATGAACTAAGATTTATACGTTAACCGATTCTATTTGAATAATCAAAGATAAAGATTTGTTGGCTTGTTCTATCGGATTTCATTAGACAAATGGAACAGTCCAATTCAAAACATTGTTTGGAAACCGATACGTGAAAACATCAAAAAGATTTATAACCGGAATAGTAGAAAATTTAGAAAAACAACTTCTATTTTCCAAATCGTTTCGTTTATCGGAGAAAATCTTTTAGAATTGCGCTCTCAAGAAAACCTATATTTTACGACGTATATAGTATTTGGAACTGCTTTATAACATTGATAATAATGGTAATTTTAAATTACATTCTATTTCATACTTGAGTGTAAGCATAACGGATGGAATAACAACAACAATACACAATTTATAACATCAAAAAGATAATGATTAGATTGTGATACTTTTAAGACAATGTTGCTTGGAACAGAAAATTTATTAGTTATTTTAATAAAAAAAATTTTCGATCGTTGTATTTAATAATACAAAACTAGCAGAAACAACATATCAGATTACGTGGTTTGTTTTTAAACTTTAAATTTATTAATTTAGCGATCTAAATTATATTTAGAATAAAATACAGGCACTCACAAGATTTATATGTTGCTAGATCGTCTCTGCCATTTTTATCATTAACAGTTTGCATTTTTAAGTATTAAAATCATTTCCATATTCTTTTTGTTCATATTCGACTCTATTGAGTTTCGTATTTTCAAAATAGAGTACCTAATTTTCATTATCGAGTAGGCACGCAAAAAAATAAAAATCGCATATCCTCATCATTAGCACTTCTGACTTTGTCAGGATATTCGCATATTCGTTTCTCTTTAGTCCCGTAAAATCGCTTCTTCTAATAAAATTTTCGTAGTTTTTAACATTCCTTTTAAAGGAAAAACATCCTTCTTCATCAGTCTTCAGTTATACACAGTTTTCTTTTCATTTTTTATAAGGTCTCTTCTTCTACTCGCCTCAGTACCTCCTTAAATATAAGTCTGCCATCTCAAATTATTCCCCCTATTCGTCTTCTGTACCATATTACTAACGCTTCTGCAGTCTACGTGTCTACGGATTCCCTCGATTACTTATTCATTTTCGTTTCTTCTTAATTTCAAATAGGTTAGCTTCATTAACTCTTAAAATATATGTTGCATTGTTAATATTATGTTGTCTCGTCTATAGTGGACAACATGGAAGGTAAGGAGCTTACAGTTTCATTTCTATGTACTGGAAAGATCTTTCAATTACATCTTAAACTCTTCTTTTGTCTATTCTCCTATAGAAGTTCTTTGTCTGCTTTCCTGTTTGGTTAAATCACTCTACTTACTCCTACTACGTAGACTGCAGTTCCAGTTGAACCTTCATCTCTAGTTATTCTGGACGTTATCCATTAATTTTAATACTAGCATTAATCTTCTGATGATCTTTTGATTTTTCTCTATTACATTCTTGTTCGCTTTAGGTTATGAACTGACAGTTTAATTTTAACCTACTGGAAAGATCGTATACAGACTTATTGTTCAATTACATCTTATTTTCAAACTCTTCTTCCCTATGTTCTCCTATAGATGTATATTAATCCATTCTCCCTCTGCTTTCCTTTAGTTTAAGCTCATACTTCCACCAACACTCTACTTTTCTGCCTCTTCGAAATCTCTAAATCTGTTGTTCTCAAGTATTCTATTTTTTGTTCTCTAAAAACTATTTTAATTTCCAAGTCACGCTCCTTCCTTCTTTCCATCTCTTTACTTTTATTATCTGTCCCAATCATTGACCCTTTTATAATTGTGCCTTTTAGTTTCACGTTTTCAATTTATTGCATTTTTATTCATTTTTTTACGTAATTTATTCTTAGATTCATTTGTTAGGATTCTTTTGCTAGAAAAAGTATTGCCGGTGTTTAAATTATTTACAATAAACTAATGAGTCTAGCTGATTTATTGTTCTTAAAAACGACATACTACCTTTAATGTAAAACAATAAAATTCATTCATGAAAACGATCTCATTATTTAAATTCATTACGATGCAGGTAAAGGTTTCTTCTAATCTTAAATTTGCTGTTATAGCGTGTCGTCTCGCTGCGAGGTAGCATTGCATTTTAAGTCATAAATTCAAAGATACAGATAGTGAATTCTTGAATATCTATAAAACTTTGGAGACAAACATCTTCGCTTCGCTAGGTTTCCTGAAACCCCATTCCCCGGTGAACAATAAAACCGAAATATCATTCGAATATTATAAGAGTATTTACACTTTAGTTATTCAAATACACTATTAAAAATATCCAGAATCTAACTACTAAAAGAAATATAAAACAAAAAAACCAACAGGAAAACAATGTGTGAGTGACAAATCCGTCTCCATTCATTCAGAAACTCAAAACTAATCCATCATTTATTTGGTGAAATAGTATCCAAATATCTCGGTACGGTTTGATTGGTAACTGTTTTTTCCCTAGTTTCTCACAAAATCAACGAAAAACCTAGTACCCTATGATATCGCATATGATGATTAAATAAATGAGTAGAATTATATTGATAAATTCACTCGCTACCAAGTTAGAAGGTAGACCAACAGGATAAGATGTACCTGGACATGGTAGCGAATTCCCAGTTTTTCAGTATAGTAGTAGATTTTTAACAGGAGCTTTGGCTACTTTAGTCCTTAAAGAATATAAACGATTTATCTACAAGAATATTTCAGATTCCTCTAATGAACAACAAAAAAACAATAATGTAGAAATATTGGAGAATTATGGATACGAGACCATCTTATTTTGGAACTTATTAGTTAGAAATATTCCTGATCGAGGTTGCTGTTCATAGGCTTCTTTTTCTTATACAGTGTTTTCCTTAACTTATATTCTTTCAATGTCATACATATCGCAAACTCTTCTTTACATACATATGTAATTCAAGAAATCAACTTAATGGTAGTACGTTAGAAGAATTTACCGCATTTATTTTCCAAAGAACTGTACCGAATAACGTTGTTTCCTATTTAACTAATGTTTCTTTTAAATGTCCCTGATATTAAGCTTTGGATCTGGTATGTTCACCATGTAGTGCTACAAGTGAAATTATCTTCACACTTAGCTCCTTCCTACTAAAAAACTCTCTTTCAGTATTAATATTTTGTTTACTATATTTACCATCTTGAAAACTACATTATTACAGCAGAACTTGATGGTGAAACTATTATAAAGTGGGAATTGAATGAAGGGAAATACTTATTGTTAGAATATTACTCCAAATAAGCTCAGTTGGGATAACAAAACAACTTAACATATGAAAACACGTAGGAATTGTCAGGTAAGTCGTTTTTAAACTAACTTTTTTGTCCTTCTTCATTCCTACAATGGATCAATCAGTCTGATAAAAAACAGCTCAGCTGCAGTTAAGCGAAGAAGAATAATTTAAAAATTATCGCTCAGATGTGTTTTAGTTTTTATTTTGTTTTGTCAAGAATTTTCATTGTTAATAAACTATGTTTTTTAGGCTTATTTCAGAATGAAATAGGGCTATTGTAGAGAGTAGCATGACGCGACTTCGGGAAAATTTATATGCAGTTTTTCGTTTTGGTGTTCCCTGATGCCAAAATCACCCCCGTTCCAAAGCTTCCCCAATAATCCTATGTTTAGTAATAATTATTCGGCAAAGATCAAGTTTAACTATATATATATATGTGTATATATATATATATATATATATATATATATATATATATATATATAACCTTTTCAACAGAATGCCGAATAAAAAGAGAGCCTTTTGGTCTGAGGCGAATCTCGTTGCAGCGTTAGAAGCAATAAGAGCTGGAAGCAGTATAAGCCAAGGTTCATTACGATATAAAATACCTCGAGCAACATTTGGACGACATTATCGCAGCCCAAATTTAGTTAAACGACTTGGAATTAAAAGTGTAAGTTTTGAACAAAAAAGAGACCTAGCTGTCAGAATTCATGGGTATGTCAATAACCAGTAAAATAGTAAGACGAGGTGTATTTTCGTAAACGATGATAAAGAACATTCATAATCCTTTTTTGGTACATATACATTAGAAGGAATGATGACTGAAATTATTCTTTGCAAGATGTGGCTAGATGGAAGGCTCACAGCAAATGAATCCAGCAAGCGCACAGAAAATCCATTTGTTATAAAGGATTATTTTAAGAAATTGGAGGAAGTATTCATTAAATTGGAATTGTTTTGTAATCCTGGAATCGTTTACAATATGGACGAGAAAGGTTGCCGTCTAACGATTCATAATCAGCAAATCGTATTGGCCAAGAAAGGCGCTAAAGGTATCCACTTGACAGCGCCCGAAGCCCGAACACGGTGAAAATGTGAGTATTGTGGGATGTGGAAATGCCCTGGGACGAGCCGTCCCACCATTTATTCTTTTCGAAGGGAAGAGATTGAAGCCTGCATGAACTAATAATCTACCACCAGGATCAACTGCGATGATGACACAGAAAGGGAGGCGTTTATTTCATAGCTAGCACATTTTGCAAAGTATAAGAATACAGGACTAATACTCCTGATATTCGAAGGTGCAGAATCGTATCTGGACATAAGTATTGTTGCAGAAAATCGTGGCGTTACTTTATTTTGTCTTCCAAGTAACACCACGTATGAACTGCTGCCGATGGATAAAGCAGTATTCAAAAGTAATGAGTATTTTTGGGATCAGGGAGTTAAAAAATTTTTATTAACCGCCTGGGGAATTTTTTTATCAAAATGTAATTTGGTGAAATATTTAGTTTGGTTAAAAGCGATGACTTCAGCTAACCTCATCTCTGGATTCAAAACAACTGGCATATTTCCTTTTAATCCTGAATCAGCATGCATCGGCACCCAGTCTTATACCGCATGTGTGAAAAAAATGTGTTACAACAGTTAGATTACGTCGACGATAACAACGTCAATAAGCCATCAACTTCTACAGTTAATGAAAACGGTGCACAAGTGGAATAAGTAATAAAAAAAGTTCAACAAAACGCCTTCATTTACATAGCGAGTTGTCTTATTCTGAATCAGATTTCAGTGTTCATGATAGTTCATCTGACTATATAAACAGCGAAAATGAGAATATGGTACCATTTACTCCCCAAAAAGTTCCAAAACCAGACACTTCTTTTAAAGGTAGGGGCTTACTAATTTCACCGCTAATCAAGATAACAGCTACGAAGCGAAAACCAGCAATTAATAGCAAAGTTCAAAAACTAACGAAAGATTTATTCATTAAAAGTAACAAACACCCTTCCAAAAGACAAAAAAGTACAGCAATAAAAGAAAATAAGCAAACATCAAAAAGAACAAGACACTTTGAATAATAAAGCCAAAGAAAAAGGAACGAAAATAAACAAGAATTTCAAAAGTAGTCAATCGTGGTTTTGTCATGTATGTAATAAATATCGCCAGGCTGATATGAGACTATGTCTTGTATGTGGCCAATACGTGCATGAAGAGTGTGTGGGTATTACAGTAGATCCCGATTATCTATGCGCGGTTTATCCGTGGTGTCGGGGTCGGCGCGTGAACTCTGAACGCACCTCGCAGGTGTTCTTCTCGAGGAATCCCTAATGTATGTGTTAACTTACTACTTTCGTCAACTTTGACGGACTCGTTAGTTGAACACACAAACCCACAAAATGCAGCGTTCCGGTGCTAACGAAAAACGTAAACATAAACGTTAACTATAGAACAAAAAATAGAAATTGTAACACAATTTGAAAAAACAAAGGTGTTGCTCTACTGGCTAAAACATATAACATTGGAAAACAAACGGTTCGCGACATTGTGAAGAAGGAAGCCGAATTACAGAGCTATGTAGCTTAAGCTGACAGTGCAAAAGCTGTTTCTGACAAGAAGTCATTAAAAGGATCTACTTTTCCAAAACTTGATGATGCTATGACCAAATGGTTCTTACAAAAAATTAAGTGCTGATGATGTAGCTATGGCAGAATTTTGCTATGATTTGGAAAATCCTATAACGGAGCATGACCTAAAACCCGAGCAAGTGTATAATGGAGAAGAAACTGGACTTTATTGGAAAGCAATGCCGAAAAGAACACTTGTTGCAGATTCAGAAAGTAGTGGACCAGGTTATTCTTCCTATACTGATTGATTTTGAAAGTTATGTACATAATATGTATTTTTGTCAAGGTTTCAAGGTAATTAAAGATATATGAAATTAACTGTCTCGACCCTTACTTCGTGGAATCTGCTCATAATACTGTTTTAAATGAAACTCACTGTTTCTAGTTAATTCCACAATATAATAAAAGTTATTGAAAATTCTAAAAAATTGACAATTATTTCGACAAATCAATATGATTTATCGAAACAATTGTCAATTTTTTAGAATTTTCAATAACTTTTATTATATTGTGGAATTAACTCGAAACCTTGAGTTTCATTTAAAACACTATTAAGTAAAGATCGTTTGACAGTGTTGTGTTGTGCTAATGCAACAGAAACTCATAAGCTATAAGCTTAGGTTAGCTGTTATTTGAAAATCAAAAAACCCGAGGGCTTTTAAAAATGTAAAAAGACTGCCAGTTGATTATTATAATCAAAACGCCACTTGGATGGATCGAGTGATTTTTAAAAAGTGGTTTTTCGAAAAATTTATACTAAAAGTTAAAACTTATTTGCAAGAAAATAATCTTCCACCTAAGGATGTACTGTTACTGGATAATGCTCCATCGCATCCCGATGTAGAGCAACTAAAGTCAGCAGATGGAAACATATTCGTAGCATATTTTCCTCCGAATGTGACATCTATTGCCCAGCCAATTGACCAAGGTGTTATAAAGATCATGAAGAGGCTTTATAGGAAAGACGTTATGCTTAAATTGTAGGAAAAATGTGACTTTATGGGATTTTGGAAACGTCTGAATTTAAAAGAAGCAATTTATACTGTAACCTCGCGCATGGAGTGAAGTGAAAGAGACTAACATTAAAAAAGCATTTGATAAAGTAATGACCTTAGACGATATAGCAGATGAAGAAGATACTGAAGATAATAATCACTTGAATGAAGGTGAGTTATCAATCGAAAACATGGCATCTATAGCTTCACAAATCGAAGAAATAGACAACGAAAAGATAAAGAATGAATAGAATGTAATCACGAATAAATCAGATTATGGATGAAGATTATCTAAATAACCAGACCTCCGCAAAAGAAGCCATCGAGAAGCAGAAGATGCTTCAAATGCACTTATCGCTTATTTTGAATAACAGACTGAAACTGATGACATTTATCTACTTCAGCTTCGAAAAATGAAGGAAATTATAAGGGGTAGAATTTACGAAGCCCAGAATCAAACAAAAATAACTCATTTTTCAAGAGATTTTACTCACGTAATTACAGTTCATATATGTACGTAGTATTATGTATAAATATTGAAACTTTTATTTTTTGTTACATGTATCACGTTTCTTTTGTTTCTTTGACGTACGTATTTGACTACATAAATTTAAAAATGAAGCTTTTGGATTATCTGGCTTTTCGATTATCCGGCAAAGGTTCGGTCCCGGCTGGCCCGGATAATCGAGGTTTTACTGTTCTAAAAATGACAAGGATGAATTCATATGCCCTAATTGTTGCCAAAAGTAATCAATGTTCCACAATAGCTTTTAAATGTTTGTTAGGTTGAATATTATTACTTATTTTCGGTAGTAAAATACCTGTTCCTTTTATTGCCAGTACTGTGGCAATGTTAAGGGTATAACTTCCAAATATTGCCAGTTGGCAATCGTTTAATAAAAAGAATATTTATTTTTTTGTTTGCTTTATTTTTATAAATTAGAATATAAACATGTTTGTTACTTGTTCAATAAACTTACAGGATATTTCAAATAAATTTGTATTTAATAAAAAATAATATCTTAGCTCACTTTTCCTGTTCTTGTATACTCATATTAGCAAAGAATTAAAATGAAATAGGATTCTACTAAACTCTTTATATTATAACGGGATTACCTTCAAGCCTAAATTAAAGGAGTAATCTTGCTAAAACACGTTTTAGAGTGTACTCTGTTAAAGGAGGAGTCATATTTACATTAGAAATTCAAGTACGTCTCGACCATTTGTCATCTTATTGTGGATTCTTCTCTCCTCCTTCGGAATAGTTTTAATTTTAATTAGGGCCTATATATCATTAACTTCATTAAGTTTCGGGCTTTTAAATTAAACAAGAACTTTTTGATTTATGCACGTCGACTGCTTAGACGAGGAATATGCCGCGCTAGTAAGAAAGTTTGTCGGAGAATGTTTAGAGAGAAGTGTTTTTCGGTCTACAGGTGAAACGATACTATTAAAGAATAGCAACTAAGAAGATCTAACGAAAAATAAACGAGGGAAAAGTTTTGAGTAAATTTTGTTAAAAACCAATTACTTAGATGTTAGATGGAATTAAAGTCAGACCTGTCGCTAACTTCAATAATCACATTAATTATTTTGGATTCAAATAAAATGGTTTACAACAAATGATTAAGAATTTCAAGTCCGCCTGAAAACAAATCTTATAGCAATGATTTCTTCAAAATATCATATTAGTTCAACTGCAGACCTCTTCGTAATCAATTTTATTTCACTCTTCACAAAAGGTATGATGACAGTAATTTTTTGAGAATATGTGATTATTCTGTAGCATTCTATCTGATTAACATTGATGTCTTTCATGCGGATGTATGGTACCCTAATGTTTTTATATTAAATTTAGGCCACAAACAAGATACATACTATTTTAGAATCTACAAAGTGAATTAAATACTCATGTCAAAATGATCTTCACAAAAAAAAGATGAGCACTAAGTTAGCCACATGTCTCGTATTTTTATTTTTATAGTGGAATGAAGGACATTGTGGATCGTTTATTTCTTTAGGGTTTGTTGTACGTTCATTTCTCAATATAAAATATTTATTATTTTTTCTAGCCAAAGGGGCTGTGCGATCTGACTTTCCCTATATTTCTGAAGTGTAAACGAAGCTTGTATTTTTAAAAACAATTTATATGAATGACAGACTGATTTAGTATAATAGTTCAAAGAATGCTTAAAAATAAATAAAGTTTAGGCAAATAGTATTGACAATGAGTAACAAACAAACGAACAATAGAAATAGTTGCGTAATATGGTGCTGAAAGGGTTATATGCGTCAGACTCGGAGGAAGGAAGAAGAATTATTGACGTTAATAATAACTGGTTTAATTAGTTCATCACAAACATTGTCAATCTTCCACATATACAATTCTTCTTTGATGACAAGCTCGATGCAAGGGCGTACCCAGGATTTCAGCTAGGGGGGGGGCAGCTCATACCTGTTTCAAAAAGATTGTCGGTCGGGTATATTGAAACAAAAAAACCATGAAAATTGACTTTTATTAATTAGATTGATGATGACACAAAACAAAATATTATATATATATATATATATATATATATATATATATATATATATATATATATTATTAACAATTGATATAATACTTACTTTTATAGTAGATTTAAATGTATATGTTTATTTATTTAGAATTTTAGTTTTAAGTTTGGCTAGCTCAGTTTGTTTTTAATATTTGTTTAATAATTTATTTTAATTAGATTATTCGGGAGCATGAAATCCTTTTTCCCTTTGAGTCCTGGCAATTTATACTGTTGTAATGGTTGAAATAAAAAGAAAACACATTATTTGAAATCAATTTAGTTATCAATGCAATATTTATTTGATAAAATAATATGCGACGCCAATGGATATATTGTACCTATTTATTGATTTTAATAATATCATAAATGCGCATGCGTGAAAAAATTAGTCATGCGCTTTAGCATGAAACAAACAATTATGATACGTAAGAAGCATCTATATTATACAACACAGTTTGTTTAGGATGAAAACAATTGAATGGTTAAAACACATAAGAGAATTTATCTATAAATCATAGTTATATATGATACAAGTAGCTGTGGGAAGAAATTAGTTATATACATGGATAGAGAAATAGAAATTATATACAGAAGTACATAGTTATTACATTATGAAATTTCAATCACCATATTTATGCAATTACAAGATGGCGTGATTAGCGTAAGTACATATTTTAATTTATATAAAGTTCGGCCTTTTATTAAATTTAATGATTTATGTAATGAATACACTATATGAAGTCTGTTTCTTTCTTTTTTAGATCGATCATGTTTGAAAAAGTTTATCAATTTATGAAATTAAGTACTTAATTGGGATTTTGAGTTTTTACACTATTTATTGGCCAATAAATGATTTAAATACACTGACCTGTTGATCTTGAATTTGGAAGAAAGTCTCTGGATCCCAGGAACACCCACTGAATCTCCAAAAAACCAAAATTGTTGAAAATTTCGCAAATTCTTGTCGGAAAACTTGTTACAATTAACTGTAAGTATTTCTAATATTATATTTAACAGTACTTTAGGAGTTTAAATGTCTTATACCGGGAATATCTTTAAATTTTTAGGAACACTATCCCACACACTGCTCGCTTCTTAACACTCGCTACCGTTCCCTTAAGCGTCCCCTCGATTTTCAACTTTTTTAAACAACACAGTCTTTTGTTCTTTTCCAGATCACTATTCAAAAGTTTATTTATTGATTCACAGTTTGTTATGTCATCTTTTATAACCAATAAGATATTGTCTTTTGTAATCAGATAATTGAAACTTCAATCACTTATCAAAACAATTTCATACATACAAATACATTAAAATTGGTTATACTTAGATACACTTACATGGTACAACATTCAATATTATTATTGATAGTATATCCTTGTTACATTCATATCAATTATAAATATAAATTCTCTTATGTTATTTGTCTATATGTCATTATTTGTTTATCTATGAAATCTATTGGATTATATTCTATTCAATATTTATATTTGTTCTTATTCTTAAATTAATGATTATAATGAATTAACTATAGTAATATTTGTTTTCATTTCAGATGAACAGCTGTTATGTTATGAAAAATAATCTTCGTCTTAGGCAACTTTATTTACATCATTACATTGGTTAGGCAATATCTATATTTTATGTTATCATTGAGGTAATTCCTTATTTATTATATTGTTATAGGCTGTTATTTAATATATCTTTATTTGATATGTTGTTTAAATTAAGAAAAGTGTTTCCTTTTTACTTGTTTTCTTAAATTATGTTATTTTCATATATATTTCATACTAGCAAACTTAATTTTATAATACTACTTCTCTTCTTATCTAAGATATCTGGTTCAATATATATATAATGGCGGAGTGCGTTAGAGCGCCGGGTTTTCTTGAACTGAAGGACGGGGGTTCGAATCTCACTCTAGTAAGGGCTTTTTCATAAATAAAAAGTTCCACTAAAAATCTGGGGGTACAGGGTCCGTCAGTAAATGGCGAAAACTGGCGGACGACATCCCTCGCCCCTTGCCAACCCGCATTGAGGCAGCGTGGTAAGGTACGCCTCACAACCCCAGCATGACAGACAAGTTACAGTCCTCATTCTCCGTAAGCACGAAGGGCACTAGGAGGGGTAGATCCTGGGAACCAGCCACGAGGACAGAGGGTGCTAAGAATCTGCGGAGTCTAAACCACTACCCATTGACTACATTACACCTAGCAACTTATAACTGCCGTACACTCTCTAATCAAGCTAGGATTATGGAACTGGAAACAGAGGCAGCAAAAATAAAGTGGGATATCATGGGCATTAGCAAAGTAAGACGAAAAAATGAAGAACTCATAGAACTTGAATCAGGGAATCTTCTATACCACCAAGGAACACTAACAGGAAGAACAAGAAGAGTAGGATTCCTAATTAAGAAAACCTGGAAAAATAGAATCATAAGGATAACAAGCACCTCAGACAGAGTAGCCAGCATAACACTAAGACTCTCCAAAAGATATACTATCCAGATTATTCAGGTATACGCCCCAACAATCAGCCATAGTGACGACGAAATAGAAGAATTCTATAATTAAATAACCCAAGCGCTCAGCAACGACAATAGTCACTTCAAATACATAATGGGAGACTTTAATGCCAAAGTAGGACACAGGAAAGACCAAGAAAAAGGAATGGGGAAATATGGATTTGGAGAAAGGAATGAAAGAGGAGAGAGATTAATACAGTTCGCACACTTTCATAACATGTATGTGGCAAACTCCTTCTTCAAGAAGAACCCTAACAGGAAGTGGACGTGGGAAGACCCCGGTGCAACTATCAGAAACGAAATAGACTTTATCCTCACCAATAAAATTAACACAGTAAAAGATCTAAGCACGCTCAACAAGTTCACTACAGGAAGCGACCATCGACTAATTAGAGCTCGACTGGTCTTAGATATAAAACTAGAAAGGTCAAGACAAAATCAAAACCAACACAACGAAAAACATAAACAACGAAAGACTGAGAGAGAACTCTCACCAATATGAAGCACTACTAGAAGAAAGACTACAAAAAGTGGAATATAACAACCCTGAACTGATGGACACAATTCGAAACTGCGCCGTAGAAGTGGGAGGTCTGCAACAACGAGGTGAACACAAAAAACTAACTCCGGAAACAAAAGCACTATTACAAAAACGAAGAGAAATGAAAAAGACAACAAACATTCAAAGAATTGAATACACCGAACTGTGCAAGACGATACGAAAGAAAATCGCAGAAGATATCAGGAATTACAACGAGAAACTGGTACAAACAACAATAGAAAACCGTAAAAGCTACAAAAATGCAAAAAGGGCACTAATAATAGGGAAAAGACAGATAGTTGCATTAACTGATGGAAACACAAGAACCACAGACAGGAATGAAATAATAGACCTAGTAGCCAAATTCTATGGAGACCTATACAAGGCCCCTGAAAATTTGGAAGAAATAATAGAACACTCAGAAGACGCCATACCAGAAGTTTTGGTGGAGGAAGTAGAAATGGCACTGAAAAGCATGAAAAATGGCAAAGCAGCGGGAAATGACGGCATCACGACCGAAATACTCAAATATGCAGGAGCTAAAACATGGAAGTACCTTGCCAAACTATACACGAACTGTCTGATGTCCAGGAACATACCTAAAGAGTGGAACAGCTCCCTCATAGTGTTGATCCACAAGAAAGGCAGCAAAGAAGACACTAAGAACTACAGACCAATAAGTCTACTACCAGTGACGTACAAGGTATTCACAAAGATCATTCACAACAGAATACAAAATACACTAGACTCGGCCCAACCACGAGAACAGGCTGGATTCCGCAAAGGCTTCAGTACAATAGATCACATCCATACCCTCAAAGAGGTTATCAGTCGAACCAAAGAATACAACCAACCACTAGCACTAGCCTTCATCGACTTTGAGAAAGCATTCGACTCTATATATCCCAGAGCAGTAATAAATGCCCTAACAGAACAAGGGGTCGACAAGCCATATATTGAGACCCTAGCAAATATATATAGGGAAGCCAAAGCGAGAGTTAGGATATATGAGGGCACACCAGAATTCCCCACCAGCAGAGGAGTTAGACAAGGAGACGCAATATCACCAAAGTTATTTACAGCAACACTAGAAAGCATCTTCAGAAAACTGGGCTGGAACAACACAGGTCTGAATATAGATGGAGAATACTTGAACCATCTAAGATTCGCTGATGACATCATCCTGATAGCGAGTAACCCTGGCGAAATGCAACAACAAATAAATGAATTGAATGCAGCAAGCAACGAAGTAGGCCTTAAAATAAATCTGAGTAAGACCAAGATAATGTATAACGAACTGATAAACGCACAAGAAATAACAATTAATGACACTGCCCTGGAAATAGTAGAGGAATACATATACCTGGGTCAACTAATACACATATCAGGCTCTCTACTTCCAGAAATAAACAGAAGAATCAAATTAGCATGGAGAACATTTGGACAGAACTCTATCATCTTCAAGTCTAGAATGTCACTCCGTTTGAAAAAGAAAGCGTTTGATCAGTGCGTACTACCAGTATTAACATACGGCTGTGAAACCTGGACCCTGAAAACTGATATCATTAGAAAACTCCAGGTAACGCAGTGGTCTATGGAACGATGCATGCTTGAAATAACAAGGAGAGATAGAAAACGGCTTGATTGGATCAGACAAAAGACCCAAGTGATAGATGTCATAAATAGAATCAGATCCCTAAAGTGGCAATGGGCGGGGCATCTCGCTAGAAGGACAGACGATATAGATGGACCACAAAGATAACGCAATGGTATCCCCGAGGCGTGAAAAGACCAAGAAGACGCCCCAACTTAAGATGGGACTACGACATAAAGAAACTCGCAGGATCAACTTGGGGCCGCATAGCTAGCAATAGACAACAATGGGCCCACATGGAAGTGGAATATATAAATATGTAAAGGGAGGCTACACCATAACAAAATGGTTGAATAAGCTGCATATGATGATGATGATGATGATATATATATATATCTATATATATATATATATATATATATATATATATATATATATATAACAACAAAGAGATTCATGGGTAATTCACGCAAAATAAGGGCTACTGAAATAGAGTGGTAACCGTGGACATGCATGTTTCTGGCTCATTTTGCCTCTTCAGCACGGCATATATATATATATATATATATATATATATATATATATATATATATATATATATATATATATATATATATATATTAATTTAACAGTAATCTTCTAGGATTTGCCGAAAATTTGTCTATGACAGTCTTTTCAATGAACTCACTGTTTTCTTTGAAATAATTGCGATGTACGCTCATCAGACATAAACCTGTAAGCCTTTCTTCACCCATGGTGCTTCTAAGCCACGTTTTAACTCTTCGCAGCGTACTGAAGGACCGTTCTACGGTCGCCGTGGTGCATGGGATAGTGCTTAAAATAATCAATGCCTTTCTGACAGCAGGGTAAAAAATGTTGGCTTCGTTGAACAGATCAACTACTTCTATGTCCCTTAATTGATCATCTGATAAAGCCTTCTTCACCCATAAATTATGCCAAAGGTCCAGTTCTCCGGTGATATCCAGGTTAAAAAATTCTTGGAATAATTCTGCGTTCTTGTGTTAAGTCTGTAATGCTGGTTTTGGTCATATACAAGGGATGAAGCTTACTTAAAGCAAACGCCGGAGTATTTTCTTGGGAGAATCGAATATTCAACAATGAAATGAGTGAATCAATGTATGGTATTATCAGGGAACGCCGCCAATATACGTTATCATTGTCTGATGGCGGATTACTTCTACGTGTTTGCTTGTGAGTAAGACGTGGAACCGAAATTTCTATGTTCAAATCCATTGCAACAGCTCGTGCTTTTTGAAGCATTTCATTACTTATTCTATCAGGAAACTCGGGGTCATTTCTGAGAATGTCCTTGATATGTTTGATGTGTTCCCCCACCGAGATCATGTCGATCGATTTAGCTTGCAGTGCGTTAACTACTGGTTCTAGAACTGCTGAATATTTGGCTATTGTTTGTAGAGCAACAATAAACACTGGGTTTATAACGGCTGAATGCAACTGATATGCAGATTTTCTGGTGGCATAATTTCCCTCTACGGATAACGTTTCTAGATATTTTACAAGCTCTGGGAAATGTTAAGAAAACTTTCTGATTGATTTATATTTTTCGGACCATCTCGTCTCACACAATCGTTTGGAGCGTAGTTTCGACGTGTAGTCTATTCTCTGAAAAACGTTATAACATCCTTTACAGTGGCGACAGTATTTCTAATTTCTGGCACTGCGTTCGCATCTTTCACAACAAGGTTTAGTTTGTGACTTGAGCAATGGAAATATAAAGCACGAGGATATTGTTTTCTCAAAATGGCTTGTACGCCACCCTCTTTCCCTGCCATTGTAGAACAGCCATCGAATCCAAACCCTACGCAATCTACAGTTGGGAGGTTAGAACTAAACAAGAAATTGTCAATTGCTTCGGCAATTGCTGAAGCATTTTGTGCTTTTAGTTCAACGAACCCTACAAATTCTTCTCTGATTTTCCTTTTGCTTTCGTCGTAGAACCGCACGCCTATTGACAGCTGTTCTTTCGCAGCTACGTCTGCTGTTTCATCAGCTAAGACTGCGTAAGCCATGGTCTTCTGAACCTCACTTATTATATTCTCCTTAATAACTTGGCCACATAAATTTATCAATTCGTTTTGTATTTTTGGCGATGTGTAAACTGCATTGCTACTGCACTTTTCCTGGTGACTCTTTAATTTGTCGTCCCCTCAATTGATTCTCAACTTCAATAAATCTAAAAAAACACCCACATCTGCTTGTTTTCCCCTAAGAGGCATATCATGTGTACCGCAAAATACTATACATGAAATAATTGATGACAATATTTGTCTGTTTTCATCGATTGCTTTTTGGTGTCCACTTTGCAGTTGGATGTCTACAGG
The DNA here is from genome assembly GCA_963921935.1 of Galeruca laticollis. Taxonomy (NCBI): domain Eukaryota; kingdom Metazoa; phylum Arthropoda; class Insecta; order Coleoptera; family Chrysomelidae; genus Galeruca; species Galeruca laticollis. Next base: position 55,759,805 of record OY998181.1, read on the forward strand.
AACATTTTCAAGAAAATTTATTGCATCATTTGTCACTGTTAGGTGAAGGTTGGTCGTTGCATGCTTTCGGCAGTCTTCATGCATATTTTTGAACTTTATATTTGGCCTGACCATAAATGATCCCAAAATTCCTCTCACAGTGCTGATGGGCGGAGGGAACAGCTTACAAAGAGCGCCTTTTAGTCGCTTGGAATATACTAGCCATGTTGCATATTGATCCAACCAAGCATGATTAAATTTTCTTTTCAATGCATCACTTTCAAAATTGTAATTTCTGGGCGAGATCCAAGGATTTTGTAACAACTCCCTCTTCTTTTCCGTCGATAGCTGGGTAGCCAACCCAACATAACGACCCAGATCATTTTCATGATAGCCATCGTCCACTATAATTTCAGGATCGACGTTGACGTCATAAGTTTGTTGAGATGTCGATGGCGAAGAATAGTCGGCAACAGATCTATTTACAGGTTCTGCTGGAGAATGTGACGCTTGTCCAATGTTAGCATGCAATGATCTTGGCATTACATGAGTAGTTTTATCATGGTTGTCATTTTCATCGCTTCCACTGCTACTTTCCCGACCTTTTTTTCTTTTTTTCGCGTGTTGTCCCTAAAAAATGGATACACAAAATTATTCTTACGGTGTTTAGACATAGGACGAAAATAAAGATCAAGATACCTATAACAACAGCACATTCAAATATCATTTACTTCCTATAAGAGAGCCCCCCTTAAACAAATCAAATAATCATATTAGGTACATATGTGTTTTGTTTTGACTCACCTCATTCAAATAATTTCCTGATATCCATTTGACGGAGTAATATTTCCAGTTGTTGCGCAGTAAACGTAAATCTCGTGTCACCGCAATTAAACTATAAGACACTATGGCGCATGAAATATTCGCTCGTATTAAACTCCGAACATAATTGAATTGTATTCGAACTGAATTGCCTTGCTCCGCCTCACGATCCCGCTTTTATATACATATATATAGAAGAGCTCCCGAAATACGTAGAAAATACTCGACTCTATTTCCATCCTTGTCACATACTTGCTATCACTGTCTTTCCTTTCGAGAATAGCCCATACTAGAACGTTCTTCGTGGTATTGCTATTCAATACAAGATGTCGCTATTGACCGTATAAATTGATGCTATTTCTCTTTACTGGAAAAAGTACTGTCGTCCGTAACTAGATAGCGCTAGATGTTGTTTTCTCCAAATTATATTCGGCTTTAATCCTAGATGGCTCTGATTGTCTCGTCGGGAGCAGAAACTACGAGATGCGACGGTTTCGCTAACAGTATACTATATCGAATGTAGAATATTTAATTATAGATAAAAAAATATTAACTCAAAATATCTGACTGAAAAGATATTTTGTTTCCAACACTTCATTTTGGGCAAAGTAGATAACACGTTTTTAATTCCCACTTGCCAGGAAAATTGACGTTTATTTTATCTTCTAGGGGGGGGGGGGCACCCTACCTGGGTGCGCCCTTGGCTCGATGCATTTCTTCCAGTTGTCACTTTTCACGTCACAAACGGCACGTTCAAACAAAAGTTTTGCGTCATTTAGTTTAAACGATGATTTTTTTCACGCAACTATCCCTTTAATTTGCGCCCATATTAATTCAATGGGATTTAGTTCACAATGGTACAGGGGTAGTCGAAGCACCGATACGCCACGTAAAGTTGCCATTACATCCACAACTAGCAATGTGCCATCGGCAATATTGCCAAACGGCAATATTCCCATGTTGAAAATATTCCCGGAAAGTTACCCAGGACCAATGGCAACATTATTGGCAATATTACCGCCTGCATTTTATTTGCTGGATTCGAATGACGTGGAAGCGTGACCGCATGGTGTGAGTATATCGCGAACCAATCAGGGATCAGGGGATGCCACCGGCCACCGGTTTATCCAAATCGGTCAACTGTTGACTGTTGGTTTTGTGGAATTTCGTAAGACGTTATAATCAAAATAAATAAAGAAGCGCCGAAAAGTAATGTGTGGACGTTTTTTTTTAGAAAAGACCTCAAAAATAGTAAGACTATGTACGAATGTAAATACTGTGCCAAAATTTACACCAACAAAAATGCTACCAAGTTTCAAAGACATATAAAGAATTGTAAAAAGTGTCCTGTTATCCTGAAGAAGAAACTCTTAGAGAAATCAAGCTCGAATTCAGGTAGATCAAATGTACCCATATTAGTTTCTAGTTGTTCCTCAAGTGTCCATATTGGATGTTCAGAACATGAACCAGAGAGTGTCGACCTTGACATGGACATCAATGAAAATGTAGAGGAAGGTAACAGTTTCATAAGTTCCGCTTCCATAAACATGCCTAAGTCTACAAAGTCGACGAAGAAGAAGCCAATATCTGTTTCAAACTTTTAGTCAGTAGAAACTGACACATTATTGGCACGGGCAGTCTATGTACCAGGTGTGCCTTTGTCACTTTTGGAACACCCATTATGGGAGGAATTATTCCGCAAATTACGACCTGCGTACCACTTACCAACAAGAAAAGTTTTGTCAACCAGTCTTTTGGAAAAAGACTTATCGTTGGCTAAAGAACAAGTACAAGAAAACATAGAATCTAAATTTAGCATTGGATGGATGGTCTAACATTAGAAATGAAGGGATATTAAATTTCGTTGTGTACACACCCAGTCCATATTTTTATTCCTTTGTTGAATCTAAAAGAAACAGACATACTTCTGTATATCTACTAGCCGAGATAGTTCAGATTATAGAAAAATTAGGGCCTGAAAAATATCTAGTTGTTATTTCTGACAATGCTTCAAATATGGTTAAATGTGGAAGGCTTCTAAATGAAAAGTATCCTCACATAATATGGTTAGGTTGTATGGCTAATACTCTCCACTTGATAATTAGTGATATTCTCATAAAAACCATAAGAAGTTCTCAGCTGTTATCAGCTGAATTTAAACAACTAAACTATGAAAAATACATTCAATCTTCTTTGTATCTGCCAGTGAAGACCCGCTGGGGAAGTTATTTAGAGTGTCCAAATAGTTTAGTGGTTACGAAAAGTATATTGCAAACAATGGCATTAAACGAAGATGCTACAAATACTTTGTCCAAAAAACATAAACAAGCTTTACTCGATGACCAGTTTTGGTAACATATAGAGAACTTTCGCAGTCTTTTGCACCAGTTGTGCATTGGATAACATATTTGGAGGATGACTACAATAGCATTCACTTAGTTTGTTCGGCGTTTTCACAAATAGAAAAAAAACTGGAAGAGTTTTTACCTTTGACCTTGCCGATTCTTGATTACCAGGAGCTGCTAATTTGCTTTTTTCCACAGACATGGTAGTCTCTGCTTTCAATAATTTGTCGACCAGTGTAGGTCGGTGGACATCTGGGTCCGTTAATTTGCTTTGCTCTACAGGCAGTGTATTGCCTGTTCCTATTAATCTGTCGACCGGTACATGTCAATGAAACTCTGTTTCCACTATTTTTATTTGTTCTACAGGCAGTGTTGTGCCTGTTCCTACTAAGAAGTCAACCGGTTCCGGTTGATGAAACTCTGATTCTGCTAATTTGATGTTAGCAGATAACTTTATCTGCTCACGTTGGATCGATTCATGTGACATAACGTGAGATATTACTGGTACGTTTACAGCGGTGGATGTCTTTTTATCAGCGTTTAAACGTGTTTTGTTGGCCGTTTGCACGGTATCTACTGTAGCAGCTACGCTGATCAATTTCCTCTCGATCTAACTCATCTATGCTATCTTGAATTGAATTAAATTTTTTATACGTTTTAGTTGCGTCATCTAACGTCGCTTGAATCAAATGTTTATGGAATCCCGTATGCTCATCGTTTGCTTGGTCGATGAGTTTTCCTAATTTCGTAATAGTAGTTTGTATATAACCGCGTTGCCGTTTTAGTTTAGTAAGCTCAGCCAAACCTGATTTGTTGGTGGCCGTTTGCACGGGATCTACTGGTTGTGCCCTAAATGTACTGCACGTTGAAGCTGTGAATTTATCGAGAAACCTTTTAGCACGCGACGTTTCTCATATAAAGTTCTCTTCGTAGCGGCTACGCTGATCTATTTCCTCTTGATCTAACTCCTCTATACTATCTTGAATTGAATCAAATTTTTTATACGTTTTAATTGCGTCATCTAACGTCGCTTGAATCAAATGTTTAAGGAATCCCGTAGGCTCATCGTTTGCTTGGTCGATGAGTTTTCCTAATTTCGTAATGGTTGTTAGTATATAATCGCATTGTCGTTTTAATTTCTTAAGTTAAGCCATCTCAAATTTAGTTTATGCGTGAGTATGTTAATGAATTTCAACAATGTTTATACGATATTAATATGGAAACAGGATGGATAATTGGCACATTTAAATAGCTAACTGATCAACTTACCTTGATTATCCTGGGTGCTGCTGTGATAAATCCTTGGAACTGCGATTTGAACTGCTAATTGAACTGCTATACTTGCACTACGATTTGAACTGCTATACTTCGATTTGAACTGCTCTCTTGGTACTGGCACTTTACGATGTTATATAACAATACTTGTTATATCCGGCTATCGAAGGACCAATGTTTTTGATTAAATATAATCAAAAACATTGGCCTTCGAGCCGGATATAACAAGTATTGTTATATAACATTGTAAACTATTTACAATTATTGTTGCAAAACGTGAAATTTCAAAGGTATTTAACAAAAGTTGAGAATAAAGTGAAACTATACTTTGAATTTACAACAATATAAAAGATCTTATCAACTCTGAAACATAATTTTACAACGCTAGCAACTAAAATGAATTTATACAATCACGAAAAGAAGCATACAAATATCTTACATATTTTAAAAGTATCGTAAACAATAAAATTCAAGATTTTATAATCTTGAACAGTACCCATAGATAACCTTTATATATGGAGAGGGTCAGATGGTGTTTGTGAACAGGTGACGCTATAAACTCTGGTGTTTACAGTTACGTGACTTGAGACTGATTTATTGAAATTTTATTTACTAAATAATAATTAACGGGCTTAAAATTAAGGAGAACTATTGTGTCTTCTAGTATTGTTATGATAAAGACTACCACCTTACGTTAAAATAATGTTTTTATTTGAACACAGTCAACAAGTGGAAGCAAAATAAGATCCTTATACTGTCCAGCAAGTGGGGAACCTGCCAGGAAAAAACGACTTAAAAACAAGAACAACCTCTCACAAAATGTAAAAACAACCAAATGCAATTAAACATGGATCATCGCACTAAATAAATCATTCGTATCTGTTCGTTTTATAGAATTGTGTTCGTTTTATAGAATTTGCGTTCGTTTTATAGAATTGCGTTCGTTTTATAGAATGAACATATTTGCACTTTCGCTTTTCTTATATATTTTCCTTGGCCATGTAAAATAATCTGCCTACTTTCCGCCAAATTCATGTGATATTGCTGTAATTTCAGGTCGCAGAACGCACATCTGCCCGTAAGAAAACTGTTACGACATTTTGAGCATTTGACACCGATTGATATTTTGTATACACATTTGGCATTCGAACTGTGTGTGGTGTGGTTTAAATTCGAATCTGACCAATGACATTGCGGTATGCCAAATATATGTATGTAATTCTAATTACGTATGTCTAATGTCTAATTGGCTACGGTATGGGCTCGATTGTATTAAGCGTACAAAAAAATATAATCAAGCCAATTGGATAAAGCGACTGTAACTTGATAAGAAATGTATTCTTGTACCCAACTATTCATGAATTGTCTGCCAATGTACCTATATTTTGCGTCTCTCAACTGACCGTTCATTGAACCAAGCCGTTGATTTTAATGATGACATTAGAACTACTTGTAACTACTACTAAGTACATTTGAGGTTAACCGAATTTTGAAAACTGGTCACTGATATTCCACTTATTGCAGTCATGTTATATACGTAATATTCAATATTTGCGGATGAATAATTTACCGTTTATTCAATCCAAATTGAAATTCAAGCTGGGGGAAGTAAATGCCAATATTTTTTTTATTTAATAGTCCCATCAGGTAACTAGGATGTATAGGATATGTATTATAATTAATGGTTATTTATTGCTTACCACCGACCCTCCGAAAACCATTTTTGTTATCAACTAGATATTACGTAAAGGGGTTTCGGTTTCGGAACTCACGCGGGAATATAGTTATTTGGCGTATGCGTTTCGGCTATTACCTGATGTCGTAAATGGCAGAGGGCAGAAACACAGGAAGAAGGGGGTTATCGGTGCGGAAGAATTAAAAATTCATTATGATAAAAGGCCATTAATATAGAGGAACCGGCTCTCACGTTGCATCCTGTCTCTACATTTTTTATGAGTGTAGATTGGGCTTTTATTCGGTAATTCAGGTAGCACAGGCGTCGTAAAAGGGCAAAGGAGAATTTTTCTCTTTTCGTCTGCTGTTTAAGTATATTAATAAAAAATTATAATATGTAGGCATTATACCACCAGTAGCAGACAGCGCGTTTCTTTAAATAACTGAAATTGTTGGACAAATTAGACAAAAATAGGTAATCAACTTATATATTGGAGACTTATATAAAATCAACTTAGTTTTTCCATATAACTTCATAATCCTAAAACTCTTCTTCAAAGACAGACATTATCTTGTCCGACACCGAGTCATAACAAGTACCACCTATCCGATCCGCGCTGGCATTTTCCAAAAAAGCGTTCTCAGACCTGTTTTGTACCTAATATTTACAGTCAACCTACCTAACTGCTAATAAGGCATTACAGCTGCGTATGCTGATGTTACAGATGTACTATTAGCACAAATATACACGAAAAAACAGTAGAAAATGCGAACTAAAGACTTGCAAAATAAAAATGAAATGAGTCTTCTGCATAATCGAGTGCTTGACGTCCACAATAAAAGCGGATCGGTTAGTTTATGCCATTAGGGCGTGTTTAACACGTGATTACGGTACACTTTTACAGCCTGTGCGTGATTTGGGGTGACATATTTCATTTTTATTTTGCTACACTATAACAAATATTACCTCTTCAAATCTCCTTGACAAATCGTGAAAGATACCTCTCTATTGTCGACAAACCTAGAAGAATCCTATATTTGCGAAAAGAAATCAATTAAGCATCGAATTAAGGGAACGAGTCCGGTTCTGACCGATATTCAGCTACTAGTTGAAAATTTCAGCTCCAGATCAAATTTAGTATTTTTGTGGTAAAAACTCAATAATATTTTAATTAAAGTGTATAGTTACCTTCAAGTTAGTGCAAACTACGATGCAAAGAAGTTTATTTCCTGTAAGTCGAATCACATTATCAAATTTGAACTTAAATATTCGTACTGTCTACAAAAACTAGCCAAACATCTGAAATAATGGGAGCCCATACCGAAAATCATACCAATTCACAAACTATCATGCAGAACCATACCAAAAACTACTCATCTGTCGTAAGCCAACAGCCACGCTAAAATTTCCGTCAAAATCTCAAGCAATCATATTTAGCTCCATCGATGGCATAAAACTTTTTGAATATATATTAGCCACAGGACCTTTAGTCAAACCAAAAAAGATTCTCTTCTATTCTTTAATATATATCACACAAAGGAATATGTATGTATCTGAGCAATGCAAATATAGTCGATGAATGTCTTCGTCAACATGGAGCAATTACTATTAATAATATAATCATCAGTGCAAAACGCTTTATTGCTCATTCGGAGCGTCTAATCCTGTCAACGTTTGTCCTTCAATACCAAATTCAATTCTGGAAAATAGTTTAACCGATAACAACTTAACTTTACTGTCCCCTATATCCTTTTTGAGAGTCAATATCCCAAATCCCGAATATTCCCATATTTTGAGTTGTCGCAGACAAATCTACATCTCTGCACTGACAACCTGATTATCCCCCTGAACTATGCTTATCACCTATGAAAATACCCAATACCGGATATATATATATATATATATATATATATATTGGAAGAATGTTCTTGAACCATTACTATATATTCATTAATCTAATTTTCTTGCGATATGTTCATTAATATACTACTAATTTTCTTTAGTCATTCTTGACGTTTCGTCTTAATTACAAGGATTTATCAAAAGATTTTAATCTCAGTCTACAATAAAAAATACAACATTGGATAACACTGACAAACAATTTACATTGAGAATAGCACACAAAAGTAAGGGTACATGTGAATATAAAAGAGTACGTACCTTGACAACAATCTCTCTGATCGATCATCAATGTTTGGTTCAAGTATTTGACTTTTTTTTGTTTTTTTATTATTTTCACTGATAACAGCTAATTGGAGTTTAGGTTAATTTTATACACTGTGTCTTGGCATTGTTTGAGTACTGTCAATATACAGGGTGTTCGATAATATTAACGGAGACATATTAATTTTTTTGTTGGTTTATTATGCACAAAGCATGAGGCTGCATGTAAAAGGTTATCGTAAATTTTACTCAAGTTCTCTATGTCTTTCTTCTCATTTAGTGCTTCGGGTTCATTCTTAATGGCTATCATTTCTTTGATTTTAAGTTTAGTAATATTTTGGCCTTTATATATAATTTTTGTGTTTGGAAAATCGAATTCATGTTTTTTATTTATTTCATGCTTATGGACTGCAGTTGACGCATTTTTCGTGTATTTGTGACCGTTTATTCTATTTTCCAAATATTGTGTTGTCACTCCTATATATATTTTTTGACAATTAAGACAAGAGACCGAGTATACCAAGTTTGATTATTTTTTAGTTGAGTTTTTGCATTTCAAACATGTAAAGGCTGTTGATATACGATAGTGTGACTTATGGCATACTTTAATATTTTGTTTTTTTTAGAATGTATTTTAATTTTTCTGATAGTCCATTTGCGTTAGGCAATGCTATATACTTTTATGGGGTAGCGTCTATTTTGTTGGTTATAAATTTCAAATTATTGTAATATTTTATTGTTCGTTGTCTTTGAATTTTTCTAATGAAGTTTTGACAATAACCATTTTGTATGAGTATTTCTTCCACTTTCTTGTTTAATTTCTGGCCGATATTCAGGAGAAGTGAGATTTATGGCCCGATCTGTTAAGCCAATAGCTAAGTACGCTCTCTTTTTGACTCCTAGTGTGATAAGAATTAAAATTTAAGTATCTACCTGACCATGTTTGTTTGTTGTGTATGTATGTTATCATTGTTTTGGTTTCTAATTAGTGTCAAATCTAAAAAAGTAATACAACCATTCTCCTTTTATCTCATGCGTGAAGTACATTTCTTCAAAAACCACATTTGACTCCCCCTTTCTACCAACGCATCAATATGATCAGCAGTGAAATAGATATAAACTTCCCAAAGGTTGAATGCGCTCTCTTGAATACCCTCCCTGGCTACTAAAACCTCCTAACTGTAATTTTTTTCTACGAATATCCTCTCAATTTGAAGATTATACACATTTACACTGACTCTAAGTCTCAAGATACGACGTCGGCCGCTTTGGTTACTGCACACGAGACGCAATATTTTGTTTTACCGCATACGTGGAGCGTATACGCAGAAAAGCTGTACGAAGTTTTTAATGCAACAGAGATCTGCAAGCACTCCCATCAAAAAAAAATTCTCATAATAACAGACTCGTTGAGTGTTCTTCAAAGCATAATTCAAATCTACTCAGATTCGGCGATTGTAACGATCGTCAAAGAAAAAATTCATTCAATGAAACGCAAAATTGTCACCTTTTTATGGGTCCTTTCACATATACAAATTAGAGGTAATGAAACAGCCTACCAAACAACCAAAGGAGCTAACCTAAATAATTCCACTATAGTGAATAAATAAATGATTAGTTAAAGTGACATAAAGGATATGTTTGACAAATCAACAAGAAATTTGTGACAAAAATTGTGGAATAGATCCGAAGCTAAGCTGGAAAATGAAGCCAGTAATATTATCACGTCTTAGGATAGGATATACGAGATATACACATATCAATATATGCTGAAGAAAGAAGATGCCCCAATATGTAGTGTGTGTCAAGTGCAAATAAGTGTTAAACATGTTCTTATTGAGTGCCCTAAATACAGTAATGAGAGAAATGTATGTAATTTGAACGCTAATCTTATTGAACTGTTTGGAAACTCCTGTAATATCGGAAACTCAATTATGTACTTTCAAAATATTAATCTCATCCATATGCTGTAAATAATACCTATTTAAATTGTAATTAGTGTAGCAATTGATGCACATTTGCTAATTACCTCAGTTGTTGATGCAAATTGCATAAAATTTTTTTTCCATTGAATAAAAAAAGTGAGGGAACTAAACAGGAGGGAGGTGGCCAAAATTATCACGTGAAAACAATGTTCTATTTTATAAAGCCATGAAAGTCTACAGCTTAGACATGCAACTATGCACAACTACAGCCATGTCCAGCATAATGGGTTCAATAAAATATAACCAGCCACAAATCCTTCTTATTCACCAGAACTGACACATCCTGAGAAATATTTCATTATAAATACAAATGTGTTATACTGATGAACATTTTATTCATTTATACTACTGTACTAAAGTAAATATTTATTCTCTAGTTTTACACTGTTTTTACTATCGTTCCTTTATTTTTCTTTGTTTTGTTGGTCTTAATACTATCAACTCTATTTTCTAGTTCAATATTCTCTTCATTTTATTTCTTGATTCGATCCAGACCACGTCATATGCATAAATTCGTTAATTTGAGTTCACCTTCAAAACGCATCTAAGTTTTCACATTGATCTTTGTACACTATTTCCCAATTTCTTCCTATATTTATACTTCTATCTGTATTCATATCTATTTCTATCTATGCGTCTAGATTAATTGGTCCTTTTTCATATTTATTGTACAGATTTCAAAATTCAACTTCAATATAGTGAGTTAAAAAGTTATAATGGAGGCTTATTTAACTGTCAACGTATACAAAATATGTCTAGAAATAAAATATATATATATATAAAAAAATATTTCAACTAAAATTCCACCATATTCGACGTGATAAACATTGATAACTGCTTCACATAATATATCTACAAATGTAGATTACCTTGCAAATAAAATCTAATCTGAATTACCGACATGTATAGGTTTGATTTCCCCATAAAAATTCAATTTTAGTACGTTTATGACATGTGGAGGGAAAATCCGCAGATTGGTTTCGGTAATACAAAAAACTTGTTCTTGTTTTTTAAACCAGAAAATGTGTTGCTAATAGGCATTTGAAAATAAAATATACATGAATGAAAGAAGATAAAAATTGAGAGTTTCACAAAAGGCCGGGGAAAATACTTTTAATTAGAAGTTGAAAGCATCACTTCAATATTTGCTATAATCACATATTTATATCCAGTTCTAAGATATTCTTACATTTGCAATCCGAAACGCGGTTGGAAGAATTATAAAAACAAGCTCCAGAAAATATGAAATAGTCCAGACAAAATCAAAGCTTATATTAAAGACTGCATTTGCAAATAGTACGTTTACAAAGTTCGTCAAATAATATCAGTGAATTAAGAGAAAGAGAAAATTTTGCTCGAGTGAATGATGTGTTTATGAATTCTGAGAAAACTGCAACCTTGGCAGCTAAAGTAAAAAAAGTTTTATTGTAACAACCACAGGGATTCAATCAAGTCCTAAACTTGAGTAGACATTAAAAAACAAAGTACAACACAAACGATGGTCTAACTCCAATATTTCACTTGGTGCAGAACTGTCTTTTCCAACATAGTGATCTCTGAATCGATTTCAACAGGAAAGAGAGACTGTAGAAGTTCTTATCCTTGCCAACTAATCAACAGAAATTATGTTAAAGATTATGGGAATAAACAATCTAACGGTTACGTACCTAAGTTTTTTTTGAAGATGCAATTGGTACTGAAGCGGGCTGAGGGCTGAACTAAGTAGGCTTGCGGTACGCCAAACTGCACTTGAACATCAAATCCGCTGGATGAATAGAAAACGATATAAACCGAAGCACGATAACTCGTTTGAAGAGGGAAAGGTGTTTAGGAAAAGCAAATTAACAGGAGACTTATATATAAGGGAAGAATAGAATAAGGAAAACATAAAAATGGAAGAAATAACGGAATTACTGAAAGAGTTAAAATGATATAGAAGAATCGAAAAACGAGATATAAGCTTATATCGAAGAGGTAAAGAGGGATCAGAAAGAAATGAAAAATGAAATACTTCACATAAGAACGGAACAAAAAAGTGTCTCAGAAGAAATACGAAAACTAATGCAAGAAAATGAAAGTCTAAAGAAGGAAAATAAGCAAATAAAAACTGAAAACATGAGAATCGAGGAGGAAATGAAAGAAATAACAACTATGGAATGGATAGAAAAAAGTAAAAAAGAAAACAACGTAGTAATAAGCGGCCTCACGGTTGACACTGATGATCAAAAACAGTTAAAGGAAGGAATGCAAAATTTCATGGAGGAAAATCTGAAAATTAAAGTAAATATAACATCGGTCAAAAAAATAGGCCCTAAAACCCACGCAATACAACTCGATAGGAAAGAAGACAGGGACAAAGTATTGAAAAATAAATTTATGCTGAAAAAGCTTACTTCTGAGAAAATATACATCAATGAAGTCTTAACAAAGAATGAGTTAAAAAAACAAAAACAAATAAGAGAATTTGGACATGCCGAAAGAAGAAATGGGAAAGATGTGAAAATAGGATACAATAAAGTGATCATAAACGGCGAGGAGTGGAGATGGAACAAAGATGAAAATAGGCTAGAAAAAAAGTAGTAAACGATATTGCAATAAATAACACAAAGCAACAGATAACGACACGGCAAGAAAAAGGACTCACGCATTTAGCAGTTAGGAAAAAAGGAAAAACTAGAAAAACGCATATAAAAACCAAAAACGCAAAAAGGAAAAATCATGGAAGAAATGGAAATAAGGAAATAAAAATATGTACATGGAACATTAGAACGTTGCTAAGAACGGGGAAGATGCAAGAGGTAGGCTTAGAATTGAAAAAATACAAAGCAGATATTGCTGCAATACAGGAGATAAGATGGAAAGGGCAAGGAAGCATAGAAGATAAGCACTTTAGTTTAAGATATTCAGGTAACACTGCGTACAAAATAATATTCACGTTAATTAACAGAAGGCTTGTGGAAAGTACAAGGGAAGTGATAGGGCAATATCAATGCGGCTTCACAAAAGGCAGATCAACAACTGATGCTATTCATACATTGAAACAAATAATGGAAAAAGCGCATGAATACAGATTAGACATAGAAATGCTCTTCCTTGACTTTCAACAAGCCTTCGACTCAATCAAAACTCATGAAAGCATTAAAAGAACAAGGAGTAGACGCAAAACTGAGAAGGCTAATCAAAATGACCATGAATGAGTCAAGAATCAGTGTAATAACGCAGAAAGGAGAAACAGATCAATTTAGGATTAATAAAGGGGTAAGACAAGGTGACTCTTTGTCCGCAACGCTATCCAATCTATCATTAGAACACACAATGAGAAAATTACACAAGGGTAGCTTAAGGTCAAGTGGCAGTCAAATAATAGCCTATGCGGACGATATCGTGCTTGTATCCAAAAGAAGAAGAATCATGGAAAATATGCTAAAGGAGATAGTCACAGAGGGAGGAAAAATTGGGCTGAAGATTAACGAAAGTAAAACCAAGCAAATGAGATTTGGGAACTTAAACCAAGAAGGAAAAATAAAAATGAGCGACTATGAATTTGAAGAAGTTAAAAATATAAATATTTGGGAGTTATGATTAGCAATACTGGAGATAGAACTACTGAAATTGAAGAAAAGATACTCGCTACAAACAGAGCATATCATGCAAATAAAAAGCTACTTAAGAGTAAAATTTTAACGAAGCAAACAAAATTAAATATGTATAAAACGATGATAAGGCCAATCATGATGTACTCGGCAGAAACAATGACGTTAACAAAGAAGGAAGAGGAAAAACTAAGAATAACTGAAAGGAGGATATTGAGAACAATACTGGGTCCTGAAAAAATAGATGAAAATGAATACAGAACAAGAACGAATCGTGAAATTTTGGACGAAATAAAAGGCGAAGACATTGTAAAGAGAATAAAAGCACAACGAGTTAAATGGCTGGGACATGTATGGAGAGAAGGAGCTAAATCAGTAACCTACAATATCTTGCAGTGAAATCCAGGGGGAAAGAGGAGACGCGGTAGACCCAGGTCAAAATGGCAAAATTAGGTGGAGCCGGACCTTAATAGAGCAGGAGTAACAAACTGGAGGAAGAAAGCAAGAAATAGGAAACTATGGAGAGAGATAAGTGAAAGAATTTAAAGGCGTATCGGGGACTGATCCACCCCAATTAAGCAGATCTAGAAAGCACACGCGTCATGACCCCACATGGGGTGTCAAGCCATATATATATATATATATATATATATATATATATATATATATATATATATATATTGGTACTAAAATAATAAAGTTTGGTTTTATCTTACGATGATTAACATCAATACTTAGTTTTCCAAGTAAGTAGTGTTTCATAAGTATTATATATAATAGCATACAAAATTCACTTTCTGCTAGTAGGAAAAAAAGAATCTTTTGCTATGAATACAATTGTCAGCATGATTTATTCTTATTCCTAAACATTCCAGTCATCACTGCGTTGCGTATATTTTCTTTCGTTAGGAGCACCTTGTTTAGTACTCTTAATATCAATTTCGGCTATGGGAAACTCCATGTAGGTATGATTAATTCTGAGAATGGCTCTCGTAAACAACATACCAATGGAGTTGGATGTAACTTGCAGTATTGATCCTATAGTGGAGATAATATTGTATGATACAAACACATATACGTGATGTAATAAGTTGAAATTTCACAGTAAATTTTTCAAAGCCACAGATACAATACCGGTTATTTGTTCAATGAATGAATAATTAATGTTTTAATTTCCACCCTCTAATAACAAAAATTTTCAATCAATTTTAAAACCATCAGCAGGGACCATTTTAATCCGGAAATATCCTTCATAACTTTTTCCAACTAATCCCGTGATGACGCTTAGTTATTTTTATACTGAAACACTGACTTACGATATCTATTCTACAGATTAGTACATAACAAATTGGGCTTGTCTAGGAGCAATTAATTTTCTCGAAAATTATCTTTAGAACGAAAAACGGTCAGTGTGGTTTCGGCATTTGTCAAATTCAGACAGTGGAGTATTTAGTACTTTTTATATACAACGTGCGGCATCGAAATCGAAACGAAGCGAATAGAGATATCAAGATGCGGTTTTCATTAAAATATAAGAAATTTAAAGCTGCTTTAGAATATGTTACTAATAGTAATGTTTCATTTAATTCTCTTAATAAAATCGTAAAAATAAGTAATCGCTGCATAAAGCGACCTCTAGTTTATCTGTTTCAAGGTAATCGATAAGGTATATGAATGGTCTTCAAAATCCACACAACTTTTATATGAGTCTAGAAATAGTCTGATAGGTTGAATAGTAAAATTTAAACACTGAAAAATAGATGGTCTTCCTTCTCGCTTATTAGGACAGATAAAAAGAAACGGGCTTTCAAATGATGATATTAAATTCACAGTTCATACTGCGATTTTCTGAGATAATAATTTTAGATTTGAACATAGCAGTAACGCCCCCTAGAGGTGAAATTTAGACTTTGAAAATAATTTCCTGCAATTTCTCTGGGCCACATTTACTATCTATATTTTCCCCGCAACCTCGGACAAATACTTTCCAAGGTACATCCCGGTTATCTCGCTTAATAGTCCAACCTGTACAATTACCTTTGGAATAAAAAACTACGTCTAAGTTTTCATAAAATTAAAATACAATTTTTTGTTTCCATAATTAACCTTGTCTGTTTTTCAGTTTATTGTTATGAGTACTTCAAATCTACAAATAGAACATAAAAATTGTCAATTCTATTCAGAATAGAGTAGAAATTGTTGTATATTGTTTAAAAAATAAACGGTTTTAAAGATTAAAACTAACATTTCCGCATCTGTGAGTTGCATTGAACAAGATTCTATCATAAAATGTTGTACTCGCTCTAGTCAGCTGAAAATCAATAAGGTACATCTGTGAGTTACTCTAGACAACATCCAATCATAAAATTGGTCACTTGTATACACTCCGGAGGCTGTATCGTGCTAACAACCCGATATTTCTCCAAAAAGGACAAAATTGTTAGTGTTGCCGCGAGACGAGAGAAAATGTGTCTCTCGTCTCGTCGAGAGAGTACGAGACGAGACGAGAGACGACCTTCTCTCGTCTCGTCTCGCTTCTCTCGTGATTTAAACCAAATATAGTAAAAACCAAGCTAAATTTTAACGCGTTGAGGTTAGGTTCTACCATATTTGACATGAATTATGTGCAATATATATCAAATATAACAGAACCTAACCTTAATGCGTTAAAACTTTGCTTGGTATTTACTACAGGGTAGCCCATTAGTGCGACAAACGTCAATATCTCCTGCACCAATAAAGATAGCAGAGAAACGTTTGACGAAGCTTATTAAGGGTTAAGAGGTGCCTGTTATAAAATTACTTTTGTCTATACAGGGTCCTCCAAAAAACCAGCACGGTAAAAAAATTCCATTTTTTAAAATGGAACACCCTTCATATTTTTAAATTTTCAGATTCTATCCGCACTCTTTGCCCTGTGTGATGGTGTGGACCACACCGAAACGTTGTCGTTGATTTAATAAACACAATTTGTCCAAAAAGCTGAAATCTGACCTTAATTTAAAAAATTGAAATCTTTTTTTATTTTCTCTTAATGATATAGAAGCCACAGATGTGGAAAACACCTTAATAGAAGCATTTCAAGCAGGGAGAGTCAAAATGCTGAAGCATTATTATAATACGAATTGGGTTTATTGTGCGGCGTTAGTATTAGATTCGAGGCACAAAATAGAGACATTTTATTTGACCCCGTGGGGAAGACAAATTAAAGAAGGATCTTTGAAGAAATTTGACGAAATCTTCTATTCATTTTACGTAAAACCAACTGCTACTATCGCCACTGCGACAGAAACAGAGAAAGATTCATCCTCAACAAGTAGTGACGAATTTATGGCTGACTTATATAAAAAACCCAGCATTAACATCAACAAAATTGGTCAGTTTCCAGAAATGTCTTGCGTAAGACAATATTGAGACAAATTGTTAATTTATCGATATAGCAGCTGTTTTCGTCTCATCATTATCTATCATCCATTTTGATTAGATGTGTTTTACATTTTTTTTATAGACTTTTTTTTGGTAACTTAGGTTATAGCATAGATTTAAACTTACCTATGTTTGTTGATGTATTATATATAATTTTTTTTGTTATAATATTATCCTTGTGATTAGACCGCAAGGTCTGTTTGGATGAATGCATAAATGAGAAAATTAATAAATAAATAAAAAAAATAATAAATAAATAAACAACAGAGAGGTAGCAAGAGCCGAATATCAAAAATATATAGACGGAGAAAGAGCTGGTCGAGAAACCAATATTTTAAAATGGTGGGGTGACCATGAGGAAATCTTTCCAAATCTTGCTGAAATGGCTAGGGATATATTAGCCATACATGCTACCAGTGTTCCTGCTGAAATGCTGTTTTCCAAAGCACGACTCGTAATAAGGAAACATAGGAACCGTCTTAACGCAGAATCAGCGAGAACATTGTTATGTTTAAACTCTTGGTATTCGTGTAGGCTTAAGAAAAATATTTGTCAAACAATGATTATTTTAAATTTAGTTTTTAGTGTTCCTAATATATGTATAAGTATTAACTAGATGTAGGTAATAAAGGGTTTTTTTCAGCCTAATTTACTTTTTATACATCATTATATGAACCGTTTTTGTATCTAGGTACCTATCTGTAATATATGTTTTAATTCATTAGTAAATTTTATGTTAACTGTTGCAATATTTTTTCTGACACTTCAGAATAGAAATTAATTATTAAAATTAACGTTTTATAATTTTTGATAAGGTCGCATTTTTCACCGTGCTCTTATTTCGCATTTATACAGTGTGGTCATTTGAGTGTGCAACCACAATGATGTACGTTTCAACACAAATTATAGATAATCAGAAAAATTTTTGAAATATTTTTAGTACCTACGCCTATGGTTGCTTCAAATATTATATTTTTTCTGTTTTCTACCTCAATTTCATTCTCAAGCAAAAATTGAGATAATATTTAAAAAAGCCATAAGCCTACTGAGAATATTTTAAAAAAGTTCCTGATAATGTATAATTTGTGTCGAAACGTACATCATTGTATTTGAGGTAATATGTACTCAAAAACTAATATGAAAAAACCTTGGTCCGTATTTAAAAATATGAAGTTGACCATGATATCTCAGAGATTTATATCAAATGATATAAAAAAGGTAACCGTAGTTTGCAAAAATTAAAAGAATACATAGATTTTATTTCAAGAATGTTGCCCTAAAATTAAAACCCTTCGAGTTGAAAGGAATTAGTTTTAGAGGTTTTCAACAAATCTCCCGTATCTCAGGAATTGAAAACAATTTTACAACGCGGTTAGTGAACACACAAACATTTTTATTGTGCTAATTTCGACAATGTATGACTGTCACGAGTTATTTGACTGCAAATAATTTTATCCAGCGATAAAACGTCATAATACTAATATGTTTGCAGTCGAATAACTCGAAAACCGCTGGTCCAGCTATAGACATTATATATATTTTTGCAAAGACGAATTTAAGAAGATTTCAAAAAAAAATTTAACGTTTTTTGGTCGAGAGAAACAAGAATTTCTCGACGAGGGAGGGTACTTCTCTCGTCTCGTCTAGCTAGACGAGAGAAAAAGGGTCTCTCGTCTCGCCGAGAGAGGACGAGACGAGACGAGAGACGAGAATCTCTCGTCTCGGCGGCAACACTAAAAATTGTGGAACTTCAGGTAGTATAGCACCCGTTGTACTAGCTCTGGTGAGCTTAAAATCAATAAAGTTCATGTATTTGATACCCTGGACAATATTCAATCATAAAATTGGTCGCTTGTATATACTCTGGAGGCTAACAAACTGAAAATTCTCCAATAATTACAAAAAATTGGTACTTCAAGTACCATAGCACAGGTTGGACTGAATTTAGTGAGCTGGTTATCAATAGGGTTCATCTTTGAGACGTTCTGAATAATATCCAATCATAGAAATGGTCACTTGTATATACTCCGTAGGCTCTATAGTGCTAACAAGCTGAAATTTCTCCAAAAATTACAAAAATGTCGTACTTGAAGTATTATAGCACCTGTTGTACGGGCTCTGGTGAGCCGAAAATCAATAGGGTTCATCTGTAAGATGTCCTAAATAATATTCATTCATAAAATTGGTGAGTTGTTGCACTCCGGAGGCTGTATCGTGCTAACAAACTGAAATTTCTCAAAAAAATGACAAAAATGTCGTACTTCAAGTACTATGGTACCCGTTGTACTGGCTCTGGTGAGCTGAAAATCAATAGGGCTCATCTGTGAAATATCCTGAACAATATTCAATCATAAAATTGGTGACTTTTTGCACTTCGGAGGCTGTATCGTGCTAACAAGACATGTAACGAAAAGTGGCCGACGACAACGACGACGACGACATACACACAGGATTTTTTTTCTAAAAACCGATTTTTCGGGTTGTTCTTGATGAAAAACGTAAAAATAACTCAAAAAAAATTTCAAAATTCCAACTTTTTTTGGGGTAAACCAATACTTTTCTCGCATATTAGATAGGTTGGGCGGAAAAGTAATAACGAATGGATGTGCTAACACTGTCTGTACAATTTTCAATGAGCGATACCTAAATAAACATGTTAATCATAAGTACGTTTTGAAACTAATTTCAAAATGGCAACAAACAAGATCTGTAGTAAATAAAAAACGGCACATTGAAAACCCAGTAAGAAACAAAACAATAGAGGTAGCCACTGTAGAAGTATCTGGAGTAAGTCAAAGTACCTTAGGCGAAAATTCATCTCGATAACATTTACGGAAGACCATTCTGATCGCCACTTACAATTTTGTGAAATCAAGAGTGACCTGCTCTACAATATTCACCTTTTCTTTTTTTTCCATTTGTTTTTCGGATAAATGCACTTTTTATCTGAAGGGGAATGTCATGAATGGGTGAATATTTATTGCTCCCTCGACCCGGCCCTCTCACTCCTGGGAGTGTGAGTCCCAGGACGCGAGAGCAAAGGCCTGCTCTAAATTGAAGAATGATATAAATTCTACACCCCGTAGATTCCTATCTGACTGCCGGCCAATCACATCCTTCGTATTTTCGGAATTCACGGGCCTTCTACGGGTGGATTGTCAGAATTAGATTACCTTGCAAACAGAAAGCCACACGTCGCATAGCAGCCGCTAGTCACACAAGTCACAATTTAAAACGTCAAATATTAATTGCTAATAACTCGCATTATAAATGCATGTGGAGATATTTCTGCTCTTAAGCGACACGGTGGCTGGAAGAGCACCTCGGTAGCAGAAGGCTACGTGGATGATTCTATAAGAAACAAAATGAATACAAAAACTCTTAATAATATTCAACAAACATCATCAAATACTCATACTTTAAATGCAGTCAATTTTGATCAAGAGTCAACACCATCAGTATTAAATATTACTAACAGCACTAATGTCACGATTCATTTTGTCAGAAGGTAAATTTAAACTATATACACCTATTTATTATATATCTATATATAATATACGTTTTGTTTAGCTGTTTTTGTTATAATGAAAATATTTAATTAATGATTAGAAAAGGCTGAGTAAAAATAAAAACATTAGAATCTTAGTGTTTTTAAATGAAACTCAAGGTCTCTAGTTAATTCCACAATATAATACAAGTTATTGAAAATTCTAAAAAATTGACAATTGTTTCGATAAATCAATATCATCGTCCGATGATATTGATTTATCGAAACAATTGTCAATTTTTTAGAATTTTCAATAACTTGTATTATATTGTGGAATTAACTAGAGACCTTGAGTTTCATTTAAAAACACTAATATGAGCATATTCCACGAAGTAAGGGTCGAGACAGTCAATTACATTAGAATCTGTTCAATTATTTATTCAAAGAGCGAATTTTTCTTTGTATAGTCGTGGAGAAAGTATATTCTTCTACTTGCGTATAATCAAGCAAGTGTTGAAATCATCCTCGTGAATAATAGCCATCATTATACGCTCGTTGAAGAATATAGTATTATATACATGTATGGCAGTTAGAGGAGGATACTTTGAGCTACTATGTAAAGTTAATATATTGTTTATTAATTATTGAAGTTAATTTAATTTTTAAGTTCATATACTGTCGTACGCCTGTTGTTCAAAGTGTAAATATAATTCAAATTCAGCGTAAATCAAATGTCGCCTCAGAAGTGAATCTTAATTTTTTATCCAACAGGCAAATATTAAAGACTACAATTTCTTTGTTACGCAACTATTCTGTCTAATCACTATGATTCAACCTGGTCTGTTGTTATTTCAAAATTTAAATAAATTAGTAAAAAAGTTGAAGATTTCTTTACATAAACCTTTATCTACGCCACTAAAATAATAATTTATATGAAAAATAGGATAATAAAGGTCTTATAGTCCATTAAAAAAACAAATAAAACACTCACCCCTGGAGTGTTGGCCTGGGGTCCGTATGGGTACCGCGTCCAATCGAGTGAGGCCTCCCCCGTCGTGTCCAAAACAACAACTGTAAAAGAAATAGACAAATATTAGTAAATAAATATTCAATTAAATAACAGCCGTTAGTGTATAGTTAAATTTATAGTTGTAATATAATTGATATTAACATTTATAATCAAAAAATTGATTCTTTTTATGACTCTGGGCCAAGCATGAGATAAAAGGAAATAAATGATCAAATATACGGGTTCAAATAAGAAAGATTACTCACAAATTATCTCGAAAATTTGTGCCAAAGGGTTATTTCAAAATGTAAATTTATGGTAAACAATTTTTACCGAATTTTTATTATCATAACATAAATTAGTTGAAATTGCTACTCTAATGTAAACTCGTTAAATAATTGATAAATACTAGATACTGATGAAAGGATAGCCTAATTCTAAGATGCCTATTTTCGTCAATGCCTACGTAGATATAGATGGTAATTTTTGAAAAATAAATGAACAACACACATTAAAATATAAATAGCAACAATATATATGACTGACATTTGTAAAAATAGCGATACAATCAACCCTGTGGTTTTTTGATAAAATTAGCCTCGCGTACTTCTTCCAAAACAGAAAAATTCAGTACAGTATCTCGAGACCACAATTTTGATTTACACTGCGAGGAATTTTTGTAAGCAATTATAGCAAATGGGATTGTGACGAGAAGGTAAAGGTACAAGTGGGCATGGCAAGCACCGCATTTGCAAGATTTAGTACTACATTGTGTTACATATGGCCTATATTATTATAAGGGTTAGAAACTTGACCTTTAAAAGTAAAAAATTTGAAGATTTGAAGAACCAGAAATGTAGATACCACGGATACTTTTTAGAATTCCATCGATAGATCATGTGACGAACGGAGTGCTGGAGTCCAAAGAGAATTATTGGACCTCGTGAAAAGAAGAAAAGTTGAGTATTTGAGTCATAAGAGGACCTAAATATCGAGTGTTGCAGGAAACGGGGTAATATTGCAGGAAAAAGAGGGTCAGGAAGAGCACAACATTCATGGCTCAGACACATAAGAAATTGATGCAGAATCAGTGTTCGCTGATATATATCAAGAGATATATACCATGATATATATCACGATATATATCATGATATTTTCACTTCAATAAATATCAAAATTCGTGATATATCAAAGACGGAAAAATTATTAATTTTTTGCGATAAATTGGCTACACTGCATCATTAAACGGCAACGATGTTAAATACCGGTTGCGGCCGTCGGGGATTTACATGCTCGATCTCGTGTGATTCCCCTGCAGGTGCCGCTTGCAGTTCAAATTTCGAGGTCGCCTTATAGAGCATTTGACTTCGGCGATTCATTAAAGCAATTTAAGCGGAAAAATATAATCTAGTTGAAAATTTATGACATATTGTTTACATAATCAACATGCCTAGAGATAAACATCCCATATGGCAGCATTTTCATTGCCAATCAAAAGAAAAAAAATAATGGTAAATGGGCAAAATGCAAAACCTGTGTAGCTGAAATGAGTCCCTTTGGAAAATCTGCAGACCTCGATTGATAGACAAGGTAGGCATCTTTTTTAACTCATAACAAACAAAACCTCCGATATTAATTTTTTAAATTTTTTTCGGAGAAAAACCGTTTTACTTCCACATCACGGAATGATGGGGAAATATAGTATTGGTTCAAGTTTCAATTTTTTTTTGTCAATTAAGTAAGTTTCACTATATATGTGACGCATATGAATTTTTCGACGTTTAAATAGTGATGTGGAAGTATTGATTCAATTTTCAGCGGTTTTTCTTTTTTGGCACTCAAAGTCGTTGGTAATTTTAAGTCTCTAATTGTAAAGGCTGACCATGAGGATGCAAGTTTAACTTGACCATTTATTTTTGTAGGTACGTCCTCCGATGTCGACTTGCCACTTAATAAAAAATACAAACCAGCATCTAGCAAGCTAAATATTATTAAAGACAACTCAGTAATAGCAACATCTCCGCAGTATTTAAAAGAAATTAATTTAAAAATAGCAACATACTTTTACGCCACAAATACCCCTTTTTCCCATGCGGACAGTTCCCATTTCCACAAAATGTGTAATACTCTAAGACCTGGATGTAAGCCTCCTACAAGTCGAAAAATAGCTGGCGAGTTATTGGATCAAGTACATCAGACCGTTTTGGAGGAAACCAAAGAAATTCTAAAAGGTACGAATTTGTCAATGTCCTTAGATGGGTGGTCCAATGTCCATAATGAACCAATTATTTGCTGCTCCGTTATGACAGCGTATGGAGATTCTTTTTTAATAAAAACTGTTGACACATCTGGCCACCCACATACTGCTGGCTATTTAAAAGATATAGCAATTGAGGCAATAACTGAAACTGAAAAGTTATTTGATACTAAGGTGACAAGTTTAGTCACTGATAATGCAGCAAATGTATCAAAAATGAGAAGATTGCTAGAGATCGTCCCAGGAATAAATATTATTCAGTATGGATGTTCGGCTCACATTCTACATTTGCTAGCTTGCGATATACAGATTCCAGGACTAATGGAGCATATAATTAAGGTTATAAAATATTTTAGAAATACACATCTTCCAGCAGCCTGGTATAAGGCAGCCAATGGAAAAAGGTTAGTTATTCTACAAGAAGTACGTTGGAACACTGCAACTGATGCGATAGAATGCTACCTGGAAAACCGGGGTATATTAGTTCAGGTCTGTCAAGATAACAAAGAATCAGTTGACAATAATATTAACAGAATTGTCAATGACATAAACATCACAAGCAACGCAAGAGATTTCTTGCTTCGAATGAAACATATTGCAGTTGCGCTGGATATAATGCAACGAGATGGTTCGAAAATCGTAGTGGCAGTTGAAATATGGAGGAAGTTAGGTGGGGATCTTAAGGGGCAGCCTGAAAATGTTTTAAAACAGTTTAAGAAGCGAAAGGAAATGGCTTTAACACCAGCACATTATTTAGCCAATTTATTGGATCACAGATTTCGAGGACATCAATTAAGTAATGCAGAAAAGCAATTAGCATTTGAATATTTACAGAACATCAATGACAAGTTTATTCCTATGGGAATGGCTTTAAGTACGGGCTCAAAGCCTTTTCCTTCCTATATGTTTGGAAATAATTTTAAAACGACACCTCCAATGACATGGTGGAAGTCTGTAAGTTTGATTGAGTCAGAGAAGTACTTTGACTGGACCAAGCTGCAAAAAGGATTTCTGGATATGTGCAGCAAGCATTTAATAGCAGTTTCAGCCTCAGAAGGCCTTGAACGGATTTTTTCGACTTTTGGATTCGTTCATAGCAACCTAAGGAATAAGCTGGGGAATGAAAAATCTGGCAAACTAACGTTTTTGTTTAGGCACTTTAACCAGAATACTAAAGAAATAGCCGTCAATCTGGACTTTGCCTGGGAAACAGAGACATCAAAAGCATCTGGATCTGATGCAACCTTTAGTATTGGATCTGCTGTTAGTGCTGTTTCAGATACAGATTCTGAAGCAGAAGATGATGTGCCACTGGCTACATTATTACATTAATTAAAGTTCTTGTATTTTTACTTTTTATATGCATACGAATTTAGTGTATTTAGTTTTTTTTTAAACGAGGACATTTGCTGATGATTGAGGATTTGTTTTGATGATTTAAGCTTTATTTGTTCAAATAATTCATTAAATAAAAATATAACCTAAAAAACGTTGTTTTTTTGCTTTATTAAAATGTATTTTGATTTTTGATATATATATATATATATATATATATATATATATATATATATATATTAAACATTTAATTTTAAATCTAAATGGGTTTTTATTTAAAAAGTTTGAAAATATCAAAAAAGTTATTTATATCCATTTTCTTGATATATATCCGATATATATCCTTAATATCTGATATTTTAATATTTTCAATAAATATCATGATATTTACGAACCCTGTGCAGAATACCTGATATAGAAATCTTCATACAAAAAGCACAAAACAGAAACTTACAAATACACCAGCCGAACAGATGATTGTTTACCTACACGCTGCAAGCGTATGGTACTTCAAGAAGAATACATTCTGATTCTGAATAAATCAAACGATTAAATAATTGAACAGTGGAAGTACCAAAGGCACCCAGTGGCATATTCATAATTCTGAGATAATTAAAAAACAACTTCGAAAGCAAGATTTTTGAAATTTTTCTATTATAAACAATTTCTTAAATCTATAAATAGTAACTGGTAGAATAGAAACTTAAGGTTTCTGTCAAAAAGCTAAAATATTCAAGTTTGTTTAGAACTAAGACTGAAAGGGCTTAAGTACCAAACTATGATTCCTACAAAGGTTATAAGTAAAGACCAACATTTTGCCTTAAGGGGGTTAAACAATTTATTTCTACTGATTTTGGATCTTGAGTGGTATTTTCTTCCTTCAAAAATTGAATGTATGAGGCATTTACTTGATGAAGATCCATACTAAACGATGAAATAAAACAATATAATTTGTTTAAAACTTCATTTATTTGAACTAATGTTCAATTTAAACTGGTTGACGCGTTTCACTAACACAGTAGATTTGTCAACACGAATGAAGGTATAATATAAAAATGTTTTAATACATACAGTGAATAAATACAGAATTCTATTTACTAATTTTAACAAAGGTATTGAAAGAAATTACCTGGAAATTCATTCACTACAAACATTCCTAAGCTATCTTCTAGGTAAAAAGGTTTAATAAAGGAGAGTGATTGATATATATTTGGTCGTTAAGAAGATTACCTGAATATTTATTTTTGTTAATCTCAAGGTCCTCTAATAAATTTAAACTAAAGGATTTACCGACTACATGGAGAATTTCAAAATTTGGGTCGAAAATGTGTTGGTTTTCTAATAAATAATTTGAATAGTTAGAATCTAATTTTTTGTTGTCATAGCTACGTTTGTGTTCCGAAATTCTAGTTTTGAAATTTCTAAAAGTTCTACCGATATAAATTTTACCACAGTTGTCATTACGACATTTTAATTTAAAAGAAATATTCATGTCTAAAGTTTCTAAAAATGATTTAATTTTTAAGGATGGTGTTCCAACGTATGTTAAGCTTTAAATTGTTTATTATTATTTTTATCAGAAGGGAATACTCGTTCTAAAGTCTTTTTTTATCTTTTTATTTATGATATTGTCAATTAAATTTGGATCGTAATTATTATTAACTGCTATTTGTTTTATGATATTTAATTCTTTGTTATAATTATTAATATTTAATGGGACTGTTAAGAGCCTGTGTATCATACTATTTATGACTGAATGGGTGGACCGAACTATTATGAATTGTAATATCTGTATGTGATGGTTTATGAAATATAGAAAAATCATGTTCATTATTTATATTTGGAATTGTAAGGTCTAGAAAGTTTATAGACTTATTTTGTTCAAGCTCTACGGTAAATTTGATATTATTGTGAATTGAGTGTATGTAAGTAATGAAGCTCTCTAATTATCTATTTGTACCGATGAAGCTAGCTAAAATGTCGTCCACATATCGGTGCCGGTACATAAATTTTTTACTAAGAGGATGTTCATGAATTATTTTTTCTATATTATCCATGAAAATTTCTGCTAGTAGGGGGCTGAGGGGGTTACCCATAATCAAACCGTCTTTACTGTTATAAACCTCTCCATTGAAATGAAAATAATTTTGACTCAAACACACTTTTAATAAAGTAATGATATCAGAGTGAATTACAGGATTAACATTATTGTATATGAACAAGTTATCAAAAAGAGTTAGTTTCTTTAGGAGGTATACTAGGAAATAGATTTGTTACATCGAACGATATGAATTTAGAATTATGGGGTAGTACTATATCTTGATTATTAATTAATTCCGTTTGAATGTACAATATTTATAAATGACATCTATGAGAATTTTTGAAATTTTGATGGTGCTGTGAAATAAGAAACAACTGGTCTGATTGGGTACCCCTCTCTATGGAGTTTAATTAATGAATAAAGTTTAGGGTGTTGCGGATTGGGTAAAAATAATTTATATTTTTCTTTATCGTTAATTATTGATTTAGCGTTATCTACTGCTAATTTTATTTCTTTCTGAAATTTATTAGATGGGTCTATTTTGAGGGTCTCAAAATTGCTTGCCCGAATAAAAAAAATTATATAGGTAGAAATTTTAAAACTAGAATTTCGGGGAACACAAACGTAGCAATGACAACAAAGCATTAGATTCTAACTATTCAAATCATTTATTAGAAAACCAACACATTTTCGACCCAAATTTTGAAATTCTCCATGTAGTCGGTAAATCCTTTAGTTTAAATTTATTAGAGGCCCTTGAGATTAACAAAAATAAATATTCAGGTAATCTTCTTAACGACCAAATAGATATCAATCACTCTCCTTTATTAAGCCTTTTTACCTAGAAGAGCTTAGGAATGTTTGTAGTGAATGAGTTTCCAGGTAATTTCTTTCAATACCTTTGTTAACATTAGTAAATAGAATTCTGTATTTATGCACTGTATATATTAAAACATTTTTATATTATACCTTCGTATATTATACATTCGTTTTGACAAAGCTACTGTGTTAGTGAAACGCGTCAACCAAATTAAATAGAAGATTAGTTCAAATAAATGAAGTTTTAAACAAATTATATTGTTTTATTTCATCGTTCATTTTCTTTCTTCATTTTATTAGTTTTTTCGTGCTTCTACTTCGAAGATTGATTCTTTTATATGAAGCACCGTTGGATTTTGTTCTTACTGATATTTAATGCTTCTATATTGAGAAATGTGTCAGCAGCTTCTTTCACATCCCAAAATCCATTTACAGACATGTCAATTACTTCGAATGGCTGATCATATTTTGCGGAAGGTATGACATTATGTAAATCATTTGGCATTATTGCCTTCATAACATGCTTTCGATGAGAGCGAAGTCTTGGTTACAAGTCATAAAATTTAGAAAGTTATACTCTATCCTCTCAAAAACTTCATGTAGAGCAATAAACACTAGTACAAATATCAGTATTCTTTTCTTGTTCAGCTCCTCACAGTTGTCACCCTAAAATAGCAAATGTATTTTTTGTGTAACACCAGAATTTAAAGTTTGAGAAGAATAGACCTCCACGAACACATAAAAGCATGATTGGAGTCCCCATGTTGTAACAAAATAATTGAAACAGATAAAAGATAAATATATGAATGTGTCAATGTAGGAACAAATAATTTTGGCACTTAGTGGTGCCTTTGGTACTTCCTCTATTCAATTGGTTTTTACCAACACAAGAATTCGATTCTAAACGTGTTCTAAAGCCATGCCTTGTACACGAGAACTGGTTCCTAGTTCCATCGGCGGACACATTTTTTATTAACAATGAATAAAGTAAAAAAGTATAAATATGGTAATTACAAGGAAATATATATTTAAAAGTGTCAAGAAACGTATTTCCAAACTGCGAGCAGAAAGACAATGCCTTAAACTGATGTATTTTATTCTCGCCTTAAGTGTTTTTTCCGTGACACATTTTCTACAAAATTATAAAACATTGCATCCATTTACTTAAACGAAAAAGAAATAAAGTGCATGCGAAACAGTACAAGTGGGAGATATGATCTTATGAAAAATAATTTATATGGTATATTAGCTGGTAAATGTTTCGAGATTCCTATCGGGACAATTCAGTGTTAAATTATGTCAGGTATTTTAAACATTTCCTCCAATGAAATGACCGTAACATATTCGAATTGTGGATACGAGTTGGACCGCAATAACTTTTTCACAAAATGATTTTACACAGGGCGTTACTTTTACCATTTAAGATCTGTTGAGACAATAAAATTTATAGGTAAATAAATTATGCTTGGAAATACCTTACCAGCTTCATTTTAATGTGACTATTTTCCTGTGGCGAATTAAATTGGCTATCAGTATGATTTGGTTAGTACAAAGTTCATCACTACATATTTTTTATAAAAAAAAGTCCTCCGCGGATTTGAAATCTAGCGGCACAAAACAGGTTTTTTTAGAAGCAAGGCAATGAAAGAGTATTGGTAAAAATAGGTAGTAGACATTCTAATTGCTGTAAAAATGCAACAATAAATTTTTATCGTGTATCTGCTTTGTATTTTGATAAACTTTTATCAAAGAAAAATAGTCGTAGCCAGCAAGGCAGAGGTGAAACGAAAATAAAAATTACTAATTACTAATACGTTCTATTCTAAAACCCAATATACTGCAGATTGCCAAAGGTATGTACTTTTATACTGTACGTATATTATTATCAAAAAACATCCAAAGCCAGCTTGAGCATTTTGTGAGATGTTGTGATGCAATCTCTTAGTGACGATGAAAAGAAAGGAGTTGAGACCCTGCAGTTCTTTTTCATTAAAAAAAATCCCAATGGCATGAGATCGATCGAACAGGCTTATTTCAAGTAATATTTTTACATCAAATCAAAAACAAAAAAATACAAATTCTTTTGGTTAATTTGTAAATTTTCTTAAATAAATATTTTCATGTACGTTTTGCGTCAGATCAAAAACAAATGAAACACGATTTTTTTTCACCTTTGACAGGCCACCATTTTGTTTCTACCGGGCCGATTTGATCCGTTCAAGATTTTGGGCCAACCGATTTTGTAACGAGTGAAGTTTCGATCCGTCAAAAAATGCGCCCTCTATCGTGCTCACAAATTCTGTTGTATATGTATATATATATATATATATATATATA
This sequence comes from Galeruca laticollis, assembly GCA_963921935.1. Taxonomy (NCBI): domain Eukaryota; kingdom Metazoa; phylum Arthropoda; class Insecta; order Coleoptera; family Chrysomelidae; genus Galeruca; species Galeruca laticollis. Next base: position 55,790,353 of record OY998181.1, read on the forward strand.
TATATATATATATATATATATATATATATATATATAAATTGTAATGATTGCAATTATTCATATTTTAAATGATGTTTATGTTTTAATTTGAATATTGAATACTTCCCTTTTTATTTTATCTTCTATCTTCATCTAGCTTAGTCATATTATTTTGGTTTGTATTATATCGGTCGCCAATTTATTATTACTATTATTTTTTATAATAGTTGTAGTTATAAGACTATTTTTTTTATTTAATTACTTATTTTTCAAATGTTTATGTTTTAATTTATTCTCTCAGGGATTTAAATTGTGAATTCAAAAAAATAAATGAATTTGCTAAAACCGACTCTATCCTTTGGCCTTCACAGCAATAATGTTGGTAATGACCACTATTTGTATTTGAAATAGATCATAGAAATAAAACAATCACAATCAACTTTAAAGAAATGATTCAGCTAACGATTATGTTCTATTATTTAAAAATATTCAAAAATTCATTACACTCTCTAAAATTTCTTATCTAAATCTCACTCATACATTCAGGCATACAGTTTTAAAATTATACTTATGAAATTGTTTTTCTATGAAAATGGATGAAATTTATTTGCCTAAGAAAACGAAGATATTTTAAATTAAACAGCTATGTTCATCAAATTGGATATTTTCTAAGTGCTATAATGGCTCAACATTATATTGAACTTTTTAAATTTCCTTCCAGTAAGTATAATTTTAATTTAAATTGTTGGAATGTACAATACTTTGAAATTACTGATCAGCAAATGATTCAAAGAAGGTTTAAACACTATATAATAGAAAACAGTACCTGAATTGTCCATATTATCATTCTTGAATTCTTTGAAGGTCACAATGGTTTGCAGAAATACCTACAGTCTTCTGTTTTGAAGCAACATATTTGTAATGTATAGATAAAACTCTGGGTAATAACTATTACCTTCTTCACTTCACTTTGACCATTAGTTACTTATTGGAAACCTTTGGGTAAATTATTACCTTCCACTTCATTTTCCTTGTTATTATCATTTTGCTTAATTACTTATTTTCTATTTTTTTACAAAACTTTGCTTATCCTTCTTGAATATTTTCGTGGTTTTCATTTAAATTTTTCTCACGAGAAACGTCTCTACGATCTCTCATAATTCAATACTTCTTAAATTGAATAGATGAGGCTTTTATTTGATGAAGATCCATACTGAACGATAAAATATAACAATATAATTTGTTTAAAACTTCATTTACTTGAACTAATGTTCAATTTAAACTTGTTGGCGCATTTCACTAACACATTAGCTTTATCAAAACGAATGAAGGTATAATTTAAAAATGTTTTAATATATACAGTGCATAAATACAGAATTCTATTTACTAATGTTAACAAATGTATTGAAATAAATTACCAGGAAATTCATTCAATATAAACATTCCTAAGCTATCTTCTAGGTAAAAAGGTTTAATAAAGGAGAGTGATTGATATATATTTGGTCGTTAAGAGGATTACCTGAATATTCATTTTTGTTTATCTCAAGAGCCTCTAATAAATTTAAACTAAAGGATTTACCGACTACGTGTAAAATTTCAAAATTTGGGTCGAAAATGTGTTGGTTTTCTAATAAATGATTTGAATAGTAAAAATCTAACCGGTGGTGTGCTATACAAAATCCTTTTTAGCAAAGATGTGGGATATGAATTTTGTTCACATAGATTTTGGAGAATTTTTAGGTTTTTATTATGGAAAGATTGGTCAGAGATTCTTAGAATTCTTTGCATCATCTGTCTGACTAAGTTGATCTTTATAGATTGTCGATGGTAGGACCAGTAATTCATATATCTACCCGAACTCATGGGTTTTCTATACTAATCTACCAACATTATATTGTTGGAGGTACGAATGAGTCTAGTGTCCAAAAAAGGAACACTATTATCATCGTCCTCTTTTTCGATGTTAAACTGTATAAACGAATCAAAGCTATAGGGACCGAGAAAGATGACGCTTATGCCATCTGCCGGGAAAAAACACAAACAAAATGTTCATTTTTTAAAACTGATATTAAATGTTTGTGACGTCTTCATCAAAAGTATCTTTCTGTGTGCATGGCTGTTCAAATATACCGTATAAAAATACTACGTAGTTGAAATTTTATAGTTTCCCCGAAAATTTATTGAACACTGCGTGGATAACCTTAAAACGTCAAAAATGGATAAATGCAGTAAAAACCCATATTTTGTGTATAATCAGTATGATACTACAATTGGCAGCTATTAGAAAAGTTCTAAATTTTTTTTACATAAATAAAAGATTATTATCGAGAGAATAAAATGTTGTTTTCTGTACGATTTCATTGATTATATAAAATAAAAAGCTTGTTATGTGTTTGCTGACTTTAATATTATATAATAAGTTTAAATAATTAAATACTATTAAGAGAAAGAAAGTAAACATTTGTACAGAACGAATTACTTCAAGATTTTTCATTACATTTTAGAAAACATCGGAAGGATTGGGAACCAAATAAAAATACTAGAATTTGCAGTGCTCATTTTGTCAATAGTCAAAAATCAGATAATCCCCCACACCCATCTTACATACCAACAATTTTTCCTGGCAAAGGAAATAAAAAGATCTATTCATTTTTTTGCATTTTGTAGGTTGTTTATTTCACTAGTTTATATCACAATGTTTTTCTTATTTAACACCAGGGCGCTCTACTTTCGACAGAAGTGCCGCCTCTATAGTTCGGTCTCGATCCCTATTAAATGCAAATAAAGTTTCAATTATTTCAGATTGAGGAAAGACAAGGATGATGTCACCTACATATTTTTTAATGAAGAAGACGTTAAGAGGCTAGACATTTAGGACATGGCCCAACACATCATCCATGACATAATTAGCCCAAATAGGACTTATTTTTGCGTCCTTTGGTGTGCCAAAGGTTTGCTTGTTAATCTGGATGTCAACCATTTTTTATTTGTCTCGTGTTGTTATTTGGTAGAATTTATTAGTGTAAGTTCACAAATAAGTATTTGAGTGAAACTAATTTATGTTACCGTTGAGATTGTTTTAGGTTAATAGGTAGGTGCCAATTATTTAGGTTTATCAAGTAATTAATGTCTACATTATATTTAAATATAATCCACTTATTCGATGCATAAAGCTGGTGCGTTTTAGAAGCATGCAGTTAGGCAAAATACACTGGGATACTTTTTTAAATGTAGTGTTATTTCTTCAGAATGCTCACCAGAAAAGTTTAACTCTATTAATTTCTTCTATGCTGCTTCCATTCTTCGTAATATCTGAGATAAGTATAACTGCACACCGTTTCTCATTCAAATACTCTTTTTAGACGACGCCATCTGAAAGTTGCTCGTTCTGTATTCATTTACATATCGAAAGTTGCATTTTGAGTGTTCCATGTAGTGAAAGTGACAGTTCCGTACTGCAAAACACTTTCGGGACGCACTGGAGTAGACAAATTTTACTTCCTTAAATGTGACTCTAGGTACTTCAATGTTGACAGTTGACAGTTTCACTTCGATGATTTTGCATAACCTTAAATTTTTCATTTTCTGAAATTATTTGTTTCATCCGAAGTTTTGTCTAAATTAATTAATAACAATGAATGATGATGAAAAAGAAAACATCAGCGATGAAGAGTTATTCGAATGCACGCCACCTGTTTTGGATCTTATGCGTCGTCTAAAAAATGTTGTGTACGCCGCGGCTGAAATACTACTTTGTTGGACTCGTCTATTGCTCGTCTCGCAATTGTCAGACTCGTCCAACAAAGTAGCACTTTCAGTCCTTGGAATACAAATAACTATTACAATTAGTGATCGACCGATATGACTTTTTTAGCCGATACCGATAATCGGCCGATACCGTTAATGTCTTGCCCGATAACGATATATATCGGCATATCGGCTTTTTTTGATTGAAAACATTATTATTGTCGAAAATCTCTAAAATCTGAATATTCTGTAATATAATTTATAATTCTTTAACGTTCAATTTAAAATCATAAAAATCAAATCAAAAATTGCACTTTGGCAACACAGCAATAGGCGGTAATTTATGTGGCTCAGCGCCAAGTCATTGGTGAATCCCCTTAATTTCTCGGTGAATCCCGTGCGTTTATTGGCGTGCATTCAGTATTCATTATTAAAGCAGATCGTTTTAAGTTCGATTATTTCTTAGCGTAATTTAGTTAATCTTTAACAAAGACATAATATTAATAGTTAATAATAATCCTATTGGAGTTTGGTGGAGTGCAAAGTAGCGAAATGGATGGAAAAAGTATTTATTGGAAATATTTCATAAAGAATAAATTATCCCCAGCAGATAAGAAATCCACCGCAAAATGTAAATTGTGTGACATAACCATTTCATTGGGGGGAGTGGGAAAATCGGCGAATACCTCAAACATGAAATACCATTTAGAGAAAAAACATCCTCAAGAATATTATAAATTGAAAGGGACTGATTCAAGCTCAGGTTAGTACTAAATTTTTATTTTCCAGGTCGCATTATAAAAATATTTACCAACAATAGGACTGCTCATTCAGGATTATACAGGGTGTCCCACGACGTTTTGACAGTCCAATTTCTTGAAAACTGTTCATACGACATTTATGAAAATTGGCAGATATAAACAGTCGACACTGATGCTTATACTTCTTATAAAATGACTTCCGTTTCTCCTGTCATTTCGGGTCACGTGACCCCAACATAATTTTTTTAAATATATATATCATTCAAAAACAAATTCAACGATACCACATTTGTCATCATTGTATTGTGTAGTAATGATAATAAGGGCTATTTACTTTCACTAAATTTATTAAAGCAAATATTTTGCACTCAAAAATTTAGGTGGCTATGAAATAAATAACTATAGTAGCAACAATATAAGTTCATTCATTATTGTTAGGTGAAGTTTATTCAAGAACTCTCATTAATTATTAATTATTAATAATCTTGTGAAGACATTGTAATAATAAGTAAATGATGACTTCAAGTTTCACTTACGATGAATTTGTTGACATGCTACTTATTTATGTAAAATGTGGAAAGAACAAAACTCATGCTCAAGGTTTGTACAGAAATTGTTTTCCTGATAGAGTAACTCCAAGCAAAAATACTTTTGTCTATGTCGAACAAAAGCTAAGAACTGGTTCTTTTACAAGCGGTAAAAATCAAGTTCCTCGTCAAAAGACCGCTCAGACAGATCCTGAAAGCAGAATAAATTTTATTGCTGAAACGTTCATACAAAGTAATGATAACCCTTTAGAAAAAATATTATGGAGTGATAAATGGAGATTTCATAACAATGGTATTATTAATCGCCATAATTATCAATATTGGTCGCAGGAGAATCCAAACTAGATAAGCGAAACCAATTTTCAAACAATATGGGTAATCAATGTTTGGTGCGGTATATTAAACGGTCGGTTGAATGGTCCCTATTTTTATGAAGGAACATTACAGGGGCAAAGATACTCAGATTTGCTTCAAAGTACTCTCTCAGAATTATTTCAAGATATACCCTCACATGAAAGGCAAACAAAGTGATGGTAGCATGATGGAGCATTTCCACATTTTTTTTAGCCAGTTAGAGAGTATCTTAATAACACGTTTCCTAAAAAATGGATTGGTCAAAATGGTGCAATTATGTGGCCACCCCGTTCGCCGGATATTACACCTTTAGATTTCTTTCTCTGGGGTTAAGAGGTCGAGTTTATGCCACACCCCCAATTGATTTAGATGATTTAAAGGATAAAATGAAAGAGGCATGTCAAACCGTAACATACAAAATGATTACAGCAGCACTTACAAGAAACCTTTTAACAAGGTTTGAACATTTTGTCAATGTACATGGACATCAATTCGAACATTTTATTTAATTTTTTCAATTACTTGGAAATTCCCTATGTTACGTTTTTTAATAAAATAATTTATACAGATGTTCATTTAACTGCCCCTATTATCATCACTGAATAATACAATGATGACAAATGTGGTATCGTTGAATTTGTTTTTGAATGATATATCCAAAATTGTAATATTATACCGGTTGTCCCATTTAAAAAAATATGCTGGTGTCACGTGACCCGAAATGACAGGAAGAACGGAAGTCATTTTATGATAAATATAAGCAGTAGTTTTGACTGTTTATATCTGCCAAATTTCATACATATCATGTAAACAGTTTTCGAGAAATTCGACTGCCAAAACGTCGTGGGACACCCTGTATTATTATATAGGATTGAGGGGCAAACCACCCAGGAATTTTTTGCTAAAATTCTAGGAATTTATTAGGAATTTATTAGGAATTTATTAGGAATTTAGGGAATTTTAAGGGAATTTGTGTAAAAAAATTACCCCCAGGGGCAAAAATCTGAAGAATTAAGTAATTTGTTGAGAATTTGGGGAAATTAAAGGAATTTGTGTAGGAGGGGGGACATTTTTCTTTTTCATAACTTTAAATCGTTTCATTAACACCTACGATATGATTCTATTTATTTTTTAGAAACGGCTGGACCTTCTTCTAGTAGTACTTCTAACTCTAAGCTATTGCAAGTCTCACTGGCTGACTCTTTCAAGCAAATGCAAAAGTGGGACATTGATTCATCCAGAGCGAAGGAGTTTCACTACCTTATAGGTGAAATGATATGTTTAGATAATCAGCCATTCAGCATTGTATCAGATGATGGCTTCACTCGGCTACTAAAGAGAGCTATTCCAAATTATCAAATTCCTCCTGACAAATACTTCAGAGAAAAAGTTGTACCAGATATTTACTCAAGATGTAAAGCACAAGTGACTCAAAAAATTTCAAATATGTTGGGAAAAGCATCTTTTACTACAGATATTTGGACGTGCAAATATACAAACAGTTCTTTTTTGTCTCTCACAATCCATTTTTTTGAAAAAACATGTTTAAGTTTAAATCAGAAATCTCATTTTTCACTTGCCTGCAAGAAGTTCCCAGGATCTCATACAGGAGACGCCACAGCTGAAGCATTTAATACTTTGTTACAAGAAAGGAATATAAAAAGGGAACATATTCACTTAGTATTAGCAGACAATGCTGCCAATATGAGGAATGGTTTTGTTAAGGCAAAAGTAAATTATGAAGCCTGCTTCATTCATTCTTTACAACTTGTAATACAGGATGCTATAGGAAGTAAACGTTCGGTCAGTGATTTAATAGCAAAATCAAGAAAAATCGTCTCGCATTTTAATCACTCTCAAACTGCTTGCGATAAACTACCTAAACTACAAGAACAACTAAACCTTCCCAAACACAAACTTTTCCAAGATGTACAAACACGTTGGAATTCCTCATTTTATCTACTCTCTCGCCTACTTGAACAAAAACAAGCAGTGAATTTATATATTTTGGAACATGGGACTCTTACAGACTTGACATTTTCCGAATGGGAATTAGTTGGAAGCATTTTAAATTTGTTAAAGCCATTTGAAGACATAACAAAAATTACAAGTTCTTCAGACTGCTTCATATCTGAAGTCATTCCATTTGTTCCGACTATCACTGCCTATCTTAACAAAGGAAACGCTAATTTTGCAGGAGTAGGTACAATGAAAGAAGAATTGAAAAACAGCTTGAATAAACGATTTGAGAATATATTTATAAAAAAACAATATACCATCGCGACTTTCTTGGATCCTCGCTTCAAAGACAATTTTTTTACAAAATACCGTGATTTTATATGCGAATACATAATTACAAATCTAAAGTCCCAAATAAAAGAAAACAATACATCTGTAGAACATTCCAGTTCCCCTGACATTTCGGATTACATTCAAGATCAAGACCATACAATAAATGAAACTATAGAAATTGATAGTGATGACAACGAACCACTTGCTAAGTATGTTCGAACTTTTGAACCTGAGACTAGTCGAACATCTGGCCAAAATCTGTTTTGGGAAATCTACGAAGATATTGCCGGAGAAGGGATGAGCTCCACAAAAACAAAAACCATTTCAACAACATCTTCTTGTGACACAAAATCATCTTCTGGAGCATCCATTTGTGAAAAAGTGAATGCTGAAATTACAGAATATAAGAAACATACTCTTCTTGAAAGAAAAGCGAATCCCATTTCTTGGTGGCAAGAAAAAAGAGAAGTTCTACCATTATTATATAATCAAGCTCTTATATATTTATCTGCACCAGTTGGCAGTGTTGCAAGTGAGCAAATGTTTTCAGAAGCTGGAACCGTAAATTCGGCGAAAAGGAATCGGCTGAATCCAGAAACAACCGAGACACTTATTTTTTTACATGATAATTTGCCAAAACTACGGTATTCATATTAAATATCTATTTCATGTTATATCTACCATAATTTCTTAAGATTACCTTATTTCAAATATTACTTTAAATTTAAATATAAAAAAAATGTTTTAAGCTGCTATGGTTGTTCTTATACATCGGCCGATATAGCCGATATATATTTACATCTATCGGCCGATACCGATAATCGGCTCTCGGCCGATATAGCCGATGTATCGGTATCGGTCGATCACTAATTACAATATTCATTTGTACGAGGTACGACTGATTCCAGGAATTTCACTCACGCTTTTTATACAGCCTTCGAATTCTTCTCGACATCGCGCGCCAATTTACTCGATTTATCTAGTACTTCTAGTACAGTCAACCAACGTTGGTGTTAATTCATTACAGTATACTATTAAGCTATTAAGTAAATGTAAATAAATCATTTTAAGATGTTACAGGTATAAATTTCTATAAAACAATTTTCAATTTCACAAAACAAATTTTGTTTTGAACCCTTCAATCTTCCCAAGAGTACGTTCTTTTGTAGACGGTCTTCGTAATTCAAGCAATTTGCATTTTACATCGACTATAATGCTCCGGATTCTCTTCTAAAAATTGGAAGTAAAAGATGGGATCTTCGATAACATCTTTTGGTGCGCGTATAATTTGTAATTTTTTCGGTAACCAATTCATAAAATTTTATTATTTAATTATACTTGATAATGACAGCAATTTGCGTTTTTGAAGAGAGATTTGTGTTGTAATATTTTAAAAGGGAAGCATAAAACTTGTTTATCAACTACTAAAAATGAATTATTTTGAATAAATACATATTCTTGGTACAGTCCATTATCGAGAAATATTAGTAAATCATTTTTTAAATGTGTAAATTACTTTCATGTTGTATCTAATTGGTATAACGTAACTCCATTACCATTTTTTCCTATGAATATCCATAATCTTGCCTCTCGCAATGATTAGGTTTAGAAGCACGAGCTGCAATTTGCATCTAAACAGAGATGTTAACGCTGTATCAGTTTTAGTAATGATACAGGTTTTCCTCAACATGTGCGACATTGATAGCTTTAATAGTTGCATTACTTGGTTTATGAATATTATCATTTGGTTCACAATTTCGATAGTAAAACAGTTTAAGTCTATTATCATTAACGGAACGTAGGAATAAGAAAACTGAAACTAAGGGAATGAGAGAGCTACTATATAAATGAAATCAATAGTCTATGATAAAAATAATAAAAAGTCAGTCATAAAAAATCAGACAAAAGTATCTTATACAAGAAAATGCTTTACATTACATAGACAATTTTTCCGAAATCTCAACAAGTCAACTGTTAATGAAATGGGAAGTATGGCTTGACCAAGTAGCTCTGGACTTAAATGAGAAACTAATTGATTAAATCAGCTCAGGATAAGGTACCTGCGACTAGATACTATCAAAAGCACATACTAAAACAATTGGTAGACAGTAAATGTAGGCTATGCGGTAAGGCAGGTGAGTATATTAGACACTTAATAGGCGACTGAACGAATCTTTCTTCAACTGTATTCACAAATGAACATAATGTAATGTTTTTCATTTATTTAAAACGTAAACGGGTGGGATAAATTTTAAACACACGGTATGGCTACTTACTAATTTATTTAAACACTAAACTAATCACTAACACTTAATTTATATATACTCAGTATATTCACTTAAACTAATTTATATGAACACTTAACTAATTTATATTTACTGGTTGCTATTTCGGTGTATTTATTTCACGAGATCACTTTATCAACTAACTCCTCCGCTGATCGGTCCTTATTTATATTAATGCATTTCTTACTAGAAAATTCCGGGCTGCGGCTTACACAGACACAAATAATTTTTCTGGCCTTTTCTAGATAAGTCTGGTCACAAAAACAGTGTTTAGATAAGATAGTCCCAAACAGTTATAAAAACACTGCGTATCCGCCATAATTTTAATTTTCATACCTGGCTTAGACAGAGTCGGATTTAGGGTCTATACCAGTGTGCTGTTTCGTAACAATAATAAGGTTGCTTCATTCATCCATTGGTCTATATGCAGAAAAGTGTTAAAATAATGTCCCTGAAAAAGTCATTAGCAACAATAGCATCTGTGTTATGTGGGGATAGTAGTAATTACTAACAGAACAATACTGGAGAATGGACCGGACATAGTAGTACTACATGATAAGAACATAAATACATGTCTTTTGATCGAAGTGTCTGTTCCAGATGATAGCAAGTATAAAGATCTAGAAATCGAAATAAGCCGGATTTGGAATACAAAAACCAAAGTGGTAACCATTATTGTTGGAGCACTGATAATGATAAGGGAAAGATTAAAAATATACTTAAAGATGATTCCCGGTAAACCATCCAAGTATGAGTTACAACAAATAATAAGAAATATGCTAGGGCGATTTTTAGTTGAGAAGTATATTCACCCATTTTACCGCCAAGGCGAAGGAAATCATACAAATAATAATAATAATAATAATAATAATAATAATAATAATAATAATAATAATAATAATAATAATACAGATGCAGATATGAACCTCGAGGAAATACATCTTCACGTGTATTGCGCAGCTCTAGCAACAATCAAAGCCAACAAACAAAAAATACTAAAAGCACCTAAAGGCGGGTATCCATTTGTTGCCAAATCACGTATCGTATCAACGTATCGTATCAGCGTATAGTTTCATTTTGGTACGATACGCTGCAACGAGTCAGTTTTTTTTTCAGCCCAGATTCACTGCGTATCTGTGTATCAATTGCGCGAACGGGAGGGATACGTCGTGCGGACGTGTTGCTAGTTTGACTTATTTGGTGGAAGCATCTCAGGTTGATAACTACAAAATAGTTCTCTCAGCATCTCTGCAATGAATGGACCTCAGCAAGCGGCAGCCGCGTATATTTTTATTCACTATGCTCTGCAGCAAGAGAAGAAAAGACGCAAACCACCGCGTTGGTGGATGTCAAAGTTGTACGCCAGCAGGGAGCAATATAGTGGAACAAGTTTAATGGCTGACCTGAAGTTCCAAGCTGTTAGCGGCATGTACAAGAACTTCACTAGAATGCATCCTACTGATTTTGAATTTTTGTTGTCATCGATTGAGCCAATAATTGCTAAACAAGATACTACATTTCGAAAAGCAATTCCCGCTCAAGAAAGATTGGCTCTAACTTTACGCTTTTTGGCCACTGGCGATTCCTACTCCAGCCTTCAGTATCTATTTAAAATCGCAAAGCAAACCATCAGTAAGATTGTTCCAGAGGTGTGCGGGGCTATTGTGGAAGTATTGAAAGACTACATTCAGGTAAGTTGAATTTATTTTTATTTACAAGCGACTTTACAACTGTTGTAATGCTTCATCAAGTGGCAATGTATATGAAGGAGTATTAATTAAAAACGCCGATGTTGTTGGGCTTTGAATACCAGATTCTTCGCCATAGTCATTCGAGGCTTGATGTGTGTGGGTGGATTGATTTGATTTTTGCGATTGATCTTGAAATTGGTATTGATTTTGAGACTGCGAATGATTTGATGATTGCCATGGAGACTGAGAGGAGGAGCTGGATAAAGAAGAGTGCGGAGAAGTGTATGTGTGAGAAGTAGGTGGGTTGGTATAGTGTACATGGTCCGGTAAAACGCTTACTCTGTTATTATAATAACCTCTGTTCGCCCGAAGGAAAATATTTAAAATGTCACTTTGAATTGCACATCGAACATCATCATTATAAAGTCGCAGCTTAGAGGCAATTAAGTTACCAAAGTGGTAACTATCGTCTAATATTGGCGTGCTTGATGTTGACGTTAATATCTCAAAAGCCTTGTCGAGGCGTTCATCTGTTGTAGTTTTCTGACGTTTCTTTTTTTGAGAACTAGTGGGTGTTGGTGGTTGTACGCGTTTTGTAGCTGCTGAGGCCTTTGTACTTATTTGGGAATTTTCATTGGTTCTAACTGGTCCGGGGCGGTTTGTACTTGCTACGGAGTCCATACTGTCTTCGAAATTCTCTTCCGCTGGTATTTCCACATCCTCTATCTCTTCATTCGCTGTTACTTCTTCTTCTTCTAGGTTGTCCTGGGTATTTGCAGCTATGGGCAACTGTAACAACAAAACAATAATTACAGTTATTTATATACCTCGCTCTGTTTTCTAATATTTATGAAAGATTTCGAAAAAATCTTTCAAAGATTTTTTGAAAGAAAGAAAGAAATATTTAAGTTTAGTGAGTATTGTTTAATTATTGTTTCTCCGTAATGAACATTAAATTTTGTTGAGAAATTAATACTTCAAAGAAATAATAATAATATTCAGCAACTAAATAAAGGTTTTTTTATTGTAGATACCAAAAACTCAAGAAAAGTGGATGGAAGTGGTGAAAGAGTTTGAAACTAAATGGGACTTTCCACATTGTGTTGGAGCCATTGATGGCAAACATGTTACATTACAGTGTCCCATAGGAAGTGGCAGCGAATTTATCAATTATAAAGGATTTTTCAGCATTGTCCTGTTTGCTTTGGTTGATGCTAACTATAATTTCCTGTTCGTGGATATAGGTTGCCAAGGCAGGATATCTGACGGTGGCGTGTTTTCAAATACCGAGTTGTACAAGCTAATGCAGCAAAAGCGATTAAATCTCCCAGCGCCCACTCCTCTAAACAGTAGGGAAGAAGACGTGCCATTTTTTTTCATCGGAGATGAAGCGTTTGCTATGGCGGAAAATCTCATGAAAGTTTATCCCGGTTACTACACTAAAGGATCAAAACAAAGAATCTTCAACTACCGACTTTGTAGAGCACGCAGAGTGGTTGAGAATGTGTTCGGCATCGCCTCAGCAGTGTTTCGGATATTAAGAAAACCACTGCTATTAGAACCAGAAAAGGCGTCACTTATAGTTATGACAGTTGTTCTGCTACATAACTTTTTACGTAGAAGACCGCAGTCGGTTCATATTTACACTCCCAATGGAACATTTGATTCTGAAGAAGAAGGTGTCACTACAGAAGGAGCCTGGAGAAGAGATGTTGATGGTATTACTTCACTCCTCCCGTTGAGAAGAATTGCACGTAGAACAAAATCTACTCTGTCAAATATAAGAGACGAACTGGCAGAATACTTTACAAATGATGGCGAAGTACCGTGGCAACATAAATATGCCTAACCTAAATACTTATAACTTAACCCACAAATAATTGCAGACACTATGCTTAATTTATATTTAAATAAATATTTGTACTTGTGTTAAGAAATGTTGGTAGCATACCCTGTCAAAATTTAACTAATAAAATTGGCCAAGAAATAAAAATTTAACATAAAACCTTTAAAAAAGGATGCTACTTTCATTTTACCCACAGTGTACAATAAGAAAAAATGTACTTACTGTACTCATTGTAGATCTCGGCTTGTTTTTGTCCCATAAAAATTTCATACTTTGAAAGGCAAACCATGAGCTTTTGTAAACTTCTGCTGTTCCTAAAAAAAAATAAAACTAATTATACCGGGTGGAAACGTTAAACGGGCACCGCGCTCTCACGTCTGTATTATTACATTTAATTGAAAAGTAAATATGCTGACTATGATTTGCACCATTCGATAGCTGCGAAAAAATCATACAAGTCAGCATATTTACTTTTCAATTTAATGTAATAATACAGACGTGAGAGCGCGGTGCCCGTTTAACGTTTCCACCCGGTATAAACTCATTTAATTAAGGTTTGTTTTAAAAAAAATTAAAGTAAATTTTCGGTACCTACCTTTTCCAGTGCCGGTGGTCTTCGTCATTTTCATTTTCTCTCTCCTAAGTGCTGCCAAAAGATATTCCATTTTTTTCTTGCATTCATCAACCGACCTATTCACTTCTTTTGCGATTTCCTCCCAAGCATCTTGTTTTAGAATTTTATTATAATGATCTCGATGTTTCGGGTCCCAAAGTAGTTCATATTTACGGTAAATTTCTATAAAGTTTATTACTTCTTCTTTATTCCACTCCATAATATTATTTTTTAATATTAAAAATAAAACAATAGTACCATCCCCAGTGGAATTCAGACGACTACTGACTAGTGACTGCACACAAAATATATTTTGTTTTATCATTTTTAAAGCGAATATGCAACGACTGGTTGTGTCAAAAAAACGTCCGTCCACACTGTGACTGTCTCGTATCGTATCATTTCTTTGATGTGTCGGCGAAAAACCGAAAATTGAGCGATCAAGTCCGTTGCGTTTCTATTTATCCATTTTGATACGTTACTATGCAACGGTTTCCTGTCTCCACTGATACGCAACGATGACACGATACGTGATTTGGCAACAAATGGATACCCGCCTTAAGACACGTACGCCTCAAAAACCGAGATGGGAACAAAGACTTAGTACCAAAATCGAGAATTTGAGAAAAGAAATTGGTAGAATTCAACAAATAGCAAATGGGCAAAAATCCAAAAAGCTGCTAAATAAAATCCCGGTCCAGATTAAACAACAGCTGGAAGGAAAAACAACAAATGAATTAAAAACAATTATAGATGATACCTTAGATACCTGGAAACAAAAACTTGCAGTTGCTTCTAAAAGATTAAAAAGATATCAGGAGAGCTACCAACGCAAAATCCAAAACAACTTCTTTTCAAAAAATCAGAAGGGCTTCTATAGATCGTTTAACGAACAACCTGGTTCTAAAGGACAACCGCCAAAGAAGGAGGATTTACAGACATTTTGGGAAGGAATGTGGTCGAAGGAAATCGAACACCAGGAAAATACACCTTGGATCAAATCAGAAATTCAGAACAACAACCATCTACATATGGAAGAAATAATATTTACATTACAAGATCTAAAAAAGGTAATAAAAAACTTGGCCAACTGGAAAGCACCAGGGAACGACGGTATCCAAAATTTCTGGTACAAAAAACTTACGGCTACCCATCATCACCTGACCAACCAATTTAATATCGCTCTAAGAAACCCTGACCAACTACCAGACTTCCTTACAAATGGTGTAACTTATCTTCTTCCAATATCTGATCAAACCCAAGATCCTTCTCAATATAGACCCATCACGTGCCTTCCTACAATGTACAAAATCTTCACTGCAGCACTATGTGATAAACTGTACGCATACCTAGAAACTAATGATATTCTAACTGAGGAGCAGAAAGGGTGCAAAAGAAAATATATGGGCTGCAAGGAACAAATAACAATCGATAATGTGATATTGGAACAAATCAGAAAGAAGAACAGAAATCTATACATGGCTTATATAGACTATCGGAAAGCTTTCGACTCAGTGCCCCACAGTTGGTTAATAAAAACTTTGGAAATTTACAATATACACCCTGTGGTGGTTAGGTTTCTAAAAAGTACTATGAGTAATTGGAAAACAAAACTCAAAATTAACCTAAATCACACAGAACTAGAAACTGAATCTATCAGTATTAAAAGAGGAATCTTTCAAGGAGATACACTTTCCGCTCTATGGTTCTGCTTGTGTTTGAACCCATTATCACGTGGCCTAAACCACACAGGATATGGAGCAACTATTAGAGCGGATCGAAACTCAACAACCATAAGTCATCTATTCTTTATGGATGATCTGAAACTATATGCCGCGTGCAAAAAACACCTAGAATCCAACTTAAAACTCATGCAC
Source organism: Galeruca laticollis (assembly GCA_963921935.1). Classification (NCBI taxonomy): domain Eukaryota; kingdom Metazoa; phylum Arthropoda; class Insecta; order Coleoptera; family Chrysomelidae; genus Galeruca; species Galeruca laticollis. The sequence continues at coordinate 55,806,346 of OY998181.1, forward strand.
CAGTGGAGCACAGATGTCGGAATGTCGTTTGGTATGGAAAAATGCCAAACTGTATCGGTTGAAAAGGGAAAGCTGAAAGAAGGAGAACCTATAGAACTAGAGCCAGGCAAATATATTGAAGCCATGACAGACAAACCCTACAAGTACTTAGGAATCCTTCAGACACACAAGATAGAACATAAAGAAATAAAAGCCATATTAACCACCGAATTCGAAAAACGCCTTTACAACCTCTTAAAAAGTAAGCTAAATTCAAGAAACCTTACCACGGCCATAAATAGCTACGCCATATCCGCTCTTCAGTACTCCTTCGGAATAATTAAATGGACTCAAACGGACCTGGAAGCAGTAAACAGAAAGATTAGAACCGAGCTAACAAAACATAGAAAACATCATCCAAAAGCGTCCGTCGAAAGGGTAAATTTACCTAGAGAAAAAGGAGGTAGAGGAATAAAATATGTTGTGGAAGCTTGCACTCAGCAAATTGCAGGCTTGAGGAGTTTTTTCCGCCACCAAAATAGTCAACTTCATAAAGCCATAGTGAAAACAGATACGGGTTATACACCTTTAAACCTAAGCATGGAAAACTTTACGCCCTTTAATACACGAAATGAGGAAGATAAAATTAGAAATTGGCGTTCAAAAGAATTGCACGGAAGATTCATTAATGATTTACAGAAAGACACGATAGATCAAGCTAAATCGGTTGAATGGCTTAAAACTGGAACGCTGTTCCCAGAAACTGAAGGTTTTATGGTTGGTATACAAGATCAGGCTATAAAAACGAGGAATTACCAAAAGTATATCTTGAAGGAAGAAATACCAACAGATAGGTGCAGAAAGTGCAACAGAAGTCAAGAAACGATTGAACACATTCTTTCTAGTTGCCAAAGCATAGCTGAAACTAAATATCTAGAACGACACAACAAAGTTGCCACAGTAGTATACCTAGAAGTACTGAAAAAACTTAACCTTGATCCACAAAACAACGAGCCATATTACAAATATAAGCCCCCTCCAGTTATCGAAAATCAGTATGTTAAGATCTACTGGGATAAAACTATCATGACGGACGTAACAGTACGACACAACAGGCCGGACATCACAGTCATTAATAAACAATCCAAGCAAGCTCTGCTTATTGACATATCGATCCCAAATAATTCTAACACAGAAAGCAAATACAATGAAAAACTAAGCAAATACGCCGAGCTAAGGACCGAAATAAAAGAATTGTGGAATCTTAAAGAAGTCAAGATCATTCCAGTTGTTTTATCCTGTATGGGGCTAATTCCCAAGAAACTAAGTACTTCCCTCAAAGACATTGATATTCCTGAGTCAACCTACCGATTAATGCAAAAATCTGTAATCCTGGATGCGACAAACATTGTTAGGTCATTTCTAGAATAGTGACACCCAACGAAAGTCTTGCTGTTGAGGCCGACTGTCGTTGAAACACGCCGGGTGTAAATCCGGTGACACAAAAAGGAAATAATGATAATAATAATAATAATAATAATAATCAACATGGTTTTAAAATATCAATTAAAAAGACGTGTTGCGTACATTTCTGCAGACTTAGGAAACTACATAATCACCCAAACCTTACCCTTTATGGAAACAATATTGAAATTAAATCATCTTATGAATTTTTGGGCTTGATACTGGACAGTAAACTACTTTGGAAGGAACACATCTCTGATTTGATTATACAATGTAAAAAACGCCTCAATATAATAAGATCGATTTGCAATCTTAATTGGGGAGCAGATTCAATAACTCTAATCCAGTTGTATAAGTCTCTCATACTGTCCAAAATGGATTACGGTAGTGTGGTATATGGATCAGCAAGCAAATCACAATTAACAAAATTGAATACAGTACAAGCAACCGGATTAAGATTGGCACTGGGGGCTTTCCGTACAAGTCCTTATTCGTCACTTTGTTGTGAAGCCGAAGTTCAACCATTGGAATATAGAAGAAGATATATATTGATCAACTACTTTAACAAAATCACCTCTCTGCAAACACACCCTGTACTAGATCTCATACAGGAGGACGAACAAAATTAATTCGAAAATCGTCTACACAAACCGGCAATAACTCGTGCGAAAGCGATGATATTGGAATTTATTCCAACCATAGAAATTTACACCTTTAGAAACGATGAATACCAACCCTGGAAAATACAAATCCCGCGAATATACACAGACTGTCTTAAATACAACAAAATTGACACTCCCAAGGAAATCCTACAAAACGAAATACACAACATACTACACAAGCATAACAATCCATTAGAAATTTACACAGATGGCTCTAAAACCGAACAGGGTGTTGGATGTGCGATCGTCACTAAACAAGATACTTATCAATGGGGATTCAAGAATTTTACCAATATCTATTATGCCGAGATGTACGCAATTTTTCAGGCTCTGAAGTATACAGATAACAACGCTTTGAAAAATGTAGCAATTTGTACAGACTCATTAAGCTCATTGCAGTCAATTAAAAAGCAATATAATCAAGAACCAGTTACCAAAACCATCTTAAGTATGCTACAGCGCTTAACAGACAAAGGAACGGAAATAATTTTTATTTGAATACCAAGTCATTGTGGTATAAAAGGTAACGAAATAGCTGATAAAGCGGCCAAAGAAGCTGCTACATCTGGCAATATAGACGTAATAAAGTACAGCCTTGGAGACATTGAGCACTACATAAGAAACAAAATCATAGAACAGTGGCAAAATGAATGGAACCACACTATTACCGGATTAAGAAAAATAAAACCCAGGGTGCATACGATACCAACAATATACCAGGTGAAAACAAGGAAGGAACAGGTCATTCTGACAAGATTACGAATAGGACACACACACTTGACCTCTTCTCATCTTCTATTAGGGACCCACCCAACACAATGCGATACATGTCAAACTCACCTCACTGTAAATCATGTTATTATTGATTGCCCAAAATATGATAACCAAAGGAAAAACAACCTCCTCCCAATTGATATCAGAAGATGCTTAGCAGAATATTCCCACCAGCAAAATGTACTAAACTTTCTAAAGGCAATAGGAATGTATCACAAAATATAATAAAGAATAGAAGCACATAGCACAAAGGAGATAGAGAATACAGATAAGAACTGAAATTATAAGGCTAATGACCTAGATGTCGAAGCCTAAAGGAAGAAAAAAAAAGAAAAATAATAATAATAATAATAATAATAATGAAATTGACTGTCTCGACCCTTACTTCGTGGAATATGCTCATATTAGTGTTTTTAAATGAAACTCACGGTCTTTAGTTAATTCCACAATATAATAAAAGTTATTGAAAATTCTAAAAAATTGACAATTGTTTCGATAAATCAATATCATCGTCAGGATGACAGAAGTTACATTTCATTTTATGCCTACCTGATGTTTAGTAGTTATTTTTGGCTAGACCAAGAAGTAACCTAACATATATTAAGCCAATCACAAGTTAGGTTACTTCTTGGTCTAGCCAAAAATAACTACTAAACATCAGGTAGGCATAAAATGAAATGTAACTTCTGTCATTCTGACGATGATATTGATTTATCGAAACAATTGTCAATTTTTTAGAATTTTCAATAACTTTTATTATATTGTGGAATTAACTAGAGACCGTGAGTTTCATTTAAAAACACTAATAATAATAATAATAGTCATGAAGTTTAAAGATTAATGTAACCACAAGTAAAAAAATGAAAAATGGTATAGTATATATGGAAAAAACAGGAAATATTTTCTATTGATATTTTGTAATCTGTTTTATGATCTCCATGATGTAAGTCTCGAATGACAAATTTCTTGACATATTTGGAGTTAACAAATTGATCCTGAATAAGAATCATCTGCGTATGAGAACTAAGTTCCATCTTTTTCCTCTTATTTGATGCTATTTTATCAACACGTGTTTGATTTAGGTCATAATGTTGTCATCTACTTATCATAATCTGGCGGGACTTCCAGATTAACGTCTGCTCTTTCGGGATTTGAGAGTGAATAGCTTTTATCGGATTTTGCTGACGAAAAATTTTTGCAATTTATTTATTTGTATAGAAATTGTAATTTCTACTTGCACATGTGCCAGTTTGAAAATAATCTATTTTTAATTCAGATTTTGATGGCTATCGAAGATATTATTTTACAATTGTCCTTTTGGGTTTGCTGTATCCAAATCTTGTGTTCAGTTTATAGACTCTGAGCGAGAAGCTTTTAGGTTATACTGAGGAGGCCTAAAAAGGTAGAAATTGATATGTAACTTATGCAGACTGCAAACCCAAATGGGACAGTGTGAATGGACCAAATTTTTGTTATAAACATTAACTCAATCTGAACTTTTTTTCCCATTTTTGCTGGAAAGCTGGTTCTAAATAAACGGTTTTAAGGATTAAAACTAACTTTTCCGCATCAGTGGCCCTGAACAATATTCTATAATAAAATTGTTACTTGTATACACTTCGGGGGATGTATCGTGCTAACAAACCGGAATTTCTCCATAAATAACCAAAAATTCAGTATATCTGGATTTATAGGACCCCCTGTACACGCTCTAGTCAACTGAAAATCAATAGGGTACATCTGTGAGACACCTTGAACAATATTCAATCATAAAATTGATCAATCGTATACTCTCTGGAGGCTGTATCGTGCTAACAAATTGAAAATTCTCCAAAAATGACGAAAGTTTGGTACTTCAAGTACCATATCACCCGTTGTACTGGCTTTACTGAGTTGAATATCAATAGGGTTCATCTTTGAGACGCTCTAAATAATATCCAATCATAAAATTGGTCACTTGTATATACTCCGGAGGCTGTATCGTGTTAACAAACTGACACTTCTCCAAAAATGACAAAAATATCGTACTTAAAGTACTGTAGCACTTGTTGTATTGGCTCCGGTGAGCTGAAAATCAATAGGGCTCATCAGTGAGATGCCTTGAATAATATTCAATCATAAAATTGGTGACTTGTTGAACTCCGGAGGCTGTATCGTGTTAACAAACTGCAATTTCTCAAAAAAATACAAAATGTCGTACTTCAAGTACCATAGCACCCGTGGTACTGGCTCTGGTGAATTGAAAATCAATAGGGATCATCTGTGACATGTCCTTAACAATATTCAATCATAAAATTGCTAACTTATTGCACTCCGGAGGCTGTATCGTGCTAACAAGACATGTAAGGAAAAGTGGCCGACGACAACGACGACGAGGACGACGACGACGAGGACGACGACGACGACATACACACCGGATTTTTTTTCTAAAAACCGTTTTTTCGTGTTGTTGTTGATGGAAAACGTGTAAATAACTCAAAAAAAATTTGAAAATTCCAACTTTTTTTGGGGTAAACCAATACTTTTCTCGCATATAGAAAGGTTGGGCGGAAAAGTAAAACTGTATTTGTCGGGTGGTAACATGTTTTCTTAGTACGCATGGCTCTTTGGATGTTCTCTAAAACAACCACTTTAGATCCTGAACGAATAGATACTTTAAAACATGCTAAGCCTAAAAATGAATCCATCTTTTTTTAAGAATATTAACTATATAAATTCCTTTGTCTCTCTGATTATAAAAACTGAGTTTGTCGAGTGGTACATTTATGGTTCTTTGGATGTCCTCTAGAATAACCACGTAAGATCCTAAACGAACAGGTACTTTAAAACAGGCTTAACCTGATAATTAAAAGGATGCGCAGCGTTAAATTAATCCTTATTATAATTTTGTCAGTATTATTATCAATTTGCTCCATATTCTATCATATAAAGTGAGATTTATAGCAATTTATAAATATGTATGTTCACCGTGTAAGAAACGACTTTCAAATACGATTTATTCAAATGCCGGTGTTTGTCAATATCAGTAAAAACAGGACAGATTTTGAATACATTTCCTCAAGAAAATGTTCCAATTAAGAATCAAATTTTTCATTACAAACAAATATTTATTGAATAACAACTTCAAAACTTATATTTTGATTACGAAAAGAGTTTTATTTTCAGGTATTTGATTTTACGAATACGAAATTTGATCAAAAACCGTTTCGATGATTTGATTTATAACTACAGTTTTAGTTACAGCCTATATATATTTTATATTGTTATTGTGGAATACACAACACAGATAACATACGAGTATAATATTCAACATTATCCGACAATATGTACCCAGAGTATTTTGACAATGGTATCTAATAATTTTAGGATTGCAAATAGCGCATGAAATATAATTCCTGCATAATGTCCTGCAAATACACACCAAATATAAATCCTGGTTCGAGTGAGATTAATGAAGGGTGCAATATTATATTTCACAAAATGTTTCACTATCCCATGAAAATAGAACTAATTAAACAAAAACGAGATTAATATATATATTTACATTTGTAAACTTTCCTTACCGTAAATAATATGACAAATCGAAAATTCACTTTAAATAAATAAACAAAACTGGTTCAAAGAAAAAAAATAATGTCAGAATACTAAATGAGGAAGCTCAAATTGGACTTTTGGGACCATTTGCTGCAGAGCCCACTAGCTCTTTACGATCAGTAGCAGATTCATCAGGAACTCCATCAGAATGATTTTGACTGAATAATAGGTTTTGTGAAACAATGTGTGAACGATTCAATTCCATCCCTAATATTTTGTTGAACATCTGTTTCAGCGATAAATGTTTGGGCTGGTATACTTGAAAATGGCATTATTGGCCCTTTATTTCTTGAAGAAAACTTGACTGGCAATATGTACCATGTTATGTTTGAATAGACTATCGATCCTCTTATAACCCTTACGAAGCTAGGTTTATTGAGCAAAAAGAATTTGACAGATACACGACATGAATTCATCATTTAAATATCAACGATATTAAAACAATATCGATCCTAAGAATACAGAGTGATTTCACCACATTTTCCGTCTATATCATTTCGAGACATAATCCTTCAAATATCTGGGTTTACGACGTATTCTATCAGGTTTCCTTTCCGCTAAATCTTCTCTTCGGCTAGATCTCCAGTCATGCATATTCAGGGTTTGCTTCGATTAGTTCTGCTTCCTCCACGAGTGGTTCATATTTGTTGTTTCTAACATGTTTTCTCACTAAAATTCTTTCTGATTCCGCAAGCCAACTCAGTAGTGAATTTCCAAATGATGATTTTCTGGTATAATTGAATAACCTTTCATGTAGGGTACAATTGATTGAAATACAAAGTAATGATCGTATTGAATGTTGTGCTTCAGACCTTCAGGTAATACTTCTTCAGATTGACTGACACTAAGACCTTTTGTTCTCAGGGCTATAATATAGTCTTCTAAAAAATAACGTTGTAACGTTCTATTTGCCCATTTCCTTCTGGGTTGTATAGAGTAATACGACGTGTCGTTACTCTGTCATATAAAAACGATTTGAGTTATTTAGACATATGTATGTATGTATGAGATGAGGGCATTCCAACTATTGAGAACAGTTGTTTGAAACAGGCTATGACGTTACTGGATGATGTATCAGTACAAGGGAATGCGAAAGGAAATTGTGAAAATTCATCAACTATTATCACAAGATACATTTTTCTGGTACCTTTGAAATCCATGTTTTTTTAATGGCTTTGGATAGCCTGATCCATTCAGCCAGGAATTTATTGTACAGCTTGTTTCAATAGTTAACATAGGAGGACAGGCATAGTATATAGGTATATTGTTAAAGTATACTGTAAACACTGCATTCACAAAGCAAGTAGTTTCCATTCACGGCCCTAATCAATTTAACGATGGGTCTTAGTAGTGGATACATTACAACAGGATTACACAGCGACACTTTTCACGCTAAGGTACCTTTCATAGCGACTTTATAATAGACAAAACGGGCAACGGATAGAAGGTGAAATGTATAACATAAGGATAGACACGAGGAACAAGAGTGAACAGATCTACACTGAAACAGAAATAGACATTCAATACCAAATTCTTCTTTTAGTCCTTTTTAAAAACTCCCATATGATTTGGTTTAGCCTAGGATTTCGCCGAGAGAGATAACAAGCTGTAGCTTAATTCTGAGGGAGCGGAATCCGTTCTTTTACAAGGGATTTCATCAAATACTTAACTGCATCGTCATTATGTAAGCAGCGAAACATCCAGTGATTGATGTCATCAACATTGCCGTCGCAATAACAAAATTCCGATTCACTTAGTTTGAATCTGTGAAGGTACGCTTTTACAGTGGCATGATTAAAAATACATCTGACGAACATGGAGTAGATGTTTCTATTGGGATAACTTCTTGCAGCAAAAGGCTCAATAGGTAAAGCAGGGAGGATTTTGGTCTAAATATTATTGCTTCGATGACAGAAGGCGTGCCATTCAATATCCCAATTTTTCTTCAAACATTGTCTACGTATTGCTATTAGATCACTTCTATCTAGCCAACTGATTTCTGTACCTTTTAAGACCGCTTCTTTAGCAAAGTAATCTGCTTTAATGTTACCGAAAATACCAATGTGTCCCTTTACCCAAATGAAATAAACAGAACTATTCATTCCGTGTAATTTTAGTTGATTTTCTAAAATTCTTACAAAGAGGCCATTCTTGTGAAGCTGATTATGTGAGTTTTCTATAGAAGATAACGCAAACTTTGAATCAGACATGACTAGAACTTGCTGATCAGAGATTTGTCTTTTAACGGCCCATTCTGGAGCTTGGTGTATTGCAAATAGTTCTGCGGAATATATTGAACAATGCTGGTTCAACTTAAACATTAGAGATTCTTCATAGTTTTGGATGTATACAGCACAACCGATTCCTAATTTTGACTTCGAACCACCTGTGAAAATCTTGCACTGTTTTTCAAACTTTCCAATCAGTTCATGAAGAGTAATGGGGTTATTACCATCAAAAGAAGGAAAGCAAACTTTGGCCCGGGAATATAAGATATCAAAAGAGGCTTGATAGAATGTATTTTCCGCTGAAGTCTCTAAATAGGAGGAGACATTGGGATATGTTACGGCTAATGTTGGAGAATTTTTATTGTGCCACCACTTATCAACTAAATTAGACTTAGATATGTCAGGTATTTTTCGCAGTAGTTTAATCTGATTGTTAGCTTGACATTTAAGGATAAACTTCTCAGCTAAAAATATTCGTCTTAAATGCAGGGGAGGTACCGTACATTCAGCTGTGGGTGTGGATTTAAGTGCACCCAAAACCAATCTCGGGGCTTTATACTGAATTCGATCTAGTTTTTTAAGTCGAGTGTTCGTGGCAGACCCATATAGGAAGCAACCGTAATCAAGAATGGTTCTAGTATATGCACGATAGAACATTAAATCAACTTTAGGGTCAGCACCTCATTGATTCGATTAATTGCTTTGAGAACATTTGAGCTTTTTTCACATTTAATTAAACATTTATTGATGTGTTCATTCCATGTAAGTTTAGTATCCAGTGTAATATCAAGATAGGTAAAATGATTGTGCACAGGTATACTTAGGTTACTTAACATTACACTGGATAGGATCGGTAAACGATGTCGAGTAAAGAATACCACAGCGGATTTATTCCGGGTAAGATCAAGTGCTTGATTAAAAAAATATTCTCTAGTACTATATATAATTTGTTTTGTAGAATCAATACGTTGATCATAAGAGTTTTTCATGGTATAAAAACAGAAATCGTCCATTCCATGAAGGTCCATGGTGTATAAATTAAACAAAAGAGGGCTAAGAACAGAGCCTTGAGGTAACCCTTGGTGAACTACTCTTGGGCCGATCAGTCTATCGTTGCACCGGACGAATACTTGCCTATTAACAAATAAGTTTACCAAAACATATGCATACATAGTTGGAATGCCTAAGTGCGTTAGTTTCTTGAGAAGTATATTTAGGATGGCATTGTCATAAGCGCGAGATTTAATAGAATCTGAATACAGGGAACAAGAAGAAGAGGAGCAATCGGGTTTTAGAGCTGGAAGAACCTGCACAGACAACATTTTTTGCTTAAAACATATGATAGAAAAAAAAAATGGGTACCAATCAGGATGTACATCTCATGTTTATTGACCTCCAAAAAGCATATGATACGGTTCCTGTAAACAAGTTATGGAAAGTCCTACAAGAAACTAATATTAGTCATACCCTAATAAAAGCCTTGAAAAATCTCTACGACCAAACGATATCACAAGTAAAAGTAGGCAATAAATTGTCACCAGAATTTATAGTAAATAAAGGACTACGCCAGGGATGCTGTGTCTCACCCACACTATTTAAAATCTATGTAGCCCGAGCACTAAACCTGTGGAAGAGAAAGTGTAAGGGAATGGGTGTTGACCTTGGCGGTGTCTGTCTATATACCTTACAGTTTGCGGATGATCAAGTCTTAATAGCAAATGACAAAGATGATTTAGAATATATGACACGTAAACTGCAGGAAGAATACGAAAAATGGGGTTTGCAACTTAATACCCAAAAAACTAAATATTTACCTATAGCACAAGAGAAGATGAACATAGAACTGGAAAAGGAGGAAATTGAGGCTTGCGATGAATATACATATTTAGGTGTAACTTTCGACATAACAGGGAAGGACGACAAAGAAATAAATAAACGTATCACACAAGCTAGACGGATAATTGGGTGTTTAAATGGGATATTTTGGAGTAAGGAAATCGGAAAACATAGAAAATATAATATCTACGAAACCCTTATAAAGAGCAGCCTATTATATGGGTCAGAAACGTGGCGAATAACAGAAAACAACAAAAGACGATTAGAAGCTGTAGAAATGGATGTATTCAGAAGATCGTTAGGAATCAGCAGAAGACAAAGAATACGAAATGAGGACGTACGTCCCCAAATGGGGATAGAAGGCTCCTTAATAACAGACATCGAGAGAAAACAATTAGTGTGGTACGGGCATGTTCAGAGGATGGAAGAGAAAAGACTTCCCAAGAAAGTAATGAACTGGATGCCGCCTAATCGTCGAAAACGCGGAAGACCTAGGAAAACATGGAAAGAAGGAATAGCGAAGGCGATGAGCTCACGAGACCTGAGAGAGGGCCAATGGGACGATAGGAAGAGATGGAAGTTAGACATCGGACAACGTCGAAAGACGTTTTAAAACCGATATATATATATATATATATATATATATATATATATATATATGTATTGTCATAAGCGCCCGAAATGTCAAGAAATAGGGCAGATAGATAACTATTGCTTGAGTAGGTTAACTGGATATCAGTTGTTAACTGCGAGAGACAGTCGATAGTTCCTTTTTTCCTCCGGAAACCAAACTGGTATATCGGAAACAAATTTCTGCTTTCACACCACCATTCCAGTCTAGTTTTCATGATACGTTCAAATGTTTTCAATATACAAGACATGAGAGAGATAGGTCTGAAGGCAGTAGTCGTTTACTTTGGGTATAGGAATAACCAGGCATTGTTTGAGAGAATCAGAATTATCCCCTTTAAGTAAAATGTTGTTATATATTTTGCAGAGATAGTGTTTGGCAATTACGGGGAGATTTGCTAACATAAGATAGTTTATCTGGTCAATACCGGGAGATGTATTTTTTGAGGTTTTGATATTTGCTTCAATCTCGTCAGGTATGATAGCAGTTAGCAAAAAGTGAGAATCAATGTGGTTGTTCGGAATTTTCATAGTTAGGTGTGCATAATCAGGAGCAATTTTTGTTAAAAGTCGTTCTACCATAGATTCATCAATGACGGTATACTTTTTGCGTCCCTGTATTTTATTTATTCTTCTCCAAAGTGATGCTCTCAACATAAAAAATGTCAACTATGACGTGAAAAGTTTATTTTCTCTATGTCAAAAGGTTGGAAAATGCCATAGTAATATTGGAAATAACTGAATGACGATGATGAATTTTCCGTTACTAAAAAGCATTGGATTTATTGCAAAAAAATCAAAACAATTAGAAGCTAGGAAAGTCTAGGGAAATATTGAAATTTTCTTAGTGAAAATAATTCAATAAAAAGGAAGGTTGATGATGTTACACAAAAACATGCAATGTTTTTAATTTTGAAGAAAACAACAATTTTTAGATAAATACTATATGAACCAAATAATTTCACACCTGAAAGCTATAAAAAACAATTTATATCATCTCCTTCTACTACTTGTTGTATTTCCCTCCACTATATAATATTTATTGACTTGTAATATGTACTGAATAAACCTGGTATAAACGCTTACTGGTATCGTTTGCAACCCCCGCAATGAAAACGTTTTAGGGATATCTCATCGATTCCCGTCTGTATTATTTCCGACCCTACAAGTCAATATTTTCTAAACCATTTGTGCCGAAATCTCTTTTGTAATAGTTGTTATTTTTTTCGGGGTTCGTGTAAAAGCGTGTGGTGGCTCTTCACTGGATACACATTTTACAGATTTATAGGATATTTGAATCGCGTCCAAAATCATGAATATAAGCAACAAAGAAACATACACCATTAATAGAGTGCTTTTATGTGTAGTGGATAGTGTAATGTTTATTTATTTGATCAAACTAGAGTGATAATATTTTATTTATCATTTCTTTGTTGGAAATTTCCCTTATTTATCATGCATTTCTATATATATTTTTCCCCTGTCTCATGTTTTCAGTATTATGTTTTTAACTTGGTTTTCAGTTATTGTCTAAATGCATGTGATTTAACCCTTTCGGCCCACCTGAGCTACATATGTCCCGACGAGAATTTAAAATTTATAGTTGGTTTAAATGTGTCCCAATTTTAATGTGTTATATGATTGATGATATTCTTCAAGCAAAAACTTGAGAAAAAGAGAAGGTTTGGCAACATTGCTCGTTGTTTGCCGGTCATTTGCTCACTTATTTACAAGTTACAAGCGTGCTAAACGTGTTTGAAGCTTATCTTGAGTTGTTTGTGTTATTTCCTTGTTTTTTTATTAAAAAGTTTAACAGGTATTTATCATCATAAATTTATTATAAATATATCTATTCGTTATATTGTAAAATTTATTTCAAAAACCAAGTAAAACACATGCCATTTTCTACTGGGACAAAAATATTCCAGTGGTATTTACAAGTGGGACGTATAAAACCCAGTGGTTTTTTTATTACAGTATGTCGAAGACAGCATTATCAGAAAATTAATTATATTATTGGGCAAATGTTGCTAAAGATGAAGATATAAATGATGATAGAGATAAAGATTATGAAACCGAAACATAATCTTCCAAATCAGATAATGAGGATGAGGAAATAAGTGAAGATGACGGAGAATCTTTAGATAGTGAAAGAGAATCTTCAGATAGTGAAAGAGAATATAGAAACGATGAGCACTGAAAATGAAGACCAAAATAAAGAATTACAAGAAAATAATAAAAACAAGATGAAGCCTTTGTGCGGTTAAGCCTCTCTGATGACTTTCTACCAAGGTTCAGCATTCCTGCAAAAAATACGTGTGACTTAGACAAGGGATTTACAAGATGTTTAACACGATTTGAGGTGTTCAAAAAATTGTTTCTTCCAAGTGTATTCATCTGTATTTCTTAATGTACAAATAAAAGGCTGACAACATTAGAAAAAAAGAAAAAGAAAATCATTACTAAGACCGATGGTGGTGAAATTGCAATTGTTTTAGGATCTTCCCTAGTAAAGAGTTATAACAGATTGCTCGTTCTTAGACATTATTGGTCCACACATCCTTCAGTAAGAAATATTCTATTAAAAAATAGTATTTCTAAAAATAGAGTTATATTGTTATTATTTAAATTATACGTAAACGATCTAGAAAAGCAGGGTACTTCTAAAACATATTATGTTGATGAACTATTGAACTGTCTAAAGTTAACATTCCAGAAATCTTCCAGTCAAAGTATTGTTGAAAGTATGGTAAAATTTAAAGGCGGTTCTGAACTAAAGCAATATTTACCTATGAAACCCACTAAAAGAGGAATCAAAATATGGGTTAGATGTGATTCTTGCAATGGTTATACCTATGACATGAATATTTATGCTGGCAAGGAGGATCAGCAACAAGAAGGAACTCTTGGCCAAAGAATACAAATTAGCCAGTACGATAAAGTCAAATGATGTCGTATTATGTTTCGACAGGTTCTTTACATCTGTAAAGACCTTCCATTTCTATCAGTTGGAATGGTGAATAGAAAAAATATACCAAAGATTACAAGAAAATTGAACAGAGGAGAGTCCGAAATTCTTGGATATAAGTATGTTATCATTTGTCTCAAATGGCAAGATACCAAAGAAGTTACAGTGCTTAGCAACTGCCACGGAAAATCTTGACTGTTGTTGAACGAAGTGGAAATTATGGCATACGAAAAGGAATAGAATGTCCAGAAGCTATAGTATTTTATAATAATTTCATGGGTGGAGTGGATTTAGATGACCAAATGTAAGGCTTATGACATGGACCGGTAGTCCGGTAAATGGTGGAAAAAAGTTTTTTTAGGTTACTAATGGTTGCCGCAGTTAATAGCTGGATAATATATAATGAACTTCACAGACAAAAATCACCATTTCTAGATTTTGTAATACAATTTGCTGAAGATATGATTGCTTTTGGTAAAGAAAACTCAGAAGTACACGTTCGAGAAAGATCGATTGGTAGGCCATCAAAAAAATCAAGACATGCTAAAAATGTTTAATGGATCAGCAATTACTAACTCAGGTATATCATTTAGTGATATTCAAAATACGGCATCTAAAATACAAGATAATGGTCCAATTTAAAAAATATTGAAATAGCTAAAGAGATGTTGTTTTGACCGAATCGTAAGTTGAACTGAAATCTGAAATAAGAGTTCGAAATACCCCCAACTTTTACCTGTATAATCCCACCATTATTTGGTTAAGCAATAATTAGTATTTCAGGGAATTCCCAACTTTGATAACAGAAAGAATGCTACTTTCTGGTTTTGAGAAAAGATATAAAAGGGTGGTCATGAGACATAGACCATCAACTTTGATCTGAAAATTTTTATTTCACAATTGTACGAATTTTAGTAACACATTTACCGTTTGTACTCTACTTCGATCTAAGTTGTTAGTTACTTTTGAAATATTTTACTTTTACAAGTACGTCTCTGGCTAGTTATCTACAAATATACAAGATGCGATTTGGGTCGAGTTTATTGGTCATAGGGTCGTTTAGGCTGGCGACCACTCTAGAGGGGCTCTAACCAATTTAAGAAAACTTTCTTGACTCCCAAGGAGTTTTGAGAGTAGGGGGTAGGTTAAAACTGTCAGAATTCGATTACAATCAAAAACACCTCTAGACATAAATTAACAGAATTATTGTTTGAATATGAACGCATTGGGTCCTCAAAGTTTGTTGAGCATTATTAGGAAAACTTATTGGGTTCTAGGGGGTGGAATTTTTGCAAGAAAAATTTCATATAGGTGTATTACTTATTTCAGGGTAAATCCTACAAATTATATGCAGCAAATGAGCATATTACCTAAACAAAGAGTTTCGCCCTCTTATTCGTTTAGTTCTGTGGAAGTTATGCGGGACTAATTTTCATAAAGCATAAAGCAAAATTAGTAAAGTGTTGGATTGGTTTATTTATCTGCATGTCTGCGAAAGCAAATTACCTAGAAGTGGTATCGGATTTGACTTCTGGAGCCTTTATTGCATGTTTTTGTAGATTTGTCTCGAGGAGTAGAAAACCGTTAGAAGTTCTTTCCAAAAAATGGGGCTAATAAAGCACTTTTAGATTTAGTACTTATTCTTAAAAAATATATTGGATCTTTAGCTGGTACATTTGAAAATGAGGGCATGTTATGAAAGTTTATCCCCACGAATTCCCCAAATTTAGGTGGTTTATGGGAAACTAAGGTAAGGTCATGTAAATATCACTTGAAAAGAATTATGGCTCAAGGGTCTTTAACGTTTGAAGGGTTGTTAACTTTAGTAACACAAATTGAAACTGTATTAAATTCACAAGGCTCTATTAATAAATAATTTAATAATTTTTAATTTGAGTTACAGCTGTGTGCACAAGAGAGGCTAGTTGATGTCTTGTTAAAAATAATACTGTAAAAAATGTCTTGTTAAGAATGTATGTTTGACTGCTATAATGGTACTTTTATGGCGAAATATTAGAAAATAAAACGAAAGTGTTTTATTTAAGAAGCCACACATGTGGTCACATTCCCATTATTTGCTAGGAACAAATCGACCTAGGTCAAACATTGCAAATGTGTATTTGATATGGGACCTATCTTCAATTTTCCTAACAATAACATACAAAGAACTATTACAGATATCGATTCTGAAACTAAAAATAATATTAAAGGTAACGATTCCTTGGAAAAACATTTTTAACCTAATAGCGCTACAATTATATAACAAGTTATAGTACATCTTTAATTTTAAATTGTTAAGTACACAGCTAATGGCTAATGCAATCGATGCACTTTATCAAAAAAAATGTCCAACACTGAATATAGAATTACTCGTCATTGATAAAGTTTTCTTTGCCGTACATATAGTAAACTGTATCCAGACGTGTCATAATGTTAATAGCAACAATTAAAAATTGCGCAAATCAAGTTTCATTCAATAAATAAATAATTTTTAATAACAATATCTTCTTTATTTATATAATTAAAATAATTACATTTGTTAATAAACTTGGAATAATTATCTTGGTCAGCTGTTTGTTTAACATTGATGAATCTTAATGATGGTAGTGATAATTAGATTAAAAAATTCTCTTTTTATAGTAACAGAGAGTTTAAATAAACGATTTAGCAGTTTAATCGGTGATCTAGAAACAATTAACATTTTATTCCAATCGTTTCCATATTTATGAACCAAAATTAAATTGTGTAAATACATTTCGCATTTTTTTAACCTTTTAGAAGTAGTATGCATCATCATCTGAACAGTTCGGTTATTTTAAGGCTCGGCAAATTCTAGTATTGCTTTCACGTTTATACGTTTAGTTGTAAAATACAAATTTATGATCTTAAACGGCATTTGCCGCGATTTTTAAACATTCGAATGATAATACCAACCGTAATGGAGATAGAAGTTGGTTGGAATCTTGTGAGACTGACTCAATTTATGTACCTCTCAGTTTTAATTATGGCAATCCGACCATGTAATTAATTTAAAAATACACAGTAATCAGCTTTCTCGGTTAAATAATTACTAAGTTGACATAACGAATGTTATGTCCTTATAAATTATATTTCTATGTGAAAACAGACATTGATTGGTACAGCCAATTATGAATACTGGATAGGATATAAATTCAAATTACTATTCTGCGGTTTTGCGGTCTATTTTCAAAAACACTAATTTCTATCTAACAAACGGATAATTTTAGTCTACTCTCAAATAATGGTAATTAACAGATAAAATATTGAGTATTTGTAGAAGTAATTATTTACGTGTAATTGCATTCTGACCTACTACGGAAATACTATTAAAACCATCTACTTGATCACGTCCTGAACTTTTACACTCTTCTACAAAGTTACTATGAATGTATAAAGAGAAAGGTCTTACTTGAATTCAATACTTTATTATAATGATAAACGATTCTATTTATTTTCTAAGAACTGAAAAATATTGGTTAGGCTAAATTAAGAGTCCAAGTAAAATTATCTATAATTTTGGGAGACTTCGTGCTTTGGTGAAGTAAACAATGTTAAGAATATCACCATTATATTGGATTGTCCATTCACCCCCCTCTCTAATGCCACAGTATATCTTTCTAATAACTTTACAGAATGAGAATACTTCATGGGAGCCATTATTTTCCATTGGTATCCGCTAATGGGAGACTTGTTCATACCGACCACAACTTCCTAGGAATAGTGGATGCAAACGATGACGACATTTTAGATAGAGTAAGACGAACTAGTATAAGGGAACAGAAGCTCAATTAGATCTTTACCGCTTGATGGAATTAGAGAATATTATCCTAAAAAAGGAGTTTTGATATCTTTTGTTAACATAATCATATTTCGTTCACAGTCGAAGTTGCTTTCAATTGAATAGAAAATAACGAACTATTAGAGAGTAAGAGTCCATGGCTGCCAGACCTTCCTTATTTTATAAAAATGTCTTCAATGCATATAGGAATGATGGGCGAACTATTCTCATTATTTATAGAACTGCATTAGCTTCTTCATGCGTTGCGCCGATACAGAATCGAAATATGATATAGTATCATTATTTACAAATAATAATATGTGATGGAAAAACGGTGTGTTAGGTGAATTAGGCCTAAGCCATTTAAGTTGGCTACCATGCAGTGGCACTTGTCACTAACGATGTTAGAACACGGAACAATTAAGGATAACATGTCAATAGATCTTACACATGTATTGGAAGATAATTAATTAAATATAGAACAGAATAACCAGAATTCATTTAAGTAATCTCCACAAATATCATGACGCAGTCAAAATAATATAATTACAAAAGTATAAGAAGTAAGATAATATAGATCGTGGGACGATTAGAACAATTAAATATAAGAAGTGAGGTAACATATTGAAGCAACCTGCTCCATTAAATATAGATGGGAACGTTGCAGAAGAGTTATGGAAAAAGTGATATATATATATATATATATATATATCTATATATGATATATATATATATATATATGATATATATATATATATATATATATATATCTATATATGATATATATATATATATATATATATATATATATATATATATCTATATATGATATATATATATATATATATATATATATATATATCTATATATGATATATATATATATATATATATATATATATATATATATATATATATATATATGATATATATATATATATATATATATATATATATATATATATATGATATATGAAACATCAAGTGGAGCACAGGATAGACTGAGAAATGAGAGAAAGGTAACACTTCTCTTACACAGGCTACAAATAATAAGGCTTCAAATACAAGAATATGATTTGCAAGTAAAGTATAAGGTAGGCTAAGGAATGTTATTGTCAGATGCTTTGTCTAGAAATTTCAAAAAAACAGATTATTTTGTAGACCAATTAGCAGACATTGATGCTCATCTAGGTGTGTTAGTGTCTAGTTTATCCAAGACAAATATGAAATTGGGTCATTCATTAAAGCGACAGAACAATGTCTTGAATTTAGCATCATTAAAAAAGTCATTGTTGAAGGGTGGACAGATCACATACCTGAAATATTAAAACCTTGTAAAAAATATAAAGAAGAATTATTTGTAGGACAAGGACTAGTATTTTTGTAATACAGCAGTGGTTGTACCGGTTATGTTAAGAAAATAAATGTTAGATATAAATAAATATATTTTAATCATTTAGGAGTTCAAAAGTGCAAAGCGAGAGCTACAGAAATATATATGGACATCCAAATGTGAAGAAACTTTCCAAAGGGTGAAATCAGAGATAGCAAGTGATAATGTTCTCGTTCACTACAACCCAGATTTGCCCTTAGTACTTGCAACCGACGCATCCCCAGTAGGTCTTGGACCTATGATTTCTCATCGTTACAGTGATGGAAGTGAAACACCAATTAGTTTTACCCACAAAATGTGAGCGGAACTACAGTCGAATTGACAAGGAAGCGACGGTCATCTATTGGGGACTAGAAAAATTTTTCCCCTACTGCTATGGTCATAAATTTACCTTGATTACAGACCATAAATCGTTTGTGTCCATATTTAACCCTACAAAGACGCGTCCATCAATATCTGGTACCAGACTATTCAACTACGCACACTTTTTGTCTGGTTTTGATTATAACATTGAATACAGAAGAACCTCTGATCATGCTAACGTTGATTTTTCATCTCGTTTTCCTACAGAACACACTTCTCATAACCTGATGGGTAGCTGCAGCTTCTTTCAGCTTGATTCACTGCAAGTTTATAATAAAGTGATTTGTAGAACAACTGCTCAGGACAAGAATCTACAACAAGTTTTACATGCACTCACAAAGGAAGAATCAATAGAACAGTTTGGTTTTCACGACATCGAACTCACCCTGCAAGATGGATTTTTAAACGCAGTAGGGTAGTAATTCCAGTAGATCTTCATCAGACTGTGCTTAAGGAATTACATGTCGGACATCTAGACATAGAGAAAATGAAAGCACTAGCTAGAAGATATTGTACATGGAAAAATATCGATCGAGAAGCGAGAGCTACAGAAATACTGTTTTGACGTTTCATGTGTAAATATATTTCTAAATGTGACATACGTATTAGATTTAGGAAAGCTAATTCTAGAGAACCAATAATTTTACCAGATCAACCGAGAAAATCTTGGGATCTTTTGGGCACTGATTTTAATTATAAAGGATATCATCATTTATTACTAAAATATTATTTTACAAAGTTTGTAGAGTAAGCACAGCTTAGTTCGTTATCAGCAGATACTATGATTACCAGGTTAAAGTCAAATTTTGCAAGGCATCGGATTCCTTCACTTATAGATACCGATCAGGGTACAAATTATGTAAATAGTAAATATAAACACTTTAGTCATAAAACAAGTAGTCCATATTATTGTTACGAAACAGCACATTGGTATAGTCCCTGAATCCGACTCAGTATAAGCCATGTATGAAAGTTAAAATTATGGCGGATGCGCAGGGATTTCTTAGAACTGTTTACGATTGTGACTATCTTATCTAGAAAATGCCAGAGAGCCAATTGTTTTTGTGTAAGCTGCAATCTAGAATTATCTAGTAAAAAAGGGAGTAATATATAAAGGACCGACCAGGGATAATTAGTTTAGTTTATAAAGTGATCTCGTGAAATAAACAAGAATACATCGAAATAGCGAACAGTGAAGTGTTGATATAAATTATTAATTAAGTTTGTGTGTATATAAATTAAATGTATGTGAATAGTTAAGTGTTAACGCGTAGTTTTGTGTTTAAATAAATTCGTAAGTAGCAATACCGTGTGTTTAAAGTCTATTCCACCCGTTTACTGTTTAAATAAATAAGAAAAACATTACATTGGTGTCAGAAGTGGGATAATATAAATAAATTGCTACGTAAAAATGGCCAAGAGACCATGCGACCTGAAAGTGACGGAACGAAGAGCAGAATTGGAAGATTGTGAGTTGAAAACGTCCGGTTAGAAAAGTGAATTAATAGAAAGACTTAAAGTGGCACTGGAAAATGACGGCTTTGATTCAGAAACAGTTTTATTAAATGAAAAATCTTCCACCTAATTCAACTAATGGAAAAACGATATTTCTGCTATAAAGAACGATTTTTCTGCCATGGACGAGAAGATTTCAACCATGAAGAACGATATTTCCTCTAACATGGACAAGGTTTCTACTAATATAGACGAGAATATTTCTGCTATGAAGAATGATATTTCTGCAGATATCATTGAAAAATGACATTACTGCTGAAGTCGAGAATAAAATTTCGGCTTTAAAATCGGATATTGAGAACAAGATGACAACGATGAACGAGAAAATAAAATCAGACATGGAGAATAAGATGACAACGATGGAAAATCAGATGGACGAGAAAATCAAGATTGCCGATTCAAGAACACAAGACACTTCAGCAGAATAAATGAAGATCGAGAACTGCAAGCCAGAAACACAACAAATGATATTGGCAGTTTTACCCGAGTCAAGGTCCAAACGTTTGATGGAAAGATGTCGTGGGCCAATTACGTAAAACAGTTTGAAGCAGCCGCTAGAGTGAATAATTGGTCCGACAAGGAGAAAGCAGTGAACTTAACTATCGCGCTTCGGGGAGATACCTTAGAGATACTTCAGACGATATCTCTGGAAGAAACGGATGATTTCGAGCAGCTGAAGAAGAGGTTGGACATGCGATGTGGTCACGAACATCTAGAACATTTGTACCAATCCCAGCTGAAGAACCGAAGGCAGAAACGTGACTAAGCACTTCAAGAATATGAAATGGATATTACCCGACTCGTTTGATTTGCTTATTCATCAGCAGCAAAGAACATGATGGAATGTCTGGGCATACAGGCCTTTATTGATAGCTTACGTGACCCCGATATGCAGAGGACGCTTCCCTTAGCCCATCCCAAAACATTGGTTGACGCATTGACAGCTACTCTTGAATATAGACGTAATGAATCTACATGGTTTCCAGTTGTACTTTAGAAACAGAACCATCAAAGTGGTTTCCGAGGAGGTATTCCTCCATCCATATGAATGCAGCAGGGTGTTGGCAGCTGTACAGGAACATACCGTTCTACCGTAGCACGGTTACAGGGAATCATGGAGGAAGGTACACCGGTTATGTTGGAGCCAAGGAACCACGATGAAGAAGTTGGAAAAAGAGTATTAATTGGAAAAGGATTGGTTACGTCGGCGAAAGAGATCCCAGTACGTGTGATAAACGTAAATGATTACCCAGTTACCATCAAGAAGGAAACCAGGATTGGATCCTGCGTACCAGTGACGTCTATAGTTCGTCAAACAACGACCACTGACAATTCTAATGCCAGATTCGAACAGATGTTATCAGTAGCTGGTCAATCTTTGGATCGAGCTGAAAAAAAGAGAATGAGAGAATTGCTCTTGCAGTATCGAGACCTATTCGTACCAAAAGGAGAAAAGACTGGTAGAACATCAGCCGTCAAACACAAAATCGATACTGGTAATGCTAAGCCAATTAGGCAATCAGTTCGAAGACTTCCACGAGCGAAGAGAGAGGAAGCTGAAAGAATAATTCGAGAAATGGCAGAAGAAAAAGTAATAAAACCATCTACTAGTCCATGGTTGTCTCCAGTAGTGCCCGTCAAGAAAAAGGATGGAATTACGACATTCTGCGTGGATTATCACCAGCTTATCAACGTGACGAAGAAAGACAGCTATCATCTGCCCCGAATTGATGATACGCTAGATACTTTGGCCGGCAGCAAACTGTTTTCCACCTTGAACCTGAAGTCTGGTTATTGGCAACTGGAAATGGACTCAGAAGACAAAGACAAGACTGCTTTTACCACCGGGTTTGGATTATGGCAATTCAACGTCATGCCATTCGGGCTCTGTAATGCGCCTGCGACATTTGAAATACTCATGGGAAATGTCTTGAGATTGTTGTCTTGGAAGACATGCCTGGTCTATTTTGACGATATCGTAGTACTGGGGAAGATATTTTACAAACACCTGAAGAATTTGGAAGACGTATTCAAACGACACCAAGCTGCCCAGCTCATATTAAACCCGAAGAAATGTCAGTTGTTCCAAAGCCGAGTCAACTATCTAGGTCATATAGTGAGCAATGAAGGAGTGGCGGTGAATCCAGAGAAAATTGCTTCCATTCAGCAATGGCCACAACCAACCGACAAACAACAAATTAGGAGTTTCCTTGGACTTTGCACATATTATAGAAGATTTATCAGGAAGTTTGGAGATATTGCCAAGCCTCTAACTCGACTTACAGAAGAAGCAAGAGCGTTCCAATGGGACGAAGATTGTCAAACGACTTTTGACACCTTGGAGAAGTATTTAACCACGGCGCGGAGAATGTCCCAGAGGGTATCTAAACCAGTGTTTAGTAGGCATGAGCCAGATATATTTAGTAGATTCTCTATTGTTTTGCCTTTTCCAAATGTTTCTTTGGAGCCCCACATGGTATTGTGGGCATTAGAGTCACCTACAAAGATATATGAAGAGGGTACCTGATAGATAGGGTCTACTGTTTCTTCTTCTTTTACAGGGTGGTCTGAAGGGATGTATATGCTACAAATTGTGGTTTTATATGGGCACCAAGTAGTAACGGCAGTTGCCTCAAGATTGGTATTAATAGAAAGATGAGTTGAATATAGGTTACTGAATACTAATATTGATGTTCCTCCTATTGCTCTACAGCAATTGGTACCCACCGAACGAAGATGTTACGCCACTGTTTTTTTCTTGAATAGATACACTGGAAACGTTTTTATTGGCTGCCATACAAGTAATTATCACATTCTTAATGCTTTGCTAATTACATTTCAAAGAAACACGTAGTAAAAACTGATAATAACTACTTAATTGCTGTTAGTGTTTTAAACGAGACTCACTGTTTCTAGCTAATTCCACAATATAACGAAAATTGTTGAAAATTCTAAAAAATTGACAATTGTTTCGATAAATCGATATCATCGTCATAATGACAGAAGTTACAATTGCCGAATTTACTTAAACTCGATCGATCTACACTCGTCGGTCGCTGTAGTAGGAATCTGAATTAAAAGATTAAACTACAAAAATAATTGAAACCCTACCAAAACTGCCATCTACGCGTGTCAGTAAAACTTTGCGCCATGTACACGTCTCAAGTGACAATGAAAGTAATGAAATTTAAATAACAAAATTTTTTTAAATCAAGTAAAATACAATGTCATTAATTGAAGACAGGAAAAGTTGGACATTTAATAAAAGACATTGTATTTTACGTAATTTTAAATTTAAATCTCATTACTTTAATTGTCACTTAAGACGTGTACATGACGCAAAGTTTTACTGACATCCGTAGATGGCAGTTTTTGGTAGGATATTTATATAGCAGAAAGTTTCTATCAGACAGCCCTAAAAGTAACCTCAACACGTATTTGGTACGATTTCGATAGATACTTAACGGCCTTATGTTCAGGTCTCCCGAATGGTATTTTTTTTAAACGCATAAAGGTATATTGGTCTATTCAAAAAACAAATTCACGGAACAAACATGTTTTTTATACGAAGGTTAACTTTACCAAAATAACGATTACATCTCCAATCTCAAGGTGGTGTTTTTTCAATCCATGAATGTAAAATAACTTATGCATTCTGAATATTTGAAACTTAATTTTATTATTTTTACAATTTGAAATTTGAAAATACATGAATTATTTCCTACTATAAAATACAAACTAATTTAAAAATCTGTCAGTACTTTTTCGACGGCCCTATCTACATATCCTAAAAGCACTTACTCAGTCCTCCAACTCGGTATGGAAAATGGAAAAAACCTGGATGTTAATGGATGTGAAAGGGAATAAGGGTGAAGAGCGTAGGTTCACAAGGTGGACCTGACACGAAAATTATTATTTTATCTAGGGAAGGAAATGCGATATAGGATTTTATTATTTTTGGGACCAAGAATAAACGTGTTGGGGGATTTTTTCTGTAACTGAGTATAATAAAGTTGTGTAAATAATAAAAACAAATGGACGACAAGACACTTACATTAGGTGAAGGCGTAGGTATTACATTAGTTCTTAAGGGATTAATATATTCTAATAAACTTTCTTGTGAAATTATATGTTTAAGCCTTTTAAGGTAAGAGTTGAAGTAAGAGTTAATGCCCCCTTCAAGACAAGAGAGCAAAATTGATGTAAACACATATATTAAGATATATTTGCTTATAAAAGCATTGTTATTGTCAAAAATTACCCTTAAAAAATATCAATTATATCTTGGAAATAAAAAAATTCTCAGTTTTTTCCGGATTCTTATTATAAAAAGATAAAAGGTGAGAAGGCTGGAAGCCTAAATGCTGTTTTTCCTCGGTAGGTAGTTGAATAAAAACTGATTGAAATACTTCTTCCTTAATAACTTGCTACAACATCCGTTTGAGGAATTTTAGAGCCATACTTGTGTATCCTCAAATATAGCAATATAGCCAAAATACCTATCATGACTAATATTGAAATTGTTACGAAGTTTCCAAGATGGTTGATTAAAATTTGAATTCAAGCGATATGAGCGATGGGGCATTGTCTCTGTCCAACCAGGGAGAAATAAATGTCGAATTAGATCCAAATTGTCATCAAATGAGAACAAATACCATCAACATTCGCTTATCTTTCAATTGATTTTTCGTGATTTTTGAAAGCCCATGTGAACGAGAATGTTTTTATTAAAACGTCTCTCTTAATATATTACTCATTCAACAAGTATTATTAATGCTGCTATCTGTTTTGATTGCTTGACTTCATCTTTAGTGCTGGGGGAGGACTTTGAAACAGAAGGCGGTCGTATGAGTGTACATTTTTTATATTTCAGCAAGTGTGACAAGCCTTTGAATCCTCTGTCAGCCATCACTGCTTTGTTAGGAAGCAAACACTGTACTTAATCTCAGTTTTCAACTATCATAACATCAGTTGCTCTTCCTCCATATCCATCGGATATAAAATTGACACAATAAAAAATCAAATTGGAGATACTTCATGTCTTATCATAACTTTACACCAGTGCTTTTGTATTTTCGCTTGTCTTGGATTGGAAAAAACACTTTATCGGATGTACGTCTAATAGAGTTTTTGCAGTTTGGTAAAGTACGCCTCACAATATTTCGTTGACTCGTTATCTGGCCTTAAAGATTTAGTAATAAACGTTTATAAATCCTTCATTTTACAGTTCGGTAAAATTTAGATACTAAAACATAAATGGTACTTTATAAAAAAATAGTTGTAAAATGAAAGATCTCAACAACTATTATTGAAAAGTAATCGGAACAAATGGAGATAACAATAAAGAAGGGACCCGAGAAAGCCGGAAGTCTCTATCTCTAATAATTGCCGAGATGTTTTTTAACTGCAAAAACCGCGGAAACGTGTATTTTAACCCGCGCGTTGATAAACAAAAAGGTATAACTCAACAATTATATTGAATGATTTCGATTGATTTTTTATTGTCATTCTAATTTTTGAATAATTTTCAGGATATTATATTTTACTAATTTTCTTCATTACTGTTTTTAAATGAAACTCACGGTCTCTAGTTAATTCCACAATATAATAAAAGTT
Source organism: Galeruca laticollis (assembly GCA_963921935.1). Classification (NCBI taxonomy): domain Eukaryota; kingdom Metazoa; phylum Arthropoda; class Insecta; order Coleoptera; family Chrysomelidae; genus Galeruca; species Galeruca laticollis. The sequence continues at coordinate 55,833,166 of OY998181.1, forward strand.
ATTAAAAATTCTAAAAAATTGACAATTGTTTCGATAAATCAATATCATCGTCAGAATGACAGAAGTTACATTTTATTTGATGCCTATATTAAGTCAATCACAAGTTAGGTCACTTCTTGGTCTAGCCAAAAATAACTACTAAACATCAGGTAGACATCAAATAAAATGTAACTTCAGTCATTCTGACGATGATATTGATATAGGTATCGATAAATTGTCAATTTTTTAGAATTTTCAATAACTTTTATTATATTGTGGAATTAACTAGAGACCGTGAGTTTCATTTAAAAACACTAATATGAGCATATTCCACGAAGTAAGGGTCGAGACAGTTAATTTAATTTTCTTCAAATAAAAATTTTACGAAACCTCTAAATAAATCAACTTTTTTACATATATTTTTCTGAATAAATTGCAAATAAAAAATTCAAAATCCTTGAGCTGTCTCAAAAAAGCAGTACGAAATAAAGAAACCATTATCCATGCTAATATTATTTTTCACACAACGAATTAGTACCTTTTTGACCATTGAAAAACGAAGAAATGTTGAGTTCAATACTCAGCCCAGATTTGAAACTGAGCGAACATAAAGAAAGATGTGCGTTATCAAATATTTTTTGGACGCCTATAGATGCTGCAAATATCGAAGAAACGTAATTTGATTTGGAAAAATGTAATGAATTTTTTTTAAATATAAATGGTGATACGGTTCAATTTTGTCGTTGTGCAAATTTAGTTACAGAAACTTTAAAATATAAATATTCGTTCAATAACATTATTTTGACTTTAAATTTATATTAGGAAATCCAGTCTTCTATTTTCGGAAATTATTTATCATATCGTGCAACTATAAACAAACGTCAAAGTATTTATTTTGTCCCCGTGGAGTTACTTCAAACGCACTACCCCTGATACATATCTTTGTAACACGTCTATGCGTATGTTGATCTGCGGCGTATAACTATCGCAACGTTATTGGTTAATGAGCGTTCTGACATCTCGAGTGTATTCTGATTGGCTGGCTGGATTGAACAGGAGGTTTTCAGTTTGTTTGTGAACATTCATTGTTTGTTGGGTATCTAATGGTGTAAGCGGTTGAAATTTTATATCACAGGTTCGGATGAAATAATAAAACATTTCACCTTATATTACGGGATGACCGACTTGTGAGAAACATATTTCCCGGGTATCGCTGAAGATTTTTTTCGAGTTATTGGAGATTATAGACCCGTGGGAATACTAATTTTTTGGGAACAGAGATTTCAACACATAGATGTTTTTTTCATGGTGTAATTCCCGTTAGATGTTCATTGTAAGTATTAGAATGCTTCTATAGTTTCATTAACTAGACTGTTCCTAATTATAACTAGATAATTAATCCCCTTATCTGATGCAGTGATTTTTTTATAGTGCATACAAAAACTTGTGAGAGGGGAAACATAATTTAAATAGGCCTTAGTCACCACATCTAGGGTGATACAGCCCTATATTGGGACCCGATCTGGCCAATTGGGTTTTTCCCTTCTCTTCGTTTTCTTTCTCTTCTCTTCGTTCTCTTTCTTGCTTTTGGGTTTCTGTTATTAATTTAAATAACCTCAACGTGGGATACTGTATGGGGGAAAAATTTGGATTTCTACCGTTGACTTGAAGAGTACGATATGGGTTCGTGAAGCTTTCTACAGGAGGAGGAATTGGTAGCCACCGCTAGCAGTCATCGTATAACACATCGTGAATTCCATGCAAGTTTTACACTTTGATTTCTTTATGTAAAGTACATTTTGCCCACAATATCAGTCGGTGTATGTTGTTGATAATTGATTTGTCCGTTACTGTAAGCATCTTGTGGTAGTCAGTTTATGACCATACTTATGTTGATCAAGTATTAACCACTATGATCAACATATAATATTAGATTATAGCTGTCATATCATTTATAATTTGCGAATGTGGATTGGTGATAACTACATCCATTGTAAGGTTATGTAAACGTTACTGTGGCTATTCAATTTAAATATTTTGAGTTATTCGAGTTGGTGGTAGTAAGTGTATGAGCTCATATGAGATTATTGCGCCATATTAGATTTTAATATTTTCAAGTTTCATATTCATTTGGGTAAACGATATTCTGTGCCATAGATATGTATGGTATACTGAATTGATTTAACCCTATAGTATATTAGAGACTCAAGTATACATTTGTTTAATTTTTATCAGGTAATTGAGTACTCGTTTGACAATTCAGGCTGTAACGTAGGATTTCAATTGGGGGGAATTATTGGATATTACTTGGGGGGTTATATAGGATTTTACTAGGGGGGTTTATAGGATTTTACTTGGGGGGTTATATAGGATTTTACTAGGGGGGTTTATAGGATTTCACTTGGGGGGAATTATTGGATTTTATCAGGGGGGGTTATATAGGATTTTGATAAAGGAATTTATAGGACTTTAAAGTGCCATTGGGTACTTGAGGGTACACCATGTCATAAATCTTCGTACAAATTGTGGTACTCAAGGATTGAGTTACTACTGGGGAGGGATACATTGGTTTTAAAGGTACGGGATATATATTTTTGCTTGGGATATTTGTATATATATTTGTAAATATATTTTTGTATATCATTTAATCGAGGGGGGACTTCACTTACCTATGAAAAATTGTGGTTAGGATTTATGGGATTTTAGGACATTTGGGGAAAATTTCTTGTAGTGTTTGTAAGTTTATTATACACTTGTACGTAGTAGTTGTACTACCTTGACTTTGTAAGGTTTTCTTGACAAAACTAAGGCATTTATTAAACTTAAAATTGGGTAAGTGACATCTGTCTTTTATTTCTCCACCTATTTGGTAGTCTTAGGGTGGGAAAACTTGTGTAGGTAGTTGTCAGGAGGTAAGATTGCCTGGCGCCCTTTTACATTGTATTTAGTCTTCGAACAACGGACCCCTCCCCGTCTCCGCAATAGTTAGAGGCAACGTCTAGAAGCGCAAATATGCACCGAGTTTGAGGTTTAAGAATCTTAGTGTGAATAACTGTAGGTGGCAATGGGAATTTTTCGTCCATATTCGAATTTATAGGTACATGAATACAATAGACTATTGTATTTATTCATATTAAAAATGTATGAAAAGTACAATTAAATTGGAATGAATAGGTAATAATGCTAATGATTCGTTCTCTTTTTTAATGGAACAAAAATAGGTAATACACTCATACTTTAGAGGAGGAGGAGTGTCTTTTTATTACAACATCTTGCCTATTATAATTTTTGGAATAAAATTGTGTTAAGTACAGTTCCCTAATCACGAGTGTGCGTAAAGAAATATGCATCTGTATAACTAAATAACTAACCAACCTCAATTTATAAAACTTTAATTGATTGATTTTTTGAAATAGCCTGCTGTTTTATCTCGCAAACGTTTCAGTTAAATTTTCGTAGTCAAAGTTTTTCTTTTTTCACATTTTAACATTATCCCAAACACATAATTTAATTTTTGATATCCCTGCTACAAAGTTATTACCTTATTATTTTTGAATTAAAAAGCATGTCCGCCGATATATTCAACGAACCGATTTAAAATTTGGATGATTCCGACATAAAACCAGCAATAATATACATTAATGGGAGTAAACGTATAAGAATTGAATGAATTAACATAAATGGATCGTAAAGTTAAATTTAAATTGTACAAGTTTCGAACAAGTTTGTCATCAACTGAGTTTTACTACACAATTTAATATTACTAATAATTTATGGATAATCATTTAATACAAAAGAATTATCTGTCTCAAGGCAGTCTCATGGCACAGTTTTGGGGACCATATATTAACGAAAATTATTACTCAAAAGCATCATAACTGTTGACAAAACATAGGTATACAATTATGACGACGAAACCAAAGCATAATCATCCTAATGGAAGCGACAAGAAGAGCTAAGAACAAAAACAAAACAAAGTTTTTGCTCACTTTTTTTTATTAGAGAAAGTTCTTGCCTTAAGGTCAATGAAAAATAATACCTTGAATTTATGCGCCGTTTGTTTCAAGAAATACAGTGTCGTAAAATATTTTCTCCATCTACCCACATATCTTTGCTTGTCCTAGTCATGCCTCAGTTATCGTATCACCAGACTTGCGCCTCTACGACTTTCTTCTGTTCCCAAAACTAAATAAGGATCCTTAAAAGGATAGAATTTTCCTTGATTAAGGACACAAAAACTTTATCTGTGGAAGATCGAACCAAGACGCGCATATTACAAGTCCTTCAAGGATTGGAAAAACGCTAGCACAAATATATGATATTTGAGTGACATTACTTTAGATGAAAAAAAATAGGTATTGATAAATGAATGAATATTTCTCCAGAAAAATAGGTTATTCCATTTTTTTAAAACACCTGGTTCAATTTAGACAGTTCCCTACATTCAAATTTAAATTTCATACGTGGGGAGTTGAATCAAAAATTTGTTACTCCTATAGTAGTTGATAGAAATTAAATGAAATAAACAAAGACAAATTATCTCAGGGATAGTTTTATGGTTAACTCTTTGGTTTGGGTAATTCTGCCACTGCAAATAACGAATTGATAGGTACTTTTAAAGAAAACACTCGAATGATCATGACCCAAACTTTATCTTTCATACATTTGGAAAGAATTCAAATGAGTTATAAGAAAATACATATACCTTTTTTACGAGGATTATATTTTTCGTTTATATGCATATTCCCGAAGAAGTACACATACGTATACCGTAAGTATTCAATATTTACTTTATGTATGGAGGATTAAATCTAAAAGTGTTTATGCGGATAAATTGATGTTAATATCCCAATAACAGTTTAATAATAACATCATTTATTGACGAATAAAAAATATGAAACGTATACAATAATAAAAAGTGTATAAATGATATATACTCGATAAGTGAGTGAACACTTGTTTCAAGATATAAATATAAATACAGTATTACTTAAGTATAAAAAATATTCAACACAATATCAGAATAACGAAATATGTAGCACATTCAAAAAAAATATATTAATTGTGCGTTACAAAACAATACAATAACAACAAAAAACTTTAAAAGTACAATCAATTTGAAACACATAAACCATCAAAGTATGTCTCTATTTCAAAAGAACTGCCACAAACAACATATTGTACAAATAAAAATAGTTATGACAATAACAACAATTAATCATTTTAATAACAACACTACAATAAAAACATTTAGAGAGCACTTGCAACCGTTTTGAAATGTAAAAACATTATGAAAGCACGTTTGTTTCACAGAAATTCTGTTACAAGCAACACACTGTATAAATAAAAATTATAAAAGAAATAAAACCAGTGCATAATGATGTAAGTAGATGTAAAATGAAATGAATCAGATGGACATATCCAGTCGAACAATCCCATCCCACCCAACTCTTGGTGTTTCGTGAATAAATCTTTTTACTTTACTTTTAAAAATCTTGAAATTGTTTATGTTTTTTATATGGTCAGGAATAGAATTGATTACCTTGGGTGCTAAGTAGAAGAATGATCGCTGACAAACCGACCTGCTCATTTGGGGAATAACATAGTGGTGTCTTTGTCGGGTACGGTAATTATGCGTAGGTAAACGAGCATAATTCTTTTTTATATTCCAATATAACATTCAAACAATATAGTTGTCTCAAATCCAGTATTCCGCATTCCTCGTATAATCGATATGTAGGATATCGGTGGGGTTTTCTTAAAATCAATTTCAGGAACCTTTTTGGACAATCTCCAGTGGTTTTATGTGTGTTCTTAGGGCTCCACCCCAACCTACCAAGCCGTAACGTAAGTGACTTTCCACTAAGGCAAAATATGATATGTTCATATGCTTGAATGTTAATATTTTGTTGAGGTACCTGAATTTATAGAGGATGCTCTGTAATTTCTTGATGACGTACCTGATGTGAACATCCCATTTCAGACTACATTACACCTAAGTATTTGATTTTGTCCACAGGCAATATAGACATACTTCGATTTCGTAATGATTTCAAGATGATCAAAATCCGGTCTGCATACATTATTGCAACTGATACAGATAATAAGTTTTCTCGAGGTTAACCGTCAATAGTTTATGCTTAAGCCAATTCTTTACGTTTCAAAAATCAGCCTGAGCTTTATATCGAAGTGCCTCCCAATTTTCAGCATCGTATACTATTGCTGTCTCATCGGCAAATCCAATTATTTTACCACTGCTTTCCAACGAGAACATTCCGTTTATATAAATATTGAATAAAAGTGGTCCCAGAACACTACCTTCAGGTACACCATACTCAACAGTTTCTTCCTGACTAAAGACATTGTCCACCTTTACCTACACTAAAGTCAGAAGACTAGAAGAACTGCCCAAAATGTGAGGTAATTAAAGTTGGCATATCTGCCAATCCTACGGTCCATCTTCAGGTAAATCTCATCCCGAATCATCAACATCCAATTTCACCAAATGCCCATTACTAAAGTAAGCAATCGTTGTTTCTCGAAGATGGAAAGGATAAGTAAACAATAAGGTAACCCAACAGAAAAAGGAGAAGTAAAGTGGCAAAAGGAAATTAACGAAAGTTCGGTTGGTAAGGGGCAGTAATATGTGGTACAAGTTTTGGGTAAAACTGGAATTTTGTTAAGTAATTTCGGAGAATTATATCCAACGATCTGTTGCTGGCTTTAAAACCTCTATCCAAGCTGTTTCCTCATTAATCTTATCACAAAACTCCTCTTTATGAATCCGATTAAAGCGTAGAACGTTTTTCCACAAACGCTGCTTTCGAAAAGGGAAACGGAAACATCCGTCACACAAAGGGTCCTCTTTTCCCTTAGGCCAGTACCACTATTGACCTTAGAATCATCCTAATCAAGCTAATTACCCATATAGATTGAGACCATTTTTATACCGATAACAAGAAGACAGTAATTGAAGGTTGTGTTTATTTGTTAATAAATAATCCTTTAATAAATAGTTGAATATCTGAAAGTTTTATTTATTTTTCAGGTAATTTCAAGAGACAAGGATTTTCATAGAGAGATTTACTTTATCCATAAGGGAATTCGAAAGTTGAACTACTACAAATATTAAACCCATGCTAATTAAATTTCAATTTAATATTTTCTACTTAGAATTTTCCTCGTTTTATTATTGTTTTCATTAACCCATGTTTTATACATGTAACAAATTGGACTTCGCTGCTAACTTAAATATCTGTAAAATAAGGGTTGAAAATTCTGATAAAGGAAAGTTGAGCAAAGTTTAACAACAAAAAATTAGCTCCGAACAATCCAGATTGCAGATGAATGTTTAATTTATCACAGTACAATAGCAACATAAATATTTCGGTATTACCCTCCGCAAAATGTCCTGGCTGAATTACTATTGAAAATGTGTCGATTTTATTAGTCAAAAGAGAGTTAATCCCAAGAATAGTCGTAGGAAGTTGTCAAAAATGTTTGGGAAGAGTTCAGCATGTAAAGTTTGCTTTGGTCCAAGATCTGCAAGTGTTGTATGGTTTGTAGAATTAATAGAACTATTGTACTCTTCTATATCGATTTATACTTGATTTTCATATATTTTAATAAGAAAAAATAGAACCCAAAGCACCGGATTAATTTACAACCATCGCGCATTGCGTATGCTGATGATGTACTCCTGACAAGTTGGCAATTAAAAATTGTATTTAGAGCATTTTAACAGGAGGCAAAAAGATTTGGACAATTAATAAATGAAGCCTAAACCATCATATGGAAATGTGATAAAACATTTAATTATATGGACACAAAACAGAGAATATATACAATTTTTAAAAGGTTGGAGCGTATGAGTATATGGGAGTATTATGAGGATTATCTTCAACACTAATACAATATCAAGTCTCACGTTTTCTTATACTTTAGGACGTCCAGCATTTTGAATATTTTTAACATGATCAGTTTCCCTAATTTTTTTCTCAATTTTTCACTCAATGTAACTATAATTTACTTCTAAAACTTTTTTACTTGAAACTTGGTGTATCTGACGAAACGTCAACTGATATTTTAATTGACATTAGAGAGGCAACTTGATTTTTGACCATTAACATTGCTGTTGTGTTTGTGTGTATTTATTTAGCGTTGTCCTTTTTTACTAAAAGATTAAGTTTATTAAATACCGAGTGCGTCACCTAAAATATTGAACTACAACAGCTTATTGTTAATAATTTTTAACAGTAGTAGCAAATTCTCAAACTCAAAAATGGAATAAATTATTGTTCACTCCGTAGAAATAGTAATTGACCAACTATGCTATTACTGAATACAGTATTGAAAGAATTTTCAAATGGGGTATTACAAGACCCACATTTCAATTTAAAAAAAATAACAATTACGCCATCACCGCCATATTCGCATATTATTTAAAAAATCGGCATATAAAATTGGTCTAGCCAAAAATAACTACTAAAGATTAGACATCAAATGAAATGTCACTTCTGTCATTCTGACGATGATATTTAGTTATCGAAACAATTGTCAATTTTTTTGAATTTTCAACATTTTTCATTATATTGTGGAATTAGCTAGAAACAGTGAGTTTCATTTAAAACACTAATATGAGTAGATTCCACGTAGTAAGGGTCGAGATAGTTAATTTCATTAAAAAATCTTCGAGAGAAGATTTGACCCGATTGTACCAGAAGTTACTACAAAAACGTTACAAAACATCACAAAACATTTGGTTCAACCAAGAATGCCTTAGGAAAAAGGTAATACCAAATTATGTGAATATAAAATGTCACACTAAAACACCACAAGCACAAAAAGCTATAAAATGTGCTCAACGAGTTTGGATCAAAGAAGAATGTAAGAAATGGTTTAAAGTGAGGGACTCTTTAGACAACTACATAAAAGTTGTACATTCAGAACTCACGTTCCAATTACATCCAATAGAATTTGACTGCTTAGATGACAAAATCAGAGAAAGTATCAGCACGATGAAGCATAACAAATTTAAGAAACAAGAACAAAAGCTACAGAAACTTGAACACACACAACATATAATTCAATACTCTAAACACCATGAAACTGTAGGTACCTACATACCAACACACTTCGCACCACGATTTGAAAACCTTTCAGACACTAATTTTACAGATAGTGAAATAGAATTTTTAAATAAAGATTCAAAGTACAGCATACCACCAAAATTTACGAATAATATTAAACAAATTATAGCTACAGAGTCAGAAATAGCTTTAAAATCTGATTCAAATAATTTTATGTATGAGAAATTCAAAATTGCCAATTTAATCAAAAATATTGAACCTTCAAAAGTTAAACGTCAAACAAAAAATGAAATTACAGGTTTTAATGCAAGCAAAAAGATAATAACCTAACAGTTAAAAAGTTTGACAAGGGGAACACTGTCATATTGACAACTGAAGATTATAATTCAAAGATATAGAACTTTATAGAATCTACCGATGTGAAAGTTCTTAGAGCAGACCCAACAAAAATTTTTTCTAATAATGTAAGGGATATTGTTAATAATTCAAATGATCTTTTAAGTGATTATGGAAACAGGTCCATTATAAATAAGAATCCTCATTGTCCACAATTATATGGAACCGTTGAATAACATAAAATAACAAAACCAATTAGACCTGTAGTTTCTTATGTTAATACTCCTAATAATATATTGGCAAAGAGGCTTAACAATATACTTAATAGTTACGGATATGTATCTAAATACTCAATTAGAAATTCAATAGAACTAATCAAAAAATTAAAAGAAATCAACTTGCAAGATAACTATAAGCTTATTTCATTTGATGTTACTAATATGTTCACTGAAATTCCTCCTAAAGAATGTCTAATACTTGTAAGAAAATTACTAGAAGATAAAGATATTAATCCAGAAATAATATTAGATTTACTTAATTTATTTGGTGTATGTATTAATCAGAATTATTTCACGTTTGACAATAAGATACATATTCAAAATGAAGGTTTACCTATGTCACCTATTTTGGCAAACATTTTTATGGACAGTTTAGAAAGAAAGATCTTTGAAAGTGAAATTTCAAAAAAAAATTTATTTAGGTATAAATATGTAGATAACATATTAGCTTGTCTTATGGGTAGTAAACGACAATTAGATGTATTTTCCAACCACATTAATAATTTACACACAAAAATTAAATTTACATTAGAAGTTGAAGAAAATAGCTCAATCAATTTTATTGATTTAAAAACTCAAAGAGGTAATAATGACAATTCCATATGTTCCAATCACCCCATGTCACATAAACTAGCGGCATATAATTCAATGATACATAGAGCATTTTCAGTTCCTATGAACAAATGTAATTTTGATAGAGAGATTAATACAATTAGACAAATAGCAACATCCAACGGTTATCCATTACATATGATAAATAAGCTAATTAATAAAGAAGAGGGAAAAGTGGCATTACAACTAATATTTCTTAAACAAACTGAAGAAATAAAAACTCATAAAACCATCACATATGCAGGAAATATTTCTAATAATATTTCAAAGATAATATATTTAGCAACGAATACAACAATTTCTTTTAAAACAGAAAGTAACGTAAGTACAAAATTGTTAAATGTAAAAACAAAAATACCACCATTGAAGAAATCAGGTATATATAAACTCAAATGTCCAGAATGTAATGCTGTCTATTTGGATCAGACCCTTAGAAATTTTGAGATCCGATACAGTGAACACTTACGAGCATACAGATTAAAACAACCAGATAAATCCCACTACGCCAAACATCTACTTGACACCAATCATTCATTGACACCTAACACCGAACTAGAAGTACTACATATTTGTTATAAGAAACAAGAACTGGATTTCCTTGAAGAATTGGAAATTAGAAGACATTTAAGAAACTCACAATATGAAGTCGTCAATGAACAGATAAATCTAGAGAGTTCTCCACTATTAAACTGTCTTCTTAAGTGATAATTGTAAAGATCAGCAGATATAGTTTTCCTGGTTTTCTATATCATTGCACAGTTATACTGATCTTAATTGGAAAAATGATATCCAGGATATCACCATAGGGCTAATAATATCTAAGCTTCAATATGTGTAATATCACATCTTCTTCTTTTTTCTAATAACATATATTAAGTCAATCACAAGTTAGGTCACTTCTTGGTCTAGCCAAAAATAACTACTAAACATCAGATAGGCATCAAATGAAATGTAACTTCTGTCATTCTGACGATGATATTTAATTATGGAAACAATTGTCATTTTTTTAGAATTTTCAACATTTTTCATTATATTGTGGAATTAGCTAGAAACAGTGAGTTTTATTTAAAACACTAAAACCGACCTGTTTCAGGTTTTTTGTGAAAAGTAAATTGTTTGCAAAATAATGAATTTGTTCCATAATTTAGTCACCTGCTTCTACTCGTGTACTACTAGTAAACCAAATTATTCTTCTAAATGCGTAACGGAGTTTAATTAAAATATTTGGGTAAAGTGGCATTGAGATACTACATTCTTTGAGCTCTAAATTTTTTTTTCATTTTTTAAATCAAATATTTTTAGGGTACAGCTACTGACTATACGTCAAGCATTTCCAACACGAAATTTACAAACTGACAAGTTTTTTACCAGAGAGTGTTCTCTAGAGAATCCTTGTGTCTATCCACTTCTCCAGTAAAGCAGTTTCCCTAAAATCCAATTTAAATGATAATACAGCAGTCTGGAATATATCTTTACATCAATACCAAAAGTTTTCATTTTTTTGATAATAAAAAGGTTCGATAACACCCTTGCAACCCTAACAAACCCTTAAAAAACCGTATTCGACATCTAATACCCATTGATGGAGATCATCGTCGACATGGTAAATCTCCCTCCTGTCCTTATCGTGTATTTTGTGCGAATAATTTTTTAAATATTTTAACGCGTAAATCCCCTAAGCCAGCTTGATAACAGGATTAGGAGTAGTTTTGATTTATATTAAGACCTTTGGGAGTTTGAGGGGGTAGAAAAATTGAAAGACGTTACATGATGGAATAGGGGAAGTTGGTGAATTTAACATTTTACGCCTACGTTGGCAGGAAGGAAAATTATCTCAAAATGGAAAAGTTATTAACTCGTTCATGTATTACTGCAATTTTTCTTGGATTGAAATTTCTGAAATATAAATATGTCTTCAATTTGAAGTAAGTGGAGAAATCATCATCTGATTTTACATTATCAACCTTACATCATTTCTTAATGATAACTACTTCACACAATCAACAGTGTCGTTAATTGCTGTTTATACAGGGTGTTTCATGGGTAAACCGACATACGTTAACTGTAAATAGAGTAATGCCAAAACATCATGGGTCTGTTGTTTTGATGGCAATTATCGAATAATTACTGAATGAATTAATCTAACTATCGAATGAACTCACTCGAATAAATTAGTAATGGAATGTGCTAAATGTACTTTTCGTGATCCCAGATTTAAAAAATCAGGTTTTGGAATTACTTCAAATAGTGAAGATTCCCAAAAACCATTCCACTTTCAGCAGCTCATATATAGGGAACCATGAAGACTCGCCAGAACCTAATGCACCAATTAACACCGAAGCAGATCTGCAATAAAAATATGCCCAAGAGAGGTGATAAAAGGAAGCGAGTGCCCATGTATTGGTGGAACGAGGAAATCGTCGAGAACCGTAAAGACTGCACTCGGAAGAGACGAAACTATACGAGAAGCGTAAGAAGGAATACACCAGAAGAAACATTGTGCCAGTGGGAGGAGTATAAACAGAGCCAGAATGCACTACAATACACTGTTAAAAACCCAAGAGAGAATGCTGGAAAACAATATGTGATGAAGTAGACAATGGAGAAAGTTGTTGACCACCTATTCCCAGTGCATAAGTAAGTAAACTTTGACTCCGATAGAGATGTGAAATTTCTAAATTTCAACGTAGAAGAATTACGCGTGGCATGCTCCAAATTGGAGGTGAATGAGGCTCCTGGACCTGGACATATTCCAGCGGAAATAGTTAAAGCTATGTCCTTGAACAAGCCGGAATTAACGCTTACTGTATATAATGGATTAGCTGTTCGAGCAGAATTCCCTAGGGAATGGGAACGAGCCAAACTGTTGTTCTTGAAGAAAGCGGACAAACCCATTGAGAATCCCTCAGCACACAGGCCAATATGCCTGCTCGACATAGAGAGAATTTATACGAGCAACTGATCCTTATCAGGCTAAAAAAAGAAATAGGACGAACAGGCGGCTTATCAGAGCGACAGTTTGGATTCGTTGAAGGTAAACAAGCGGTGGGCGCTATAGAAGAAGTTTTAAAATTGCCAGGGCAGCGGGAGAATAATACTCTTGGGCACACCGAAGACTTGTGCAATAATAACGTTGGATGTCAGAAATGCGTTCAATTCTGCAAGCTGACAGAACATCCTTGAAGAGCTGAGAAGCAGACGCGTTGATGAAGGTTTCATCAGTTTAATAAGGGCCTACTTATCCGACCGAGAAATAATCCTGGAAACAGAGAAACAAGTTAAAATAAGGAAAATAAATAGAGGGGTGCCACAGGGGTCGGTGTTGGGACCAACTATATGGAATATTGTTTACGATGGAATATTGAGAGTAGCGCAACCAGCGGGTGCTCTACTTACGAAAAAGAGAAAGATGAATCCGATTCAATTTGAAGTACAGGGCGTAGTAGTAGTTTGGCTAGATACGAAATTGACTTTCGCCGAGCATATTGCAAAAGTTTCTGAAAAAAATAGAGAAAACAGTAACAGCCCTGTCCAGACTTATGCCCAATATTGGTGGAGCTAGATCTTCCAAGAGAAGAGCACTAATGAGTGTTGCACACTCGTAAATTCTTTATGCTGCGCCTGCCTGGCACTCAGTGACATGCAATAAGAAACTGGTTTCCAAACTTGCCAGCGTCCAACGCAAACTCTGTATCAGAATATGCAAGGCGTATAGGACGATATCAACAGAGACAGTAGGGGTGATAGCTGGGGTACCTCCAATAGACCTGCTCGTACAGGAATGACGGGAAAAAATACCTAGGGATTAGCAGTGCCACCGCTAGGACAAACCTCATGATGCAATGGCAAAACTGTTGGATAACCGGAAAATGGGGAAGATGGACTTATCACCTCATACCTAACATTGAAGAATGGATCGGCAGACCGTTTGGTGAGGTAGATTACTATATCACGCAGGCAATCTCTGGATACGGCTGCTTCAGGAAATACCTGTACAGCCGCATGAGATTGGTTACTGGGAATTGTCCGTATTGCGGAGAACAAGACGATGCGGAGCATACGATGTTTGCATGCGCCAGGTGGGAAAGAATCCGGACAGGATTCCTAACAGAAGCTAAAACGAAATTCGATGCGAGAAGTATGTTGGCATCATTGATCTCAGGCGAGAAGGGGTGGAATATAGCGTATAAGATGCTAAGACATATACTTGATACGAAAGAAATGGAAGACAGAGCACGACCACAGACGCAAGTAATACAAACATAACTACGAGGATAGTATGACAGCCATCTCACTGAAATAATGCGAAAGCCGTTACAGTGCGAGGAGCGAGACGATAGGGGAAGGGGCTTTTTTAGTCAGTAAGAATCTGACACTACCCACCTTCAGTGGGTGTCTTTGGAAGATTTTTTACCTTCCTCAACTAAAAAAAATACACCGAAGAAAACACCATGGAAATTACAGAGGAGCAAGTGCGTCAATCAGGAAGCTCAAAAATAGAAAACCTCCAAATGAGGATATAATACCAAAGAAACTCATTAAATATGGTGGAGAAGATATGATAAAGGAATACACAAAAGTGTTCAATATAATAATATAACATGGACAAATACCTGAAGAATGGAAACAAAGTACAACGATACCCGTTTTTAAATAAGGTGCTGAAACAGACCCGGTCAACTACCTCGGAATAACCCTCCAAAGTATCTCATTGAAACTATTTACAAATATTTTAGCTGATGAAATAGTAATAATAGTCACCGTTAGTGAAGAACAACAAGGATTAAAAAGAACCGATCAACTCTTGATGCATGATGCATTATTGATAATGAGACAACTAGTAGAAACATCCCTTGAGTACAATACTCCTGCCTATCATCTTTGCTTTTTAGACCTCACAAAAGCCTTTGACAAAGTATATCTGAAAGATGTAATACATATACTATAACACAATAACACACCTAGAAAACTCATCAAAATTATAATGGACTTAATTAAATACAAACGCGACAGCACAAATACCTACAAGCTACGCGTTAACACAACCCATACGAATAACATCAGGAATCCGTCAAGGTGACAGCCTAAGCCCACTCCATTTCAATTAACTAGTTACTAGCAGAATTTGTTCATGAATCATGAATAATTTGGTATTTTTGTCATCCATTTTCGATGACCGCATTCATTATTTACTTACTGCAATTAATAATTCATTCATCAGTTCGCCAATATTGCTTCAACTAATTCATTCACATCCATCTATTCATGAATACTTTTCTGACTATCGAATAATTCGAATAATCGGCAACCGTCGAATTATCCGATAGTTTTGATTGGATGGTTCCCATCACCTAGTCTGTTGTCCTTTATAACCGAAATACAGGATGTTTTATCGATTCTGGCCATTACTTTCTTCTTTCATAACTTTCGATTCACCTTGTACATTAATTTCATAATTTACAGCCGAGTTTCTCTAAAATTACTCAATCAATCACAGTATTTATAATTTTGAAATTCCAGATCCGTATTTGAAAAATATTACCATATTTTTCCGCACCAAAAACAACACCCTGTGTAATGAGTTTCACTGATTTGGTATACACTTAGAGTAATAATAAACATAGAGTGGGCTATTCATTCATAAACACGTTTATTTTTGCGGCCAATAATTCTAAATGCCAGTAGTGAAATAATGAATGAATTACAAAAAGTGGGGATGGTATTGTAGCTACATGGCCTTGGTAATTTCGGTTGTTTTTCTGACAAACTTGGCACCGACGAACCATGATAATCCAAAAACATTAAATTAATTAACTTGAAAGTTTATTTTGTCACTAAAAGTTTTGAAAAACATATCAAAACGAAAGAACTAAATGCTTACTCTTTAGTCGTAATGGCGCTCGTATAAACAAACCACGTTTAACATTATTTAGTACAATACTACGACCTATTCGAAATGATCGTCGATCACAGTCTGACGATATCTGCATCTCTTTATATGATAATTAAACAAGGACAAAACTACTGCATAGATTACTATTGACACATTAAACAGGTACTGAAATTTTGAGCAGTGTTGCCCCTTTTAGTTATAACCATGAAGGTATCTAAGGATACAACAAATACTTGTTTAAAATTTATATAAGAATATGCCTTTATTAAATAAAATTCAAGTATTATTAATTAAAATAGCGAATCAAATTCATAAATTAGTATGACTTTTTTTTATTTGCATAACTTTTTAACACATTTTCAATTAAACCTCTAATTTCATTTTTCCTGCAGCTTGAGAGACTTTGTAAATATGGCTATGCAGTGGAAGTGCCCGCAAAAGAGCTTATAATGAGACTCAATGTTTGGGACAGGAAAAGATCAAAACAAACATATCTATTTTATTTGTTAATCTGAGGGTATACATATTCGAAAGGAGCAAAAAAAATGAAATTTAGTGATGTACTTTGCGTTTTTGCGTACATGATTTTACTAGTAAAAATTGAAGCTCATAATGTAAAATTGTGTGAATCAGGGGGCCCAAAATAAAAATATTGAATTTTTTTTAAACAAATTAAATTTTCACGGAAACCTGACCAAATGCAAAAAAGTGCCTATGACAATCGATAGCATTCATGCCGGCGGAGCTAGGAACCCCACAAAATGAGCAACCAAAAGCTCAACTATCTTCAAATAAACCTCCATTCAAAAGCAGCTACCAGTGTGCTTAGAAAGAGGTTTATTGAAGATAATATTCATATAGGACTCAAGGACCCAACGTTAAATCGTGAAAGTTACTATATAGCACGAAAAACCACGAGCAGCCATATTGCTAGCACCTAATATGAAATTCTTTTCTGTAACACAGTTTAAAACTGGATATTTGGCAACCGCTATTGTGGAAGTGCCCACTGAGGCAGGTAAGAGGCAGGTAATCATTGCCTCGGCCTACTTCCCAGGGATTCAACAACACACCCTCCACCAGAGGAAGTCCAACGCCTCATCAGATAGGTAGGAAAGGGAACAGACATTTCATTCTGTGCTGCGACGCGAACGTCAACCACTTGACATGGGGAGACATAAATACACGGGGTGAGTACCTTTTAGAATATTTGTCAGTTTACAATATCGGCATTATAAATAGAAGAACTAAACACACCTTTGTAAATGCGATCAGGAAAGAGGTTCTGACTTAACCTCGCGAATCCATTTATAACTAATTACATTTACAACTGGCATTCCTCTGATGACTCCTCAATATCGGACCAACAGCACATCATCAGCACCGGGTTTGACTAACTGGGATATTTATAAAGAGCATCTTGAAAGGCTAGCGGTGGATCAACTAATATCCATTAACTCAATCGAGGAACTTGAAAACTCCTCGAAACAACTTCAAAATGCCATAATGAAAGCATATGAAGGTAGCTGTCCAGAAAAATAAAAGGCAATCACTACAGATGTGTCTTGGTGGAACAAGGTACTGGCAAAACTTAGGAAAATAAAAGAGTCAGAAGATTTTTAATAGAACTAAAGTCTAGGATACTGGGAAGACTACAAAACAGCTCTTTCGGAGTACAATAAAGAGCTCTGGAAATAAAAAAGGAAGTTCTCTCAAAGGAATATTCCAACAGCATCGGACTGATGAAAAGACCGGAAGGAGGATACACTGATAACCACAAGGAAATTTTAAGTGTTCTGTTGCAGACGCACTTTTTCAGTTCTAAAACGGTTGTGGAGAATGAACAGCAAGTGCCCTCTGATGTATCACCTCAAAAAAATGGGTAAATCAGAGAATGACTGTTGCCGACACTGCTAGAACATCGCTAAAGCTGCAGAATATTTGATTTGCGAACGCTCAGCACTTTTCTACAAAAGGCTGACGTTTCTAGGAAGAGCCTTCCTAACGGCCTCTGATATCAAAAACTTAGCTCCCAGGAAACTGATAAACTTCGTACGAAATCTCGCCCGGGCCTCGAATAGATTTAGGGTTATGCACAAAAGATCTTATAGGTCGAAATGTTTGAATGCCTGCAGAGCGTTTACGGCCCCCCTCACAATCTACAACACCGAAATGTATTTTGCCGACTTTCTTCTTTTTCCAAAACTTGAATTAGCACTTAGAAGCACTTGTTTTTATAGGAGATATAAAAGAGAATTCGTTGTGAGTACTGAGATTTATTTCTAAAAATTGTTTGAAAATTACGACTATTCGTTGGCGTAAAAGTTTTATTTCAGGAGGAGCATATTGTCTGTCCGATTTTTTCGACATGGCGCAGGTCCAAGGACGACTTCTTATGGTACTCCTGCTTGCTTTCTAGCAAATTATTATCTCCAAATACAGTTTAAAAGTATTTTTTAAATTTATTTGTCAATCGTTTATTCAAAACTATGACTAAATCTTACACTGCAACTGTAAAAAGAGATTTCAATAATTTAGAATATAATTTTGATGAGCACTGAAGTTAACAATGGAAGAAAATGATGCACAATCAAATACATTTACTGCAATAAAGTCAGAACTCAAAAAATATTTTCTACCCAAATACTGTAAAAAACCAATACATCCTAAAACAATGGTGATTATTTATGATAGTTTTGAATCATGACGTTGTTCTAACAAATGCGATAGAAAGTATTGAAAAACAAATTCCAGTGTTTAAATAAATGTTTTTCTATTCTTATTGTTCACCCTTGTACGTATCACACTATTTTATCTGCCGCAACACTGTCGTAGCTGCTGACTGGTCTGAAAACTGGATCTTGGATCTGCTCAACACAAAGAGATATGTAAATTACTGGTTAATTCTTGGGTCGCGCCCGCAAACGGGATGTTATTATATATCCATCCGTACGTAAGATAATGTATTATTGAAATATTTTTAACGTCCTTTTGTTCTTTATTTTTGTTTAAAATAACTAAAACTACTAACATATGCAGATTTTATTATAATTTACTTGGCACCATGGTAAAAAATGATGGTAAATCACGCGAGCTGCATATTAAATGAACGAAATAGCGATACGAAAAACAACTAAGAAATATATTACTTGTGTGAAGTTAATTTATTTATTATTATTTTGAAATTCGTATTAATATATTTAACAGTATCCTAATTTATTTTGTCTAATTCCGCTCTCAAATGTGACACTTTAAGTCACTCCTTGGCATTAGGAAACGTCACATTTTTCATAACCACCATATATCAGTTATGTAAAATGACTGTAAAATCTGACAATTATTTCATTATTTAAACTGACAATTATCTCATTATTTTAATTCAATCGTTATAGGTTTATAAACATTGAAAACAACATTATTAAAGACACAGTTATTTGAAGTCCATTTTCTGGGTGAATATTCTCTTGAACTTCTTGCCTAATGTTAATTTTTAATTTCATTTGAAGCTGTGATATCTACATGTGTGCCAGGGGCTTGGCCCAGAATATTTTCTGAAATTCTTCTGTTATTTTCTAATGAACTCTCAACATAACCTTCGGCTACACTGTTGGATTTCCATCGTGTTGCTTTATTTTCAGAATGTCCGCTCCTGAGTCAGCCATGAGAGACGTTGACGAACGTCTGAAACAATGTCCTGTGTATCCTTTAACATTAAGTAGACCCAGGTACTGAGCAATCTTTGCTGGTAATTTTCCAATGGTATTAATGCCCACGGGTTGTATGCCACATTTTCCATTATAATATCGCACTAATAATCTTCGTCGTGCTTTACAGCAGGACGTCTAATATTTCTATACTTTTTGAGGAGGTCAACAAGATTGACATCAGCAATATTTCCAGCAGTGACCACAAATTCGCTTTTTGGAATAGTAATTTTAAAAAAGGTGCCTTCATCAAATACGTCTCCTTTTCGTAGGAACGTCGGTTCAATCTTCCTACAGGCACCCGCAATCCCTTTATCATTGCGACCTGAGGAACACATTTATTTAATAATAAATTATAAACATATCGTAAATTAAGTCGTACTTTTGCACATAGAAATATTTAGTCTTCAGCCTCTTTCATAAATCTTTCTACATTCTCCTTCATCAAAATCTCCGATTTTTTTGCATGGTATCCTGCTGACCGTCTCTTCAGCCAAGCCAAAAGCATAGTGTACTTCTTGATATCGACATGTTTGCACACGGTGAGTTCAGATCTCAACATTGAATATGTAGTCCACAAACTCGACACCTATAATGTTTTTAAATTTTAAAAATAAGCAAGTAGTACCTTCTCGTTGATGCTGTTTATATTTTCCAAATCTCACCATTTTTCAAATTTTTGGTAGGTCGTATCTACTTCTTGATTTTTCAGGTATTAAACTACCCACTGTTGCGTTTGCAGACTCTTACTTCAAATGGAATGTCTGATTCACTATCTGAAAACATTTCAAGTAATTACTTCCGACTTGTTTTGACTTATTTTGAAAAATCGTTGTTTGCTTCCATAGTAACAATACTTCTAACACCATTTGATTCCACATTAATATTTTCATTGTAATTAAAGACTCTATTAAATATTATAAAAGCGCGAAATTAGTTAAAACGCTGTACACACGTTATGAAAACGCGACATTGTTCAACTCGCGTAATTTGCAAAACTCGCTGGCGCTCGTTTTGGCAAATATTACGCTTGTTGAATAATATCGCTCTTTTCATAACTAGTTGCGTAAATAACTATTATTCATTCATAAATTTTCTTATAAATCCATTCAAAATAGACTGATTAGTATGTTAAGTCAGCATCAGCATCCACCACCTCACTTGCAATTTATGAGCAACTAGCGACTCGCCCGGCTTGGCACGGATATAATTTATGAAAAAAGAGGTAAAAATGTGAAGTTACTGTCTTTGAGTACATACTTTCTTTGGAAACAATATTTGCAGTTGACTTTTCCAATCAAACTAATAAACTGGGACAAGAATATGTAAATATTGAGAGCCGACAAGGAAATTCAAGAGCGGCAATATCTGGATAAATGAAGATTATTCTAGACAGACCCTCAGCAATAGGAAAACACTAATTCCACACATGAAAAGGGCTAAGCAAAATGGGAAAAATATGTACATGAGAAACGACAAACTGCTAATAGATGGATATATGTGTGACAGGAAACGCTTCAATCAAGAAGAGCAAAATTTCGAGAAATCCGAAGAAGGGGGGGGGAAAGGAAGGTAACCAATAGATCACTTGAAACGCAGAAAGAATTGGAGCAAATCCGGAAAATTATTAAACAGACACATTCTTCAAAAAACTAATAGACGAGAATTAAACGGGACAGGAAAATTAAGACGGAGAAAGCAATGAAATAGGATGAATTTAAACAAAGAAGTAGGACATAAAACAATATAGCAGATAAATAAACAACCAACGGACAAACACGCTATACAAAAAGACTGGAACCAAAGGGATACTAATGATGGACAGAAAAGGGTGATAAAAGAGATAAAAGCGAAGAAACCAGTGACAAAAACAGTGAAAATAAACAGGGGAAAACAGAGAGTGGTACATAATGCGAACAAATCAGATATATCAAAAGAAAATGAAATATGAAACAGAAGAATAGCTCCAACAAAATTAAAAATGGAAACGGAACAGAAGGAGATAACAATAGCGATATGGAATATAAATACATTAACAGGAAAAGAGATAGAAATAAGCTAATAAATGGAAAAGAGTAAATTACAGATCTTGGGAATTAGCGAAACCAAGAAAAAAGGAAAAGGAGATAAGAAGCTAACAAAAAAACAAATATTATATTACTCAGGAGTACTACAAGAACAAAGGGCAAAAGAGGGTGTCGGAATAATTGTTACAGAAGAAATGAACAAGAACGTAGTAAAATATAAAACAGGGGATTCAAAAATCGATAAAAACTACAAAGAGAACTAGACGAGGCAAGAGAAGAAAACGAATCAACAATAGTTATAGGAGATTGGTACAGCAGAGATATGATAAAAACAGATGATAGATATAGCTTTTATTTTTATAACATTAGTTTAATACAAATGAGACCAGTGGTTACAAGACATAATAAGTACGGAGCACATATTAAATGATTCGATTGTTTGTTTTTGTAGTTTAACTAAAAAAACACCATTTTTTTTGTAGGTCATTATTTATTTAGATTAAGAATTAAGTAAATAATCATAAATTTTTCGTGGCATACGGTTATTAATCAAAAAGAGATTAACATAATCTTGACAACTTTCGAGTGTAGGTCTCAAAAAAATTACCAACAAATTTGTATGCCGATGCATTCTTTATAAAAAATATATATTTCGCAAGCTCCAAAACAAAAATCAGTTTGTTACTAATACATTTTTTCTAGTCACCATTCTGACACATTAGAGCTGGGGGTCGTCACGCGGAAGGTACCATTCACTTTGTATGCCACATGTTTTTCTCAGTTTTCCATCCTACTTTCTCGGAGTATTGATTTTTAGAAACTGTTATTATTTAATTTGGGACACTCATCAAATCGACGAGTTTCGCTCCCTATTGCGCTTTTTCCTCCCACTATCAGAATTTGGTCCAATGATAAAAGTTGAGTGTCTCGTCAAAACGAAGCTGTGTATAAACTTTCAGCCTGTTGAACGATGAAATAAAACAATATAGTTTGTTTAAATCTTCATTTATTTGAACTAATGTTCAATTTAAACTTGTTGACGCGTTTTACTAACACAGTAGCTTTGTCAAAACGAATGAAAGTAAAATATAAAAATGTCTTAATATATACAGTGCTAAATCTATTTACTAAGGTTAACAATGGTATTGAAAGAAATTACCTGGAAATTCATTCACTACAAACATTCCTAAGCTATCTCTACGTAAAGAGGTTCAATAAAGGAGACTGATTGATATCTATTTGGTCGTTAAGGAGATTACCTGAATATTTATTTTTGTTAATCTCTAGGGCCTCTAATACATTTAAACTAAAGGATTTACCGACTACATGGAGAATTTCAAAATTTGGGTCGAAAATGTGTTGGTTTTCTAATAAATGATTTGAATAGTTAGAATCTAATTTTTTGTTGTCATAGCTACGTTTGTGTTCCGAAATTCTAGTTTTAATTTTTTTTTTAAATTTCTAAAAGTTCTACCGATATAAATTTTATCACAGTTGTCATTACCACATTTTAATTTATAAACTCCTGATTTGTTTAATTTTGAAGATTAAGATTTATTATTTTTAATGAATTTGGATAAATTGTGATATTTTATCCAAATTCATTAAAAATAATAAATCTAAATCTTCAAAATTAAACAAATCAGGAGTTTATAAATTAAAATGTGGTAATGACAACTGTGATAAAATTTATATCGGTAGAACTTTTAGAAATTTTAAAACTAGAATTTCGGAACACAAACGTAGCTATGACAACAAAAAATTAGATTCTAACTATTCAAATCATTTATTAGAAAACCAACACATTTTCGACCCAAATTTTGAAATTCTCCATGTAGTCGGTAAATCCTTTAGTTTAAATTTATTAGAGGCCCTAGAGATTAACAAAAATAAATATTCAGGTAATCTCCTTAACGACCAAATAGATATCAATCAGTCTCCTTTATTGAACCTCTTTACGTAGAAGATAGCTTAGGAATGTTTGTAGTGAATGAATTTCCAGGTAATTTCTTTCAATACCATTGTTAACCTTAGTAAATCGTTTTAGCACTGTATATATTAAGACATTTTTATATTTTACCTTCATTCGTTTTGACAAAGCTACTGTGTTAGTGAAACGCGTCAACAAGTTTAAATTGTTCAAATAAATGAAGATTTAAACAAACTATATTGTTTTATTTCATCGTTCAGTATGGATCTTCATCAAGTAAAAGCCTCATCTATTCAATTTTTTCAGCCTGTTATTAATCACTGAAATCCCTTATATGTGGGACCGTGAACTAAGATTTATTCAGAAGAAATGATTTAATAATCGGAAATACGATGTGGTACCAACAAATGGATGAAAAATATACTTTTGTAGCAGAAGAAAGAAATTCCGGAAGTCCGATTGATATTGTATATACCCAAAGTTTAATCAAAACTACACATAAAGTACAAACAAGAAAACAAGCAGAAGCGGGAACCAATTCCAAATTAGTGACAGTGAGGGTTTTGTGATATTTAGACGTCTGTATCCTTCACTCTTTAAAAAAAATATGTTGTTTAGAGGTGAGACGGAATACCATACCCAATATTTTGCAGTGATTAACAACCTGAAGAGACGTTGTTGATTATATTAGGGGCAGCGTTCCGTAAAGATTTTCTAAAATTAATGACATTGGATTTTTTGGGGGTAGAGTAAGCACCAACAATTTTGTCTTGTTGAATAAAATATTGCCTTTTCCAAAAAGAAAACGTTTTCAATGAAGTGAGTTCTGCGATCACAGTCATCTTCAGTCAACTCACCAATGAGACTTACTGTATAAGGATGGTATTTTGCTTTTTTAAAAATATTTGATACTGAAGACTTTCCAATATCCAAATTCCTAGATAATCCCCTCATTGTACAGTGTGGATCGTTTACTACAAAATTACTTGTTGAATATTTGCATTAATTGTAGGAGCATCCCACCACACCAAGGGAGATGTTTCATTAAAAAAATTGCATGACTCAAAGGTTATTCACCCTGTATTTTTCTAAAAATTAGTAAATTAAAAAAACGATCGGGATTCTTTCACCTTATGATTTACTTAGCTAACAATGAATTTATGCACTGTATATTCATCTCCATGATTAATTTTGAGATGTTTTATTTATTTTTTCAAAGCCTCCGTATTTATTATATCATCCATGTTTATTAGTTCACCGATTGATAGTAGTTAGGTCCTTTTCAAAATAACCGATAATAGTTTGTTGTTTATTATTTTTCTCTGAAGTCATAAACTTCAGAATATCAATAAAATCATCGAACCTATAAAAACTATCATAGTTAAGGTTAGTAATAAAATCTATACATTAATGTAAAAATACATTAGCATAAGCGTTTTTTAAATATCCATGTGGTAATTAATTCAACTTTATACAGTTTAATGAGATTTATTGAGTGATTTCTCAATTGCTTGCTTTGATTAACGGAGAAAATTGAATTTGCTGAAATGTACGTAAATATTGACGGTGAGAAATTTAACCACATTATGTTTAACGATGACATCAGTATAAACTATCTCAGAATAACGTCGAATGAAACTCACTAAACAAGTACATACTCGTCATTTTTAATTTATTTTATTTGGTATCTCCGAGTTGAGAAAAACAGTTTATTCTTATACTATCCAACAGTAGAATTTAAAAAATAATTCTTCGAAAATTTAATGCAGTTCTAGAAAAAGTAAAGTGTGGGAATAGTACATTGTAAAACATGTATCACAATGACGAGTACTGGAAACATGTTTTTTTTAGAAATAAAATTGCAATTAGGGATTTTTGTGCTCATTTATATTGGTACCCTCACCTTATAGGGGAGACTGGGGAGGGTTGAGCCACTTTTTTTCATCAACCTGGTTTTCTGTCGTGTTTTAGTAATCGCATAAAGTTTTTTACATATTAATTAACTATTGGTTTTAATTTTTTAGCACAGTACCAAGATTATTTTAAAAATTGTTATTTAAGCAATAAATAATGGATTAAAGTACCACATGAACTTGTCTCAAACCTCCTTTATGAGGGGAGGCTTGAGACAAGTAAAGGGAGGTTTGAGGCAAGCATAGGGAGGCTTGAGACAAGATTAGTACGATAAAGTCTCGAGTTAAAATCAAATTTATTAAAGACAGTTAACAATTGTTTAACCCTTTAACCCTGCAATAATAATAATTAACAAAAAAATACACATACGTACTTGAAAAAATAAAAGAATACAGCAGTCATAAAAATATTTGCCGAAAAACCTAGAATAAATTTTCATATTTGGAAAAATCGAGTGGAAAAGAAAGGGTCCTATGTGTTCTTGCTGTTCCTCCAGTAAAGGAGGGGTTTGGTAACTTAACCAGATCGTCCCTAGGTGCACAACATTCATCGGCAACATCGGGAAAAATAAATTTGTATCCCGGAGGCTTTAGTCTCATGCATAATAAGTCGTATTCGTTGCCATTAATATTTGTGACCTTAGCAACGTAATGTCGGAAAGTCTTTTTGGTGGGAAATCGTACAAGAACATAGTCATCCTTACGAACTTCTTGATTCATAAAGCTTTCTTCAGCATTTTCTTTTTCAATTTGTTCCTCAATATCGGTTAACTCATCAGAACTCGAAAAATTGAAAGAATCGTTAGATTGTTCAGATTCCTCCATGACTATCTCAATCTTCTTTTGTTTAACGGGCACCTGTTTTTCATCTTCTATCAACAATTTTTTTTTAATCTTTCCACCCTTTCTTCCTTTTTTTTTATTTTGCTCTTCCTTTTTCTTTGCTCTTTCCTCAAATTCTTTTTCTATTAGGTCTTTTTCGGGAGTGTCCGTTAAAATCCGTGTTTTTCCACATTTCCTTCCAGCTTTCTTTTTACGTGGAAGAGCTTTCGGAAATGGCCTTATAACTTCAGGGCTTACAAATGCATTTGGATTATTTTGGGAAGTACTAGGGACAGCTAAAAGTAAATTTTCTGTGGGATGTAAAGCTTCAGATGGATCTGGCCGGTCTGTAATTTCCGAACTGGTAAAATCACTATCTGAGAATACAGCTGGATTGTATGGACAAATACTAGTATGTGAAAATCCACCTACTATATTGGCCGGCGTGAAAGCGCGAACGTAAGCACTTGCCACAAGTTCAGGTATTTCTTTTAAGGATATCAGCTGTGCAGGATTGTTGACCATCCAGTTATCTGCAGCTTCATTATAAAACCTTTTAAAAGGCCCGAAAACATTGGTGTCCAAGGGCTGTAACTTATGGCTAGTATGAGGTGGAATGGTCAGTAGCATTACTCCATTTTCTTTACAAATGTTCAGCCCGTTTGGGGAAATATGGCTATCATGGTTGTCTAGTATCAGCAGACACTTGTGATCCTTGTTGACTCGGGAATAGTTGACGAAGTGCTGTAAATATTTTTCAAAATTCTCGTGGGTCATCCAACCTGATGGATTGACAGCAGCATCGGCACCAATGGGAAGTCCTCTTGTCATATAATCCTGGATCCTAGCCCTCGGAAAAATTAAAAAGGGAGGAATAGTGTTACCAGACGCACTTATAGTGCATAAAACTGTTACCAGTGATCCTCTTTCACACGATGTTGCCTTTGACACCTGCTTCTGCCCTTTCTTCGCAATTATTTTTTGCGGCTTATGTGCTGTTGTAACTCCCGTTTCATCTGCATTATATATGCAATCAGGAGTAATCTGTTCCCTTGTCATGATGGTTTTTAAATTGTCAAAAAATAGCTGCACGGTATATTTATTAAATGCAGTGGCACGTCCTACACTCGTGGCTTCTGGTGTCCTAAGTGATAAGTTACCATGTCTTGACATAAAACCTCTTAGCCAATCACGCGTTGCTGCTCTATTTTTCTCCCAAGCTGCTGAATTTTTTTTGTTATTTTCAGTTGCAAAGATGTAAGCAAACTTTCTTACTGCGATTGGAGTAAGTCCATAATGTAAGTCAGCGCATTTGAGCAGATATTGAACTAGCAAATATAGTTCTTGATTAGTAAAAATTTGCGAAGAATTAAAGTTTGCTACAAACGATACGATTTCGTTTGATTTAAATTTATGCACGTATCTAGATAGTGTCGTTCTATCAATATTATATTTTTTGGCGACTGTGCGGATTTTACCATTAGTACTACATATTTCCCGTACTGCAGTTTCCAAAATTTCAGGATCAGTAGGCACTCGGCCTTTCGATTTCCACTTAAAAGGCATCTGCAAAAAAATTATTATTGTAGATGATGCAGTGAAGATTTTAGCAGAAGAAACTAAAGACTAAACTACGTTGACCTATATTTTTTCACTTGAAAAGGAAAGAAAAAAAACTGGAAACGAAGTACAGGTATTTTCAAACCATGATGGGAGGTTTGATCCGTGTCTCAAACCTCCCACATGAAACCTGTTCATCCCTCCCCTCGTACCAGTAGCCACAACAAATTACGATTTTCAAGTTAAAACATAACCTAACAAATAATTTAATACTTTAAAGTATGTTAAATTATTATGTAATTCGTGTAATTCATTCATATATTTCCAAATATAATAATGTGAATAAAGAATCCTTATACATTTTGTTAAAAAACTTATATTGTTTAGCCTCAAAAACAACTTTTCACTATATCTTTCGTAAACGACTTGGATTTGTTGTTAAACTTAGATAACGTGAAAGAAGCACTGTCTAAGCATCCACTAAACGGAAAAGTAAATTTATTTAAGGATACGTTACCAATGAAACATTTATGTCTCAAACCTCCCTCTGGCTCAACCCTCCCCAGTCTCCCCTAAGGGACAGTTGATAGAATTTTTAAATTTGAATGTTCAATAAATTACTAATAGATAGTTCGGAATTTATGAATATGGAACTAAACTGCAAATTATCATACACTCCACCAGAACTTCGCAATATTGCTGATAATGCAGATAATTATTTACTACCTGAAAAATCTAAACAAAAATATGAAAAGGTGGTGTGTAGAAAACAATATGAACAATTACAGAGAAAATGTTAGCTATAAATGTTAGTCTGTCAACCATAAGTTAAACAGTACATCCAACTGTATAAAAAGTTACAAAAAACTATGCTGAAATGGTTATTTTGTGCAACTGTTTTCGATGTTACAAAGTAAACTTTGTAGACGTGAATTATGAAAAAGCACTTTTGTCACTCATGTGTTTGCCCCACTCACCCTTCAGGCTTGTGCAAACTTCTCCACTCGCGAGGTTAAATTTTCTCTACTTCTTGCACAATATACTATTGTCCACAATCGTGAACAATATTCATTGTTATTCAACTGAAAATAGTGAGCAAAGTAACATATTGAATCACAAGTGCACATGCGTATAATTGGCGGCATGGAATCCTGGATAAATTGTCAAAATTTGGACTAATAGGAAAACTACCATTATTCATAAAATCGTTTCTCGATAATAGACGTTTCAAAGTTAGAGTTGCAAATGAATTTTCAACAAGTAGGACACTGCAAAACGGCGTACCGCAGGGATCAACACTTAGTTGTACTCTGTTTGCAATCGCTATAAACGAAATTTGTAGAGGCGTCGATCAAAAAATCAATAAATGTCTCTATGTCGATGACGTTGCAATTTTTTTCAGCGGTAAAAAAGTGGGAGACATTACACGTACACTGCAACCAGCAATCAATAAGATTATTGAAAATGGAGAAAAAATTGGTTTTAAATTCTCTGAAGAAAAAACAAAATGCGTACATTTCTGTAGACTCAGAAAACCCCATTACGATCCACTCTTATATTTAAAGGACAACATCATAACCTGCGTCGATACTATTAAATTCCTGGGTTTAGTATTTGATAAAAAATTAAACTGGCATGAACACTTAGAACTTATCAACACGAAATGTAGAAAATCCCTTAATATACTCAAAGTCTTGGCACATACAAAATGGGGAGCTGATCCAAAAAGCCTTCTTATAATATACAAAGCTTTAATATTGTCCAAGATAGATTATGGCAGCATTGTTTATTCCTCTGCGAGGAAGAGTCATTTGAACAGATTAAATAAAATTCAAAATTTAGGAATACGTTACTGTCTGGGAGCATTTCCGACGACCCCTGTTCAAAGTCTTTATTGTGAATCCGGTCTAATGCCACTAGAGCAACGAAGATTAATCCTTCAAACATCATACTTCACAAGAGTTAAATTGAATACTAAAAATCCTAATAACCAATTTTTATTCCCAAATATTAATGAATACGACAATAGAGGCATCATCACTCGCCCCCTTGCAATAAGGTATCTTGAGTACTTGAGAAGTATAGACGTTGAATTCCCTAAGATTATTGTTGATGATCAAAGTGACGAACAATCAGCCAATAATGAAGCAGTCAGAAAAACTGATTTTATGAATAATCTAAAAAGAAAAATTATTAACGAATGGCAAGCTATATGGGACGAAACAAATACCTTACTCCGTAGACTAGAACCTGAGGTGAAGAAGAAGTATGAATCCACAGGGTTGAGTAGGTTAGAAACCATTAAAGCATTTAGACTTCGTACAGGACACACAAGTCTCACCCATCAACATCTTCTGAAAGGCGACCCAGCACCAATTTGTGATCAGTGTAATGTGATTATGTCAGTAATTCATGTTATCAATGAATGTCACACATTCAATCCGCAAAGACATCAATATGACATAAAACACCAACTCGAAGAGAACCTGAATAACGAAAATATAAAGAACACCTTAGAATATATGAAGTGCATCAAACTATTCGACAAAATCTGAAAATATAAATGTAGTAACATATATAAAATGTAGTAACAAGAGCTAATGATCAAGAGCTAATGACCCCAGTAGTCGATGCTCCTTATGGGTGGGTTTTTAGTGAGGTACAAATCCCACACTGTTTGGCAACCTACAACTTTTACGCCAAGCGCCTTTTCAAGGTTTTCCCACCCATTAAAAAAAAAAAAAAAAAAAAATTGGTTGCATATTCTGAGCACAATGTTTTCATGGGATTACCTATTAAAATATAATTATGATAAAATCAAATTATGTAGAAAGTGAAGTCGTATCTTGATATTACTTATTCATTTATTTTTCCGTCGACCGTCCATTTATGATGCATTTTAACGCACTCGAAATCGTTGATTAATGACCCCTTATTAATGAATGAGTTTCTATTAATCAACGATTTTATTTAATGCAACCCAACATACATTGTTCTCAAACATTTATATTGGCAGTATACTGTGGTGTAAGTAGGCTTACCTACTAAAATTTTTTGAAATATAGTAGCTGTGTTAGTACTATCTGTCATATGTCATTATGTATTTTATTGTTAATTCTATGTATATTTTAAAATGAAATGTAGGGTCGACGGAAAAGTTTTGTAACGAACTCGTGAATTAAAATGGCGATTAACAATCTCGAACATTAACGAGGTCGCTCCGCACGCTCGTTAAATTATCTAGATTGTTAATCGCCCTTATTATTACTGTTCGATAAATAAATATTAAACATATAAAAATTTGTGAACATGACAATTACGTTGTTACATTTCTTTTTGTCATATTAGTGTTTTTAAATGAAACTCAAGGTCTCTTGTTAATTCCACAATATAATACAAGTTATTGAAAATTCTAAAAAATTGACAATTGTTTCGATAAATCAATATCATCGTCAGAATGACAGAAGTTACATTTCATTTTATGCCTACCTGATGTTTAGTAGTTATATTTTTGGCTAGACCAAGAAGTAACCCAACTTGTGATTGGCTTAATATATGTTTATAGAAAAAAAAGAAGATGTGATATTACAAATATTGAAGCTTAGATATTATTAGCCCTATGGTGATATCCTGGATATCATTTTTCCAATTAAGATCAGTATAACTGTGCAATGATATAGAAAACCAGGAAAACTATATCTGCTGATCTTTACAATTATCACTTAAGAAGGCAGTTTATTAGTGGAGAATTCCCTAGATTTAACTGTTCATTGACAACTTCATATTGTGGGTTTCTTAAATGTCTTCTTATTTCCAGTTCTTCAAGGAAATCCAGTTCTTGTTTCTTTTCACAAATATGCAGTACTTCTAGTTCTGTGTTAGGTGTCAATGAATGATTGGTGTCAAGTAGATGTTTTGCGTAGTGGGATTTATCTGGTTGTTTTAATCTGTATGCTCGTAAGTGCTCACTGTATCGTATTTCAAAATTCCTAAGGGTCTGACCCAAATAGACAGCATTACATTCTGGACATTTGAGTTTATATATACCTGACTTCTTTAATAGTGGTATTTTTGTTTTTACATTTAACAATTTTGTACTAACGTTACTTTCTGTTTTAAAAGAAATTGTTGTATTCGTTGCTGAAGATATTATCTTTGAAATATTTTTAGAAATATTTCCTGCATATGTGATGGTTTTATAAGTTTTAATTTCATCAGCATGTTTACGATATATTAGTTGTAATGCCACTTTTTCCTCTTTTTTACTAATTAGCTTATTTATCATATCTAATGGATAACCGTTAGATGTTGCTATTTGTCTAATTGTATTAATCTCTCTATCAAAATTACATTTGTTCATAGGAACTGAAAAAGCTCTACGTATCATTGAATTATATGCTGCTAGTCTGTGAGACACAGGGTGGTTAGAATTGAATGGAATTGTTACATCAGTTTGTGTTGGTTTTCGGTAAATTGAATAATCAAGTACATTATTAACTCTTTGAATTTTTAAATCAAGAAAATTGATTGAGCTATTTTCTTCAATTTCTAATGTAAATTTAATTTTCGGGTGTAAATGATTGATGTGGTTCAAAAATACATCTAATTGTCGTTCACTGCCCATAAAACAAGCTAATATGTCATCTACATATCTATACCAAAATAAAATATTTTTCGAAATATTACTTTCAAAGATCTTTCTTTCTAAATTGTCCATAAAAATGTTTGCTAAAATAGGTGATATAGGGCTTCCCATTGGTAAACCTTCATTTTGAATATATATCTTATTGTCAAAAGTGAAATAATTCTGATTAATGCATACATCAAATAAATTAAGTATCTCTGATATTATTCCTGGATTAATATTTTTATCTTCTAGTAATTTTCTTACAAGTATTAGACATTCTTTAGGAGGAATTTTAGTAAACATGTTAGTTACATCGAACGATATGAGTTTATAGTTATCTTGTAAGTGGATTGCTTTCAACTTTTTGATTAGTTCTATTGAATTTCTAATTGAGTACTAAGATTCATATCCGTAAGTATTGAGTATATTGTTGAGCTTCTTTGCCAATATATTATTAGGAGCATTAACATAAGAGACTACAGGTCTAATTGGTTTCGTTATTTTATGTAATTTAACTGTTCCATATAATTGTGGACAATGAGGATTCTTATGTATGATAGACCTCTTTTCGTAATCATTTAAAAGATAATTTGTATTATTAACAATATCCCTTACTAGTGTTTTTAAATGAAACTCAAGGTCTCTAGTTAATTCCACAATATAATACAAGTTATTGAAAATTCTAAAAAATTGACAATTGTTTCGATAAATCAATATCATCGTCCGATGATATTGATTTATCGAAACAATTGTCAATTTTTTAGAATTTTCAATAACTTGTATTATATTGTGGAATTAACTAGAGACCTTGAGTTTCATTTAAAAACACTAATATGAGCATATTCCACGAAGTAAGGGTCGAGACAGTCAATATCCCTTACGTTATTAGAAAACTTCTTTGTTGGGTCTGCTTTAAGAACTTTTACATCGCTGGATTCTATAAAGTTATATACTATGGAATTGTAATTTTCAGTCGTCAAAATGACAGTAGCGTTCCCCTTATCAGATTTTGTAACTGTTAGGTTGTTATTCTCTATCTTCTTTTTTATTGCGTTTAAAACTGAAATGTCATTTTTTGTTTGACGTTTAACTTTTGAAGGTTCAATATTTTTGATTAAATTGGCAATTTTTAATTTATCATAAAGAGAATTATTTGAATTAGATTTTAAAGCTATTTCTGACTCTGTAGTTATAATTTGTTTAATATTACTCGTAAATTTAGGTGGTATGCTGTACTTTAAACCTTTATTTAAAAATTCTATTTCACTGTTTGTAAAATTAGTGTCTGAAAGGTTTTCAAATCGTAGTGCAAAGTGTGTTGGTATGTAGGTACTTACAGTTTCATGATGTTTTGAGTATTGAATTTTATGTTGTGTGTGTTTAAGATTCTGTAGCTTCTTTTCTTGTTTCTTAAATTTCATATGCTTCATTGTGCTGACATTTTCTCTAATTTTGTCATCCAAACAGTCAAATTCTACTGGATGTAATTGGAATGTGAGTTCTGAATATACAACTTTTATGTAGTTGTCTAAGGAGTCTCTAACTTTGAACCATTTCTTACATTCTGATTCTATCCAAACTCATTGAGCACATTTTATAGCTTTTTGTGCTTGTGGTGTTTTAGTGTGACATTTTATATTCACATAATTTGGTATTACCTTTTTTCTAAGGCTATAAAATGTGCTCAATGAGTTTGGATAAAATCAGAATGTAAGAAATGGTTCAAAGTTAGAGACTCCTTAGACAACTATATAAAAGTTGTACATTCAGAACTCACATTCCAATTACATCCAGTAGAATTTGACTGTTTGGATGACAAAATGAAGGTTTACCAATGGGAAGCCCTATATCACCTATTTTAGCAAACATTTTTATGGACAATTTAGAAAGAAAGATCTTTGAAAGTAATATTTCGAAAAATATTTTATTTTGGTATAGATATGTAGATGACATATTAGCTTGTTTTATTGGTAGTGAACGACAATTAGATGTATTTTTCAACCACATCAATAATATACACCCGAAAATTAAATTTACATTAGAAATTGAAGAAAATAGCTCAATCAATTTTCTTGATTTAAAAATTCAAAGAGTTAATAATGTACTTGATTATTCAATTTACCGAAAACCAACACAAACTGATGTAACAATTCCATTCAATTCTAACCACCCTGTGTCTCACAGACTAGCAGCATATAATTCAATGATACGTAGAGCTTTTTCAGTTCCTATGAACAAATGTAATTTTGATAGAGAGATTAATACAATTAGACAAATAGCAACATCTAACGGTTATCCATTAGATATGATAAATAAGCTAATTAGTAAAAAAGAGGAAAAAGTGGCATTACAACTAATATATCCTAAACAAGCTGATGAAATTAAAACTTATAAAACCATCACATATGCAGGAAATATTTCTAAAAATATTTCAAAGATAATATCTTCAGCAACGAATACAACAATTTCTTTTAAAACAGAAAGTAACGTTAGTACAAAATTGTTAAATGTAAAAACAAAAATACCACTATTAAAGAAGTCAGGTATATATAAACTCAAATGTCCAGAATGTAATGCTGTCTATTTGGGTCAGACCCTTAGGAATTTTGAAATACGATACAGTGAGCACTTACGAGCATACAGATTAAAACAACCAGATAAATCCCACTACGCAAAACATCTACTTGACACCAATCATTCATTGACACCTAATACAGAACTAGAAGTACTGCATATTTGTGAAAAAAAAACAAGAACTGGATTTCCTTGAAGAACTGGAAATAAGAAGACATTTAAGAAACCCACAATATGAAGTGGTCAATGAACAGTTAAATCTAGGGAATTCTCCACTAATAAACTGTCTTCTTAAGTGATAATTGTAAAGATCAGCAGATATAGTTTTCCTGGTTTTCTATATCATTGCACAGTTATACTGATCTTAATTGGAAAAATGATATCCAGGATATCACCATAGGGCTAATAATATCTAAGCTTCAATATTTGTAATATCACATCTTCTTCTTTTTTCTATAAACATATATTAAGCCAATCACAAGTTAGGTTACTTCTTGGTCTAGCCAAATATAACTACTAAACATCAGGTAGGCATAAAATGAAATGTAACTTCTGTCATTCTGACGATGATATTGATTTATCGAAACAATTGTCAATTTTTTAGAATTTTCAATAACTTGTATTATATTGTGGAATTAACTAGAGACCTTGAGTTTCATTTAAAAACACTAATATGAGCATATTCCACGAAGTAAGGGTCGAGACAGTCAATTTCTTTTTGTCGTGTTGGTAATAGTGTAAATTGTAAACACAGTGTACTTATGAGTTTTCTATTAATAAAATAAGTACCGGGTGATTCAATAAGGGTAACGAGGTACCATATCTCAGGAACTAATAGTCCTGGAGTTTTGAAAAAAAAATATTGTTAAGGAAAGTTACCAACAAAAATTATTCTCCTTCTACGCTCGACTAGGATTTCTCCTATTTGTCTGCCTCCTACTTTGTCTCTATTGCTGTTGTTGTTCAGAGCAAGTTGTCTGCCCACCTTTTCTTTGGTCTTTCCGGTGGTCTTCTAGTGTACGGTTTGTTGTTTTTGCATATGTAAGCAAGTCTGTCCCTTCTATTTACGTGATCGTCCCATTATTTATTCCCATTTATTGATATTCTGAATGTTGCACTGTTCGCGTATGCTTTTATTGGTTAGCTAGTCTCTGAGTGTTACACCCTTTATTGACCTCAGATCTTTCATTTCTACGCTGTTTATCACGTGTTTTTTTCATTTTTGTGTCTGCTGCGTATGTTAGTACTGGCTGTATCATAGCTTTGACCCCTGACAGCAATATGACCTCTTGATATTATGTTAAACACGTCAAACTGATGTTTATCAAGTACAACTCAATTGGAACTACATTGATCAATGCACAATGCACTCTCAAAGTAAGTTATACTATTTGTCAGTGGAGAATGTAGGTAGTGAACAAGTAATTTAAAGGGGAATCTCTCGGTTTCTTAAATGTACATGACCGATGTGATTGATAATGTCAACATAAAGGTACCCATGGACTCGAAATATTAGTCTTTTTCGCACTTGTCCAGTCGCTAAGTACTGGACGCGAGAACGAAATAACCCTCAATTCTTTTTGGCTGTTTATAAAATAACTTATCCTATTAGAGCTCAACTGACGCATCACGTTTAGGCTAAAAATAAATAAATAAATAACTTTGTCTTCGTCTTATTGAATTATAATAATTTTCATTATTAATATCATATTCCGATGCTCAGAAATATCCGTAAAACACAATTTTTGTCAGCAATGCTTGCGAGAAGATACATTAAAAGAAGCTAAAAGTGCGTTGCTACTTCTACACTAGGTGGTCCGGTCATTTACGCCGGTCCTGTAAATAATACATGAGCAACCAATTTATCGTGAGATTTTATTGTACCTTGCGATAAGCACAGAAGGTAAAGACGTCATAAAAGTAGCGTTAATATATTGACTTTACATGTAAATCGCCGCTCTTGACAAATGAAATATTTAAGATAAGAGAAATAGGTCCGAAATGGTTGCATTCGCAGTTGTGATGGTTACTGGATCTATTTCTTCACTTAATGGTGTCCATTGGCGTTACAAGAAAATCATTTATACAACAAAATAGAGAAATACTGTTTTTATTCCGTTAATAGAATATGAGTAAGGAAGGTATTTAACAACAAACGTTATAAATAGAAAGAAACAATAATTTATTTTATTTGTATAACTATTTTACATTACAAGAATCCAAATAATTTGACTATGTATTAAAGTACATAAAAGCATGTGGACTCGACAGGTTATGAAATTAAGTGAATTCTTTTACAGGAAATCAGAAACCTCAGCCCTACATCGAATTATATCTAAGGCGGATAAGGATTACTCACTTCTGAATTTCGCCTCGCCCGAATCAGACTTCAGCTTAGTATCAGATATCGAGAAGCTAACACAATGGTCACAAAAAGCATTGCACGGTCCACGTCATCACGACCTCAACCAGCTGCATATTGACAAAGCAGCTTCAAACTACCGGAACCCTTTTTCCAGAAACCGAGGGTTTCATGGCGGCTATCCAAGACCAAGTAATCAACACTGACATTTACAAGAAGTATGTGGTTCATAATCCCAACACCCAATCCGATAAAAATGCAAAAAGTGTCAGTAAGCATCAGAGAACATTCAATATATAACATCAACTTGTAGAGTGTCAGCTAATACAGACAATTTACTCTGGCATAATTAACTGGTTAACAAGTTGTGTCTTATAAGTACACATTACTACAAGTACCAGTCGCAGAAAGAGCTCCCAAATTACTATTTTAAAATATATTACGATAGGTCCATTATTACCGATAGACAAGTGATGAATAGACCTGACATCGTGGTGGTTCATGGAAGATTCAATTTAGTCCTTTTTGGTTGACGTATCCATACCGAACAACCCCAACGTTCTCAACAAACACCAAGAGAAACTGGCCAAGTACGCGGATCTCGCCATTGAGATTAAGCAGATGTGGCACAGCGAAAATAGTTCCGGTTATTATGTCGTGCTTAAGACCCTGCAAGACAGCATTGCCAAACTAGGACTACCAAAAAACACCTTCGCCGACATCCAGAAGGCTGGGTCCAAAGTTGACGTACCATGCCTTATAGTCGTGTTTTATTACAATAAAATAATGAGAGGCGTCGATAGGTTTGACCAATTACGAGAAGCTTACGGAGTGGGGTGCAAAAGTATAAAGTGGTGGCACAGAATATATTTTTTTATTTACATGGCAATCATCAATGCTGATATCTTGAAAGATATCCACAATAAAACAAAAACTAGTCAATTAACGTTTAGGATTAATCTAGCCAGACAACTCATAAGTGGTTTTACGTCTCGTAAAGGATGCAGCACACCAGTCCAGTTTTTGGGCAAAAAGGGTTGTTCCGGATGAAGTTCGTCTCACTCCAGTTGGCAGCTATTTGCCTAAAGCAATGAAAACAAACTGAAGATATAGGCTTTGCAGTTCAAGCAAACATGAACAAAGAATCAACATAATTTGCTTAGACTGCAATGTTCCTCTTTGCCTAAACACATGCTTCAATAAATTCCAAGGGAAATAATTCAATTTTTGTTTTTAAGACCGAAAAATAAATAGTTCACTGCTTTTCCTTTTTCTTTTTTTTTATCTACCCGAGTAGGTTGGGCGGCGGTAAGTATTTTTCTCAGACAGAAATTTTTTCGATAAAAAGAATTAAACAAAAAACAGGATTCAAATAAAATCCACCAAAAAAAAAATTAGGTGATTCAAAAATAACAAAAATGTAAAAGTGGGGCTCGCGCTCACTAAAGGGTTACATATTGGCTTAGTAAGATATTTTTACTGTTTTCATTAATTTTTATATCTGTTGCGCAGCAATCAGGAATACTGTAGAGCAGCCATGTCAAACTCAAAGTCACTGGTTGGCCGAAAGCATGAAGACCATAGACTAGGTGGGCCGCAAAACCTAATCTTAAAGAAGACAAACTACTGAAAATCTTAACAAAAAAAAGTACTATTATGTTACAAGTA
Source organism: Galeruca laticollis (assembly GCA_963921935.1). Classification (NCBI taxonomy): domain Eukaryota; kingdom Metazoa; phylum Arthropoda; class Insecta; order Coleoptera; family Chrysomelidae; genus Galeruca; species Galeruca laticollis. The sequence continues at coordinate 55,872,540 of OY998181.1, forward strand.
TATTTATTAAATTTCCAATAAAAAGGACATTACAAAGACTTACAAACATTAACTTCTTTTGCCAGATATTTGACATCTTTTGTCTTTAATTAAGTTGTCTATTTGTGGCGTGAATTTATCGGCGGAAATAACTTTTAAAACTGCGTCCAAGTGTGGGAGATTTGTTTCCTTTCATCAAAGAAAATAATTGTTCACACTTATAGGTACTTCCAAACATTGACAGGATTTTACAGGCAAGTTTTCTCATTTCTTGGTATTGAAAAGGCAAGTACTTATAAAATTCGAATGTACCAACACTATCAAACTTTTCTTTTAAATGGGTTTGATACTGAATCTCAATCACTTCCATCTGCAAGTGAGGGGGAACTTTATCAATATCGATAGTGAAAAGACCAGTAAATAAAGAAAAATTGTTTTCTTGGGACTTAAAATCCTGAAAACGCTTTTCAAATTCTGACAGAAGGCTTCCCATTTTCTCTGTATACATTTTGTATGATATTGGGCCACTTGTACTTTCCTGATACGCCTTGCAAGTCGGAAAATGTGACAGATTATCCACCGCTAACTGGTTTTCCCACAGCATCATCTTACACTTGAAAGCTTTAACATGATCATGCATATCTGTTATAACTTGACGTGGTCCTTGCAATTTCGTATTTAAGTCCGACAAGTGTTTTGTGATGTCTACCATAAATGAAAGATCTTGTAAAAAAAGTACGTCAGATAATAAGCTGAGATCTTGTTCTTTCACTTCCATGAAAAGGCGTATTTCTTCTTTGAGTTTCCAAAACCGATCGAGGACCATAGAACACGAAAGCCATCGCACTTCTGCATAATAAGGTAAACCAGTGTACTCACTTTCTAAATCACGTAAAACGCAGAAAACTGTCGCTGATTCAAGCCACGTGACCTTATGAAGTTTATCATTTTTTTCACTGACTTTAAAACGCTTTCCAACTTGATCACTTTTGAGCATAAAACTTCTTGGTGGATTATGCAATGAACATGATGAAAATCTAGTTTGTCACTGCCCGTTTCTCTGATATTTGTTTGTAATATTTTAATGAAGCCATTATTTACTCCAGTCATTGAAGGAGCTCCGTCTGTTGCAACGGAATACAGTTTTGACAAATCTAAATTGTACTTTTGCAGAAGTCCATAAACAGCATTGAAAATATCCTCCCCAGTTGTTGTATCATGCAATGGTACTAATTCCAGTAATTCTTCATAAACGTTGATATCTCTATCAACAGCAAGAAGAAAAACAGCGAGTTGCGCCACACCACACACATCTGTACTTTCGTCACAGGCAATAGAAAATGCAATGAAAGGGTCTGATTTTGTTTTTATCTGTTCGCATATATTGGCAGCCAACTCGGCAACTCTTTCAGCGACAGTATTCCGGTACAAGGATATATTTTGAAAAGCCTTCACGCTCCCGGGACTTACAATTTCCGCGGCCTTTACAAGTCACTCTTTTATAAATTCACCTTCAACAAATGGTTTTGAGTGTTTTGCGATCAACTCCGACAGTACGTAGCTCGCTTGAACGGCAGATTAATTTTCTTGCTTTGGACGTGTAAACATAAGCTGTTGATCTTTTAACCGTGATTTTAACTTTTCGTTTCTAATCATGCCTGTATACTTGTCAAACTTAGTTTTATGACTATCATAGTGACGTTTTATATTATATAATTTTGGGACACCGACTGTACTGTTACAAATCAAGCAAATAATTTTGTCTTTCACTTCACAGCAAAAAAACTCTAATTCCCACATTTCTTGAAAGATACGATGCTCATCTCCAAGTTTCCTCTTACTTCCACTTGGTTTTGAAACAGACATGTTAAAAACTTTATCCGAAACAAATAACAATAAGTACTGTTACGTGTTGTAACAATAAGTACGCAACTAAACTCGCAATTCTATCGCAACTGACTCATAACTGACTGAACAACTGAACTCAATCGAGCGGTATTGGCTTATATATGGATTGTGATTTCTCGACAGTTCTTTCCAGAATGTTCAGGTAGCGTCATCTGTGTTCTCGCGCGATAGAACTTTCCGGAACAAGCCAGGCTTTTAGGTTGAGCGCGCATCTTAGTTCATCATCACAGTACTTTATTTTCGGTTTTTAACAGGCTCGCGGACCGCATTACATGGCTGTTTTCAAAATTGATTCGGGGCCGCAGGAAAATGCTCAGTGGGCCGCATGTTTGACATGGCTGCTGTAGAGTAACTGACTGGACCAATTACATTTCAAGTTGCCGCAAGTTGATTCGTGTAATTTGATTGTACGTAGTTGCACCATATGAACATATCGATTAGAGTTTCTGTTTTTTATTCGTATGAATAGTTCAATGGCCCGTTTTATTATATAATCTTATAATTTATAAACATAGAAACATTTTATAATATTGAATCGTGTGACAGATAGAAAAATAAAAATAGTGGAATTTAAGGTGAATGCGATACTAAAAAAGGTATTGAGTTTAAATCTATTTAATACCTAAAGTTATATAATCAAGAACAGTATTATTTATTAATGGTTAATTAAAGCTACGATAAAAACTTCAAACTAGAAAAAGGCCAACCGAGGTAGAAACGGTTTGGGGCAACGTAAAAACTGCTATAATAGAAACTCAAGAGCAATAAATTGGTTACGTGACACATCATAAGAAGCAGGAATGGATAACTTCTGAAATATTAGATCTAATGTCAGAAAGGAGGACACAAAAACAAAATCCAGTGAAATACAAAAAACTCGATAGGGCAGTTAAGTACAAATGCAATGAAGCAAGAGAAAAGTGGCTATCAGAGAAATGCTCTGAAATCGAAAACCTCCAAAGAAATCACGAGTCTTTCAACTTACACAAGAAAGTCAAAGAAATGACAAATCGAAACAAAAAAACACCAGTTTCAATACTAAGGGACAATAGCAACGAAATAATAACAGAAATTGAAGCCAAACTTAAAAGATGGAAAGAATATGTCGAAGACCTGTTCAATGACAATAGACCAGAATTGCCACCAACAACGGACGATCAAATAAATGAAAAGGGGCCCGACATAACGAAAGAGGAAGTCATACATGCTATAAAAATACAAAAAACCCAAAAAAACAGAAAAGCAACTGGCCCAGATAAGATACACGCAGAAGTACTAAAACTTATAGCAGACGAAGAAGGAGCCGGACTGAACATATTAACTTCACTACTTAACGCTATTTATAGAACAGGTACTATACCCTCAGACTGGCTTAGGTCAACGTTTATAACACTTCCAAAGAAAAACAACGCATCAAAATGTGACGAATATCGAATTATCAGCTTATTGTCCCATGTTCTTAAGGTATTTTTAAGTTAGTGTTTTAAATGAAACTCACGGTTTCTAGTTAATTCCACAATATAATAATATAATTCATACGCGCATCTACAAAAAATTCGAAAGTCAGGTAGATGGCTGTCAGTTTGGATTTCGGAATGGTGTGGGTACACGAGAAGCACTGTTCTCTCTACACGTCTTAACTCAAAGATGCAGAGATATGAACATTAATTACAAAAAAGCGTTTGATTGCGTTAAGCATGACAAATTATTGGAAATTCTTCGAGCCACGGGAATAGATAAAGAAGAGATCATAATCATTTCACAGTTGTACTTGCACCAAACAACAGACATTAAAATTGAGCAATCAACATCAGAGGCTATTACAATAAAGAGAGGAGTAAGGCAAGGTTGTATCCTGTCACCACATCTGTTTAATTTGTATTCTGACTATATTTAGAGCAGCGCTGCAAGGGGTCCAAAGAGGAATAAAAATCAATGGAGTCGTTGTTAACAATCTGTTGTGCTGGCAGATAATCTGGCCGATTTACAAGACTTAATGAACCGTGTAGTAAGCCATAGTGAACGGCATGGATACTCATGAATGTGTCTAAAGCTATGCTTCTTGTTTTTTCAAAGACAAATATAATTGCCAATTTGTCCATTAACGATATACAGGTAGAACAAGTAAATTCATTCAGATACCTGGGGACTATCATTAATAATCAGTGCGACCCCAAGATCGAAATAAAAGCACGAATTGAGCAGACCAGAAAAACATTTATTAATGTGAAGCAATTTTTCACGAGACGCGAACTGAGCCTAGAACTTTGAATGCGCATGAACAGATGCCATATATTTTCAACCTTGTTATATGGCAGTGAAGGGTGGACTCTAGATGCGTCTACAGAAAAAAAGTTGGACGCGTTTGAGATGTACCTATACCGTCGTATGTTAAGAATATCGTGGGTGCAAAAAATCACCAACACGGAAGTCCTTGCGCGGATGAAAGTATCAAAAGAACTGATGCAGATTGAAAAGGAGCGAAAGACGAGATATATAGGCCACATAATGAGAGGCGAAAGGTATGAATTCTTGAGACTGATCATTAAAGGAAAAATACATGGAAAAAGATCAGTGGAGAACTCCTGGCTGAAAGACTTAAGAAGATGGTTTGGATGTACCTCAATTGACATCTTCAGAGCCGCTACATCCAGAATAATGATTACCAATTGGATCGCCAACCTCCGACGAGAGACGGGGGATTAAGAAGGAAACTACTACTAGCTTTATCTTTTTGTTAACACGAATTCTTTACATAGCTAGTTTACTGAATTCTATTTGTTTTCACTCTTGTTGGACAGTGACACTTAGTTTTTCCTGTATGTTACAAATGTATATTGAATATAATAATATGAAATCGATTAAGGTCAATATTTAACTAGACACCATATCCTTTAAACTTTGTACCATTAAATGCCAGGCCCTTAACCAATTTTAATTCTATGAACCTCTGTTTTCCTTTGTTTTTCGAAATTTTTGAGATCTTGGTCTTGATAAGGAAAATTGCAAAATAATTTTAGAACTAGATTAGAAAAAGAAAATATTCTACAGATTTTAGGTGCACTCGAACGCCCACATATAATTACCAAGATAAGCACGCTTCCCGTGTATTAAACTCTGCTGAAAACTCAATCCTCAACACCTCACCTGCCTGAACAACGGTTTCCTCAAAATCAACACCGATACCAACTTCTAACGAACTCCCCCAAAGCGTAATTCCAAACGCAGCCCTGAAGAAGAAATTCTCTTATAAAAAGTTCCCAACAACCCCAAAGGATATATAATTTTGTATCATACCCAACGGACACTCCAAACCTTCTTCAAACATATTAGAACGGAATTTGTTTAATCTATTTTTTTGAGATCAAATCTTTATTTTTCAACTAAAGTAATTGCAAAACATGCAATTATAAAAAACCTCTCGATTGTTTAAATATTCAACAAATTCATTATGAAAACTTTCTTTAGTAATGCTTGTGTCACAATTTTCAAAACTAAATGTAGAAGAAACTCAATACGAAAACCTCAACTAATTTCGCAGAATACGCCGACTATGATATTTTCAAGAGAGCAGGTAGACGGTTTTTATCTGAAACACAGCTTCAGTTTTGTGGTTCGTCGTCATCGGTAGCAGGTTCGAGGTAATTAAGACGTTATATATTTTTAGTTTATCTCTCCACTCTATCGAAAAACCGTAATAATGGACGACTATTTCTATAATTTCATGATTAGCCTCTCATTATTCTCGAGATTGTTTCGTGGGAGTCCCATTCCTAATTACTTCTCTGCTACCGATAATTTTCATGAACATGTTCAGTTTTGTCTTTCCAAAGTTCGAAATATGAATTATATTGTGTTTTTATAATGATTGATTAAGATAAGAATTATTTCTGCTAGTCAATTACAATGAATTTCAAATAATGAAACTATAAGATATATGAAAAATGAGAGAAATACTCCACTAAATGATAATAAAAATTATTAGGAATCTGTTTGCTGGTTCAGAAGTATAAATTAAATTCTTATACATTTTTAAAATATTTGAAATATTGGAATGTTATTCAAGTTTGGCAACTTGTGATCCTCAAAGTATGGATGGAAATATATTGAAATATTGTTCATTTAAAATTGATTATTGACTTAAACTATGTTGTTACTATCGTATGTCATGACTTGTTTGTATGACATTCATAAGACATAATACATGTATTTGTCATTTTTGTTGTCACTTATCACATTTTTTCAAGTAAACTATTGGTTTATAGTATTTTCAATGCCTATTTGTAAATTCCAGCCGCTTTGGCGACTTACGTATGTTGCTTCTTGAACACACAATTAACATTAGGATGGGGATTTAATATGTCAAATGACAATTATATAAGATACTGGTGGAGTAAGTTGATATTCCATTTTACCAGTACCGTAACATGGGGATACTTTAAATTCTGGGTATACTTCATCATTTGTTCAAACTCCACAGCGCGCCGCTGCTTTTCAAAGTAACGAATTTTTGTTTGCGTAGGTAGTAGCATCGACAGTCGGTTGCAAACGTCGAAATAATAAGCATAGTCGCTACAATCCGTTGTTTTGTTTTGCACGTGAATTTTACTATTTATTTTGGCTGGTAAACTTTATATCCACATTGGTGAGTTTTCATATTTAGATTATAAATCTATTTCTTGTGGGTCAAGCATAGAAGTGTTATGCATGCAATACCTACTCTCCATTATAATTAGTTTTCCTTCTGTGTGGGATTTCAATTCAGGGAGTATCTTTGATCAAGACTTGGTGTAACATTGATCGAGTGATCAATGTTACCCCATCACATAGATCTCATGAACAATTGAGCATGTAATTGTTTTCTTTCATTTCAGAAATGCCACGTAAGCATAATCGATTACTTGGCAGCCAAAAATACCGAGATTATTTATCTGAGAAGTTGGAGGAAGCTCTCCAAGCAGTGCTCGATGGCAGTTTGTCACTGCGTGGGTCATCTAGGCAGTTTGGAATTCCGTTTGGCACACTCTATAATAAATTTAAAGGAAAACTTGGACGAACTCCTGGCCGTCCAACGGTTTTCAGTAAGCTAGAAGAAGAGGCTATCCTTAAAGCAGCAGCCAAATGTTCAGATTGGGATTTTCCATTGAATCTTATGGAAATAAGGATGATGGCAAAGTACTACTTGGACAGAAAAGGGATAACGATAAACATGTTTGTGAATAATGTACCTGGAGTTGACTGGACATACAGTCTTCTAAATAGGCATAAAAACTCTAAGAGTATTTTATGACAACTTGGAAAACTCAATTAAGAACTTACTGAGTTCCAACATATTCAATTACGACGAATACAAATTTATCAGAAGACCCTGGAAAAAAACAAAGAGTTTACAGACGAGGTGTGAAATATCCAGAGAAAAATTTGAATCACTCGAAGAGCTGCACAACTATCATGATATGTGGTTCAGCGGACGGCACATTGTTACCTCCTTACGTTGTATTCAAGAGTATCCACCTTTATGATTCTTGGAAGGAAAATGGTATACGAGGACCTCCTTGCTGCGACAAACCATGTTGTAGTTCAGGCACACGGTTCAATCGCACGTCAAGCGGATGGATGGATGGCCTTACTTTCAGAGACTGGTTTCAAGGCTCTTTCTTACCCCATGCCAAACGTTTAGAAGGCCGAAAGGCTCTTATTGGTGACAACCTATCCTCTCATATGGATGTTGACGTAGTAAACATGTGTGCGGCAAATGATATATATTTCATCTGTTTAGTCCCACACTCCATACACATGTTCTAGCCGCTAGACGTTGGCCAATGAAAGAGGCTTGTCGCAAAACACTGTCGTAATGTAAATTACAAAATTTACGATTGTCCACTGTTCCGAAAGATACATTTGCCAGTCTTTTGAAAAAAACTTTAATTGACATGGACGCGATAGCTGCAAGAGTTAGTGATCAGCCACGGGAAGCCACATGCAACTCATCGGCTATCAGACGAAACTTGATAAGCTCATTTCGTTCTTCTGGTATCTATCCTTCAGATCGTCAGCAAGTGTTCAAGAAATTACCAAAGGAAACTGAACAAGAAAATCCGACAAATGAGGTTGAAAGTGCACTAATTGCTTTGCTAAAAGAGCAAAGATTTGGTGGCCCAAGTCGGCCACAGAGGAAGAAAAAGAGGAATTTGACAGTGGAGAAGCACCTGATAGATTTGAAGTTGGTCAGAATTTTCTTCACAACGAGGGAAAAAACATACAAATACATGTGTAAGATTTTAGAAGTGGTACCAGAAATTGTTGTCGTGAGAATGAAATCCATTGGAAAAAATAACAGAAAATTTAAATTCATTGCCGACGATATCTTCGTGATTAGACGTGAAGATGTAATCAAGATCCAGACCAATCCTTCAGAGCATATCGACTCTGATGGTAATTCGTTCTATGAATTTGAGACTGACATCGAAGTTTGAAGTGTTATCATGTTTATTTTTTTTTCGTACGTACCTACTCACTTGTAGTACAATTTTTTTTCAATGACTAAAAACTATATATGTGTTCATGTGCCTTAATTGCATTATTTTTGTATAGAGGTTCCCCCACTCAATAAATTTGCTTGCACAACCTAAATTATCAACCGCAAATTTTTATTTTTTGGTTTTTTGTTAATTCCAGTGGGGTTACTTTAATATTCCATATAAAACGCAATGGCGATCAAAGTATCCCCAATACCAGTCAGTATAACTTTGAACACATCATTTTTATTTTTTATCTCAGAACATACTTATTTTTTTAATTTCATATCTTCAGGATATGTTAATTGGGTAGAACCGATTAATCATCATTTTTAGTTCCCTGTATTGATTGATAAAGACAAGTTATTCAAGTCTGAAAAAAAATTGATCAAAGTATCCCCATGTTACGATATCAGATATCAATTAAGAGCAGTGGAAAAAACGCTGACATCTTTTAAGATATTTATCGATCACATTTAAACGTTATAATTTTTCATTTGTTACTATAAACAATAAAATAGCAATAAATGTTCATAATTTACAAACCTGGGAATGAAAAATAGGGAGAATAAGAAATCAATGTATTGACCAGTATCAGATTTCAATTAGGAGCCGTGAGAAAAACGCTGACATCTTTCAAGATATTTATCGATCATATTTAAACGTTATAATTTTTCATTTGTTACTATAAACAATAAAATAACAATAAATGTTTATAATGTACAAACCTGGGATTGAAAAATAGGGAGAATAACAAATCACTTTATTGACAGAATATAATCTATTCTTAAACACCAGACAGCTGATTAAACTCTGTAGGTAATCGACTACCAGACCTCGATGTTTATTGATTTTAAATCGAACTTTCACTTAAACTATTAACAATGTTATTATATCGAAATTTTTACCTCAACTATAATTAATTCTCGATAGATTAAAAGTAAACAAAATAGAATGTTAATTTCCATTACATGACGTCAAAAATAATGATAGACCCGTTGGAGATAAGAAGACAGATGCAGAGATAGATATGAGAAGCCAATATTCAAATGATACGTAAGAGAGTAGACTATTTCGAAAATGTTAACGGACATTTTTAATTAATGAATTATTTAGATAAGTTCCATAAAGAATGTGGAAAGTAGTTTTTAGGTGAATATAAACAAAACTTAGAACTAAACATCACAGTCGTGTACCAGATATTTTGTTATCATCTACAAAGATTATTTATTATTGAGACATTTTTGTACTATTCTGGGTTTCTAACGTGAATTAGCAATAGCATGGCTAACATGGCGGATTAAACAGTGTGGATAACTGTTCAGTTATTTGAGACCTACACATCCTGAATGAGTCCTTATTTAGGGTGAGCATAATTAAGTAGATAGAAACTTATATAAAGGTAAGCATAATATCAAAATATAAATAGTTATATTAATATCACAACTTAATTTTCAAAATTTAGTCATAATGTTCCATGAACTATCGTCTGGGATTCAGAGGAAATATAAGGGACTCTATATTCATCTTATAGCATGATATAAACTTCCCACATTCTGTCTTCTATTCCAATCACATGGTTTCCACTGTAAATTTTGCTTTAGATTACCAGATGTGGGATAATTCTCACCATCCTTTCTAATGTCTTAGTGTTGCCTACTAAACGAGACTTTGAAAAATCTCGTCTTGTCTCGCAAAAAATTGTAGTCTCGTCTCACAATAAAAGTCTCGTCTCGCCTCATATATCGCGCGAGAATCTAGCAAAGATCTCGCCAAAATCTCGCAAATATTGAAGCACTTCCTTACAACAAACTATTGCACAAAGAACGAACCAAACGCAACAGAAGGCCAACTTTTTCTGAATTGAAACTTCCTTGAATCGATAATTCTCATTATTTCATGAACATCAGAAATTTTTAGGAAATATACTATATTTTTACTCCATAAGTAATCTTGGCAACATCGGAAAATTATTTACAATAATAAGAGATGCATGTTTACTCAGCCGCTTCCGTTCGAATTCTAATTTGAACTATGCATAAGTCGTGCATTGCTGTCATGCCATTTAAAGAAACCATTCTTACACAACAAGACCACGGAACGTTGGTAAACACGCCCATGGAGCACAAATGCGATCGACATAAGAGAGGAGAATATTATTGCCCTCTTTATCTTGTATGATGCCTCTGTGCTTTTTTTGTTGAATCGGAGTCTACAGTTATTGTAAACATAGGCTGCTCGCTATTATGCGGCTTTAAAAAATACGTTTTAATAACATTTAATTAATCTTTGGCATTTTTATCTGTGATACTTAGAGACTCCCGTGCAAGAATTGAGACGAGATTTTTTGAAAGTCGCGCCTTGTCTCGCAAGGAAAATTTAGAGAATGGTTTCGAGTCTCGTCTCGAAAGCGAGACGAGACTCTCGCAAGCGAGATTATCGTGAGCATCACTATAATGTCCGCAATTTTAAAAGCTTTTAACACCATTTATTCAATGTCACTACCTCGAATCGATATTAAAGAGTCGAGAACACCCAGTATCTGGTAGGCTGTTTTATTAATTATTTACAAAATAAAACACTTCCTTGGGTCGGAGAATATAATTTTTCGGGGAGTAGGTCTTCGGATCAGCAAAGCAAACAGTTGAGTCAGTTAGAGTTCAAGTTAGAAAAGCCTACCAGAGTACTCAAAGTGTCCTGCCTAGTGCAGGATTTTTAATGTAAGTAATGGGCCCATTATATTTTCTTAAGTAATTTTGTCAGATTGAGATTGTATCTGCTGTTGTCTGAAATTCTTAAATATACGTTCAGTTTTTTTAAGAGAGTGGTATCTTAATTGACCTAAGCCCCCAAATAGAGTATTCACTAGTTACGTGGGTAGGGTTAGTAGAGGGGTAGAGACCCCCACACTAAATCCTAATAATCCTTAGAAGGCGAGTAACTCTTATTGCCAGTTCATTGGAATGAAATTCCATCATATTCACCAGATCTGATTCCTCGTGATTTTTTAATTTGCTAGAAGCAGTTAGCTAGCACAATATAATATTAATATATTTTCATTACAAATACAAAAAGACAACAACATATATGTGAACGTTTTCCAACAGATCTTTTTTTATCCGCCTCGTATTTGTTAGTAAATTTACTGTTCCCTATTTCATTTTTAAATCCTGTCTTCGCCGAATTATTCATCATGATCTGCGTTAATAAAAAAAAATTTACACACGTTGAGTATTCAATGAAAAATATAAACATTTTAAATTAAAATTCCTGCCTTCTCATAAAGCTTCAATATTACTTTACCGTTATTATATTTAACCCACCAAGGGAGTTATCCGTTTGAACTCCGGTAATACCGGTCCTGATACCAACCGGTAACCACTAAAGGCACTCATTTACGCGGAGAGTGATAAACAATGAATCGATTCATCAGAATAAAGAAAACAACTTGTAAGCAGTACAAGATTCGCTCGCTGAATAATCATAAAAACACGGGGAGCCCAATAAGGCATATATTGGTGGGATGGAGATTAATGTTGCTTAAAAAATACATTTCATCCACACTTTTTACAAAAACAAAACGAAAAGATCGACAATGAAAACGCAAGTAAGAACCAACATTTACTGGTGTAATGTAGGTACAGAAATTTTACAGCTATGGCTATCTGACTCCACTAAATTAGAGACATATATTATAATACTACCAAAACTGCCATCTACGGATGTTAGTAAAACTTTGCGCCATTTACACGTCTCAAGTTACTCTAGAAAGAATAAAATTTCTATTTAATAAACAATTAAATTACCTAATCAAATTTAAATAACAAAAATTTTTGAAATCACGTAAAATACCATGTCGTATATTAAATTTATCCACCTTTTTCTATTTTCAATTGATACTTACAAAGAAACATTCTTTCAAATAATTCTCAATTTATTGACTGAAATTTATTCAACAGTAAAAACACAAGAGCTTTTTTTTTATCGGATAAATTTCTCTTTGCAACGAAACAGTTTTGCCAATCACTAATTTTACGAGAAAAACTGACATGATAAAATCGCGACACCGAAGGTGGAGCGATTTTATCTAATGTCAGTTTTTCGAGCAAATTTAGTGATTGGCAAAACTTTGAGTCAAAGAGGAATTTATCTAATAAAAGAAAAGCTCGAGTGTTTTTTGGCAAGATAAATTAACGACAGAATATATGGATGAACAACAACAATAATTGCGACTCATTGTCATTGTGTAAAAGTGACGTCCGCTTACTAGATATTGAGGAAGAGAAGTTTTTATCGCGATAAAAAAGGATGCACCTTTTTTATCGATGGCAAAGTGACAATAACATTTCCAGGTATATGACATTTTAACATTGGAGTTAATTTATCAGATAAAATTTTTAGTTATACATAGTTATTTTCCAACTCATTTTAAGCTGATCTAAAAAATCATTTGGCAAGAAAAAAAATTTATAAGACTTGGCCCAATTTTTGGTATAAGGCAGGCATATAAATTTCAAATTTCCAACGCGGTTCAACCCGTGAACCTAGTTCGTTTGTTCATAATTCTCATAATTCTAACCGCGGATATATATATATATATATATATATATATATATATATATATATATATATATATATATATGTATATGAATCGTCATTATTTGACGATTATATTGAAACAAGTATATTGGCATTAGTTGAAGAGGTTGGTAGAGAAAATCTTTTTCGAACTCAAGGAAATTTTTGAAGATCATAGAAAAAATGATTGACGCAGAACTCCAACAACATTTACGTTTGACGAGGTCTGCTTATAATGATTTATTTAACAAAATTGCCCATTTGCTGAAAAGCAACAACACATTCAAAGAAAACATTGATCCTAGTTTACAGCTACTATCAACTCTTTGGATTTTGAGCACTCCAGATAGCTATAGGTAAAGTAGGAAAAATTAATAAATTATGAAGTATTTACATTGATTTTATTTTGCAGAAGCATTGCAAGCAGGTTTGATATGGCAAAATCCTCTCTGTTTGTGTCAATAGATAGAGTAATCAATGCTATTATTTCGATTACCGACAAAGTTTTGAAATGGTTAACACTAGAAGAAATATCTCAAAGTGAGGAACACTTCTATTCTATGTGTCAATTCCATGGTTGTATTGGAGCAATCGATGGAACATACATTCCCATAAAAGCACGTCATGAAAATCCAGAGACATACATACATAGAAAATGTTTTTATGGTGTACCTTTACAAGCCATTTGTGATAGCAAAAGAAAGTTTTTAGACATTTTCTGTTGTTATCCCAGCAATGTTAGTGATATTCGAATTTTTAGGAATTCAACCATATTTAAAAACTTCTTAAAACAAAAGATGTTTATTTTCAACCAAGCTCTTTCATAATCGGAGATAAAGCATATCCAGTATATAATTGGTGTATAGCACCTTATAAATATAGGGGATATCTCCATCTTTATCAAGTTAGATTCAATACCCAACTTGCTAAATCCAGGCAAGTTATTGAAAGGGCATTTTGTCTGTTATTTGGAAGATTCAGAAGAAGAAAATGTTTAGACATAAATCGTACAAATGTAATTTCCCACGTTGTTCAAACTGCATGGGTTCTACGCAACATATGTTTAATGTTTAACGAAGATGAGGCAAATTATGAAGAAGAGGACAATTAGTTCTGCATGAAGTCAATGCAATAGTAAATAACATCCAAAATATTGAAGAAATGGAGAATGAAGGAACTAGACTTAGAGAAGAAATAGCAAATAATTTTAATTAATTTAGTTTTGTAGTTTTTGGTTAAGTTAGTTATACCTATTTTTTTTATTTATTTTGTTATTTTGAAGCCAGTTAGCAAATTCCATTGTTCCAAATCTCTGGAAACGTCGACTTCTTCTGTGGTCCAAAAGGACGCTTCGGCTTCTTTGTACTTTGCCCATATATCAGGATATTCTATACGAAAAATCACAAATCTTCTGGGGTTTCCACCGAGGTTTTCACGTAACAGTGGTTCTAATTGAGGGTCGAAATTCGTATCGTCTCCATCTTGTATAGATTTTTTACATTTTATAGGTGATTTTACCGAGGGTGTATCGAGTATAATGTTGGCATTGTTCTCAGTTAAAACCATTTTTTCAGTTTTTACTAGCAACTTTTCTTTATCGTATGCAGGCATTTTGAATTCAAAGCAACGTTATTCGTGTCAGCACAACAAAAAAACACCTAACATAGAACTAGAAGTCCTACATATTGTGATAAGAAACAAGAACTAGATTTCCTTGAAGGATTATAAATTAGAAGACACTTAAGAGACTCACAATATGAAGTCGTCAATGAACAGCTAAATCTAGGGAGTTTTCCACTTTTAAACTGTCTTCTTAAGTCATAATTGTAAAGTTCAGCAGATATCTTTTTCCTAGTTTCCTATATCATTGCATACCGATCTTAAATGGGGAAAAGATCCCCCATAGGGCTAATTATATTTAAGCTTTAATATTTGTAATATCATATCTTCTTCTTTCTCTATTCATATAAATTAAGACAATCACTTCTTGGTCTGGCCAAAAACAATTATTAAACATATCATTTAAAAAAATCCCAATGGCACAGGACCAATTGGACAGGCTTATTTCAGTAACATTTTTGCATAAAACCCAAAATAAAAAATTAGATACAAAAGTAATAGAATATTTTGAGATGTACAAAAAACCAAAGTAACATTTTGGCATAAAATCAAAAACCAAAAAATAAAAAAAATGTGGTAAATTTGTGAATTATCTTAAATAAATGTTTTAATGTACGATTTAGAGAAAAATGTTAAATACAAGACGTATTAAGGTATATGAAAAAACTCGGCAACTTTTTTGCGTCAAATAAAAACAAAGGAAATACGATTTTTTTTTCAATTTTGACAGGCCGCCATTTTGTTTTTACTGGGCCGATTTGGCTCGTTAACGAACTTGTCCAAGAGTTTGGCCTAACCGATTTTTGTAGAGAGTTTGGTTTCGATCCGCCAAAAAATACGTCCTCTATCGTGCTTACAATTTCCGTTATATATATATATATATATATATATATATATATATATATATATATTGTGGCGTTAATTTTACTACGTCTTCTTCGTTTGGGCGCCTATATAAATTTAAAAAAAAAATAATTGTCTATTTTTCTTGATAACTGAAATCTTTCTGAAACGTTGTTGATAATTTTCATTCTACCCCTGTGGGTATTATATTAAAGCATGTGATTCCTCTCAAGGCGTACGCGCTATGGAGATTAGTAAATTCTCGAACATAGACAAATAAGTTTAATCTATGCCCTCGATTGTACTGTATAACTGTCCAATTAGAAAAAACAAAACAAACTGTTCATTAAACATAAAAAAAGAAAACAAATACATTTATTTACATGGACATTTAAAATAGAGATGATGAACGCATAAAAATATCCAAAAACAATTTAATAAATGGGAATTTTCCGAAATGAAATATTTAACTAGCGAGAGTTCGTTACGTCAAACTGAACCTTGCAATTGTACTTGACTGTCGTTTTGTTGTTGTTCGAATCAATATTATAGATTGAATTTATGGTAAGTAGATTATGGATAAACTTACCAAGAGATAATATATTTATTTGTTTTTATTTTAGTTATCCATTAGTAATTGAAATGCAAACCACTACGGCGTTAGGCAATTCACAGTGGATATGTGAATTCATCTGCTAGGTACTCTTCTCCCGGATAACAGGTAACAAACGATAATGTATTATTAAAAGAATAATTATACTCTTCCATATAGGCCTCTGATAACAATGTATGTTGTATAATGTTCAAATTAGTTACTTCCTACGTCAACTATAAACTTTCTTCTCTGTCACTTCTCGACAGGTAAACAATCTTGGTGATTACAGTCACCTTTGGTAAGCTACTTCACGGAAACAAATGACTGTGGAGCAAAAATGAAACACAGCTCCGTCTACCACGATCAAATACCGACTGCCAGGACAAATTTGATTAACATAACCTCACTTATTATATAAGAAAAATATGAATTTTTCTAAACACTAATTTTAAACATATTAAAATTAAAGATTACGATCTACTATATTACCCAAAGTATGTCTTTTTACCCCAAAATTGTTTTCAAGTCCGAAATTTTAAAAATAAATTTGAGTTTGACAGTTCTTGGTATTGAATTTCAAATTTTAGTTTTTCTTATTAGAAACACTTTTTTCACCCTATACTACTGTTTATAGTGACACACTTGACCACTGTTTAGTACTGTTCCCTTCTGATGTCACACACTTTGTGTTGAATACAAATATTTCAAAGACATATTTCCTATCTTATTTAACCTCTTCGATTTACAATAAAGTACAATGTTTCAATATTAAATGAAAGTATCAGTCATTTTTGCTTTAATATTTCCTAACAAGAGTAATTAGGATAGTCCATACACAATTTAACCCATCTCTGTTAGTTAATAAATTAATTATAATACACACGTTATTATATGACTACCTTGTACGATGCATTTCATCCCTATGGATTACTTATAACAATTTAGACTGTAATATTGTATCATTCTGAAAGAATACACTATAAACTTGAATATTATTGACAATAATTACGCATGACATGAAAAAGTTTATGCACGAGGCCGCGCAGCGGCGAGTGCATTTATTTCATGAGTGCGTAATGGGCTTACAACTCGTGTAACGTACTATACTTTTTCTATGCCCATTCATTTTCTTCCATTAAATAAAAAACATCGCAATCATTTAAACTTTACTATAATAGTTGTTAATAACAATTGAACAATTCTTGTAAATCGATTGTGCCTTATTATTTAATTAGTCCAGGAGGAATCAGCGCAAGAGTACCGAAAACTATTCCACCTCAATTTTTTTATGCGATCCTCTTTGAATTGCCCTACTGATGATATAAATGCATGTTGCCGTGGGGCAACCTAGTGCCATATTGTTTAAACCGAAATTGTTTAAACAATTGAAAGGAATTGTTATTTTTCAACCGGACAAATTTTTTTATATTCTTTATTGAAATACAAATAAAAAAGGTCCTATGACTTTTCACGATAAAGTTAATATTTTTAGAGATATGAATTTTTAAAAGTTCGAAAAATCTCAAATTTGAGTACTTTTGACCCATGAAAAATATATTAAAAAAATAAAATAAAATATAAATAATAATTTTTTTGAATTCTTCATACAATAGTTAATAATATTCTTAATAGAAATTTAAGAAAATTTCATTGTTTATACCTGTTTTTTAATTGTTAATTTCGCGCGCTCACAAGTATGCGTCGCTAACTTTAAGTATCGCCGTCTCTCTCTGACTCATGCGCTGCATCGACCTCTCTGTGTCCTGAATCATTATTATTTATCATTTATCTAAGAAACCATTAACTTCATCAAGATTGGTAAAGAGAGCAATGTTATTAATAATTAAATTGTCTACAATTTGTTTTTAACAAAAGTAATTTAAGTATGAATCGGAACATGTAATTAAAATTACTTTTTTGTTATTATCATAGTAATTTATGCATTTTTTTCAACAATAATAAGATATAATGGTATTTGAAAAATTTTTGGAATCACAATTATATATAAATAACAAGCTTTTGCTCAAAACATACATTTGGATAAATGCATTGAATCCGGAATATAAAACATTAGATTTTACGAATTTCGCATACAAACTAGAGAATGATACTTTGCTAATACCTTTATTTATAAACAAAACCCCATTTCCAACTGATCAAAATCTAATGTTTTATATTCCGGATTCAATGCATTTTTCCAAATATATGTTTAAGCAAAAGCTTATTATTTATATATAATTGTGATTCCAAAAATTTTTCAAATACTATATACTATATCTTATTATTGCTGATAAAAATGCATAAATCGCTATGATAATAACAAAAATGTAATTTTAATTACATGTTCAGAGTCATACTTAAATTACTTTTGTTAAAAACAAATTGTAGACAATTTAATTATTAATAACATTGCTCTCTTTACCAATCTTGATAGTTAATGGTTTTTAAGATAAATGATAAATAATGATTCAGGACACAGAGAGGCTGATGCAGCGCATGAGTCAGAGAGACACGGCGATACTTAAAGGTAGCGACGCATACTTGTGAGCGCGCGAAATTAACAATTAAAAAACAGGTATAAACAATGAAATTTTCCTAAATCTCTATTAAGAATATTATTAACTATTGTATAAAGTTTTAAAAAAATTATTGTTTTTATTTTATTATATTTTTTTAATATTTTTTTCATGGGTCAAAAGTACCCAAATTTGAGATTTTTCGAACCTTTAAAAATTCATATCTCTAAAAATATTAACTTTATCGTGAAAAGTCATAGGACCTTTTTTATTTGTATTTCAATAAAGAATATAAAAAAAATTGTCCGGTTGAAAAATAACAATTTCTTCCAATTGTTTAAACAATTTCGGTTTAGACAATATGGCACTAGGTTGCCCCATGGCAACATGCATTTATAACATCAGTAGGGCAATTCAAAGAGGATCGCATAAAAAAATTGAGGTGGAATAGTTTTCGGTACTCATGCGCCGATTCCTCCTGAACTAAATGGTGATGAACTGTTATTTGAAATTGTATTATATTTTGTTCAAGAAATTGACAATATAAATGACGACATTTATTTTCATAGCCATGCTACTTAAGAAAACGTATTCTATTTTTAAAGAAATTGCAAAATGTGCTGCCTACATTTAGGGGCATCACTCTTCCAATCCTAAATATATCTCGCTAATGCTAAAAGTTTTTGTTTTTTAATTGACTAATTTTGTGTAAATAGACCAAATAAAGTCTTACGTAAATAAAAATTTGATTGTAATTTAATTAAACCAAGATGTTTAAGTTTTCTTCTCAAAACGCACGTGTATGTTATGAGATCTCATTACGTGCATGTTATTGTTAAATGTCATTTACAAAGAATGTTGACAGTGCGATTTTTAACGTTTACAGACATGGGCGTAGAAAAATAATATTGCTAAGGAGTAATACGGTTTGTCTTTATTATGGACAGCTTATACTGTTCCGATATATATATATATATATATATATATATATATATATATATATATATATATATATATATATAACCTTTGGAACGGGGGTGATTATGGCATCAGGGAACACTAAAACGAAAAACTGCTTTGACATTTTTCCGAAGTCGGGTCATGCTACTCTCTACAATAGTCCTATTTCAATCTGAAATAAGCCTAAAAGGGATCATTTGCACAGTTGATACTTCTCATTGTCATCTAGATTTCGCCGCTTCTTATTGAAACTATTCTCAAAATAGTTCTATTAGTCTCTAATTTAGTAATAGTTCATTGCCAATATTTCTGTGCTGATGTCTACTATTAAAAAAACTGCTGTTTCTCTTTTGCATTTTATAGTTCCCACAATTAAAACGATATCTATTTTTAAAACGTTGTCATTTCTAATTCATTTTAAAGACGTAAAATACCAACATCTTGGGTTACGTAAAATTTCCATTGTCAAAAAGAACGTTTTTGTATATCTAAATGAAACTTTTGAATTTTTTTATAACAATTTTGGATATTGTTGAAAATAAACGTACTTTTCTCTTATATGATTTCCACTTAAGTAAACACATTATACGATTAGTTTTGATAGCCCATGAATCACTTTTTTCAAATCCCTTTGAGAATATTCCAGGATTCCGTTCCAATTTAGTAGTATCCATTTCCAGAACAGAAATTGAATTATGTTAATCCTTCCTTTGTCCTTATTTATATATGAACAAAGAGCACTCAAGTTTTCTGATCGACGTTGCATTTTATTCAATATTTTCACTGAGTGATTTCTTGAGATGAATCATATTTAAGCTGATTGTAATATATTTGGCTTTATAATTTGTTTTTCAAAATAAACGTGTGAATTTATCAGAGCTTCAGCTGCAGTATCTGAAGTAAACAAGTTGAGTTTTCATTTAATGTAATTTTTTTATTTATTTGTTTGTCTTAATCTTTTATTTGTGAATTATTTGTTAGAATAAATTTTAATAACCTAATGTTAAATTGCTCCAAGCTCTATCTAAAAATATTTTTTTCTGCATAGTGGCTCTTACAAGCTTGTGACGTCCAACTTAATGTTACAAGACTCTACGTTGGGCGTTATTGTATAGAAAAATTCTACTATGAGAATGAATATTACAAAATGGTAACGATATAATGGGATATTGTTGTATAACAATGACAAAAGTACCAAATCAGTAATAACAGATGTCAGTTCAGAAATCCATAATATAAATAGTTTCAAATTTATCTACACCTCATGATATCCAATTTTACTCCTTTGGAATAATTACACTCTGATTAGGAATTGCGGTGGTACAGTTACCGATTAAGTACTTCATTCTTTAAAATAGAAGTAGGTACCATCCCACTTATAATGTGAATGTCTTTGATTTATTACATATTTATAATCTCCAACCCTTTCCTGATTCTTAATCCGGTTTTAAATCGTGATAACAGCGTAGTAGCAATAATTGTTAGGCAATTAAAATGTTAACATTTTATTGCGATATATTTCCCAATGGACGGTGTAATCTTTATATTAATAAATTTCTCTCCGGAAGTCTTGAATGGAAACAATGCCTAAAGGATTAATGATTAACACTGGTCATGCTACTGCCTATAATTGCATGTTCTACTGTACTACACTTGATTTATTAATCGAATGATGATTATAAATTTTCAATCTGCAGTCAGATAAATATTGAATTGTTTTTGTAGATTTACATGATAGAAGCAAATAATAGAGAACTGTTATATCAATCAGAGACATTTAAATTTGTCCACTCTGGAAATTGATAATAGAGGGTACAAATAGCAAATAATTTGAAAATAAGCGTTAGCTGTTTTGCAATATTACATAATTGAGTATTACTGAAATTTTCTGTTTCGACACTTACTATGTGGAATCTACTCATATAACTTTTTTAAACAAAGCTAACTGTTTCTAAATAATTCCACGATATATTGGAAAATTGTTAAAAATTATAAGAAATTGACAATTTATTAGAATTTTTTCAATATATTGTGGAATTATCTAGAAACAGAAATAATTGAGTTTATTTCCAGATGTTCGTTTTAGAATATAGATCCTAAATGCACAAATATTAGATATGTTTCAAGAAGAGATGATCAGCCAATTCGAACAATGGTCTGCTTACTTGTTGCTATACTCGATAGTCGAAATTGTGTAAAGTGAGTCAGAGCTATCTAATCAACACTTTGGTTAAAGCGCAGTTGCCATATGTATTCTAGAGAGAAATGCTGTATTTTATAAATACACTTCAAATCCATTGTGTCAATATTTCAGGTACAAAAGATGCAATGTAATTAAGTCAATACCAATTTAATATATTTATTTCAAATTTCAAGCAGACTAATAATAATTAGTTTACTTGAAATGTGAAATAAAGTGTTTATGTATATTTCTTGAACGCAAAGTTTGTTGTGAAAAACTCGCCGATTTGACAATGTTGGAGAGTCGCTTCAATGTTCCGGCTTTGAGAACGAGATAGATAGATCGAGCTACGCGAATGAGACAGTGATAGTAAACAGTTATGTGAGGTGTTTATTCTCTTCATGAACGTAACATCAGTATTTGTGTTGTGGTTTTGTGTGATAAATCGGTTATTATTGGTATTTATTGTAATATTTATATCGGTATATTTAGTGACAATAATGGCGGAGTGTAGCGGTGTTGGCGATAAAAAACGGCGTCGTAACAATTTAATTCGGGAAGAAAAAGTCCTCATATTAAATGTGTACGAAGGACTGCGTGCCATGGACAAACAGTTGGGTGTTAGTGACGCTGTGATTAAGTGCAGTTATTTAACTAAAGTTTCTGAGAGTACTATATACAATATTCTAAAGAAATCGCGGGACGGATCTTTGACAAGAGAACGAGGTGAAAACTGTAAACCGGAAAGTAGGGGAAGAAAGAAAATTGTTTTGGACGACCAAACACGGAATGCTAAATTGAGCAAGGTAATAGAAGCTGATGATACTTTACCAAACATTAGTGATGAAGTTTTGAGACGAACTTTAAAATTAATGAATTTTCGTTACCAAACAAGAAGTTGAAACAGTGCCTTAATTGAACGAAATGACATTGTGGAATGGAGGAGAAATTATTTAAAACAGATACGACAGTTTCGTAACGAAGGACGGCACATATATTATCTTGACGAAACATGGTTAAATGAAGGCCACACTGTGTCAAAAGTGTGGCAAGACATGAATATACGAAGCAATCGACAAGCCTTTATGGAGGGTTTCTCTTCCGGTTTAAAAGCTCCCTCTGGGAAAGGACGTCGACTGATTATCACTCACATTGGCACCGAGGAAGGATTTGTAGAAGGTGGATTACTAAGTTTTCAGTCCAAAAAAACTGTCGATTACCATGAAGAGATGGATGGTAACCGGTTTGAAACATGGTTTAGATCAATTTTAACAAAGGTAACTCCTGGTTCAGTGATAGTTATGGATAATGCTTCATACCACTCTCGTCGACTGGAGCAAATACCTACTTCAGCTAGCCGCAAGAGGGTTATAATTGATTGGTTAGAGAGTAAAAGCATTCCGCACAACGAGGCAATGCTAAAAGTTGAATTATTATCTCTCGTACGGAAACATAAAAGCAGTTATATTAAGTACGTTATCGATGAAATGGCGAAAGATTTCAACGTCTCAGTTGTTAGACTTCCTCCCTACCACTGTGAGTTAAACCCCATCGAGCTGGTTTGGGCCCAAGTGAAAAATTATGTTGCGAGAAAAAACAGTACATTCAAAATGGCTGACGTTGAGAAACTGTTTGACGAGGCGCTGCATACCGTTACTGCTGAGAGTTGGCGTAAATGTATTCAACACGTATTAAAAGAAGAAATAAAGTTTTGGGATATAGACATACGTGTAGAAGTAATGACGGAACCACTCATTATCGATATAGGAGGAGAAAGCGATGATTCTGAGGAGTCGTCAGGGAGTGATACCGCTTCCAGTTAGTCAGACATTTTACAAGTGACCTCGCAACATACCTATACTTATTGGTAATTTATTTTGGTCTTGACAAACAACTTTTTTTTAGTTTTAGTAGTAGTAAGTTGGAATTGACTTTTAAACATTTTTTTATTTTGTTTTAACTTACTTATGAACAACTTGTGATAAGTTATTATTTCAAATGTTTTAAATTGAAATTCCAGATATTTCAGTATTCGCACCCTTAAACTATGATACGCTCATGGAGTTCACTTTAAATCGGTAGATAACCGATGACGTCACTTTACAGAATTTCGACTATCGACTTTTTTATATACATCTTATTATAGCTCATCCTTAAAAATGTGTATTATTCTTGGTAACACCCTGTATATACATAATGATACCTACCATAATAATTTCGTATTTCAGTTCTCTCAAATTTAAACGCCAGAGCGTACAAGAACATTTTCTATTTATTTTTTATTTAGGACTATTAAGAACCCTTCAAAAATGATGCGCTCATGAAGTTCGCTTCTGCAACTGATTTTATGGACAGTAAGAGCGATGAGTCACTTTACAGAATTTCGACTATCGAGTATATCTGTTGTTGAAACTGGTTTTTTTAATCTGAAACATTAGTATAGAAAATGTTCATTTTATGCAAAAACTATGGAATATTGTATAGAAATTGGATATTTTGGTATCGAAAACTATCTGTTAAGATTTGGAAACCTACTCATTTAGTGAGGTTGCTGGATCCTTCAAGAAATTATCTAGAATCAGAAAAATTATAAGTCACCGATGCATTTTAAAAAAACATGAGAATCAGAGCTAAAACATTTGGACACCACATGTTTTACACTCTATTTGTATCTGTATTTAATTCGTGGAGAATCTTTAACTATTTGAAATAAACGTAATCTAGAACTGACTAAAGGTGAATACATACTACACAGACGGGACATGGAAACACGTCATAATGAGCTTGGTATAAGAATGCAACACATTGTGTGTTTACGTTTAAATTGGAGTCACTTGGTTTCTCGTGTACCGTTTCTAGTGATTTTGTTCAATTAGTTTTCTCACTAACTAATTAATTCAAAAGTTCTTTTTAACAAACTAAGAACTAAATTTAATTAGCCATCTTCCAACCCTAACTCCTTTTTCGTACCAACCAAGCTTAGGAGATGGTATAATTGAGTTTTTGTCATTCTGTATTAATTGACGCATTAAATTTTGGAACTTCCCGAATCCTCGCCCCATATTAATAGGATTCACCCCTTCTCTTGACGAGAAAATGGGTGCAATATAAACAGCAACATTTCTTCTTCCATTTTCAGAATGTCAAAAGCACGGAGTACATTCTGGATTTACTGAGACAATATGAGCAATTTTTACTTCCTTATAAATTGGGACTACAACATACAGATAACCGAGAATACCCTTTTTACATATATATTATATATAGTACTTGATTGATGAGACTACAAAATTGATTTGAGTCTAATTTAATAAAACTGACATCAATACAATATTGAATTTTTAATGTAGCATACTGAAAAAGTTACAGTTTAATATTAATCAACAATTACAAAAAAAACTGCAATAAAGTGTTGCGAATAAATGTTATCTATTTAAAAGAATCATTACATGTGACGTCCATTAATATTGAAATAGGAAAAATTTCAATTTTATGGTTAATCTAACTGAAAACAGAACACAAAACGAATATTTAATAGATTGTAAATTGCAGTGGCGAACAATATGTATTTCATAAAATAAACAGGAAAATATACATTTAAGTTATTATCTTTTAAAACATTGTCATACGCTCTACCAAATGAACAATTTTATCCCGACTCTACACTTTCTACCATTTTTTGAAGAATTAAAACAGAGTGTATTTGCTTATGTACGCACTTCTTTAGCGTAAAAAAAAACAAAAAAAACGGGTTTAAAGAATAAAACTAACTTTTCCATTTTTCCCAAAATGTGGTGTATAGGACTCATTGTACTGGCTCTGGTGCGCTGAAAATCAATAAGTTTCATCTATATTACACCCTGAATAATATCCAATCATAAAATTGCTCACTTGTATATACTTCGGAGGCTGTATCGTGCTAACAACCCGAAATTTCTCCAAAAATGACCAAAAATGTGGTACTTTAAGTACCATATCACCCGTTCTACTGGCTCTAGTGAACTGAAAATCAATAGGATTCATCTATGAGACGCCTTTAACAATATTCAATCATAAAATTAGTCACTTGTATGCACTCCGGAGGCTGTATCAGGCTAACAAATCGACATTTTTCCACAAGTGACAAAAATTTTATCTCAAAAAATTACTCTAAATGTAGCAAAAAAATTACAGAGTTAAATCAACATTTTACCATAAATAAGGCCGCATAAATTTACTAAAAATATCCACAGCATTCCTTCAAAAAATATAGTCGAGCTCTAATGGCTAGCACATTTTTGAAGTAAAAAGACAACAGCAAAATCTGTACCGGATTTACAAAATTTCTTATGGACTAGATAAAAAACAACTCAATTTTTGATTACAATAAGTGAACGTTCAAAATCCTCTAAAGCTATATATAATGTTACAGATTTTTGTACACATCGTATAAAAATAAGCCGTGAATAAGTGTTCCACAAAAAGGAAGGAGACCTCGGTGTTTGTTGTTTTGGCGTTATTCTATCCACGTAACAAAGTCTGACGAGATGAAAGGAATTACTATTACAGCTGGATCTTGAGCTTCCAGTAGTTGATATTAGGATTTATTGCAGACGTTAACTCGAGAATATCGTAATAATTTTCTTAAAACTTGTTCCTAATGATCTATCAGATTTTACTCCTTAAATTTATATTTTTCCCCAGCCTACCAATATTTCCCTATAGTTAGAAGAACAGTGTGTAAGTTCAGGCAGGCTTAAATCGAAAGATTTTCCCAAATTTTTTAAAATTACTCGTACCTTGTCAAAGGGAATATGGCGAACGCTTTATTTGTCAGTTACCAGAACTAAAGTGAAGCATTTTTTGAAACGTAAAAATCCTGTAAATACACCGATACAGATCTCAGTAAATGATAACAATATCGAACCAGAAATAACACTGGAGGAACTTGAAGCAATAATAACAAAATAGAAAAACGAAAAGCACCTGGCATTGATAATATAAACAACGAGTTAATCAAGTATGGAGGAGAGAAACTAAAGAGGGAACTTGTCACCTTATTTCAGAAGATTATAATATCCGGTGTCATACCCTACGAATGAAATTTAAGCATATCAGTACCCATACATAAAAAAGGAGGAAAAAGGGATCCCGACAATTTCAGGAACATAACTTTGTTGAGCTCAGTATTAAAACTTTTTACAAAAATCATAGCGATAAGACTTGGAAACAAGATTCCGATGACGGAAGAACAACAACGGTTCAAACAGATCAGATCGACGGTACATGCAATATTCATAATACGGCAACTAACAAAAAAATCAATAGAGTTCAACAAGCTTATGTTTGTATGTTTTGTTGAACTCACTAAAGCCTTTGATAAAGTACGGTTAAGGGACGTATTAGAGATTCTAGAGAAGAACAATATAGATCATAAATATCAAAATATTATTAAAGAACTGAACACCTGAAATATAACGAGGATTAAAACCAGAACGGAATTGTCCAAAGAAGTACAGATTATGAACGGGATACGACAGGGAGATAGCCTTAGCCCTACACTATTCAATATTATCATAGACATAATCATAGAAATCGTTAACAAGGTCAACGCGGGGTACAGAATGGGAGGACAATCATTAAAAGTGTTATGTTATGCAGATGATGCGGTGCTAGTGGCAGAGAGTGAAGATGACTTACAGCGCCTACTCTACAGAATGAAGACAACGGCAGATGAATAAAATATGAGCATTTCAATTAAGATTACTCAATCAATGGTCATAGCCAAAGATCCGATTAGATGTGAACTAACTGTCGACAACAACATAATACAACAAACAATGAAATTCAATGTCGTGTCGATCTTGATTGTTGTCCTGAAAACTCGGGATCTTCCAATTGAAGGCACAAATGAGCGTTTGGTTTCCCTGCTGAAATCCGTTGTTTTGTATTTTCCCATGTTTCAATTAACATCTTTGCTCCCAAATTTCACTTCCTTATTTGGTTATACCGTGCTGATGACAGCAAATGAGCCAGAAACATGTATGTCCGCGGTTACCACTCTGTTTCAGTAAACCCTATTTTTTGTGTGAATTACCCATTAATCTCTTTATTGTTGTTGTTAACATATCACGCGATATTCCTACATCTTCTTTGTTATTTACTATGGGTCGGAAGGTTCATGGCGGGGGGCTATATGCGCCTCCGTGTCGATCTTGGTTGTTGTCCTGAAAACTCGGGATCTTCCAATTGAAGGCACAAATGAGCGTTTGGTTTCCCTGCTAAAATCTGTTGTTTTGTGTTTTCCCATGTTTCAATTAACATCTTTGCTCCCAAATTTCACATCCTTATTTGGTTATACCGTGCTAATGACAGCAAATGAGCCAGAAACATGCATGTCCGCGGTTACCACTCTGTTTCAGTAGCCCTATTTTTTGCGTGAATTACCCATGAATCTTTTTCCGCGGCAAGTGCAGCATCCATGGGCTATCGTAGGCCGGTCCCAGACACTACGTGTATTTGGCAAACATTTGGTATTCAGACTTATTCGCGTAGCGTGTGGGAAGTTAACTTTGGCAAATATTCGTCCTTCGTCATTTTCCCGGCGCTGGTCGGTAAACTAGCAGGAAGTAAAGGATGCCGTAGTGCAGCGTAGCAAACTATGTGTACCTTCGGCAGTGTACCTACACGCTTCGGCATAGTAGATGAGGTATGCGGATAGTTTTTTGTTTCAATTTAGTGGTGATTATACAGTACACGTATTATTGTATGCAGTGTCGCCGTGACGAAAGGTTCGTTTCTACAAAATGGAGTGGACGAACGAATTAACGTTGGAGTTTTTGGGGTTGTTCGAAAATTAACCTATGATTTGGAATCCAAGGATTCCAGACCGTGACGTCACTGTCTCAAATTTAAACAATTATCTAGTCCTAGTACCCACCTAGAACGACTTCGATTTAAAGACACCATCCACCATCTTCTCTTTGTACGATTCTTTTGTTTTATTCTTTTAAGTAGTGAAGCATTGACTGCTTAAAATAACACAACTAGCAGCGGCAGCAATCTTTAAACTGAACTAAATTAACTAAAATAATTGCATAAAAACAAAAACGCCACACGCCACTGAAAATCTACGTCTTTCTGCGCGAATATTAGCCAAATGTTTTCAAAGTCAAACCTTTGCTATACTACAGCACCGTGTGGGAGATCAAGCAAACATTCGTGGAAATGATAAATATTGGCCTATTCGCCAAATACACGTAGTGTCTGGGACCGGCAGTAGAGGGAGTGCGGACTTGAGAGAGCCAATCACGTAGTAAATTTCAGGCAACTGCCTGCTAAAAAACAAATTATTTTGTTCTTCAAGTAATGACTAGGTGGGCGGCAAGATGCTAGGCTTGATGCACAACCGCAATATTTATGTTTGCACCCATAAAATTCTGCAAAAATAATGTGGCTAAGTGCGCGGCGATGTGTCAGGCGAGATGAATTGCTCCACTATGTTTTTACCATAAGACATAATCGTTTTTGCGCTACATAACTTTGTGGATCTGGAAGCGTTACTAAAAGGATGTCAGAGGAATGTAGCCAACTTTTATACTACAAATTCATCTGTTCGCTTCTTCAAATATTGTCTGGCCATTATTGTTTCCATCTTGTTTCCACGATGTTGTTAATTTCACATTTCTGAACATGTATAGGATCATAACCTTCAACTAGGTACATTGGTAGTTTCACAGCAGAGTAAGTAATTTATAGCATTTTCATAGATTTAAAATGTCCTTACATTGTCATAAATACCCATATTTTAATAATAACAAAAAAGAAATCGTCCAAATTCAATATTTGTTGATATGTAATATTTTTTTGCGAATACGTGGCTAATTGAGTTTTTATGTGTTTGTTCCAGAAATGTTGTGAGTCCCTTATATCGAAACTGAATTTTTTGAGACATTTTCAATTATTTAGGAAAATTCGCTATAGGCAGGACATGTTCCCAGGCATAAAGAAAGCTGGAGTATTCACATTACCAGATAGGAGATCAAATGGAGAGCGTAGAAGTACCGGAAAACTACAACACAGGAATAGTACGATGAACTGAAACAAATGGCTGGTTTTAACTGGTACCAAATTGTAGAGGCGAGACTACAATATATATATATATATATGTATATATATATATATATATATATATATATATATATCAGCTGAAATAATATTGACTGAACATTAAGAGCAGTATGGTTAATTTATTTACAATGTGATTTGTATTTGTTATAATATGTAGAAGAAAAAAAATTGTCACTTATAATTGCACAAGTGGTTTGTATTTTATCGGGTAAATTTGGGTTGTTTAATGAGAAACTGTTTCCTAGTAATTTGACGAGAATAACTGTCAACTATTAAAAACACGACACCGAAGGTGGAGTGTTTTTAGGTTGACAGTTATCGAGTCAAATTGCTAAGAAACAGTTTAGAATTTGAACAACACAAATTTACCCAATATCAATACAAACCTCTAGTGTAATTCGGCAGGACAATTTAATGAATGAGAAATTTGGAAACATATCAATGCAAACTTTATTTATGAAACATTAAAAATAAACACGTTTTAATTTTAATGTACAATTTGACTTATTTCGGCGTTCGTAGACACACCGAATCGACTCATTGTTAGTTCTTGAAAATTCAATAAATTTTTGACAAACATGCCAAACTATTTATTCTGGTAACCAACACCGCGATAATTGATGAATAAATGAAGAAACCACTAGTGTATTTGTCGCTGTAAAAGTTAAAGCTAACTTTTGCCGCTGTCAAAGTGACAATTGCACTGTAGCATATGCGATTTTTTATACATGAGTTAAATTGTCAACAAAAAAACTGTGTAGCTTTGAGGATTTAAAAAGTTGCGACTCAAATATTTTATGAAAACATTTTATCCAGCTACCACCAATGATGGGTGACCACAATACAGGGTTTGTGGTCTTGACAGATTTGCCTCAAGCCTACAGAAGTAAACGGGGAGTTTTTAGAAAGAAATTAAAACATTTTTCCTGTCCATTCGTAAAATGATGAATCGTAATTTTGAAAACTGAAACGTTTAGTTGGTATTGTTAAATCTGGATATATTGTACAACTACTTCCATGGAATAAATATAATTAAAAGAATTATTATAACAATTGATAATACCTGGCAGTGACACATTCTATGAATCGTTAACAAAACATTAACACCACTGTCTTCCAATTATAAATGTATTGCATAAACAAAATTTTCTGGTGACAATAAAATATTACAGTTTCAATTTAAATTTTCATTATAGCATACACGGACGTTGATAGAGTTCCCATTTGGGACTAATAATTTCTATTCGTAACAATTAAATGAATTATACTACTTCAAAGAGGTCCTAATGGATTTCACGCTAATATATATGTGTGCACATATTTACTTAAATTCAACATTCAAATGTGGAATTTGTAATAGGTTTGTTGTGTCTGGTTGTCAAAACGTTTTAATAATTATTATAGTAAAAAGTGATATTTCAATTTGGTCTATTGATAATGAGGATAGTTGAATTGAGTATTTATTTAACAATTTGAAATAAAACAATATTTATTCAGGGATAAACAACCACCCAATATAGAATTTAGAAAGTAAACTACTATATAAAAATAAACGGTTTTACAGATTAAAACTAACTTTTCCGCATCTGTAAGATGCCCTTAACAATACTCGATAATAAAATTGTCACTTGTATACACTTCGGGAAATGTATCGTGCTAACAAACCGAAATTTATGCCAAAATAACCAAAAAGGTAGTATATCTGGATTTATAGGACCCGCTGTACTCGCTCTAGTCATCTGAAAATCAATAGGGTACATCTGTGAAACACCTTGAAAAATATCCTATTATAAAATTTGTCACTTGTATACACTCCGAAGGCTGTATCGAGCTAACAACCCGAAATTTCTCTAAAAAGGAGCAAAATGTTGCACTTCAGCTACCATAGGACCTGTCGTACTAGCTTTGGTGAGCTAAAAATCAATAAGGTTCATCTATAATACGCCCTGAATGATATTCGATCATAAAATTGGTAACTTGTATACACTCTTGAGGCTGTACCGTGGTAACAAACTGAAAATTCTCCAAAAATGACAAAAATTTGGTACATAAAGTACCATAGCACTCGTGTACTGATTTTAGTCAGCTGAATATCAATAGGGTTCTACTGTGAGTCGCCCTGAATAATATCCAACCATAGATTGGTAACTTGTATATACTCCGGAGGCTGTATCGTGCTAACAAACTGAAATTTCTCCGAAAATGACAAAAATGTCGTAATTAAAGTACTATAGCACCTGTTCCGGTGAGCTGAAAATCAATAGGGTTTATCTGTGAGATGTCCTGAATAATATTCAATTATAGAATTGGTGACTTGTTGCACTCCGGAGGCTGTATCGTGCTAACAAGACATGTAACGAAAAGTGGCCGACTACAACGACGACGACATATACACAGGATTTTTAAAATTTCAAATTTTTTGTGGGTAAACCAATACTTTTCTCGAATATTAGATAGGTTGGGTGGAAAAGTAAAAATAATGAATATAGGAAATGAGCATGAAGAACTAGAAGAAGGATATGAAATGGAACAAGTCTTTTTTTCATCAATATCTAGAAATAACACTTGACAAAAAGGGGGCACAAGAACCTGAACCTACGTTGTGTTACAAAAAGAAATAGGAATATATTTACAAATTTAATCAAAAGTGGAAATGATTGGAAACAGACAATTTAAAAGTAATGAAAATATGGAGCGAATAAAAAGAATAGGGAATTTAGTAAAAATATTGAAATATGGGTAGCACCATGAAATTTGGCAAAAAATTTGCTGAAAAAGTGATGAAAACGTCACAGTCTAATCAGTTGAAATTATTAAAGGTAGGGTTGGAAATTTTTAGGTTATATTATATCAGAAACGTTTACTTTTTATTTGGATTAGTAACAGTTCGAGAAGGAAACTTCGGAACTGATGAAAAAGTTCAAGCCGATCATCGAGAAGATGTAAAGGCTTTATCTAAAAACCATCGAAACCGGGAACAATTTACGCGCGTTAAAAGAGAGGCGGTTACAGCCGTGGTAGGTAGATGTATTTCGGAATGTGAAAAATTGGGCCCATTATTCGAAAATTGTGAAGAAGAATTACAAAGGCAACACGAACACATCAAGGAGTTATTATGCGAACAAAGAAACAAGGTAAGTCAATAATTGTAATTAGGCAATAAAATTCTGATTTTAGGAAGTTTTCTTGGTATTTGCATGTGAACTTAACATTTAATCCAATTTTTTAAAATTCAAACACATTTATAGATGATACATTTTTGGAAAACACTAATTAATGTATTTTATAACCATAAAAATTAATATTAAGAAAAAAAAATTTCCTGAAATATTTATTTTCAATCATCTCTGAAATAGAGTTGGCAACACTGCATATCGCTAAATGGATCGTATCAATATCTTCAAAGACTCTAAATAAGAAAGTACGCCTCTGTACTGGCGAGACACTTAGATCGCAATTAATGGTCAACAGATTTTGCATTTCTCTTTTTTTTTGTTTATTGCAATTAAGACAACTCGTCTTTGAAAAGCTGAAAGTCATTTTTGAAGAACAGTTTTCTTCATATTTTGAAACTAGTATCATTAATACTATCAAGTTAAACCTTTGTATACAACTACACTACCAAATTTAGAGAACCTTAGTTAAAGATCTTGCCTTAGGTAGATAATCTTGCCTTATTAAGCAGGATATTTAATCTAGCACTTGATTGCTTTGAGGTATGTGGGTTTCGGATTTGTTGAGTTACGGGCGATATTGTGAATTGAAATTTCAGTTTTCCAACTCCATCTTCGTATTTAGCGACCCCAATAGCATTTACAAACTTTCAGGAGGAGAACAACTGGACAGACTTATTTCTAGTAAATTTTTTGCATCAAATCAAAAACAAAAAAATACAAATTTTTTTGGTAGTTTTGTGAATTTTCTTAAATAAATGTTTTCATGTACGTTTTAGAAAAAAGTGTTAAGTACAAAAGTTGTACAACGTAAGTAACTGTTTTATCCCAGATCAAAAACAATAGAAATACGATTTTTTTTCAACTTTGACATACCGCCATTTAGTTTCTACTGGGCCAATTCGGCCCGTTAACGAACTCGTCCAAGATTTTGGCGCAACCGATTTTTGCTGCGAGTTTGGTTTCGATCCATCAAAAAATGCGCCATATATCGTGCTTACAAATTCCGTTATAACACGTACATATACGTATAACACGTATGTTGTATACTGAGTAAACTCACAATTTCAGATTTGACTGGATTATATACGGTTTTTAAGGATTGCTCTAATCACTGAGTTTGTAGGATTGAGAATTGAAGTTTATCTTGTAGGATTTACAGTTCACTGCATTTTTGAGGTTAAATTTTCTTTTAAAGTGTTTGCTTGTTGAGAACGACTTTCCAAAATATATAAAACACTTATAAAGGTAATATATATATATATATATATATATATATATATATATATATATACAGATCCTTTATTTGAAATTTAAATAAACGATAAAAGAAAGGAAAATTATTTATACTTTTGTGTGCAATACTTTTGATATACACAGTATTATATATAAAATCAATATTTTTGAAGGAATCATCAGTATATATAAAATTATACATTTTAGAGTTCCGATGGTATTTATATAGAATGTATTTAATGATGAATAGATCATGTTACAATTTGGAAAAAATATTGAAAATTTCAGAAAACAGAGGTCACTGCTAGCATATTTACAGTAATAATAGAAGAATTTAAAATCTCTCTTTGTTACTGGGAAACAATTTTTTTTAAAAAAAGGAAAAGTTCGTAAGCACAGGAGGAGATAATTATTTATTTGAAAAAAATGTAGTTAGTTGAATTTGATACCTTGAAAGGACAACATCGTATTTTAGAAATGCCCAAACATTTTGTAGAAAATAAATGAAATAACAAATTTGATAGTATAATCAATAATTGTAACGCTTCATTCGATACCCATCTAAATTCAGTGCGTGTGTGTTTTTTTTGGAAAATTTCTAAATCATATTGGAAAGAAAGTGAAAGTTCCAGAATTCTAAATTAAATTTAGAATTGTACGAGTTGCTCCTGTTCCTAGTTGGTGAGTCTATTCCAGTTATTATTATTTAGCAAATGATCAGGCATTTGAACAAAATTTTAAATTAGATGCATCTAAAATTATAAGAAAGAATAATTTCAATTCATATGAAATACTGATACGTATAAAAAGAAGCTGAACTATTCGAATAATTATTACAAAACTTCAGGACGGTGATCGTGGTATTTGACATTCATATGAGTCAAGTGACAATTTAAATGATGAACCTTTTAATTGAAAAATTTATAAACGTTGCAATTAGATATTAGGTGTGTTTTTTTGGTTTGTAGGTTGTTTTTTTACTGTTAATCTTTCAGTTCTACAATTTTGTTATTAGATATAAAAATAGAATTTGAATTCTGAGACTTAATTATAATATCTAAATTGGAACCTTAACTTACTGTGGCATTTGTTATATTATATTTGGAAACAGTTTAATAGGAATTAAATTCATTTAATTCAATAGAGATTTTATTTTTGGCAATGACATTTCAATAATTATTAGTAACAAATAAATCATTTAAATATCATCAATGTCATAAGGGAATTGTAAAGTCTCATAATATAGCACAAACAGTCACACGAGACTATTGTGTCATTATAAAATAAAATAATAAGAGTTAATATTTCTTTTGGATAAACCGTAAAGATCATTAGAACTTTTTTTAATTTATTAGCGCATTGATCCCACCCTGAGTAAAGAGTGGTAATAGTTCTTAATTAAAAATTCTATCTTTCAATGAAAATATTTTTTTAAAGCCGGCAATTTTGACAACTATTGTCAGTTTGAAATATTCAACATACGGTAATAAAGCTGTGTGTACAATTGTGTCGTTGTAAAGCTGCGTGTACAATTTTGACGCATCTAACGTAAGGCGTATATTACGCTGGATCGATAAAATAATATATTAGAATATATATATATATATATATATATATATATATATATATATATATATATATATATATATAATTCAAAAAATCACGGGGATTGCAGCTTAAATAATGTTAAAAATTCTTGTTATACGAAACCGAGCGCTTTCGAAAGACTTTTTCTTTCTTTTTCAAGGTTGTAAGGTAGAATTATTGGAAATCAAATAAAACGGGATACATAGCAATCACTTCTAATTTCAATTCAAATCAAAATCACTGCCTTATCATTGAAATAAAATACAATAAGAAAACGAAAAATTGAAAAATTAAGTTTCAATTATACATGTAAAATTGGTACTTAGCTTAAAACCCTCCTGAAGGAACACATTTTGGTTTTAAAATTCACCACTACTACATTTTAAACGAGAATATTAGAACTAATTCGGTTGTATCAAGTGTATATAGTTTTTGGATTAAAGCTACGTTTTTTTAATTTTCAATACCTATTTACAGTCGTATTCTCTTCAAGCGAGTTTGTTTTATTTTATATCTATATACCAGGGTAGTTGAAAATTTACGAGTGTGATACCAAATGCTGCACCAATCTTAGCAATGAGATTAATATTTAAATTTTTGAATCTTGATGTCTAATTAATGTCAAAACTGAAGAAAAACCTTTTTTAAAAAAATTCTTTCATATAACAGTTGCCTGCTGTTATTTTTTTTGTTCGTTTTTTTTTAAAGGAGTTGAATCTGCTCAAAGTCACCAAACCGCATGAACTCTCACTTCCTTGGTCCCGTGGCTGTGAACATATCCAGGCAATTATCACGTGTACAAAGGTTAGCACCGGCTAAAAGAGAACGACACCTGTAGGTGGTAAGTTTAATTATTTCAAGAGGTTTCTTTAAAAAAATCATCAAAGTCCAGTCTTTCACCCTGGAATTTTAAGATTCCGAAATTGCCAACTTCAGAGCCTGTCACCCTCTGAGTAGCAATATTTTTAACAACCTTCAAAGAGGGAAATGGCAAGTCCCACCCCCTGTCAAGTTTGTCAGTCCCGACAGAAGGTGAAACCCCCACAGACCTCCCCGAAATGCTGTTAGTTCAAGTATAGTACTCTCCATGCCTGGTGTTATTTGATTAAAAATGCTATGACATTTCTTTATGTAACGTACGTTATAGTGTGAAAATATGTTTATAGCGGAGTCAGTTGCTAGTACCACGCCCGTGAAGAAACGCAACAATCTCTCCACAGACTCAATACAACACCTAACTAAGGGAAGAATCGTCACTGCTAGTTGGGTTGACATTTGTACAATGCAATAGATATGTATAAATCTTACTTATGTCATCGATGTAAGATTTTTCATTCATTGTTAGGTCATTGACTTGAATGTGGTACATTTCTAAGAATTTACGTTTGTTTCTATTTCTTTCAACTTCTAAAATTTCACAATTTCCAAAATCTACGTGATGTGTCTCATCTATTACGTGTACTGTAAGCGCACATTTTCTTTTCCCTAACTTACTATCGCTTTTATGTTGTACCAAACGATTTTTCAAATTTTGTGAGGTTTCACCTATATACTTCTCCCCACAATTCATACAGGGTATTTTATAAACAACGTTTGTACGTTGGAGGGTCTCATCTTTGTGTATAAACACAAACACAAATTTTTCCACGTTGTACATTCTTTGATTGTAGCGACAATATTGCACACACACCTTTAGCAGCGTATGCAATATATTTTAATTTGACAGTTGTTGTCAAATAATTCCCGGCTATAATAAATATTTTTAGTATTTCAAAATATGAATTAATTTATAATGAATTTTCATCACTCTCATCTCAGGGTGGGATCAAATTGCTATTAAAACATTAAATAAAATTTTAAAATATTATCCAAATTAAATATTAACTCTGTATTCCAGATTGTCAACACCAGAGCCTCGTGTTACTGTTTGTTTAATATTATGAAGGCCTTTTAATTACCTTATGACATTTACGACTTTTCTGTCACCAATAATTATCCAAATGTCACTGACTAAATTAAGATTTTTATTGAATGCTATATGTTTAAGTTCTATAAAAATATGTTCTAAATGAATACCACAGTAAGTTAGATTAAAAAAATTTATATTCTATTATCAAATCACAAAATTTCAAAATTTAGTATTCCCAATAATATAGTAAAATGACAAAATCGTATTTTCATACAGTCATTAAAATTAAAAAAACAACCTATGTACTAGAAAACACCTAATCTCTAATTTCAACGATTATAAATACTTTTAACAAGAGTTCAAAATTTCGAATATTCACTTGACGTGTATAAATGTCAAATACCACGATCACAGTTCAAAAATGTTTATTTCAAAAATTCGTCGAATGATTTAAAATTTCATACGTAATGGTTATTTCATTTGAATTCAAAATAATATCTTTATAGATGCATCTATTTAATTTTATTAACAAGGCCTGCTATTCTCGATAGATAATAATAAACTGGAGCGGACTCACCAATACTATGAAACAGGGAAAGACTCGTACTATTCTAAATATAATTTAGAATTGTGGAAACTTTCTAAATATAATTTAGAAATCTGGAACTTTCAGTCGAAATAAATAGGATAAAATTTTCTTCAAATTACGCACGCACTGATTTTAGAATGGATGGATTTATGAATTTAATTATACTATTAGACTATTTCTACAATATTCACAAAAAGTGAGACAACTCTAAAATACGATGTTGTCTCGTGGGGGTTTCAAATTCCACTGGCTAAACTTTTCTCAAATAAATAAATCTTTTCTCCTGTGGTTACAAACTTTCTCCTTTTCTAAAAAAAAATACTAAATTATGTTTCCCAATGACAAAGAGAGATTTTAAATTCTTTTATTATAATTGTCAGTATGCTAGCAGAGACCTCTGTATTTTGAAATTTCGAATATTTTTTCCCTAATCGTAACATGATCTATCTATCAATAAATACATTCTGCATAAATGTCATCGGAAATTAAAATTGTCAAATTTGATATATCCTGAGTCTTTCAAAAATATTGATTTCTCATACAATACGGTGGATATCAAAAGTATTGCACACAATGTATAAATAATTTTCCTTATTTTTAACGTTTCTTTTAAATTTCAAATAAAGGAAATGTATATATATATATATATATATATATACAAATATATATATATATATATATATATATATATATATATAGAGAGAGAGAGAGAGAGAGAGAGAGAGAGAGAGAAATACATTTTTTTTCGCATATTCCATACTTTCAAGTCTTTCTTGCTCAATTTATGGCCATATCTGACATTTAATTGATTACACGTCATTAAATTTTTGTTTTCCCTCTATGATTCAGAAGATAATTGTCATTTTATCTCAAATTATGTCCCGTTTCTTGTCATTTTTCATAAATGCATAAATGATTCAAAAACTAATATCATAAATCAAAGATAATGAATTCACAATTCTCAAGACGTGTCTATGTTGAGGTTTGATTTTTATTTTCAATCAAGAAATTTAAACGACAATATTACCTGACACTATGTAATTAATTTCACAAATTGTTATGTAAAATCTAATGTAT
Source organism: Galeruca laticollis (assembly GCA_963921935.1). NCBI lineage: Eukaryota > Metazoa > Arthropoda > Insecta > Coleoptera > Chrysomelidae > Galeruca > Galeruca laticollis. The sequence goes on from OY998181.1 coordinate 55,911,919, forward strand.
CACACCTGCATTAGCGTTTCTCGAATGCATGATTTATTACAAATAAGTAATGATTTTAAGTATCCATGTTTATGATTAAATCGGTAATTTGATATTGAAGTAGGCTGTTATTTCAAGAAGCTAGAGGGAAAATGATAATGTTGCCATTATATGTAACTGTACACCGAAAGGTTGTTACATATTTATTACTTCTATAAAATAATTTTTCTGTGAGACGCTCGATCTAACATTCTCTATAATTATTATCCTGTCACTACGAAACGAACGATTGATTTGGAAGATGCAGTTATGGCTGATACAGTTAACATTAAATGAGGGTCAAAGCGGGCTTGAAACCAAAAAACTTAATCTCTATGTTATCCGGATGTATCAAAGATTACAAAAAAGTTGGAATGAGAATCACTAGAAAATATTCCCAATGAGAAGTGAATTAAAAAAGCCGTCAGCTGTGGATCAGGAATAATATTTCAAAGAAAAACTAAATAATAGAAATACTAAAGAATACCAGATCCTCAGGATAATAAAGAAACAGAGTGTAACCTGGAGAAAGCCACAAAGACAATTACTGCATTACAGACTAACTGAAAAGCACCATTCAGAACTGGTATGGAAACAAAACAATTTTTTAGAAATTTCAACATTTTTCATTATATTGTGGAATTAGCTAGAAACATTGAGTTTCATTTAAAACACTAATATGAGTAGATTCCACGGAGCAAGGGTCGATACAGTTAATTTCATAGAAATGGAAGTTAATACTTAAAAAACTAAATTGATGATCATAAATTGTAAACAACAGAATGAAAATACTGATGAAATCAAATGCAAAGACGAGACATTGAAAAGAGTAATGACGTATATTTGGGAACTATATTGACAGATAATTATTTTATCATTTTTATTATTATGCTTTATTTATCATAGATAATGTTAACAATAAACAATAAAAACAACGATGTACATACTTAAAGCCAGATGATCAAAAAATAACTAGACAAAATGAAAAAAAACGAAAAGCAAATCTGCAAGCTAAAAAATACAAGCATACACATATGCAGGATGTAAGCACAAAACATAAATAAAAATAGAAATGTACAATTAGTTATATCAATAAAATAGTATAAGCAAATAAACAAACAAACTGTACCAAAATTATACCAAAATTAAACAGAAACATGTATAAAGCAACCATGGAATAAAGTAATATATAATACGAATAAAATATAAAATAAAACATGCACAAAATAAAATATAAAATTAAGATGAAAAATATAAAATATTACAAGAAATGTATATTATATACATGCCAATAAATAAATGCGAATATAAACATGAATATGAACCACTAGATTTCAGTGGGATTACTTTTAATGTATATGATCAATAATTTTTTAAACATATTTACGCTTTCACTAACTTTTATGTACTGCGGTAGATCATTAAATTGTACAACACCTTTGTGGAATAAATTCTTAATCGAACTTCCCTTAATGGTTGTTTTCACATAAAAATTTATTGAATGGGAAGATAGATGCAGAAATATCAAATAGGGAGAATAAATCAACTAGATTGTACTACACACTAAATAAAACAATACTGGGACACAGAGATATTGACATGAAAGTGAAAATAGATACACAATACAATAACGACACCAATAATAACATACGTAAGTGAAAAAAAATGGATATTTAGAAAGATGGATCATCTAAGATGAACACAATTTCACAAAAGAAGAATTGCGGGGAAAACACAGTGTGATAAATGTAAAAATGGAGAGATAAACAAATAACAAAACAAGAAATAATAAGAAGAAAAATAAAGAGAAAACAGTTAAATTGATATGGACATTTTTTCAGAATGAAAACAGACAGAATTACAAGAAAGGTGATGGAACCGAGTACCATCCACAGAAGAAGAGGTAGACCGAGAAGAAAGCGATTAGCCCAAATAAGGGAGATAGGGGATAAAAAACGAAAACCCCTAGATGAAATGAAAAGAATAGCAAGAGACAGAAAAGTGTGGAAGAATTGAGTACCGGAATGCTCGTCGGACATCTAAAAATGTAGAAGGAGAAGGATAAATTAATGCTTTCAATTAGTAACTTGAGATGATTGGATTCCCATTGTTAAACTATTCTAAATCTATTGAACACAATTCGTAAATGAATATAGTTTCGAAAACTTCATGCCGTTTTTTCAGCGTAACGCTTAAAAAACAGAATTTATCTTAAATTAGTCTACAGGTTTCCGCACCAAACAGAAACGTGTAAAATAATTAATATAAATGGACAAAATAGTTGACCAAAACTGCAGATATCTCAGCTAAAGGATAAGGGGAGGTATTAATGTTACAAGAAGACAGATGAATCGGTTCCTGATAAAAATATAACAGTATACAAAGAATAAGCTACATTTATTAAACAATTCCTTCAGGAAAATATAAATATATTAAGTTTGACACAGCGTAAAAGCTTTTCATAATAGGATATCAACTTTATATTTATCGGGAATAAAACTGTCAGTAAATGTAAACTTTCTACATAAAGTTGTAAACTCCAAAAATGTTTATCGCCAAGAAAGGTATAACGACTTTGTTTTCAGTTTCACTACACTAAACTTGATATTGACAAATTATTTATTAGAGTAAATTGTGCCTTATTAGGTTATATGGAAATAATGTCTATATTTAGATGAAATTTAGCTTATCAATAGTTTGGAATTTAAAGATATGTTCGCGAAACTAGTGCTGTTTATCAAGAAATTTGTCGGCACCTACTGTTAAAAAAAATTGACATGTTTGTTGTCTTATGTAGAAAGAAAATTATACATATCAAAAGTAGCGTTGATACACACGTCATTACATTTTTTGTATTTCTCAAATTGAAGTATTTCTTGAAAATCATTTGAACAGGATTGTTTGTGAATTTCTATAAAAAATCTGTAAAATTGATTACTATAAGTGCTACACGAATTTTACAATAATGCTTCCGATACTTATTATTGTATTGTACTAAATTTTCTTGTAACCTCAGCTTGCCCAACTAGAACAGATGCGTTGGATTTTCATTATGTGAAAGCTTTGCTCTCTGTGCTCTCAGAGCTATTTACAAATAATCAATAACTAACTGGTCCGTCATTGGGAAGTTTATATATAATTGTTCATTTTATGGGTCTTGATTTTCCTTTCTTTCGTGTAATTACACACAATATATTGTTACCAATATGACTCCAAATTAATACAGGTGAGATAACAACACAAGTTTTATGTTTACATTTGTTTGTTCCTTTAGTGTTAGATTTTTGTAAAGACACTGGAAATTTAAAATTAAACAGTACAGAATAGAAAAAAAAAACATTAAAATTTATATTAAAATATAATAATATATTATACACCTGGGTTGAGAAGAGCAATTACTTACCGAGCACTTTTAGATCCTGAGACGAGGTAAATAATAAGGTTTATAAACATTTTTTAGCAATTTTAATTTTGACATAAGTATTTTCCTAACGATTTGTTAAATATTTCGAAATACCAATCAGAGTTGAGCGTGTTTTGGTGATTATAAACTATAGGAATAATGGTATTCTATTGCTGCGTGATTAAATTGTACATGATTTGTATAAGAAATTTTTTGATTTTTGTCTTAAATTTGGCTAGTAGTGGAAAAAATGTATATACACCACGGAGGTGAATACATTCATAAACCTCGCATCTTATTCCGCTCGGGGCAAAGCCCCTCGCGAAATAATTATGGTGCTCGGTCGATAATAATAGTCTTCACCACCTTGGCGTATAATATACTATTTTTTCACTACTAACATGAGAAACTGCTATTATTTACTCCATTTCCCTAACGAGAAGTAATATTTCTCACCCTAGGTAAATAATGGCACGTGTCAAATTTTCAATATATTCATGTACTTTCAAAAGCCATAGTTTGGCAAGACCAAGCTAATACTAATAAATCAATGTAACTATAATATCAAAAAATGCAATAGTATTAGAAGCATTTCAAAATTTGACGCATGCCAAATTTTCACATAAAATATCCGCACTAACGATATAGTCTATATAGAAAGGACAAGGAGTAATAAATCATTCATTTAAGTAGATTTCATAGACGTACCAAAATATATTTTAAGAGGGTATACCGTAAGGTACATTTTGTATTGAACGAATGAGTTGCAGCTATGCTAAAGAATATACGATTTAGGTCAGAGATAACGGGATGTACTAATTTTAATAAAAAAAGTGATAGAGGTACATAAATTTTAGTAAGTTTGATAAAGAAAGGCAACACAGTTTATTCCGGAGTTTCCGAACTCTGCCACAAAATGCAGGTAGTCATTACGGGTTGTTCGAACTCTGCCAGTGTTTAAAATTTTGGAGATTAACTACCAAACCAGTAGGGGTCTAATAGCCTAATCCGATTTAACAATTTACCTTGAACTTTAGGTACTCAAATTCAATATAAGAAAATATTAATAACATACATATATTTTCAACGTATATTTGCCACTTCTAAAAAATTACATCTACATTACATCTACATTACAATAAAATATATTCAATATACATAAACATATAAAAAAAACAAAAAAATTAAACGAGTGGAAGATTTTTACATGCAACCGTTTTCACAAACATAAAGCGAGAAATAACATTTTTCCTATATTGATCGAAATGATCATTAATGAAATTGATTTTAACATTAATAGTTTTTTTGGTTTTTTTCTGGCTTTGGTTTGCCGAACGAATTTTCGCGTATACCTCCGTTTGTAAATCCAATAACACACTAGTAAATTGAACAATGTTTGGATGTGCTTTGTAAAAATAAGCACCGAAATGCGAATGAAAACTCTCACAAGAATTCGTTGTTCTCTTAAAAAAGGATGCATTATTTGCCCAAATAAGTGGTGGAAATATCGAATTTTGCGTTATATATGTTTTATTGACATAATTTCGGAATTCTATAACTCTTTCGTCATTCGGAAGCAAACAATGTAGTTCATTATAAAAAAATTCTACAACTTCCTCAGGACTAAGATACATAATACCGAAATGTACTTTTAAGTATTCGCCAATTACAGTACCTTTCTGTCTGTACTCTTGTACCAAATGAAACTCCTGAATCTTACGAAACCAAGCTTGACAGAGATGAAATTTATAACCAAAAAGAATTTGATCTCTGCCAAAACATTCATATATAGCGTTATGAATGCTTAGTTCAAAATCTACTACGACTTCTTTAGGTTGAAAATTTAAGCCTACTTCTTTACATTTTTGTCTTAAAATTAAAAACAAATTTGAATATGTTTGACTTGATTTGTCCGGCAGCAAACAAAAAACAAGAGGTACGTAATAGCCGTTTTTAAAACCATGAATGGTAAACATTTGGTAAAAAAAAAGTTGAACAGTATTTAAAAGTCCCATCCATCAAAATACAATCCGAATTACATAAAAAATTAAGGTTGGAAAAACAGGAGAACACAATAATTTTAAATACCTGGTCTGCTGTTAATAGAAATTCCTCTTCTCGGTTCGTTCGTAATTGTAATTCACGAACACTATTAAATACTTCTTCCTGATTTTTAGGCAATAGTGTAAGTGCATCAACATCCTTCCCCTAATCCCCTAAATATCGATCAAAACAATCAAGATTTCTTCAAAATATTTAATTCAAGAAATCTTTGAAACCTTTCAGAAATATACATAATTCTATGGGCCTCCGATTTTATCTATTATAAACCCTAATTACTCTAATAGGATTAAACTAAATGGTTGCGGCACAGTTCGAACATTTCAGTAATCCTCAAATTTTATTTTGTGGCAGAGTTCGGATATGCCCGTTTATTCATAATATTTTTTATTTGTATTACTCCTATATGTAGTGTTTGGAGAATTTTTCTCAGAAATTTTAAATGGCAAGTGGCCTACTGTAATCGGCTTAATACGATTACACCTATTTACAGATTATTCGATTATTGAGAGGGATTTTCCAAACAACCCAGTTTTCTTAGAAACATTATCGGGAATATTATTTTAAAAGAAAGTAGGTACATTAAATCAGTACTTAGTATTAGTTCTTTGAGTAAAGTTGTATGAAGTTGTATGGTTGTCATAATATTGTAAACAGTTGGAATATATTTAAAACATTTGTTGAATGTTAATTGTGCAAGTACCAAACAATGTCGATAAGCCAAGGACCATCTAAACGACCAAAAACAGGTCCATTATCTTTAAATGAAAAAACTCTGATATTGAATTGTTATATATCATTGAAAAACAAGGATCCAAGTGCAAGTGTTGATGATATTGTGGAATTAACGGCTGCTATGTTGTGTGTTGCTAAATCAACAATTTATAGATTACTAAAAGAAAGCAAGAATGGAACTCTTCAACCCCCTAAAACTCCTTCAGGCCGAAAACCAATTGAGATCGATGAGTCATTAAAACAAAGACTAAGGCGTAAAGTCCATGGATTTTACTTACGAAAGGAAATTCCAACACACAAAATTATGACATCAGTGCAAGAAGATACGGACTATCCAAAATTCTCCAGAATGACATTATGCAAACTTTTGAAAGATGTGGGTTTCAGATATACAAAACATAATAGAAAATCTCTCTTGATAGATAAACCGGAAATAGTTTTTTGGAGAAGAGACTATTTAAGAAGCATTCGACATGCCAGAGAACAAAATTTGAAAATCTTCTACTTAGACGAAACATGGATAAATGCTGGATATACAGTTTCCAAATCTTGGCAAGATGAAAACATTAAAAGCGGAAGGCAGGCATTCGTGGAAGGTTTGTCGTTAGGTTTGCAGCCACCATCTGGAAAAGGAAAAAGACTTATCATTGTCCATGTTGGAAGTTCTGAAGGTTTTGTTGATGGTGGATTATTAACTTTTATTTCAAAACGCACGGGGGACTATCACGAAGATATGAATGGGGATGTCTTCGAGGAATGGTTTGTTCAAATGTTGGATCTGATTCCAAAAGGGGCTGTTATTGTTATGGACAACGCAAGTTACCATTCACGGTTACGAGAAGCATTGCCCACAAGTCGTTGGCGTGAAGCAGAGCTTTTTGAGTGGCTTATTTCGAAAAATATTAAGTTTCCAAAAGATCCACTAAGGAAAGAACTTTACAGAATTGCAAAAATGAACAAGAATAAATACAAAACCTACATTGTAGAAGAAATGGCTTCTTCTCGTGGTATATCAGTTCTTCGACTTCCCCCTTATCATTGTGAACCTTATCCCATAGAATTAATATGGGCTCAGGTAAAGGGGGATGTTGGGAAAAAAATACTACTTTTAAAATAAACGATGTTATGAAATTGTTTGAGAGTGCTGTAAGTCATGTGAGTAAGGAAAATTGGACAAACTGTATCGAGCATGTTATCAAAGTAGAGGCAAATATGTGGAAAATTGACAATATTTGTGATGATTTAATCGACCCTATTATTATTAATGTCAACAACGATTCTTCCTCTTCCGAGTCGGATATAGAATAAAATGTAAGTAATAAATGTATTCCAATAATTATTTCTTTTCATTTTTTATTATATTATAATTTAAAACGTATTCTTTTCCCAAAATACACACCACTGCATTGCGTTATTGCTTATCTGCTAATCCTTTAACAATTAATAAACCCTAAACTTTGCTACAACTGAAACAAATACGGGGTCGATCTACCTGGTTTTTAGATTTACGGAAGAAATGTAATTTAAAGTAAGAGATTTATCAAAAATTTCATGGTGCTCCCTGTAAAGGTTTTGCATACTTAATTAGGGTTTATTACTCCTCGTACTTTTTGTACATACTATAAGTGCCACGAATTAACGAAACCAACTATACGATCACATCCAAAAATTTCACAAAACGTAGTTCATGTTTTATTTTGAACTTTGGACAATTACAGCGGTAATGCGTTCCCACTTGGGTACAAAGTGAGCGTTCATAAAACATTTAACATATACTTCACCATAGAGAAAGTAATATATTATTTGTCTATGTACTTCACACTCTACGCCACAGAGTTCACAAACGAGCCACGAGAATCGACGAGAGTGCATTCCTAGTTCCCCGCTTGTTATCGGGGAACTGATATGAGCAATTCGTATAATATGTACAATGTACACATGTTCTTATTTATAGAGCTTAAGGCACCGGTAATCGATATTCTGTGGGTCAAGGTTAGCTACCAGTTTCTATCAACATAAAATTTTCAAATTACACTGGTGATAATGTTGAAAGTAAAAACATTCCTCGATCCACCTTTTTCTGCCTCGATCCACCTTTTTCTGCAATTAACTGAAAATTAACAACACATTTCAATGTCAAAATCAAATTTTGATAGTGTCGATCTACAAATAGTTCAAACTGATTTCTCCCTAGGCGTTAACTTCGTCGTCTGACTGACACTGACACTGTTCTCGCTCCTCACCTTACCCATATATTATGAACGCACTCCTTATGTCATCAGAAATTTTTGGTTGAGCGCGAATTTTAAACTAATGGCAGTTTTATTGAAATAATTTTATCTTGTTAGGTAATTTCAAGTAGTAAATATGTTAAAGACAATCTCCTGGGTATACAAAATTATGTTGCACTAGTTTTTGTCAAGCTATTATCCTCGAGTTCTCAAAACATTTGAATTTGTCCATTATTGACCTAGGTTAACAATAGAAAAAATTGTTAACCACTAATAGAGAAATTTTACTTCTCAGTTGGCTAGAAGACGCAATAACTGCCAACTTTACAGCTAGTAGATGAAAAAATATCTTATTATACTTGTCAGACAAGTAAAAACATATTTTCAGATCGTTTTATTTTACATTTACATTATAAATATTTTTTAAAATTCTAACACTTAACGGAACCGAAAGCATTGGATCGTGTAAAGAAAATGCCGCTGAATTATATACCAAGCCTTCTTTTTTCTCGCTATATATCTTCATTTTCCACTGTAAATAACACGCATTATAGCCGCAACATTAAAGTTGCATTAGGAATACAACTTCGATGTAATAAAACAGATTAATTAGAAGAGTTAATAATAATTTTTTATCGTTCTTCTTATTTACTTCAAGCGTTACTTCCGCAGGAGATTAAATTTGTGTCTAGAAAGTAATAACAGTATCTAGATGTTTATAAAAATCTTGAACAGAGATACGTGTCTGCTAGATTAAATATCTTCAGATTTTTGTTGTTCGGGTAGCGTGGAATTCTTGATAAATGTAGTTAATTATTAAATAGATTGCAATAAAAACGTGTAATATACTCTGAGCATTATCTTTCCTAATATAAAACCGTTTTTAATTTCCATTGCCAGTATTTTTGGTGTTGGATTTTCTATTATCCCATTCACTGCTGAATGAGTAATTGGCTCATTATGTTAGAATGTTACAATTGCGATAGTTTTTCATCTTCATAAACAATGATACAATCTGGAAGATTTATTGATTCATTTTGTAATTTCTGAATATGCTTTCACATAATTATGGGGCCCTCGATAATCTCTGCAATTATTTTATTTAGTCATATGTCCCTCATTATCAACACTAGTCAGCAGAAACAAAACTGAAGAATATATTGCAGTACAGTTATTACTATGAAAATGGCAAACAATATTTTAAGAACAAAACGATAAATGAGAATAGAAAAACTGAATTATCAATAATTAATCTAGGCGATCTGTCCGAATCAACCAATTTTTGAATTTTAGGGCCAACATAAGAATGTTTGTGAAATTTGGCATCGTTAACCCAATCAAGATTTGCCTTATAATCAGCTCAAAATATATATGAAAATAGGTGTACCCATAATTCACATAGAGTTAAAAATTGGTAAAGAAATTGAGTACAATGTTATAAACTAGCTAAGGTACCCGATTTCTCTTAAGGAGTTTATATGAGATTGTTTGGTAGTTAGGATAAAAGTACCAATTTGTTCGTTCCCGTTCCATAGCTGTGCTGAGGACGAAACGTCCAACCCTTAACCTTCAAAAACGGGAACCTTGTTCATGGATGGAGGGTAGAGAACTACTACACTATATAATTCGCTTAATCGTACAGTTTCTTTTATTATATATATTGAAGCGATATCTTAAGCAAGGAGGATAAATGAGACTCTTAATTCTATTAAAAAAAATTGGAATGTCAAAATGAGTAGTACCCAGAGCTCCATGAATACAATTGGTACGCAACATGTTCAATTTTAAAGATAGAATTATGAAATACACAGAAAATTATACAACTCCAGATGATATAAAAAACCTAAATATAAGGATCAGGTTGAAAGAAGAGATTTCCGATGATACCGCTGATAAAGAATTTTTTGGCAAGAGAAACATTTTAGTAAATTCGAACAAGAGTTTTATGAAGATTTGAAAAACTGTGATACAGATTGAAATAGGCTTTACAATTAAAAAATTTCAAGAATCCAAGGGAAGTGCATGCAATACGTTCACTACTTTATTGCAAATACATCTGAAAATATCTAAACCACTGACAAATTTAATGAAATGAGTATAATAACTAAGATTGCGGAAAAGAAGAATTTTCTTATAAAACAACTAACTGGAGATGCATTCTTCGTTCCTCCGAAAAACAAACTCTTTGTATATCTGTTTATTGACATTTTATCCGTTCACGGTTTTGAATACAACAACTTATATTTCGTCGTTCTTCCGGAATATTGGTGTTGCGATGATATAATTATTAGAATAGCTATTTGTGTACCTAGGCACGAAAGTGCCAGTTTTCCGGGCCGACAGAAGAAATGGCCAGGCGAGGTGTAGCCGAGCCGATAGTTTTTATCCGACACATAAAATTATTAGATTCTGAAATGACAAGAAGAAAGGTGGGAAATATTTTGACAGTTTAACGTTATGAGATAAAAGAGTCATAAGAAATGTCAAAAGATTTGTTGAAAATAATATTTTCGCTGTACCTTGCAATGCAATAAACACCAGTCCATAAAATTATTTTTGGTTATATTTTTCTTTTGACTTTTCAAGTAGCAAATTGCTTTTTGCATAATACCTTCCGGTGTGGAAAACTGCCGTCGGATTCGTCCATATTATGTAACATATTATTTTCAATCTTAGTGTTAATATCAACAAAACCCTAGAGGTACATTCACAATGAACAAATTACAATTAGCCGTAGAACCTTGTAAGCTGTTATTGCAGTTCAGAATTCATAAATGAAAAACCTCATTTTGTGAGGTTAGAAATCATATTCAGTATAGACCTAAAAAGTTATGACGTCATAAACATAGCCGCTGACAGTTACTGAGGGAAAACAAATATTTATTTACGTTCATTTTACGTTTGTGATATGCTTAAACATGGCTATTGTTAATTTGTCAATCATTGCGGAACAGTTTTGTAATGAAATCAAAATGTGGAGACAGTTTAAACAGTGGATATGTCGTAGATATAGAGTATATGATGAAAGTTTAGGAGCGAAGCAATAAGGCATAATTACTTGATAGTCACTGTAGTGTCACTTTACAAATGAAAAAACGAATAAACTTTTAAAATATTACAAAGGTCAGGACAAGACATAAGTTAAATAATTGATTTGTTTTCCCTCAGCGGCCATGTTCTGACGTCACACTTTTTCGGTCTATTAATTTTCTCCACCACTTTGTCTGATTTGATAAATTGTTTTTCCTGCCTGGCCATTATTTGTCATTTATCTCGCTTAGCCGTGCAAATACCTACTTTCACGTCCCGATAGAGACACGAAAATTGGGTTTTCGAGTAGTGTAGGATGGAAAATGATTTTTTTTGTTTAAAGGTTTCTATAATATGAAATTTTCAATGGAACACCCTGTATCTAATCTAAAGTATGTAATGATCTTAAAAATATGAATATAACAAGCAAATGATTTAATTTAAAACTTACAGTATGCTAAATATGGTAAGTTTGTATAAATAGATTAATTATACCTGCCTTTCTATACTAACTAAGTAAATAAACATGTAGGAAGGGAACATATTGTAATCTTATTCTAGTTTATTTAAACAATAAACGGGTGGGATAAATTTTAAACACACGGTATGGCTACTTACTAATTTATTTAAACACTAACTCACTAACACTTAATTTATATATACTTAACTAATCACTTAACTATTAATTTATATTCACCGTATATTCACTCAAACTAATTTATATTCACCGTATATTCACTCAAACTAATTTATATAAACACTTTATATTCACTTATTTACTTGTTTATCTCACGATGTCAAATTATCAACTCAACTCGTCCGCTGATCGGTCCTTTTTATATACTAGTGCATTTTTTACTAGAGAATTCTGGGCTGCGGCTTACACAAAACAAACGCCTTTCTCGATATTTCTCGATTGCCGACTCAATCCTTAAAAGACCTTCCGAGAACATGTCTATAAAAACTGTAACAATGAATCCCAATAGACCTTCCCAGAATTCGGCGCGCTCGCCATTTTTTAAAACTCCGTTAACATAAGGTTACAGGACCGTACTTAGTATCTGCTTCGGTGTGCGAGTTCGTAACAATATACTTTTCAGATAATATTTGGGATTGATGAGATTATTTTAAAAATACAAGTCAAGTTTGTGGTTGCCAAAATAATTAAAAAGGTTATTGATACTGAATAAAAGAAAAAGATTGGCAGTTTTGGAGTTTTGAGATATAAAAAGGTTGATTGAAATAGAAACTAAAAGGTATTAAACAAAAGGACTTTAGAAATATAATATAAAATAACAGGCAGTACCTATTTGAAAATAATAATTTCAACAAGTACTCATCAAAAATTGTTGTCATAATATTAGAAAGTTTGGTCAAGATATTAAACAAAATTTGTGATAGTGTTAAAGTTGCGCTGGTATAGAAAGGCAAATAAATCAAGAAAGGAATATAGTCGTGGTTTTATTTAAAGGATATCTCTGGAGATAAATTGCCAGCCAAATTTGTAGAGAGAAGCTGCCATTATTTTTTGGCGTAATGTCAAGAAGTTTCAAGTATATATATCCGAATTTACTGGTGAATCGACGTATAGAAATTTGAAAAGGTACCCGAATAATGTTATTATTAATTTTATTATAGATTTCTAAAATATGTTTGGCATATATAATCACAAATTTGATGGATGTATTCATGACAAATAAGCATAACCTAAGATTTTAATTTACTATGATTAAAAAGAAAAGCTGTCAAGATTATTTGAAAGGTTGATATTTTATAGAAAGATTTTTGTAAAAGTTTTGATAATAATTTGAATAAAGAGTTAGGAATAATTAATTATATGCAATAGTGTTTGGAGCTCCATTCTGATTGATAAGAGTATGTAAATTAATTAAAAAAATAATCTTGTAATATTTCGATCATAATAAAATAAATAATTTCATTAACAAAAATTAAAACCATTATAATATATATATATATATATATATAAACAAAAATTAAAACCATTATAATATATATATATATATATATATATATATATATATATATATATATATTAAAGCTAACATATTATTAGTTCTATGGGATATCCTGAATGTTTTTATCCTCAAGGATATCTAGTTCTTGTTTCTTATCACAAATGTGTAGTAATTCTAGTTATGTGTTAATGAATGTTTGATGTCAAATGGGATTTCTTTGGTTGCTTTAATATGTTTGCTCGTAAGTGTACACTGTGTCTAATTTCAAAATTTCTAAGGGTTTGACCCAAATAGACAGCATGACATTTAAGTTTATATATTCTAGACGACTCTTTTAATGGCGATATTTTTGTTTTTACATTTAATAATTCTGTACTCACATTACTTTCTGTTTTGAAATTGTTGTAATTATTGCTAACGATACCATCTTTGAAATATTATTAGAAATATTACCAGCACATATGGTCTTGTTATTTTGTACTTCTTTAGTTTGTTAAGGAAATATTGATGCTAATTTATTTATTATATGCAATGGATAACCTCGCAATTTGTTTAATTGTATTCATTCCTCTATCAAAATTATATTAGTTCATAGGAACTAAAAATGCTCTATATATCATTGAATTTTATGCTGCTAATTTATATTCCATGGGATGATTGGAATTACATGGTATAGTCACATCAGTGTGTATTGATTTTCTGTAAATTGAATAAACAAGTATATTATTAACTATTTACATTTTTAATTCAAGAAAATTGATTGAGTTATCTTTTTCAACTTCCAAAGTGAATTTAATTTGTGGGTGTAAATTATTAATCTGATTGTTGTTCACTACCTATAAAACAAGCTAATATGTCATCTACATACCTCTACCAAAATAAGAAATTTTTGAAATGTTACATTACAATTTTTTTATTTCTAAACTGACATAAAAATGTTTGCCAAAAGTTGGTGTTGTAGGGCTTCCCATTGATAAACCTGCATTTTGAATTAACCTTATTGTCAAAAGTGAAATAATTTTAATTAATACATAAATCAAATAAATTAAGTATGCCTGATATTATTCCTGGATTAACATTTTTATCTTCCACTAATTTTGTTTTGTTTTGCATTCTTTTGGGGGAATTATAGAGAACATATTGGTAACATCAAATCAAATGAGTCTAGAGTTATCTTGTAAATTGAATGATTTTAATCTATTGATTAGTTCTATTTAAGAAAAATAGCAGGTAAAACAGAGTGGGATAAAGTAAGGAACGAAGAGATCAGAAACATAACTAATCAAGAACCAATAATATCAAAGCTTAAAAAGAAACAATTAAAATGGTTCGGCTACCAAGGTAGAATAGCGAGAAAAGTTATGGAAATAGGCAAATAAAAAAAAAGATAATGAGGACAAAATTGGAGCAACGTTAGGAGAGATGAGGGCATTGGCCAAGGACAGAAAATGAAGGAAACAATGGGTACAGTAAGAACTCCAATCCGACGCCTGAAAAAGGCAAAAGTATATGAGAGAGAGAGAGAGAGAGAAAAAAGATTAGCTCTATTGAATTTTTAATTGAATATTTAGATATAAGTATATAGTTATTAAGTACTGTGTTTAGTTTTTCAGATAATTTATTATTAGGAGTACTAACATAAAAAAACCACAGGTCTAAGTGGTTGGTTTCGATACTTTGTATAATTTAATGGTTCCCTATAATTGTGGAGAATGAGGATTTTTATTTAGGATGCATTTCTTTTCATAATCATTTAAAATATAATTTGAATTATTAACAATCTCTCTTACATTATTAGAAAACTTTTTGTTGGGTCTACTCTTAGAATTTGGTCATCAATAGATATTATAAAGCTGTTTATTTTGGATTTATAATCTTTGTCAGATTTTGTAATTGTGAGGTTATAATTTATTGAATTTAAAGCTGAAATGTCATTTTTTGTTTGACGTTTACCCTTTAACGTTTTGTTATTAAATTGGCAATTTGTAATTTCTCATAAAGAAAATTATGTGAATTGGATTTTAAAGCTATTTCCGATTCTGTAACTAATATTTGTCTAATATTATTCGTAAATTTTCGTGGTATGCTGTACTTTAAGCCTTTATTTAAAAATTCTATTTCGCTATTTGCAAAGTTAGTGTCTGAAAGGTTTTCAGATCGTGGTGCAAAATGTGTTGGTATGTACGTACTTACAGTTTCATGATGTTTAGAGTACTGAATTCTATTTTGTATGTGTTCACGTTTTTTTAGTTATTACTCTTGTTTCTTAAATTTCTTGAGCTTCATCCTGCTGACAATTTCTCTGGTTTTGTCATCTAAACAGCGAAATTCTACTGAGGTGTTTTATTATGGCATTTTATATTTACATAATTTGGTATTACTTAATTTCGAAGCCATTTTTGGTTAAACCATATGTTTTGGGATGCTTTGCAACGTTTTTTCTAGTAACTTCTTGTATAGTCGAGTCAAGTCTTCTCTCAAAGATTTTTTTAATGAAATTTACTATTTCGACACTTACATAAATTGGAAAAAGATAACCAGTATATCCCCATAGGGATAATACTATCTGAGCTTTAATATTTATAATATCGTATCTTCTGCTTTTTTCTATTCATATGTATGTATGTAACTTTTTGTTCTAGCTAAAAATAATTATTGAACATCAGATAGGCATCACAGGAAATGTAATTTCTGTCATTCGGACGATGATATTTATATCGAAACAGTTGTCAATTTTTTAATTTATTATAATTTTTTCATTATATTGTGGAATTATTTAGAAACAGTTAGTATCATTCAAAAAAGTAACATGAGTAGATTGCACACATAAAGGGTCGAATCAGTAGATTGTTTTACAAGTATAGGTATTTAAATTTGTAAACTGCTTATAACACTTATACCACTTATACCGAGAATTCTATGAAGTTCAAGTGAAGCTACGCAATCAAATGAATCCGGAAGTCTGGGATTGGATATTAATAGACAATACTTTGGAGCCAATTCAAACTTTACTGCAGAAACACTTCTGAATTACTACCTTTTACAATAGCAAAAAATGTTGTTCTGTTAGCTGTGGCTGAGGGAAAGTGTATATTATCAATCAGTGTGGTTTACGTAATTGTTTCAAACAAGGATTAAATTTGTTTACGGTGTAATATAAATCAGTAGCAGTGTAACGTATTTAATCACTTTGTCACCTTAATTGCAAATCATTATTTAAAAACGTTTTCGAACATAAAAAATCACTGAACGTTAAAATTTAAATGACTTTAAAAGCATTTTATCAATGCTTATCGGACCGAAGCTACAGCATTAAAGTGGTTTGACTTCCTCATTTTATATAGGTGAGGAAAAAACATGCCGTGATGAAATATAATGAGCGAACAGGAGTCGGAAGATTTTTAATGCATTCGAAGAATTTTGTTGCCTTGATTAAAAAATATTGTTGAACATTTTAATCGTCTTTTGGCACATTGATATTGAGGTATGTAGTTCTTATCGTGTTACTTTCGACATGTTTTGTAATTTAAGCCAGCAGCAATTTGAACTAAAATGTTTAACGCTCCTTTAAAATGGTATTTAAATCAGAACTAACAGACCGTTGTATAAGATATACAAATCGAAACTAGTGTTTGAAATAATCAGCTTTAAAAAAGATAAATATGTTAAAAATGATTAACTGTTTTATTAACCCAGGTTTTGTGTGTACTATGAGCCTGATGAATAAAAATGAACCGATTGCTTAAAGCATTTACTTACTAGCAAAAGCAATTGCTTAACTAGCATTTGCTTTAAGAAAAAGCAATTGCTAGAGCTCGTTATGAATAATTTTTTAAGCAAATGCTGCTTTTCTGAAATCAACGTAGCAATTGCTTTCCCAACAGAAGTCCAGATTTGCGCGCGCAAGTTTACAAAGTCGTGATCCCTACTCATACTAATTCCATATAAGTGTTTCGTAGACGTACTTATTTAGTTCAGTTACATTTTTAAGAGTATTTAAGTGTGTTACAGTTATTTTATAAAAAATAATAATAATTTGGCAGAGAGTGAAGAATTTGATAATAGTAGTGACGAGGAAATTACAGATAAACAAAAGATATTTGTACAAAAATTAAAAGAAAAGAGGATAGTTTTTAATAAATCACAAATTCCGCATGTTAAGGCAGAAAAGGAGGCTGCTTTAGCTGACTTGGTACAGGAATATAAAGATTTTTATAATATCACACTTACAACAAAACAGTCAGCAAAAAAAAATAGTTATATGGAAGTTGAGATGAAAAAGAAATTCGATATTACTAAAACCGGTAATAAGCCAGTATTTAAGCCTTGGGAAAAATTACATTTGGAATTGTTGGAGGTGGAAAAGAATCCCATCTTCAAAAAAATACCAGGTAAAACATTTTTATAATATATTCTCTTTAAGTACAAAAAATTAACATTTTAAGGCGCTATGTCTGTTGGAGTCGATGAAGGAGTATTACTGGATAAGTCCTGTATATCATCGAGTAACCCTTTTATAGCAACATCGACTATTCCTAAAAAAAGATAAAAATATCAAATAGTTTGCCTGAAACTGATGAGACCAAAACATTATCAAATGCTGAACTGCAACGTTTAGTTTTATTAGAGCAACTGAAATTATGTCGTATGCAACAGGAAGAAATTTTAAAAAGAAAACAGGAGAATGATGACAAACATCAATTTAGTCAAGGGGAAAAAGCTAAATATTTTATAATCTAAGTTGAATTTGCATTTACTTATCTTCATTTTTTTGCTTATAGTTTGGTTAAAAGAATAAATGTTTATTTTCTAGAATCTGCTGTTTCTTTTTAAAATCGCAAATATCTATAAATATTTACATTAAGATTAATATTTGATACTTACTCGATTATTGAAGAGGATTCGGGTTATTAATTCTCTCTTTTGTTGTCCTAATTGACGAATTATATTTGGTGTCAAATTATTATTAGGGTAAGGTGGGCAAATACCGGTCAGATGGACAATGCCGGTCAGACCTTAAAAATTATTATTACTAGGTTTGGCAACAATGCAATGTGGCCTCAAATATGCCAGCTGACCTACGATTTTCGACAGCCGATTGATATTCAGTTTGTGTTAAAACTTTGGTTAGTGCAGATCACCACGTGTTTTCGGCAATTCTGATGTAAGATTTACGGTAAGTGAAATAAGGTTTGGGGATAAAATCGTTCTCTCTTTTCATAAAAACTTAGTTGATACATGAAGGTTGACTTTTTTCTTTAGTGTCATATAAAAAGATAGAACAAAAAACATTTTTTTCTCATAAAAAAATTACCCATAAGAAAAATTGTTACAGGCGGGTAATGCCGGTCAAGTGACCGGCATTACCCACTGTTTATGTTAATGGTTATTTCATTTTTAATTGTCTTTACAGATGTCTCGAAATCGAAACAGATTAACTGGTAAAGCAAAATGGACCAGAGATAAATTGAAGCAAGCGACGAAGACATTCAAAATGGAACGAGTATAAGACAAGCTTCAAAAAATACGCAATTCCATTTTCAACGCTACAAGAAAGGGTAAAAAATAAAAAAGACTCAGCACCTATAATGGGAAGAAAACCTGTGTTTTCAACTGAACAGGAACTGGAAATTGCTAATCAAATTAAACACTTGGCGTCCATTTTTAACGGTGTTACCACAAAAGAACTAAGAAGGTTTGTTTTTGAGTTTGCTGAGAGAAACCATATTATACATAATTTTAACGCAGCGCAAAGACTGGCTGAGAAGTTTCATCAGACGCAATCCCACCATATTAGTGCGAAAAGCTGAGGCTACCAGTCTAAATCGTCTGACTGCTTTCAACAAGGATGAAATAGCTAGATTTTATAAACTGCTGGAAGAAGTGATGTCAAAATATAACTTTTCCCCTAGCAAAATATATAACGCAGATGAAACGGGAATCACAACTGTCCAGGATCCAGGAAAGATACTCGCAACCAAAGGACAAAAAAGAGTTGGTGTGGTAACTAGCGGCGAAAGAGGCCGAAATATTACCGTCATGTGTGCTATGAATGCTGCAGGGGGATTTATTCCGCCCATGTTTATCTTCTCCAGAAAGAGACTAAGCCCTCTCCTGAAAAAAGATGGACCTGCAGAAGCTCTTTATGAATGTTCACTGAATGGCTGGATCGATGAAAATATTTTTTGCGACTGGTTAACGCATTTTAGAAATCACGCTAAACCCACGAAATACGAGTCGGTTTTAATAATTGTAGACAACCACTCCAACCATATTTCTTTGAAGTCGTACGAGTTTTGCAAAGAAAATCATATTGTTATGGTATCAATTCCACCACACAGTTCACATAAAATACAGCCATTAGATGTGGTCTTCTACGGGTCCCTGAAAGCCGAATACAGAAATCAGTGCAATTTATTTATGAAGACGCAGTTGATGAAAAGTATCACTACTTATGATGTAGCGTCTTTATTCAATAAAGCTTATTCAACTGTGGCTACAATTAGCAAAGGAGAAGCTGGTTCCAGAAGCGTTGGTATCTATCCTCTTAACTGCAACGTTTTTAATGAACAATACTTTTTGCCTTCCGAGTTATTGAATTAGGATGTCATTGCCATACAAGATAACGAAGCTAATATGTCTTTCAGCAATGATCCCCAAGCTGTAGCAAGCGATGATGCTCTACCAAAGACTTCTACAAATGAAGAGCAACACGAAATTCCTTCAACTTCTTCAGGATTTCTATCTTTTCAACAAATTCTTCCCGTTCCTAAACTAGCAGAGAAAAAGAAGAGAGCAGGCAGGCAAAAACAGCACGCAAAAATACTTACAGCTACACCATTGAAGCAAGAGTTGGAAGAAAAGGAAGCCAAGAAACAGCTAAAGGAAAAGAAGAAATTAAAGGTACAACCTTCTAAAATGAATCTTGATGAAAAAGGAATAATTTAAGAAATAAGAAAGAATCCCATAAAAGAAAATTATTTGATGAAAACTCATCAGATTCTGATGTTAATGTTCAATGTGATGATAATGAAGATGTCGATGAAGATATATGTTTGATATGTAATTATTATGGAAAGAATAATGAGCAGTGGTACAGATCTACCCTATGCGGAAGATGGGCACATTCTGAATGCAGTGGATGGGACACACCTGTAGGATACACATGTGATGAATGTCAGCCTTTTACTTAGATAGTTAGATTGTTTTTGTTTTTATTTTCTTTTTATTTCAATAAACAACATTTTGGTAAAAAATGCTTATTAGTAGTTTACTTAATTATATTTAAAGCATTTTTCTGCTTGACCGGTATTGCCCGCATAAGTGGCCGGAATTCCCCTATCTGTATGACAATGCCAGTCAAATGCACATTTTTGTTTTTTTTTGTTATCATAAAAGTATAGAAAACATTTTCAGATCAAAAAAGTTTTTAAGTGCACTAGTGATTGCTATCTTAAAATTATTTGAAATTACGACTTATTTTTTTACTTAGAAAAAAAATGTTTCTTAAGTGACCGCCATTTGTCCACTTTACCGTTCATTTCAAAATTAGTTTTATCATCGGGATACTGAAAATCTTCATCATTTAAAAACTTGGCAATATTATGAAGAACGATACACGCAATTATTGTTGATTTTTCCTAATTTCCTCCTAACTTTATATTGAAGGACAGGGAATCTTGCTTTTAATTGTCCAAAACATCGCTCGATAATTACCCGTTCTCGGCAGAAAAGCTTCTTAAAATATTGTTGCTCTTCGGTTGCTGGATTCCTCCAGGATGTCATAATCCAAGGCGATATAGAATCACCATCATCTCCTAATAACAAACATACTTCTGTGCAGTTTTTGAGAATGTTGTATATATTAGAATATTTAAAAATTCTGTTGTCATATTTCCTTAGCGTTAGAAGTTAGCTGAACGTTTATGCTGGGGTATCCTTTTCGGTTTATATATTCATCACCGAATTCTTGAAAGTTTGGAATCCTGACGAGCGTACAGTCTATGACCGATAGCATTTGGGAAAAGTGTTTTTCTGACCACAACCGTTTAGCTTCAACAACAACTTCAGTACTTTTAGGAAATTTAATAAAAATATTTGCCTTTTCCAAAACAGCATCCATTACAAATTTAGAAACTTTAGACACAGCCGTTTGATGAACACCGATTTCTTCAGCTACAGAATTTGGGTAGCCCGGATCTGACAATTGCCTTAGAAATATTTTCATTTTACCCAAACTTGATAGTGCAGCTCCGCGCTTTTCACCAGTCTCTTTTAAAAAATAACTAGCTAACAACTCAACATTATTCCGGTCAAAACGATATAACTTACTAAAATCCATATCTCTACAATATTTACGTACACTGTATATTTTTTCTTTACGCACACTCATATATTCAGCCATATTTAGTACAACATATACGAAGCTGTATGTAAAGAGAACCAAAGTCGACTATTATCAAGCAAATGATGCTGCGGTTACCCTACCTTAAAAATTTGGAAGCAATTGCTGCAATTACTTAATTTATTCATCGGATTTTAAGCTAATGATCAATTGCTTCTGTGTTTTAAGAAAAACCTTTGGCTGACAGCAATTGCTGCATTCCTCAGCAATTGCTTAAAGCAAAAGCATTTACTTCAGTTTTTATTCCTTGGATTCCAAGCAATTACTTCAATTTAATAAGAAAAAGCAATTGCTTCACTTTTATTCATTAAGCCATATGTTTTGAATGTTTTTTTTATTCTTACGTATATTTCATTTAGCTCTTGTAGGCTCAACAGTTTGGGCAATGAATCAGAAAAATGGTTTTGAAGATCAAAACTAACTTTTTCAAATTTGTGAGGGACTAAAATGATATAGATCGATAAAACTGAAGTTGGTGTATGTGTTAGAGATACACATTCATGAATCATAGAAGTATTTGCCTCAAATGTTTGAATATCCGACATTTGTTTGAAAACATATTTCCTCGTATGGTGTCTATATTGAAAAATAGAAAACTATTTTATGAGCAAAATTAGTACCTTTTATAAATTTAACTGCCAGATTGGAATTTTATATTTGAACAGCATGGCACAGTTTGCCAAACAGTGGAATGAGTATCTTGGTTGTAAGAAATGAATATTCGTGGTTTAAAAGGGCTAAAAAGCTACACTACTTCGCACAATTCTTAAATTACCGGTTGGAGTGAAGGAATTTAGAGAAATGATTGGTTTGGATTCCCGGGATCTGGAAGTTGTTTGAGAAAATATTCTGTTGCATATACAGATGCAGAAACGGAATAAACTATTTTAACACTCTGGACAGTTTTCCTGTCAGACCCCTACACCCGGGAGGTGATATATTTTTTACGAAAACTTCCCCAAACAAAATAATAATTAGGTGCATAATAATGAATACTACAAAAAAAATCAGTTTTTCAAAAATCTTAAATAAAGTTTCCATTGTTACTGTAATTTCAAACATATGTTTTTGTGTTTTTAAATGAAACTTAAGGTCTCTAGTTAATTCCACAATATAATACAAGTTATTGAAAATTCTGAAAAATTGACAATTGTTTCGATAAATCAATATCATCGTCAGAATGACAGAAGTTACATTTCATTTTATGCCTACCTGATGTTTAGTAGTTATATTTTTGGCTAGACCAAGAAGTAACCTAACTTGTGATTGGCTTAATATATGTTTATAGAAAAAGAAGAAGATGTGATATTACAAATATTGAAGCTTAGATATTATTAGCCCTATGGTGATATCCTGGATATCATTTTTCCAATTAAGATCAGTATAACTGTGCAATGATATAGAAAACCAGAAAAGCTATATCTGCTGATCTTTACAATTATCACTTAAGAAGACAGTTTATTAGTGGAGAATTCCCTAGATTTAACTGTTCATTGACAACTTCATATTGTGGGTTTCTTAAATGTCTTCTAATTTCCAGTTCTTCTTTTCTCTCTTTTTTACTAATTAGTTTATTTATCATATCTAATGGATAACCGTTAGATGTTGCTATTTGTCTAATTGTATTAATCTCTCTATCAAAATTACATTTGTTCATAGGAACTGAAAAAGCTCTATGTATCATTGAATTATATGCTGCTAGTCTGTGTGAGACAGGGTGGTTAGAATTGAATGGAATTGTCACATCAGTCTGTGTTGGTTTTCGGTAAATTGAATAATCAAGTACATTATTAACTCTTTGAATTTTTAAATCAAGAAAATTGATTGAGCTATTTTCTTCAATTTCTAATGTAAATTTAATTTTCGGGTGTAAATTATTGATGTGGTTGAAAAACACATCTAATTGTCGCTCACTACCCATAAAACAAGCTAATATGTCATCCACATATCTATACCAAAATAAAATATTTTTCGAAATATTACTTTCAAAGATCTTTCTTTCTAAATTGTCCATAAAAATGTTTGCTAAAATAGGTGATATAGGGCTTCCCATTGGTAAACCTTCATTTTGAATATATATCTTATTGTCAAAAGTGAAATAATTCTGATTAATGCATACATCAAATAAATTAAGTATATCTGATATTATTCCTGGATTAATATTTTTATCTTCTAGTAAGTATCAGACATTCTTTAGGAGGAATTTTAGTAAACATATTAGTTACATCGAACGATATGAGTTTATAGTTATCTTGCAAGTGGATTGATTTCAACTTTTTGATTAGTTCTATTGAATTTCTAATTGAGTACTGAGATTCATATCCGTAAGTATTGAGTATATTGTTGAGCTTTTTTGCCAATATATTATTAGGAGCATTAACATAAGAGACTACAGGTCTAATTGGTTTTGTTATTTTATGTAATTTAACTGTTCCATATAATTGTGGACAATGAGGATTCTTATGTATGATAGACCTCTTTTCGTAATCATTTAAAAGATAATTTGAATTATTAACAATATCCCTTACATTATTGGAAAACTTCTTTGTTGGGTCTGCTTTAAGAACTTTTACATCGCTGGATTCTATAAAGTTATATACTTTGGAATTGTAATTTTCAGTCGTCAAAATGACAGTAGCATTCCCCTTATCGGATTTTGTAACTGTTAGGTTATTGTTCTCTATCTTCTCTTTTATTGCGTTTAAAACTGAAATGTCATTTTTTGTTTGACGTTTAACTTTTGAAGGTTCAATATTTTTGATTAAATTGGCAATTTTTAATTTCTCATAAAGAAAATTATTTGAATTAGATTTTAAAGCTATTTCTGACTCTGTAGCTAAAATTTGTTAAATATTATTCGTAAATTTAGGTGGTATGCTGTACTTTAAACCTTTATTTAAAAATTCTATTTCACTATTTGTAAAATTAGTGTCTGAAAGGTTTTCAAATCGTGGTGCAAAGTGTGTTGGTATGTAGGTACTTACAGTTTCATGATGTTTTGAGTATTGAATTTTATGTTGTGTGTGTTCAAGATTCTGTAGCTTCTTTTCTTGTTTCTTAAATTTCATATGCTTCATAGTGCTGATATTTTCTCTAATTTTGTCATCCAAACAGTCAAATTCTACTGGATGTAATTGGAATGTGAGTTCTGAATGTACAACTTTTATGTAGTTGTCTAAGGAGTCTCTAACTTTGAACCATTTCTTACATTCAGATTTTATCCAAACTCGTTGAGCACATTTTATAGCTTTTTGTGCTTGTGGTGTTTTAGTGTGACATTTTATATTCACATAATTTGGTATTACCTTTTTTCTAAGGCATTATTGGTTAAACCAAATGTTTTGTGATGCTTTGTAACGTTTTTGTAGTAACTTCTGGTACAGTCGGGTCAAATCTTCTCTCGAAGATTTTTTAATGAAATTGACTGTCTCGACCCTTACTTCGTGGAATATGCTCATATTAGTGTTTTTAAATGAAACTCAAGGTCTCTAGTTAATTCCACAATATAATACAAGTTATTGAAAATTCTAAAAAATTGACAATTGTTTCGATAAATCAATATCATCGTCAGAATGACAGAAGTTACATTTCATTTTATGCCTACCTGATGTTTAGTAGTTATATTTTTGGCTAGACCAAGAAGTAACCTAACTTGTGATTGGCTTAATATATGTTTATAGAAAAAGAAGAAGATGTGATATTACAAATATTGAAGCTTAGATATTATTAGCCCTATGGTGATATCCTGGATATCATTTTTCCAATTAAGATCAGTATAACTGTGCAATGATATAGAAAACCAGGAAAACTATATCTGCTGATCTTTACAATTATCACTTAAGAAGACAGTTTATTAGTGGAGAATTCCCTAGATTTAACTGTTCATTGACAACTTCATATTGTGGGTTTCTTAAATGTCTTCTAATTTCCAGTTCTTCAAGGAAATTCAGTTCTTGTTTCTTTTCAGAAATATGCAGCACTTCTAGTTCTGTGTTAGGTGTCAATGAATGATTGGTGTCAAGTAGATGTTTTGCGTAGTGGGATTTATCTGGTTGTTTTAATCTGTAAGCTCGTTTTATGGGTAGTGAGCGACAATTAGATGTGTTTTTCAACCACATCAATAATTTACACCCGAAAATTAAATTTACATTAGAAATTGAAGAAAATAGCTCAATCAATTTTCTTGATTTAAAAATTCAAAGAGTTAATAATGTACTTGATTATTCAATTTACCGAAAACCAACACAGACTGATGTGACAATTCCATTCAATTCTAACCACCCTGCCTCACACAGACTAGCAGCATATAATTCAATGATACATAGAGCTTTTTCAGTTCCTATGAACAAATGTAATTTTGATAGAGAGATTAATACAATTAGACAAATAGCAACATCTAACGGTTATCCATTAGATATGATAAATAAACTAATTAGTAAAAAAGAGAAAAAAGTGGCATTACAACTAATATATCCTAAGCAAGCTGATGAAATTAAAACTTATAAAACCATCACATATGCAGGAAATATTTCTAATAATATTTCAATGATAATATCTTCAGCAACGAATGCAACAATTTCTTTTAAAACAGAAAGTAACATTAGTACAAAATTGTTAAATGTAAAAACAAAAATACCACTATTAAAGAAGTCAGGTATATATAAACTCAAATGTCCAGAATGTAATGCTGTCTATTTGGGTCAGACCCTTAGGAATTTTGAAATACGATACAGTGAGCACTTACGAGCTTACAGATTAAAACAACCAGATAAATCCCACTACGCAAAACATCTACTTGACACCTAACACAGAACTAGAAGTGCTGCATATTTCTGAAAAGAAACAAGAACTGAATTTCCTTGAAGAACTGGAAATTAGAAGACATTTAAGAAACCCACAATATGAAGTTGTCAATGAACAGTTAAATCTAGGGAATTCTCCACTAATAAACTGTCTTCTTAAGTGATAATTGTAAAGATCAGCAGATATAGTTTTCCTGGTTTTCTATATCATTGCACAGTTATACTGATCTTAATTGGAAAAATGATATCCAGGATATCACCATAGGGCTAATAATATCTAAGCTTCAATATTTGTAATATCACATCTTCTTCTTTTTCTATAAACATATATTAAGCCAATCACAAGTTAGGTTACTTCTTGGTCTAGCCAAAAATATAACTACTAAACATCAGGTAGGCATAAAATGAAATGTAACTTCTCATTCTGACGATGATATTGATTTATCGAAACAATTGTCATTTTTTTAGAATTTTCAATAACTTGTATTATATTGTGGAATTAACTAGAGGCCTTGAGTTTCATTTAAAAACACTAATATGAGCATATTCCACGAAGTAAGGGTCGAGACAGTCAATATGTTTTTGTATTAATACAATCAATATAATTGGTACATTCAGAGGTAATATCCCGAGACTTTGACAAATAGCGGACTATTATTTTAGTCATAATTTTATCGAGAGTACCTTGTATTTCGAGACAATCTGATAAAACCATATGAACATTAATAATCTGAATCTGTTATTCTTTGATTATTAATGTTCATATGGTCGGGTTGAATTGTCTAGAAATACAAGTTGCTCGAGATAAATTAATGAACATAATAGTCTTTGTTTGTTATAGTCGTGTGATATTCAGGATGATTATTTTATGAACACCGCAAAATCATTTGCTAAGATTCCGGTCATATTTGCCAAGCCAAATAATCATAAATATTTATGATATTTGCACCAGCACCATAGAAGTCCTGTTGGTGTCGCCTTTTCTATATTTTCTTTTATGACCTATGCTGCTGAAGTAGAAGCCTGTGTTTCTTCTAACTGTCACATCTTATTCATAATTTTGTTGTGGTGCTTTCCATCGAGCTGGGGGGTAAGGTTTGATAGATGATGCACTACTGTGAGCCGTTATTTTCATTAGTTCCTGTCCCTGCACGCTAGCTTTTCCTGGTTGCGAAACGGCTGTAGAGCGACTTGAATGATTAGTGATTTTTCTTTTCTTTACGTACAAACCAATACGTTCTGCACCAGTTTTCATCCATTTCGAATATTCATTTTTGCCGATAGGACAATTTTTGTACCATGCAGATCCCTGTTTTATCCAGTACGGATTTGGAGTCAAGAGAAAACGGTCGGTGGTTATGTTTGCAGCTCGATTGCTAAGAAGTTTCAAGAAAATACGTACAGGACAACCATTTATATTTTGAATGTTAGCTGTGAGCCATTTACTATCTGCGCACTTTTGGTTTCCACCTTGGCAAGTTTTTGTGAATATAGGATTATATTCGATCCTATCAGATTAGGTTCCGTCTTTTTTCATTTCTCTGTTAAAATAATCGATTTTGCAATAGATACCTTTTCCTCCCCGCCAGGCCAACTCTACAGATACGATTTGAAAAATTTTCTTCTGCAGGCCATCTGGGGTATTCTTATTATCTATAATAGCATTCAATTCATTTAATGTAAGTGCTTCTGAACTCTCTATTGGAATCAAAGTGCTTGTATGAGGGTAGACAAAGAGACAACAGAAGAGATACAAATATTACGTGCTGTAAGACAGGGATGCATACTATCTCCTGTAATTTCCAACCTGTACTCGGAATGCATTTTCAGGGAAGCCCTGCAAGACATTGAAGCTGGAATCCTGCTAAACGAAGAACGACTGAGTAATATAAGGTATGCAGATGATACCGTTATTTTTGCGGACAACTTAGCCTCCTTACAACTCCTAATGGACAGTGTTACAACATACAGCCGACAATATGGTTTGGAAGTATACACCAACAAGACAAAGTTCATGATAATCAGTAAGAAACAAAACCCCCGCGGTATTTTGTTGGTGGACGAAACTCCTTTAGAAAGAGTCAATAAATACGCATACTTGGGCACGAACATAAATGATGACTGATACCAATCTGTAGAGATCAAAACGCGTATTGAAAAGGACAGAACAGCATTCATCAGGATGAAGAAAGTCTTTACCAGTTACGACTTACAGCTGTCAACGAAAGTTCGTTACGTGTTTTCGATCCTTTTCTATGGGGTCGAATCATGGACGCTTACGGAGGCCTCCTCCAAAAAACTTGAAGCATTTGAAATGTAGCTGTACCGAATAATCCAACGAATACCTGGGACGGATAAAATAACCAAAATGGAAGTAATGAGAAGGGTGGAAAAGGAAAGAGAAGTCCTAAACACAGTCAAGACCCGAAACCTACAATATCTTGGACATATAATGCGTAATGAGAGCCGATATACCCTTTTACAGAAGATTCTCCAAGGCAAGGTAGGGGTGCTAGAGGAGTGGGAAGAAGGAGAATATCGTGGTTTGGAAATTTAAGAACGTGGTTCAACAAATCAACCACTCAACTATTCCGAGCTGCTGTTAACAAAGTTCGAATAGCCAACATGATAGCCCACATCCGGAGCGGATAGGCACTTTAAGAAGAGGCTTCTGAACTTTCCTTCCTCTTTTGAGGACAACTTTGCAGACTTTGCCTTTTAACATTACGCGTATGCCTGACACTTTAGAATTCGATATCTTCAAATGGATTTACCTTTCGATTATATTCAGTGGAGTATAATTCCTGGAGGGTTTTCGCTGTATAACTCCACATCAATTTAATTATACACTCTTTATATTCCTGGCCATTTTCTTTGAGAATTTCGTCTATCATGAAAGTTGGGGTAGTCGCATAATTCACCATTTTTCTACCGACAAAAAGACATAAATTCTCTGCAAACAGACTCCTTACTCCTTTTGGTAATTTGTGGGATGAATTTCTTATATTTACACTGATTTTCGAAGTGGAACATGAACCAAAACGAGACATTTTCAATTTCGAGTGAATGTTACCTAAAATGTTGACACTTGTCATAGCACTCTTATACAATCGAATTGAATAGTGACTCATTTTTCTTTATTTACCCGAATAGTTGATCATATTGCGTATCATATGACTAAATTCCTGGTTTTTTATTGGTGGAGCCATGTGTGAATGAAATAATCTTGTATATATCTTTGTATGTGGTAAAATAAGAAAATGGAATTATTCTAATTAATCGCAAAACTGAAACCCATAGTTTAGAAGAAATAATGATGAAATTAATTTAAAAATCCTTTTTCCTGGTTCTCAATTTAATTTCTTTTTTGTTTACTTACGTGTTCCCCAAGTTGTAATGATGCCTTACCTGGAAAAGAAAAACAATCAATCAATTTCGTAATAAATTAACATTTTTTTGTATATTCATAAGTCATAAGCCTGTTACACAAATAGATAATTATATATAGTTGAGTGACTCTTCCAAAAAATGACTTGAAAATATTTTGTTTTTTTCAGCTTTATTGGGTCACTACTAATGATGAACTGTCGGGAGATTTTGATTTCACATTAGGTTATGTCAGCTTAGATTAGGCCTCTGGGATACTTGGCGACCTCCCAGAGTAACTAGCCTTAGCGAGGTAAGGGCGCACTGCCTCGCTGGACCTTCCCTCGACCCAACTCGTGTGAAGTAACATGAAGAAGAATGTAACAAAGGAGAAAGAAAGGTAGAAGGAGGAGAGGAGCGTGAGAGAGGAGGACGAAGAGAGAAGGAAGTATGAGG
Source organism: Galeruca laticollis (assembly GCA_963921935.1). NCBI lineage: Eukaryota > Metazoa > Arthropoda > Insecta > Coleoptera > Chrysomelidae > Galeruca > Galeruca laticollis. The sequence continues at coordinate 55,942,401 of OY998181.1, forward strand.
AGAACTAAAAAAGCGCTGGTAAGAAGCGGAAACGAAACCGCAAGAAAGCAGAAAAAAAAGAGGGAGAAGGAAGAGAGGAGCGAGGGAGCGGAGGACAAAGCGAGGGGGGAGTACGAGAGGTATCTACGCAGAGCCAAGGAAGAGATGGGAAAGAAGAGAAAGAGAGAAGAGACGGGAAGAAGAGAAAGAGAAGAGATGGAAATGAGAGAAAGAGAAGAGATGGAAAGAAGAGAAAGAGAAGAGATGGAAAGAAGAGAAAGAGAAGAGATGGAAAAAAGAGAAAGCGAAACCACAAGGAAGCAGTCCACACCAATAGGAAATGGGGGAAATGAGGAGGCAGAAGAGGGGGGGGGGAAGGCAATCCGATGACATCATCATCATCGACGAAGAAGACTCTGGTTGTAAAAAAAGGAAAAACAGAGGGGATAGTCCTGAGGAAAAGCAGACGGGAAAAAAGGAAGGAATTAAGGAAAGACTCGGGCGAAAGCTGGAGGAGCTGGCAGGAATCGAGAGACACCAAGACCAATCTGTCTAGTCTCATGTTCTGGTTCTTCTTTTATTCTACGCCCTTTAAGTTTAGTACGTCCTGGTTTTTCTTTCAGTCTAGGTTCGCTAAGTTTAACCTTTTCTCGTGAACCTGCAGTATCATTACCTTCATGTCACTTCTAATGGGTATAAATTTTGTACCGGTCTAACAATGGTTGCAGCTGGACTTCGCAGCTTCACAACACGTATCCTTTTGTTTTTTCCAGGATAAGTTTCTAATACAAGACCTAGCGGCCAATGTAGTCTCTTCTGTACGGATCCGATTAACAACTTCTCCGTTTTGTATCGATTGAGTTCCTTCAGACTTTCGAATCATTATCAGCTGACTAAGATATTCTGATCTGAATCTTTTTCTTAAATCCTCTTTCAGTTCCAATCTATACTTCAAGTATCTATTCAGGGTACTGCTATCTACTTCATCCAAATCTTTTGTCTCCACTGTCTGAATATCTTGTAGAAACATGGCTGGAGTAAGAGGTATCAAATCATTCTTGACTTCGGATAGATAGCTTCACATTCACATAAAATTGTCTGTAGCTTCTCATAGGTTAATGAAATTATGCCCAATGTTTTACTTAATAACTGTTTGAGCAACCGTATCAGGCGCTCCCACCATCATCTCTACCATGCTCCTGTAGGAGGATTGGATATTCATGAAATTCTTTCAACGTTACTGAATTCATTAATTTTGTTCCAGTCTAAATTCTTTAACGCATTTTCACTTCCTACAAAATTGTTCCATTATCACTGTAGATAATTTTTGGTCTTCCTCTTCTACTAATAAATTTTCGTAAAACTTGTAAAAAACTATCTGTTGACAGGCTAGACACAAGCTCCAAATGAACTTATCTGTAGACCGCACCTGTAAAAATGCAGACCCACACCTTCACATAATTTCTGATGTATAGTGAACCAGTCAAATCCACACCAGTGACTTCAAATATCGCTGTATCAGCAATTAAATTTATTGGTAGAGGGAAAATGGGCATCTCATAATGTTTTCTTTCGTGTGTTATGCAAATCACACACTTATGAATCACACATATTTAATTGTTTTTCTACCTTGTACTATCCAAAACTTTTCTCTCAATTCACATAGTATACCTTGAGTACCAATATGATGTAATTTCCTATGGTGATGCTCAATCATTCTTTTGACCACAGGGTGATTAGATGGAAGAATCGTTGGAAAACTGAAATATTCTGTATTTTCTCACTCAGTAATTCTAGTTTTCAGTCTTAGTATGTCTTCATCATCTGTAAATGTTTGAAGTGATTTTTTACTTATAAACGATTCTTGTTGAATCATTCGGATAATTAGTTTCTCGGCCTTTTCAATTTCGTCTAATGTCAGAGTAGTTTGCATTATTTTGGTGTTGACTTCATCCAAATTTAAAACCTTCCATTTTTCATTTCTTTGCAGTTTGTAGCAAATCTCAGTATCCATGCAACTAAATTTAAAATCTTCTGGTACTTTGAAAATCGAAAATAATAGTTGAGGTGCTATTTTTCTTTTCTTCAAAAACAATCTGTTCTTTAACTTCAGGTTTTTCTCTTGGCCAATCATCTGGACTTATTTACAGCCATATCGCACTTTTCCACCAATCATTTCTTACGTGAACAACTTTTGGATGGTAAATTGGCTAAATTCAACTCTCCAGGGACAAAATAGCAATTCTCAATTTTTGTTAAAGTTCTTATCTCTTCGACCCTGTTCGATACAAATGTTTTCAATTGATACTCTTATCATATCCAAAACAAAACGGTGCTGGAATCAGACCAACAAAGTACCGGAATATTTTGTATTTCAAGATTTTTTAAAACGCTAGAAAGCAGTCTTGCACCAATGGTAGCAGCCATGAGTTCTAAGCGCGGGTTACTAATCTTCTTCAATGGAGCGACTCTGGTTTTCGCTTGTATCAACTGAGTAATATTACCAAATGAAAGGACTCTCTGATCGCAAAAATATAACAGCACAATACGCATGTGAACTGGCATCAACAAACAAGTGAATTGTCCATGTATCGTGGATGGCTTCGGTAGAATTCAGTAACCATCTAGGAATCTTCAAGTTGATGAGTAGACTCAGTTCTTTTACCCGATCCAGAAAAATTGATTTTTGATCGTTTGGTATTTTTGAGTCCCATGGACATTTTATTGACCACAGTTTCTGTAGCATGATCTTCGCAAACAAGGAGCATTGTGATGTTACTCCGATTGGGTCAAAAATCATATTTGCTAAAGATAAAATAGATCTCCTTGTCACCTTTTCAAAATTTATAGTTTCAAACCAATCAAATGAGAGATTTAAAGTGTCTTCAAATCGATTCCAATTTAGTCCCAAAACAGATGATACAAATTTTTCAGCAGAGATTTCTTCTTTTTTTAAAATCGTGCTTTCCCATCCACGTAGATCACACTTTGCTTTGTCTATAACGGCTTCAGACTGAACAATAAATTCTGAACATTCTTCTTCAGCTAGTGACACAATTGTCAATATAAAAGCTCTTTTGGAGTTTCAAAATTATCTTTTTCGAAAAACAAGAATTTCCGTCAGCAATAGCATCAATTTCTTTGTCCAAATAGTGTTGAATAACAGGTCCCAGATGAAACGGGCTATAAGTGAAACAAAAAACAACTCTTGTATGACGAAAATAGATTACACATGATTAATCGTACCAAAGAAATCGAAGAAAATCTGTATCAGATTTTGATATACTTATTGCTTTGTTGATATCTGAAATAACACCAACTCATCCCGATCTGAACTTAAGCAATAGCATCAATTTCTTTGTCCAAATGGTGTTGAATAATAGCTCCCAGATGAAACGGGCTACAAGTCTTGTGTTACGAAAATAGATTATACCTGATTCATCGTACCATAGAAATCGAAGGAAATCTCATTCAGATTTTGATATACTTATTGCTTTGTTGATATCTGAAATAACACCAATTTTTCCCAATCTGATCTTAAGCAAAATAAAGGGAATTATTTCGATAAAATTTGTTCCTTTTTCCAAACATTGATTTGGTTGGTTTTTCTCGTGAGCCGATGCATCAAAAATAGGTCTGAATTTAGTTGTGCTCGGTTGCTTTATAACAAGTCGATGCAGTAAATAATGAACAAAATTTGTAATTTCGTTTTCCGGTACTTTCTCAGTTATACCTTCTCTTAACCATTTTTGAAAAACTTGGTTGTAGTCCATCTTTTTCGAATTTAACCATCAAATTTTCGAGGGGTTTCTTTGCCTTCATAACGGTTTTTGTCATTGATCTGGACTGTATCATTGAAATGATACATAATAGCTAACTCGGCGTCTTTTCTGGATTTTGTCTCAGCTGGATCAGTGATTCCTAACACATCTGAAGTCCATATATTTGAGATCTTTTCATCTTGGCAGAAAAGCGAGGTTGTCCACATCAAGGCAGTGCAAATCAAGTCATTTGATCTAATATATGTTTTCCCATACGTGAAAATCCAAGCTGGCATTCAATTGCAACCAAACCACACTGTAGTGCACGCTTTTTTCCAGTAACCAGTTTGACAGTTACATCTACCCCATTCAGAACGTCAATGGGTCCAGGCTTTGTAACATTTATAGAAATACATTTCTTAATATGCCCATGGGTTACGAATGCCTTATTATTTTATTACTCTCTCCTACATAAAAATACACTATAGAAGAGGCCTGTATCCAGAAGTGAATGAAAACAGCTGATGGATGATGATGATGATGAGAATGTCCACATATTGTTTCTGAGAAATACAAGTTAATTCATGGCATAGTTCAGCAACCGGACATTAATAAAATCCTAAATTATGTTTGAGAATATAATTGGACGAACTTTCCTTCCTACTATGATATGTGTAGCTCTGTAAAGTTATTAATGGAAGAATATTCAAGTTTTTCTATGAAGAATACATTAACTTGTCTTAAATGAAAACTGATAATTTCCCTCGATGAGACAACCTCATCAAATAATCCAAACCGGGTCTGTAAAACTATCCCACAAGAGAAAATATTCGTTCCGCACAGGCACGGGTTTGAAATATTAAATTCCTATTACTATTAATTTGTCTGGGATTACGAAGAGCGTTAAAATTTAGGGTTGAATGCACACTAATTTCAATGCCGAATGCCGACATTGCAAACCGACGACGTGTTTAAGCGCTAAGCGCCAAAGCACTAACTCTTACATAAATACTTCAACACCCGAATAAAGAACTAGAAGATAGATTTTGCTCGTGCTGGAAGTAGGGAAAACAGAAAATCCTTACTCACGGCTAAGGGCAAGGGGTGAATTCGGTTGAGTGAATCATGTAAATTACACATCCAAAGTATGCAAAAAAGATTTATAACCGTTTCTACAAAGTTTGCGCATGTTGCTATGAAATATGTGGGAAAATTTCAAATTTAATTATGTGAAAACAACTAGCTACAGCGAATAAAAAGATGATCATTGGTAGCGAGTGAAGATCTTCGGAGATTAAGGCAAATTTAAAAAATTTCTTAGTCAATCTTCTGTCAATTGAAGTAATTTCCTCATACTCTTTCTTATAATAACTAGATAACAATATATTTTAATCTATTGTTTCTCCGAAATGCAGGTAAAAATCAGGATTTCTAAAAACCACTGCCACTTTCTCCAAATATATAAACATGAATTTAGGACTAGATAAATGTGAATCACTTATAGTGACGAGAGGGAAAATAACTGAATTAAACAACATAAATGTTCCCATAAATTCGCCAACCGAGAGCGGAACATACAAATACTTGGGAGTAAAGGAAACACTAATACACAAAACAAAGGAAATGAAAGAACACATAGAGAAAAAGTAGTAAGCTAGGGTTACGAACATTATGCACATACAGCTCAATGTAGAGAGCAAAATCAAAGCAACAAACACCTGGCAGTGCCTATATTGACCTAATAATTCGGAGTCATACAGTGGACTAAAACAGACGTACAGACACTAGATAGGATAAGAAAAACAGACTTAAGCTTCAAGGAGTAACTACTATATTTAGAAAAAGTATAAGTTGTGGGTCAGATGCAATCTCGCGGGGTGATTAGCTTGTACTTGTATGTATAAGAACAAAGAAACTGACCGAATGTATACATACCATGAAGAAGACTATACCTGAAATCAGAGAAATCTTCCCAGTATATGATTACTTCAGTTATTCGTGAAGAGAGTCTGGAAAGCAATTTTGGTTGAATTCAATCAAAATATTAAAATTATAATCTTTGATTGGGGATGTAATCTTATTTTCGAGCCATGTTTTTCTATATCAGTCTTTTGGTTTATTTCTCCCTAATTCTATTCCTAATTGATTTTGAATGATATCTATGTTTTGGTACACCAAAATCCAGCCTTCGCCAAAAATAGGAACGCCGTATGCTATATTGCTAAGGCGACGACTTCTATATAAATTGGACCATTTGGGGGTTAGATGTAGACTTAGCAAGTGGATTTCTGAATTTTTAACGAACAGAAATTTGAAATTTAGGGTAACTCACCATTTATCGGCAGAAATGCCCGTATCTAGTGGCGTTCCTCAAAGATCCGTCCTTGGCCGTTGCTCTTTATCCAACGTTACGCTACAAGACTTGTGTTTTGGTAGCGTCAGACCCACATATGAAGACCGTTTAACAGCAGGAAATATTTTAACATTCTCGAGTGAACCTTTTTTTTGACTTTGAGAGGTGGATCTCATTCAGTTACGAATAATTGAGAGGACTTAATACTGACATTTCGTATTATGAAATTTAATTTTCTTGCACTTAATTCAATATTTCTAGTTAATACTGACTCACGGACGTCGCAGTCACTCTCTGAAACTGAAAAAAGGGATCGTTCTGCTCTAGAGCTAGATATAACTTTTTGAGAAACAGGATCTTTGATATTAGGAATGGACTTCCACAAGACATAATTTACTCCCCGGCTGTTACGTTCGGTTTTTTGATTACTCTTGACTATTTTGTTGAATTTTACTAGATGAAACATATTTGTTTGGCTATAAATTTTAGATTTTTGTTGGTTTTTTTATATATTTTGTAGTGTAGTTTTACTGTATCATTCTTTAACTTGTCTTTAGTTTTGATAGTGGTAGTACTATGTATAGTATTTCTCTGTTGTAGGGCATAATAGGGTTCGTTGAATCATCTGCCATTTTTCGATTTATCATAATAATAATAATATCATGTTGGTAAGTAGAGGAGAAAATAATACTCCCAACGCATGTCCCTCCTGCTTGTTGAAGAAGGCGACTAAGAGCAAAGATGGGAAACAACAACTTAACCCCACTCTAAATCAGCAGGAAATCTGACCACCCGTAGAAAAAATCGTCACAAATTTAATCAAGCCTCGGATACAATGCTACCTCCTGGGGGGTGGGGGGAGGGGTAACACCAGGGCACTTCTGGAGCTAGCACTGGAAGTAACATTGAGCGAGCCAGTGGTAGCCGCGTGCTAAGAAGTAGAATGCTGGCCAAGGTCGGGTTACCCGAAACAATACAAGAAAATTAGAATCCTAAACTAAATAGAACAAATCGACCAAACAGTCCTGCAAGAAGTGTCTCTCGATAGCGAACTCCATTTTATCCGAGACCACACTAGAGACAGAAGCAACCGCGTATTGCAAGAAATTACATGAAACATTTCAAGAGCAATACCCTAATATCCCAGTCACATATCAAAGTGTACTTGACCTGAGAAATGGCATACCGAGGAAGAATTACTTATCAACAAAGATATTGGAACAAATGAAGAAGGGAATACGGGAAACCATCGAATGAGAAGCAAGGGCATGAAACGACTTGGAAGTCGCAGTAAACCCACAGAAGCCGAACTCAAGTAACAAAGCTCAAGCATTAGAAATTCGAGAATTTGTAACAAACTCTGATGACGAGCCAGAAGACAACCCAACCATGATACAAAGAGCCGAAGCAGCCAGCCTAATACAACGAACCAACCATCTCAAGAACATGCTTGTGCAGTTGGATGGACCCTACCAAATGCCCTTGGATCCCAAAACAAAAGAACTCCAAAAATCTTGCAGAAACTATCGAGTTGGTTAACACAAGAATTCTACCGAGACTGCCTGAGGTAGAAACGTTTGGGGAACTGCATGATCTGATTTATTGTTCAGTATCCAACGGGGCCCAGATAAAAGAGCAAGGAACGACTGACAACGTATACCACCATGAAAAAGTCAAACAGTCAAAATTGCAAGACTAATTGAAATCAACAAAGGGAAACCGAGCAGGAAGCTATCCCGGAAAGTACAATTGATCTTCGACAAGTATAGTTGCGGCCAAAAAATGGAACAGTTGTTGTTGCGTACTGTAAATGTGCCTTTTTTGTTTCCGAGAAAAAATGGGATGGTGTTGTCGCATATTTAAATAATAATAACACGTAAGTAAATAATATTGTTAATCATAATTAAATACCAAAGGCTATTAAATAAACTTTAATTTTCAATAAAATTTAGTAATTCCGCCGTTATGGTCTATGACTTCTCTTAATCTAGTGGTCATCGATTTATATGATGTGGAACAATATTCTTCAGTTATTTATTTCCAAGCATTATTTATAACTTCCAACAAACCTTCAACAACAAGTCTTAAAGTGGCGTTACGAATTTCTATGACTAACATTGCCCAAACATTTTCTACTGGATTCAAATCTGGCCGGTCACTACACCAGAGTTATACACTGAGCAGTTATTTTTACAAAAAAACGATCACTTATATTTGTGAAATTGACATAATTATCGTCAATTCGGTGGGCGATAGATACGAATATTGACGCAATTTGAGGATTGGAAAGCCTTTTCATCCGTAAACATAACACGATTTCGTGAGCAATGTGTTCTAAAGCAAACGCCATTTTCGTTTCTTTGTAACTGTTGTTTCCTTGTTGCTGCGTGATGTTTCAATTCAGACTGTGCTACTCTACGACGGCCCGTACGGCAGGATGCTGGAAAATATATTGCTAGAACAGCATCAACTACCGTTGAAAATGGATTTGCTCTTAAATTGTTAATCAAAGCAGCATCCTATTCAGCAGTTGTCTTTCTCGGACGTCTTGAGCCTGGATTTCTATGAATTCTTTTACCATTTCACCATCTTCATAAAATATTTTTAACCGAGTTCCTGCTCGCATTGTAAAATGCCGTAGTTTGCCTTCTAAATACAGAGCTAAAATGCTGAATACTCATATCGAAGAAAACCAAATAATAACAGGAACAAAAAAGTGCCGCAAAAACATCATACAGTGTAAGGAACAGTTCATAATAGACTTTCAAAAAGTATATGATTCAGTCCCTCACGAATGGTTAATGACGGTGCTAAAATTCTACAAAGTCCACGCAGTGCTCAAAGAGCGCCTACGCCAAATGATGAACATTTGGCGCACTGTAATTCATGTGTCCGCACCCTCAGCGACAGCACTGCCAGCAACCGAAATTAAGATAAGACGAGATATATTTCAAGGAGACTAGTTGAGCCTATTATGCTTCTGCTTGGCTCGGAACCCACTGCCGAGACAGCCTGTCAACTGCCAGCTGACTCTCGTAGATCTTCATTCGAGGTATTAATACATAATAAAACTGCGTATATTTAAAGTAGGTGTCAAGATTGAAAACGAATATCAATTTTTATAATGTATGATACATCCAAAATTACATATAATTTAGAATAAGTCTGTCAGTTATTCCAAGTTTTGAATTTCCCTTGCGCCATTTTGTACGACTACTTTATAAGCATCTTATTGATCCCGTTTTTTAATCATATGTTCAAACATTTCCGAAAATAATATAAGCAGGTACAAAACTTGTCTACTAAGAGGCTTAAAGAAACGCGCTCAATATAGTCAGAAACTACAAAAGAATATTGTTACACATATAAATTTTCCGTTACTATTGATGTCGGTCTATTTGTAAGAATTCTCTTGTATAATTACTCTTTTGTGAATGAATGCACTTTAGAACATTCATGGTATCCTGGAACAATTTCTAAAAGTTTGCAAGCTGTATACATACCTATGATTTACGAATAAAAGTGTAAAAAAGAAGTAGTTTTTTGGATTTTTAAATACGTATTTACCGTGTATGCAACATTTTTATGGACTTTTTAACTCTTCATGAGTAAAATAAAAGAAGTATACACGAATAAAAGACATTTGGTTGTAAAATAATTTTTATTACGATTCTCCAAATCATCAATGATCATTCCTTTATCTTGTACGAAAAAATTGATCAGCCAATTTTGAGAAGTCCAATGGTATCCAGTCGAAATAAAATGGTTGAAAGATAAAACGATTCCACATGATCATTCTTTAACAAAACCCGAGTTGTATGAAATAATAATTAAATTACTAAAGAATAAAAAACACAGATATAAAATTGATGAACTTTTCGAACATCATGGACATACAATTCTACGGCTTCCTCCCTATTGTGCAGAACTGAATCCTATAGAGAAAATCTGGGCTCAAGTAAAAAACTATGTGGCACACAATGTTACCTTCAAGTTGGGTGATGTGAGAAAACTGACTGAAATGAAGTTTTCGGAAATTTCAGACGTTGAGTGGTGTGCTGTTTGTAAACATGTTGAAAAAATAGAAGAGGATTATTTTAACAATGAAATCATGTTAGATGAAGCTATAGAAAATAGGATATTAAAGAACAAGTTTCACAAGGGATCATTTTAAAGCACGAGTCCAAATTTGGAAAACGAGCCGAAGGCCTTATGAAACAAGTTTATTATATTATTTTTTCCACTCTGCATTTTTGTGTCCAAAAAGTAACAACATTTAAAAAATAGGGTAACTAAATCGATTTGTATTCATGACGTAGCGGTTGGTAATGCTGACATTAGCGTCAATTTGAAATATTTAGAAATCGAATAGAATTCTCGGATTGTTTTTAAAGGAGAAACCTTTGTCTTTGAACATAGTAAGTTTCCTTGAGCATCTTGACTTCTTAAATATATGCAACTGGCATAAGCTTGCATCGAAGCGTCACAAAAGCAATGCATATCTAGTAATTGGTGATTCGATCCGATTGCTATCCGAGGAATTTCTAATTGATTCAGTTCAGCTGATTATAAAATTGTGTCCATCATACTAATAAATATTGCGGAGTAGGCTTATCCCATGGCAATTTGATTGACCATAGTTTTTGAATGATGATCTTTGCTACTATAACTACTGGACTAAGAAGACCAAGTGGGTCATATATTTGCGAAATGATAGAAAGAATTTGTTTTTCAGTAATCGAAGTATGAGAACAAGAAATGTTTATATCATATTTTAAAATATCTTGTTTACTGTCCCATTGAACACCTAGGGTTTTGAAGCTTTCAGATTCTCCTAAATTGAAAATCTTGTTAGGATGTCTTCGGGATCAATTGTTTGTAAAATGTGAGGATGATTTGAAACCCATTTTCTTAAAATGAAATTTGCTGATGATAAAATGGATGAAATGTTAGTACATCTAGTTTGCAATTCATTGATATCATTTGAATCTGTTAGTAAGTCGTCCACATAAAAATCTGACAAAATTGTATTTGATGCAGTAGGATTAGAATTATGATTTTCGATAGCTAATTGATTGATACATCTAATTGCTAGATAAGGCGCTGACGTGGCGCCATATGTGACTGTATTGATTTGGTACGTTGAAAAGTCTTCATTTGGTATTAGTAAAATAACTTTCGTTTGAATATGCTTTTAATTTGAAATGTTTTATATAATATTCTGACACATGTTGTCTCTTACAAGTTTTTACATTGACAGCAACATGCACGATCGCGACGCTAATATCTATCGATCACATGGTTGCCGTGTTTTAACAAAAGTAGAAAAATAAATTGAACAATATTGTAGTATAATTTTAAATTATGTAGTAAGAATACTAGTAGGGAAAATGCAAAACAAAGGCTCCATCAAATAAATGACAAAGAATAACAATAATACTTGTTGGATCAGAATCAACTTGGATTCCAAACGCGGTAGGTATTATTGTCAGCACAGAATATTGAAGATTAAAGCTTAGATTATCACCACGATACAACAACGAATATTGATTTGAAAATTATGTATTGCCGAATATACCGAAAAAAAGTATAATTGTGATGGACAATAATAATAATAATTTATTCAATTATTTTCAAAAATACATACACTATGATAACAATAAATCACAAAATATGAGAGAGAATCGTATAACATATAGCGTAGTATATAAATGTACAGCTAAGCATGAATAAATTAACCTGAAGGGTTCCGAGAGGTGTAATAAACACCTGTTTCGGCATGTTATTAAAACATATCAATAAAACTTTGCTTATTATAAGACTAAACTAAAAAATTAAAATTAGCCTAACACAAAAGAATAATTCTATTTCTATTACTATTACTATGGACCAGTAGACAAATATTAAACCTTTCGAATGATATCCGACTGTTTTTGGTTTAAGGTTCATACAAACTATAAAAATGTATATTCGGGCATCCCTAGTACTTACCCACTGGTAAGGACAGTACTATAGAAGTCTCTTGCCCTTTCTAAGAGAAAAAATTTAACTTTTTTTTTGAATAAGTTAATATTTGGAATGCCTTGCAATTCTATAGGAATGCAACTGTATATCCTTGGTGCTAAGAACATAAATGATCTCTGACATAAAGAACTAGTCATTCTAGGAGCAGTAAAATGATGTCTCCGTCTAGTTTCGTATCTATGCTCAGGTAAGTCAAATTTATTTTTTGTGGTGTGAAATTTTGTGCTTACGCATAAGAAATATAGTTGATGCAGATCTAATATCTTGGCTTCTTTGTATAGAAGGTCTAATGAATAGGTGTAATGTTTATGTAGCATTATCTTAAGAAATCTCTTTTGAAGAACTTCTAAAGGATGCATGTGAGTTTTTAAGGCACTACCCCAAACCAGTATGCCATACCGAAGGTGACTTTCTACTAAACTGTAGTATAAAGTCTTGAGATACTTAAACGGTATACATTTTTTTAAATACTTAAATCTATAAAGAATAAATTGTAATTTTCTTACAATGAATTTAATGTGGTAGTCCCATTTTAAGTTTTTATCTATAATTACTCCCAAGTATTTGATGTTTGTTACAGGATTTATGATAACGTTTTGGTTGTCTTGCTGTATTACCAGAGGTTCAAAATGGTCACTGGTAGGGTTACTCTTAAGGAATGGTAAGTATCATTACTATTTTTAAGTGATTTTCCACTTTCTTTTTTAGGTCGAACCGGTTGTCTTCATCGTAAATGATAACTGTGTCATCAGCAAAACCAATCATATGTCCTGTACTATCTATTGAAAACAATTCGTTTATATATAAATTGAACAATATAGGGCCCAGAATTGTTCCTTGCGGTACACCATATGTAATATTGCACTGACCACTTATCACTCCACCAATCCGTACAATCTGTTGTCTATCTGAAAGGTAACTAGCAAATAATTTCAGACAGTTGTCTCGTATACCAATATTTTCTAAAGTCTGTAGCAGATTGCTGCGGCTAACATTGTCGAATGCTTTGGCTAGGTCTAAAAATACGGCTAGGCATACCCTATCACTATTCAATATATCAAATATTTTAGATGTTAAATTTATCAAGGCATCCTGTGTGGAGTTATTCTGTTTGAAACCATACTGATTAGGTGAAATTAGATCGTATTTGTTTATGTAAGATGTCAATCTATTTTTTAATAGCTTTTCAAAAACTTTGGATACAGTTGAGATTAATGATATAGGTCTATAATTGGTAGTATCGGTTTTGTCTCCATTTTTATAAATCGGTATTAAAAGCCTTAGGCCAAATACCCTTATCAATACATCAATACACATATTTATAATATGTTTAAGAGGTTCTAAGATGCAAGGTGACACAGCCTTTAGACATTCCGTATTGACAACGTCAATTCCCGCTGCCTTTTTTAGTTTTAGGTTTGTTATTATATCTTGGATTTGTTGGTAGTAAAACCATTGAGTTAGGTAGTCGAATAGAAGTATTACTAACAATAGGAGTTTCATTAGAGTCTACAATGATTTTTGTGGCCAAAGTTTTACCCATTTCTGAAAATGTTTTATTAAATGCATTTGCGATTTGAAATGGATGAGTTATTATATGTCCTTTATGGCTTTTAATAGCTTCTATGCAAGTTCTTAATTTTTTTTCCACATACATCTTGAACAATATTCCATAGGTGTTTGTTACTGTTTGAATTTTGTGTAATTGATTCTTCGTAATATTTTTGTTTTGTTCGTTTTATTAATGAAATTAACTTATTTCTGTAGGTTCTGTACCGCAAGATTAAGTCGCGATCATTAGGCAATAACTTTGTTTGACGGTAAAGTCTATTTTTTTCACTAATTGATTGTATAAGAGCATTAGTAATCCAAGGCGTTAATTTAGTATTTTTTCTTGTTGCTTTCTTCACATAAGTGCAATTGTTAATATTTGCTTGTAAAATTGAAATAAATTTATCTGTTGCAGAGTCAACATTAATGCAATCAAATATGGTGTTCCAGGACACTTTATTTATATCGTTACTAGGTTTTTTGTAGTTTATACCTTAATAAAATTTTTGTTAACTTTTTTAGGTATCTCAGTGTCAAGAATTATCTGTAGCGCTATAGAATAATGATCAGTTATATCACTTTCTATGACTAGTGGAATAATATAATCTATTGCATTACGTTTAGAGTATAAAAATAAGTAATCCAGGCATGCTGTAACTCTAGTTGGATCGTTAATAGTTGATATGAAACCGTGTTCACTTAAAGTATTTATATATTCCACTGTGTCGTGATTTAGATCTAATAAATCGATATTTATATCACCAATAAATACGCAATAATTCTCTGAATTTACGTTGTTTTCTTTTAGGAAGTTTTGGAGGTTATTTGTGAATTCTGAAATATTAGGTAGTATTTGTTATAAAATCACCTGTATTTTGAAGAATCGTAAAAAACCTGATCTATTACAAGTTTTAGGACCGTACAATATCGAAAATGAATACGTTTGTGATAATATCGCTAAAAATGTGGGCCACGCAGTATTACGGCTTCCCCCATATTATTGCATATTTAACCGTATAGAACACATGTGGCATCAGCTAAAATCCAGAGAGATCTGAAAACGTTTACGCACATTAACATATTTCTATTGACAGCTGGAAAATTCGATTCAGCATATTATCAAGATTGAAAGAACCTAGCGAAATGCTAATGTAGCACCCTTAGTTATTAATTTAAATGAAGACGATAGTGATACTGATCTAGATTGGGGTTAAATCGTTGTCTTCTTTCTTTTCCTGGCCCTACAACTCTGGGTGAGTCTTGGCCGCATCCACTATCGCCCTCCATCTTCTTCGATCTTGTGCTTCCATTTCCCACTGTAGGACTCCCATTCTAGACACATCTGCTGCGACGGCATCTTTCCATCTTTTCCTGGGTCGACCTATTGATCTTCTACCATCTGGTCTCTCAAGGAATACTGATTTTAACAATCTGTGGTCCTCTGATCTCAATACATGCCCTGCCCATCTTATTCGATTGGCCTTTATGTGTCTGACTATGTTCTCACTGCCATACAGCGCTGACAACTCAGCATTGTAGCGTCTTCTCCAGTGTCCTGTTGCCTCATCTTGTTGCGGTCCAAATATCATTCTAAGTACCTTCTTTTCAAAGACAAGAAGCTTATTTATTTCCCGTTGATTAAGGGTCCAGGTTGCGCTGCCATATGTAACCACCGGGCGAATAATTGACTTGTATATTGTTAATTTTGATTATCTTCTAAACAGTTTAGATCTCAAGAGTGTTGTAAGAGAATATAGTGCCCTATTTCCCGCCATTATTCTTGCTGAGACATCTCTTTCTACTGGGCTACCATCTGTAATTATCGCTCCTGGGTACTTAAACTCCTTAACCACTTCAAAGTTGTACTCATTAATGGAAATATTCTGTCTGATTCTGGGTCTTTTCTTGGTTAATACCATGTATTTGGTTTTGTCAATAATATAGAATTAATTCATTAGTTGTAAGTAGGTAATGTATTTACGTAAATAATATAAGTAAAAAATATATGAAATTAACTGTCTCGACCCTTACTTCGTGGAATATGCTCATATTATTGTTTTTAAATGAAACTCACGGTCTCTAGTTAATTCCACAATATAATAAAAGTTATTGAAAATTCTAAAAAATTGACAATTGTTTCGATAAGTCAATATCATCGATGATATTGATTTATCGAAACAATTGTCAATTTTTTAGAATTTTCAATAACTTTTATTATATTGTGGAATTAACTAGAGACCGTGAGTTTCATTTGAAAACAATAAAAAATATATATAATTTTTTTTGATGTGACACAATTCTAACAAGAAAGGACCCTTAGATGATCCAAACAACTATCGCGGTATATCGCTAATCAATTGCAGCGTTAAAGTATTCACACTTGTTTTACTAAATCGTCTGTACAGCTAGTGTGAAGATAATTCCATCCTTCCAGAAACCCAATATGGCTTCCAAAAAGACAGAGGCTGTTTAAATAATATTTTCATTTTAACCTCGATCTTGCAAATCACTCTTAGACTTAAGCGCAGAAAAGTGTTTGCTGTCTTTGTAGACCTCAAAAGAGCATTTGACAGTATAGATCATAAACTTCTTGGGTTGAAACATAAATTTGGGATTAGTTCTAAACACATTCGGATACTAAAACAGATATATGATAAAGCAACATTCTCAATCAAGCAACAAAACTTATACAGTAAAAAATACAACATTTCGGAAGGTGTCTTGCAGGGAGAATCGCTTAGTCCCCTAATTATTTCTATTTTCATATCTGACATTGAAGATTATTTTCGCTCAAAAAATCTTAATGGACTTACTATTGACGGCAACAACAACGTATTGATGCTTCAATACGCAGATGATATAGTTATACTTGGCGACTCTCCAATTGATATGGAGCGAAAACTAAAGGTACTCGAGTCTTATTGCTTTGATAACAAACTTGTAGTCAATACCGGTAAAACAAAAGTAATGATATTCGCAATAAGTGGTCATGTACACAATTACAATAAAAAATTTCATTATAGTTATTGTTTGGAAACAGTAAAGCAGTTTACTTACTTGGGTGTTGATTTCTCCTCCACAGCCTTGTTTTGCATCATGGCTAAGAATTCTAAAATCAAAGCTAATCGGGCCATTGGAGCAGTAATGGATATAATGTGTCGGTCAAAAATGAATACTTGGGAATCGCGGATCAATCTATATAATTCAATTATTTTATCTTCTCTTTCTTTTGGAATTGGTGTATGGGGTCTGCGTTACACTGATATTATAGAGCGTGTACATGTAAACTTTTTCAAAAAACTCCTAAGTCTGTCAAAGAATACCCCAAATTACATTGTACGGTTGGAAACAAGTTCTGATCATTTGTCAACGGTAGTTTTTAAACATTCCTTACTTTGGTTAAACAAACTCAAAGGAATGAACTCTTCAGGTCTTTCAAAAATTTGTTTCAATCGACTTGCTCAGTTAGCATCTGATAATAATTCAAAGTATAATTGGGTGACACAACTTAAAGAATGGTTTATATATGCGCAATGTGAGTGTCTATGGGAAGATTATTTAAGTACAAATGTACGCAGTTTAGATAGACGTATTCTAGACAAATTTCGAAAACCACTGCTTGATAGTGACATGACAACAGAAATGTTGCTTCTAGTTACTCTTTACTATACTCACACTTACTAGTTGGTGAAAATAGCAGTTATTTGCAAACACCCGCACACATTTATATAACCAGAATAATAGCGCAACTTAGAACCTGTAGTAAAACATTTTTAAAATTGTATTTTAAAGGAACTTTTTATATTATTAACAGCACTGAGAATTGCACTGTCTGTAATATGGATTCCCCGGAGTCATTACATCATATGCTTTTTGAATGTCCCATTGACAGCCCTCTAAGAAGAAATAGTCTTTTTCAGAATGTTCATAATATTGATGATCTGGTACACTACCTTAATATTAATAATACACGAAACGGATTCTTTGAACTTACTAAATTAGCCCATAGCATTATCAGTATATTAAAGCTGTGAGCATTTGCACATGGTGAATGATTGGCTTTATAATGAAGTACACACATATTTCATATTTTGGTTTTTATCCTAACTTTTTTATTAATTTACAAATTAGTTCTATGTTTTAATTAATTTCGAATTATCTTAATTTCTCTCTTGAAATTTTGTACCGAACCCTTGTGAAAAGATTTATCTTATGCACAATAAACTATCTATCTATCTATCTATCTATCTATCTATCTATCTATCTATCTATCTATCTATCTATCTATCTATCTATCTATCTATCTATCTATCTATCTATCTATCTATCTATCTATCTATCTATCTATCTATCTATCTATCTATCTATCTATCTATCTATCTATCTATCTATCTATCTATATATTTTTTTTCTATTTACTGCCAGCTTTTTGTTTTATTTTCAGTTATAGTTCATGCACTGCTCACTTTGCTCCTTTTAGATTTTATTTCAATTTCATATCAGTTATTATTTAATAAATGTAACTTTGATACCTCCCATTAATTTGCAGATACCCTGAATAGTAAAAAATATTTTTAAAATGTAGCCATTATTTTTTATTTGATAACATCTGCCAATTAGAGGTAATAAAGCGTATACGGTGGGCAGCCCTGTCTGTTTTAACAGTTTAAGTTGTTCAATTCACATTAATAAATAATAGTTAAATTTGTTTTTGAAAAATTTTGTAATTAATTTATGTTTTAGTATCTAAATTTTACAGACTGCGTATTTGTTACTAATTACTGTACAATTAGGGATTTATAAACTTTTATTACTAAATCCTTAAAGCCAGATGACGAGTCAATGAAATATTATGAAACGTACTTTATCTACGATTTACATAAAAAATATATATTGGCTTGATTATAAATTCAGAAAATTTGAAGTATTCAATGTTTTAGACTGTTACTTGATGTTTATATTACGAATTGTGGCTTTATGTTATCCACTTGTTAGTTACGATTATTTCACGCGCAGGTTTTTATGACACCCAGGTCTTTTCGGTTGCAAATGGACTCTATCATTACACCAACACTCACTATTACTCACTACTGTCTGACGCGTGTTTCGATAACCAAGTTATCGTCTTCAGAGAGTATAAGTATAACCAACAGTTTCAGTTTTAAAACTTTGACTGAGTGAAAGTAGCCCCTCAACATATTGGTTCAGTTTTTTCATTAGATGACATTTTGGTTAAAGATTCCGGAAAACCCCCTTTATTGATATAATTATAAGACGTCTTTACTGTGGAATGGCCAAATTGAGATCACAAATTAAATATATCCTGGAAATTAATTCAAGGAAAGTTTACAAATATGTTTATTGCAAAAACTATGGTTTGAACTTAATTTTTTATCATATTTGGGCACTTCTTCATTTAAATACTTTCGAGAAACTTTAAAAAGGATAAAGCCTGAATAATAATTCCACACAATTCGCGCAGAACATGTGATAGCGATTTAATCACAAAAGCAGTCAAGTGTATAATAATAACGTATTACAAATCATTAAAATTATGAATTCCCAAAGGCCAGCTGCCCCTTTTTGAAATTAAAGACAAACAGGATTCGTCTCTTTATACACTAAGGATCCAAGATGGCCTTGGGCGGTCAATTTTAAGGGTAAGCGCAGAGATATATACTAGAATGAAAACAGACGTCTTGTACAATTTTCAGTATCTACTCAAAAGGAAATTTAATTAAATCCGTATCATTAATTTATGTCTAATTTCTTAACGGTTCAATTTCATTTCATAAAAGAAAATTATAAAATTTCTGCCGCTGTCGCTGTCTAAATTAAGGATCTACAAAGAATGAGTTGATAAAGACGGCCCAACATGCCCTTCGAAATCTTATTTAAAATTACATACACTGCACAATCAAATTAAGATAACACAATTCATTTTACAAAATGTACAACGTTAAAACTCAACAGAATAATAATCAACATTATTCTTTTTTTTCATATACGCTATGATTATGAAACTTATTTAACTGCATCGGGAGAGTCTAGTTTTTCAATGAGTGTTTGATCGAATAGAAACGATTTTGAAATAACCTGTTATTGAGAAAATGAGAATTTTTAGCAGCGGAAAGCTAGGAAAAATTCGTAAAGAGATACATAGAGCCAAAGTCCAGTGGTTACAAGATATATGCACATAAATTGAGAAACTAGAAGAAACGCATGATCACTTCAACATACACAAATTGGTAAAAGAAGTAACATGCCGTATAAAATCTCGCAACCTGAGTAATATCGTAATATTGTGGAATTAACTGAGTTTCATTTAAAAACACTAATATGAGCATATTCCACGAAGTAAGGGTCGAGACAGTCAATTTCATTAATATCTCCGACCCCAAGCAACTTCTTCATTAGTCAACAAGTGTACGGCTAAATCTTCTAGACGAATACAAAAGCGAGCCTTCCCCAAAAATGCTTAAACCAGACGTCCTAAAGGCAATTGAACAAAGTAAGCAAGGAAAAGGGGAATAAAGGGAATAAATATAATGACCACAAAAAAATACTCCCTTATCAAAAAAATTCTAAACACCAAAAAAATAAAGTATAAAATTACAATAATTCTAGATGTTTTAGTCATGACTATGGTTCAAATTGTATTCAAAGACCAAATTTAGTAAATTATCACCAAATTCTAGCGAGCAAATTAGACCGCTAAATCTACGCAAATAAACCACTTTGAATGGCATAAAATGTAGGCATATTACCAATTAAAGTATTATGATGCCAAATTAAGTTATGTCTTCCGATTGCAAGCCCCTCCCGCTCAACCTCACAGGACACCGTACAACACCCGCCACGCTGATCTAAATTCAGTCACGTGCGAGCACATGTGTTCATTGTGTGTGTTTTGTATTCGGTTTATAGGTGAATGAAAACTTAGCAGGATGAAGTTCTTGTGCTCCGCTGTTGAGTTCTTCGGATGAAGACGGTGATAACATCACAGAGCATACGCAAAAACGTTGAAGGCAAGGCTTACTTTGGGTTTTTGAAAGAATATTTATGACTATGCGGAGCGCAGAGGAGTTTATCCAAAATGAGACCTGGTCAATCCAGAAAGTTCATATGACTGAAGAAGGAGTAAAACGTTACTGTCGTTGTAATCAAGTAAAGCTTCAGACTGAAATTCAGTGTTCTGCTGTGATTTATCTTTTATTTGACGCATCATGTGATGATGTATTATTTCATACTGAAACATGTCACGATCATGAAAATTTTGGTTCTCGGTTCACAAATACTTAATTTGTCTATCACGCCAATGTACTGTTATTCACGCGGACGTCACGAATAAGCAAGGCAAGGGTTTCCAGTACTACAGATACTTCTCACACACTTTAACTCGTACAGTTTTGCTGGTCTGTGGTGCAGCCAAGAGTAGGTATACAAACTGCCTTTGCGCGCAAGTTTGGAATGTGCTGGGTGCATGCGAAAAAGAAGATGCAAACAAGAGTAGGGCAAAGTGACCTAAAAAAAATTCCAAAAAGAAATCTTACGGGATATTGATGCCTTACAGCGTGCCTCAACTAAGGAAATGTTTGATCGAGCCTGCGAAAAATGTTTTGACAAGTGGAAAGCCGAAAAGAATTTTTTGACATACTTTGAAAACGAATGGTTTATACTAAATCGTTTTATCGTTTGATAAAACAATAAAATATGATGGCACGATTCGAGAGCGTCTTCCTACTAATATTACAATTATTTAGTTGTTGTCCAGATCCGATTAATAAGTCTAAAGTTCTGTTCTGAAAATTCGTGACGATATTAAATTGCTTAAATATGTTAAAATCCATGAAATAAATCAAAATACGAAGATTATCAGTTATATTTAAGTTATTTGAGGTGACATCAGTTAATTCGGGTATATTAAAATCTCCAAAAATATAAGTTTGATCAGAATTGATAATTTGTTCTTGTAAAAAATTAGTTAATGATTCATAAATTTGGCTTGAACTTTTTGGGGGTATGTAAACAGCACAAAAAGTATACTTTTGCTTATTTATTTTCAAATGTACTGCCAATGCTTCAAAATTGCTAAATTTTGTATTACATTTGAAATTTTGTCTTAACTTCTAATAGGACCCCTCCTCCCCTAGATTTGTTACTAACCGTCCGCTCTCAATAAATTGAATACGTTCGTATCTACTACTTCTCCATCACCAACTTTTTCATGCAACCATGATTCAACCACAACCACCAAATCGAGATCAAGTTCCAAAAGCAACCCCTAGAAAAATCCTTTAATTTCGTAATAAGTCCCCTGCAATTCTGATAGTAAACATTAGGACTGGTAGTAAAGTCACACAGTAAGCTCCTATTACTCATTTTAACACAAATTATACTCAGTTAAACTAAACTTGGCGTTCAGACAAAAATAACCAACAAAATAATTAAAAAGGGATTGAAATTACAAATAATAATAATGTACTTAATACTAATAGAAGTCGATCTAATGACCATTTTTTGTGTCTTCCACATTGAACAATAAAAATCGCTTTCTTGACGAACAACTTTAACACTGTTGCCAACTTAAATTTTTCCATTTTGTGTCATCTAATGAGCCTGACTGACTTGATTGGCTATTAATGCGTACAGACCTACTCATTCTGTTTTATTAGTTGATCTGGCAACAGAGCTTGTCTCCACAAACGGGTTAATATCAAATTTAAGACTTTTCAAAATAACCTGATCTTCAACAATAAATTAATACAAAGCTAGTATTTTAAGTTATCCACCGCAGTTTCACTTCACTTTTAAAATTACACACAAGAATACCTTGAAAAAGACCAACTTTGCAGGAGCTCATTACCGTTAGGTGTTCACAGTACGACGGTCAAATATTGGTCTATAATAAATACATTATTAATACTGAGAGACGTTTTGCTCATCTGCCAACAGTATCTTTAAAGATGTGGACAGGAAATTACCAATGGGCGAAACTATCGAAGCAGGTACCATCAAAGAATACCACTGAGCTAATTTGCTCATACAGAATTCCAGCTGGTTCGGATTTAGATTGAAAAAGTTAAAAGGACAGGAGAATTTTGACGAATACATTTTAGTGAGTGGGAAGTCATAATGTTACGAGAAAAAGAACGTGCAAATGCCCAAAGTTTCTCAAAGATTATATATGCAAGCAGTTCGTTGGATTGGCAATTCGGCTTAAGCATGTCTAGCCACCTTCAAAGGCAAGAGCTATTCCGATTGGCATGAAACTTAAAAGGGGATGACTAGCCAAAGCTAAGAAAACATTAATTGTGCAGTAAATTATTATAGAAGATTGTTTCTTCTTAAAATTTTCAAATAATGTTACGAAACAGCACACTGGTATAGACCCTAAATCCGACTCTGTCTAAGCCAGGTATAAAAGTTAAAATTATGGCGGATACGCAGTTATAAAAAATGTTTACGAGTTTACGACTATCTTATGTAAACATTGTTTTTGTGACCAGAGTTATCTAGAAAAGGTCAGAATCAATTGTTTTTATTTAAGCCGCAGTCCGGAATTTACTAGTAAAAATGGCTAAAGTGATCTCGGGAAATAAATACACCAAAATAGCAAACAGTAAATATAAATTAGTTAAGTGTTCATATAAATTAGTTTAAGTGAATATACTATGTATATATAAATTAAGTGTTAGTAATTAGTTTAGTGTTTAAATAAATTAGTAAGTAGCCATACCGAGTGTTTGAAATTGATCCCACCCGTAATAAAAACTTTTAATAAATAAGAAAAACATTACAATAAGTATCTATTATTTACGAATTTAGATTTTCGATTATAGAATTTTTATTGGTAGTGGTTAAACAAGTTAGAGACATAAAAAGCTCAGACTTTAGCGAACCTTTTATAATAGTATAGGGTAAAACTTTAGGAATAATTACTATATTTGGGTAAATAATTATTTGCATGACATTTTAGTGTAAAATGTGTTTAAAATTTTGGTGGTAATTATGTTCGAGCTAACAATGATTAGTTAGATTTGCTTAAATAGGATAGCAAGATGTAATAACTTTAGTTATAATTTCACATTAAAAGGGTGTTTTAATGTTGGTGATCATTTACTGTTTTTGGTAGTAAAAAGTGCTTTTTGATGTAATATTTTACTATATCTGGTGATAAGTTAAACACGACCCAATGAAAAAGGTAATAAAATTGTCAAATGACGATATAGATGTCTTGGTGAAAATATTCAACAGCAAGTAAGACGGGTCAAATACCGAAATACAAACTTCAGTCGACATTCGTACATATTCCGAAAATACCAAACGCAAACCTGTTCCGAATGATTAGTCTATTATGTCAAGTCCTAAAAATCTTATTAAAGATAATACACCCCAGTATTTACAACAGATATGAAAGGGACAGTCGTTCCACAAAATACCAACAATAAGATGCTTTTCTGTGCTTCCTAGATTATCAGAAAGCGTTCGACTGTGTCAAACATACAGAGCTAATAAAGCAGATTGATATATCAGGACTATTTAAGATTTATTATGAGCATATACTTAAATCAAACAGCATCAGGGAAAGTGGGGAATAAAGCTACATAGAACCTCCCAATAGAGCAAGGCAGGGTTGTGTGTTATCTCCCTTTCGATTGAATCTTTACTCTGAAGCAATTTTTGAGTTCGCCTTGAGATATACAGAGATTGGCATGAAGATTAATGAGCAGGTTGTTAATAACCTTCGCTATGAAGAAACCAATCGAAAGGACGACAGCCGAGAAGCACTTTCAATGTCTTATAGACAAGATAAACATCGGAGGAGAAATAGAACAACACAGAAAAAACGAAGGTAATGATGGGTATCAGAACACCAAAGTTACATTGGAATATCAAAGTGAGAGATAACAATATCTATCATATCTCCAAGTTCCTCTATATCGGAAGCTGGATAACTAAGTACCTCGACTTAGACACAGAGATACGTAGTAGAATTGAATAGGCCAGAATAGCATTCACGAATATGAGAGCTCTTTTCAGCAACAAGACCCTATTTTTTAACACTACGGTAACGATTTATGAAATACTACATTTACCCAGTGCTGCTGTAAGGTGTGGTAACTTGGACTATAAAGAGAAACTTCATGAACCGTC
The DNA here is from genome assembly GCA_963921935.1 of Galeruca laticollis. Taxonomy (NCBI): domain Eukaryota; kingdom Metazoa; phylum Arthropoda; class Insecta; order Coleoptera; family Chrysomelidae; genus Galeruca; species Galeruca laticollis. Next base: position 55,967,226 of record OY998181.1, read on the forward strand.
TTGGGGCCTTTGAAAAGTGAGTAATATATAATAATTTATTCAGACAAAAGTACACTACAGAAATACAATATAAGAACAATTACACACATGCAGTATTCGATACATTACTAGAAAATTAACTCTCCGAATATGTTCCTATAAAGACAAAAGCCTGTCCATGGGGTAGTGTATGGTGTATAATAATAATAATGTTTAAAGTTATGTGTAATGTAGTGACAATATATAATGTAATTATTACAGTTTTACAATGGAAAATACAAAAATTAATTTATATTAAAATACATAAATTTAACAGCTGATCAATTTTTAAAATTTAACACAATTTAAAATTAAAAAGTTACATCACAAACGAGTGAGAACTTACGGCACAATCAAATTACGTACTTCTGTTCTACTGAGGGATAGCAAAAATATTTTGACCCTTTTTTTTAATTTGTGAATTTGTTTTATCTGTCTTATTTCTAATGGCAAGAAATTATATAATCTGTTAGAGAGATAATCATACCCCCTTTGTCCAATTGTTTTATTGGCTTGAGTAGTCTTTAACAATAGATTGCATTTGTGTCGTGTGTTGTAGTTGTGATCTAGATATATATTTTTTGTTCCGTGTTTATATACTACTGACTTGTAAAAATATATCTCTCTGATATTTAGCTCTTTAAATTCGCGATATAAAATATCGGTTGGGTACAGTCTGGGTCTATATAGAATTATTTTTAAAAAACGCTTTTATAAATTTTCAAGCTTCCTCAAATAAGTGTCTGCAAGCCCCCCCCCCTCCCGCGGGATTTTACTAATGCAGAATAAACGATTTTTAATTGGTGGAGGTCTAATATTTTTTGTAATTATTTAAATCTATTAAGTAAACTCCTTAGTGTTGTTGCAACATTGTCGATATGTTTATTCCACCTTAGATGCCCATCTATTGTTATTCCCAAATATTTGATAGAGTCTTTTGAGAGTATCGTAATATTTTCCTGATTATTTATAATTTGCAAGGAATCATAGGAAGGAAGAGTATCTGAATAACAGCTGAAGGTGATAAAATATGTTTTCTTATAATTTATAGTCAAATATCTTTGATTAAAACAGTCTATTATCTCATTCATGTCTCCTTCTGCTTTTTCATTTAATTCATTCCAATCGCGGCCTGTATACAAAATGATTGTGTCATCTGCAAAACTGCTTATAATCCCCGCACTTGTACGATTAACAATTGCGTTCATGTACATTATAAACAAAATCGGTCCCAGTACTGTTCCTTGAGGTACTCCATATGCAATTTTCTTTACAGAACTAATAATATCATTTATTGAAACATAGTGTTTCCTATTTTCCAAATAGCTGTTCATTAATTTATACGAAGTACCTCTGAAGCCCATGTTCTCTAAGACCCTCATAAGCTGTGTGTGATTCACATTGTCGAAGGCCTTAGCAAGATCGAGAAACACACACATTCAATGCAGTCCCTTATCGAGATTCTGATATAGTCTGGACGTCAAAAAGTAAACAGCATCCTGCGTCGATAGTTTCTCCCGAAAACCAAATTGATTATCTGATAAGACACTGGGTTTATTCAGGTAACTTAATATTTTTGCTTTTAAGAGTTTTTCAATAGTTATTTGTAAAACAAGTGTCACAATGACTCGTTTTGTAGTACGAGTGAAGTTGGCACAACGAACCGCGAAGCGGTGAGTTGTGCAAATCACGAGTACTACAGAAAGTCATTGTGGCACAAGTTTTACACAATATTTTTTATAATTCGCATTTATTTAAGTATTTAAATAAAATAGAATTTCATATAATCCCTGTTTTTAAACTAGAAGTAGTGGTTTGAATTTAAGTTGGCAATTCTGTAGATTCCTAATTGGTCAGATCACAGATGGTTTTATTCAGCACTTCTGACTTTTGACATATTATAACCGAATAATTGTGTAAATTGTAAACAAACTTCCATTTAAGCGAAAAGAGGATGATTATTTCTTTAAAAAAGAGCTTCTTCGTATATGCTCATGCGATCTATTTATATATCATGAACAGAATTATTTCTGTAATACATCTTCACATAGATATCTGGTAATTTATCCCAAAAATCGAACGTTTTGTATACCTATATATTGATCCCATACAATATAAAAATAAACAATTGACAAATCATTGATAAATAAACGTTAGCGTACTTTATTCATTAATATTTTGATTATATAAATCATTCTAATTTACCTTTAATATAATAATTTGCTAGCTAGAACAACGCTAGACCATTTTATTTATAAGTTGTGTCAAGGTTAAAGTCAAATGTCAAATAAAAATGTAACTAAAATCAATAACCAACTGTACACTAAAAATTACTATAACAGTGTTCAAAGAGCTTCATTGTGACACTATAAACAATGTTATAATGAAGTCTCTTTTATACGCGGATTATAAAAAAACTTTTGCGAAATTTGTTATTAATGAAATAGTTATTATTTGTCTATCGCCATTTTCAAACAACGGTTTAATTATACCAACCTTCAGTGCAGAGGGCCACTGTCCCTCTTCAATAATCTTATTGAATAAGAACGCCATCGGCGATGCTATTTCCTCATTGACATTTTTCACCAACTCTGCCCTTATCATATCGAAGCCAGGTGATTTGTTTGATTTAAGTGTTTTTATGGTTTCAATAACTTCAATTTTATTTGTGGGTGATAGAAATATAGAGGAGCACAAACGCCGAGAGGGTAAGGGAGGATTTTTTGGAACAGTAATTTTCTCGGCCAATTTACTTCCAATTGTTGCGTAATGTTCACTGAAGATTTCTACGATCTCTTCCGTTTCTTTTATTACCTCCCCATTTATGTTCAAAATGTTATTGATGCAATGATGTTTGTTTGCTTTAAATATCTCACCAACAGTGTTCCATAAATGTTTAGTATCTTTATCTTTGTTCATTTTTTCTTTATAATATCGTTTTTTGTAGTTTTTAGTAATTTATTAAGATGATTCCTATCAGTAATAAATTCCTGCTTTAAATTTTCATTTTGTATGTCAGCTCTGTATTTATGATAGATTTTATCTCTAGTCCCGATAGACTTTATTAGACCTTTTGTAATCCATGGAGTTCGCATTGTTTATTTATGATTTAATTTGATTGTGAGAGTATTTTTATTTAAAATTTCATTGAACTTGCTGAGGAAATACTCAAAACATTCATCAGCACTGTTTATGGATTGAAGTTCTGACCAATCATAATTTTTTAGTTGGTTTTTTATGTTTGTATAATTATGAACTTTCTTAATGGTTATTTCATTTGGGGTGTTGGTATTTGTTTTCCCATTTCCACAGCGATAATTGTCATGTAGTGATCAGTGATTTTTTTTTAATTACGGCTGCAATCTTATCGTTTCTTTCCACTTTTTTCCGAATCCAAATATGATCCAAACATGTACCAGTCAGGTCTCGTATCCGTGTTTATATACGAATGGAAACCGTTCTCATACACGTCATTTAAGTAGTAAATTGCATCGTCACTATCTTCCATAACATTAATATTAAAATCACTGGCGAGTATATTAAAATCACAATTTTTAGCGGAAAGTTGTGCCAAATATTGTTTAAAATCGTTTATAAAAGTTTTGGTTTCGTTATCATGCGAGATAGTTAAAAAGTGTGGGAATTAGCGAAACTGACGATCGGTCTAATGGGAATGTCCGGTTTATGGATTTTAGGTAAGCTATATAATAGTGCGGCAGTAGGATTCATAGGGGTCATATAATAAACATTTACATTAAACGAAGAGATAACGTGATTATAAACCTTAATTTGTGATCTAAGATTATTGTGGAAGTAGACAGTGGGATCTGAAGTTAACTTCCCGAAGGAAGTATCAGAAAGAAAAAAACTCTCAACTTATTCAATGTAAACGTGTCTATCCAAAATAACAATATAATTACCATTGTCAGCCTTGGTGGCAATAAGGTTCTCGTTCAGAAACCTAGTCTTCAAAACATTATAAGACTTCCAACTGGGGAAGTGATGTTAGGATTTGTAAATATTATTGTTGGAAGTTGTAGCTAAAGTTTTATTGAGTTCTAGATAGAGATCTAAGAAGGTCCTTGATACCAGGGTCTACGTTATGTAACACCTGTTCACAGTCTATGGCTAAAGTTACATTATGTGAGAATTCTGAGAAAAAAGATTATGATTAAGGCCTTTGTTGAGTACATCAATTTCAGGTTCCGAAAACGTAGAAAAGCTCAAGTTGAGACATCGGGGATGAAAAAAAATTGAAATTTGAGAAACCGAAAGTAACTTGAACAAAAGTTAAGTTTTGAGAGTTCATTTGGACCGTTTGATTCTTACCAAATTTCAAGCGCTGAAATTCGTAATCAAGGCGATCAAAGTTAATCTTATCAAAATCCTGCACCATATCTCTGATATGTCTATACAAAATGTCAAACTCAATGTGGGAAAGGCTTTCGCTGAATAAGATAAGACATATTTCAGTTCAACTAGATTTTAGTATTAACAATCTGTGTTGTAATATATCTATTTAAAAATAGAAGCTGCAAAATCTTCACATTGGCAGGAATGAACTTAGCCTTGTGCTTCATTTATAACAGTTCTCACACGATAATCTTTCTTACATACAATCTCCATCTCTTTTGATTCGAATATAGCTATTGTGTTGTCGTCAGAAGATTCTCTTGTTGATCTGAACTAAGTGGTATGTGTAGAAGTTGCTGAATAAAATACAAAAGGTTCTCTGAGATTTATACATGCCGAAGTAGTTCTATTCGAAAAATGCAGTAATTTTGCTTACAACTATAACCTGAAATAAGTTATAACAGAAATTACGTCAATAAACGCCGAATGGTGGATTAAATTAAAAGATGTTCGATTTCAAGTTACTTTTAATTCGTAATGATTGTTTAAAATCAATATTAACTACAATAAAAAAACGTAGCAGTGTTCTTCTTTATTCAAAAATTCAGTCAAAAAATTCTTCTTATTCTAAAACCACGTTCAAGTTTATGACACACTTTGTACCATTGACTTAATATATAGACATTTGTGGATGTTAAAATTATTAATTCGTTTAAAATTTTAGTCATATTCTGTATCATTAATCGAAGTTTATATATTATTAAACAATTACATAATAACGTCAAGAGAAAAGTAAAAAGATAATAATTCAAATGAAGTACTTTGTATAGCGATCAGGTTTCCTTTGAGTTGCAGCCTACACATACTAATTTGTCTGTTTCTATTTCCTGGTCGTTTATCATTCACTTATCGACAAGGAATTTGTAGGCAATATCGGCTTTTAAGAAATACCTCCCAAGCAAGTGATTGTTCTTCATTACTAATTTGAAAAAAATCAATAAAAATTATGTTGTTGGGTAAAGTGAGTAAAATCGAGAATTTTCTACATGTATTTGCTCAGTGCTTGGGGAATTTTCTGAAAACGAAGTGAATAAAAATGAGTTCAACCTGCTTTCTTTAGTTATGATGAATTTTTACATGTTGCTGCCGACACTGGCACTTGGCTCAATTTAGGTTGATTCGGTTGAGTCGTCAGACACACAACATGGTGATAATAATGCACACTAAGTGGAAATGAGTTTGACAGCGCTTTGTTGGTGAAAATAGGGATGTTGACAATTTTTTCGAAAAGGTTTTAAATTTTCAGTAATTACCATAATAGATCACACAAAACAATAATTTTCGTTTTTAATGCTTGAAGAACTAAAAATCTTCAATTTTAAATGAAGCTTTCCATGACCGGTCAAAAACGCTCTTGGTCATGGGGTTTGTCGTGACGTCGCGTAAGTTATAAACAATCCTCTGTCATAACTTCAAGACAACTGTCAGTAAAACTAAAACGTGAAAACCATTGTAATAAGTACAAATATGGCAAGTGGATTTAGGGACACCATATATATATATATATATATATATATATATATATATATATATATATATATATATATATATTTACATCTCTTCGATAACTGTGCGTCCGTACATTGTGGTTTTTACATTAATACCTGCGTCCCGCGACTTTCTGCGTCCGTATATGGACGCAGAAAAGTTTTTTGCGCCATTAAATGCAGGATGGTCGAAAACGTAAAAGAATAATTTTTTAGCCGGACGCCCATTTGTGAGAATGGTCGCCAGTTTACGTATATCGTAGTTCAACCAAACTCCGAGTTGGTGCGCTGTTCACGCTCTGCGTATATCGGGATGGCGTATATTTTTGTCACCATTTCGATCATTCTGCGTCCACGAGATTTGGCAATGTTGTAGTGCTTTATTCTCTGTATTGTTATTCATAATTGATACTGCAGTGTGACTAGAGGACGTTCATAGGCGGATATGCCATTCAGTGTTTCTTTTAGAATATATCACATATTTCTTATGTTGGATTTCACCTTCTTTCGACGGGTTCGGATTGGATTATTTTTAGTGCAGTTTCTCAGTAATAGACTTCCTCCAACTACTTAGTAAACAAGGAAACAGAAGAACGCTGTCTCCATTATTTATAATTTTGATTTAACTGAATACAGCTCCGCGCGACCACTACGGTTAATAATAAGTCTATACATTTTTCGCTTCTTTCTACAAAGGATACAAAAAAATTTAGAATTTGATTATTTTGTTTATTATAATTTTTTAAAGTTAACAAAAAAATAAATTTCCCATTTTTAGAAACTTTATGAGTTTTTTCACGTCATTTGTTTATAAATGGTTTGTAGTCAAATGAACTATTTTTTTCTTTTCATTTGTCATATTGTCTTATGACTATGATGACTTGAAGAAACCATTCTTATTTATTCATTGTTTTTAATGGATTTTTTATATTTCCATCATTTATATGATTAAGTTAAGAATTTTTTCTACTCAAAAATCACAATTGGCATTTCTCAATAGAGTTTACAAAGTAATATCAATCATTTCATTGCTTATCAAGTTATAAACAAATTCTGACCATTATATTCTTTTTTAAGACTAAAAAATTACAAATACAGCCAATGCTTTTTCATTTCTTATAAGAAATTTTTATACTTGCTCAACTTTTGTGTTCAGTGGACGTAGAATTTGATGATCTACTGGAGTTTTTCTCTTAGAGTATTCATTTCCAAGCTGCAGACTCATATATAGTACTATATTTCCGTTTTAAACAAAGCTGTAAAAAAACGTTGTTTTCTGACCGTGGTTTTCGACCAAACCACTTTGAATGAATTATTGAGTTAACGCTATTTTTCGATATTGTACCGTTTAGGCAAAAGATCGAAGAAAGTCCTAAAATTTCAGCCATGAGATTAGGTAACGTTATAGTATTTTATTTTCCGTATTAATATATAGAATTACTCTTGCATTGTGACAGGAGGACGTTCAAAAGTGGGTATGCCGTTCAGCGTCGCTTTTAGAATTTCTTATATTGGAGTTTTGATTTCTTTCGTCGGGTTTGAATTGGGTTATTCAGAATGACCTTTATAATCTGAATTCCAAATCTCAAAATGACGAATGAGTTTTGTAATTTATAGTCCGATTCTATTCCAGATTGGTTGGCAAAGATTATGAAGGTTTTGTCCAAATTCATAAGAAGTTTAATTAAATTTATTCAGATTTGTGTAATCTAAAGATTCAAAATATTGCCGTGAAATATTTTCAGTTTGAATATAAGTATTCTTGTGCAGCAAGCTTTTGAATCTGTTATCCACAAAAAATTCTTTCGCCAGCTCGGAAAGGAGGTAGTTTATACCTCACACATCTGAAGAAACTATTTTTCCGTTACGAGTTGGCAAACGAATTTTGTGATTTAGTGTCCTATTCTAATCAAAATCGGTACCTAGGACTTTTTGGTGTAGGGATTGAAGAATTCATTGTCAAAATGACAGAACTGAAGAATATTGACAAGTTTGTTGATTTATGGTTCAAATTATCAAATTTGAGTGTACCAATGAAAATGGTAACTATAAATACTTAGGTTCCCTTGAATATTCCTCAAAACATGACATATTTGAAAGAAACGTTTTTTCTTACAGAAAAGAATGTTGTGTGTAGCATGTGCAAAAAGCATATTTGTTGCACTCAGAACTTCGTGCATCATTAGCAATTTTACAAGTTTAGGACTATTTAAACAAAAAACTATTATTATTATCAACATTTTATAGATACTCAGCTTTACTGTTAACATGTTTTTTATCGCGTTTTTCACTTCTCGTGTATTTCAACTACTGAAACTATTTCCATATTGGATTTGTTGAAACAAAATGCATTTTATTATTTTCAGGTTTTTGTGAATTCAAAATAAAGAAATTTTCTCTATATCGAATGATTTTATAAAATTGGAAAATAAATAAATATTTTTTTAATATATCCAAAAAAATGTTCTTATATTTTTGAATAGAAACGGTATTCAATGATATTGTTGAATTCTTTGAACAAAAATGAATGTTAGTTTGAACTTTTATTACTTGTTATACATTCTATTTTAGGAGAAATATTTTATCTTTTTAATACCTGATTTTCTAACCATGGGTTAGATAAACTCCTTTTTGCTTATTTAGATAAGTAACTTGTTAGTTGGTTCAAATTTTGCAACTGAATTTTGACCCACTTCTAGTCTTATGATTAACTTGAAATTTGTCAGGTGTTCATAATTCCTGTTACAATGCATTATGGAATTTTTGTTGGAAAAATGAAATCGCCGCTTCAGCGTGGCAGACGAGATTTGTTAATATGTCCTGATTCGATTCAAAATTAGTGAGGGATCGGAGTTTATGAATTTTTTGTCAACCTTCATTAATTCAAGATGGCGAAAGAACATTCTGATTATTTTCCGATTCGATTCAAAATTGGTATATATGGGTATTCGGACTCAGAAAAAACGAATTTTTCGTCGAAATTCTTAAATTCAAAATGGCGGCCACAAGATGGAGGAAGAGTTTTGTAATTATGGTTAGATTCTATTAAAAAATGTTGTGTGGTAGTTTTTGTGGTCTGAGATCATGATTTCTTTGGCAAAATTAGTGAAGTTTTGTGATAGGATCTGCCGAGTAAAGTTATTCCGAATTCAGTATGGTAGGCGACTCTGTAGTGAAGTTACAAAGAATCTGTTGAACGGTTCATGATTGCATGATTTGGTGAAATGGGCGTCGTTAGCAGATAGCTCAAAACTTACAGGGAAAAGAACTTGTAATCACGATGCTCTATTAGAAATGAACAGATTAAGGCGCAATAACTAAAAAGCATGAAATGAAATAAATAATAAAACAACTTTTAAAAGACAAGTATTTATGTGAGTTGTACTAAAATTAATAAAATATGTTCAAGTATATCGCCGACAATGATATACTTATGTTTTGTTGAATTATTTGGTTTCAAATAGCTTGTTGTGCAAATTGGGAAAAAAATAAATGCCTTGACTAGTTTTTACACGTCAACCAATCACTGTCCCATGAAATTAATTGATGCCTACTTTTATGAACATTTCGCACGACAAGCTTATTGAAACCAAATAATTCAACTAAAAAAAAATATTATATCATTGTCAGCTATAACATGAGCTTATTTTATTCGTTTTAGTACAGTTCTAATAAAAACTTGTCTATAAAATCGTTTTTTATTACATGTTTTTCCAAAACTTTTTATTTTACAAACACTATGTAACTGAAGTAAAAAACTTTTTTCCTCATTCCTATGGGAGAACATCCCAAAAATCTGAAGAGTTTTTTTAGTCTAGATTAACGAGAACTCATGGCTTGATTAGATGAAAATTGATTCCAAAAATATATATTCACAGAAATTGATGATTTATCAAAGAAGTGAACACCCATATAGAAATCGCTTATTTCTTTTATGTTATTTTCCTGGGATAGTCATTTGGTATGTGATCCGTGGGAAAATCATATTTACTTCCTTTTCACATCGGAATTTTTAAAACATGTACCAAACATTTAGCTTTGCATACCAAACCTACGATTTTCACAATGCAATGTTTCTCAAGTGTCCTGTATTCAATAGTTTGAATGGATATCATTGAAAACTATTTTCAGACAAATGCACTAACAAAGTAAATCGGTACTTATAAAAACAAGTTTTTCAACAAATTCCCTAGAGAATAAAAATTATTATCTTTATAAATTTTGATTATTGGTTAATAGATTCAAAATTTTGTCCTGCAACAATACCTATTATTAGCAGCAAGATTTTGAATTTTAGCCCACCTAGGTCAAAAAATCAAATAAATTATAATTTTTTTGCGAATTTTTAAAAACTTTCTCTTTAAAAACATTATTCATTTATTTATTTTTATTTTTAGTGTATTTGTTTAACAAAATTTCTCTTGAATTTTTTTACTTTCAATTTTGAATAGACTACAGCCATAATAAAAAAACTTGTCGTCAGCTGGGAGCCGCCATATGGAATTTATGAATTTTGACAGTGAAATAATGATCTCCTACACAAAAAAAGTTATATCATGAAGAAATATTTCACAGTTACAGATATAGACAGAATATTCTTTGCAATTTTAACGTTCATGCCAATTTGGCTAACTTTGGAGGTGACCTTATAGTGAAACACACTATATACTTATACTGATTCACGATTATCACCAATTTCTCTCACAGAGTTAATGAATACGAAACAAATTCGAGGCGCTTATATATCTGGCACCACTGCTGGATGCAGAAAGGTGGATGCGATGAACATAATACCCGAAATCGGACGCAGAGTTGCACATGTGGTGAATGAGTATATTTGCGGATGCAGAAAAATCGGTAATATGTACGGATGCAGAAATGTCTGCAAGATGTATGATAAATTTTGGGAAAAAAACTTTTTTGTTTTAAGAGTATATTGAAATTTCAAAGTATCTATGCGTTTGTATCAATAAGGACATTGGAAGTAAATCATTAGAACATAATATACTCTTTGATTTAAGGGAGACGCCGAAATGTCGGAAGGATGAAAAGACGCAGGAAATATAGTATTGTTTATATATATATATATAAAAAGATGTACGAATAGTGCGTGACATATGAACAATAACAAAGAACAGATTAGTGGGTATTGCACGCAAATAGAAGAAGGGGCTACTGAAAAGTGTGGTAACCGCAGACATGCTAATGAGCCAGAAACATGCATGTCTGCGGTTACCACACTTTTCAGTAGCCCCTTCTTCTATTTGCGTGCAATACCCACTAATGTGTTCTTTTTGTTATATATATATATATATATATATATATATATATATATATATATATATATAATTAAATCAAATACAAGTTGAATCAAATATAAAAAGTCTAAAAGAAAAGCGACCTAGTTTCGTTTATCAGAGGCAGTAAAACTTAATTAAACAATTCATCATCATCATCACGTAGCGCTACAACTCTGGGTGGGTCTTGGCTGACTGTACAACTTTTTTCCAATTTGTTCGGACCTAGGGTCAAATGGAATATTCATCTTCCGGAGATTTGCTTGGATGTTATCTCTCCATCGCATTCTGGGACGTCCGAGTGGTCTTTTGCCTGTGGGAATCTCCTCCCATACCAGTTTTACAAGTCTTTCGTTCTGCAGTCTGTGCACGTGGCCTGCCCATCTTAGTCGGTGTGATTTAATTTCTTGGACAATATCGGCGTCGTTGTAGAGTGCTTTTAATTCGATATTGGTTCTGATCTTATACTGGTTTGTGGTGATGTCATGGTGAGGTCCGAAAATGTTTCTAAGTATTTTTCGTTCAAAGCGTCTGAGCTTTTCTTCGTTTGCTTTGATCATGGTCCACGTTTCGCATTCGTATGTTATTACAGGTCTGACGATGGATTTATAGATTTTGATCTTTGAACTTCTTGTGAGATTTTTTGATTTTATGAGCTTATTCAGTGCAAATAGACAGCGGTTTGCAGATTGGATTCTGTCTTTTAATTCTTCGGTAACATCGTTGTCCGCTGTGATTACGGCCCCCAGATACTTGAAACGTTGTACTATTTCGAAATTAAAGGTGTTGATCGTCACATTTTGTCCTATTCTGTCTCTTTGTGTCGTTCTATTTATACACATATATTTCGTCTTCTCTTCATTAATATTCAGCCCTACTTCACTTGTTGCTCTTTCCACCTTGTTGAAAATGTCTTTCGTGGATAGGATGGAGTCTCCAACGAGATCTATGTCATCTGCATATGCGAGTAACAGCTTGGGACCTTGAACCGATAGCAATTCTGTTTTTATTTCGGCCGACCTCATGGCTTTCTCTAATACAAGGTTAAAAAGTAGTGGAGATAATGCATCACCCTGTTTAAGTCCACTGTTGATTTCAAAGCTGCCAGACAGTTTATTATTTACACGTACTTTAGATATTCCACCCTCCATACAGACTTTGGTCATCCGAATGAGTTTCTTTGGTATTGAGAACTCCGCCATGGCATTTCATACTTGGCTTCTTTCTACGCTATCATATGCCTGTCGAAAGTCTATGAAAAGATTGTGTATGGGTCTGTTATACTCCCATCCCTTTTCTAGAAGTTGTCTCAGCGTGAACAGTTGATCTATTGTTGATCTGTTTGCCCTAAACCCGGCTTGATATTCGCCTAGGACATTTTCAGCATAAGGGATTAGTCTACTAAGAATGATGTTTGAGAGGGTTTTATATGCCGTGTTTAGGAGTGAGATTCCTCTATAATTCGCGCATCTTGTTTTGTCCCCTTTTTTGTGGATGGGCACTATTATGTTTTCCTTCCATCGTGCTGGTATCCTGGTATAATTAAACAATTATGAAAAATCAACAATATACCACAAGGTCGATCACAAAAAACATCGTTGTTTTGAATATCATAAAAATACAGACGAATTATGCAACTTAGCATAGAGAAATTTAATTAAAGTTAACAACGAAAATAAAAACATAGACGCGAGGACAAGTAAATGACGCACAAAAAGACCGCTACGTTTGCTGGTTTGAATAACTAACTCGTCCCATAATACTCGAAATAAATAGAGGGAAAGAGGACGACGAAAAAGAGTCGGACAGCGACAGTGCAGTCTGATACTTCTGGCTTGTCGACTTACGACAGCCCGCGTTTTGACAGTGAGTTTTAGTGATTGCCGCGAAGTGCTGAAAGCGGAGATAGCCTATCAGAGCTCATCTCTTTTTTGTGACGTTCGACCAAGATTTTCCAAACCGTAAGTTGTTGAACCTGACAACCTTTTATTTCTCTATTGTTTTTTGGTAAAATCATATTGGTATTGATTTTTTTGTTTCATGTGTTTGACTATCCATCCTGCCATATAAGTGTTATACTGAAGCTTGAGCCGTATACTACCGTAATTAGAGAGTATTATACTTCGTAAATTTTTCTTTCTCTTATGACTATACAATTTTATTCAGGGAGTTTTGCGAGGGGTACATCCCCCATAAACCGGAGCCAGGTAGATTACTCCAATCACACTCTCAAAAGTATAGTATCAGTTATTGCATCATAAAGTTTTATTCCCGAGATGTTTATTTATGTTAATCGATTGTTTACACTGTAATCAGGGAGAAATATTTTCAATTCCAGTCCATGAAAGACGCAAATGACCATATATTAATTGTAACATAAATTATTTTCGCTTAAACAATAAGATTTGATTATTTATTTGAATTTTGACGGGCAACGAAGGTTACCCCTCGATCAGCAGAAAGGTCGGCTTACGAAATCAGACAATTTTAAAGTATCGTGGGGTATATTTCTACGTGTGTTGATTTGCCTGCACAGTAGAAAAATTAAATAAATGTAGGAGAATGTTAATTGCTCGTAAGAAATATCAAAAGCGATTTTATGTTGTGATTTTACCTGATGAAATTAACAGTGATATTGGATACCACAGTAAGTGTTACGCAAATTTTACTGCCGTAGGGCAAAAATATTTAGATGAAGAAAGTGTTGTGACTGCCACCCCAGAAAATCGTCCGATATCACCTCAGCCATCTACTTCACGTACATCCACGGAAATAGAAAACATAGAACAAGATGCCTACGATGAAGGACACGAGGATGAAAATAATGACCTTGAAATAATTGAACCAGGATTAGATGCTGAATGTTTCTTCTGCGAAAAGAAAAGAAAACAACATCGCGGTAAAGAACAAAAATTATATGCAACAAAGAAAGGTATTGTAACTGAACTAATTTTCAAAAATACTGTAAATTAAATCATGCAGATAATATATGGGAAAGATTCAAAAATTTGAATAGAGGGACATTTTTTATCACAATATTTGTAAAATGTCGATTATTAATAAATGTGAAGCAATTGAAAAAGAAACTCCGCCAACTGATTGGCATACATACCGTCGCTATCATGAATTAGCATTTGATGAATGAAGTGAATTTATTGAAGAAAATAGTTGAACAGCAAAGAGAAGTTTTTTTATCACACCTTCATTCTTTATATATGACTTCAGTAAAAGCAATAGCCGAAGAGCACTCCCACGAATATGAAGCTGAATATAAAGCACATCAATTACAAAAAAAAATTGAAAAAAACTATGGTAAAGATTTAAGAATCGTCAACAGGCTAAATCGATTTGTTATCACGCCAAAAGACTCTACAATACCCCATTTAATATTCCATCAATTGGAAGAATCTGAACTTTTACAAAAAGCGGCACTTCTTCTCAGAAAAACTGTATTAAAAAATAACAAAAAACCTTTTTTCCAGCGATATTTCCGTTCAAGATGTAATTGCAGGTGAGTGCTCTATTCCAGATAACTTGAAATATTTCTGCTATTCATTACTCGGTGGGACAAATCGCAGACTGCATAAAAGTACTGCTTGTCAAAGGATAGTAAAATCCGTTACTGGAGACATAAAGATAATGTGTCCATTGGTAGCATTAAAACATCAAAACATGTTACATTGGGTTTATCATTGAAGAGTCTCACAAGCAGCAGAAAACGTATTGATATCATAAACCGTTACGGGCATTGTTGTAGCTTCCACGCAATTGAAGAATTAGAAACAGAAGCAACTTTTTCGTCATCAAATTCATCAACTTTGTGTCCACCAGGTATTATTTAATCACCAAATTTACATACTGGTGTTGTGTTTGACAATTTTGACAGATATGTTGAAACTGTAAATGGAAAAGATACCCTCCATGATACTGTAGGTATAATTTACCAGGATATAATGTCACAAACAAATGAAGAAGAATAATCTACAAAAGAATCTGAAAGAGAGCCCGAAGTACATCCCGAACAAATTTCCACAAATACAACACAAACCGTCAATCGACCAAGACGAAGAAGAAGAACTTTTGATGCAATAGCAGCTGAACTGACACCTTACTTCAAAAAGCCGAAGATGATGGATCTTTTATTACCAAATGATGATCGTCGTCAATTATCAGCTACTGAGTTAGACATTACAATCATAAGAAATAAGACAATGTATGGGTGTTAAATGATGGTCAGTACGAGTTTCACTGGTTTGAGGGAGATCATCTACCACCTACAGTAAGTGATGCTATCGCTAACAACAAGACTGATATCGAAGTAAATTATGCCAATATTGATGGTAAGTATATTTTTTGATTAAATTGCATACATATTATATACTGAACCAGATCTCTTAGATAATAAGAGAAGTAGTATTATAAAATTAAGTTTGCTAGTATGAAATATATATGAAAATAACATAATTTAAGAAAACAAGTAAAAAGGAAACAGTTTTCTTAATTTAAACAACATATCAAATAAAGATATATTAAATAACAGCCAATAACAATATAATAAATAAGGAATTACCTCAATGATAACATAAAATATAGATATTGCCTAACCAATGTAATGATGTAAATAAAGTTGCCTAAGACGAAGAATATTTTCCATAACTTAATCAGCTGTTCATCTGAAATGGAAACAAATATTACTATAGTTAATTCATTATAATCATTAATTTAAGAATAAGAACAAATATAAATATTGAATAGAATATAATCCAATAGATTTCATAGATAAACAAATAATGACATATAGACAAATAACATAAGAGAATTTATATTTATAATTGATATGAATGTAACAAGGATATACTATCAATAATAATATTGAATGTTGTACCATGTAAGTGTATCTAAGTATAACCAATTTTAATGTATTTGTATGTATGAAATTGTTTTGATAAGTGATTGAAGTTTCAATTATCTGATTACAAAAGACAATATCTTATTGGTTATAAAAGATGACATAACAAATTGTTAATCAATAAATAAACTTTAGAATAGTGACCTGGAAAAGAACAAAAGACTGTTTGTTTAAAAAAAGTCGAAAATCGAGGGGACGCTTAAGGAGAACAGAAGCTAGTGTTAAGAAGCGAGGAGTGTATGTGATAGTGTTCCTGAAATTTAAAGATATTCCTGGTTTAAGACATTTAAACTCCTAAAGTACTATTAAATACAATATTAGAAATACTTACAGTCAATTGTAACAAGTTTTCCGACAAGAATCTGCGAAATTTTCAACAATTTTGGTTTTTTTGGAGCTTCAGTGGAGTGTTCCTGGGATCCAGAGACTTTCATCCCAATTCAAGATCTACAGGTCAGTGTTTTTAAATCATTTATTGGCCAATAAACAGTGAAAAAACTCAAAATACCAATTAAGTACTTAATTTCATAAATTGACAAACTTTTGCAAATATGATCGATCTAAAAAAGAAAGAAACAGACTTTATATAGTATATTCATTGCATAAATCGTTAAATTTAATAAAAGGCCGAACTTTATATAAATTAAAATATGTACTTACGCCATTTTGTAATCGCATAAATCTGGTGATTAAAATTTTATAATGTAATAACTATGTCCATTTGTATATAATTCCTATTTTTCTATCCATGTATATAACTAATTTCTTTCCACAGCTATTTGTATCATATATAACTATGATATATATATATATAAATTCTTTTATGTTTTGTATGAACCATTCACCTATCTGCATCGTCAAACAAACTATGTTTGTATAAATATAGATGCTTCTTTAATGTAAGAATTGTTCGTTTCATGTTAAAGCGCATGACTAGTTTTTCACGCATGCGCATTGATGATATTATTAAAATCAATAAGTAGGTACAATATAATCATTGGCGTCGCATATTATTTTTATTAAATATAAATATTGCATTGAAAATTAAATCTATTACAAATAATGTGTTTTCTTTTTATTTAAACAATGATAACAATACAATAAGCCAGGACTCAAAGGGAAAAAGGATTTCATGCTCCCGAATAATCTAATTAAAATAAATTACTAAACAAATATTAAAAACAAACTGAGCTAGCCAAACTAAAACAAAATTTATAAATTATAAACATATTCATTTAAATCTACTATAAAAGTAAGTAAAAATAATTCAGTATATGTTAATAATACATACGTATAAATATAAAGTCGTAAAATATAAATTATTATTAATCTTATTCACAGATGATGGGATATTAGAGTCTCAAATTCAGTTAATAGAAGACTCAAATGATTCTGTCTTCATTGAGGATCACGGCGACCAATATGATAGTACACACGAGGATGAAGACTATCAAACAACTTAATAATTCCACAAACAAAAATTTTGTATTTTTTAATTAGTATATGAAAGATTTCTTAAATTGTATATATTCAACTTCTATATATTTTACTCTCCAATAAGCGCTCTCACTCTAACACGCAGGTTTCCATATTACTGTCTTACTTGCACGGACACGTTTTCGCTCTGGCAGACTGTTGGTGTTGGAATTTCGTTCTGGCTTTGTATAATGTTAATCGTTCATTTTTTTTATTTATTCTGTTGAAATTTGAAGACTGATGAAATGACAAAAATGAATTTTTTTTATAAATATTTATAGCGTTCTATCAACAATTAGGAGAGATGTGAATGCTCTGGCAAAAATTCCATGAAGACAAAATACTGTCGAAAGTAATTTCCTAAAATTTTATGACTAATACTTTAACTAAAATAAATCTTATTTCTTACCCTCCTTAAAATTTTAGGGTAGTCTACCCCGGCCACACAGGGCTGCCGCAGTGGCGTTTCATTTCTAGTAGGTATAGAGGATTTACTGTAGAAAGTTTCGTGACTTTTGAAATGACCACCTAAAATTTGTCACTGGCTTTTCCTCTATTAGTTTTAGCATCATTTAGATATTAAAAGTTCCTAAATTATCGACATTTTCTATTTTTCCAAATAACTTTCTCTTGTAAAACCTGGATCATCCATTCTAGTAAGAAATTCCAATTGCAGTTGATTTTGAAATATCAATTTTTAACTATATAGCGAGTTCATTCATTCGTATATATCTATTCTTCCTTCCAACAATTTTCTGAGAAAATCATTTTTCTGTTTCACAAAATGTTCTTTTATACATCCTTTTCTGTGAAATCAAAATGACTTCTATTATTATTTAAGACTTTATGAATGCAATCCAGGTCGCATTCTTATTCAGCCGACAAAAGACCTTTTCCTTTTCAATTTTCCAACCGTCGTAATAACTAGTTGGTCGTCTGCAGCACAGAACGAATGTCGGGATAATTTTCAAAGTTTCCTCTGCCATGTTATAATATGCTAATAACTAAAATACTAATAAATATGCTAATGCGTTTGAACATTCGGAGCACATGCATTTCGATATTACCCTAAGTAACAAGAATTGCTGTCGACAAAGAGAATAAAATTGACCTATATAGATATATTTCATTGCTTTGATATTGTACACAATTAGGACTAGTAAATATAATTTCAAAAAGACGTTTGATATACGTACCTATTATTAAAAGGAAAGAAAGGAAAGTCGGTTTCTTTTAGGACTTTGGCTAGAAGGTTTTTATAAAATTAATGAACCCAAATAATTTGGAAGCTAAATAATATTTACTTCGAGACCATTTTGAAATCCACTTTTTGTAAATTATAATTTTTAAAATATAATGAAAATGTTTTGGTGTCTCGATAAAAATTGTTTTTCCTAGAAAGGGCAAGAACGTTTCAATTTCAATGTCTTTAAGTAATGGTATTTCAATAATAGTTTAATTGTTGCGTACGGAAAATTTGGTCCGTTTAGGAGACCACTGAAGAATGGCTGAACTCTGTTTTTAAAGCACTTCCAAAGAAGCAGCGGGCAGAGAAGTGCGAGTAAGGTAGAACGCACCCGACAGACTGTTGCTCAGCTACTTATTTGTCGGGAGGGTAAACAGACGGCCGACAGTCGACCGACAAGTAGGTGAACAACGCATATGAACGTTTAGTTAGTCGACGATTGTTAATGAATAGTCAGACGTTGAGATGTGTTGCGGTATTATTAGATACCGAAAAAAAAGGGGAAATAGAGCATTTTGGGTGCATCCAGTAATTAGTCAGCGTTTATTAAAAGGCCAATTCCATACCCTTTTTGAGTCTCTACAGGAACACCCAGATAAGTTTTTTAATTATCATAGAATGTCCTTGAATTCTTTTAATGAGCTGTTGGCTATCTTGAAAACACAATTATCGTTCCAAGATACTAATATGAGGAGTGTATTTCGCTTGAGGAGAGATTATCAGTTACATTAAGGTAAGAACACTTTACTGTTTGATACTTTTATTAGTTTACGTAATATTAGCTATTAATAAAGGTTATAACATTTATGGCAGATCTTTGGAATCTGGAGATAACATGTCTTCATCATTCCCTAGCGAAAGCAAGTCCGAGTCGTGTCTATACCTGTCAGACATGTATGAACCTGGCGACTCCAAGGGGGAATTGATTGTATGTGGTACTTGTTCATTCGGTAAAGCAGTGGAAGTCTGGTTGCATCGTTGGACCCAAGAGTTTGTTGCAATATTTGTTTGCGGAGCCGTATAATATCCATATCGTCTATCTCCATGATTTGCTATTCCATCACTTTGAAACTGATATGAAACAGTAGAATTTTGCAACGGAAATTCGGAATTTTGAAATGATGTCTCTGTTGTAACACTTTGTCTGTGGGTCCTATCAAACCTAAAAATTGTATTCATTAGTTCGATTCTTAAAAAATACTTTTTCTCTTCGTCATATTTTTTTAATGCCGGTAACAGGGACATTAAAAATAACTCATCTTCATCCAAGTCTTTCTTTTTATTGCTTTCCTTTACCAAAGCCCATATTTCTGCTTGAGTTGGTCCCTTGTTGTTTTCTTTTAGAACCTGCAGTATTTCTTCATCATAGTTTTTCTGCGTTTTTTTCTTTTTGTGTGGGATTGGAGATATCAGGGATGGTTCACTTTCGGAGGGCCTTACGGCGTGATCAAGCTGAGACTCATCCGTATTGTTATGTTGAGATGGTATATCCTGTTCATTGTCTAATGAAGAAGAAGTTTGCGTTAATTGCGTGAAAGGTAGCAAGAAGAGCAACTGATCAAAGTAAATTTACTTGCGTTTCTTAGCAGCACTTCCGGAAGGTGTTTTCTTTTGCTGAGCGAGTTCTCGTCGAAAGCAATCCCGCAGAGATGACCATTTTTTTTTGGATTTCTTTTCCTGAAAATAAAATAGAAAAAACTGGAACTGGTGTTTGCTTACATATAATTACGTTTTTATTTCAGGTATTTATCAACCGGGCACTCATTTGTATCCTTACACTATCAGTATATGCTAGGTGCATCGACCGTTCGGAAAATAGTCTGGGAAACATGCCACGCTATTTGGGTAGGATTAAGAACGATCTGTATACCAGCACTATCTGAAGAAAAATGGCTAGAAATAAGCAATGAATTTTACGCAAGAACTTCCCTAACTGTATAGGAGCTATAGACGGAAAACATATCCGTATAGTTATGCCTCCTAATTCAGGGTCAGATTACTACAACTATAAAGGTTATTTTTCTGTTGTACTTATGGCAGTGGCAGATGCCGATTAATGCTTCTCATTTGTCGATATTGGTTCTTGTGGAAAATTCAGTGACGCAAATATATTCCAAAATTCAACCTTGGGAAAAAAATTACAAGAACATAAGTTGAACATTCCTGAACACAGAAAATTACCGTTTGACGAAAGTGGAGAGCCCATGCCATTTGTTTTTGTAGGCGATGAAGCATTCGCGGTATCTTCTCACGTTTTGCGACCATATCCCAATCGTTTTTTAATCGCAGAAAAAAGGATATTTAATTACCGGCTATGCAGGACCCGACGAATGATTGAGTGTACATTTGGCATATTTGCAAGTAAGACTATTTTAACGCAGTTTAGATGTTCAGGTCGATTTTGCTATAGACATTATAAAATCAGCATGTGTTCTTCATAACTTCGTACGCAAAAGGGATGGATATAAGTTTGAGGACTTGTTGTATATATATTGTGTTGTGTTGTGTGTATATGTATATATATATATATATATATATATATATATATATATATATATATATATATATATATATATTGTGACAAGAGTCACTTGACAAGCTACCGGTTCAAGGCGTACGGGGCACAACAGAAGGAATACAAACTCGAGATTATTTTGCTACATACTTCACGTCTCCACAAGGGTCACTCTCATGGCAATACGATAAAATTTAAGTTTTAATATATGCTACATAAGAAACTTACCTTGTTTTATTTTATCCTGAATTTTCAGTTTATCCCAATCTGCTATTAGTTGTACACATACTTCCTCCCAAAGTTTTTTCTTTACGTTTCTGTCCGAATATTCAGCTGTTGTTGTGTCATATAAATGTCGTCTTTTCTGTATCTCGCAGATAAGTTTTTCAATATCTATTTCCATTTTCAAGAGCACTACGCACCCAACAGCTATCGACTAAACTAACGGTCGTGTGCTTTGTAACAAACAAAACCTATGTCTTTATTTGCCCCACCGGCTGTCGGGTCGGTGCAAAAATGAATCATGCTACAACTTTTTTGTCGGTCCGTCTTTTTAAAAGGTCATGTGCGTTACTGAATTACAGGCATGATTCTGCATTTTAACCTACAAATTAGTCGTTCTTCTTCTTTGAATCCATATTTGACTCTATCTATGATTATTCGGATAATGAATAATTATTGGGATAAACGGTTATTCGGGATAACCGGTTATACGATTAACCGGGTAATCATTTTAACGGATAACCTATTATTCGGTTACCTGGTTATCCGAATAACCAGCATGATTTAAATCACTATTCAGTAAACCAATTTTATTCTAAACCGGATTCTAACGAAACCGGTCTCACTTTTTCCGGTTTTTGCCAGTACTAGAAGAAACTAGAGAATAGTACAAGTCTCAATGAATTGAATAATTAAAAAAACAAGCAAGAAATTATGATCAATAAAGCAAAGCATAAACGGTTTTAAAGACTAACAACTTTTCCGCATCTGTGAGATGCCCTGAATAATATTCTATCATAAAATTGTCACTTGTACACATCGGGGGACGTATCGTGCTAACAAACCGAAATTTCTCCAAAAGTAACCAAAAATGCTGTCTGTATATCTGGATTTATAGGACCCGCTGTACTCGCTATAGTCATATGAAAATCAATAAGGTACATCTGTGAGACACCTTGAATAAGAAACCTTGAAAAATATCCAATTATAAAATTGGCCACTTGTATACACTCCGGAGGCTGTATCGTACTAACAAACCGATATTTCTCCAAAAAGGACAAAAAATGTGGCACTTCAGGTACTATAGCACCCGTTGTACTAGCTCTGGTGAGCTAAAAATCAATAAGGTTCATCTGTAATATGCCCTGAACAATATTCAATCATAAAATGGGTCACTTGTATACACGTTGGAGGCTGTATCGTGCTAACAAACTGAAAATTCTCCAAAAATGACAGAAATTTGGTACCTAAAGTACCATAGCACTCGTTGTATTGGCTTTAATGAGCTGAATATCAATAGGGTTCATCTTTGAGACGCCCTGTATAATATCCAATCATAAAATTGGTCACTTATATATACTCCGGAGGCTGTATCGTGCTAACAAACTGAAATTTCTCCAAAAATGACAAAAATGTCGTACTAAAAGTACTATAGCACCTGTTGTACTGCCTGCGGTGAGCTGAAAATCAATAGGGTTCATCTGTGAGATGTTATGAATAATATTCAATCATAAAATTGGTGACTTTTTACACTGCGGAGGCTGTATCGTGCTAACAAACTGAAAATTCTCAAAAAATTACAAAAATGTCGTACTTCAAGTACCATAGCAACCGTTGTACTGGCTATTGTGAGCT
Source organism: Galeruca laticollis (assembly GCA_963921935.1). Classification (NCBI taxonomy): domain Eukaryota; kingdom Metazoa; phylum Arthropoda; class Insecta; order Coleoptera; family Chrysomelidae; genus Galeruca; species Galeruca laticollis. The sequence continues at coordinate 55,990,444 of OY998181.1, forward strand.
GAAAATCAATAGGTTTCATCTGTGAGATGTCCTGAACAATATTCAATCATAAAATTGGTGACTTGTTGCACTCCGGAGGCTGTATCATGCTAACAATACATGTAACGAAAAGTGGCCGACGACAACGGCGACATATACACAGGATATTTTTTCTAAAAACCCTTTTTTTCGTGTTGTTCTTGATGGAAAACGTAAAAAAAATTCCAACTCTTTAGTGGGTAAACTAATACTTTTCTCGCATATTAGATAGGTTGGGCGGAAAAGTAAAAATACAATATCAGAATAAAGTGTATTTGAATAAAGAGCTGACAAAGAATGAACAAGAGAAGCAGAAGGGGTTAAGAGCATTTGCCAATGCGGAAAGAGAAAAAAGAAAGAGTTGAAGGTGGGATATAATAATGTAACGGTAAATGGTACAGAGTGGAGATGGGACACGGAAATAGGAAAAATAGTAAGAAAACCAACAAAAAACTAAGAATAATTACGAATAGAGAGGATATGGCTTCGAAAAGAGGTTTGAAAACGGATTATGAGATAGACGTACAAAAATCAAACAAAAAATAAACGAACCGACCGAGAATAAATGAGGTTTAGTACGTGAAATGTTCAAGGGGTGCATGAAAAGGGAGCGACAAATAATTTGGAAAGTGAGGCAAGAAAATACAATATTGCAATACAAAAGACACAGATGAGCAAGACTGAGAATACAATGCTAGAAAAATATGTTTTATTTACAAGTGGGGGGGAAACAAGGAGTTGGTTTCTTAGTAAGCAAGTTTCAGATAGAATTTGTACTATAGAAATAAAGGGCACAAGAAATATATCACCAGTTAATATAAACGCCCCTACAGAAGAAAAGACATGAGGTAAAGGCAGAGATCTATGAAAAGCTAGCAAAATAAAGAGATATGTTATCAATATAGTCATGGGGGATGCCAATGACAAAATAAGAAAGGAGGCTAGATCCAAGGGCAGAACAGGTAGAAAAAGTAAGCACGAAGTGTCAAATGATAATGGAATATGATTAATACAGTTCGTTGAAGAAAAAAACATGAAAGTGATGAGCCCACACTTTAAATGCAGAGAAATCCATAAAGGAACATGGATGGCACTCAATGGAGAATACAGGAATCAAATTGATCATATTTTGATAGAGAAAAAACACCACAAAAACGGTGAAATTACAAAAGAAAGAAAGGAAGCGACAAGAAAGAAGAGAAAACAGACGGATGGACATTGTAAAACTGTTGCAACCAGATATACAGCGAAAGTATGAAGGGAAGATTAAAAGAGGTTGCCAAAGTAAAAATAAGAGTATTAACGTAAAATGGGAACAATTAGAAGAGATAATGAAGGAAGCAAGAGAACAAAAAATACCTAAGAAGAAACGACAGAAACAGGAAACATTGTGGGACGAATAATGCAAAATAGAGAGTGAAGAAAGAAATAAGCTTAGGATGGGGAATACAATACATAAGGAACAAAGAGCAACCGTGAAAAAAATAAACAGGCAAAAGGAAAGAGCTAGGCAGGCAAGAAAGAATAGTGCTACAAACAAAACAAAACTAAATTCTACAGAGAAATGAAAAGAGGAAAATGTGGTAACCAAAATAGGCCCATAAAAAATAAAGAAGGCAATCTAGAGTGCAGAGAAATAGAAATGAGAGATCGACGGAAAGAGCATTTTTATGACAATAGAGAAGTTATAGAGCCACCAGAGATACTAGAAGACCACATAGAGATAGCTGACTCCACCGGAAAAAATGGAGAACCACAAAAGCCCAGCGCAAAATGAAATCGCCATAGAGAACATCAAATATGATGGGAAATAGTTTGAAGAGAAAATTTTCGAATTGCTCAAGGATATGTGGAAAGAAGAAAGGATGCCAGAAAATTGGTAGAAGGCCACAATTATTCTTCGAAATTAACAGAGGCTTTAGGCAAGGGTGCTCTTCAATCTAACACTTGAATCAATTTAATCGAAATAGTAGCGTTTATTATTCAACATCTTTTAGATGGCTATCATCAGAATAAAATGTTAATAATTAATGAAACATTGGAAAAATCGATTTCATTTTGCAATTTATAATTGCTTCATTATTTTATGTGCACATTGGTACTAATTTAAATACACATTATGTATGAATAACATATTTGCTACCAATAAAAAAATAAATTCATTATCGTATATTTCATTTAAAAAACTTGGTCTTATCAGTTAAAAGTAACAATGACCCTTTTTGCTTATCTTTATGTGTAATCAAATATGCGATGGTATATAAGTGAATAAAGAGTTAACCCTATTCGTATACTACAAATGCATTAGCAATAATTAACTTTGATAAAACAAAAGTAATTTTCCACAATTCAATTATAACAAAATAGAACGTCTACACTTACCGTGAGATTTCACGTCAACTACAATAATTAACGTTGTTGGTACTTGAAATTCTTTCACTTTTATTTTATATAAAACTATTGTTCTTACAACAATGTACTCACCTCCAACCTTTCTTGTTAAATTATATCTCATCCAATAAACTAATTATCGACCAGAAAGATATCAAAGAAATTATTAGAAATATACATATTTTGAAGTACCACGCTTGGTAGGTCGAGCGTAAATCCTTCTGTTTATGTCTAGTGTCTATACTAATTATAGTGGCGTGAAAATCCGAAAAAAATGGGAAAATTAACGACAGTCATTTGAAGAAAAAGTTAATTAGTCAAAACAGAAAACAAATGGGATTTGCTAGTTAACTGTTCCTCCAAAACATTCGTTTTTACGTCAGTACCATATATCTGAATGTCTGACATCAAATACTTTGTATGGTATAAAATTATAGAAGTATTGAATTCATCTTCACAAATCAACAATATTATACTATACTCTAAATAAAACGATGCTAGGCCACAAACAGATAGATATTGTAACAGAAAAAAGAATACATAATATAATAATTATTCCTACAATAATATATGCAACAGAGAAACGAAATAGGCAATTGAAATGTAACACTTGAGAAAAATAGAAAGAAAAACGAAGTGGGACAGAATCAGTAACGATCACGGGAGGGAAATGACTGGAGGATATTAAAATACTTGCCAGGAAGAGAAAGGCATGGGTAGAAGAGGACCCGGAGTCCCAATCCGACGCTAGAAAAGGCATAAGGATAAGCCAAGAAGAAAAACCTTTCATCTTCCATTAATTTTCGGAACAATTCAACAAACAACAGTCAAAAGTACCTACAGAACAGTATAACAATCAATACTAACGAAAACTGCGAGCCTGTATTCAATAAATTGATGGATTCACCACATTGTATAGTCTACGAAGATCTGGTGCAAAGCGATTGTTCAGAAAATATTGCAACCACTCAATGTGGTTCATTGCCATTTAGATTACCCAGCAATTCAGAATGGCTTAGATTGGAATACTGCTTCGCAGTATAATGGTCCTTGTTCCACAAGTGAGATCTGGCACGTTGACGAATGTTATTTTGTTCTTTTTTTACTTTTGTTCAAATATTTTGTAAACGAAGAAGAGGAAATAAAAGCAGAATAAATAAACAAGGAGAATCCGAGGATGGTCCCATAAGTACCTAACCTGATCTAGAGGGCAGTATACAATCTATAAAGAATGTACGTATTTCATGTTTGAAGACGCCACGTTGTTTCGTATTTGTTTAGCACCCATCAATAGGGAACGTTTTCAGTGAATTGGTCATCGTTATATGTGATACAATACTTTTATTTGAAAGGCCTCAGCCCAACTAGAATTTAAACGAGACCGTACGAGCTGCCAAGACGAGCATTGCAGAGGTTGACAAAATAAGATGACGACTCCAGAAATGGTGAAGAAAATCCACAAAGCGCTACTGGTTGATGGTCGACTGAAAGTGCGCGAGCTAGCAGACATAGTAGGCATTTCAAAAGTACGGTACATCGCATATTATTTGATCATTTGGACATGAGAGAGCTGCGTGCTTGATGGGGGGCGCGTTTGCTAACACTCGAGCAAAAACAGTCTCGTGAAGATGTTTCAATTGAGCGTTTAGCGAAGTTTCACGGCAACAAAGCAGAATTTTTGAGTAGTTTCATAAACATGGATGAAACATGAGTCCATCACTTAACACCCAAGACAGAAGAACAATCAAAATAATAACCTGAAAATGAAGAACCGGCTCAAAAAATGGCGAAGACCGTTCTATCTGCAGGCAAGGTCATGACGTCGGTGTTTCGGTAGGCGCGTGGGATAATTTTCATCGACTATCTTGAAAAAGAAAAAAACTATAAACGGGGAGTATTATGTTATATTAAGAAGAAATTGTAAACAATGTACCAGCTTACAAATCGTTATTGCAATAGCCAAAATTAATGAATTAAAGTGTTTGAATTGATACCTCATGTACCCTATTGAGAATGTAAATTCTTTTTAGTTTATTACTATTTTTATATTTAAGAAAAATGCATTGTAATATTTGGGGTCTAATTCTATGTCTACAATACCTTTTCTTATTGTTGATAAAATTGTAAAACCTTAAAGTAAAATTCTTTTGACAAAAATATGTTAAGAATAACAAGTTTATTGTTGTACTTGTTAAACAGTTTCGTGAAATATTCACGTCTATTTATGTAAACTCAGCATTTGTATAAAATATATAGTTAATTTATAGTTTATTACGTTTTAATTGTACGTTTCAATTTTGCTAGATTGTGAACATGAATTGAAAGCCCGAAGTATTTGAAATTGTCGTCTATTGTATATACCGGCTTGGTAATAACCAATCGGGGAAAGGCAATTTCTCCAATCCTAACTAACATTTATGAAGCCACACCCCCTGAAAACTTGTACTTAAGGGACAGCCGCAGACGTGAGTTTGATATTTTAGATCCTACATCTATACAGCAACTAACTAGCATCTAGTCAGTATCAAGTATTCAATGCTTCTTAGCGTATGCGTATTGCAAGTTCAAATTAAGTTAGGTTCGTTATTTCTAAAATTGATACCGGTTGTTGTGCAAGGGAAATAATTTGTTGTGTAAATAAAAGTGAGAATCTCTTTTCTTCTGAGTCTTATTCGACGTCAACGTATCCGAAGTCCACGATTAGGAAACCAGCCAAAATACAGAATACAGTGCACTAACTGTCAGACTAGTAAAATAGTCAAACTGGCGGAAGATGACGGGAATGTACAATTCCGCACACCTTTTTTAAATCATACTATGTAATAAAAGGCTCATTCACACGGGTAGAGTCATAAGGCAAGTACTTGTTAGAGTAGAGTAACTCTACTCGTATAAACAGTCAATAGAGCAGATTAGCGAGTCGAGTGTGTAGTAAGTGGTCAGTAGCAACATGTAACAAAGTAACAATTCTACACTATCACCACCCCCGTCAAAATATCCACTTGCCTACGTTCTCTAACCATGGAACGCGTTCAGTAGAGTTGAGTGAGGATGCTATCAGTATGGCCGAAGCCATGATGTGCCTTGTTTAAATCAAATAGTTAGAATGAAATTCACCAAAGATGGAACTTAAAACTTGTAGAGCAGTATAGCGAACACGAGTCTTTATGGAATTCAAGTACTGCCGTTCGATTTTTTCATTCAAAATATTCAGAAGTTCTTCAAATTTTACTGGATTCTTCCTCAAACACATCTTATATTCCTACACCTCCTCGAAGGCTAGTGTGTGGATTCGGAGGGGTACATTCCCGTCGTCTTCCGTTAGGGTGACTATATCACTAGTTGAACAGAAGTGGACTGTATTCTCAGTCTCAGTTTTATTTACGCAATAGAAAATGTCTTCCTTACACAACACACATTAACTACTTTAGAATTAATAACACTTAATTAATTTAATTTGTAATGCGCATTTGCTAAGAAATATATTTGTAAATTGAGGATTTTGAGGAGTAAGTGCTTGAAGACTCGACCTTCTAGTTAGGTAGTTTGTGAGGGACTGTCATTCGTTGGACAAAGCTTTTTATATATTATTAAATTTGTATTTTACTTGTTGTTTGAAAATACATTTTCTCTATGATAAACTATCTCTCTTGTATCGAATTTACAACCTTTTGTCACAAGAATAAATAGCATTTATTTATTCTTGTGCTTTTGTGCTGCGACACAATTCACAACCCCTTTTGTATTTTAAAACCTATTGTCCGCGCGGCCGCTGTGCTCCCTATCATAATCTTCAAGGATTATTGGTTACGTTTGTAATATACTCTGACGCATTAACTGTCAAAGAAGATTCTATAACAATTTGTAAAGATAGCTACTCTCTCGTTATTGATGCAATATAATTTTACCCAGAGAAGCAAATATCTCTTCGTGGTGTAAGATTTGCACGTGTTTTCTTGATGACATATTGATGACATACGATTTTTCTTGTCAGAAGATATCATTTTTAATCCTCAGTCGTGAATGTTTCTTCAAGAGGATCGGTTCAGCTCCAGCTTGCGTCAAGCTCAAGTTTACTGAAGTAACTCTTGTAACTTATTTTATTATTTTAACGCTCCTCTTTCTCTGTATATATTGTGAATTTATCTATTTGAGCTACACATTCTCAAGAATATTTCGCAATTCTTTCTCTCGGTATTTCGATTAGTAAACGTCTGATTATTAAGTACCAAATTTTCGCAACAACTACAACAATAATAATTAGAAAAACAGTGCGCTAATTATCAATACGTACATATGGTCCTTCTAACCGGATTTTATAGGAACCGGAATTAATTAATAATTCGGACACTACAGAACTCTCATCACAGTTCCTCATTGTATCGTTTCTACACCGCCGAAATCTCTCTTCATCACATCTTCCGCATCGCTTGGATTCTCTTCGTCGTTACTACATTTGTATTTCTTCCGAATCGCCGCAAAGCAAATCAAGGGTTTGTTAACAAGTTAAAGACTGACAGTTATTTATAAAATTGTGTAAAGTGTGAGCCGGTTAATAAACGTTTTAATTCTCTTTTAAGTTCACTATTTCGCGGTATTGTCTCTCGATTCTCATTCTTTGTATGTTTCAGATGTTTTAGTTAAGTTAGCTTAAACTGTGGTACAAAATTCTTGGCAATACCATTTTCTCCTCATATATTTATTTTCTTAGTTATTTAACATGAATACTGATCTCAAAGAATATAAAAAAGCTAGATATGTAGCTAAAAGTAGCATAACTCGCATCGCAAATTAATTTTCTGCAAATGTCGGCTCTCTAAATGACAAAAATCAGCTACTCAATAGAATCCGTTTGCTAACAGATAGTTTTATCAAATATTCAGATGCTCAAGACAATATTGAGTTTTATTCAGACTCTTCGAATGAATTAGATTCCGAAAACCGCGAAGACACTAAAAATAAATATTTCGACGCCCTATCGCAACTTCAGTCCTCTCTTGAAAAGTTTGATACAACTCCTCGAAACTCAATTCCAAGTTGCTCTTCTAAAACCACTCAAAATAATGTGCGTTTGTCTGAAATCAGCATACCCTCCTTTGAAGGTTCTAACCTCCTGGAATACGAGTCTTTTTATGATTTGTTTAATGCTTTAATTATTAACATCGCACAGATCTCTCGTGATAGCCAAGAACTTTTCTACCTCTAAAGTTTTTTAAAGGGAGATGCTTTAAATCATCGACAATATTTAGGTATGCGACGAAAACTTTAACACAGTTATTGAATTAATTAATAAGAGGTATTCAAATGAAAGATAAATACATAAATACATACATTAATACAATGTGATCATGTTAAATTGCAAAACTTTGCTACAAACAATTGAGAATTTAATAATATTTCTATTACAGAGTAAGCTAGATTTCAATACGAAACGTACATTTGAAAAAAGTTGCGAAATAGGTTCTATCCCATCAATTAACAAATGCCTAGACTTTTTAGATTGAAATTGCATGATTTTGGATAATGTTACTTTCCCCATGTCCCATACAGAAACTAAGGCAAGCAGGCATCCGTCCCATTTTAAAGATAGTAATGTACGAACCGGTGTTAGGGATCTCTACATCCATAACTCTCATCGGGAGAGTTGAGTGATTGGACTATACAATTTACCACAAAATAATGTTTGACCTCGGGTTTTAATTAATAAGATGCCAAATTAAAAGAGATTAGAAAATGACCGGTAACGAAGAGATATTTACTTACCTCAGGTTTATCCAGTCCACAGCTTCGTATACCATAACCAACAATCTTTCTATGACTATTGTAGAATTTCTATATTCCGACGTAGTTTTTGATTATGGAATAGCTTCATTCTAGCACTAGTGCAAGAATACTCATTCTCGACCTTGTTATGGTATAAATACTTGTGGTGCCCTCTAAATATCACGGTTCATTTGACAGAAAGAGAAAATAGGCGTGTTCCGTTTTGTACACCTGCTGCAATGCGCAGAGTACAAGTAGTATAGAAATACCATAATGCATCAAATATCCTCTAAACTCAACGTAAAATGACTAATAAGAACGTTGAATGTTAATTGTTGGAGCCAGAAGTGCAGAATAAGTGTACTTTATGACACTTTTTAATAAAAAAAGAAGAAAATACACTATCTATTAGCAACAATTGTCAACTGTCAAAATTGTCAAATTTTTTAAATTATAAATTCAAATTCATATTACTTCATAAAAAGTAAGTGAATTTATATAATTTTATTTGAATAATAGCTATTACATGGCTTCATTCCTTTTCAGTGTCTGATACTGACAGCAGTGGTAGTTTTGCCCCAACTCCTCCAGAAATTAGGGAGTTAGCATAGGCTACAACAGGCAATCTGTTTCATGAAAAATATAAACATATTTATCTTCAACAATATGACCTGTCTATCCCATGGCGTAGATTCTAAAAGCCCCACCGTTTTCAGAGAATGTATTTCTTGTATACTTTGCAGAATTAGCAAAGTCAAATAAACCATCTACTCTCTGGAAAATATACTCAATGCTAAGAACCACTATTAACATAAAACATAAAGAGGATTTGTCAAAATATGCGAAGTTACGAGCATTTTTAAAAAGATAATCGAGCGAAAAAATCAAAAACATTAACTGGAGAAGAAGTTAACTGTTTTATAAACAATGCGCCTGATGATAAATACCTCGCTACAAAGGTAAATAAATTATTAGCTTATGTCTAAATAGAGTAGGCATAAATAAACTTGGGAATATGCCTACACAAGTGGCACAATTTTTAAATCTATCTAACTCAAAATTATACACAGGACAATGTTTCCGCAGGACCTCAGCAACAATGCTTGTGGATTCTGGGGCAAACATAGAAACCTTAAAACGGCACTGGGGCTGGGAATCCACAGAACTTGCAGAAGGATATATAGATAAATGCTTACAGAACCGCCTAAATGTATCGACAGGCATAATGTGGCATTGATAAAAACCAAGAGCTATCAGTCAGCGAAACTAATTTTCATGCGCAAAATTTACCTAATTCACATATTGAGCCTTCTTGTTCCAACCAGCAGCAACAAAATATATTTGCCTCATTGCGCACCAAAAATATAAGTGATTCACATAAACAAGTCACATTTAAAAATTGTACAGTTACTGGCGTAACTATAAATAATTATATATATATATATACATATATATATATATATATATATATATATATATATATATATATATATATATATATATAACACTAATCCAGACAACGAAAATGAAAAAACTAATATAAGCAGATATTTATTTGATAGTCGTAGAAAAAGTATAGTCTAAAACACGGGTGGAATTCAAAATTCTACACTCGCAGAACCGTCTCCCTCGCCTACGGCTCGGGAAACAAATCTTTCTACTCGTGTAGAATTTTACTTATTCCATCCTTGTTATAGACTATACCATTTTATAATTGATAAGCGACAAAAAAACTGAATTCTCGCACATAAAAATTATTATACCTGATCACACGTTACCAGCTGAATTCTATGCCTGGTCTTGTTTTCGGTCGAATAATTAAGTAAATCTCTAATTAACGCGAGCATAAAAGGCAACCACGATTACAAGAGTTTGTTGTTTGGGTTGTCTACCTCGCAGAAAAATAATTAAAATTATAAATCTAACAGAAATCCAACAAGTAAGTCAAAGTTTACACCTGAGCAAAAGGTCTCAATGCATACAAACACTTTTTAAATTGGAAAAATAGTACGCTAATTATAAATGTACGGGCACATACGTACATTTGTTTTATATAGCATCACCGGCTGGTTTTTATGAAGGGTATTGTTAATTTGTATATCTGTGAATCTATGAGTATTTTGAAACATATCCGGTTTTATGTCCGGTCAACATGTTACTTGTTTATAGCAAACTATCTAGGAACGATATCTAATAAACTTACCGTCAGCCGTTTTTGCCTATTAGCGTACCGGCCAAACTTGTATGTTGGATAATTCCAATACCTAGTTCTCTTAGCAGTAGAGTGGAAGCTCTGTGTGTATTCCTTCTTTTAAGCCACTCTCTCACCAACTCACTTTTTTGCTTGTTTACGTTCTTATCGATAGCTTCGGTCACTTCTGTTACAAGTGCATTTCTATTTATAGCTAAACAATTTTGAATCAACTTTTTTTTCTTGAATTCATTTTTCAACAACCACCAGACATCAGTACTATACTTTGTGTGACCAGTCCCAGCGCTGAAACGGTAGAGTGCAGTCTACTTGCTGGTAGAGTGCACTCTACTTGCTACTCTACTCTACCCGCAAATATTTCCGTGTGAATAACCATTCAAATCCTTAGTTTTGAACATTGTCGACTTGTTATGGATATAAACTAACCTGCAAAAATCCATTGAACAATACATTAATGTATTTTCATGAAAAAAATGGTATTTTTCTTCTTTACTTCAAAACTTTTACAAGTAGAGTAATATGCAGTACTGTGTTATACTTAATATATGACGAAAATACATACACACTGTTTAATGTATTGAACTAAAAATCATCTAGTATAAAAACTTCATGGATGGTCTCAGCAGGTCTAAGCAGTAAATCAAAATAAGGGCCTAAATGTTTAGTTCTTGTTAAAAAGACCAAAATCTTCACTTGTTTTCGAAAGTTCAGTTTTTCTTTCAAAACAAACTGTTCTAAATTATTCAAAGATATAAAAATAGTTAAACTTAGATCTATCTTAGTTACAAAAAATGGCCTCATATTAAGATGATGCGGTGATTCGGCTGCAGTTGGGAACGGTTTTTCATCAGCCGCTGAAGACTCGCCTTTTTCATCGCCGGATGCCTCCTCACCATCCTCTTCATTCCTATTCTATACATCATAGTCCAGGAAATCTGGGTATGTAAGAGTCATTTTCGAGGTAACGGCTGATACTTGGTAAAAAGTTAGTAAAAATGGTGTACAACAAAACTTAACTTATGCGACCTCTCAAATCAGACCGGAATATTGTTTATGATTCGATTTACACTCATTTTTCATGCCTTTTGTAGATTTTTCAGGTATATCTTTTTTCTCGTGCATAGTACAGACAAAAAGTTAAATACTTTTTTTTTCTTCTTTTAAAGACCTACAATTCTAGACCTTACACGTAAAAAAATTGATTGGGTCAAAAGTTATTGGCAAATAAACAACTGATAACGTTATTGTTATAAATAAAAATATAATGAGCATCTTTACACTAACACTTTCACATCACGCTTATCTATTCTCACTCATTAAAAAATGATACTCACGAAAGATGGAGTCTGTAAGTTCAATCGTTTATGAATTATGGCCTTATAAACAAATTAACTAAAAATTTACTTGCAGAGTTCTGTAAGCTATGCGACCTCGCGCGAATTTTTTCACTGTTAGATTTCAGAATAAGACATCGATACCCATCATTGTTTTTTTAAAAAATACATTTTTGCAACAACGCGATTTTTTTTTCATATTTGGCTTGGTTGCATAATCAATTTGATACTATATCCGCCGATTTTTGTCGAGAATTAAGTACGCACATAGGAGGGGCATGGAAAAAGCTTTAATTGAAAAAAAATATGTCAAGATTTATTGACAAACGACTGAGTTACGGACAATCGAAGTCGGAGGCCTGTCAGTCAACAATTTATGCGAGTATCGAAAAACAAAACTTTAGCTCGACTACACTCTCTGAGGTTCACCGTACGACTGCCAACACAAAATACGGAGGATGATAGAATTAAAAGCTAGGCGTTCCCCCCACTCCGCTGCCACGCAGTAGTCAGCCGAAATATCCGCCCGCTGCTGACTTTCGAATTCTTTTTTGATTGGGTTGCAATTTACGCGACGTCTCGCTATTTCGTACAATAAAAGTACATTGACTAAAAATTTTAGGGATATTTTTTGTTTTTAGATACTCGCATAAATTGTTGACTGACAGGCCTCTGACTTCGATTGTCCGTAACTCAGTCGTTTGTCAATAAATCTTAACGTATCTTTTTTTTTCAATTAAAGCTCTTTCCATGCCCCTCCTATGTGCGGACTTAATTCTCGACAAAAATCGGCAGATATAGTGTCAAATTAATTATGCGACTAAGCCAAATATGAAAAAAAATTCGTGTTGTTGCAAAAATGTATTTTTTTATAAAACACTGATGGGTATCGATGTCTTATTATGAAATATAACAGTGAAAAAATTGGGGCGAGGTCGCATAGCTTACAGAACTCTGCAAGTCAATTTTTAGTTAATTTGTTTATAAGGCCATAATTCATAAACTATTGAACTTACAGACTCCATCATTCGTGAGTATCATTTTTTAATGAGTGAGAATAGATAAGTGTGGAAGTGCTCATTATATTTTTATTTATTAACAATAACGTTATCAGTTGTTTATTTGCCAATAACTATTGACCCAATCAATTTTTTTTACGTGTAAGGTCTAGAATTGTAGGTCTTTAAAAAAAGAAAAAAAAAGTATTTAACTTTTTGTCTGTACTATGCACGAGAAAACAGATATACCTTAAAAATCTACAAAAGGCATGAAAAATGAGTGTAAATCGAATCATAAACAATGTTCCGGTCCGATTTGAGAGGTCGTGTAAGTTAAGTTTTGTTGTACACCGTTTTTACTAACTTTTTATCAAGTATCAGCCGTTACCTCGAAAATGACGCAAAATGATCATTTTGGGTCTGATTTTCCTGGACTAATCAAAGATGATTTCGGCATCAGTAATTTCGCCAGAAAAAATTTTATCAACAATCACAAAAATCTCTGTGCAGTTGTCGATAAAAAACAACTACACGGGTTTCTTTTTTAAACTTTTTTTCGAGTTTTAATAGCCACTTTTCAAAAATGTCACTTGTGATCCAAGATCTTGCACTGTTTGTGTACTCCACGGGTTGAGTTTTAACGTTTTTAATCGTGGATTAGCCGATTTGCCAATCATCAACAGTGGTAGCTTTCCGAACCATCCATGTTTGCCCCAACCAGCAACGTAATTCGTTCCTTATTTAGTTTACCTCCTAGGCATTTTACGTCTTTAAATGCAAGAGTTTTGTTAGGAGTACATTTAAAGAAAATAACTGTTTCTTCAACATACAAAATATTTTTAGCTTCTCTGTCTTGAATCATTTCTTCCAGATGCATCACGCTGATTTACAACCGTACTTTCACCACAAACCAACTTAAAAGAAATCTTATTCCGGTCCTTAAACTCATCCAGCCATCCAGAGATAGACTTGAAATTTTCTTGCCCTAGCTGTAAAGCAAACTTTTTTGCTTTTACCCTTAAAAGTTAACCACTTAAGGGGATTTTGTTGTCCCGCGCTTGCGTAAACTATTTAAGAAACACTTTCGTCCACATCTGGATTTTCTTATACAGGGTGCAATGGCCTTGAACATCGCAGACACAAATGAGGCCGCGGGACAAGCTGGATGTCAAGGCTACGCAGCCAACTTATTCTGGGAATCTTCTACAAAAATATAAAGAAAGTAAATAGGTGGGCTTCTGTTATGCAACTTAATAACATCAGATTATGCTTGCAGCCTGTTGTTTTTTTTAGTTGTAAATATTAAAGATGTCTGATGTTTTTTTGTACGATGTACGCTACGTTTTTTGTTGTAAAAACTAACCACATGTTTCTTAACAGAAAAATTTCGAATTATCCCAGATGAATTTCGAAATACCCACGATACTCTTACATTGTTTGTATTCAAAATTCTAGGGATCAGAGAAATATTTCGAATTAAATAAGATTTCGAATTACAGACGTTCGAATTAGCCACGTTCCAGTGTCATGATTAAATTTACTGTTTCGACCCTTACTCAGTGAAATCTATTCATATTACTTTTTAAATTAAACTAATTGTTTCTAAATAATTCCACAATATATAAAAAACATATTTTTTCAATATATTGTGGAATTATTTAGAAACACTTAGTTCCATTTATAAAAGTATCTGTAATTAATTGAAAAACAACATACTATAAAAATATTGAATGACTTTAGAAAACGTCTCCAGATTTTTTAAGCATCCTATGTGGTATTTCTCAATTTAATAATAAAATCGCTAAGATGGAAATCGAAATACAGAATGATTTTATCATGTTATTTCTATAGAACAATTTGAGTTGTCGTTAACCTCTCGAACCATGATCTTGCACTTGGCGAATATAAACCCGTTTTGCCAAAGGCTTTCTCTTTCGTTGCATCTTTCTATCTTCGTCGACTTACTTAATGGGACTCGAAAGACCGTTCTTAAATTTGATGCTGGCCGATTCTTATTACAAAAACCCTACAAAAAAGGGGTTATGAGGACTGGTATGTGGAACACTAATAGTCCGAAAAAAAAATAATGAGAAATGAAATATGGAAAGAAAAGGGTAAATTAAAAATGGAATCTGTTTTCATTTAAAAATTATCCACGACTAACGAGTAATATTTATGTGAACTGTTTTTAGTTAGAATTTATTATAGACTTGAGAAAAAAGATATTTGAAAATAAAAAACGAATGAATTTGTAATTGGATACAAGACGGAAAAATTATTTTTACCCGCATTCTTCTTTAGTTAAATGTTTTTGATATTTATAGAGCATTTTCAAGATTTGTCTGCTTTATTTGATCATTTATTCATAGATATAAATTTCATTATTCTTTGGTGTTTTTCTTGATTTTAAACGTTGTTTTAAAACTGATCTTTTACTACATTTTCTAATCAATTGTACAAATTACATGCGACGAAAATGATAGCAACAAGTGAGAATTTCTGTGATTCAATTTAATTAAAAAACAACAAATAGGTTATGTCCATTATCCTATTGAAATATGAAAAACACTCACCAAAACCTACCAATACAAATGTTTGTCTCTCTCGTACCTTTCGATCGGTTTTACTGCACAACTGAATACGGATTCAATAAATAAATACATAAAGGTCTCAGATCAATTTTTTTTCCTCCACTGAAGGGTCTGTGCTTATCCAAATCCGTTTATACCTAAGCTCTGGCACTTCCCGTTAGTCCGCTGATGCTTAAACTGACGAACAGACGGACACCAGAAGCCAGAATATGAGACTTCGATTTTTTGTCCACTCCTGTTTAGAAGTCTAATAACTGAATGTAACTAAATGAATAATGTAATTTTTCAAAACAATTAATAGAAAATAGATCAGTTGATACAGAAAGCCTAGTTAGAGGTAGTTTATTAAAAGAAAGTGACGGAAGAGGAATATTTTCGCTATCCTTTCCCTATAACAAACAATTTCCGGATAGAAAGTCACGAAATTAACTACACCTAGTATTATTCTTCCAAAACAAATTCCACCCAAGCTCATCACGTATAACGTACATAAATTGAGTTACTTCTAAAGTCTGCTCTCTTTATTGGTCCATTTCCTTTATTTTCTACGCTACTAATCAGCGTAAGGTGAGCCGCTTCAATAGCCTATACAGAGTGGCTATTAAAATGTTGGATTTGACAGATTAGCGATAGAAACGAATACATATTTAAAAAAATTGCCGCATTGTGATTTGAATGAAGAAAATATAGTTATCATATACAGAGTAGATCACTCCGATTTTCTTTTTACTCTGATGATACACTGAAAATTATCGGTACACAGCCAATCAGATCGCGCGATTACTATTATAGTCTGTTTCTTATTGTCTGACAGCACGCGAAAAGGTCACAGATGCTAGTCAGGTAGTAAACCATACGCGTCACAAATCATCTAAGGAATTTATTTACTATTTAATTTTATACCCGATCTGATATATAAAGGTAATATTAATGTAAATTCGGTTAGTTAAAACAACTAACTGGCCTTCATACATTTGTAGAGTACATACAGTTAAAACAATAAATTATTTTTGAAATAATCTTGTAACGCAACTATTCTGACTGAATATTTCATTAATTATCTTGAGAATTTGAAGCAAGTCAATTCTTGGGAGATATATTAACAAACCATTTATCAATTCATTCTCCAGATAATTACTTTCTGATTTTCGAAATGTTGATAATAACATTTCCAAGAAACATTACAATGGGGTCCTACTAGGGATTGTCCCAATGACTACTTTTTGCAGATATATACGGTGAAACTTGGTCTCGCCCAAATTTGTATAATTTGTTTTGCTTAGAGTCGCTTATGTTCCATAAGTGTTAACTGTGTTGTGAAAAATATCTTCAAGTTTTACCCCAGTAAAGTGTAAGAGCGTGCTTAGCTTACAAAGGAAGACTGTAATGTTAAATGAGCATGATGCTGTTGTACATCAAATGCCGGCTGCTACTGTTAGAAATATAGTTTCGACATGTTCCAATATGACATGAGTTAGTGAATCTACTATTTACAGACTTCTAAGAGAGAGGAAAAAGTCAACTGGAAGAAAACCATTTGACCTTGATGAACATATGCAAAATACAATAAGACGAAAAGTACATGAATTATATTTTAAAAAAGAAATCCCAAACCCTGACAGAGTTCTAAGAATGGTGAAGGAGGACGAGAATTTGCCTGACATAGGGCGAAAAACTTTGTGGAAAATATTACACAAATTAAATTTTACTTGGGAGAAGCAAAGTCGCATATCAGTGCTAATCGACAACGAAGAAATAATATGTTGGAGACGCTAGTATTTACGAGATATCCGAAAATACAGACAGGAGGGAAGACAAATCTATTATCTAGATGAGACATGGCTCAATGAAGGACTTTCAGTGGAAAAAAATTGGCAGAACAAAAGTATTCAAACCAGTCGTCAAGCTTTCATAGAAGGTTTATCTACTGGACTGAAAACTCCTATCGGTGAAGGTCGCCGACTAATAATAACGCATATTGGATGCAATCAAGGGTTCGATGAAGGTGGTTTACTGGAGTTTCAGTCAACATCAACCAAAGACTATCATGAAGAAATGACTGCAGATGTATTTTACACAAATGGTCGAATTATTTCCAAATAATGCTGTAATCGTTATGGACAATGCCACTTATCATTCGCGATTAACAGAAAATCTTCCATCTACCTCTAGGAGAAAAGCTGATATTAGAAACTGGATATGTTGAAAAAAGAACTTTTAAAAGTTGCTTCAGATCACAAGCAACAATTTAAAAAGTGTGTTATTGATGGAATAGCCAAGAATCGTGGGATAACAGTGCTTCGTTTGCCGCCAAATCATTGTGAATTAAATGCGATAGAGTTAATATGGGCCCAAATGAAAGGTTATGTAGCTAGACATAATAAAACATTTAAAATGAAAGATGTTCGTAAACTCATGAAGTACTCATTGAAAAGAATAACTGAAGAGAACTGGAGAGATGCTGTGAATCATGTAATTAAAGAGGAAGAGAAAATGTGGGTTTTAGATAACCTCATGGAACAAACTATAGAACCGATAGTGATCTCTCTCGACGAGTCTTCGGATGATTCTTGTATGGCCAGCGAAGAGAATGATACTATAGATTGAATTTTATATTTCCTATAAATGGTATGTATGTTTACTTTACTTAATATACATTAATTCATTGTCAATAAATTTGAATTATGAGAATTAAACTATATTTTCTTTAATTAATTTAATTTAATAAAAATGAAAATGTAACTTGTTAATAGGCCTAAATGAATGGATTTTATTTCAACTGTAATGTTGACCGAATCTAATTAAATAAGCAAAATGAACTAATATCGTAATATCCGCCACTGCCGCACTGTTTATCCTTTTGCTGGCATTGTTCAGTTTTATTACCATATTGTATTTTGAGCTGAAACAGGGATGTACAGATAACCAATACAGACACCTGCGTGTTTTGCATTAAAATTTTAGTATTTACTTGTAAAATTCTTAGGATCACTCTGTAAGGGATAATTTTCTATTTGAATATTTAATGAGGCTACTGTGCTGTCAGACATTAAGAAATAGACTATATACCGAATCATTGTTGAAGACATTCGTTATTAACACAAAATTTTGGTGCCCGATGACATATAGGGTGTTTCTAAATTCATCCGACAAAACTCAGGAGGTTATTCCTCGTATGAAATTAAGATGAGTCTTTCCTATAACAAAATTTCCTCAGCCCACCCCTTTCCGAGATATCACCCTTATAAGGTGGTGACTAAAATTGAGCTTTGCTAATATTTCAGTCAAGCTAGAAACTTGAAATTCTGTAATTTTCGTGCACTCGCAAAGTACTAACCACGGGTATTTTTTCAATTTTCCTGTTACATTATACGGGGGTGAAATTAGCAACCCTTACTTTATTTCATATCAAAACTTTTTTCGAGATGAAGTTCAATTAAACTTGAAATGCAATTAAATTGAGTTTTTTGTTGATTTTTCATTTATAATTTATCTTGGCACAATGGTGCACTTTTAGTAGGAACTTCGATGAAAATAAATTTAATATTTTAGTAAATGGTATAATGTAATTGAAAAGAAAATGGAAGAAAACCTGAAAGAAACTGGAAAAAAAGGGAATTTTAAGAAGCAAACATATTTATTATCCTAATGAAATTTGATTAATCCTTGTTACTGTTAAATATTATCTAGGCATTTTTTATTAAGGAAAAAAGCCATTGACAAATTGGGCAGAAAAAATTATGTAAAGGCTTTTATTATTTTTTAATTATTATTAAGTGTTGTAATAATTTTTTTTATCATTTTCATGTCGCATTTTTATCTATTGTAATCCTTATTAAAGAATTATCCGAGGCATATTAAAATGACCAGTACTTTTTTTATAAAATAAGTAGTTTAATATAAAAACTGGTTATTTTTTAGGTTAAATTACTGTTGAGTTTTTATATTTGTTTAAAATTCGTAAAAATGTTTAATTACAATACATTCCAACAAACAGTGAAATAGAATTACTTCTTGCAGTTTAATAATATCCAAGAACGTTGTATTGAATTGATGCTACCGAACAAAAACGTTGGAAGTAAATTTGTAATGGCACCTTTTTCTCCTAATCTTTAAACAACTGGCCAAAATAGCTCTGTTAATCAGGCAACTGAATCAGAAATAAAATGTCAAGAAAGCGTAATCAAATATTCATAAATACCGCGTAAAATAGAAAATATATTAATCAAGAGCCGTTCCAATCTTTTGAAAAAAATGAAGCTGCAGACACAGAAGGTACATGGTATAATTTTAGAAAAATGAACAGGTAACGAAATGAGTCGCTAGGTGTATAGCAAATTTCTTCATTGCTATTTGATTTTTATCTCAAACGAAATTTATTACCGTCTCCGCGCAATAAAATACTTTCATATATTTAACGTAAATAACACAGACTTAAATGGAGATGGTATTTGAGATATTAGACTTGCTCACCGCTCATAATACGTCTTTTATGTAACTTAGTAAATAGCAACTTTAGTCCAGTTAATATTTTTTTACACAGATAGATTGGTACCATATTATTTTCTATTTATCATCATTGAAGGGTGGAAAATATGCTTCACTGAATCCACATATGCAAAAGAATGGAGCATTGATTCTCAACCTCTGTGCCGTGGCACTTTTGTATGCTGCGAAATTCTTAAAGTGTGTCAATAAATTGATTGCAGTTAATTATTAACTCCACAATATGACTAAAAAAAGTTTTCATAGTGTGTCGCCAAATTTCGAAATCGTTAAAACAGTGTTGCAGCAAAAAAATGTTTAGAATCACTGGAATAGAATTTAACTGAATGTGTCTAAGAAGAAGTATATATTAAAAACACAAAAAATAAAATGAAAAAAAATCCCATCGGCATAAGACCAATTGGGGCTTATTTCAAGTAACATTTTCGCCGCAAATCAAAAACAAAACAAAATTTTTTGGTAAATTTGTGAATTTTCTTAAACGTTTTCATGTACGTTTTAGAAAAAAGTTGTGGGACGTGTTAAGGTCTTTAAAAAATCTAAGTAATTTTTTTGCGTCAGATCAAAAACAAAGGAAATTCGATTTTTTTTTCAACTTTGACAGGCCGTCATTTTGTTTTCACCCGGCCTATCATGCCCGTTAACGAACTCGTCCAACCGATTTATGTAGCGAATTTGGTTTCTATCCGTCAAAAATGCGCCTTCTATCGTGCTTGCAAATTCCGTTACATATAAACAAATTCGACTAATATGGGGGATCGTAGCAATCGGTTTAAAGAATTGAATATCCAAGCTTTCAGAAACTTTATTATATTTCCATACTCAAGAAACTATCAAGTAAGGTAAAGCAATCTTAATACAGTTAAAATTGATTAAACGAAAAACTACTTACATCAATTTTGAGATTGAACCTATGGTGTTAAACATTTAATTGTAGAAGGTATACTACAACTAAATTGAAACATGATCAAGTTGTTGAGATGCATTTTAGGTTGTGTTCTTCTAGTAGTTATTGTGTCTAAAAGTGACCTTGTACATTTTTAGCCGCCACCCAACAGATTAGTTTGAAATGTTGAAATTGCTGTTCAATTTGTTTATTAGATTTGGTTAATTCAGGGAGGCATGGGGAAGATTTAATTTAACAATTGTATTGAACTGAAATAGTAATAATAAAAGTGTTAATTGGTTAGTGTCGAAAAAATTATTTTAATTTATAATCGATTAATTTTAATCATTTATCTAACTGGTTATATTGAATTTTGAAATATTTAGGTGAATGATTGAGGAACCCTTCACACTGTGTTTATTGTAGGTCCTCTGTGAATATTCTTCTTTTGTTAGAGTTCTCTTCGATTGTTGTGTGACTGAGTAAATATGAGTAGATTTCACTGAGGTGTTTAATGTATGTTCTCTTGTTTATGCTGTTAGGTTCTTGAACGATTCTAGTGGTCTCCAGAAAGAGTCTCTTTAAAGTGTTCGGTTCTGTATCTAGAACGGATATTGAGTTAAAGTGCATAGTGTGGTCGTTGTTATGAACGTGTTCTGCGAGTGCACATATTTCTCGATGGAGTCTACAATCGATCTTCTTATGTGAGATTACTTTGCTTTGAATGGATCTTGATGTTTCACCAATATAACACTTGTTGCAGCATCCACAGGGTATTTTGTATACAACGTTGCATCTGAAATTTAATGGTGTTTTGTCTTAGACAATGCTATATAGAGAGTTCAATTTTAGTACAGTTTTGTTTGCTACTTTTATGTTGGTTGCACTATTTAGGATTCTAGTTATCTCAGGAATTAGATCCTAGAAATATGGTAGCACTACTAGTTTCTCGTCTTGAGTTTCGTCTGTAGAATTAGTGTTGTTGTCTGTGATGTGGTGGATTTGTTGAATAATATTCTGTTGACTAAGGGCACAGGATATGGATTAGATATGAATATATTTTTCAGGATTTCTAAATTTTTTTGTGGAAATTATGGTCTGACATTTTTATTACTCTATCTTTCATTTGTTTAATAAGGTTAATTTTCATCTCGTGTTTGTGGTAGGAGTGGTAGCTTAAGTATCTTCCTGAGTGACAAGGTTTTCTGTACCAGTCCACCTTCAATGTGTTGTCCGTGGATCTTATCAGTTTGGCATCCAGAAAGGTAACAGAATTTTCCTCATCTTCTTTTTGTATTTTAAACTGGATGTGAGTGTCGAAGTTCTCTGGTAAAGCGACAATAATGTCATCCACATATTTTTTGATAAATATTAGGTTGAAAGATAGGACTGGAACAACAATATCAAGGATATGGTCGGTAACATAAGCATCTAGGATTGGTGACAGACTAACACCCATAGGGGTACCAAATGTTTGTTTGAAAATTTTATTTTGGTAATAAAAATATGTGTTATGAAATAGGAGAGATATTAGTTCTAGAAAGGATTCCAATTTTATTTTGTATAGTCTTTGATAGAGTTCCAGTTCTTGGTTCTAGCTATTATTGTTATATCTAGATGTATATTGGTGAAGAGGGACACAACGTCTAGACTGGCTATGACATGGTTACCATGTAGTCGTAAGTTGTTGTATAATTCTTTAATTTGAAAGGGGTCTTTGATGTAGTACGAGTTGGTGAAGTTGTACGCCATGGTTAGAATTTCAGTTACGTATGTATATCACTTTGCAAACTAGCTCTCACACAAGTTTTTTCTCTTCGGACTTTATTCTTGTCTCCAACATAAGAAGTATCTTATTCAATAATCAACAAATTGCAGTACGCTTGAAACAATAGTAGCCGTAGTGTGATCCGATACGCCATAACAGTCACTAGTTACAGCAGTAGTGTTTAATGAAATCCGTATCTGCCATTGCGGCTTGGCTGAAGAAGTTGAAGGCTGTGGTACAAAGTCTTCGTCTCTGATATGAGTCTGAATTATTCATCTATACTTTAACATTTTTGCATATTTCGTTTTCTTTCATACTTTTTCCGTATGATTCTGTTAGTTATTTGTTTGGTTTTCTTAACATCCAGAGACTCTATTTTTTCAATGCCGTATTTTCTTTGCAAGTACATAGACCTCAATTCCAAAGGTGGATTTTTTCTCTCTTTTCTCTCTTTCACAAATGCAGTTCACACTTACAGGACATACACATGTATCTGGATATTTCTTACATGAACTGCCATTAGCAATAATTACACATTTACACGCCGAGATATCAACAAGAGAGCATTCTTTCTCCTTGAAATTGTTTAAGTTTGAATGCTGATTTATCATTGTCACGATGAAACGATTTTCTGAGTTTACTGTATGATTCGTAGTAAGAACTAATTAGCTGGATGACTCTGTGCTCCGTAACAGTTGGGATCGAGGCTTTTTCATATAAACCGATAATTTTCTTTGCCACTGTTGAGGCTACTTTTGAAAAAAATACACTCTTGTTGTTCATTGTCACAGCAACATATTTGTTGTTGAGCATCCATCAAATAAGTGTGATGCTTGCTACCAAATGTATGTAGATATTGCAAAGGTTTGTTTTTATTTAATTGTGAATAAATAAAGAACATAGACGTATTTTTCAATAAATATTGGACAGATTGAAAAAAAAGCGATGAAACAAAAACAGCGAAAATGGAAATTTAATATAAAATACACACAAACTCTTTCATTTTTGATTCTCAACTAAATTTGTGTTTGCGTTTTAAGTAGATTTTATTATCTGGCCTAAAGAAATTACTTTTTGGGTGTCACAAGTTGAATGGATATGTATTTCAAAGAACTCTTCACGGGGGGTACCACCTTAACTTTCACAATTTATATTGTTATTTTGACAAATAGCGACCGGATTCGGTAAAAGAAAAACAACAACTGACTTGGATTTTTCAATTTGGCTTGGGCCATTTCGAAATGTCAGGTCTTGATAAATTGGTATACAGAGTGGATAAATAAACATATTGAATTACAGTGTAGAATACCAGATTATTGCAAAATTCACAATTTAAAATGGTAGGATGTCATTTTAGAATAGTAAACTCAGGCATTCAGTATAATACGCGGAGAATGAGACATTTTAGTGTGGAAAAAATAGGGAAAAGGTGGATTTTTGCATGAACCGTCCTTTTGTGGTTTAATTAAACTTTTCTGTAATTACAACCCTTAGTGCAATTACAAAAAATTCTAATGAAATTTACTGTCTCGACCCTTACTTCGTGGAATCTACTCATATTAGTGTTATAAATTGTGGAATTAGCTAGAAACAGTGTTTCATTTCACTAACAAAAAATTCTGTTTAATAGAATATCAGGAGCAGGTGGAAGGAGAACTTTAACTGGCTTCAATACTTTATGCTGTAATGTCCATTCCCAGTCTATAAAGGGTTCATCTCGTTGCCAAGCTATACTTGCACTTGGTAATAAACAGGATATAAATGCTGCCGAGCAGCACTAGATGTTAGAGGAAGGGAAGATAATTCTACAGGTTTCTTAAGCTGCGTTAATTTTGATAACTTTGTCCAAGCTTTTAGTCTAATATTAAAGTGAAGTCCTAAACTATGGACATGTTTATGCTTGGATATTAGAGCTTCGTTGAACAGTATAGTATTGTTCACGATCTAAGAAAGTGACTAGCCTCCAGTTATTATATGAGATGCAATATAACAGACTTTCTCAGATAATAAAAAATACTATACCCTTCTGAAGAAAATTCTCATAATGACCGGTGAAAGCTACTACTACCATTCCCATCGTTTTAATGTTCCATTCTGTTCTTTATCAGTTTCACTGCAGATCTATTTACTCATTGTGAATTCTATACTAGAAAATTTGTGACTATAGAACAATTCTTTACTTAGTTTCATTTTTTACTTTTTTATACTACGAGTATATCAGCTGTTTTCAGAACACCATTTGATCTAATAATTTGGTGAAGTATGCAAACAAATTTTTGAGATAAGAACTAAATTTTAACGCACAGTCACTAAAATGTTCAAACTACTACAACGAAATACTAATTTAATTCTGAATCACTCTGTATTTGTATTACACGACCACCGTGTTGTGTTGTAAGGCGAAAGGAGACAGGTGATGTCATGTGAATTATTATATTTGAGATTTGGATATGGTTCTCCGACTACTTATATTATAATGCGAAATTGTGACGGACAGATGGACAGCCGTATTAATCAAACGGATTGAGAAAAAGCGAAAAACGACGGGTTTTAAGGAGAAGCTGGGAACAATACGTAAAAAGTAGGGCACCATTCACAGGTTCACAGTTAGCTACGTGTGATGTAGAAAACTTGATAAAAAATAAACTAAGTTGAAAGTACTTTCTCTGCATATATTAGCAAAGGCGTATTATATTGAGGGTGTGCTAGCATTTTAAAGGGCTGGTAAATAGGTCGAGAAATTGACTGGAATGCAGATGAAATGAAAGTTTGCTTTTTTTTTTATTTTGCGGAATAAGATTGATAATGTTTGAAATTTAACAAATATATAAAGTTGTTATTTTCTATAAAATTGGAGAATGACCTAAATATTGTAGAATGTTATCACAACTCGATGATTTTAGATTTTTACATTATATGTATATGTTAGACTCAGATGCCGAATTCGTCCATTTGACGAAATTAATACTTAGTCCGCGATATATCAGATGCCGACAACAGGTTCTATTTCGGAATTTGTTTACTCCAATTTATACATTTCGCGAACTGAGCAATTCAGAACTTGCTCAAATGCCGATTATGAATTTATTTTGGAAGATGATTATTCTTAGTTTTATATTTCATCAAATGTACAATGAAGAAATAAGCAGTTCCCGATATGTTGCATCATCTATGCACGTGCTGCGTCTCTGCAAGTCTCAGCTTGTAGCTTGTCATTTATTTGTAGTAATACAAAGGAAGCGAGTGGTGTGCTCTTGATTGGTAAAGTTATCAAGCATGTTTTATCAGTGAAGTAATGATTGTATTAGAAGGAATGACAACTTTCTTTTTCAATTTTTCTGGACGAGGGTAATAAAAATTCAGGACAACCTTATTATTGCAAGAAAAAAAAACTTAAACAAATAATTCAACAGAACAAAGTGAGAAACTAAAAAAGCTGTCCAACAAGGAATTTTTGGGTAAATAGGAACTAAGAATTAAACATTTCACTTAAAAAGTACACAGACTATTAATAAATTACTTAAAGAACATAAAAAGTTACAGCTACTTAGCAGTATCACTACTATCGCTGCTTTTAAAAATATATTTCTTTTCACTTTTTGCAGCAACCATTAACTTCTTGTTACCTTTTACCACATCATAAAATTCTTTACAAGTATAAGAATAATTAATTTTTATTTGAAGTTCAGCCTTGATGTGTTCAATGGACAATCTATTACGCACATCAGTCCACGATGCCGAAAACAGAAAAATCCTCTCAGCGTCAGCATTGGACCCAAATATAGAAAATATAAATTGCAAAATGAATGAGGAATTTTTCAACTCGGTATTCGTCGAAAATATTAAATTTCATTTTTCAAGTGTTTTATGATTTTCGTTATAAACCAGGTTTATAGCCGGCTTAATTTGGCAGAATTCTTCATAAAGTTGGTCCATATCTATGTTAAGGAGACTAAAATCAGTGACAGCTTGACACACGTTATTATATTTTAAGGGTTCATTCAATGGAAACATCTTTTCAAAAATTGTTTTCAGTAGAATCACATTTTTGTTTTATAAAAATCTATACATGTCATTTTGAATATTAGGTGTAAAAGATTTAAGCAAATTAGTACAACCAAAGCCTAGAAATTGATCTTCGCTACTCTGTACCAATTTCTTCCTCAAAGTAGTTAGCTTATCAAAAATTTCAAAACAAATTAAATTCCTATTTTCCAACTGCTGTTCAATATCAAAAATTACTTTGAGGATATTGTAGAAGGATGGCAAGTTACATTCTGTAATATTATTCTGAAAATTCTCTGAATCTTCAGCAGAAAAATAACATTTAAGTTTCATAGAACAATATTCACCAAGAGACGTGAAATAGCTTTTTATAGCAGGAAACACTAGTAGCAATCTTGTTGATACGTGACAAATTATTGATTTATATTCTAAATCCACAGATTCAGAAAAAAACTTTTAATTCTGCCACTCTTTTGGCTTGCGAACTAAAATGGGCATATATTTTGCGCACTAAATTTTCAATGTCAAAATTGCATTTATCTAATCCATTTTTTATGCTATTATTTATCATATGAGCAGAACACCCACTCGGTAGATTTCTTGAATTTTCTCTAAGCAATAACTGATATACGGAGTGCAACCTGCCAAAATTTACAGACGTATTATCGGCAGAGAAGCTTGAAATTTGTTTTTGGTCTAATCCAAAGTTTTCAATTTTGTTTTTTAAATTGTTGAATACAGCGTTCGCTGTTAACGTTTGTATCTTCATAAAAGTCTAAAACACATAGCTTAATATCGTCTCCTGGTATAAAAAACCTTACAAGTATAGGAAACATTTTAATGCTTTTGTGATTAGATGCATCAGTAGACAGACCAAAGTAAATACCCTTTTTCAATTCATTTAATAAACTATCCAAAGATGCAGGGCAGAGTAAATTATAAGCGATAGAGCTAGCTTTAGTGCGTCCCAAACTAATTTCTTTTGCAATTTTTGAATCGTTAAAAACTTCTGGCGCTAGCTGAGTTGAACAATTTAGCGAGTTGTAGGAATGGAAATGTTTTACGGTATGAAAAACACTAAAAAGTTCCGCAGCTATTACTTTTTCCTATCACGTCTGATTTTCAAAAGCATTTCATACCAAGGGCGAGAATGAATACACTTACCCTAGAGCTAGAATGAAGCTATTCCATAATCAAAAACTACGTCGGAATATAGAAATTCTATAATAGCCGTAGAAAAAATATTTTCTGTGACAACGTATCATCATTTTGATAAATACGCATTTTATTTAGCTCCTACAAAAATCCCAAAATCGGGATTTGTAGCGCTGGATATCTTACTGTTAATCCATCTAAGAAGTGTTAAGTGCATGAGGTTTGGTGCTGATAAAGAAAGTGGCAATCTAAACAATTATTCATAAGGTGAGTCAATAAATTTAAGAAACAAAAAAGAAGCAAACTGATAACAATTACAAACACAAGGTAATTAGAGAACGGGTCTCGTTTAATTTTTATAAAACGTTGACACAGTGTAACAAAGTCTCCGAACCGTTGAGGTGGACCAGCTGTTTGCGCTATCCAAGGGATCTATCAGATATTGTTCACTTACGTAATCTACTGATAAACAACAGCTTCGGGAAAGATGGAGCAGGACGGTTACTCAAGGGATGAGTGATCGAAATGAAGAAAAAACAGCGGAGATGAGGACAAATATGAAACATTTAATAGAAGTAGGAAAACACATAGCGCTCTAAGTAAATCGCAAAAATTAAATGAGGATAAACTAGACAGGCTACTGGATCTAATGAAGGTTATTGAAAAAGACATGGAGGGCATGAACAAGAAGATGCGGGATATATGAGCTGAACAAAAAGTGTTCAGAGAAACAGAAAATGAGAAACTGAAAAAGAAGCATCAAGACATAGAGGAAGAACATGACGAAACGAAAGAAGAATGATACAGACTCAAAAATGATATGAACAGGATTGAAAAAGAAAAGAATCAAAATAATGTTGTGGTAACTTGTCTAACGATACAAACTGACAAAGCAATAAAACTCGGAGAAACTATGCAGCTCTTCATTGAAAAACATCTAAAGGTGAAAGGTTAAATAAAAGCGAAACATAAACTAGCCGACAATGTCTGTTTGGTGAAATTGGAGAATGATGAGAATAAACAACCAATAATACAACATAAATATAAGTTAAAAGATCTAAAAGATGAGAGAATATTATATTGGACATGATTTAGCAAGAAAGGACCGATAAATAAGAAGAGAAATTATTAACATAGAAATAGTAAGGTGTTTGTAGGTTTCTCTTCTAGATTGGATAATAGGATTATAGAATTTCCATGCATTAAGAATAAAATTGTCAAAATTATTTTCGAAATATTCCCATTACGTGCTGTGTCAATGTCTTGATTCATTATTTTTCTATGTTGTCAAGTAAAGATTGTTCTATAAACTCAATGTAATAGTAATTTACATAATATACATTTTTTAAATTGCATCAGATTAAACACCCCATTTTGGTTCGTGTTCTCAAATCGGTTCTACACGATTTGTACAGTTTGATAAGTGAAACGTTATAATTGTCAGGGGAAGGAATTTAACACCATACGAACAAATAATCGAAGGGCATCAGATAAATTCAACGTTGTGGAAGAGAAACAGAAAACGGAGAGAAGACATTCTTGATATTAGAGAGAACAGCTACTGCGACGGAATGCCATCTAACTATCGGACTACGTAGCAACGAAATATCGTGCATTCGGGAGTTTACTAAGGGGTTGAAAACGACAAAAGTCAGTTATTGAAAATACAAGAATAGATAATACTAGTGTTTTTAAATGAAACTCAAGGTCTCTAGTTAATTCCACAATATAATACAAGTTATTGAAAATTCTAAAAAATTGACAATTGTTTCGATAAATCAATATCATGATATTGATTTATCGAAACAATTGTCAATTTTTTAGAATTTTCAATAACTTGTATTATATTGTGGAATTAACTAGAGACCTTGAGTTTCATTTAAAAACACTAATATGAGCATATTCCACGAAGTAAGGGTCGAGACAGTCAATTTCAATAGATAATACGTTAGAAAAATATTATATTTTTATAATTTAATATGAAACGTTGATGGTTTCTATTATTCTGTCCCTCCTTGTTTATATCCTGACGATTTGACGATAATTGGAGGAAACTCTTTCGGAAGAAGATATAACACGTGGGCTGAAATTCCCGTTGTAATGAAGAAAATGTTAGAGGCTCATATTTATAGCAAAAATAATGAAAAAAATGTATAGCGAAATTAATTAAATTAAGGACTGTCATAAACTATCTCTTAACCTCAATCATCCAAAAAACTGGTGCTTTGAAATGAACTGACTCTAAATGCGAATAAATGCAGTGTAATGACATCATATGTGCTTGACCTTCCTTCAGTTATCATAGACTTAGGGGTGAGATTGAGACAGTACAGTCTTCAGCTAATAATACGTACGGATTTTAAGCGAGAGTTTCGAAATATTTCGTTCACGATATTACATTGAAAATTCTTTATTATGCTTATATTATAAGGTCGAAACTGGAGTATGCATATCCTGTTCCGTTACCTCTCTATAAGATTCACGAAGCTAAGCTTGAATCAGTACAAAGACGATTTTTAAAATCTCTTTCATTCTGAGCAGACAATCCCTATCCTCCCATTGATGTATTTTATACTGAATTATAGCAGAGACATGTGTTTAACAGTTCGCGTCATGATTGTCAACTTGATATTTTCAATTGCAGTTAGTTTAGCCAATATCTGTTGATATACCGATGGTTCAAATACACCCTCAGGTTTTGGTGCGGGTGCATAAGGGGGCAGACTTAGGACAGAAATTTCAACCTCTCTAGGATCCTATGCAACCGTATTTCAGACGGAAATTTACGCCATTGCTTCATGTGTGGAGAGTTTGGAGAAATCCAACCACACACATAGATCAATAAAAAATTTCACGGGCAGCCAAGCGGCTTTAAAAGCACTTAGCTCCTACCGTGTAACGTCGAAATTGGTTTTAGTGTGCCAAAAAAGACTCGCCTCAATAGGAGAACGCAACAGGGTATCGCTGGTCTGGCCACTCTGGTATGGATGGAAATGAGACGGTAGACTTTCTTGCAAGGGAGGGTGCCGTTCGTGACTTCATCGAACCAGAACCTACAATTGACATCGCAAAAGTATTGCCAAACAAACACTAAATACCTGGACAGCAAGAAGAGCTTTACACTTCTGGCATAATATACGAGGATTGGTTCATTCAAAGGCTTTCATACATCGTGTCATACAAACGTTAGGCTATAACAGGCATGACCTACGGTGCCTAACAGGTCTTTCAACAGGCCATTTTCGTTTGAATCATCATATGCTGAGACTTGGACTATCAGAGGATTCCATTTGCCGTCTTTGTTTGGAAGATAATGAAAGAGCAGAGCATATAAATTGTGTCTTCCCCGCCGCGACTCGAATCAGGTATTTGATGTTTGGCAGGATCTCTTTCTCGCCCTTGGACCTGAAATATCATTCACCGAACAAATTAATCGGCTTCGTTAATACGCTGAATTTGTTTGGTGAAATATGAATAGGTATGAGCCACAATAGACTCTTACGAGTCGCAGTGGAGGGCCTTACAGACCCACTCACTAAAAACCTAACCTAACCTAGTGTAGCCGAAATTAAATATTTTGCCTTAGCTGATTAAGTATTCAAATTGCTTATATTTGTATAAATTTATTGTATATTTCATAATTGTATTCCTGTTCTGTAATTGGGTTGGAAAACCTGTAGAATAGTGTAAAATAAAATAAAACTGTTCAATACAATAATTTTTAATATCTGTTTCCCAAATTAAAAATATATATATAACAAGCTGCATAGTTAATTTAGAAGTACTGCCTCAGCATAAAAGACTAATCGAGAACGATTTCGGCGACGAATGAGTAAAACACATTATACCGACATCGACAGTGTATACGTCTATTAAAAAATTAAGTTACGGTCCACGACCTAATGAAAACATTTACGGGGTTTTCGCGCTGTGCATCATTCATCTAGACGCAAACAGCTGAAGGGCGCCCCTTTATAAGCAAAGACCAGGAGAGTGGTAAGTACTGCTATTTTTTCTATACATATGTCTTTCAATCTACAGTACATTTGTATACGTTTCCCAGAAACTCTGATGTTTCATACAAAACAAAAACCAAGTAGTAAAATTAATAATTATATCAACAAAATCTAATGTTACCATACTGTATAACAAGTGTGAAAATGTTTGTATGATTACTAATTATTTTTTTATAATTCGAATTTTCCTAGTGTGAATACTTTTCTCCTCATCGGGAAAATCTCGGGTAGCGCCCGTGAAAGTCGAAGAACGGCGCCGCATCGCAGCATGAGGCAACGCCCTTTTCGCAGGGAAATTGTTACGTATTGCATTTTCCCTTTTTGTTCTCGCCTCTACTTCAGACAATATGGCTCTAATTAAGTGGCTTTCATGGCTGTTTTAGTATGATGCGGGAAAAAAATCGAGCATAAATTAGTTATTTTTTATAATGCACTAAATAAGAAAGATATATGGCGAGCAGAAAGTGCGTTTTTGGGTTTGTGAAATATTGGTGGATATTAATATTGCTTGGAAGCGTCTCTATGATTGTTTTTCCAACATTTAATTCGAAAAACACGTATAATAGAATCTAATGTGTCATTAGGAAAATCATTATTTAGAGATTATAACAAATATACAAACTCATATGCCCTTTTAGTAAAATTTTATATAAATTAGGAAAGGAATTCTCATAAAAACTTGCCAATTAATAAATATTTAATTTTTCACATGTGATAGGAACTAATTATTTTACTTTATTACTTAGAACACCTATAATTAAAAAAGGAGACACTGTAATATTTACAGAGCATTTACATTATTAAGTAATGTGGATAAAATATTTACCAGAATCTTAGAAAAAATACTTCGATAAAAATTGGAGCTAACCCAGCTGTATGAACCTGGAACCCGACTTAATAAAAAAATCCTATTTTAAAAAGAATAATCTCATTTTAGCCTCACACTTACTACAAACGATTTTAGATGTATTAAAGTAGTTTTCGTTTTTATATGATGATGTGTTAATGGTTTAATTTCACGATTTCATTTTTCAGGCATTACAATTTCTACTACAAATGTAAAAATGCTAATACAATCACATACATCGTTTGTAGTAAGTGTGAAGCTAAAATGAGATTATTTTTTATTGGTTTATTCGATTATTTTAAGTTTTCAGGGACTAAAATATTCGTACTACAAAATTTAAAATTGTACTAAGATATACTACAAACAATTTTAGGTGTATTACAGTAGTTGTTATTTTTATCTGATGATGTCACTATAAGAACTTTACCCGGCCTCGGGACTCAGGTGGTGAATTCCGCCTCAGTTACACTATTTTTTATTATCTCAACTGGGATAAGGTGAATCAATAAACAAAATTTTGGGACAAATGGATTTATTTAACACCAAAAATAAATTCGCTTAAACCGTATATTCACAATACAATACGAATAAAAATCAGTATTACAATAAAAATGTCCAACTCAAGATTTTATATCTACCGTAAATAAGTTGGGGACTTATCTTGGAGAGACTCGGGACGTACAGCTCTCAGCGGTATCGCCCGGTTCTTGGGCCGTTGGTGGTCAGGACTATGCCGAGGACGACTTCTGGGTTCAATCGGCCTGGTTGATGTCCACTTATGGGTACGGGTACGGTGCGGTACGGTACGGTATGGTACGGTACGGTACGGGCTGCAGAGCGTAACACCACACGCAAAATATTATTTGAAACTGAATTATTTATTTGCTTCTCAGCGAAGAATAAAGAGACCGATTCGACTCGAATCGACGTTTAAATAAAAAATTTACGAGCATAAAAACGGTCATACGACGCGTTCTTAACAAATTGAAATGATTTTGAATTAGAGGTGGGAGTAGCTGACAATAAGTAACGCTCCTAAATAACTAATGAAAATTGAAACAAGTCACAAAGACATGTTACATATTAATGGTTTAATTTGACGATTTTACTTTTCGGACATTATAATTTCTACAACAAAAATACAAATGTTACTACAATCATCTGCATCGTTTGTGTAAGTGTAACCTTAAAATGAGATTTTTTTAGTAAGTCGGTTTCCTGGTGCATACATCTAGCTAACCCTGGTTTTAAGCCTAATAGAGGAACCTAAGATTCAATATTCACTGTAAAACAATTTTCGGAGAAAGCGATAGAATCCTACAATAATATGCTCCTAGACTTAAAAAGCCTTCCATACAATAAAAAGAGCATATTGTTCAACTTTAATTTGATTAGATATTTCAATACAAATGTTTCTTGCCCTGGAATCATGACAACATACATTTATTGTATGCGAGCCTGTACTTACTCTATTATTTTCATTATTCTCTTTCTAAGAGGACCAATCAATGCAGGTGTTCACTATTTTACTAAAAACTAAATAAACATACAAGGTTGTTCACTAAATGAACAGACAAGCACGACCTGAATATAACGGTGTTCTTATAAACAACAAAAGTATTAAAAATTAGCAACTATAATTCTTATCATCAAAACAAAGAACCACTGAACGACATAGTTATAAAAAGTCCATCATAATATTGGATACCTTATCAGTTCTCACGAGCATTAATCAACCTTCAGATATTAATGCTACCTTTGAAAATCAAATTATTACAAAAAATAAACTGAAACCCAAAGAGCTTCGGCCAAAAGATTTCGATATCAAATTTGTGTGGATAAAAACATATATTGGACTATGTAATAATAAGCAAGTAGACAATCTAGCAATCTAGCAAAAGCCGCAAAAAAATGGACTGCCAATAAATAATACTGTTACGACATCGCACACTGACAATTCCAATGCCAGATTCGAACAGATGTTGTCAGTAACTGGTCAACCCTTGAATCGAGCTGAGAGAAAGATAATGAGAGAATTTCTCTTGCAGTATCGAGATCTATTCATAGCAAAAGAAGGGAAGACTGGTAGAGCATCAGCCATCAAACAAAAAATAGTTACTGGTAATGCCAAGCCAATTAGGCAATCAGCTCGAAGACTACCACGAGCGAAGAGAGAGGAAGCTGAAAGGATAATTCGAGAGATAGCAGAAGAAAAAGTAATAGAACCATCCACTAGTCCATGAGTGTCTCCAATAGTGCTCGTCAAGAAACAGGATGGATTCTGCATGGATTATCGCCTGCTAAACAACGTGACAAAGAAAGACAGCTATCCTCTACCTTGAATCGACAATAAGTTAGATACTTTGACCGGCAGCAACCTGTTTTCCACCTTGGACCTGAAGTCTGGTTATTGGAAAATAGAAATGGACCAAGAAGACAAAGAGAAGACTGCCTTTACCACCGGATCTGGATTATGGCAATTCAACGTCATGCCATTCGGGCTCTGTAATGCGCCTGCGACATTTGAAATACTCATGGGAAATGTCTTGAGATTGTTGTCTTGGAAGACATGCCTGATCTATTTTGACGACATCGTAGTACTGGAGAAAACATTTGACAAAAACCTGAAGAATTTGGAAGACGTATTCAAACGAATCCAAACAGCCCAGCTCATGTTAAACCCGAAGAAATGTCAGCTATTTCAAAACTGAGTCAACTATCTAGGTCATATAGTGAGCAATGAAGGAGTGGCGGTGGATCCAGAGAAAATTGTTTTCATTCAGAAATGGCAGCAACCAACCGACAAACATACAATTAGGAGTTTCCTTGGACGACTTTGCAAATACTATAGAATATTTATAAGGAAGTTTGGAGATATTGCCAAGCCCCTAACTGGACAAAAGAAACAAGAGCTTTCCATTGGGAGGAAGACTGTCAACCGGCTTTTGAAACCTTGACATTGGCATTTAACCAGGGCGCCGATATTAGGATATCCATTACCAGAAGGAGACTTTATTCTTGACACTGACGCAAGCAACGTAGGAATTGGAGGAGTGCTCTCACAGATCCAAGGAGGGCAAGGAAGAGTGCTGGAATATTTCAATAAAGTCCTCTCCAAACCAGAACGTAACTACTGCGTCACAAGAAGAGAACTTTTGGCGGTAGTGAAGTCTATGGAAGGAAGTTCTTAATCCGGACTGATCAAGCAGCACTCAAGTGATTAATGCAGTTCAAGAACCCCGAGGGCCAGATCGCTAGATGGATTGAACGACTTCAAGAGTACGATTTCAACATCGAACATCGACCAATAGACTGTTCGCACTGCAACAAGGCGGAATCTAGTTTCAAGAACTACAGTAGTCAACGAAGAATGGTCACCCATCAGGAAAAGAGAAGATCAGGAGAATGATCCTCACCTGAAGACGATTCGGCAATGGAAGGAAGAGAATCAGCGACCTACCTGGCAAGAAGTGTCAAGATTTTCACCGACACTAAAGGCATATTGGGCTCAGTGGGAGTCCCTTGTCCGGGAAGAACGCCCGTTGAAAAGAGTCCTTGAAGACGATGATGATTCCGAGATGAGAAGACAGATATTTATCCCGAGAACGAGAGTAGCTGAGGTACTAAGAAAGTTACACGACAGGTCATCTGGGAGTGAAGGTAACCCTTCAGCAAGTCTGTGAAAGGTTTTATTGGATGAACAGCTCCGACGATGTGAAATAATATAATGTTGGAAGTACTTTCGAAAGGATTGGTTTATACATTGCTGGACCATTTCCGACGATAGAAAATGGTGGTAAAATATCCTGATTATAATGGATTATTTCACAAAGTGGTGGGTGGAATCAAGAGGCCACAACTGTCGCGGATGTATTGGTGAAAGAATTTATTAGTCGATATGGAGTGCCCTTGGAAGTCTACAGCAATCATGGAAGAAATTTCGAGAGCCAGTTATTCCAGAAAATTTGTGACAAGCTGGTAATGAAGAAGGCCAGGCTCCAAAATGTTTGTGAATATTCTTATCTAGAAATTTCCAGTAAGGTCCGTTGTATTTGTGAGCCGCAATCTAGAAGGATCGAGAAAAAAAGGTACTTAATATATAAGAGCGGCTACCTACCAACTGAGTTAGTTGATAATTTGATCTCGTGGAAATAAACAGTTAACAAGTAAATAGTCTAAGTAACTAAACAGTAGTGAATTGTTTATATAAATTAGGGTAAGTGTAGTACTGTCTAGTTAATAAAAATTAGTGAATAGTTTAGTAAATAACTAAATTAAGTGAGTAGACATACCGTGTGTATAAATTTATCCCACCCGTCGTAACAAAAACTTTTAAGTAAATAAGAAAAAAATTACAATACAATAACCGTGGATGGATAATTAAATTAATCTAAAATTAAACTAAAAGACGGAAATCATTATGGCATTGAAAAACCTACCCTCTTACAGCAAGAAATACCCAATCAGTACTGGTACAGGGACTATCAATTATCACGAAGTAGTATAGACAATATAAGTAGACTCAAGTTTGAAAATGCGTACATCTTAAGGTCTGTTGCAACCGTTTTATTACCGTACAATCTCAGTAACGCAGCAAATTTGATGTAAATTACACAGACTTATTATATTTACTAATCAGCAGGTCAACTGGGTTTGTATCGTAATATTACGGTTTTTGTGTTGGTTGGAACAGACCTTTAATAAAATAAATGTAGTAGATTCCATCTCGTGCGACTGTTGTAACTGTATATGCGATTTGGAGCACATTTTTTGAATGTAATAAATATACACAATAAAGAGAAAACATTTATAGGGAACTAATAAAAATCGATGTTCCACCTCCATTCAATGAAATAAACTTACTGCCTGTTTATAACGTTTTATTGATATTCATTGAAACATTCAATTTAAAACTGTAATATTAGGTGTAGCTTCTTCTACTTTGTAATTGAACCTAACCTGATTATTTCCTATCAGTACCGTGGTCTATCTTGTCTGTGAGTTTGCCACGCTGAAAGACCCCTGGGTTTGAAAGTATATTCCTAACCTATCCGAGTTGATTCTTACAGTTAATATATTTAGTGGTCTTTTTAGTACTGCAGCTAATGGCTAAATGAACTATGTCCTTCGGCAAAAAACCAAAAAAAAACTAAGAAGTTATAGAACTACCTCCCTTTTCAGCAACCTTCTAAAATTATATAAGTTTATACACACCGAACAGCAAAAAAATCATGGGTTGAGCAATTCAGAGATGTTACGGGATATGATATTCGAACAAATTTTTCAAATATTTGTAGTATTGGTTTAATTGCAGAATTTTTTTTTATGACGGATGACTTTAATTATTTTTGTAATCACATTTAATAAATTCAGTTTATTTTGAAATTGAGAAATTAAAGTATTACAAATGGTATTAAAGTCATTAATAACACAACAGGTGTTCTTGAAGTTGTTAATAGGAATGTCAGAAGAATATCACTTTGTTTTTGAACAAATTGGAAGCCACATCTAATATATATTTTAATAAAAATGATAAATTTAAAAATCAAACATTTCGATTCAATCTTAAATCACCGTCAGTAAAATTTGATTGAACGAATAATAAAAATGAACCAACCAAGATACAAATTATATTATGTAAATTGAAACCAACAATAATGTGGAATGACAGAAGTCATCAATTCAATAACTTGTTATGTAAGAGTGAAAGATGCACCAGGTTCTTGGGTCAGCAAAAAATACGATTCGAACTGTCAATGAATTCCATAACGTAAATATGGAAATAATTTGGTAATATACGGGCCAATCCTTTTGTATATATGCAATGTTTGCTATG
The DNA here is from genome assembly GCA_963921935.1 of Galeruca laticollis. NCBI lineage: Eukaryota > Metazoa > Arthropoda > Insecta > Coleoptera > Chrysomelidae > Galeruca > Galeruca laticollis. Next base: position 56,028,770 of record OY998181.1, read on the forward strand.
AAAGCGGAACCGAGTTGGATTCACGGCGATCATCTGAGGAGAAATGTCGTTTCATTGTCGAAATAAAAAAAGTCTGGCAACGGGATGAGCCCTAGAGAAAAACCAAATCGGCACTGTGTTTATGAGATAGTAATAAAGTACCGATTTTTGCGTGGGTAATAAACATAATCGCCTGTATTTGTATAGATGATTAAATATAGAACAGACGTCCAGCTTATAAATAATGGTTCAGCTGTTCTAGAAAAGCTCAAACGTTTGATTTCTTCCTGGACAACACTCGCTGCTCGCCCTGGAGTCAGATATGGGACAGCGAGCGTTAATTGTAGAAAAAATAGTCAATAAGTTGACAAGTAAAATTGAAGTTGAGTTTCATTATCAGTAACATTACTATGCAATAAAGAGTCCTAAAATTTTTACTTTCTTTATTGTATTGACCAACTTTCAAAAATGCCTTTACATTATCGTCACTACATCTATCAGAACTTTGGGTTTTCTTGTATCCACAAATCCTTTTACAATTTCAATTCTTTTTGTGCTGGTTTATATTTTCAATAATTTTTTTCTTTACTTTGCAATTCGATATTACATTCACAAATCGATAATAGATCCACAAATCGATATTACATCCACAAATTATGACATAAATATGCGCAAACAATACAGAGACAATAAGCATGAATCCCATGTTCTTACTAGGTAGGTATGGGGACACTTGAGCCACCCCCCCCTCCGCATTTTTTAGCGTCATTGCCACGCTCACTCCACTTTTGCTGCTCTTTGATTGGTCAAATACATCTTTGATTATACGGGGATGATGTTATACAGGGAGTAGTCGCGATAAACAGGTTCAGTATCAAAGAAGGCATTAGTTGTTATTATTGCATTGGAGGGACACAAGCGTTATGTCATATAGGTAAGAAAAGAGGGTCGCGTCGCTTTCGGCTACCATTCCAAGGTCACATCAAATAGCTTCATCTCTTCTGAAAATAGGTTTGGAGGAAAGGAAGTAAGAAATTTCAAAGAATATTGTGTAACTTAACATTAAATTTATAGTTTAAATCTAAATTTAGATCTTTTATTTCTTTTTCTAACCAATAATTCAAAACATACAGTCCATCTATATTTTGCAACGGCAAATAGTAATGAATCTTATCTCAGTAATCAACTTGTTTGATTTCAACCACTACCAATTCTGGCCCTTCTTCCAGCTCTTCAAGCCGACGACATTTTCTTAGAATAACTTTCCATTTTATTTCTTGCTCTACTTTATATAAGTAAGATACAACATTACTTTACTTTCGGCGAAGCAGTTTCAGCTAGCCCCACTCTTTTTACCACATATGACTAAGAATTAATCATCTAACGTGTCGAGACCTATGGCGGCTACCTTCCCTCTCCCATATCTAAAATAGTAACACAACAGTATTTTTTTAATAGATTTTGTTTATCCCTGCCAGTTTTTTATTCCCATTTCCTAAAGATATGGGGGGATAGGTGGACGCGCAGGTCCCGATATGTTTGATGACTCATTCTTAGTGATATGTGAGAGAAGGGGTGGGGGTGTGGTTTTCTTAGTTATATAAAGTAGAGCAAGTATCCAGCCTTGGCATGCCAGAAATAAAAGGCAAAGTTGTTCCAACAAAGTGACGTCGGCTAGAAAAGCTGGCAGAAGGGACAGAATTTGTAATGTGTGGAATCAAGCAAGTTGATTACAGAGATAAGATTGGTTATATTTTGCCGTTCCAAAATCTAGATGGAATATATGTTTTGAATTATAGGTTAGAAAGAGAAACAGAAGCGATAAATGTAGATTTGAATTATAAGTTTAATGTTAAATTGGACAAGATAAAAACCACTGCATGTAAGCACCAAAAAAGAGTTGGTTTCTATCCATGTAATTAAAAATGAATGTTTTAAAATAATATTCTCCCTTCTACCAAAACTATTCTTAGTAGAGATAAAGCTATTTGATCTGACCTTGGAATGGTAACCGAAAGGAGGTAGCCGAAAGCGACGCGATCCTCCTTTCTAACCTATATGATATAATGCCGTTTGCCTTATTTCAATACAATAATAACAGCTAATGCCTTCTTTGGTAATGAAAGTCTTTATTACAGCTACATCCTGTATAATTACGTCATACCCGTATAATCAAAAAGATATACGAGTATGACCAATCAGAGAGCAGCAAAAGTAGAGTGGGCGTGGCCAAGACGCTAAAATTAAGTGGTGGGGAATGGCTCAAGTGTCCCCATACCTACTCTTACTGTAATCAATTCTAATTGGAACTCATATTCTAGAATATACTGAAATACGTGAGAGAAATTTTGCTATATTTCGCATCGGTAAATAATAAAAATAAATATCAAATGGTGCCGGAAAAGACATTCTAACTAAATCTATTTTGACCTGATGAAGAATTGGTATTGCATTGAAAACAGTTGATATTATCTGTTAGTGCATATAAAATATAGGATCTAAAGATTGGTAAGATATTTTAGAAATGTGCAGTGGCATTTCTAAATCGCCTAAAAATAACGGATATAGAATATCTCTTTTAAAAGGGGAAGTTGTGATGTACGTATTAACCTTGTAACAATTTGTTATAATTTAATATATTGTTTAAATTCTATATAAAAATGTCAACTATGTTTAGATGATACATAGTTTTATGGTTATTTACGTATGTAAGGTCAGTCCTTATTTGTATAATAATAAATATGTCGACAATATACTATAAACAGAGTGACATAATCATCGACAGATAATAAAGAAACATTAAGTAACACAAGGGACTTAAAGATACGATATTTAGTTTAGTCAGTTAGATTCAGTTATTAATAGTGTACATAGTTAGTGAATAAAACTTTGTACATGATATAAATAGAATAAAGAAATAAACTTGTTTGGCGATTACTGAATTATTAGATGGGGTGCTTCATGAACAAGCTGTATAAAGTTTGGAATATTCTTTGTTGTTTTCGTTTGAAGTGTCTGCACGTTGAATAAAAAAGTTAATTTGCACTTTTCCGTTAAGAAATAAACACGAAAACATGTAAATACAAATAATACTTTCAGTTTTCTCACGATTAACATAATTTGTCTGTTATTTAAAATTAACTCATTTATTCTTTATTCGCAATCAAGAATCAGAAGTCATGAGTACGATTTTATCTAAGTACTACTGTCGTGTACAAATTATAGTATACATTAACTTTCTACACTTTAATTTTGTTCGTGAAAGTCCCATTTTCTTAAATGCGGAAGTTCGAAGTATGTTCAAAAATTGTATGAGTACCCAGAGGAAAATGAGGTCTAGTCGTAGTAGTGGTTGAAGATGGCAATTTATATGAAATTACATCAAGAAAACTATAGCGATTTTGAAAGCTCACGATTTATTGTAGAGATAACGTTAGTTTGGAGAAATGCTGTTTTCACTTGCTGCATTTCTGTTCAAGGTCGTAATATATAAATATAACCAAATAATACTGAGTAAATGTATTTTCATTATAAACAAGTTTTAGACCACCAACAACCATACCTTCACTGGTTAAGGTAATTTGCCAGACACTGACACTCACCTAATAATTGACACCTTCATCTTTGTTCTCCTTTAATAAGATCTAGCATTTTGTCAATAATTATGAATGTATACAATTTTAATATTGATTTGGCAACACTCCTTTGGTCGTCCATATTGTTCTCTAGTTTTGTTGAGACGGACGCACTATTTGTTTGTGAAATTTTTAAGGTACGTACTTTTAAAAAAATAATCCTGACAAATGGGGTCACATTATCAACTGTTTTTTGATTGAACTACACAGTAGAAACGTCAAAAACACTATTTGCTAGAATATCGTACATTTTATATTTTGGGTTATAATTTTCAATTATTGGAATCTCAAGAAGCTAATTTTCATTCAATTTGAGTGTTTTTAATTGTGCGAAAATGTGCATTTTATGGCGATGTTACCATTATAAAATTTTCACGATTTTTTTCCAGTATTTAACAAGGGTATCAACAATTAGTCCAGGCGGTAGAGCAGTAAAAGTAAGGTGTAATGGATGTTGTTTGATAACGTAAAAATTTTTATGCAGAAAATTGCCGAATATTGTGTACAACAATAATCATGTTTGCCTACTCCAAAAAGTGCTTGCTAAATGCTGTAGAACAACGAATGTACCGAAATATCGAAAAATTACCTATTTTTCGATACATTTGTGTCTAAAACTTTGAAACAAAGCCTTAAATCAAAAAAATGTACTCTTTCTTTTTTGTTTATTTGACGATTTCCTATAAGGTTGTGAGAATCGCGAATCGAAAAAACTTTAATTTTCCATGAATAATATGCGAAAAATAGTAAAAAATTATACGTAAACTTTGAGAAATTTTTTCGGTAAGTAAAAATTGATAAATATTTAATTTGAATTACAGCTGTGTGCACAAGAGATGAAAATCCCAATTTTTTTTTCTCCCCTAAGAGAAGCAATGTATTGTTGTGCAATCTTCTTTAATTAAAAATTTCGCAGAGCGCTTTTGGCATTAAGCCATCATCAATGCGGTCACTAAAAATTTGTGAATTACATTTCGTAAGTTTGATAAAATTGATACATACTTGTCAGAATTCCGAGATAAGGGCCTCCAGATGTGACCGTCTGTACATTTAACTGTTTGGTGGTTCACATTATTAGTTTAAAAACAGTATTAAAAATACATAAAAATTAAAATTCAGTAAAATGATTCAGCAGATCTGAAACATGCATTTTTTGGTTCGACCATTTTGCCAAGTTCTCATCAGAGAATTATTCACAAAAATCGCAAAGACCATGATTTTCACTCCATTCCATCGAGTAAGTTCCGAATCGTCGGAACATAGACAAACATTGTGGTATGATATTGTTAAATGAAGGGATTTCACGACCCTCAACAGATAGGTACCTACCATCTACCAAAAATAATAATTTTGGAGACAGACTTGATGTCCGTCTGGTGAGGGTGGCGAAATCCATAGAAACATTGGGATGTGCCAGACACGCGAATGCCCGAGAAGAACAATAAAGCGCTGTTATGGACATTGTGCGCGACAATTACATTTATATTTCTGTGGTGTGGAATGTGATTCGCTTTGACGTTAGATGCTATTGTTTGTAATGTGAATTGGAATTTAGAACATAGGGTTGAAATGAAAATAAAGTGAAAGAAAAGGACAGAGCTCTAGGAAAATATATAATTGATGGGAAATAGAACAAGTGATGTATGAAGTGTATCAATGGAGGGATGAAGAATGGTGAGAAGTAAAATCAAACCAAAAAGTAGGAACTGTGTGGAAAGTAATGAATTCAAACATGCGTCTAGCAAACACCACTGCAAACAATAAGCAATTCTATAATATCCATTTTACAGTTTAACAGTTTTTTACAATTTTTTAAAATTTTGTCAAATTTTTTTCATTATTAATAATTTCTCGTTTACAGCATCGGATCGATATAATTTAAAAATTGTTACCCATCTGAATACTGCTTTGCAAACACTTCAATTTTAGCCCAAAATGACGAAATTTTACCGTGTAGATCCGGAGAAATGAAAATAGCATACTTTTTTGATCTTGAAATTCGTGCAAAATTTCTTTGTAATATTGTTTTTTGATGGCATATTCTGATTGCTCTCATTTCGCGACATCGAATTAAAAAAGAATCGTCTCGATAAGTGCTACCGTTGCCGAGATAACTTATGTTTTACTGCGCGTTCGCATTTTGAAACACCCGGGCCGCGCGACTGCACAGCTGCTCTCCGCCATCCCCACTCCTGTTCCCACGCCGCTCGGCCGACGAACTCCTGTGATTACGGTATTTCTATCGATTTTTTTTTCATTAGGCTTTCATCTGTCGAAAATGCACAAGACAGATATAGAAAGTTTTTGCAACCAACTATAAGAGAGTATTTTTTTAATTTTGATTTTACGATTAAGTAAGGCATAAACTATTATTAACTTCGTGGGCCTCTATCTCCGGATCTACACGGTAAAATTTCGTCGTGGGCTAAAATGAAAGTGCTCGCAAAGCAGTATTCTGATGGGAAACAATTTTTAAATTACATCGAACCGATGCTGTAAACGAGAAATTATTTATAATGGAAAAAATTTGACAAAACTTAAAAAAATTATAAAAAATTATTAAAACGTAAAATGGATATTTTTATAATTGCTAATTGTTTGTTATAACACTAAGTAACCGTTGAAAATTGCGTGCTTATTTTTCATCGTTGTTTACACAATGTACGCGCGATCAACTTTTTTATAATTTGTTAATTAATAATTGTGGCAGTGAAAAACTACGCGATCGATCGTTACAAAAATTTTTGTGCGTAATTGTCAAATGTTTAACAATCTTTTCTGAAAATTTGATAGATATTTATCAAATTTTTACTTACCGAAAAAATTTCTCAAAGTTTACGTATAATTTTTTACTAGTTTTCACATATTATTCATGGAAAATTGAAGTTTTTCGATTCGCGATTCTCATAACCTTATAGGAAATTGTCAAATAAACAAAAAATAAGGAGTAAATTTTTTTGATTTGAGGCTTTGTTTCAAAGTTTTAGACACAAATGTATCGAAAAAAGGGTAATTTTTCGAAATTTTGGTACATTTGTTGTTCTACAGCATTTAGCAAGCACTTTTTGGAGTAAGCAAACATAGATTATTGTTGTACACAATATTCGGCAACTTTCTGCATGAAAAAATTTTGCGTTATCAAACATCCATTTCGATTGCTCTATCGCCTGGACTAAATTGGAATTCATTGGAATCATGTTTTGTAGGGTACTTTATATGGCCCCTAAAGAGAAATATACTCAAGAGCACATAAATTATGCTCTAAAGTTGGTTCAACGTGGATTTTGTATTTCTGCAGTAGCCAAACAAGCTGATGTTCCACGGATAACACTGCTCTTCTATAAGTCATCAGGAAAGTCTGCATGAAAATGTTCCATAGTTCATCCCACCATTCTTTCGCCTAAAGAAGAACAAATATTGGCAATCTGGATATTAGGGTTGTCTAAAAGACACTACCCAGTATACAAACAGCTAAGACACTTAGAGTGAGCCAAAACTTAACAGTTTCCAGAGAAAGTGTTACCGAAGATGGGATACGAAGCTGGTTTTCTGAAATCCAAAGCTATTTAAATGAAAAGAAATACAGTGACATATTTAATGAACCAGAAAGAATAGTCAACTCGGACGAAAGTGCTCTTTATCTAAGTCCTGAGGGAGAAAAAGTAATGGTTAGAAAAGTCACTAAAAATATTTACAACGTTTCTGGAGATAAAGAAAACCTGACAGTTCTTGTAACTGCAAATGCTGCTGGGACACTAGTACCCACATTGCTTGTGAAACTCTAAAAATAAGAGAAGGGGATTACGATTTAGTGTCATTTGCGACAAAAAAAGAATGACAAAAAACAATGTGTCGTATCTACAGGAGTTTTCAGAGTCCGTAGATGCCAGTATACAATTTAAGAAATAATTTATATTTTTCTGTTCGAGTTTAAGGTTTAAGTTTTGTTTATTGAATAATCACTTTATACAATAGTTTTCTTTCATCAAAATGGTTTCTTTATTACTGTCAATGACTGCGATTTCAATCACTAGAAAATTGGTGTCAATGCTAATCCTCCTGACCACTTTTATATTATATGATATTTGTTGTTCACAATTATATTTTAGTCAATATTACTTCAACTTACTATACTTAATTGTTAAACAAAAAAAAATCTTAACTGAAAAAATATGATTTTTGAAATAAAAATTTATTACTTAATGTGTCAATAACTGGAAAATTACATTAATAGTAGAAAATGTTTCATGCAACATGTAAAGTTACATATTATTACAAAATCTCTTAGCTCCATTTACAGTATCCATAATCTTTTTACCATATATCTAATAACTTCACAAATCTAATTCTCTTTCTTCCCTGTGAAATGAAAAAACTGATCTAGTCGGAAGTGCAAGACTTAGTAACATGATGTGAAAGGTAGAATCCGAAGTAAAATGTGTTACAAAAAGAGTAGCTGTCATTTTAAATAGAAGTTGATAAACATAAAATGAAACAAAGATCCAAAAGCACCTCTCCAATCCAAACAAATTACACATTCGAATAAGGAGTGGAAATGTGCAGTAATTTTCATCACAATTTCTCATATCAAGATCGAGACTAGAAAACAAAAACTATATTGTTAACAAAATTGCTTTGATCGGAGTATCAAAAATATAACGACCTATTGATAAAACCATCATGAAGAACATAGGTAGATGAGAATGAAATTGTACATTTTTTTCATTTATTGAGATCGAAAAATGCATATTTTCAGTCGAAAGGGTGAATTGAAATGAAATGTTTAAAAAAAACTCCAGAGAATTAAAAGTGGGTGGTAAGGTAAAAAAGATCAACACAAAATTTTATGTAAACTATCTTATTACTTGCATACTCACTTCAGGCAGACACTAATGGCCAAACAAATTGTCTTTTGCTCAACTTTGAACCACCTTTGCCTCCCCATCCAGTGTATAATTCATATTTAGTTCAGCAGTTTAAAGTAGAAACATTAGGGAAATAATATCGTAGAATAAAGTAGCGAAAAATTTGGAAATAGGATGTTGGATTAAGTATTAGTGCAAAATATTTAAAAATAATTCCTTTTACCATTAGATTGGTTCATCAGAAACAACTCTTTAATACACTAAACACATAATGAGGACGAAAAAGTTAATCAATCCCAAATTTGGACCATTCCTCTGGAGAAAATACAGAAAATGGCAGCGAAATTGAAAAATAGAAACGCTTCAGACATTAATGAAATTAACAACCAAATTATCCAATATGAAGGTAGATACAGTACTAGCTGCATTACAGATTATTAAATGGTTACAAACAAGAATATATACACCATCGGGATGGAAACACATCATGTTGATATTACAAATTTTTAAAAGAGGAGAAAACGTAGATCCACGAATCTATCGGGCACCAGCAGGATGACTGTTGTGCCAAAAATGTTCACTAAAATTTAGGCAGAAAGACAGCAAGGATTTAGAAATTACAGATCTGCAATAGGTGCCATATTTATCCTCCGCCAAATAACCGAAAAAAGAATTTAATAAGACAGTATTTAGGTGCTTTATTGATCTTACCCAGGCATTCTATAGAGTACAATCAACAAAACGGTTCCTAAGAACAACATAAATGCGAACACTTAGATCAATTAGAATATAGATGATTGGACTGGAAGAGAAGTGAAGAAATAAGAGAAATATTTCAAATACAGGTCGTAGTAAAATTAGCATGAAACTGGAGGAGAGAAACCATGTGGACAGAATAACTAATGACCGGTTAGGGAGAATTGCTAAAGATTAACGATCAAGCAAACCTCGCCCGCCTGGACGACCATCTATAAGATGGTATGAAATCGTGTCTTCATCATTCTAGCGAAAAGCCCGATCAAGTTCAATTCCATACACCTTTAAAAAAAATGTCCTAGTCACTTTTTCAAAAAAATTTCTAAACACTTTTTCAAACCCCAACTTTAACTACCACCAATTCGTATTGTTCAGTCACGACGTGCATAAAAACATCCAATACGCCCCCAACCCAGCCCTGAAGAGGAAACCTATCCTACACCAGGGCACCAACAAGAAAAACAACAATTTCACCCAAAATCAATTCCAATCCAACAAAATTCATTACGAATTTCTCTCTCTCTCTCTCTTTTGTCTTCATCATCCCAAGTATTTTAACGTATGAAAAAGAAGAAGACCATTAGAAGCAACAAAATTTCATCCTGAAGGTTTTTTTATTTTTCTTAGATTCCAGCATTCTCTTAGGACACGCTGATCTTTTAATATAGCATATATCTATCAAGTCCTCAAACAATTATTCAGTAGTAACAAAAATATTTGCTAGAAATATATATGCAATGAAAATGACACGAAGTTATCATAAAAGATTATTTTAAAAAAATTAAAGAAGACAATATTATAAACTAGTACTTACGATATTATCTTCTCATGAACTATTTATGCTCGTCTTACCTGAAAAAAAAGAAGAAATCATTGAAAACAATATGGAATACATAAAATAGGATAAGTAAAATAAAAGTCAGTGGATATTAAACTGTCAGATATATTTTTAGGTTTCTTTGAAATTTTGCGGCACGTATCATAGTTTCCGGATAAAGATAAATTATAAAGACCAACTGGGCAATTCAAATAACTCATTCAAGTAGAATTTGATTCCACGCCTTATAGTATTAAAGTGTCACTACCAAACGTAGATAAAATAGAGTTCTCCACGTATTTTAGGAAATAGTTGAAGAATTATTCTTAGAACTATTAAAATAATCGACAGATGTCGATTTAAATATTTCTTAATCTATTAAATTTTATTGCCAATTGTTGAAGTAAATATTTTTCACAATAAATCCATGTTCTAATGACAGTTTTTACTGAAATCCTGATTCTCAGTATATCTTAAAAAATATCATTTAGACTATTATTCTGATAAAACATATCAAATTTAAAAAGCAATCGAACCTAGGAATCATCGGCCTATTTGTTCTGAAATTACAAGAATAAAAGAATAGACGAAAAAGCCTTCATTAATTGATATAGCTCTGTTTTATGTTCAATTTTTATGTCGACAAGTTTAATAATATAATTGATGTAGAATACACTGAAGACAAATGAAACTTTAAACATTCAAATAATGACATTACTTCTATTTAAACTGTTAAGAAATGAACATCATATATTAGATTGTTATAGTTACTGTTGTTATTGTAGTAATTATTAATAATTAGTAGTTGTCATATGAATGTCATATTTTCGTCAGTAAATATGTACTCGTATATACTCTGCATTGACTCCTCGTTATTACAACTATGTAGCATCTCTGCTTAACAGGTTATGGGTCCACAACAGTCTCTGAAAGTAAGCAATAACCTAACAAGACACAAGTATAAAGTATTGTAATGGTTTTCTTATTTATTTAAAAGTTTTTATTAAGAAGGGTGGGATAAAATTATACACACGAGCCAAAGTATCTAGTGTGTCGTCGATTCGAGGCAGATGCTATCTTTCTTTGTCACGTCGCAGTCTCGTTGGTAAAAGCTTCTGCTTGGAGTTTATTATCTCTGGTCGTATAATGGTTCTAGTTGCTCCAGTGTCTACAAGCAAAGTATATCTCTTGACAAGCCCTTCGCCACCTACATATACACTGTCGTTGCGACATCTGAGAGATTATATCAGTATGAGAAGGTGATTGGAACGATCAAGGGTCGATGCTACCCCTTCGTAACCGACCCCTTCTAGTTTTCCTGTGACTGGGGTTCTTGGTTTGCAGGAGTCCTGGGGCGCTTACACGAACTGCGTATATACCCTAGCTCGCCACAATTCCAGCATCTGATCTTTCTCGGCTTCTTGTTTCCCATATTTTTTATTAAGTTGACAATCTTGTCAAATCTGTCCTCGTCACCTTTCTCTTGGATGGTCCTAACTTTGTTATAACCCGAAGCTTTCGTTGCTGCTTCATATTCAAGAGCGACAGTCAATGCATCGACCAATGATTTGGGATGGGCTAAAGGAAGCGTCCTCTGCATATCAGGGTCACGTAAGCCATCAATAAAGGCCTGGATGCCCAGACATTCCACCATGTTCTCTGGTGCTGATGGATAAGTAAATCGAACTAGTCGGGCAATATCCACTTCATACTCCAGAAGGGGTTCACCACGTTTCTGCCTTCGGTTCTTCAGCTGGGATTAGTATAAATGTTCTAGATGTTCGTGACCATATCGCATGTCCAACCTCTTCTTCAGCTGCTCGAAGTCATCCATTTGTTCCAAAGGTATCGTCTGAAGTACATCTAAAGCATCTCCCCTAAGCGCGATAGTTAAGTTCACTGCCTTCTCCCTATCGGACCAACTAATCACTCTAGCGGCTGCTTCAAACTGTTTTACATAATTGGTCCACGAAATTTTTACATCGAACGTTGGGGCCTTTACTCGGATGAAACTGCAAATGTCTTCTATCTTGGGAAGTATTTCTGGTTTGCTTTCTCGTTTTATTTGTTCAGTCTCCTTTTCTTCTGCTGGCGTGTCTTGTGTTCTTAAATCTGTTATCTCTCTCTCTCTAACTCCTTGATTTTTTCGTCCATCGTTGTCATTTTTTCTCGTTCATTCAGCGGCAATGTCATTTTTCATTAATAAGATATCGGCTGAAAGTTTGTCCATGTTAGCAGGAATATTGTTCTTCATAGTTGATATTTTCTCGTCCATGTTAACAGAATTATCGTTTTTCACATTTGTTGAAATCTTCTCTTCCATAGCATCGTCGATTAGGACATTTAAATATGAAGTATATGTCAGATGGATTAAAACATGCCATGAATGGTTTAGATTTTGTGAAGTATAATGATAATTATCTTTATAAGGTATGTCTTCAAGGTAAGATGAAGTATCCGAACGGCAAAGCGAATGGACCCATGCAAACAGAATCGAACGGTAAATCTAAATGTTTTGTTAAGTTTATAGATGATCAAACTAAATGGTGTGTCGGATTTATACACTCTAAAAGCGAAGTATTTAAAAAACTAAAGATTTATTACAATGGATGAGAATCAGAAACGAATGAGAGTAAAGAGTTTTCAATCTGATAATGGCAAGTAATATATGAATAAAGAAATTGATAATTTTGTTAAATCAAAGGGAATAATAATAAGATTAACAGTTCCTAATGGTCTTGAACAAAACGTAATTGCCGACAGAAGAAATCGAACTCTGTTAGATGCAGCAAGATGTATTCTAGGACAATCTGGCTTACCAATGTCATTTTGGACAGAAGCTGTTAATACAGCAAATTACATTCGAAACAGATGCCCTGCGACAAGTTTAAATGATAAAACGCCATACGAAGTTATTTTAGAAAGAATTTTTTCCGAATAAATCTCAAAACCGTGGAAAATTTTATACACGTTGTAAAGAAGGAATGCACAATATTTTAAGGGATATAGATGCCGTTAAAAGGGAGAATTGAGATTGTTCGTAATGTTAAATTCCTTGAACAACGAAATATTGATAACCAAATTAGAAATTTTAATGATTTTGTTATAGATAATGAAATAAAAGGTGAAACTAAAGAAAAATTCATTGAATTAGAAATAGGATCACCGAATGTATTAAATAATAGAAGTAGTAATAGTCACATTATATATAATCGAGACATAAATGAAAATTTAGAAGATTAAACACAAGAAGATTATGAAGAAAGACAAAGAGGAAGACCCAGGAGGAAATGGATAGAGCAGATTGAAGAAATTGGAAAAAACAAGGGAAAACATTAGGAGGGATGAAGGCATTGGCCAGGGACAGAAAAGAATAGAAAAAATGGGTTTATGAAGAACTCCAATCCGACGCCTGAGAACGCATAAGGATAAGAGAAAGAAAGAAATTTAAAATAAATATGAAAGTTTCAAAAATTCCTTTGAGCAAATTTCGAAATTACAAGTTTCGGAGAACTGAAATATTGAATAGATGAGGCTTTTACTTGATGAAGATCCATACTGAACGATGAAATAAAACAATATGATTTGTTTAAAACTTATTTAGCGTTTTAAATGAAACTCAACGTTAATTTGTTTAAAACTTCATTTATTTGAACTAATGTTCAATTTAAACTGGTTGACGCGTTTCACTAACACAGTAGCTTTGTCAAAACGAAAAGACAAAGCTACTGTGTTAGTGAAACGGCTCAATCAGTTTAAATTGAACATTAGTTCAAATAAATGAAGTTTTAAACAAATTAACGTTGAGTTTCATTTAAAACACTAAATAAGATTTAAACAAATTATATTGTTTTATTTCATCGTTCAACTGAAATATTGTTTAAAGATTGAATTTAACAAAGTTAAATATGGTGTAGTATTAACTCAAAAAGCGTATATTAATGAAATATGGGAGCGTTATGGTAGGAGTGAATGCAATCCAGTGAAAAATCCGATGGAAGCAAATTTAAAATTAGTAAATCTGATAAGACTGAAGATAAATTTCCTTATAGAGAATTAATTGGTTCATCAAAGAATTGAATTTACATAATTTATATGATATAACTGTATTTAATGATAATGTTTGAGCTATTAAATTAGCAAAGAACCGAGTATTTCATGCTAGAACGAAACACATGGATATACTAAATCATTTTATTAGCGATGCTGTTAAAGAAGGTCTAATATCACTGGAACATATGGCATCGAAGAGTATGGTTGCTGATATATTTACAAAGACTCTTACTACTTCGAAATATTTAGATTGTGTTCAAATGATGGGTTTGTTCAACTTAGAATACGTTTCGAGGGGAAGTGTTAAGAAAATAACCTCCTATATTAGAATGTTATAGTTACTGTTGTTACTTTGCATTGACTCCTCATTATTACCACTGTGCAGCAGCTCTGCTTGACATAAACTATCAGTTATTTCTTTGTTTTTATAATTATTTTAACAGACATTCGTTCTAAGTCATAAAAATTGGTTGCCACAGATATGTACGTTGTATACGCATATCTTCTTTCTCATATTTATCCCTTTAAAAGTGAAAACAATTACACGATATGACATCCCTGGCAACCGGCTTTTTATCCCTGAAAAGCAGGTGAAAAACTGGCTTTCAAGCAAAATGTAAGTTGCGCGGATTTATAATAAAACCCTTATTTTATATAAAAACATAATTTTTTTATGTTATTACAAAAGTTTACAAATTCGTGTTCCGTCGTTCCCCTAATAATTCGCTCCTACATATAATAAAAAAATACTTTTTAAATTTCCTCTCCTTCTTCCCTGCATTCAAAAAATTTCTATCGCTTTTTTATTACCCTATACAAGCTGAGGCGGCCTCTTTATCTTTTATATCAACTTATTTTCGCATTTCCGCTCCATGAAAAAAGAAGACGAAAACCATAAAATTTTGAGTGCACGTCAACTTTGAAGAATAATAATTAGAGTATCTAAAGTAACGCCTTGGAGGACTGGCTGCGTTGGATGGAAAAAGGGGGAAGTTTCTGTAAATCCTAATCAAAATTTGTATTTGCATATTAGACCAGTCAAAATAATTTGACATAATTACAGTTATATAAATTTTCACAACTCCATAATATATAGTAAGAAAATTAAGTTATTACTTCATATACAAGTTACGAAAATATAGTAAACTTCGTTTTCTATAAAAATTATTTTGTATTATTGTCATAGAGTGTATTTTATGTTACTTCCCTAATTAATGTATTGACATACAAAGTTTACTTGAAAATAATACCTTGTATATAGATGATGCTTATGGCCAAGCAAGATACCCTGAATTTGCTCAAATATAATCACAGCAGTATTCATCCTCTTCAGTTAATACAATGGGTAAAGGATCTACAAACTTCTAACGCTTCAACACAAAAAGAAAGCGACAACAAATCGGTCTTGTTAATGATATCAGAATCGCAGCTATTATCACGACGTGTTACTTACGAGGATGTATTGATATATAGTTAGCCTAGACCAGTTCAATGCATAAACAAAATATTGCGTTACCATAGCAACGAACAATAACTTATTAGAAGTGTCAGTGTAAAGTTTGACGTCAAAAAAGTAAACCAGTTACGCAATAAATTAAAAGAAAAAAGATGTCCACCGAAATTGTGAAAATAGAAAAGTTGGAGTATCGAGCCATCATCAAGTACCTGTATTTAAAAGGGTGGTTAAGAGGTAAGCAGTTTTACGAAGATATGCTTAATATCCTTGGTGATCAATGACCTTCGTATGCGACCGTGAAAAATTGGACTGTAAGCTTCAAAAGAGGTAAATTTTCCATTGAAGATGATGACCGATCGGGAAGGCCAGTTTCTGTGTCAGTCCCCGAAAATATCGATGCAGTTCATGACGTGATTTTATCAGACCGTCGAATTGGGCTAAAATGGATATCTGAAGCACTGAATACTTCATACGAACGCGTTCATCATATAGTTCACGTCAATTTGGATATGAGAAAAATTACTGTAAAATGGATCCCCAAATGTTTGAATGTTAACCAAAAGTGTGCTAGGGTAGAAGCATCGCGTTCGATCTGTGCTCGATTTGAAAACGATGTAGACTTCTTAAACCGAATTGTTACTATGGATGAAACTTGGGTACATTTCTACGATACAGAAACAAAGCAACAATCGATGGAATGACGACACTCTGGTTCTCCAAGACCTAAGAAGTTTCTTGTCCAAAAATCTGCTGGAAAAGTTCTAGCTTCAGTTTTTTGGGATTGCTATGGAGTAATCATGATTGATTTTTTGGATAAGGGTAGAACAATAACTGGAGATTACTATTCGACATTACTGACCACTCTACGGGAAGAAATTAAAGAGAAAAGACGCGGAAAGCCATCCAAAGGTGTTTTGTTTTTGCAGGACAACGCCCCTGCACACAAATCTCATGTTGCCATGCAAAAAAGTCGTGATTTAGGGTTTGAATTACTAGAACACCCCCCTTATTCACCAGATATGGCTCCGTCCGACTATCATCTCTTTCCTCAACTGAAAAAAAGTTTAAATTTTCTTCCAACGAGGAGGTAATAAAAGCTGTGGAGGTCTGGTTTGCAGAGCAAGAAGAAACATTTTTTTTGAAAGGTCTAGAGACGTTGCAGGTTCGCTGTAATAAATGTATCCAATTAAGGGGAGAATATGTTAAGTAATAAAATATTTTGGCATTGAAATTTTGTTTGGTTCTATAGTAGGCTAAGAATTTTTCAATATATCATGTGGTCTACAAAAGCATAAGTCTAGCTAGAGATTCATTCTGCAGAGAGTGTGGTAATTAAAGGTCACTATCAAAAAGTGTGTACGAAAAAGAATAGATTACACATCTCAGAATCAAAAGCTTCTTTATCAAATTGCCTACGGAGAGCTCTTATTTTCATTACTATAAATGGTTCTACAGCTTATGATTTGGTAGATACCGCGAAAAGCACAGGACAATGTTATGTTTTTCAGAACTTCAGATCAACACGCTCGCTCGCTAAAGTGTTCCTTCAACTACTTCAGTTCCTTTCCCACGTACCTATATGCTTAAATCATTAACATAGGTAGTAGCTGAGTCATATCTAGTCCAAAGCTTGATTCCTCCTTTGCCAGGTTTCATAAGTAAATACTGTTTTATACTGAAACGACCTATAGACTGATATGAACTGTCGTTTCTGCTCTCTAGAAATTTTTTTCGTAAACATTTGACTACTTCATCAATATAGTAAGTTTTGAGGCATGATTTGACTTATCGGGTACATTTTAGAGTTTATAGGATATTAGTATAAACCTATCTTGAGATATACTCTTTTTTATTGTTCGGTGCCCAGAGATCTATTTTTGGACCAGTACATATGCATTGAGGGTACTCGATTATATGATATTACCAGAGTACATCCCAATACGACAATCACTTCACCACTGCTAGTAGGTTCAAAAGGTCTTTGAGCGATCTGCATGAAAAGACTCCTCGGAAATAGTTTTAGGAAGCATTCAAGGCCACTTGCACCCCTGGAAATTTGGCAAGTACTACACTTGATTCCTTGGGTGGAATTGAATATTTGGGATGAAAATGATCAACAGTGGCAAACCATATATGCTCCTGTGTGGTTACTTTGAATCGCTGAGAATTAGAATTGATCAAGGTGCCAGTTTAACCATTCTGTTTCGACTTGTCATAACAAACACAATACAGTTGATAAACTTAAAATTCCAATTACTTCATGACGAGGTGAGAAAGTATCTATGGCTTCTACTTCGCTTCAGTTGACAAATGTCAAAGTCAAATAAATCTCCAAAGACATGATTACAAAAAGTTTTCAGTTAGTATTCTTGCCAACCGCTGTTCCAATATAATTATTGGTCATGATATCCTGAAAAGACATTCTTGTACTCAAATAGATTTCGGTGTTAAAGAAGAAGCTCTTAAAATATGTACCGTTGTTGCTGTTAATATGGAACCAGCTCTAATTTTCACAACTTTATCGTTCAATTGCACACACATACTTCTACACAGGTTTGCAGTTTATTGAATCTGAAGTTCAAAAATTACTTAAAGAAGGTATTATAGAAGAAAGTACTTCTCCGTGGAGAGCTCTAGTAATTGTTGTTGCATCGGAAAATCATCGACGTAGATTGGTTGTAGATTACTCCTAAACAATTAATCGATACACAGAATTAGATGCTTACCTCGAACTGTTGATATAGTTAATAAAGTTGCTTCATATCGAGTATACAGTACATTTGATTCACTCAGTGCATATCATCAAATCCCAATTGTTGATGAAGATAGACCTTATTCAGCTTTTGAAGCTTCTGGGAAACTCTACCAGTTTATAGGGATCGACCGATATGATTTTTTGTGGCCGATACCGATATCGGCCGATACCGATAAACTCATAGCCGATACCGATATATCGGCCATACAATTTTGTCGTAAATTTTTTGCTGTATAAATGAGGTAAAAGTGATTTATAATGATATACTGTTACCGTTACACGGATTAACCATAAAATCACTAAAAAATTGCAGAGCAAATTCGATATTTTGTAAAATCGCCCGGCGGAATACTAAAAATCGATACGGTGAATCTCCGAATTTAACAAAGCCCGGCCAGTCGGCTATGTTCACTCCGTCGGGGAATACCAGAATTTCCGAATATGCTGAGAAACAGTAAGATAATAAAACTCGTAGTAGTCGTAGTATAGTATTGCACTGATTTTTCACAAACATGGATCGTTTTGTCGTGCGTTCTCCATTCGTTTCACAGTCGTCGTCATCTTTACAAGAGCCTGGTTCTGGTTCATTATCTTCAATAACTAGCAGTATTAGTGGCAACATAACTAGTGGTAAAAGTATTTACTGGACGTATTTCTCCAAGAACGAAGTTAATGCCTCTACAATAAAAGCAAATGCCACCTGTAAATTATGTAATGCTGTTGTTTCTCTGGGAGGTAAAGGCAAAACAGCAAATACTACCAATTTAAAGCATCATATGGCGAAGTTTCACATTGAAAAATTAAGTGAGGAGTCAAAAGAAAAAAATGTTGATGGCAGTAAGTATATAATAAATTTGTTTTAGAAATTAGTAATTTTGGCTGCAACATCGACAAGTTATTAAATTTCTGTTTTTGTTTTTGCGTTAAGTCGTTAAGTGAGTACTTTTACTCCTGAACTCTAAATATAAATTTATGAATTATGAAACATCCAGTATTTAGAAGGGTTCTGTTTTTTAGATGCAGAAGCACACGAAAAACCTAGTTCATCTCGTTCATATGCAAGCTTAAGCGGAGGCTCAACCACACAACCAAAGATTTTTGAATCCTTTGAAAATATGCAGTTATGGGACATTGATAGCACTAAATCTAAAAAGATTCACTATTATATCGGAGAATTAATAGCTATAGACATACAGCCCTTCAGTATTGTGAACGATGTGGGTTTTAAGCGGCTTTTAAATAAATTGGTTCCTTGTTACGATATTCCTTCAGATAAATATTTTAGAGAAAGAATACTTCCTGATATATACAAAAAATGTACTTTGGCAATTTGTGAAAAATTATCACTTTCCTTGAAAGAAAACATTAAAATTTCTGCCACCACAGATATATGGACTTGCAAGCATAATAACAACCCATTTATTTCTTTTACTGCACATTGGATAGATTTTAAAACGACTGAAAGATGTTCATTTGTACTGACCTGCAAGCATTTTCCTGGGTCACATACAGCTTGAAACATCTCACAGATGTTATCTGAATTCATGACAATATGGGAGTTAGATCAGAATCAAATTCTTTTGGTTTTGGCTGATAATGCTGCCAACATAAAAAAAGGCATTGATGAGGTTAAATTAAAACACCAACCCTGTTTCATACATACCATACAATTAGCCATACATGACTCCATAGAAAGTCAACGATCAATTATAGATTTATTGGCAAAAGCAAGACGTATAGTAACTCATTTTAGTCACTCCTCATTGGCTTGTCATAGGCTGAAGAATATTCAAAAGTCCCTTAATATGACCGAGAAAGCTTTGGTGCAGGACATTCCAACACGATGGAACTCAAGTTTTTATATGTTGGAACGTCTGATAGAACAAAAAAACGCTCTTAATATATATATAATGGACAATCCAGCTTTAAAAGATGTGACACTAGCATACCACCAATGGGAACTAGCAAAAAATTTACTAAATCTCTTAAAACCTTTTGAAGAAATTACGAAGGTTTTTAGTAAGAATAGTGCATCTATATCGGAAGTAATACCCTTACTTAAAACTCTCTTAAAATATCTCCAGAAAGCTGAAGGAGCTGACTTTTCAGGGGTGCAGAGTACCAAAAATGAGCTTGAAGACTCCTTGAATAAGAGATGCAAAGCCTGCTTCACTGATAGAAACCTTCTTTTTGCCACTTTATTGGACCCAAGGTTCAAGACATCTTTCTTTGACAATGATTTATCGCAAAGAACCTTTACAGATTTAAAAAAAGAACTTTTAAAAACTAATGGACTAGATTCAGACTTGCTGGAAGATAATTCCGGAGAATCTGAAGTGAGCGACGATGATGCTCCTTTAGCGAAAATCGCCAAAAAATCACACGAGGTAAACCAACAGATTCAGGAAAATGCCCCGGGCTCAATTTCTCATAGTTTATTTTGGAATACTTTTGATGAACTTACTGGTATGACGACCAGTAAATCAGTGTCATATAAGGAAAGTACTGATAATATGATGAATAAAATTGATGATGAGATTGAATTGTATAAGAAATTAGAAAAAATATCAAGAAATGAAGATCCTTTGACTTGGTGGGCGCAAAAAAAAGACATTTTTCCATTGATGTACAAAGTTGCAATAATATATCTAGCACCGCCGCCAAGTAGTGTTGCTAGTGAACAGCTATTTTCTTCAGCTGGAAATGTTTATGAAAGCGCAAGAAATCGTTTAACTCCAGAAAGAGCAGAAAGCTTAATTTTGTTACATTACAACTTGCCGAAACTTAACTTTAAATATTAATTTGATAATTTGTTTAACTTAGGGTGTTACTTCTACATTTTAATGACTTTTTTGCTAAATTTTGAATTATAATAAACTTTATTTGTTTTTTATTTAGTATTTCTGTTTTAATTTCCTTTAAAAAATCCTTAAGAACTGAAATATTAAGCAATTCACATTTTCGGCCGATACCGATATAGGCATATTTCGTAGTTTACATATCGGCCGATACCGATATCAGCCTAGAAGGCCGATATGGCCGATAAACCGATACCGATATCGGTATCGGTCGATCCCTACCAGTTTACTCCTATCCCTTTTGGTGTAAGAAGAGGAGTATGTTTCGACATTTCAACATGCTATTACTGGTATTATTTTTGCAGAGAACCTTAAAAGCGTGCAAGTGTATTTAGACGATATTACAATATGTGGATAAGATCAGACTGAACAAGATATCAACTTAGATAATTTTTTGAAAGCAGTTTCTAAATACAAGCTGACTCTAAATGTAGAGAAAAGTTCATTTTCTATGCGACAGATATATTTATTAGGATACATTACTAGAACCTATTTTGAAAGTCCAGTTCCAACTAATAATGTGTCCCTTTGACGAGCACTTGGCATGTTTTCAAATTATGCTCACTTTATTCCGAAGTTTGCTTGTAAAATACAGCAATTAAATACTACAAAAGCGTTTGAAGAGTTGAAGTCAGATATTCTGAGTGTTGTTGCATCCATCGATAATGAAGCTACTTTTACGGTAGATGTTTCGGATTACGCTATCGGAGCATCTTTGTCTCAAAACAGTCGACCAGTTGCTCCATTCAAGATCTCTTTCTAAATCAGAACCAAACCATTCTTCAATAGAAAAGGAAGTGAATGCTATTGTTGAATATTTACGGAAATGGAGACATTATCTTGTTGGTAGACATTTTAGACTCATAACAGATCAACGGCCTGTTTCCTTTATGTTTGATGGGGCTCATAAAAAAATCTAGAATGTGAACATTATGCGTTGAAGACTAGAACCTTCAAATACAACTATGAAATCATTTATAGGCCTGGAAATCAGAATCTGACAGCTGATACTTTATCAATGATATGCTCATCAACTGGAGGACATATATTTCAGTTCCTTACCCTACCGAGGCTCTGTGTCATCCTGATTAAACAAGGATGTATCATTGGGTACGAAGTAAAAATATTCAATTTTACCTAGAAGATATAAGAAAAATAGTATATTCTTGTAATATCTGTGCTCAAGTAAAACAACGTTTTCACAAAACTAAGGCCCATATTATCAACCTTTTGAGAGGTTAACATTTACCTTCATCATCAATAAATCGGTAACTTTTAATTGTAGTAGACGAATATTCACGATTTCCAATCGCTTTTCTTTGCCGTGACATGAATGCTCTAACTGTTATATCAAAACTTGAAGAACGTTTTACCTTATTCGGTACTCCTGCATATGTACATTCTAATGGAGGATCAGGTTTCATGTCTTACGAACTAAAATATTTGCTATGTTTGGGTTGGTGTTGCTACAAGTCGAACTACAGCGTATAATTTACAAGGTAATGGACAGAGTAAACGCTATGTTAGGTATTATATGGAACACTATAGAATTCGCTATTAAAAGTCACAAACTTGATATTAGCCAATGAGAACAAGTGTATTAGGAAGCATTCGATCATTGTTATGTACTTCAACTAATGTAACACCCCATGAGAGGATGTTAGGTCCTTCTAGAAGATCTACTACTGGGTCCACCACTCCCTCAAGGTAGATTAATCCACGTCCAGTTTTGATGAAAAGACCAAATCGTCGTTCAAAATATGAACCCGTCGTGGAAGAAGTTTTTATGTTACAAGGAAATCCTGTGTATTTCTTTGTAAAGTTATCTAACGAAAGAGACACAAGTGTTTCGTCAAAGAATTACTCCTACAGAAAATAAATTGTTTGAAACAGTAACTCCTACTTCACCAGATAACTCTAATGGTTTAGCTGGATCGTCTGAATATTTCCAGAACAAGCAAATTGAACCTAGTATCTCCGAAATTGGATGCGCTAATGATTCCACCTTACCTGAATTCAAGGACCAAGTTCAATAACCTATTCGACAGAGCTCACGCGAACTACATCGTCCTACTTATTTACAGGACTTCATTTTTTAGGAGTGAATGGCATAGAGTTTTCTAATTTTACTTCCCTAATGAATGTATTCAAGTATATTTAGTTTGATTGCCATTCGTAAGCACTTGTTTTGTACCACCTCCAGGGAATGAAAATTTTGTTCCTGTGTAAAAGACTGGGGCTGCGTATAAGACTTTGGTTTTATATTAGTATATTGTTTTTTATTGTGAGGTTACTGTGATTGCATACCGGGGGATATAATCTGTAATCTGCCCATTGCAATCTTTGCTATTTGTATTTGTTTAGTAATGTGTGCATTTGCGTTAATGTTCCTTTGAATTGTATAACCTAGATATTTTAGGGTATTACTGGTAGTGATGTTTTGTCTATCCACGCAAAGATGTAATTGCAATGAGCTGTTTTTTCTAGCTATTCTCCTGAATAACAAATACTCTATTTTGTAGACATTTATAGCTAGTTTGTGGTCTTTAAAATATGGTAGAATTTTTGTGTTGATATGTGTTAGTGTGATTTCTAGAGCATGATCGGGATTCTTTGCTGATGCTACAAAACAAGTATCGTCAGCATACATAGCAGTTAATATCTGTGGGGAGGTTGGAAGATCGTGGATGAATAGGGAGTATATATAACAAAGGTGATAGTACAGATCCCTGTGGTACTCCAGTATGAAATGAGATATCGTCCAACTGTTGTCAATTATTTTGGTGTAAAATTTTTTATTTGTTAAGTATGAGTAAAGGATTTAAATGAGATAATTAGGAGTTTTTAAGTTTATTAATTTGTAAATTGGACGAAATCAAAGGCTCTTTTGGATGTCTATCGCGACCATAATGGCTTGATATTTACCCCGAACACTTTGAAACCAGATTGTTCGGAGAATTATGTTGATGTTCTCTTTTACTTATGAGGTTATATTTAATTTAGAGGTTATATATAAACTTAAAAAATATCGATTTAACAAGAACTAATGCTTTTTCAAAGTAATATTGAAGTGAATTAACTTTATAACTGGTCTATATTCTACAAGCGAGAATTTTCTTATTCGAAAAATTTAAAAACTGATGGAGGACCCATTTTAAAAACAATCCTGTAAGTGTTTCAGGGTCTTCGCAATGCATTAGTCCAAAAAGAGGGTGTATTCAAAGAATTACTAAGAGATCAGTTTGAGAATGCGTGGAGATTAAGTGTATTAGATTTACAGTTTACTTCATTAATTAATTTGTAATTCACGACTTAACATAGTTACACAAAATAATAGTGCAATAGTTCTCAATCAGTTATTTGTTTTTAATTGTTGAACAGATATGTATTTCAGTATTTCAAGCTTTATTATAGTTTATAAACGTATACCTTGTCATATTTCAATTATGTTTCAAATATATTGAAAACATGAAGAAAGAAAAGAGGTGGTGATGATTTTAAAACTTGAATGAGGGAAGAAATATTTCTATCGGCTGTAAGAGGAACTAAATTAAAGTATATCTAATAATTAAGAGCTTTCATCGAGGAGTGAGCATGCCATCAGGACTCATGTAATTGATAAAAATATGCATAGGAAAATTGCCATAACAGATGCCTATCTTTGAGGGATATTTGTTTGTGAAACATATGTTTATATAATAAGGTACCTCAAGAGCTTGACCAAAAAGTTACTTCTATATTGAAAGTTGTATAGAAAAATTGTAATTTGTGTTGATGTTTTGTCTTACGTTTATTTTTTTTTGCAAAAAATACTTTTGTGACAAAAGACGCGCATTTTTCTGCATTTAGTGCGGTTGGAGTTGCACTCGCCAGTACAACTACAGAGTTGAAAGCTTTGTCCTCTCAAATTTGAGTCTTTGCTGGCACATTCTCGCAGACTGCAAGTTGTATTAGGAACCTCGTCAATAGAAACAAACTTTTCCTTACAAATGGTGAACTTATTTTGTGAATACATTTGATTTAAAACGTAATAATCTGTTCCCAGCATGTATAAGTTATTATCAGTAGCAAACATAATAACGCCGATTATGTTTAGACTATCTGCCTTAGCTCGATGTACTTCTGGTACCCGTACTCTAGCACTGTCCCATATTTTTGCAGTTGGAATTTTGTATTGGATCGTTTCAACATTTTTTCAGCTTGCTTCTGGAGAGACTCTCCTGAAACACCTCGCACTTCTTGAATTTTTTCGGTAGTGGTGGCGATTGATGAGACATCCTCTTTATCGATATCTTGGCTTACCAGTTCGATAATTATTTCTTCCTTATTGAATCTCCCCGGCTTGAGGTACTATTAGGGTCACTTTGCCATTCATGTTTAGTTTGCACAGAATTTGTACCAACCAGGTGCACGTCCTACGTATAGTGCGAGGAGTCAGAGATATCGGCAACGATAATGGTATCTTGAGGGTCTTGAAGTTTTTCTGAATCTTCTTCAGTAGTAATACGTGTAATGTCAACAGCGGGCATAAAAGTTTTTAGGCCTATTACTGGTTTACAACCAAACATGGCTTCTTAAGGGCTTCTCCTAATTCCTGACTGAAAAGCTTTGTTTTTTTATAATTTGTATGAATCTCATAGACAAATGTATTGCTTTATTGGTAAACTGGATTCACCGGATCCAGAAGTACACACAAGTAACACATGTAAATACGACATCCAAGGCAATCCTGCGGATCTGCCACTAGAAAATCTTAACGGTGAATTGGAAGAAGCACGGACTAACCTGACCACTATAATAGCTAGCTCAAAAGAATCAGTAATCAAGAAAAATGGAATATTAATGATAATCGAAGAACTAGCAGGGCTTTTTGAAGCTATGGCAAGAAAATGCACAAAACAAAACGCTAAAAGCTACTAGTAACAAAAATTCAGACAAAAGTTTCCACACTGGGCGCAATCACGTACGCATCGATTGTCCAACAGACAAAGGGCAAATAAGCTCGGGCAAACCCGTCTTGCCAAAACCGTAAAAATAAATAATCATATCGCCAATAGCCATAGATACAATGATAACCTGTGAGGACACCCGGAGATCTAGGGTTTAATCCAGACAGAATTCTCCGCAGCGGGAAACAAAACATAGCAATAGAGACCAAGACGATAAATTACGAAACTATCAACAAACAAGCACTTAGAGATTCAGGTCTACAAATTAAATTACTAGGCAAACAAGATTGGCCATTTTTGCAGCCCCGGCCGAGGAAAATGAAACTGGCCTAAAAAACAGATACCACACAGAGATCCAAATGGAATGAAAGTTTTGTCCAGATTTGGGCCTAAAGACAATTTACACATTGAGTAATCGAAGTCTCACCGGAAATCCGAAGATCTCCTTTTCCAGGAAAGGGTTTATATAAAATGGTCCTCGTGCAGAGTGAAGGACCACATAAGAGGGATAAGATGCATCAAGGGCCAAAACATGGACATTTACAAAAATATTGCCGGGGTTCCCCATGTGCGGTCACTGCGCTGATCAACATGGCACAACAGATTGTAATAAAAAGACGAAGCTCCAACATACATAAACTGTAAAAATATGGGAATGAAAGAAGATAAACATCTGGCAAGTCCCATATACGAGTTGAGGATACGTGAAAACGTATGGAGGACACGTGAAACGATATCAAACACATTCATCCGTGTAGCAGAAACAAAACACACAAACATAATTTGTCTACAAGAACCATATTCTTTAATGAAAAGTGAAAGGTACATTTCAAACTTAAATAAATACAGAGTCGCATATGACATAAACCATAAACTAGAATCGACAATCATAGTAGTAAATCTGAATTTGGACCTAGTACACGTAAAACAGCATTCAGATAGACATCAAACAGTATGCCAAGTCATAACGCAATATGAAACTTTCAATCAAAAAAGCACGTATTAGAAATGGAACGGGAATATAGACGAAGATGTAAATAAGTTACAACAAACAGTCAACAGATATCCCAACTTTCTAAAACTCATTCTGGGTGACTTCAATGGCAAATCCAACCTATGGCACTCCAAACAAAACTGACCGCAGGAGATAGCTCCTGAAAATCTTCATAAACACAAACGATCTGTACATCTTAAATCAACCAGGGCAACCATACACTTTCTCCACTGCCAATGGAAAAAACAATATAGACATCACGTTAGCAACCAGAAGACTCATGAACAAATTAGGATCATGGGAAGTAAATGAAAGTGAAATCCAATCAGTACACAGAAACATCACAGTTATTATTGAAACAGTTATACAAGAGAATGAAACTCCAAAATATAACATCAGAACCGTCAACATAGAAACACTTGAGGCCGGGGGTCAAATTCTTAACACAGGCTTTAACCAACTGGCGATTGAACCCCTGCAAGAAATAGTCAATTTAATAACTGAACTAACAGGTGGTCTAAAACAAATGACGTGCAGATTCTGCAGGATTACCAAGAAGGGCAAGAGTTCCAAATGGTGGACACCAAACCTGTAAAATCTCACGAAACTAACTAGAGACCTAAGAAAGACATACTAAGGGCTTCGGAAAAGAGGCCAAAAATGTGGGACGCACGACAAGAATATCATCAAGCTCTACAAAGGTACTAAAAGGAAACAGCAAAAACCAACTCTTGACTACCTATGTAATGGGAAAACTGAGTGTAAACCTTTTGGGGACAGTGTACAAAGCAGCAGCGAAGGAAAATAAACGAAATCTTACGAATACAATAATCAGGCGAACTGACGCCACTGTCACCGGAGAAAACGAGGGAACCCTAAAAGAGTTGGTAAATATACTCATGCCAGATGACACTACTGACACAGACAATGAAATACATATGCAGGTCCGGCTCATGGGGACCCAAACAATAACATAACATTTGAAAACGAAGACTTGGACCAGACCATCATGGCAATTATACCATACAGGGCCACTGGCCTAGACCAAATACATAGGAAAATACTGGCACTTGTATATCCATACTTAAAACAGAACCTGCTACGACTATTCAAGAAATGCTTACAAATTGGGTATTTTTAAACATCATGGTAAATAAGTTACAATACTGAAGTCAAACGAAAAAGATACAATGGATCCAAAATCATGGAGGCCAATAAGTCTGCTCTCCGAGCTCTCAAACATCCTCGGAAAACTCGCCCCAAACAAAATCCAGGAAGTCATGCCAAGCGAAATCCTACACAACTCAAAATACGGATTCAGAAAAGGAAGGTCCAACAATACAGACTATAAATGAGAGCTCACAGAGCACATCAGAGCAGCAACAGCAAGGTGATCTTCATTGACATTATCAGGCGCATATGACAACCTATGGTGGACAGGCCTAATCAAACAGCTCAGCAAAAAAGGCCTCCCCAGCCAAATATTGTACCCAATAGATAGGAAAATAACATACGCATCCAGCCACTACGAAATAAGCAAAATACTAAGCAAAGGTTGCCCCCAGGAGTCCGTCCTAGGCCCATTCCCATGGAACGTAGACATCAATGACCTGCTAAATAGACAGTTCCAATAAGATGCCATCGTGGTCGCCAATGAAGGTGACATTACAATCTCAATACACGCCCCGAGCAGAATGATACTGGAGCAAATAGCCAAAGCTTGCATAGGAACCGAGGAAACGTGGTCTGCTGAGCACAAATTGCAACTCTCGCAGAAAAAGTCAAAGTACGTAATTTATTCAAAACTGTTACAAAATAGACACCCAGCCGTTAAAATAAACAATATAAACATTGAACGAGCCATCGATTTCATGAGCTTGGATATCACACTAGACTCAAAGCTAAACTTTGAACCGCATGTAAACAATGTCACAAACACCTGCAAAAACATTTTTCAAAACTTGAGAAGATATCTGTATGCCGATTGGGGAAACATACATCTATATCAGGACTCGCTAAAAGTCATACACATACCCTGATCCCCATCATGTCTTACGGCATTGAGATATGGGGGCATAGACTAAGCAAAATCAACATAAAGCAGAGATTAAGAACAGCCTCAGATGCACTCTAGGTGCATACAACAGCACACCAAATAAGTCACTATGCGTCCTAGCCAAGTCCCCCGCTTCATCTACACAAGATGGAAATCAGGACTGGAAGCAGAAAAAAAAACGAAAATGACAAAAATTTCTAATAGGAGATAACATAAGAATAAACAACTTCAGATTCATGACAGAAGTACAACACAAACGCTACATAATACTACAGACATGGTAAATAGAATGGAATGGAACGTCCAAAGGTAGATACACCTATAATGTGTTACCCGATATTGAATCATGGCTCACTTCAATTGATCGCAATATGGACCGGGACACTGTCTTAGTGCTCAGCAGCCACGCGGAACTAGGAGTGCTTCACCACAGAATCGGGAAATTAAATAACAGCAGGTGCGAGGAGTGCCCAATGGAAGACTTTCCAATTCATAGAATATCAAGTTTGCGGACACAAGAAACAGAATGTCCGAAGCTCTTGGTATTGACAATGTAACACACACTGTACTAAACATGGGAGAAAATATAAATTTCGTAAAAGCATTTCTGGGCACAAACTAGATAAAGAAGCGATACACACTATTTAAAAACCATTTAAAGTGCCTAGCGGTGCAATTTGTATAACTAAAATAGGTACTAATGAGCAAAAATATAACCACACAGGAAAACATTTCCTAAAGCGTTAACCCTTAAAATAAATGGATTAAAGTATTATAAATAAAACGAAAGGCTGAAAAATATATTGAACTAAATAAGCATGTAAGATACAAACGGTTAGCAAAAAGGAATTTTCATTTTAACTTTTCGTTTACTCGAAACTAGATTAAGAGAATATTGCATATTTTTGTTACACCACACTTTGTCAGTAAGCTTCAAAATGTAAGTTAATATGTACACAAATAAACTTACAAATAATCCCACAACCAGAGAAACAATCGAACCTCTCGCGCTAAACTTCCTTAGTCCTAAGAATCAAGTAGCCTGCCTTGCGCGAAGACAGGGGTGGAGGTGGGATCCTTCTTTTCCTTTTTTTGTGCAGAATGCATGGAGCTCCAAATATAGTGAATATATCTAATAAATGATACCCACTTCCTCAGCACGCTTCGATTTTAATGCTCTGAGTTGCACAAATTTTGTAAGGTAATCCATGATAAACTTATATTGACCATCTGCCTGTGATTACATGTCAACGAGATCTACTTGACATCTTGAATTACATTCAGTACTCTTAATGGGCTTAACCACCAATCCCTTTCTAGGAATGTTCATTTTCTTATGGCACGCAAAACACATAAGAAGCAAATGTGTCAGAATAAACATTCTTACATCTTTAGAGCGAGAATGTTTATATTCTATTGTTTAAAATGATTTCGGAATTACTACATTCACTAATGTAAATTAAATTGTATAAACAGACCGGTACAAACTTTTAAATTTGCCTACGGGCGGTCTTAACGGTACTATACCAGAAGGTGGTCTGATAAAAAGTTTCACTTAAATATCTTTTCCCTCATTATTCAGTTGCGATATATTATTATGAATGAGCTCGTTTCTGACTAAATTGTGTAATGCCCGATAAGTATTGGTGAAAAAATGGTTATCAATAGTTATTCATGAATGTCCGACAACAAGCACTTCTTAATGGTGGTTTATCATTTATCAAACTTTCCCTGATTCATAAAGTTCTAAAAATATATGTATCATAATAAAATTTGAATACCACAGCGATCTATTTAATATTAATGCAGATAGCCGATTTCCGAGAATCCGTTCATATGCAAATAGGAGTTTTTTTTGATAAAGGTTATTTGGAATTCTATTTTATGTACACAACATCAAAAGGTTTTTTGTTTATCAGTAGAATGTAAATCATAACACCCAGTTACCGGCTTTTCAGTGTTTTTCTGGAAAGGATATCCAAAAACGACGAATTAAAATCGAAAAATTATGGGAAATAAAAATTATTTATGCAAAAACGGCTTCATTTTATGTTCCAATTATTTCGCGAATTTGTGATAAATAAGTATAAATATTCATACAATCTTTTTAAAGGATTTATTCAAACCCTAGTGGAATTTTAATATACGATTTTGAAAATATTAAATAAATAATTAATACAAATGAATATCACGTATATTTATGTCTTACTAATTTATTAACTGTTCAATATAAAAATTAAAAATGAACAAATGTCTCGTTGGCGAAATAAAATATCACGAAGTTGCGAAAAATAATATAGTTAAATAGAAAATGACCAATATACAGTGTTAGGAAAATTATGAGGGCATATATGTTTTATCATCAATGTGTTAGAAAGAGACAAAATACATATAAATTCAGTGTATCATTCTTTTTCGCTAAGTGGAAAACGTGCAATTACTGTATATCTGTAAAGGCGTGGTGGAAGTATACTCCCACCACGTGTAAAGGTATGTCTGGTAGGCACCGCTTTCGAGAGACGTGCAAATACAGACGTGTAATGTGGACAGTTTAGTTTATTAATTGAGAAATAATAAGATTGTACTAAACTGATAGCTTAATGCAATGAACAATAAAAAAAATCAACATTACTTTCGTTTATCCATTCATGATTAATTTACAAAGAAATAATTCAGCAGTAATAATCTAATTCACTATATTAGTTCAGTTAGTATTGGAATAAATAACATGACATGCGAAATAAAATTTGTATTGATAATAATATGTGTTTCCAAATATCTCAATTCTCATTTTTCGCTAACAGGATCTCATAAGTGGAAAACCCACAACGCCGGCCTCTTACAAATTCTTTGTAGCTACTAACAGTATTGCCAATTTTCATGGTATATTCATATTAATTGTAAAATGCATTGTTCTAACACGAGAACAAGTTATAAGAAGATGTTAATTATGATAATTCAAGAGGTTGTAACAGATCAAGATATAATTAATTCCATCTATTCGTTGAATATTTTATTGTAATGCTGGAAATTGTTCTAGTTTTCAGTTTGAAAGCGGTTAAAACCTTTACTTTTTTTCAGATTTGGCAACGTGAAATTGGTCTCTGAACATCTGCTGTGGTTCGAATATGTTAGTAAAATAAATTTTCATATCTTTATCGTTTGTAAGCAAATGAGAACGAATTCTCTGTGTAAACACACACAGTACAAATTAAAAAAAAGAGTTTTTTGAAAATAAACATAATATCGAATTCTAATGAAAATAACTACAATTTTTAAATAAAAGTAATATTCTGATATGTAATAAATTAATAAATAAAACTTCCTAATTCTTCAATGAGCTTGAATCAAATGTTCGAATAAACCTCCGTTTTGAGCTAAACAGTAACCGTGACAGTTATAAAATTCTTGACGAACACGTATGAGCATTCCAGGTGTTATTTGCATACAAATTTGTAAAATTTGTCCCCTTAGTTCATTTAGAGAAGTGGCTCTGCTTTCTTGGAATCCATAAATTCTCGATTTTACATAACCCCAGAAAAATAAATCGTTGGAAGCCAGATCTGGGGATCTCGCAGGCCATCTTATGTTACCATTCGTGGGGATTATCCAATTGGGAAATTGTGTATTTAAAAATTTTATTGCTAGTCGATTATTATGTGATGCATAACCGTCATGTTGGTACCAGATATCATAAACAAATTTTCTGCCATTTCTCGATATGAATGACCCTGGTAGTACCATTTTACAATTTGCACTTTATGGTGTACTTGCATACTCATTTTAATAAGATTTGCAAAAGATCGTTACTCATTCGCAAACAAACGTTTAGTGAAGTACCCAGATTGTACAGTTAAACATCTTCAAGAGGCACACGCGATTGTCCTTCTCTAACACACTGGTAACGCCATGTGACCATTATAATTTCCCTTTGGCCGTGAGAGGTTATCGTTTTACGTTGAAATTAAATGTGACTGATTTCTCTCACAAATAAGAAGGGTATTTTTAAGGGCATTACAATCTAACGCGTGGATAGAAAATGAAGAGATGCAAACGAAATCGTTTTATCAGGAGCGTAGGAACCAGGCGGTTTATATTGAGATATTTTTAAAACCAGAATACAGTTGAACAAATATTAGCATACGACTTATTTCTCATTTTATGATATCCTGTTAAAAAAAATGGTGACACACTGAATACACTTGTTTTATTACAACATACTGTCGCTTTTGGACTCTGTATTATTGCCATATATTATTCCTTACAGTGTTAATGGAAATTATTATGTTTATATTCATTAATTGTACCCTCAATATCGACGAATGTAATTTTTTTAGTGATACTTATTTCAAATACCTACTAGGTAGGTTTTAATTTATTGTTCAAATCATATTAGTGTGTACTACCCGAACTGATATAGTGAATTAGTTTATTACTACTGAATTATTTCTTTGTAAGTTAATCATGAAGGGATAAACGAAAGTAATATTGATTTTTTTATTGTTCATTGCATTAAGCTATCAGTATAGTACAATCTTATTATTTCTCAATTAATAAACTAAACTGTTCATATTACACATCCGTATTTCTAACATTAACTTCCTTCATTGCGATCTTTAACATAATGAGTTGTTTATACAACATTTTGCTGTGGTAAAGTGACTAGTAATAGCCTGAATGCATTTCTAATTTGTTTATTTAAAACTGTAAGTAAAAGCCAGACATAAGAGCTTACTGTACGCTTCTCGAAGGCGGTGCTTGACAGACATCCCATTACACAGTTATTTCGTTTCTCACTTCATGAT
Source organism: Galeruca laticollis (assembly GCA_963921935.1). Taxonomy (NCBI): domain Eukaryota; kingdom Metazoa; phylum Arthropoda; class Insecta; order Coleoptera; family Chrysomelidae; genus Galeruca; species Galeruca laticollis. The sequence goes on from OY998181.1 coordinate 56,062,748, forward strand.
ATCCTGTTCAAGATTGTAAAATCTTGAATTTTATTGTTTACGATACTTTTAAAATATGTAAGATATTTGTATGCTTCCTTTCTTCATTGTATATATTTAAGGCGTAAATTCATTTTAGTTAATAGCGTTGTAAAAATATGTTTCAGAATTGATAAGATCTTTTATATTGTTGTAAATTCAAAGGATAGTTTCATTTTATTTCCAACTTTTGTTAAATACCTTTAAAATATCACGTTTTGGAACAATAATTGTAAATAGTTTTGTTTGGGCATTGAAATAGCACATTTTTGAAAGTCGACATCTTGTCGCATTATCCTATAGTTAAGAAGTTAGGAAAAGGTCACGTTTCAACTTATTATATATTGTATTGTAAAAACCCTAAATTTAGTGTCACTTCTGCATGAATTTCATGGTCGACGGTCGGAAGATATGAAAGACATTTTTGAATAACCTTTCTGAGTAAAAAGATTACAATTGCTATTGGAGTATTCAATAGAAATTTAACTATTTATTGGCGGCACCCATAGTTGATTCTTGTCTAGGAACCCGACAAGTCAAATGATACTGGCCAATAGGAAATATTTATTTTCGTTTGGTCAACCCAATCCACGTGTAAACACGCCCCTCAGAAATTTCTATTTAACACGTCTCACAACGTGAAGAAATCAGTTTCTCACTCATCAGTTCTACACTTATCGACGCGAGTTTTACACTCATCGAATCGATCTCAACGCTCAATAACAAAGTTAGTTTTAATATTCATCAAATCGAAACGTAAAGTGTCTTCCGATCTGAAACCACCGAAGTTCACCATTCACAACTTTGTGCCATTTTGTAAATTTGTATATAATAAATTATTAATTTCGACATTAATTTTGCCAAATTAAGATTATTTACCTAGTTGAATGTCTACGCCAGTTGACGAAGTTCAGCTAGGAATATAATCTAAAACACAGTCTACTCACATTACGACGGTTTGGTAAACGACGGTTCGGAAATTGTTGCGCGAATTCTTCGAACATTGTTAGGAAATGCGCATCATTTCTTATGTACGTCGTTAACAGGAAAATTCATTCTTCCTGCGTAAATTTAAATCAACCAGCTTGCATTTTCACAATGAATAAACGTACGGACAATAATAATATACCGAACCCTTACCACAATCGTTTGAGAACGCAAACTAACGAGGCAGAAGTTGTACTGCACCAGATTACGTAGCGCTGTAAGAACCTGATAGTGGGGTGGAGCTTATGCCTCACTCTGTATTTGAAATTATCACATTTTTCTATTTTTTTAGTTTCAGTTTACCAACCAAAAATTCAAAGCCCGGTGAGTGAGAAAATATCGATATGGCGATGCCAAAGCAATATAAAATGATATTCTCCCCAAACCTAACGATTCTTCGCGTGTTCTATGGATTTATGAACGACTTGTTTCGTCTAGTCTTTAGTTGAATGTTTTTTTGTTATCCAAAAACCGCTTTGTAACTAATATAATGTAACGATTCATATGTCGCTAATAACCTGTACTGGTTTATGCTAATTTTGTAATAAAAAAGTCAGTACGTTCAATGGTTTCTTTTAGATTAACTTTTTTTCAAATTAGACTTGATTAATTTTAATTCTATAAACTTATTTTTATAACATTTGTTGTCGACTCAAAAAATGTTCAAATTAATTTATAAGAGATGTATTTACATATTTATTTGAAAAATACCCCAATCATTTCTCAGTTATGCAAACCCAAATCTAAATAAGCATGTTTTTTAAATTTTGTTTATTGACTTCCACCCTTTCTGCAATTAGCGATTCAATTACCTTTGTACCTTTATCAAAATATTACTTTCGGAGCCGACGTATAATTTGAATATTAAACAAAGGGAACTGTATTATACATTTTTTTGAAGTTTTTCGTTATTCGATTTGCTATCAAATTAATTACCTTTACTAGCAGATTGCTTTTAACTTTATTTGAACAATAATGTTTACCAACAGGTTATACAATGAATTACTATATTAAATACATACAAAATATTTGATATTCTCGTTGACAAAGACAAAGTACAACAATATCCATCACACGCAAAATGATCTTTGAAGTCCGCGTCTCCATTATTTTCTTGTACCCGACGCTTTTACCTGTCGAGAATGATAAAACGGCTCCGTCATATAAGCCACAAAAGCCACTGTCGTAGGTCTTCTGTGCTGTCTGAAATCTCAATAAAACCGACACAGTAACCGGTGACATCTTAGTCGACATGACCCGAAGACTCCCAAAACATCTTACACCTAAATTGAGTGTCAAATGACAGGTTATTAATGATTCAGGATAAACTGTTGCTCTTTATGTTGAAATGTCAAGAATCCAGACGCTAAGCTCTACCGATATCGGCTTCATGTCTTGCAATTTTTATGAGACGCGATGCGCCGTTCCAAGTAAATTTGATGTGATAAAATGTTACATAGGTATTTTTTAGACATTATAAAAATCTTTCACATGTTTAGAACTAGGTAGGTTTTTAAGTTAATCTTCCAGAGTGTAAAATCGTATTGATTATAGTTTATGTAAGTAATGTGTACGAGTATTAATGCTCTTTAGAAAGCTAGAAAAATAGAAAAGCGGAAGAGCCTGGAGACATCCTCATTGAAGTCTAGACGTACTTTTAGAAGATATTGTACAAGTTATGCATAAATGCATTACATATTTTTGCTCAAAAGAGTAGAATACTGGTGCTTTATTCTCTTCATACTAAAACTCTTTCAACTTACTTTTTAAATGAAACTAACTGTTTCTAAATAATTCCACAATATATTGAAAAAATGGTCAAAATTTGACAATTGTTTCGATATTGCTATATCATCATCAGAATGACATTGAAATGTAGCCTAGGTCATTCTGACGATGATAGGAATATCGAAACAATTGTCAATTTTTTTAGAATTTTCACCATTTTTTCAATATATTGTGGAATCATATAGAAACAATTAGTTTCATTTAAAAAAGTAATATGAGTAGATCCACAGAGTAAGGGTCGAAACAGTAAATTTCGCAAATCTCTTTCAACTATTCTTCGCCACTCCCTTTCTTGTTTTCTCCTTCCAGTTAGTGACATTTATGGTTGCTATGTCTTCCAAAGTTTGTTTTTCCATCTCTGCCTTGGTCTGTCTTTACGTTTTTTGCCAATGGTATACCTTCGGCATTCTTTCTTTCTCTAAACGTTCTACATGTCCCAACCATCTCGGTCTTGCGTTCTCAGCAAACATGTTATATCCGGCCTTTTACTTATTTATTGATCCTTCTCCTCCACCCTTCTTCTGCATTAACTCTGCCGTGAATTGTTCTCAGCGTGTTCCTTTTCCATCGTTCCATCTGTGACTTCTCCATTTGATTGAGTATACATGTTTCCCAATCATAGGTTGCCGTGGGTGTGACTACTGTGGTATATAATCTTTCTCTGCAAAATGCATTATTATTGGAATATTTAATATATATGAATTCGAATGGAAAAAAGAAGTTGAAACTCAGTGTAAGAATTTATAGAGGCATTCGCATAAGTAATTCAGTGGAAAGCTTGTATGGCAGGATAATAAATGTGGACTGAAACAAAGTAAGGTGGATATTGAGGATCAAAGTGGTTTTAGAAGTGGAAGAAAATGTTCACCTTAAAGCAGGTCACGGGAAAGAAAGAAAAAATAACGCTTTAATCACAAATCCAAGTGAAATTGGAAAAACATTAGCCTTACAATATGAACATAACTTTAATGATTCAAACTGTGATCCAACATTTATACAGAATATAAAAAACATGGAAGAACAAAAAGCAAAAGATTTTAGTGAAACAGACACAAATTCGATCAATTGCACGTTCAGCAAATAGAACTTTATGAAGCTCTGAGATCACAAAAACATACTGCTCCTGGTCCAGATCAAATACATTCAGTATTTCTGCAAAAACTTTCAGATATCATCAAAGATTAACTGTTAAAACTACATTTGGACAAATAAAGTCTTTCTTTCAAGCTGGCACGAATCCTCGACAAATGCTCTCCGTTAGTCAAAGAAAGACTGTACGTCGATGATGTGGTACTATGATTTCCAAAAGTGAAAAATACTACTACTACTTTTTGTTGAAAAACCTAATTTTGCGACACTTTTGTATAAAAAACTATAGTAAATATCGTTACCGCGTTGTGTCAAATCAAACCTCATTTGATAATTAACTCCAAATTATTTTCACATACATCGTGGCTCCCTTTTAGCCACCAAGAATGTTTATATACTATTAGCAGTAACGTTTGTCAATTATAAAACCACTACGACACTTATTAGAAACAATAGTATATATTTAATAGTATTAGCTTAAACCGGCATAATGAATTGGTCTACTATGTAGTGTACTAAAAAATATAGATAACCAACAGTCAGATGATGTCCCATTCATAGGAATACCGAAGAAGATGACTATGCTATAGAATGATGCGATTCGTGTACGCAATAAATTATCTTTGACCAAAACAAAATATAAAACTGATTTACCCCAAATAGATATGGAGATATCAAACAAAAAGGTAAACGACCAAATGGAAGTTATTTATACTAACAGTGTGGCATACTCCAACAATACCAATACAGACAATTTGTCTGATGAAGATGATAACAGAAATCACGCATCAGTAGCCGATTTGAGTAAAAATTTTAATGACAAACTCTCCAGAACAGTAAAAGATGGTACTAACCTCGCCAATAAGACAACTGCGGTTAGATCCAAAATATCTGATGTGACCAATGGAGTGAAGCCATTAAGTACAAAAGCAATATCAACCAGAGTTGAAAAATCTAGCAATGATGTTTCGGTGACCAAAAAAAATGTCATTGCCTCCAACCAGTGTCAAAATAACCGCGATGTTTTGCAGTCAAATTCAAAATTGGAAGAGAATGAAGACGTAGAAAAAAATAATGGTTCAGAAGTCGATAGGGTCGTAGTAACTGAGGAATCAATAAACATCAATTCCCTTTCTAATAATAATCCTAGTGTTAACAACTTCTCTTCATACATTTCATTTTCGATTAAAGATTATCAGAAAGGGAATGATACTCAACAAGAACAAACGGACACGTCTAAAAATGATGTAGATAACAAGGAATATATTAACAAAGTGAACCAGACCAATGATCTATCGACATCATCCAAACTTTCCAAATCCGTAATATCTACATCCAATTCAGTAGCAAACAACATCAATTCAAATTCCTTATCACGCCGATCAAGTGAGAAAGACAATAATAGAATCCGAGATTATTCGTACAATGATAGTAGTTGCGAAAGAGCTCTTAACAATATCTCCACAATCAGATCCATAAAGGGTATTCCCCAAGAATCTTTGGGTCTCAAAGGGCTTAAAAATATTGGTAACACATGTTTCATGAATAGTATTATCCAATGCCTATCAAACACAAGGTGGCTATTAGAATATCTAAAGAAAGACGCATACATAAGAGATATTAACATAAACATATCTAGCATGAAAGGAACACTAATTAAAGCATTTTCTGAAGTTATTCAAGACCTTTGGCCTGAAGACGGTTTAGACAGAGTGGTTAATACAGTATCATTGAAAAGTCAGATTCAGCGATTTACTTCAAGGTTCACGGGATACACTCAACATGATGCACAGGAGTTTCTTCGTTACCTATTAGCAGGACTTCACGAAGATGTCAACAAGGTATATGAAAAACCAAAGCCCATATTAACAGAAATTGATGACAAATTCAGTGATATCGAGAAAGCACAAGAATTTTGGTTAAGATATGCGAGAATGGACATATTGTGGATAACTTTGTCGGTCAATTAAAATCAACAATCAGTGCACACACTGTGGTCACTGTTCAGTTACCTACGATCCCTTTTGGGATTTATCCCTTTCGATACCACAAAGAACAGGTCAATTACGACTTTCACAATGTTTAGATTCGTTTACAAGAGTAGAAACACTCGACGGTGATGAGAAACCAACTTGCTCGAAATGTAAGGAACGAAGACGATGCATTAAATCATTCTCAATTCATAAATTTCCGAAAATATTGGTTATTCACCTGAAGCGCTTTTCGTAAACAGAAAGATTTAGTGAAAACTTAATGTTTCAATAGATTTTCCAATAGAAGAGCTTGATATGAGCTATTACGCGGCTGATAATGTGGCACCTTGTATGTACAACCTCTACGCTATATCAAATCACTGTGGTCACTACACAGCATTTTGCCGACATCTCTACACGGAAGAGTGGCACGAATATAACGATTCAAGAGTGCTATTAATATCGTGGAAATCTTTAGAGTCAGTGGAGAAGCATATGTTCTCTTCTATGAACAAGATGACACAAAATCTCACCTTTAAGTTTAATCATTTTTTTTATTAGTTTTAAAATTGTATATTTTCATTGTGAACCAATGTCTTATTTGTTTTTTTTTCTGCAAAATTTATTTATATATTCATATATACATTGTATCCTTTTAAATATAAATAAAATACGCTTGTTTATTAAAAAAAAATTTCACTCAAAATTAAATTCAGTCAAACTGTAATTGTTACAATGAAGAGATACATTACAAATTAATTTGGAACACACTGAACATGTAACAATTATTTAATATTACAATCTCATATGATTACCGCTTTAAAAACTGTTTTAATAACAATCCAAATATAATTTCTTAAGAAACTTAACGTCAATTCATAGTTTTCACAATGTTTCGTTATTTAGTATCAAATTTCAAGGAAAGAATCGTTAGATGTTTTTATTCGCAAGGTGGAAAACACATACAAGAGACTATAAATAGATGTCAATACTTTCTTGTCTCAATCCAAAGACGCGTCGTTACGAAACAACGTAAAATATTTTATTTACATTCGGAGAGGGCATATTGTTGACATTTGACGTCTTACAACGTTCTAGTAAATATTTGAAAAAATACAAGCGGCAATCCATCATTCTTTATAAAAGGCGCTTTGAAAGTAACAAATGAGATAATAAATATGTACCTTATATGGATTATGATATATGAAGTTTTGATAAAATTCATGAAAGTGAATTCAAGTTTATCACATTTTTCTAACTTGCTATAAATGGAAATAAATTTCGAAAAATTCAAGAAAAATTAACTGAAGCGACAAAGTATCAAACATATAGGGTGATTCATAAATAACTGCATCATTAACAGGCAAAACTATAATAAATATAGGTGCTCCCTGACACAGGCTGAATTAAATACATTTTTGTTAAAAAATAATACAATTGTAAGGATATAATAGTAAAAATTGAGACCTAGTAGATTACAATTAACAACATTGAATACAGTTTTATAATTTTTGGATATCAATAGTGCATAATAGTTATAAATTAAAAATTTAATCTTGTCTAATTTTACTTATCCACTGCAGTGTCGCAGAAAGAGCATTTTTCATAAAATGTGTCAGTGCTCAGCCCTCTAACTCAAAATATTTTTTACTTTTAACTTTACTTATTTCAAGAAATTGTCAGATGTACCAGAAAGGTGCGAATGATGTTTTCGAACTTCGAGAAGGCCTTTTTAAAAAACGAACTACACAAAATGAGACGTTTATTAAGTGAATTTTAACAATACAATCTAATCTTTTATTTTAGTACCTAAACGATATTTATATATTTTATAATATGCTTATTGTACTAAATACATTACTGCATAATATGCAATATCCATTGACGTAACTTGCGTTTCAAATAAACAACTTTTGTACTAGTATATAATATTAATATTTTTTTAATTCGATATCACCTTTTTTGGTAATATCTTGTTTAGTTCCTGAAATACAAAATTGCCTAGTCAGCCGCAGGTACTCTAGTGTTCAGCCTTAACGAAAGTCTAAGGTAATTAAATGATATATAGTCAAACGTTAATATACTAAACATACAAAGACGCTGAAAAAATATAGTAGTAGAAACACATAAAAATATGAAAACAGAACTAAAAAAAAGGATATTGTACGTAGTTCTTACAGAACACCTTAAATAGACTCGCTAGAATTACATAAATAATCAAAACTTTCAATGTCCTAATAATCGGACCCCTGGAACGGTCTGCATTTAAAATGAAACCATCTTGGACGTTTATCATAACCTATATTTTTTAAGCCATTTTTCTCCGAATCGCTGTTCAGTTCCTCTAAAGAATCTGCACATTTTTCCTTATTTTTCTGAATGTTTAATACCTGTAGCTTGTTCAGTACCTACTTTGATTTGCAGGTCTTTTACGTTTATTTCTATTTCACGGTCTTATACGCTTATTTTTTTTACCCACCATTACTTTTCTGCTGCCTTTTTTAGTCTCGCATTTTTTTATTCTATTTTTCCTTTTCTAACAAAACTCTTATATCAATTATATTTCTGAATTCCTCGGTGAATATTGACGAGGGTAGGGTTTCAGTCTCTCTGTTTTCTTTTCTTTTTAGTAAAGGCGTAGGAAAAAACAATTGTTTTCGGATCAAGATTGCTTTGGAAGAAGTCGAAATATCTTGTAAAACTGTTTGTTCTTCTTGCTTGTTATCTTTCTTTCGTTCTTCTAATTCATTACTTGTACCCTCTTCATTCTGATTAATTTCGAATATTCTTTGAATTTTTTCCAATTCTACTTTCTCTTGCAATTTTTCAACTCCAACATTATTGCTATTTTGTATTCATTTACTCATATCGTCTCCCATACAGCTTGTTTCTTGGCTCCGTGGATCTTCATCTGTTCATCTTCATCAAGTTTCTTTCTTAGTATTCTGCGTTCATAATATTTTTTTCCTTAAATTCTCAATCCTCTTTATCCACTGTACTACTGCACTCTTGTACTTAATGACCAATATCTTCTACCAATGTATTAGTTTTGGAAATTTCTGGATCCCTATTTTCCACTGTAGACTTATTTGCAAGTTTCTTGGGATTCATCTTCCTTCATTTCCATTCTATTTATTATGTGTATTTCTTCCGTATCTTTCCCTATATTTTCCTGTTCGTTAACTTCTTCAGCTTTATCCAGAAACGTAACAGCATTTTCGTCAAATTCATTTAAATCAAACACCAACAAGTTATCAATTTCATCTGGAACGTCATTTAAAAAACTATCTGGCAAAACTGCGTTTTTCATTTCTTGTAACGCACTGAGGATTTCATTTATCAATGCATTTGTTAAAACACGATTCCCTAATGTGTTCCTTACTGTTGCCAGGAAATCCAAACTTATTTCTAAATAATCCTGATTAAAATTAGATTTTTGATTTTAAGGCTGTAAACTTTCAATCGTATTCTGTATGCATTTAGTGTCAGTATTTCTCGGACACTGGTACGAGTAGGTTCGATTAAGTGTTGGTGCGATTAAATACGTGTGCGGTTTTTTACCTGAACGATAAGAACATTTTGTTAATTACTTTTCTAGTTATTAGCCTTATTTTGTTAATAACCTTATTAAAATCTTTATAAATGTTAGAAGGAAAGGGCGTTACATTGTCCAAGATTAGTCAATACGGATATTCCGCAGGGGTCTATTTTGAGCCCCTTACTTTTTAATATATACACGGCAGAATTGCATGACATTTTTGACGAAAGGATTAAAATTATTCAATACGCTGATGATATTTGTATTTACGTATCTCATAGTCCCTATGGGGAGTGTCTGAAAGATCTAAAATATGCGTCCAAGAATGGCTACACGATCTTGGTTTTAGTCTCGTATTTGAGAAGTCGGCGGTCATGTGCTTCACAAGGCACCGGCTTCATCTAGCGGACTCAATTACCATTAAAGATATAACGCTTCCAGTCGTCGATAATTATAATTATCTTGGAATTATCCTTGATAACAAACTACTTTGGTCTAGTCATATCAAACACATGAAAGAAAGATGCGAGAAAGGTTTAAACATTCTTCGCACTGTCACAAAAACTAAGTGGGGTGCTAATCCAAATATATCTCTCATCTTCTACAGATCTTACATACGCTCTCGCATAGACTATGGGTGCACTCTATATGGTTCCGCTTCACATAGTAATTTGCTAATTCTAGACAGAGTACAATATAAGGCTATCCGCATCTCATTGGGAGTTGTGAAATCGTCACCATGTCATTTAATTCTGACGGTAGCTCAAGAACCGCCATTAAATCTAAGACGGAAATATTTAGCAAACAAACAAGTAATAAAATATCGATCATTTAACGCGTTGTTAGAGCAAAAAACAGCTACCTTGAGTGTGCAAGATCTAGTTATTCCTTTTTGGGCAAAAAGAAGTTCCCTTCTGTTAGCGAGCGCTTTTATTGATACAAATGAAATAGTGAAAATCGAAACTAGTCCAAATTATCCTATCTATATGTGTCAATATGAAGCTATTATTTTCAAACCTTGCATCATTTATCCCTCATATACCGACTATCCTACCCTCAATAACACAATCATGAAATCCATACTACAGAATCATAACAAAGATACGATTATTTATACGGACGGTTCAAAGGATGAATACGGAACAGGTTCCGCGTTTTTTGTCGCTAGTAATAATATAGTCAAACATTTCCGGAACAAAAACGTTTGCTCAGTATTCACAGCAGAAGCAACGGCAATTGGAAAGGCGCTTATTTGGTGCCTGGAGGGGACTCCAAGTCTGTTCTAGAGGCTTTGAATAGCTCACCATTAATACTATATAAAAATGAAATAATTTTCAGTATAAAAAAACTACTTTTTCATCTCTATACCAAAAAATGTGAAAATATATTTTATTTGGACAAAGGCACATGTTGGCGTTATAGGCAATGAAAGGGTAGATAACGAAGCTAAAAAAGCTTGTAGTGTTGACAATGTCAATATACCTTTAGTACCATTCCACGATGTTACTAACGAATGTAAGAAACTCCTTCGGAATGAATGGAAAACGGTCTATAAGAAAGCGGCATCAAAATCTAACAATCATTACTTTAAAATCCATCAGTCGTTACCTAATAATATCTCACATTACTCTTTCCCTTATGTCAGCAAAGCTTACACTTGCATTATATCTCGATTAAAATTGAACCATGGCCGATTCCCGGCTCATCTTTATAAAATTGGTGTGGTGAGATCACCATATTGCAGCTATTGTGATAATGATGAGATCGCAGATACAAATCATTTGTTTTTTGGTTGTAAAAATAACAAACAGGCATCAGACCTTTTCTTACGAGATCTTCATCAATATAATATACACCTACCAACTTGTATCACATATCTGGTAGATACAGGAAATAAGAATATATTCGATTTAATTGTGAAATTTGTCAAAACAACTAATATTGATATATAATTAATGTATTTATCCGTATCAGAAAGTATGTGGCAAATAGCGAGAGCTGATGCCATTGCTACCAACACACACACACACACACGCACACACACACACACACACACACACACACACACACACACACACATGCATTTAGTGTGGTCAGCTGCTTCCGAGTTAAAAGAAAAGAGGCCGCATTTTCTGAATCCATTTCGGATTGTTTGAGGTAAGTTTGGATCTTCTAAAATAATTCGTAGAAGGGGGAAAAATAACTTTATTTAAAACCGAGTTTGTATTCTCAGCTTTAGCTTGCCATGCTCTGATAGATTTTTTCCAACCAGTTATCAGAGGTTTGAAAACATTCATGTCTGCTGGTTGCACGATATGGCTGGTATTTGATGGTAGTGCGAACAAAATAATTTGGTGATCGCTACACAACTGGCTTATTTCTAAAGATAGATGTGTTTTGTGGCCATCAACTAAAAGTAAAGCTGGCCTTACTACGTTATTTTTCTCAACCGAATTAGGTAACTCGTTCGCCATGTATTAAAAAAAATCTGATTTCATCCACCCGGTGTCTGAACGTCCCAAAAACCATTCAGGTGGTACACCATTGCCTTATTAGGTCTAACAAATGGAAATACGACTATAGGGTAAAGAGTTTTTCTATTTGCCGAAAAAAACAAAAGAATGGGTATTGTTTCTTTTTCATTGCCCTTTTTTATTTCATAAACGTTTTTATAACCCTTGGAGGCTAAAGCTTTACCACTTTTTGGGCACACAGAGAAACTGGTTTAATCTCCGTTAAATACTCGAGCTGGATCGTCTAGTATGTCCAAACAATTATTATTATTTTTAAATTGTTAAGGCCCTGAAACCATTTCTTAATATATTCTTGGGTTATTACTACCCTCGTTCTTGTGATGCCTTCAGCCTCTCGTAACGATAATATGGGATGTCGTTTTAAATATTATGTATACCACTTGTGACCAGGCCTGTTGTCGGCAAAATGGTTCTTTCGACCACTAGATAAAATAATTTGTTGGAATATATCCAATTTATTCGGTAGAAAGCCACTCTTTGCCAGTGTCACATGCCATGATTAAATCTAATTTTGTTCTTGTTCAGTTGGAACTGTTGCTGGGCCCAACTTCGAGGACCTATTTTGATTCCTCAATAAATACGATCCTGGATTATTCCTCGAGGAACATTGAATTTTCTACTCACTTCCCTTATTGATAAAGATTATATCTAAATATCTTTAAGTGCATTGGCTAAATCCTCCTCTGAATATTTATAGATTTCTCGTTTACTGCTGTGGCGCCCCATAATCTGGAAATAATATAAGTAGGTTCAAATATCTGAGATACCCTAAGGAACCCATCTGTATGTACCTACCTATGAGATGAACGTTAATAAATATATTGGCTGAACATTAGGTTCTTTTCATGCCTATCTTCACTCTCCAGACATTATATACATTTTAGGGGGCTGAGCATTGGTTTTTAAACATTTTTTAAATTTATATGCTCATTCATCGTTAATGAGTGTATACTTAGTGTAAATATGGTGAACCTTCAAGAAATATACGAAATTTCCTATATTCAGAGGGAACATAGATTTTAGTTAAATTTAGGATACCAATTCTCAGCCACTACAAAATTAAATTGAATTGAGTGTTTTTAGGTTATAAAACGTTATTTAATAAGCGCCTAAGGTTTATACATTCCAATAAAATGAATTTAACGTTGTAATTCATAAAAGAAAATGTTTAATCACTATATTCTTCCAGCGTACAAGTTAGCAATTATTCGGACTTTTCTTACCTTTACTCCTTGAAAACACAGCACACTTGTAACAATCGCACACTCTATATTTTTAGGTTAGATGCAATACTATTTTAACGAAGTTGGCGGAAAGACGGCTGAATATATGAATGCTACCTTTATTATGATAACTATAATGGTTTTATTATTTTTAAGCGTTTTATGCTCTGGGGGTTGACTACTGGAAGCGGCGCATTTACCTAACCACTTGACCTACATGATTAGGAAAAAATGTTCAAAGAAACTAGATTCTTTTATATTTTCTTCAAAAATATTATACAAATTATTTCAAACTATCGACCATCAATAAAATTAATCATATCTAATTTTATTCATGAGCTTTTCTCATATTTCATCAACATACTATTTATTATACATTGTACAAATAGTTAAAAGAACGAATAAAGTTGAAAAGTTCACGTATATTGAGTCTATTTCAAACAAAATGAATTATTAATACTTTTTTTATTAGCCTGAGAAGTTTAAGCGATGTCTGCAGCAAAACGATTTAAATAAATACATAAAAACAAAAAGAGTCGACTTTCGCTATTGTTTAATTTTCATTGCATTATAATGGAAAAGAGCAGTTTCATCGGAAGTTTTATAACAGAGACGGTATTTGAGAATTTATAGGTAGTTAGATGTGATTGTTGTACATAATATTAATTAATATAAACTTTATTTGTGAATATATTATAAAATAATAATGTTGACTAGTTGAGAGTTCCTTAAAAATCAAATTAATTCTAATTGTCAAAAAATATCGATTCGAAACGTTCACTACTGTCAATCACTTTTTAATCCTTATCGATTTTAGAATCTAAACCGCCACACTACCCCCCTTGCAGAGAATTGGGCTACAAATTCAAAGTTTTTCTAAATCTAATTCCTCTACCAGACCTCGTTGTATATTCTGGAACAGGAATGGGTTCTTCAGGTGTGGGGGACACCAATATAGGTAATTAGATGTCATTGTTGTACAGAATATTTCCAATTTATATATAAGGTTATTTGGAATATATTATAAAATGATAATGCTCCCTAGTTGACAGTTGCTTAAAAATCAAATTAATTTTAATTGTCAAAAAATATCGACTCTAAACGTTCACTACTGTCACTCACTTTTTAATCTCCATCGATTTTAGAATCTAAGCCGCCACATATTTTAATATTTCCTTATTAGGAAGGATTGGGTAAAATTATTCTAATTTAATGTTCATTGGATGAATATTTCTTCCTTACCTCTTCCTTAATTGAAATCTTACTCAGATAAATATATTCAATATTTTATTATTTCAAATTCCCTATACATCGAATTTGTCAATACTTTTTCGCCATTTCGCATTCTAGTCTTCCAAAAGCAAATACCTACTTCTCAAGTACTTAACCTTAACGGTCGAATTAAAGACTTTCAAAACTACCACAAAATCTGATATCTAATCTAACGGAAGACTCTCCAAATACACATGGTCGAAAGACTTTACTGACGTTAAATCCTTCAATCATCCTATTAATAACTTCAAACACGGGGAATTTCAAATTCTCCCTGCTTATACGTTAAGCCATAATCGCATAATTCTGAAGAAAAAGGGAAAATCATGTATAGGGTCAGAACTTTGATCGTAATGGCACATTTGGAGCTTGTCACATCGGATTCGAATGATAAATAAAGTAATTGTCATAAAGTGTGCAAATATTTGAAATTTATAAAAAAATTGAACGTCTCCAAGTATATCATCTCAAATTTTACCCGTGTGAAGTTATCCACGGATTTTTTTTAACCATTCACGAATATTTTTTTACAAAATAAACTGTACTTTTGCAAAAAATTGTTAATAAAGGAGACATACTACCAAAACTGCTATCTACGGATATCAGTAAAACGTTGCGCCATGTACACGTCTCAAGTGACTCTAGAAAGAATAAAATTCCATTTAATAAACAATTCAAATACCTAATTAAATTAAATCACAAAATTTTTTGAAATCACGTAAAATACCATGTCGTATATTAAATTTATCCACCTTTTTCTATTTTCAATTGATACTTACAAAGAAACATTCTTCCAAATAATTCTCAATTTATTACCTGAAATTTATTCAGATAAAATTTTTATATATACATAGTTATTTTCCAACTAATTTTAAGCTGATCTAAAAAATCATTTGGCAAGAAAAAAAATTTATAAGACTTGGCCCTATGTTTGGTATAAGGCTGCAAAAATTGCAGAATAATACAATTATTTATTGAATTCACCTAGAAAACCACATCTAATATGGAAAACCATCTCATCAATTTTGAAAAGACTATTAAGATTTCTATTTTTGAAGTATGATTATTAAACTATACATCAAGAAAAAATTTAAAATACTGAAAGATGAATTTCGAGACCGACAACACAGAAATTTAAATATTTTACACTTAAAAACCCCAAACTTGTAAATATTGTTACAAAAAATTTTATAAACCACAACTAAAATGGAAAACCTTCTCTTCAATTTTGAAACGATTATTCAGATTTCTATTTTAGAAATATTACTCTCAAACTATAAATCAAAAAAAATTTAAAATACTGAAAGATGAAATTTGATACCGACAACCCAGAAATTTAAATATTTCATATTTAAAAACCCCAAACTTGCTTATATTGTTACAATAAATTCTATAAACAACAAAATATACGTTATTTAATAGTTATCGAACAAATACTTGAAGAATAAGGATCAATAATGGTAATAAAATAACTTTCTGAAGACTTCATGATAGAATTATTTATTGATTTCACCTAGAAAACCACAACTAAAACCGAAAACCTTCCCTTCAATTTTGAACAGACTATTCAGATTTCTATTTTTGAAATATAAATATCAAACTATATATAAAAAAAAATTAAAATACTGAAAGATGAAATTCGTGACCGACAACCCAGAAATTTAAATAATTCACATTTAGAAACCCCAAACTTGCTAAGATTGTTACAAAAAAATTCTATAAACAACAAAATATACATTATTTGATATAGTAAACAGTTATCGAACAATTACTTGAAGAATAAGGATCAATAATGGTAATAAAAGAATTTTCCGAAGACTTCATAATACAATTATTTATTGATTTCACCTAGAAAAACACAACTAAAATGGAAAACCTTCTCTTCAATTTCGAAAAAACTATTCAGAGTTCTACCTTAGAAACATTACTATCAAACTATACATCAAAAAAAATTTAAAATACTGAAAGATGAAATTTGATACCGACAACCCAGAAATTTAAATATTTCACATTTGAAAACCCCAAACTTGCTAATATTGTTACGAAAAATTCTATAAACAATAAAATATACGTTATTTAATAATGTAAATAGTTATCCAACAACTACTTGAACAATAAGGATGAATAATGGTAATAAAAGAACTTTAGGAAGACTTCATAATAGAATTATTTATTGATTTCTCCTAGAAAAGCACAACTAAAATGGAAAACCTTCTGTTCAATTTCGAAAAAACTATTCAGATTTATATGTCCCTTAGAGATTATACAAAGAAGCTTTATTTAGATTATTATGTCTAGTTCCAGCATGTGCCCTAGTGACGCACTGTATAATATAAACAAAATCTTTGACTTAAAGAAATTATGTTATCTGTGTGCATCTGTAAAATACCATACTAACTTACCTGCACATAGATATGAATCCAAAAATAAACACTTATATGAAGTTACTATGATGACAAAATCTTTATGTCAAATTTTTCCTATTAACACAACCAAAAGTTTTGTGAAATTAATGTCTGAAATATCTCTTCATTCTCTGCAATGTCTATCCACTTCATAGATTTCATGTATAATTATAGTGTTTTCTTATTTACCGAAACAGATATTGAGGTAAATTCGTTCATCTCTGGCATACATTTTTTAGTATTTATAATTAACAAAGTTGTTGGGTATACTAATGTTCAATTTGGGTTTAATACTACTGATTAACTGATTGTAGAATTCATTTTTATAGGAGAAATTGGTAAACATATTTGAAAAGCTTGTTTATATTTATATTTGACATAACAAAATGACATTTGTATTGTAACGTCAACTGACGCTGTTGTGAGGGACGATACAATTTGATGCTTTTAGGAACGGTGCTCGAAAATATCATTTTTATGAACTATTCGCAAATAGAGCATTCACAGCCTTGCGTATGCATGGCGTTGCGAACGACGTCAAGAATAAAGGCGGATTCCCATCTAAGCAGCATCGAGCGGCGCGGCGCAGAGCAGAGCAGCGCAGCACGAAGCAGTGTTTTCTGGCACCAATTCCCACCTAAGCAGCACGAGACAGTATACGCAGTACAGCGCAGCACAGAATTTTCAGTTTTTGTTATTTTGTTCTGGTCGTCAAGATGTCTTCATCTTCATCAGACGATTTTATGTTTCTTGCAGTTGCTGTATGTCATGAATTGAAAAAGAAAAAGAAAACTAAACGAAAATATTGGGTCCATGACATATTTCGTGCAAGATTGAATGAGGGTGAATTCCATACACTTTTCGCGCGTCTCCAGCAAGATGAACAGAAGTTCTATAAGTACTATCGAATGTCCCCACAAAAATTTAATGAACTATTCGATCTTTTGCGCATTCCTTTAACGAAACAAAATACTAAATTTCGGCAGAGCATCAGTCCACAAGAGAGGCTAACTGTTTTTCTAAGGTAAGCAAATGATTGATTTAATTAGTCCAAATATTTATTTTTAATTGATATGAAAACACAATTTTTTATTTATCGCAACAAAATAAACTGATTTTATGTTTGATAATATGATTGTAAAAATAAACACCAGTGAACAAAACAGTCCTAAGGAAACACATAGAAAAAATAAACTAAAACACATATCTCTTCACAAAAAAATGGGCAAGATTAGTGAAGTGTCTATCAGTGAGGTAATTGAGTTGCGAATTGTGAATAGTATGTCGAAGTTTCCCCGAAGAATGTAGACGATTCATCTTGTACAGAGCTTTGTTGTTGCATTGGCGGTCGAGTTTGTACAGATGGTGGATTCTGCATAGGTGACTGTATTTGCATTGGTGGCTGAAGTGGAAATGTCTCATGAATTTGGGAGGGTGTCTGAGTGTGACCCAGAATTTGACACTCACTAGAAGTTTGTGTTATCAAAGAGGAGGACTTTGAAAACATTTGCAATTCGTATGAATTTACTATTTGAAATACTTTACTTTTCACGGTAGCTTGCCATAGTGGGGGAAATGTAGCCGTTGTTTTGCCCATATTAATAAAAAAATCTATTAGTGGGCTATTTTCATTTCCTGATGGTTTTACAAGATCTTTGGTCTGCTTTTCTAAACGACTACGTTTTTTGTCATCAACATATTCTTTTAATATTTCCGGTATTGACTCATCATTTCTGACTGCAGCTTTCAATGTCTTACAACGCTGGACACTTTTGACATTTGTAACACGAGATGATGGTCTTGATGGAGTCTCTACGCTTGAAGAACAAGATGGTGTGTTTGGCTGTGACACAAAAGACGGAATATCTAAACTATTTTCGGCATCATAATCTTCACACAATATGTCTCCTCTTTGGCTTTGTGTATTATTTTCTACTCGAGTATCAACTTCATCGTCGTCACTAATATCTTCTTGCTGTATTTGGCTAACATTTGAATGAGTTCTAAAATAAATAAATCACTGGTTAATAAGTTCATAATGATAGCATATGAAAATATTTTCATACTCTCTGCCTTTAATATGAAGCTGAAGAAAAGCCATGGCATCCCAGTATTTCCATTTCTTGTTGCCTTTAGCAGCTTGTTCACTTTTTGTGTGGTTGTTTTTTGCTGCTCTCTGAAAAGCGTCTCTTAAAGTTTTCCATCTCTGCTTACAAACCTCGGCTACAAAAAATGTGTAATAGTATTTAACCAGTTGTAAAAAAATATATTTTTATATAGAATACATTATTAAGTATGGTGTTCTTTTTCAGGTTTTTGGCAACAGGGGTAGACTACCAGACACTTTCTTTTAACTTTAGAATAGGACACTCCACAATACACAAGATTATAAATCATACCGCCAATGTTATTTGGGAGACTCTAGGACATATTGTAATGCCACAACCCACAACAGAGTTACTTCGGTATTGTGCAAACAAATTTGAAAGTACTTGGAATTTTCCTAATTGTGTGGCTGCGATAGATGGCAAGCATGTTACTATACAAGCACCTCCCAGAAGTGGATCCTTGTATTTCAACTATAGGAAATCATTCTCAGTAGTGTTATTGGCGATGGTAGACGCAGAATACAGGTTCATTGCCGTGGATGTTGGAGCATACGGTAAAAATAGCGATGGTGGGATATTTACTGCTTCGAATATGGGAAAAAGTCTTAAAAATGGAACATTTGGAATGCCTAAGGATCGACCAGTTACTGTAAATGGCGAACCTTTACCACATGTAATAGTGGGAGACGAAGCGTTCCCTTGTAAAACTTATTTAATGAGACCTTACTCAGGACGTGGATTGTCACAAGATAAAAGAATTTTCAATTATCGTCTCTCCAGAGCTCGTAGAGTCTCCGAAAATGCCTTTGGGATTCTTTGTCAAAAGTTTAGAATATTCTTAAATAAAATACAGATTCACCCAAAAAATGCAGATAAAATAATTTTATCTAGTCTTTGTTTGCATAACTTTCTTAGAAATGACAATGTCTTCTTGACCGTACTAGAGCAAGAGAGAACAGACAATGAAGCACCAGTTTTTACAAGTATATCGAACATTGGTGGAAAATGCTCCAATGAAGCACTCAAAATACGAGATGCATTTAAGGGATATTTTAACTCTGATTCAGGGGCAGTTTCTTGGCAAGAAGATGCAATTAATATAGGAAATACTTAAACTAACTGTAAAGTTATTTTATAATTGTATGGTAATAAATAAAGTAAATTACCCGTTACTTATTAGTTTTCAAAATAGTGCCTGTAAATGTCATTACTAATTATATCTTAACTAGGACCCATCGTAACTATGAGTACATTGTATTAAATGGATAGTAACAGCAATAACAATTTATTATAAATTAAATAATTAATATAAATACAATAAATTAACACTTACCCTTTTCATTAAGTTTGTTACCAATTTCAGTCCAAATTATTTCTCTCCTATGTTGGTTACTATAATTTTTATGAGCCATGTCATATAGCTCACTATATTCAGCTACAAGAACGATAAGTTTATCAATTTTTTCTCCGTCCATAGTTAACAATCACTTCAAAACAAACAAGTTGGAACAACTTGCTGCCTGCGCGCGAATCTTCCAATTCCCACTTGTCCGTCAACAAGCAGAGCGGCGAGTTTACGAGCGACATTCTGCATGCCAATGCTTCGCGGGAAATTAAAATTTTGCAGCGCCGCGCTGATCTGTTCGGCGCTGCAACGCTCTGCTTAGGTGGAAACGACCCCATTGAATTATACGTATCCAATTGTAAGCAGCATTTTGCTGCTCTGCTCTGCGCCGCGCCGCTCGATGCTGCTTAGATGGGAATCCGTCTTAACGCCTCGATTCCAGATTCAGGGCATCAGTGCGGATGAAACTCAATCATCGACCACCACACCTGCAAGAAATGAATCACCGGTAGCGACATTGATTCTCTTTCCGGCGCACAGTCGTAATCTTTATGAATTTTTTTTGACGTTATAAAAAATACTCACATCACAACATTTTGTTAATTGGTTTCTAATTATGTGTTCTTTGAAATAGTTAAGGAAAATTTGAAAACATCTTGGAGCTTCGATTCAAAACGAACGATTCGCGTCGGCGCACAATCGTAATCTTATAACGAGAAAAACCTACAAACCCTCACAGTGCTCGTTATAGGTATGCGGGTTGTCTCACGTGGTACAACCCGTGCTCGCCAGTCGACTAGCTTCGAGTCGAAGAAGGGGTGGATTCTTCAAAAAAATTATTGAGTATACATAAAGGGCGCCAGAGAAGTTTTGGCAAGCACCCAAGACTTCCTAAGTTAGCCCACAACTCCTCAGTGGGTTAACAACACTCACTACACACTCCAAAGGTTAAACTGATAGGTAAATTATCATAAATAAATAAAAGTCAGCAAATACACCCTGATTGAAATTTTAATTAATCTTGGTGGACCAAAGGTCTCTTTCCAAAATATATGATACAATATCATTACCAAAAGAAAAATATTATAAAAAAAAATCGTCTGAGCTCAGCTGAAGGCTGTAATCTCAGGGTGCAGTAGAGCTGAGGGCCCCAAACTACACCGATGTCTCAAAGCGAAGATTCTAGAGAATCGATCAAATTGTTCATGTACAAAATTCCAAAAATTACAACGATAATATATTATATATATGTCCAAAAAAACACCAATGTACAGTTACAAGGGTTCACACTTCCGCAATTTATACCAATATAATGGTTGCATAAGCCAGAAATTTAAATTACAACGAGTTTAGCGTTGCTGGAGAATATACAGCTCAAAATTATATACGGCGCAAAATTATATACAAGAAACCATTAGAAATAGGCAAAAAAAAAACTACTAAATACCGCTATACTAGGTACGTACCAAGTGTTCCAGCGTATCTTAATCTATGCGCAAGATTTCAAAATATTTTAAATACAAAATTCAAGTAAGGAAAAAAAATAAATAAAACTTAATATAAAAAAAACGGTAATTTGTGAAGCATAGATGTGAATTTACTACTGAGTTTAAAGAAATAAGAAAGGAAAACTGTAACCTTTCCTTTCCCGGCACCAGAACAGGAACTGAAATTCCTCCAGATTAATCCAGGCCTCCTGGAACTGGTCTCACCGACCCATTAAATTCCAATCAGCGTTTTTATGTCCATATACTAAAACCCCCCTTTTATTGAATCCTACCAGCTAACGCCGTCTACGGGAATTTTCCACGTGTTTTCTTAAATCCATCAATTCTACTGGAATCCTTCGGTCATCGGCACCCCCTGGTCCAGTATATTATTGGGTCAGACCTTCGATTAGTTAAATCGAGCGATATTTTCTTCCCCTATGTAAAATTTATCAGGCTTTCCGTGAAATAGCGTTATGGCTCCCAGAGCACATGCAAATATCTTTTGTTCAGATGTGTGTTCACACCTTGACGGCAAATGGAGGACTGAAATTTTTAACTCGGTTCCGACAGCGCTGTGACTTCTCTCAGTCGACAGGTTAGCCAAATTAAATTTACAACGGCTCGGCGAATTTTTCGCGTTACAGATTCCCCCCCTTTCGTCAAAGAAAATTAACCCGGAAAGGTTAATTTTCATCGTCAGGCGGTTGCGTAGAGTATGGTTTCAAGTCCTTGCAGTGCCATACTCCTGCTGTAGCTCCATCCTTATCGTGTAACTCATACGTCCACGGAGATACCCTCTTAGCTATCGAGTAGGGCCCTATATACTTAGGCGCTAGCTTACGCGTGTAATACCTCGCAGCATCCGAAAGGACAAAATTCCTCTTCCACACTAAATCGTGCGGGAGATACTCAACATGCCTACGCCGCAGATTATGGCTATCACAAGCCTTCTGATTGGCATCCTCTAACCGTTTCCTGATGTCAGCGAACAATTTCCTAAAACTCTCATTACGACTACTCTCGGGAGTTCTCACACTATCTCCCAGATCTAAATCTGAATTATCAACATAATCGGCCCCAGACAACAGCATAGACCTACCAAAATTAGCGAAATACGGTGTTACCTTCGTGACTTCATGAGTAGATGTTCTAATCGCACATCCTATCTGAGCGAGATGCTCGTCCCAACAACGATGATTATCCGAGACATAGGAAGCCATCATAGTCTTAATCACACAGTTAACTCTTTCACACGGGTTAGCCCTCGGATGATAATTGGCATTCAGCTTGATACGACAGCTATATCGGGAAGCTAAACTTCGGAAAAGATTACTACGATATTGGGGACCATTATCACACAAAATCACCTTGGGTACCCCATATACAAGAAATACTTCATCTTCAATCTTACGGGCAACGGCCGCTGCCGACGCTGTTCTAAGTGGGTATATCAGCACATACTTGGTCAAATAATCCGTAACGACAAGGATGAAAGAATTACCTCGTTTCGACCTAGGAAGAGGCCCCATCAGATCTGTGCAAATCATTTCCCACGGCCTGCTAGGCTTTGGATGAGACGCCATCTTATCAACAGGTTTACCTTGTGACACCTTATGCGCCGCACACACCTCACAACGATTAACATACCTAGCGACGTCAACCCTCATTTTCGGCCAGTAAAAACGCTCAGCTACTCTGTGGAAGGTTTTAAAAATACCCGTATGTCCAGATGTGGGAGGGACATGGGCTTCCATGATTATACGCGACCTACCAGCCTTGGGAACTACCAGTTTCCAAGATTCACCAGGCGACAGCGGTTGTGTGTACTTATTGACAACATGTTTGAAGAGGAGATTATCCTTCACACGCCAATCCGGGAATTTAAGTTGATTACTAGCGACATTCTTCACCATCTTACAATACCACTTATCATTGGTTGTATCAAACAGAGGGGGCGGTACCTCTTCAGATGAAACCTCTACAGACACCTCATCGACCACAGGGACGGACCGAGAAAGAGCATCTGGTACCACGTGTTCACGACCTTTGCGATGTATAATTTGGAAGCTATACTGTTGCATTTTGACTGCCCATCGGGCTAGACGACCCTTCGGACTCTGCAACTTCTGTAGCCACAGTAGGCTATAGTGATCCGTAATGACGGTAAAAGAAACACCCTCTAAATAAGGCCGAAGTTGTTCAAGTGCCCAAACCACAGCGAGACATTCGCGTTCAGTGGTGGAAAAATTCCGTTCTTGGCGAGTAAGAGATCTACTTAAATAGCAAATAACCTTGTCACCATCCTCGTGAGGCTGACTCAACACAACCCCTAAACCATAACCACTACTATCGGTCTGTACAACAAAGGGTTTATTAAAATCGGGACACGTAAGAATCGGCGCAGAAACCAAACATTCCTTAACACGACGAAACGAAGACTCACATTCAGAAGACCACACAAAAGGACGATTTTTCCTCAGAAGACCCGTAATGGGGACCATGATGGTTGAAAAATTAGGTATAAATCTCCGGTACCAGGAGAAGGTTCCAACCACACGACGAACTTCCGTAATATTACGAGGAGTCGGTAACTCCAACATTGCCTTCACCTTATCCGGATCCACATGCAACCCAAAACGATCAACTACATACCCAAGATACTTCATTTCAGGACGACAGAACTGACACTTATCCACGCTAACAGTAATTTTAGCATCCGCTAACCTCTTAAAAACCTCTTCGAGTACCCGTACATGTTCTTCGAAAGTTTGCGTACAAATAACCACGTCGTCAAGATGGACAAAAACATGCGGTTCAAGATCATGGCCTAAAACATTGTCTATAAGCCTCTGCCAGGTAGCTGGGGCATTATGTAAACCAAATGGTAGTCGTTTGAACTGGAATAGACCCCTATTAGGTACCGTAAAAGCCGTGTATTGCCTTGAAGATTCGGCTACCGGAACTTGCCAATAAGCGGACTTGACATCTAAACTAGACAAATATTTAGCCTCACGCAACTTCTCTAAAGTATCCGTTACCAGGGGAAGAGGGTAGCTATCTCGAACAGTGACAGCATTCAACTTCCTGTAATCAACGCAAAATCGATAGGAATCATCCTTCTTCCTGACCAACAAAATTGGAGAAGCCCACGGACTATTGCTGGGTTCTACAACACCTAACTGCAGCATCTCATCCAATTCAGCATCGATATGCCTCTGTACAATGGGATTGACCCTATAATATCGCTGCTTGATGGGGGGACTAGAAGTTACTATCACGTGTTCTACTCTATCGGTACACCCTAGACCTTTTCCCATAATTTCCATATTCCTATCAATCACCGCTTGAAGTCTCTGCTGTTCCAAAGGAGTGAGTACTGTTCTAGACGACACATGTTTCACACTATTTATCAACACAGGATCTGCCGAAAAATGCCACTCGTCATGGCGAAGATCTGGGACGACGCCCATCAAATTCCAAAAATCTATACCAAGGATCAAAATATGAGTTAATTCAGGGACAACCAGAGCCTCAATCAACCGCATACGACCCCTCAAAACCACGGGCAACACTACGGTTCCAATACTCTGTAACACATTACCATTTGCCACTGTACAATTAGTCGTCCTACTTTTATCCAAAGTCAACCCTAAACAAGAAATTACCTCATATCCCTTACCTCCTAAAACAGTTCTTGAAGCGCCCGAATCCAAAAGTCCTAATAAAGTTTTCCCTAGGATATCTATCTTAAGATAAGGACGTTCATCATTCGCAGCGTGATCCAGTACGTAATCTATGGCGACACGGAAATCATCGACCGGGGGGTTTTCACTGACGCACTCTACCCGATCATTCAAGCACGTCTTGGTTCGTTTACGCTGGCTAATTCTGGAAGAGCAATCAGGACAAGTCCTAACCGTGAATCCTTCTTTCTTACATCTAAAACAATATTTTACACTGGCAGCCTGCAGACACCCTACAGCCCGATGTCCAGGCTGTTTACAACGAAAACACACCGTCTCTCTAGGGGCGGAAGACGAGATGGAGTTATGTGACGCTCTGATCTCAGCCACTGGTTCCACTTGCGAGGTTACATACGCGAGGTCTGGCTCCAAACAATTCGATCTCCTCGAAGGTACACTATAATTTTCAATAGCCGATTTTCTGGCTTCCAGTCTACGACCCAGAGTCAACAATTCCCGCACACTATTAACCTCTACTAGACCCAAATGATTTTGATAATACGGCGCGATATTCCTCAACAAACTTTTGAGTTGCGTCTCCTCTGAAATAGGGCAAGACAGCCTTTTAAAATAACCAGACATCACAGCCAAGTAGATTCCCATGCTTTCGTCCGGACCTTGAGTCCTCCTTTTGATTTCCTCGAACAGTTTCTCATTGTAATCTACCGATAAATACTCTTCCCGTAATAGATCCACGAACTCATCCCAAGAGTTTACCTCTTCTCTATAAGCTAAATAAAACTGATAAGCCCTACCAGAAAATAAATCGATACCACTAGCTAACAAAATTTCCTTATCCACATTACGCGAAACTCGATACTCTTCCACTTTTTCCAGAAAGCTCGATAGTGAAATACCTTTGGGATCTCCAGAAAACACCAAACCCCACTTGCTAGGCAAGATCGTCTTAATACTAGACAAGTTCCTCGACGCATTACCAGGATTAGGAAGTGGTCTGACTTCATTGAGAGTCGATCTACGGATAGTTGACAAATTTGCAAAGGACGGCCCAGGTTGAGAGAGGATTTCCAATTGGGGGGGTTGAGATTGACGAGAACGCTCATGTCTAGAAGCCTTACTTCCCAATGATTCGTATAAGGAGAGAGCTTTAGCCATTAGTTCATCTACTTTTGCCCTCTGTCGAACACCAGCATCACCTGCTTCGAAATTAGTCGCACGTTCCAACCGACCTATGACATGCACCAACTGACTCTGTAACTTCTGGAAACTACCACTCACACGAGTTTCGTTGAACTCTTCTACACCGGGCTCAATCTGATCTAACTTATTCTCAACTGCGCTCAAGTCTTCGGCAGCTGTATACGGATACTCTGGCGGATCTATACTATCATCTTCCTTCTCTACCTGCAACGCTAAAGTTAAACTACGCCGCATCTCAGACACCGTGCCACTTGCAATACCACGTATTGTCAACTCATACACAAGCTCATCCTGAACCAACCGATTAACCACAAACCTACGAGACATTTCTTCTTTTTAAGTTTAATCTGACAAGCAATCCAGGCAACAAACCAATTTCCAACCTAGCGGAACAATAATTCTTCACCGACACACCTGTACCTCAAATGGTCTCCCTCCAACTGAAACCTAATAAGGAATTTAAAACCCAAATCCAGATACCGAATGTCCAAAAGTCCCTATTTGTCCAAACAATATCTCCAACCCACAGAGTTTCCACGAAGTGTGTACTTCTCGAACCGACGCAACGTTCCTTCCTCAAAAGCGATTCCAAAATACAGGAGTCCACAAGCCCAAGGCACCACTTCCAAACACCGACCCGCTAAGGTTCGAACCCACAATGCAGCCTACAATCGTCGAAAGTCAAATAAACTTACCATAAAGCAAAGTATTTACGAATTCAGTTACTGTTCTGATACTAAAATTTATACACAGTGTGACCCAATATGTAACTCACCTTTTAAATTTACAATATCTATAAATTACAAATATTATACAATAGATAATCAAATAAAATTTTCAAAATTACAATTTTTATTGAAACAATAATATCGATATCAGAAATCTTCTTAGTCACTTGCTACCTGAAAAAGAAGAAAAAAAACAAAACGCATCAAACAATGAACAATCTGTCCGTTTCCTGTATTGAAACTTCAATTTAATATTTAACACTGCTTAACAAAATTAGGTGAATTTGTTTACCACTTACGCCCCATAAAACAATTCCCTTCAAGACCTCAAACCCCAGATTTACTACAAACACTTAAATCTGGCACTATCAATAACTAATTAAGAGAAATTATTTCCGGGTTACGCCCACAATTGAAACAATTACCTTCAAAGTTAAGCAATCCCCAGATTTACTATAAAAAAAACCCAATTAAATCTGGTGCAATAGATTACAAAAGATACAATAACTGAAGTTAAATCTACAATGACTGAGTTTCTAAGAAAAAGTTGAAAATTTATCAAAGTTTAAAAAAAAGATAAAATCTACAATATTGAATTTTTCAAAATTCCAATAATCAATCAGTATGAAAAGAAAATAAATGTTGCCCACGAACCAATAAACTCTTTTTTGATTTGTACTATAAAATTTTCAGTTTGATATATATTATGATCTCACAGAATAAGGTAAGTTGCTTACAAATTACGTCCAATAAAACAATTCCCTTCGAATTGAACACAACCCCAGATTTACTAAAAACACTTAAATCTGGCACAATCAAAACATATTAAGAGAAATTATTTCCAGGTACGCCCCAATAAAACAATTACACTTAAATCTGGTGCTAAAAATAAACTGAAAATAAATCTGCAAATTTAACTTATCAAACGTTCAAGTTTAATCAAATGGCTACAACTGAAATTTTGATTTTTAAAGTTTAAGTTTAATCAAAGATGCTAAAAAAAATTTAATTTCAAAAGTTTAAGTTTAAATTACAGGATATGTATTGCTGACAATAAAAAAAAATACTAACGGCCCCACGTTATGGGCACCAAAAACATATAACGAGAAAAATCTACAAACCCTCACAGTGCTCGTTATAGGTATGCGGGTTGTCTCACGTGGTACTACCCGTGCTCGCCAGTCGACTAGCTTCGAGTCGAAGAAGGGGTGGATTCTTCAAAAAAATTATTGAGTATACATAAAGGGCGCCAGAGAAGTTTTGGCAAGCACCCAAGACTTCCTAAGTTAGCCCACAACTCCTCAGTGGGTTAACAACACTCACTACACACTCCAAAGGTTAAACTGATAGGTAAATTATCATAAATAAATAAAAGTCAGCAAATACACCCTGATTGAAATTTTAATTAATCTTGGTGGACCAAAGGTCTCTTTCCAAAATATATGATACAATATCATTACCAAAAGAAAAATATTATAAAAAAAAACGTCTGAGCTCAGCTGAAGGCTGTAATCTCAGGGTGCAGTAGAGCTGAGGGCCCCAAACTACACCGATGTCTCAAAGCAAAGATTCTAGAGAATCGATCAAATTGTTCATGTACAAAATTCCAAAAATTACAACGATAATATATTATATATATGTCCAAAAAAACACCAATGTACAGTTACAAGGGTTCACACTTCCGCAATTTATACCAATATAATGGTTGCATAAGCCAGAAATTTAAATTACAACGAGTTTAGCGTTGCTGGAGAATATACAGCTCAAAATTATATACGGCGCAAAATTATATACAAGAAACCATTAGAAATAGGCAAAAAAAAAAACTACTAAATACCGCTATACTAGGTACGTACCAAGTGTTCCAGCGTATCTTAATCTATGCGCAAGATTTCAAAATATTTTAAATACAAAATTCAAGTAAGGAAAAAAAATAAATAAAACTTAATATAAAAAAAACGGTAATTTGTGAAGCATAGATGTGAATTTACTACTGAGTTTAAAGAAATAAGAAAGGAAAACTGTAACCTTTCCTTTCCCGGCACCAGAACAGGAACTGAAATTCCTCCAGATTAATCCAGGCCTCCTGGAACTGGTCTCACCGACCCATTAAATTCCAATCAGCGTTTTTATGTCCATATACTAAAACCCCCCTTTTATTGAATCCTACCAGCTAACGCCGTCTACGGGAATTTTCCACGTGTTTTCTTAAATCCATCAATTCTACTGGAATCCTTCGGTCATCGGCACCCCCTGGTCCAGTATATTATTGGGTCAGACCTTCGATTAGTTAAATCGAGCGATATTTTCTTCCCCTATGTAAAATTTATCAGGCTTTCCGTGAAATAGCGTTATGGCTCCCAGAGCACATGCAAATATCTTTTGTTCAGATGTGTGTTCACACCTTGACGGCAAATGGAGGACTGAAATTTTTAACTCGGTTCCGACAGCGCTGTGACTTCTCTCAGTCGACAGGTTAGCCAAATTAAATTTACAACGGCTCGGCGAATTTTTCGCGTTACAATCTTTATGAATTTTTTTGACGTTATAGAAAATACGTCATACACATCACAATCACAATTTTTATTCAATTGGTTTCTAATTAGGTCTTCTTTGTAATAATTGAATAATTTTATCTTTATATTTGTACAAGAGGAACTATTTGAAAACTTTTTATTAACTTAATCTTTAATGTTTGGTAGTAAAATTATGTAGGTTACTAAAATGTCATTATTTGTTTCCTATATTATATTTTTTTGCAAAAGTACAGTTTATTTTGTAAAAAAATATTCGTGGATGGTTAAGAAAAATCTGTGGATAACTTCAGACGTTTAATAGGTTTGGGGTAGTTTTAAAGCTCTTCTCTTTGAAATCGACGTGGAATCGGACAATTTGGCAGATCTATTGAAAAATTTATATTAAAATAATATTCGATTGAATCATTCCTAGGAAGATTCATTAGAATCAATTACACCATTTGAATTTTAATAAGATGGAACTGTTTTATGTATTAAACATTAACAGTTCCCTACCTAAATAAGAGCAACTTAGGAAAAGAAACCTACCCCAAAACGCTGGTAGTCGAGTAAAATTTTGTTCGATATCTTTGTTAAAGTTAAAATAAAAATATTACTAAAGCAATGAAATGACCGATCCGAGAAATTATGTTTGATTCTAAATACATATTGCATATTGTGAATGATAAATAGGTGAATATACCAGCTAAACTATTTAATGAAATTTTGTTTTCCATTTTCTAGCAAGAAAGAGCCTTCAATTTAAACTGAAAATCAAATGTGCGCTACTGCATGACGAAAATTTTAGGGGAAAACTCGAATGGTGCCGAATGAGTACGTTCGCAGACTTGGGTGTCGCTTATCGATTTTGTGAATACCCCAGGGAGCTGTACGGGGCCGCGCTTTCCGTATTTCGGTCCTCCTTTGAAGTAGCAAATACCTATGGACTTATAAAGGGATGCAGAGGCGCATCCGGATAAGTTTTACTAAAGAATTTTCATATCGTCCAAAAATTAAATACCAACGCTATAAAAATGTATCCAAAACATAAGTTTCGCCTAAAGCTATTAGTTATTTATGTAGGATATATAAATTATCCTTATCTTCAGTGAGAATTTAATGTATAAATTAAACTCAAGGAGTTCCAACAAATGAATACTACCACTAACATTCAAAAGTAGTTGTGGCCTCGATAATTCAGCTGAATCATAAAACTGTTTCATGGTTTGCAAATCCTCGTAATGCAAGTATGTTGTTCTGATTTTCAAGTGGTCTATTTGCGAATAAATATACAGTTATGTTGCAATAAGTAATCATGTTACTATTTAGCTTTTAGTGTAGAATATAAATAAAATTACGAAAACATTATTGAATTACCTACAGCATAAATAATGCGGTAGCTGTATTACGATTTAATATAATTCAGTGAATTGAAGCTCATTTCCAATCAACAAAAGGTATCAGTTGAAAGCTCAAAAATATATTGGAAATTATGTAAGAATTTCTCAAGAAACGGCACACCTACTAATTATGTATACAGTGCTTCTCAAAAGTCCCCTCCCTCTTTTCTTTTGAACGGTGATACTTAGACTGATGATAGTTGGAGCGTCAAAATGAACTATTGTAACCTTCTCTACTAGTGGTAACAGATGACGCAACAGGCATCGATGACGTCACCAGGCAATTTAAACCAATGATATTAAATAGGCAAGTGACGCTGAAACGTTCACTTAGCAGTTAACATTTCTAATAGAGTTTTCAATAAATAATTCAGCGATGAATGTTAAATTTATTGGTGGAATAGACCACACGTCCTTCCTTGCCAATGTTTTAAACAACTATTTAAATGTTGGTGGAATAAACTGTATAGATATCTCACAGAAAAAAATCCTGAATAGAAATTCGGAATGCGGGACTATACGAGAGATTGTAATAGAGAATGGTAGTCGCAGAAATCCTGATAAAAGTTTTAAATATTCTGTATATTTATTAAAAAAAACTTGTTCTAAGAACAAATTCGCAGGGATTACTGCGATACCGCCAGGAATAATTTAATTATATCGGTAAATTTAACTAAAATCACCCGACGGAAGAACTAAGATGAAGATTTGTCGGCAATTTGTATTGACTCACAAGAAATAGTGTTTCCATAAGAGCCAATTCATGATCTAGATACTCAACTATGTATTATACTGAGAATTATTTAACCTAGGAAGATTTTATGGAGAATCGACTTCGACTTGCTACTTCAAGATAAGTAAAATTATATTGTATGGCTTCACCATTCATATTTGTACAGCTCGTTTCAGTTTTAATTTATACTTTCTTTTTCTTCACACATACACACTTTTACTAACCAATTATTGTCAAACTATGTAACACGTTTAAATATTTTTTCATTCATTATATTCATACATATTAGTAGTCTGTTGTTTTATTTATTATACAGGAAGACCTGAGAAATAGCCTTCAGCACATTTTTTTTTCATAAGTATTGTCTAAAAACTAGCAGAGCACAGCAGGTAAGAGTTGACTGATTAAGGAGGTTGATTTTTTTCTAATTTTGTTTAGGAACAAAGTTAGTGGCGCCCTTTCTATTGATGTAACTTTACTGTTTTTTAGTTTTTCTCTCTCTCTCTTTCTCTTTCTTTTTCACATTTTTTTTCTCTAATTAACTACTTTCAGATAACAGAGCCCTGGGAACTGGCTCCGTTATCTCCAATCTCTTTGTCAGTTTGGAAAGAACCTACTCTCTTTTAATTCTTTCAATTATTTAAATAATTTTTACCCTGAGAGTAAGAGGTTTTTGTTTCAACACCTTGTTTGAAAGGTATTTAGAATACCTATTCAATTATACTAATTTTTTATGGATTTATGATTTTTTTGATGGTTAAAATAAATAAACACTAAAATTTGAGTTTCGCTTTTAATTAATAAATATTTAAGAACAAGTAATTGTACAAAATGTGCTCCATCTACTTCCTGGCAGTGAAACATCCTATTATTAAACTCTTGTCGGACTCGATCAAATATGTCAGGGGAAATTCCCTACATTCTTCTGGATGTTGAAACTGTTAATCAATAGCTGAGAGCAATTTTGACTATTATCAATAATATTACTCGAAAATGTTTCATTCATCGTCACTACTTTTAACTTTTGAGATATCACTTCAATATACAGTGTGTCCACGTAAGTTGGCGGCATATGGGAAACTTTTTTATTATTAATCTTACGAAAAAAAGTTATTCTTTATAAAAAGTTCTGCATGGTCCAAAACCTACAATTCAATCATCAGATGTTAATTTTTTTCTGTCGTATACGAGGTTTGTCAAAAAATGTGATTTTTGCTCTAGAGTAAAGTACCTTTCTTTTTGACAATATCGAAAATTGTTACAAAGAAAAGATGTTTAGTATTAAAAATAGCTTTCAAATATTCAACATTGTTTATTTACATTGGAAAAATATTTTTTCTACATTTTCTCTGCGATTACGTTGGGAATTCAAGTTTGCATGCATAATTAATCTGGGATGCACTAGCATTTTTTACAACTGATAATTAAAGTAGGCTTTGCGAACTGTCTAAATATCGAACATTCGAAAAAATGTCAACAATCGTATTTCAAAAAGTGCCACGGTATAAACACTTTTTTTAGGCAGTCTAACAGTGTTTTTCATAGTTTTTAGAGATCCGTATTGTACAGTTTTATGTTTGACAGACGTATTTGTTTATGA
Source organism: Galeruca laticollis (assembly GCA_963921935.1). Taxonomy (NCBI): domain Eukaryota; kingdom Metazoa; phylum Arthropoda; class Insecta; order Coleoptera; family Chrysomelidae; genus Galeruca; species Galeruca laticollis. Next base: position 56,096,399 of record OY998181.1, read on the forward strand.
AAAGTTACACATGCCACCAACATTAAGTCTGGAAGAGAAAATGGAGATTGTGCTAATAGTGGGTGATAAGTATTTTCGAGAAACAGCAGACATTTTTAATTTCCGACATCTAGATAAAAATATCCACAATATTTAATAAATTTAAGACTTATGGAGATGTACATAATAAATTTAGCAAAAAGCGCCAAAGCATGGTAGAAAATAATGACGTTGCGTTGCAAGTAATGCTCTCTGCAACTGAGCATCCTAAATATCCTTTGCGAAAAAGGGCATCTCCATTGCCAATGGATATAAAAAAAGTACAGTTTCAAAGATTCTGAATAAATACAAATATCACCCTTACAAACCTCAAAAAATTCATACAAGACCAGGAGATAATGATAGACGATTTGAATTATGTTGTGACATACAGGGAATCCTAGTAGATAACCCATTTATGTCAAGGTGTATTATTTTTACGGATGAAGCAACATTATCATCAAATGGGACAGTTTCTAGGCAAAACTGTCGTTGGTGGAGTGATACAAATCCACAATTTACGTTGAAAACTCGGGACCAATATTCGTTCAAAACAAATGTGTGGTTCGGAATGTATAAAAATCAAATAATTGGACCTTTTTTATCCGAGAAACTTTGAATGCTGATCGTTATTTGTGCTTTTTAAACAATAAAATAAATGATTTTTCGTACTTCCGGGCCTAAAGTGACAACTTCACTCCCTTGTGACAGGTACTAAAATGTCACATTAAATCCATCCGGGATTAAATATTGACGACACTCCCGGAACGATTAAATCACAAACAAACGAATTTAAGGGATATTTTATTGAAAAATATAATTAATTAGAATGGTAATTAACGTTAATATTCAAATTTACAATGACACTAGTAATGACAATGTTTCTAAATTATAACTGTCACAACGCAATGTTACTATGGTAACTTATTTTAAAGACAGTTTATTAAATGAGTTGAAGAGAGAAAAAACTGATTGAAATTATTGAAATAATTAATAAAATCATACCGGAAGTACGAAAAGTATCGTATATACCTTGCGACTGAAGTACATTTAATCCTTCAGGTAAATTATGGCCCTCCCTGCGGTCGGGCCATAAACTTTACCTTCAGGATTAAATGTACTACTTCAGTCCCGCGGTATATAATATACTATTCTTGATAACCGTCCCTTACTTGAACGTCAGCATATATGGTTCCAGCAGGATGGTGCCCCATGTCACAGCAGATTAGATGTAAGTCGATACATTCACAATATTTTGAATGAAAGGGTTTTTCCTTGTTTGTCGGAAATTCCTTGGCCTCCGCAGTCTCCAGATTTAACCCCACTCGATTTTTCTTGTGGGGTTACTTAAAGCAAAAAGTTTACCTTCAAAAGCCATTTCAAGATGTTGACCATTTAGAGAGAATAATTGCAGAAGCGGTTCGTAATATAACTCCCCGTATGGTTAGAAATGTCTTTTGTAATAGAACTGTTACAAGTATAAACAGAAATGGAGGATATGTGGAGGCATTAGTAAATTGAAGAAAGTGATTATTCATTAGTATTTATTGTAATAAAGTGAATTATGCATACAACTTGTTATTCATTTAAATGCATCGTTAGAATGTTACAAACTAGTCATTAAGTAACTTAATGGTTATCAGTGTTCGATGAAAATTAAGAGATAATTGTTTTTAAAAGTTTATTTAGAATTATTTAATCAAATTTATAATTAATAAATGCAATTCATTAATGTGCAAACTTACAATTTCCAACGTAATCGCAGAGAAAATGTAGACACTGCAATTTTCATCGTCTTCCTCGATTGTAAGTAATAATTTTCAATTCTTGTTATTTGTATTGACATTCAATAATTTATTGTAGAGTTCCTGATGAAGAGTCAATAAAGAGTCCACTTTTTATTTCTCCTTTGGCTGAAGACCCTATTAAGAATTTTGATTTCCTTAACTTAGTTAGCCGCCTAATACTCAACTTCTTCTTTCATGTTTTAAAGATATTTTTAAAATAGTTATTTGTTTTACTAGGCATAAAAGCACAAGATTTAATGCCGCGGCTGGTGTTTCATAGCCGAGCATAGCAAGGCTATGAAACCAGCCAAGGCATTAAATCTGCTTTTCTGCCGTGTGCAACATATAATTTTTTCTTCAAATTTGTTCCAATTCCACGCAAAATCGACTTTTTCATATTTAAATTGCATTTCATTATCAATATCCAAATAACTAAATTATTTTATCAAAGGTAACTGGGCCCTGCGTTACTATGTTTACCGCTGATGACGTTTGTTGAATATGTTTGTTTACTGTTTACTTTGTCATTGTCAATTTTGAAAAGTTGTCATGTTAGAAATGGATTTACTGCGTGAGGATGAATTGATGCAATTAACACCACCTGAGATAAGAGACCAGGCGCGAGATGTGGAATTTAACCTTTTACCGGAAAAATCAAGAACTGTATATGAACTCACATACAACAGATTCATGGAATATAGACAGAAGAAAAATATAGAATCTTTCTCTAAAAATGTGCCGATTGTCTATTTTTCCGATCTTTCAAAGAAAATGAAGCCTTCAACGTTATGGTCTACCTATTCGATGTTGAAAGCTACCCTGAACATAAAAAATAACATTGATTTGGCAAAATACCTGAAGTTACGGGCTTTTTTGAAACGCCATTCAGACGGTTTCCATGCAAAAAAATCCCGAGTTTTTCAAAGAGAAGAAATCGAGAAATTTTTATCAGATGCCCCAGATGAACTGTATTTGTGTACGAAGGCAGGAATATATTGAAAATGATCTATTATGGATTAAAGAACTAATTTTCAATTTATATTTTAGGTTGTACTTATTGTTGCAGTCGCTGGGGCTTGTAGATGTGATGAGCTTTTGCAAATGAAAACAGATGATATAAATGATATGGGCGACAAATTGCTAATTATGCTACCAAATACTAAGACCAAAATATCCAGATCTTTGGTAGTAACGGAATATTTAAGCGTTTACAGAAAATATGCAGCCTCCAGACCCTCGAATTTACATAATCGGCGTGTCTTCTATAAGTATGCGAACGGTAAAGCACATCATCAATTCATTGCCATTCACAAATTCGGTAAAATGCCAGAAGAAATTTCTACTTTTCTGGGACTATCCCATGCGAAAGAGTATATCGGGCACTGCTTTTGCAGAACTTCGGCCACGTTGCTGGTGCATTCTGGTGGGGACATAACAATGTTGAAGAAACATGGAGGATGGAAGTCTTCCGCTGTCGCGGAAGGCTATATTGAGGACTCGCTAGCCAATAAGTCGAACATCGGCAATAAAATATTTTCTGGCGTTTCCGGTGTATCAAAGCTATCTAAATACACAATAGTCTAAAAAAATTTCGTATTATTGTAATACAAGCAATGACAAACTTCTAAATTATCTTTATGTCCCATATTTTTGTTGATTATTCACTACAGTGATATTTTCAAAAGTTTAATACAATAAAATTCAAGGAGACCTCGTATCTATTTCCGATTTGCGAATAATAAGAAACCATTAACTATATTTCCGCAATACCCAATTTTTATTCGTTTCCCATTGAAACTCTCGTAGCGTGGAAAATGATGACAGATTCCTTTGCCAAGTTTTCTTTAGATCTATCTATCGTCATTCCTTCTCAATTTTCCATTATCGTTCTGTCAAAGAGAAGAGGAAACCCAGTTTTTGACGCAATTACCCCAATTAAAATCATCGCTCAATTCGTTTTACCTTTTGCCGCAAGGATTTCGAAAAGGGGACATTTTAATTGTCGGTTAGTGTCGTGAAAATCTATTTTGATATTACAGTAAACGAACGGCGTATTCTTTTATTTTAATAAATACCTCTTTATCTTGAGTATTCTGAATAATTAAAACTAGACCACCATGACTAACTATCAATTTTATTTTCTGAAATCTTAAATACTCGATTTGATTAAAAATGTCATTTATTAATTTGTTTTGATTCCATATTTACAATTATTGTAAAGATATTAAATGTGAATAATGTATCAGCCAGTGTTCTGGCGATCCTCAGAATTCTTGCATTCTTCCTCGGTGATAACATGGCTCCTTGCTAGTTTAGTATATTCATTTGTTATGGTTTGTTTTGTGACTCCTAGAATCTTTTGGCTGGAGTATCCCTGAAAACCGGCTAAAAAACAGATGTATGTCAAGCTAGCATAGCCATTAGAACGATATTTCTACCGATACCTTCGCTTACGTCGAAAATAAAATTTCGTCTCTAAAATCGGAAATCCAGAATAATATTACAACGATGGACGAGAAAATCAAATCTGACATTGAGAATAAGATGACAATGATAAACGAGAAAATCAAGGAATTAGAGTGAAATTTAAGAGCAAAAGACACGCCAGCACAAGAGAAGACTATTGAAAACTACGCAAGCCAGAAACACAACCCAAGATAGAATATATTAGCAGTTTTACCCGAGTCAAAGTACCAACGTTTCACGGAAAGAAGTCGTGGACCAATTATGTAGCGGCTAGAGTGAATAATTGGTCCGACAAGGAGAAGGTAGTAAACTTAACCATCGCGTTAAATGTACTTCAGACGTTACCACTTGAAACTGATGACTTCGAGCAGCTGAAGAAGAGGTTGGGAATGCGATATAGGCACGAACATCTAGAACATTTGTAACAATCCCAGTTAAAAAACCGAAGGCGGAAACGTGACGAATTCAAGAGGATGAACTGAATATTCCCCGACTAGTTCGATTTGCTTATTCATCAGCACCAGAGAACACGATGCAATGTTTGGGCATCCAGGCCTTTATTGACGGCTTATGTGACCACAATATGAAGAGGACGCTTCGATTAGTTCATCCCAAAATGATGGTAGATGTATTGACCGCTGCTCTTGAGTATGAAGCAGCCACGAAGGCTTCGGGGTACAACAAAGTTAGGACCATGCAAGAAGAAGGTAACGAAGTCAGACAACCAGATCGTCTACTTGATAAAGGGTATGGTATACAAGAAGCCGAAGATGATCAAATGCCGGCGAGCTAGGGCATGAACGCAGTTCGTCTGACCGCTCAATGACTCCTGCAATCCAAGAACTCCAGTCACAAGAAAAACTAGACAAATGCGAACATCGAGCTGGTGTGAATCACCGAAATGCCGACTATCTGCCTAGACAATCATGCCCTGTAGACTATTCTCACTGCAACAAGGGGGAATCTAAGGAAGTTACAGGTTCAATAATTACGGTTGTCAACGAAGAATGGTCACCCACCAGAATAATAGAAGATCAGGAGAATGATTCTCACCTAAAGATGATACGTCAATGGAAGGAGGAAAATCGGCGACCTACCTGGTAACAAGTGTCAATATTTTTACTGACACTCAAGGCATATTTGGCTCAGTGGGACTCCCTTGTCCTGGAAGAAGGGCTGTTGAGAAGAGTCCTTGAAAACGATGATGAGAAGACAGCTAGTTATCCCGAGAATGAGAGTAGCTGAGGTACTGAGGAATTTACACGACAGTCCATCGAGGAGTCATGTGGGAGTAAAGAAAACCCTTCAGCGAGTCCGTGAAAGGCTGTATTGGATGAACAGCTCCCACAATGTGAAGGACTCGAGTAAGAAATGTACTACTTGTGCTACGAGTAATGAACCAAATTGCGAGAGAAAGGCACCCATGAAACAATATAATGTTAGAAGCCCTTTCGAAAGAATTGCTTTAGATATCGCTGGACCATTTCCGACAACAGAGAATGGTGGTAAATACATCCTGGTTGTAATGGATTATTTCACAAAGTGGGTGGAAATTGACGCGATCCCAATTCAAGAGGCCACAACTGTCGCGGTTGTATTGCTGAAAGATTTTATCAGCAGATATGGAGTGCCCTTGGAAGTCCACAGCGGTCAAGGCAGAAATTTCGACAGCCAGATATTCCAGGACATTTGTGACAAGCTGGGAATGAAGAAGACAAGGACAACAGCAATGCATCCACAGTTGGATGGAATGGTCGAAAGAATAAACAGGACCATTGGAAAATACCTGTCCAAAGTAGTATCCAGCCTCCAGAAACATTGGGAAAAGTATCTCTACCTATTTGCGTTGGCTTATCGATGTGCCATAAATGAGTCCAAGGGTGAAACACCTGTGAAAATCCTGTTTGGATGTAAAATGAGGCTTCCCTGTGACCCGGAATTTGGCTGTCGACCTGGCGAAGATCTAGCAGGAGAAGATTATGTTATCCAACTGAGAAGAAGGATGGACGATGTGTACGAATTGGTTCGAACGAATCTTCAAGTTACCAGCGACAGAATGAAAAAACGGCATGATACGCAGGCCATAGAAGGCAGTTTCAAAGAAGGGGACAAAGTATGGTTACACAACGCGAAATGGAAAAAACGATTTTCTCCAAAATTACCGAAATGTTGGGAAGGTTCGTACTTTATCAGTAAAAATATGTTGAGAGTTTTCTTCTTTTTGACACTTCCTTCATGAAGTTCGCTTCAGATCCCACTGTCTCCTTTCACAATAATCTTAGACTACAACTTTTAATCATGTTTTCTCCTCGTTTAACAGTAATGTTTATTGTATGACTCATATGAATCCTGCTACACTATTATATGGCTTACCTAAAATCCACAAACCGGACAGCCCCATTAGACCGGTCGTCAGTTCAATCAATTCCCCCACTTTCAAATTATCTTCCTTTCTTAATGATATACTTCGTCAACTTACGTGTTTCCATAATTAGTTTGCCATAAAAAACTCAATTGACTTATCTGACATAATTTAAGACATTTCTATACCAAAGATTCCTTTTTAATCTCTCTAGATGTTTATTTCCTAGCTTACCCCCTGATGAGTGTATTATGCTGCTCAGAGATTTACTTTTTGCTAATCATGTCGATACTTTTTTGGTTTTGGATATTTGTTCGATTCTTGGATCAATTTTTTTTTAAATTTAACAATAATTGTTTTAGACAGTGCTTTGGCTGTGAGTAGTTGTTTATCCCCCCTTTTGACGGACGTTTTCATGAAGAACTTGTAGAAAATTTTCTTAAATAACCCAAGTTTCAAAGATTCGATAGTGTTCTATTACAGATATGTGGACGATTGTGTTGACATGTTTCGAGGTAGTCATTCGGATGCTTATTCATTTCTTCATTTTTAAATACTGTTCATTCACGAATTGGCTTCACTATTGAGTTTGAGGTTGATAATTGCTTACCTTTCTTGGATTTACTCATCATGCGCAACATTATTACCTCTAGTTTTGAATTTGATATATACAGAAAGCATACCACAGCTGATTCAATTATTGACTATCATTCAAACCATCTCTCTTCCCATAAATATGCAGCTTTATATTCCTTTCTAAATAGATTCTTCAAAATACCTCTTTCAGATATTTCTTTCAATAAGGAAATATGTATTATCAAACAAATAGCATAAAACAACAATTTTCCTTTAAACATTTTTAATAAGATTTTTAACAAACTTTACTCTAAGTTTAGACTGAATTTTTACACCACAATATCTCAGGACCATTCTTTTTCTGGTACCTTAAATTTCGTGGGTCCATTATCCTATAAAATTTCCAGCATTTTTAGAAAACACAATGTTAAAGTTGCCTTTAAAACCAATTCTAACTTGGGTCAATTTTTTATCAACACCAAGGTACCTTTATTCCATAAGTCAGGTGTTTATCATTTACCTTGTGGTTCTTGCAATGCAGTATATGTGGGTCAGAGTGGACGCAAGTTAGAGTCTCGTTTGAAGGAACATCAATATTATATCAATAAATATAGAAATACAGACATATATAATATTCCTTCATCATTTGCTAACCATATTTTATCGGAACTACATGATTTTCATTTTCAGGATGTTAGACTTTTACATCAGTGTGTGAATGGTGTTCGACTTAATCTTTTAGATATGTCTGAAATACGTCGCATACATAACGACCCTTCGATCTTATGTTTGAACAAACAATTAAGTACAACCTTTAGAAAACTATTTATTCCTTAATTTTTAGAGTTCTTAGTTTTGATAACATATAATTTGTTTTTTTTTCAACCAGAGAGAAAGTGGTCTGTGTTTTCAACCAATTTCATTCACGTTCTTTCTTCTTTTTGCAATTGCTGTTACTGATTCTTCTTTTATATTGATGATTACCTACTTCATATTTCAGACAGGCATAATTGTTTTGCACTTATTTGTTATTCATTTTTATAATACCATAGCTTGATTGTTATTTTCTTTCAAAGTTTTCATTTCATAAATTTTTAACTTTTATCACTACTTAGTTGAATACTGTTGTCTTTAATGTTGATACTTCTGTTTGTTAATTGTCATGGCTTAATTTCTAGCTTTGACGATTACTTAATGGATATTGTTTAAAGACTTTGTGCCTTTACATTATACTTCGTTTTATATAATTTCCTTACACGATTGTTAACATATCTCATTCATCTCAGTTTTTAAAGATTTTTAATTTTGTTATTGGAAGCTGTCGGTGGTCCTTGTCATTTGGCAGTTCTTCAGCCATCTTGTCTTATTTGTGATAGTACTGAGTCACTGCGCTTTAGATTGTTGTGATGTTATAAAAAGTTTTAATTTAGTAGTTTTGGGGTTGGTTCCCGGTGTCCCGGGGTATTACTATTTAAGTGTCGAGTTATGGACTTCACTTTACTCTTCACACTTATAGTGCAACAATGTTCGCCGTTCTCCTCACTTACATCACGGCGTGGGCCTTCTTGACAAATTTTACTCATTATTTCAAGGAAATTATTATTATTACTACCACATCACTTCTTATTTTCTTTTTATTTTCTGTTGGTACGCATTTGGTTCTCTCCATTTCCCTTATTTCCTTTTACGACTTCTAGACTCCCTGCTTCGGACACATTCTGTTGGACGACGATGTCCATGTTTTCTTTCTTCCTTCTTTTCTTTTATAGATTGATCCAGTTTTAATGGCTTTGCTTAATGTTGTCCTATTTTAATTTAATTTTATTTTTTTGTTTGACGTTTTACATAAGTTTGTAAATTTTTCATTACTATTTTTATTAATAATATTTCCCTACAGTACTATTCCCTTATTGCCAACTGACATATGGATTGTTGTGTACATTTAAGGTAATTCGATATGTTGTGTATGTCTTATCGTTATATGTCTTGATACCTTTTCCATGCCTGATGACGGCCCAGTGAGCCGCTACTAGTTGCTTTTTCATATTTTATCAATATATGCTGTAGAGTACTGATTTTGAGTTTTACTGACTGTCTGTCAACAGTTATAACTGATATCAATCTATTTGATACAGTTCCCATTCCTATCTCCTATCTTGCCCATCTTGGTTGAAGCAACAACCAAAGTTTAATAAATCTTTAAACATATTCCCTAAGTATGTAACACACAGTGATCAATTGAAATAACGCTTTTTACATATTATAAATTAGAATAATTACAATAAAATACTGTTTACTGATGCATCTAAATCTAAGGACGACGTAAGTTGCGCCGTGACAAACTCCCATCATATAAAATTAAACATCGTCTACCATATTTCGCTAGTGTCTACACAAGAGAGTTATAATATACCAATCCTGCAAGCTGTAAATTATTGATCCCCTGACGATAAACAAACAGATATTTGCACAGATTGTCTCGCATCAATAAACTCCGTTAGACAAATATATTCCGTACAGCCTATTGTCCAAGATATTCATAATTCTATTGGCCGTCTTGCGAATTCTGGTGTTACCGTTACATTCTTCTGTGAATGAACTTGCACACCTAACTGTAAAAGAAGCTTCGACAGCTAACCTACAGACTGATTCAATACAATTCCACAACGACCTGATAACTACGATAAGATGTTCCTCACGTAACTGCTGGGTAAATCACTGGACACATTGCGATACAAAACTACATAAAATTCAGCGGTTCATCGACTTTAAAGACATGTCTCGAAGATCTGCAGTTATTGTACGCAGGCTACGTATTGGGCATACTCGACTGACTCATGGATATTTAATGGCCGTTTCCGACCCACCCAAATGTCAGCACTGCAAAATACCACTCACAGTCAAACATATACTCACAATTATTATCTATAATACTCAAATGAATGCCGTAACTATAGAGTAAGGGTCGATACAGTAAATTTCTTTTGCCGTAACCACCAGCTACGAAATTCGCTCCAAGACATTCTAAATATTCCGGATCGCTTACCACGCCTAATTAATTTTTTAAAGGATATTAATCTATATTAGGGAAATCTAATTTGTTCTTGTAATCCAAACAGTTCGTTAATCTTAATGTTAAGCTCTTTTAGTAATTGTATCATGTTGTGTCAATGAAATCTAATTTGCCGCATCTAATCTAAACAGTTTGTTAATGTTCAGTTCTTGTAGTTAATAATTACACCTTGTGTCAATGATAAGAATACTTGTCAATAATAATGTGGTTACCAGCCTAAATAAAAAGTAGGTATATTTTCATATAATCAAAGATATGCATGTTATTGTTAATTAGTTTGTTGAATTAACGTGTCTTACACTTTTACTTTCACCTACGAAAAACCCCTTTCGATTTTCGTTTATGACATTCAGCTAGATATTTCATAACTTCAATTAACTTACACCTCTTCATTGCCCTTCAATTCAAGAAAAATTGAGACGATATCAATCGTGCATAATGCACCAATCACCTTAAATTTCGCAATACTACTTGTTATAAGTAAGCGCATTCCTTTATCTCTTTTTAAAAGAGATCCAACATCGAGAAACTGACAGCAGAATTCATTGCAAGAATTACGGTATGTAGGACATACACCACTTGCCGACCAATTAAGCGGACATACGTTATTGATAAGTTCAAATAAAAGATATCTTGAAATTATTCATTAGATAAAATTAATCAGTCGATCGTTTATCAAACGTTATATAGTTGTCAGTGTCGAGTTTTCTCTTCTTATATTTTAGATTTTAAACATCTGTTTATAAAATCGTTCTATTATTCATGCTATTTGATCAATAATGTTAATCCGAGAGAATATCGAAAATATATAAAAATTATTCAGTAAACTTAGATTTGTATATCACTCTATTATTTCTGTTACAAAGGTCGGTTATATAGTCGTGTAACGTTTTTGCTTGCGATTCTTCAACTATGAACGGCGCAAATGCTCCAAGTGTTCGTGTCAATAACGCATGTATAATCCTTTGTTAAGTTGTTCAAAGTCGTCTGTCCCTTCAGCAGATATTGTCTGAAGAACATCTAAAACGTCTCCTCGAAGAACAAAGGTCAGATCGACTGCTTTTTCACTTTTAGACCTTTAGTTCTTGCAGCTGTTTCGAACTGTTATAAGTAGTTGAGCCATGACACCTTTCCATCGAAGGTTAGGATTTTTACCCGAGCAGAACTTGCAATATCTTCCAATTTCGACTTTAACTCTACATCATGGTATTTTATTTCAGCTGTTCCACAATTTGCCTTTCTGTTTTCTCTATTCCTTCCATTTGATTTTCCAGTTCTTTTATTTTATCCTCAATAGAAGTAATATTATTTTCCGAAGAAGAAATTTTAGAAGAAACTTCTTTGTATCGAAGAAACTTCATTTCTTGAAGACGAAATTTCATAACAAACCCATTGAAATTACATAATTATTGTTAGTATTGTGTCAACATCCCAACCTTTAACCCCCCTTCCGCCACGTCCTTCCTACTATGAGTGCTATGCCCCCCCTCCCCAAAGGTTTACCAACAATCTCAACCATCTGCCAGTGTTATGTAACCTATGTTCTCAAGCACGGTGGTGTTCTATGCTTTTTCCGCCGCCTCGCCCAGTACAAAGAGAGCTGAACAGAGCCGAAAGTTCAAAACAAAGATGTAAGTTGACATAAACTTTGGAGAGACAACAGTAATAACAGTCGAACAGGATGATTTTCTTTCTAACGAAAATGATAAATCGAGACTAATTTAATTCTTCATAATTGCCTTTAACATCCATGTAGTTCAAACAGCATCCAGTGATGCTGACACATTGACCGTCTGAATAGTACTCATGAAATCCATCACTTGTGACAATGGTCGGTGAATATGTAGATATTCTTGTTCCCCTCATTGCCTTAACTCCGACTGAACAAAACATATTATTAGAGAAACCAGGATACGGCAAAGTAGCCAGGAAAGTATATTTAAGCCGGCAATTGCAAACATTGGGAATCAAGGACAGCATATTTCTTGCGCATGCATTCAGTGGATGCGATACGATTTCAGCTGCACATCGAAAAGGGAAACTTTCCTGTTTTAAATTGTTCAAGAAGCAAGCTGCACTGCAAAGTATTGCTGATATGAAATTAACTGTCTCGACCCTTACTTCGTGGAATATGCTCATATTAGTGTTTTTAAATGAACCTCACGGTCTCTAGTTAATTCCACAATATATTGTGGAATTAACTAGGGACCGTGAGTTTCATTTAAAAACACTAATATTGCTGATATATTTAATAGCCCAAGATCATCCCGTGAGGCTGTAGTTGTTGCTAGAAATAAAATATTCCTGGCATTGTACAATGCGCGCAGGAATTAAACCTCTCTTAACATGCACCGCTGCAATGATTTCACAAAATCTATATCCAATGCACCCAACCTTTTATCTCTTCCGCCCAGGGAGGGAGCAACAAGACAGCATGCTTTTCGTGTGTACCACCATATTCAATTTTGGCTTGAGAATTAGCTTCCTCCTGAAAAGTGGAATTGGAATTTGAAAAGGATCGGCGGGTCCTTGTGACAACGGAGGATACAGCAGCACCTGAAGCTCATACCTCATGTGTTGCATATGTACAACTCGATGTGGGAACAGATGTGGCTGTACAAAGACAGGAACAATATATGTAAGCGTTTGTCACAATTGCCATGGCAAATGCTTGAATGGTGTTACTTTCAGCCTTGAAGAAGACTTTGATAACCTTGATGATCCCGATGTCATGAACTATAAGGAACCAGCTCATTCAGTGCAAATAACAAACACTGAACATTTGTTACATGAAGATCAGGACAATGCGCTTGCTGGACGCTTAACCAAAAATTATGTTACAAGATTGCACACTTATATTCTTTTGTTATTTATTTAGCTTGCAATTGTATACATAAATCGGTTGCCATATTCAGACGTGCTTTACTGCTGGCTTGTTTCAAGCTACAAGTGCAGATGATGAGCAGATTGCAGGGCCTCCTACCATGAAGTGACTGATTTTACTTTTCCGCCCTACCTATCTAATAAGCGAGAAAAGTATTGGTTTACCCCAAAAAGAGTTGGAATTTTGAAAATATTTTTTAGTGATTTTCACGATTTCCATCAACAACAACACGAAAAAATAGTTTTTAGAAAAAAAATCCTGTGTGTATGTCGTCATCCACTTTTCGTTACATGTCTTGTTAGCACGATACAGCCTCCGGAATGCAACAAGTTACCAATTTTATGATAGAATATTGTGAAGGACATGCCACAGATGCACCCTATTGATTTTCAGCTCACCAGAGCAGAGTACAACGGGTGCTATGGTACTTGAAGTACGAAATATTGTAATTTTTTGAGAAATTTCAGTTTGTTAGCACGATACAGCCTCCGGAGTTTAAGAAGTCACCAATTTTATGATTGAATATTATTCAGAACATCTCACAGATGAACCTTATTGACTTCTAGCTCACCAGAGCCAGTACGACAGGTGCTATAGTACTTTATGTACGACATTTTTGGAGTAATTTCAGTTTGTTAACACGATACAGCATCCGGAGTATATATAGGTGATCAATTTTATTATTATTGGATAGTATCCAGAGCGTCTCAAGGATGAACCATATCAATGTTCAGCTCACTAAAGCCAGTATAACGGGAGCTATGGTACTTGAAGTACCAACTTTTTGTCATTTTTAGAGAATTTTCAGTTTGTTAGCACGATATAGCATCCAGAGTGTATACAAGTGACCAATTTTATGATTGAATATTGTTCAAGGTGTCTCACAGATATACCCTATTGATTTTCAGCTGACGAGAGCGAGTACAGCGGGCCCTATAAATCCAGATATACTTACTACATTTTTGGTTATTTTGGAGAAATTTCGGTTTATTAGCACGATACATTCCCCGAAGTGTATACAAGTGAGAATAATTTTATGATAGAATATTGTTCAGAGCCACAGATGCGGAAAAGTTCATTTTAATCTTTAAAACCGTTTATTTTTGTACGCAATTTTCCTTGAAATATCCTCATAATATTTTTGTTCATGTATTTCATTGTTTAATTTACTGAGATAATGTGTCTTTTGAATATACGAGTACATCATGTAATTTTTATACACATTTTTGAAGTTTATCTCTTCAATCATCCCTACTATCCAAAAATATTGGTAAACCATTGTTTAATATTATTAAAAATACCATATTGTACCGAGCTAGCTTAGTTTTTAAAAAATCGCTATCTTTTAGCGCCAATAACTCGGGAACCATTGGGAATACAACAAAAATGGATGCGATATTTTTGTTACCAATTTAATGAGCTTCAATAATGTATATAATCAACTTTTACCTCCGACCAATGGTTCTCGAGATATTTACGAAACACCAACAAGAGTGCCTTGTTTTCGCTAATTACCGCTAGAGCTCGCCTCATATTCATAAGGACTTTCGGTATATTCATCCTTAGGTACTTTTTAAAACGGGTAGCAAGTTTCGGATTTTTTAGAAGTATAAACCTTGTTTTTATTAGGCTATAAGGAACAAATATCAAAAGAAGCTTTATATTCTAACGTAGAAACATCAGATGAAACTTCATTTCTTAAATAAAAGAAACTTTATTTTCTAATAAAGAAATACCAGAAGATACTTTTCTTTTCTAAGGAGGAAATTGAAGAAATTATAGAAGAAGCAACATTGGAAAACACAAATTTTTGTGGATTTAAGCCCTCACTTTCTAATGCTTGGTTAATCTGCTCTAACAACTCTACTCTCTTTCCCATCTTCTCAGTTTTTTCGAAATTTTTACTCACTATTTATTAGCACAATCCCACTTCTGAAACCACTGCAACGTTCCTTTATTTTTATTCGTTCATCTTCATTCAAGACAACACTATTTATATAAAACATTTAATTTATGTTAACAACATTTATCTCGACACTATCGTACAACTGAACTGAACTGTACATTTTGACACAATGGCACTATAGATATTGCCAGATCTGATTGCTTGAAAAATAAAGAAAAAGAAGGTTAAATATTGTCTTTGTGGATAAAACAAATCTGATATATGAGTAAGAAAATATGGCGCCGAATTACCCAATCAGAACATCAAAATTTCTTAGTAAACGATTTTCATTCACAAGCATTGAATCAATAGAGATAGTCTGATTGACCCGACATAAAATAAAAAGCAACCGGAAACATAAAAGATGCTTAGCAAGAGAGTTTATTTCCCGGAGGATGAACTATTGAATCGAAAAGTATTGAAAAGGAGTCAATATTATTTAGAAATAAATAAAATATCAGAAGCAATAAACCAGATATAAAATTAAGTATAATTTTTTCCGAATATGTTGGTTACATGAAATATTTCAGTTCTTCCAAATATTTAAGCTGACCTTAGGCTCATAAAAATGTATAATATGCATATAGGCCAGTCATATCGTATAAAATCAAACGCTGAAATGGCATTAATTGTGGCAACCTTGCTTTTTTGATATACTGCTTGGGTCCACCTATATAGTATTTATCCACATTTGCAGCATTCTAAAATGTAAGCGCGCTGAGTTATTGTTGAAAAACCACTATATTTTTCAACTTTTTTTAGTTTTGTGCAAAAAACGACATGCGAAGGCTCTGACGAGAGAGGTCACTATTACTTTCTTAAAGTAAATGTAATTCCTGACAGTTTAACCCTAATGCAATTTTGTAGGTCTAATAGCTCCCAAGATACAGGGTTGCTAATGCTCTCTATTTTTTCCCAAAAAGTTCAAAAATGGTAAATGTTAAATTTTCGACCAAAATATCAGGTATAATTAGGTATCTACGGGAAAATTAATGGAAAATAAAGTTGTAGCTAATTTAATTAGCTTCATTTTGAGACTAGAGGTGCATCTGTAGGTGTGATAGTTTATTAAGTTACAATAAAATTACTAGAATTCTTCTCTGTGTGTTTACGAGGATGTATTGGTATCTAGTTAGCCTAGATCAGTTCCATGCATAAACAAAATATTGCGTTACAATAGCAACGAAAAAGAACTTATTAGTGTCAGTGTAAAGTTTGACGTCAAAAAAGTAAACCAGAGTTACGCAATAAATTAAGAAAAAAGATGCCCACTGAAATTGTGAAAATCGAAAAATTGGGGTATCGAGCCATCATCAAGTACCTGTATTTAAAAGGGTTAAGAGGTAAGCAGATTTACTAAAATATGTTTAATACCCTTGGTGATCAATGTCCTTCGTATGCGACCGTGAAAATTTGGACTGCAAGCTTCAAAAGAGGTACATTTTCCATTGAAGATGATGACCGATCGGGAAGGCCAGTTTCTGTGTCAGTCCCCGAAAATATCGATGCAGTTCATGACATGATTTAATCAGACCGTGGAGTTGGGCTAAAACGGATATCTGAAGCACTGGATATTTCATACGAACGCGTTCATCATATAGTTCACGTCAATTTGGACATGAGAAAAATTGCTACAAAATGGATCCCCAAATGTTTGAATGTTGACCAAAAGCGTGCAAGGGTAGAAGCATCGCGTTCGATCTGTGCTCGATTTAAAAAGATGTAGACTTCTTAAACCGAATTATTACTATGGATGAGACTTGGATACGATCCAGAAACAAAGCAACAATCGATGGAATGGCGACACTCTGGTTCTCGAAGACCTAAGAAGTTTCGTGTCCAAAAATCTGCTGGAAAAGTTCTTGCTTCAGTTTTTTGGGATTGCCATGGAGTAATCATGATTGGTTTTTTGGATAAGGTTAGAACAATAAATGGAGATTACTATTCGACATTACTGACCACTCTACGGGAAAAAATTTAAGAGAAAAGACGCGGAAAGCTATCCAAAGGTGTTTTATTTTTGCAGAACAACGCACCTGCACACAAATCTCATGTTACCATGCAAAAAATTCGTGATTTAGAGTTTGAATTACTAGAACACCCCCCTTATTCACCAGATTTGGCTCCATCCGACTATCATCTCTTTCCTCAACTGAAAAAAAAGTTTAAAAGGTCGTAAATTTTCTTCCAACGAGGAGGTAATAAAAGTTGTGGAGGTCTGGTTTGCAGAGCAAGAAGAAACATTTTTTTAAAGGTCTAGAGACGTTGCAGGTTCTTTGTAATAAATGTATCCAATTAAGAGGAGAATATGTTGAGTAATAAAATATTTTGACATTGAAATTTTGTTTGGTTCTATAGTAGGCTAAGAATTTTTCATTATATTCTCGTATTATCTAATCTAATTATGTTAATCTAAATTTAATTTAAGTGAGAAAAAAGAGATAATAATATATACAAAAATATTCATAAAAACTATAAATTGAAAACCCATATATTACTTGACTGTAGGTAGGCTCACCACCACTGTTGGGCTTACGTTAACCTACGCGTCTTCTTTGAGGACGCAGTAGTATCAACGTTACCGTAAATACCCGAAATCCGTTAATACGCGTAATAACTAGTAAGAACCCGAAATAACTAGGAATGTCGGTAATTTCGCGTTCTTACTAGTAAGGACGCGTAATTACTACGAGGTCTAGGAAAATACCGAATTAAAACTTTTATTCGGCTATTTACTAAAATATTCAGTTAGAACGCGTTCTTTCTAAGCACACAACAGTAAATAACCGAATTTTAAAATTTATGAATGCCTAAAATTAATATTGTAGGTAAGTATCTGTTAGAGAATAAAGTGCGGTTGGTTTCAGTTAATTTATTGCACAAAAAAACATTACAGAACAAGCGAAATTCAAACAAAAGTGAACAATATAACTTAGCTTACTTATTATTGCAAGAGGTACTATTATGGCATTTTGAATTGGATAGAACATTATTTTTTTAGATTTGCATAATTTACTCTTACAATTTTTAGTGCATTTGCACATAAAAAAGCCCTGGCTAGAACCAAAATTAGATGAAGCTGCTTGACGTAAAGATATTTCTTTATCTTTCCTTATTAAATCAATGTCAATAAATTTTTGCTTGCAAATATCAAATTCGGATCTGGTGTACAGATGATTTATGACTCCATCTTTTGTACCTAACTGGTACATGTTGCCGTTGGTCTTCAGTAACACAACAGCTATTATATTTCTGAAAGCACCTTTTGCTTTATCCACATCAGGAATAGGTACCGTAACATTATCGCCAACGTTTGCAGGTGGATGTGTTTTATCACTGAAGCTTTTCATCTTTTTTGACTGATGAATTAGCGATTGGCTTGCTTCTGACCTTACTGCTTTTATATTGTCTTCTGTTTTACAATTCAAACAGAAGTCACGATCAATGTTAGTCGGTAAAATAGCACCACATTTGTTGCAAAAGCGTTCTTGTTCTTGATCTTCTTCTGGATCTTTTTCAGCAATGTCGTCTTCCGAATTTGAATCTTCTCTTTGAGTTTCTTCTCTCATCGTGGTAACATCATTAACGACTTTTTCTAAATCCTCTTCCCGCTCTAATGATGAAATAACCTCAGGAGGCAAACACGATGTAGTTAATCCAACTCTAGGTTCGATGCCAAACATGGCCTTATATGGAGTTTGCCTTATGCCTGAATGATAGGCACGATTTTTCATAAATTGTACAAATGGTAGACCTTCTGACCATTTTACAGTTTTATTATCGGACATCCGTGAAGCAATCATATTTTCAACATCTTGATTGGCCCTTTCGACTGATCCCTGACTCTGGCTGTGTCGTGGCTTTCCGTGAACGATCTTAAGTTCTGGCCATAAGGATTTAAATTCGTTTATAACACAGTTCGCAAATTCTCGACCGTTATCACTGTGTAATATGCACGGCGCTCCAAAAGTCAAAAAACTTCGTTCAATTTGTATGCGATTTCTTCAGCTCGTTTAGAGCACTTAACAAAATGAACTTGGTTAAATGATCTTGATAAACCATTATGAATTTATATTCTCCATCTGATTGGCTCTGCATATCGATCAGATCTACTTGGCATCGGCTGTTTAATTGGTTTAGAAACCAATCCCCTTTTCTTCTCAGATTTTTTACTGTTGCAGACTTCGCACATCCACAGAAATAAATTTATCATTCTGGTAGTAATATTTGCATATTTTCTTGCTGTTTCTATTCGAAGTCGGTCCCGACCACCATGCCCAATTGCTACGTGAGCAGCTTCGATAATATCAAAGATTTCTTTAATTGGGAGGTAATATAATATTTCATCATTCTTGGATTTTGCTATAATATGCTGAACGCCACTTAATTCCATGATGTCAAATTGGTTTAAACGACGATACTGTAGGGTAGTTTTCTTTTTGTCAGTTTAGCTACTTTAATTTCTTGAAGTAGATTTTCGTAAGTTTCTTTATTCATAATAGTATATTTCGATAATTTGGGATCTTTACTGCACGTAATTAATAAATCATTCGTAAATTTTTCTTTCCAAGCAATCAGCGAAGGATTCATTTTTCGAAGAACAACTTTTAACAAAATAACAAACGGCACGGTACACACAGTAACAACTTCAGATAAAATAACATATTATGGAGCCGCGCAAGGTGCGGGGGAACCTTCCCCTGTCTTTCGAGACATCGCGAGATGAAATGTAGCCAATCCCTGTAAAGATCGAGTAACACTCAGTGGTTACTAACTTACGCTTAGAAAGAACGCGTTCTAACTGAAAATTTCAGTAAATAGCCGAATAAAAGTTTTAATTCGGTATTTTCCTAAACCACGTAGTAATTACGCGTTCTTACTAGTAAGAACGCGAATTTACCGATACTCCTAGTTATTTCGGGTTCTCACTAGTTATTACTAGTATTAACGGATTTCGGGTATTTACGGTAACATCAATATCAACTTCGGCAAGGGTGTTTTCCCCTCGTTGATGTCGATGGGGAGGTTGATGCTCATTTCAAGAGCAGGAGAGAAGAGATATATCAAACACTTCTCCAATAGCATCATCAGGGTAGTCAAACACTTCTTCAATAACATAATCGGGATCGTCTCCATTTTCTTCTACATCCTCGATTGGTGAGACATTCGTGCACTCACTCCCTTTACAATATTTGTAGAGTGTAGAGCACTACATCAGTCTTCCTGAAAGAGCAAGACCCAGTACAATCTTTCTTTCACTTGCTGGAGAGGCTTTTCATGAGTAATTGGTTGGCATCAAACCGTAGTCTATTAGATGCCATCCCTAATCAGTATACCCCCAACCATTCGTGAACCTGGTTTTAGGTCCTGAATGAATGAAACTTGGCTGCGTCTTTGGTAGGTGGAAGACGAACTAAATTTTGTTGCTAGCCGAGGTTCTCATAAATAGGATATTGAGTGTTGAGAGCTTCTTGGCCATATCCGCCATACAGAGCAATTCCTCACCTGCACTCTAGATCTTTTCTGGAAGGTGACGGTAACTTTAATATATTTTAAGTTATTTTAACTTTTTAGAAGTATTTAATGATTTACCATTAATTATTATTTGAGTTGATTAAAACACATTCTGTTTCTAACTGTCCTTTATTCATATTGAAACGAAATACCCTTGTATGCAAGGTATAAAAAGATGGATACAAAAATGAATCTAATTAATCAGTGGCGGGTAAGTTTGCCACAGTTTCGCCACCCTTAAGAAAGAAGAAATTTTTACTTTTTTTTTAACCAAATACTTCTTATATGATATTTAAAAAAATTTCCTGATAGAATAACTAACAACAAATAATTAGGAATCTAATATAAATCAATAAATCTAAAAAAATACGTAAATTGAAAACAAGGTTTTTTCGATACAAATGCCCAAGAAAGAAAGAGTAATTTCCTAATTAAATACACCTATTGCGAGTCCGAATATTGTAACGTGGCTTTTAGTTTCACCAGCTACTTGTACCGTTCTGTTCAGTTTCACTTAAATTAAGAGAATTTTTACCACAAGAGTTTACAACAGACGATTGTACTATGTATTTCATGGACATTTTCTAGGTTTCATTTGGTTACTATGTCTCTGTACTATTTTACCTCCTACAAGCTTAACATCAAACATAACTTTGTCTTTATAGATTGCATTTTCGCAGGCTTCCAAATTGAATCACTTGATTTTGAAAAATCTTTTATAAAAACATTATCATCAATTTTGTTTTCATGATGGTTATGTCTGAAATTATACGTCGGTTTTCCTTCGTTGATTTGAGAATGAGAAGGACGAAGCAGATCTAAACGAGTTTTAATATTTCCCCGGAACATTAAAAGTGATACGATAATCTAATCAAAATTTTTGCAACGCAGTATCAATATCTTTCGCCTCTTTATAAGAGTTTTTAATACATTTTTTTAGAGTTATTTTTTGGGTGAATGGCGGTGAAAATAAGTGTCTGATATAATTAATTTCTAAATAGTTGTTTAATTCAAAAGATGAAAATGGAGGACCGTTGTCAGATAAATGAAAATCTGAGGTTTTCGATAACCACATTAGTTGTAGTGATAGGCATTCGAAATTCGAAAAACTTCCAACCCGCTTAACTTTATATAAGTATTTATTTACCAATTATTAGTTGTCCTATATTAATATCGAATCGAAATATTTGCAAGGTATAAAAATATGGATACCAAAACTAATGAGTGGCAGGTAAGTTTGCCACAGAAGGGAATCTAGCAGCAAGAACACTTCCAGCTGGTAAACGAAGTCGGGGTTTTGTTTGAGGAAACGTATGAATTTCAAGTTTCCCTGCTTAAAACGGCAGAGATGGTATTATACCCACTGAATGCATGTAGGAAACGCTTGGTGGTAGGCAATCAATCCCGCTATTCAATGAGGTGGAGGAAAACTGGGTAAAATCTGACCCCCCTCAGCCACTTTTATGGAGACGTACATTGACACAGATGGAGCCTAGTCCGTGAAGAATGCAGAGTAATCAATGTCCCCTCCAAAAATGATGGCATTGGTAAACGGTTGACTTTTTGAAATTGCCGTTTCCACAATCAATACATCGGCATTCTTCTGTTGCTGGTCTTCCATTCCGTGCCTTTGAGTTCATCCATCAATATTCTTATGTTTGTAAATTTGATTTTACTGTAACTTTCACTTAAAGCTCGATTAAGGTTTTTTTTCGGTTTATGGTCTTAAATGAAGGTAATTAAATTTGTTACAATTCATCTCCTAATCATTTCCTCGTAGATACCTCATTATACCTGATATTTTGGTCAAAAAATGGGCCCATTTTCAACTTCTATATCTTAGAAGCTATTAGACTTATAAAATTGGATTAAGGCTCAAACTGTCAGGAAGTTTTTTTGCTTTAAAAAAGTAATAGTGACTTTTCTCGTCAGGTCCTTCCTATGTCGTTTTTGTTGCACACAACTAAAAAGAGTGAAAACATTTAGCGATTTTTCAGTATCGCTCAAATTTTAGAATGCTGCAAATCTGGATAAAAAATATCTAGGTGGACCCAAACAACATACCAAAAAAGCAAGTTTACCGCAATTATTGCTATTTCGAATGTAGCTTAAGACTGGCCTAATATTCAAAAGACCAGAACGACTAAACTATGTCGAGAATTTACTATAGTCCTTGTCAACTCAGTTTAATAGTTTTTATTAACTAAATACTCAGTATATACCTGACACACTGTTAAAAAAAGTACTAAATCTCAAATCACGATATTAACTGGTTTTAATTACTTATTTGTTTTCAGATCATAAGTTTGTAATGAATAATATTTAAACAGCTTTTTTGTACTTAACAGGAGATTGTTAATTAAATTTTGTAACCCGCTTTAATGCTTTTACACAGTAAAACAAACAAATGATTATCTTGAAAAGAAAAACAAGTAATTAATAGCATTATCCACCTGTCTACCTTTTTTGTAACCTCGAATCTGAAACGAAAATTTCTATACAAGCAAATACTTCCGTTTTTAAATACAGAATCACTAGATAACCAAAATGAACGCAAGATTTGAATTTTCCGGTATTCGTGTAGTAACGTTTTGGTAATTTGGGGTTTCGTAAAAAAATATAGCCGGAATAGACTTCTATTCTGTAACTAATCCTTTAAAATTTAGAGGCCTCTTCAAAATACGTTTTTAATGAGCCTCTAAAAATTTTTTGTTAAACTATTCTGCAAGTGTACATTTTAGAGAACTGTTAAAAATTATTTATTTTAAAGGGTTTCTTCAAAATATTAAGTATAGTTACTGACAACTGTGCTTAAGGAGCTATTTGACATTTAATAGAAAAATTTGCGACAACATTTAATAAAAAAGAAGAGAAAATTAATTAAGATAGAAGAAGAACATTTGTAACTAACCTGCATGCGCTATTTTTGGTTTCTAGCACGCTTCTAGTAATTTGTGAAATGAATTGCTATTGGAATCTATTGCTAAGCGATACGCCACCACACAGCGTTAAAGTGAACTTTTCTAGATGTGTGATATGATTGGATTACAGGCTTGTTTACCACTTGTATTATTTGTTTCGTGTGTTTTAGACATTGTTTTTTGTATTTTGTTATTAGAAGTTTAAGTGCTAGGTTTAATTTAAGAATTGATTTATATATTTGTTACTAAACATGTGCGACAAAAGACGTCAATATTGTTCAGTACCACAATGCAAATCCAAAAGAATAAAGACGTATAATTGAGTTTCCGTTAATTACTTGGAAGTGGAAAGTTAGAGTACACGTAAAAAACAAAAATGGATAATTCGAAATGGTAGACGCAAGAAAACCTTGGGAAAGTTAATTAAGAATTGGAAAACTCATATCGAACTATATGTTTGTGTGTTCACTTCATTTAAACAATAAGATTACAGCCCAAGAAGTATATTGTCAATGAATTCCATATTTTTCTTTGTAATTAACCATTTGTTTAATTATAGGCACAGATGTTCGGGTGCAAAGGCAGAAATTAAAGAACTTAAAAAAATAACATCTGACCTGTACTTTCAACAACACTAACAAAATCGAATTTACTGAGAATACTGTCTAAGAAAAGAGGCCCATAATCATTTATAAAAGAAAATATAACGCAAAAAGTGCGTAAAACACCAAGTCACACTATTAAGACCACATAAACAAACAATTTTAGCACATATAGAGTATTAGTGTTTTAAATGAAACTCACGGTTTCTAGTTAATACCACAATGTAATAAACATTGTTGAAAATTCTAAAAAATTGACAATTGTTTCGATAAATCAATATCATCGTCAGAATGACAGAAGTTACATTATATTTGATGCCTACCTGATGTTTAGTAGTTATTTTTGGCTAGACCAAGAAGTGACCTACCTAACTTGTGATTGACTTAATATATGTTAATAGAAAAAAGAAGAAGATGTGATATTACAAATATTGAAGCTTAGATATTATTAGCCCTATGGTGATATCCTGGATATCATTTTTCCAATTAAGATCAGTTTAACCGTGCAATGGTATAGAAAACACTAATATGAGTAGATTCCACGAAGTAAGGGTCGAGACAGTTAATTACATATAGAGTAGTTTGAACTTGCCAGTTAGGTAGCGCTGCGATCTTAATCTCGGATCCCAATAAGTACGTATAAAAATAGAAAAATGTTACGGACACCGAGAACGACCAAAAAACATAAGGAATACTTAATAAGCCTTTTAGAACAGAATGGGCTGCTATTAGGAGGAAAAGTAAACCCTGTGGATTTACCCAAATTAAATAATGTTTGAAAGGATCTAGCTGCAAAATTAAGTTTATACGGTCCGCCAAAAATAATGGAAAGACGTAAGTGATGTGAACTCTATAAAAAAAGATCTATTTTTTGGTATTTCATACCTATTAGTTACAAATATTTTTTAGACAATTAGTGAAATTTAAACTAATGTTAGGAGGCGGGTAAGGAATGTAAGATATGGTCACAGAGGCACCGGAGATGGTGCTCCGGTTAATCCTTTAACAGAGTTGGAAGAAATAATTTTGGCACTAATAACCAACCTTACTGTAGAAGGGGCGAAACTAGAGGAAGCCGGAGACATCATTGCTGGAGCAGGTCCCTTGGCAGGTCCATTATTACTACCCATATAGATTTCTCCTGAATATATTGTAGTCCCTAATGTTGTTAGAAATTTCTTCAAAATAAAAAGCTAGTAATAGGAAATGTTTTGAATTATTATATTCATTTCAGTTTCTTATTTAATATATATGAATAGATATTAAAAACAAAATAACAAAGTTTTTAAATGTACATAAAACAATATATCTGTCAAATAGTCAAATAAAAGCATATCTATTGTAAATTGATTTTAGGAATTTGAGGTAATAAATGCAGAGCAGGAAGACGAACTGAGAGAAGAACTCGATACAAAAGACAACCAACCTCCAATTAATAAAAGATCCAGACTTAAACAACAGTTTAAGGGCAGTGGGGACTGTTATCTAAAGTCATGACAAGCAAATAACAATGCTTGCCAGATCAAATTGTGCCATAGCAAAACCTATCAATAATTTGTCAAAATCAGTAAGGCCTTCATTTACTTATAATATTTAGCCAAAACAGGTATTTTTATTGATTGTTGCATTTTGTTTTTTATTTTATAGAAATATGGTATTTACAGAAGGTTATTCATTTTATATTATTTTATATATTTTTGTAAAGGATTCTTTTATTTTAAATAAATGTAGGTGTTTTATAACTATATGTATTAGCTTATATTTTTTTTATTAAATATGGGTTTCTATAAAAGAATTTGCTTTTTACATAAATGCAATAAGTACAGAAGTTTTCTTAAATTAATTGAAAAAGGTTACAGTATATTTTTAATTTGTGAGATTTAAATTTTAATCTAAATTATTAAAATGATGTTGCACAATCGCATTTCGAACTTGCTCTCTTCTTCTAGGCCAGTTTTCATTTTCACCTCTAATAAAAGGCATATCATGTAGACCATTCTCATCGTCTAAATCCAAAATTTCCTCATCTGGAATGTCATAGGAAGTGTTAAAGAGGATATCCAGAGTCGTTGATAGGGAAAAACTAGAAACCCTGCAGGTATAAGTTTTCCGTAGTAATCCGTACATTTGAAGCCTGCCAAATTGCCGAATCTTGAGTATATCCTGGAAATCTAGCATCAATGCTTAAAATATTGTAATCACTATATACTATGATCTGACAATTTAAACTTTTCTGCTATAGTACGCAAGCTCATTCACTTCTTTTGTTTTCAGTCTTTGGAAATACTAACCAATTAGGTGATAGATGATTATAAATAATATTAGTAACTTTATTAATACACCTGCTCATGCTCGGTTCATTTATAGCAAAAATGTGACCCTGTCCAGAACTAGTTATCCCCCTGAACCATACAGGTGGAGACTGGAAAGCATTTTTAAATGTATTGGTATGGCACTAATTCTGTGTCCTTCTTGTAGATGTCGTTGTTCTATCATATCAATTAACATTCTTGACACTTCATTGGAAAAGAGAAAAATAATTTTAAATCAATTAGTTGGAATTAGAAAGGGATCACATAGGTCCCTAATACTTCTTTGGTGTAATCTAAATTCTACCCTGGAATAATATATAAATATGATTAATTTAAACTATTTCAAATTTTTCTCACTTTTCTTGGTTTGCAATCAATTCCTCAATCAAAGCTTCCCCGACTACATCTACATACGCCATTTTTGTTACCGTTATTATTTAAATGCACACTTTCACATGCCTTTAAAAATAATAGATTTAACAGGCTATTTTAAAGGAATCATTTAAAATTGTAACGGAGATGAGGTTAGCGAATACAGATTTCATTTTAATGCCAGTTAAACTTTTAACGGCCTCTAAACTTTACAGGAAGAGTTACAGAATAGGCCCAATAGTATTTAACTCCTTAAATATTTTGTGATCAATAGTGCAATTTTGAAACTAACTTGTTTTAAACAGATTGTTCTCAGATATCCTGGGAGTGTGTCTTCTTGTGTTTTCACAGCGATTGCAACAAGCCTTTAACAGATATACCTATATTGCGATACTATTGTCTTTATTTTCATTATAGAATTCGCTGACAGGTTTTTGCAATATATTATACTTCACTTTTAGGTTGCTTTGTCCAAAAATTAGGATAATCTCTGAATATTACAGCATCCTCAATCAACAAGAAATATTCATCAATATTTAAAGTTCATTATACTCCGGAATATCCATAAAATGGAACAAAATGAAAATGCTGAACTCTAGAAATTATGATTTCTTGAACATCGTATTTGAATTAAAATTCTAATATGAAAAAAACTTTGGTTCAAGATTGGACTGTAATTTAATGTGAATAAACAACCAGGCCATAAAGTCAAATCGTATAATCTTAAATTAAAACAGAAATTGAATTTCTTATTAAGGTTTGCCGTGGAATAACTTGCTGTAGTTGAGGATTGTAAGAATTACAGAGTTTATTTATTATTAAACATTATAAACTTTATGTCCAACATTTCTCTAAGCAATAACTCATGTTACTGTCAGCTTGTTGTTTTTAATTCAACGAATGCTATTTTATATTACCCATAAATATATTATATATAATAGGTACGGTGAAAGTTGTTCGTATATATTTTATTTAAGATTGTGTTCATTCTTTCAGTAGATTAATTCTTGGTCTTTACAAGGGCGTTTGACATCCATTAGTTAACTAGTTACAGCAACAATAATAAACCAATCTGAGATTATGAATGTGAAAGTGAAATAACAGTTGAATCAAGTTGATTGAACACTAATTTTTAGTAGAGAAAACCATTGTCTAGACCAAAATTTCTACGAAAAAGTTTTATTTGGCCTGGTGATTCAACAAAGGTAACGAGCTACCATTTCTCTCTCATTTAAGAAAGGAAATATTGTTGATTATAATTAAAAAGACCCATGTCATTGTGGTTTTTCATGCTTCCACTAAAGGCGTGATTGAAAAAGTTTTTTTTTATTTTGCTCCAAAATTATAAATGTAATGGTTTAATTATTTTATCAGATTCGGAAAGTAGATTAAATTTGCAAGAAAATAATGCTATAACCACATGTCGATGTCTTTATCAGTTTCAAAGTTATAGCCTAAGAAATATTTAGTAACGAATTTTTTTCAAAATAAAAACAATCAATATTTTTTCACTTGTCAAAGTGCCGTGGACAGATAAAAAAATAAGTAGATTTTAAATTCATCCACATAATAATGTCAATTATAAGAATTATAAAAACATTAATAATAATAGTGACAAAAAAAATAACATTATTAATTTGTAACAGAAGTTTCCTGTGTATTTTGTTTCTATACATTTTATCCGGGTTTTAGGCCAGGCGAAGTACCTCAAAAAGTGATCGATTTAGGAATTAATTCCTTATAGTTTATAGGGCATGCTCAGCGGAAAATGGTAGAAAAAGCGGTTACAAATGTTGGGTTCTACTTTCCGACAACGTGATTTTTTAGAAAGTCTAAGTGGCGAGGGTGGAAAGGGGGTGAAAAACGTTTTTTGCAATTTACTTGTTTTATCGAAAACACTTATATGGAAAAGTTATAGATAATTAAAAAATCTACAATTTTTCTTCTTATAGATTTTTTACACAACTTCAAAATTTATTAATTAAACATAAAAAACTGATTTTCTCGTTTTTTATTTTTTATTCGGCCAAAAAAAGTCCAAACGTCTTCAAATTTGGCACAAATATAGGTTTTTTGATGCCAAATAATCTCATTTTTTTTTGTTTCATTACATTGAGTAGTTTCTGAGAAATTTAAATTTTTCAAAAAAAAATGGCTTGAAGTAGATATTCTACAGGGGTTATACGCCACTACTTCCAAAAATATCCGCTAGATGGCGCACTGGTCGGCCGTGACGTTACAGCATGTATTGTATTTCATCTTCGTCGTCCATCTTGTGTACTGTGACGTATATCATTATGTATTGTGTGTCGTCTATGTTCTGTGTGTGTTTGTGTGTGACATAAGCAGCACCTTCATACGATTAATTAAATTAGAAAAAAAAATTCTACCACGGCGAGGAATCGATCCGGCGACCCACTGAATCAACAGCGCGTACCTTATCTGTTACGCCACGGAACACGGTATAACCAAATAAGGATGTGAAATTTGGGAGCAAAGATGTGTAAATCGAAACATGGGAAAACACAAAACAACGGATTTCAACAGGGAAACCAAACGCTCATATGTGCCTTCAATTGGGAGATCCCGAGTTTTCAGGACAACAACCAAGATCGACACGAAGGCGCATATAGCCCCCCCGCCATGAACCTTCCAAGCCATAGTAAATAATTGGTTTACCTGCTGAAATCCGTTGTTTTGTGTTTTCCCATGTTTCGATTAACATCTTTGCTCCCAAATTTCACATCCACCGTGCTGAAGACGGCAAATGAGCCAGAAACATGCATGTCCGCGGTTAGCACTCTGTTTCAGTAGCCCTTTTTTGCGTGAATTACCTATGAATCTCTTTGTTATTATATATATATATATATATATATATATATATATATATTGTTATGTATTTCTTTACTTATGATTGTAATCGTTATGTATTCTATATTTATTTATTTTATTATTTGTGATTGAATAAACGATAAGCATATATAACAAACTCAATCACAGGGTAGGGTTCAATTGCGCCATTTAAATTTACTCTATTTATTGAATTGTGAAATTAAAATGTACAAGCTTATGATTTCAGGAATTTTAATTGTGAAATATTGTTACTGCATCTATGTACACATAACATAGGTAACAATCCAAAATTATTACCATACTAACATATAATTATAACTATCTTATTCTAAATAAAAAATATATAAACCGCCAATGATTGTCAAATTTTAGAAAATGTGTATTTAATTTTCTCCGCAAATGTTAGAAAGGAAACCCCGATGACACTGATCACGCACAGATCTGTTTTATGAGCTTATAATATTGATAAAATTTTCGTACCTTATTTTACTCCAAATTTATGGTTGTGTAGTCCAAAACAAACTTCGAATATTTTTTTAGCACCAACAGCAATGAATTTTGTAAGCACCTTTACGTTTCTCAACTCTCTATTCCATTTTTGATTCAAATTTTTAATAAATTTTAGTACGTACCAATTTGTATTGTAATAATTTGAATATTTTTATTTCTTTTGACTATTACTTTGAAATTCGTTTAATTTTCCTTTTTATTAAACGCCCAGGTTTTAATCTTCTATATTCAGGATACAGTTTTTCTAAATATCGACTTTTTAATCGTCTTTATTGACGAGATCAATCATAATATTCCTTCCCACTTTGACGTCTCAAAATTCACTGACGTTTTTCTATTTATTTTCATCAATCCATCTCGTTGCGTGTTGCTAGCGAAACTAAAATCTCTATCGTATGAACTGTTAATTTCTACAGCCATATATACATGAAACTAACATTTTAGTTTTATAAATTAGAATATATAGAGATGAAGATTTTTATACATATAAATATTAACATAACTTACTATTTATTAAAAATTCATGAAATCCCTTGTATGAAACAACATATTTACTAACTATATAAAAATTTAACATGTTTCTTTTAAATTGCATTCTAATTTCGACGGATTCTTTGTTATCTTTATGGATTATTCCGCATTTACATGTATCCTTTGAATAATGATCGATTTGAGTTTGAGCGTGTAATTTCTTTGTTGTTTCTTCGATTATCTTATCTTTGGCCCTACATTTTGCTTCCAATGTAGTGACTGCTACTTATAAATCGAACAATGTTTTTCGGTAGGTACAATGCTAGAAGCTTGTTTTATCAATAGTGGGTCGTTACTGAATTTCCGCATCTCTCATATATAACAAGCTCTCTTTTCTTAAGTAAACATACAAAATATATTATTGTACACTTAAAGTTAAAATAATTCCAAATAAAACTGAAATCTCATGAAAGAACATAAAAAATATAAATTGCATGAAGAATTTTTATTACAAAAAAAAATCAAAATTATGTCATACATGACGTCATCGTCAATTTATTCAAAAAATAGTTTCAAAGTGCTCATTATATTTGCTGGATGGTTCAAACTATGAAAAATATATATATATATATATATATATATATATATATATATATATATATATATATATATATATATATGTATATAATGTAGTAAATGTGAATTTCAGAAAAATGAAGGTTTGCTAATCTTTGATAAATTATTTTTCATAACAATTTTGTAAGAAGCAATTACTGCTAGCACTACTACGTTAACATTTATGAACAAAAAAATAATGATAAAACTAAGAAACGCAGAAAAAAGCAACATAACATAACATAACGCAACATAAATAAGTAATAATTTCCAAAAATAAGTTTAATTCACTCTGCATAAGTCGCATATGTTGTTAAGAGTTCTGTATTCTACAGATATTTTATTTAGTTTGTCGTTGGGGGTTAAAATACATTTATTGTGAATGTATCTGAAGCAGATAGAACATTTAAAAGAGTCTGATGGTAAAGCATGTTTAAAACAAAACAAGCAACGATTCTTCATGCTATTAGATTAGAAGTGCTTAAAAGTAAGCTTTTCAATTATTTCCTATAATTGTTGATATCTTTTTGATCATTTAAACAGGCGCTGTTAGTTATTTGATTAAAAAAATGAATGACAAATACGCCACAATTAAAGGAATCGTTTTGTATTCTATGGTTTTTAGAAAGAACGGTCCAATCTTTTTCTTCGATAGTTTTTGCTGTAAGTATTCTTTTAAATTCTAGGTAGTTTGCATTTTGTAAATACAGTTCATGTCCCATTGGGTCAATAAATAGAAATGTCTTTTGTTGAAAATCGCAAATTGCCAACATGTAGTGTCTGTGGTATTCAATGGGCATTGCCACGTACTCACTGGTAAAGATGATATTTTCTGAAATCCATGATGGTGAAATTATTATGTGATATATTCCAAAAAACACATTAACAAAAATAGTTATAACGTAACTTTCAGCCAGTGGCAGCGGTTAAAATAATTTTTCGAAACGGAGAAGGCGATGCCTTTGATTTATATTTTCCTGGTTTGGGGATAGTTTCCTCCACCTCGACGGCTGGTAAGTAGGTACGTGGGGCGGTAAATGATTTCTAGGGGCATTTGCAATGTATCCTGTGAATATCATCCTGGTACTCGAACGAAAAGTCGAGGTTCTGAATTAATTATTTATATTTTTATTGTTTAGGGGTGGTTTCATACACCCCGACGCCTTATAAGTGGATACGGGGGGCGGTAATTGATTTTAAAAAACAACTATAATATATTACGCGTGTTAAATTTTAAAACTCAATTTGTTGCAATTACTTTCAATTTTACTATTTTAACTGATGGTAATCAACTGCTAACATCACACCTGTATACGTTTTCAGTTTGAAATTGGAAGTAAAATAAGAATGCAGTCGGAATAATCAGGACAAATAACAAATAAAATCTTTGTGGCTAAGATACTTTTTACAATTATGATAGATATTACTAAATAAGTTTGGTTGACATATTCACAACTTTTCGGTAATTTGTTTTACTTTTGAGTAATGAAGATTTAATTAAAAGTGTTTCAAAGACTTCTAATATATTGCTAATGGAATAATCATTGCCTCTCAGTTTCATTTGTTCTCTTATTTATTCCGAAAGTGATAACAAAGTTGCGAATATGTACACCTATCTAGATCCTACAGTAAAGAACATGAACCACCTCTCCTACAAAAGGGAGTAAGTTCATAGATATGCATATGAGGGCGTGCGGTTTATGTCAGGATTCAAACGCTATAGACAGAGAAACGGCAACTTTGAACACATATAAGGGTATCAACCCTTGAACTCCGAAGAGAGATAGATACAAGAGAACAGGATTAAAGTTCCATGTTTACCCGCGGAAGATGTTAGTCAGTTTGGGATCCTGTGAGGTGGTCGATTTGAATTGAGCCTAAACCGCTTTAAATAAATTAAAGGGGTTCCATTAAACAATTTCGAATTTAATTTACAAAAACCGCACCAGGAGTTACTCTATCAAGTTAGTACGCTTGCAACTTCAAAGTGTTTCGAGAAATTTATGAAAGTTTTACATTTTAAGGTGTTGGGTAAGATTTGTTATACAAGAGGTTTCGATATTAAAGCGTATAACAAAGACACAAATTGATTAAGTATGTTTCCCTACAAACGGACATATTAATAATATATAAATTAACAAAATTTACAAAATGTAGAGAGTTAATAGTTTATTGATGCATTGAGACCACTTTTGAACTATCACATATTAAATATTGACTTAGAACTAACCCCAAATTGTCTTTTATTTCCTTTACCTTGCACTGAATATTCCGTAATTATGGCGAAATAGTAAATAGTAAAATAGTGTTTTAAATGAAACTCACTGTTTCTAGCTAATTCCACAATATAATGAAAATTGATGAAAATTCTAAAAAATTGACAATTGTTTCGATAAATCAATATCATCGTCATTTGATGCCTACCTGATGTTTAGTAGTTATTTTTGGCTAGACCAAGAAGTGACCTAACTTGTGATTGACTTAATAAATATTAATAGAAAAAAGAAGAAGATGTGATATTACAAATATTGAAGCTTAGATATTATTAGCCCTATGGTGATATCCTGGATATCATTTTTCCAATTAAGATCAGTATAATTGTGCAATGATATAGAAAACCAGGAAAACTATATCAGCTGATCTTTACAATTATCACTTAAGAAGACAGTTTATTAGTGGAGAACTCCCTAAATTCATCTGTTCATTGACAACTTCATATTGTGGGTTTCTTGAATGTCTTCTAATTTCCAGTTCTTCAAGGAAATCCAGTTCTTGTTTCTTTTCACAAATATGCAGCACTTGTAGTTCTGTGTTAGGTGTCAATGAATGATTGGTGTCAAGTAGATGTTTTGCGTAGTGGGATTTATCTGGTTGTTTTAATCTGTATGCTCGTAAGTGCTCACTGTATCGTATTTCAAAATTCCTAAGGGTCTGACCCAAATAGACAGCATTAGACTCTGGACATTTGAGTTTATATATACCTGATTTCTTTAATGGTGGTATTTTTGTTTTACATTTAACAATTTTGTACTAACGTTACTTTCTGTTTTAAAAGGAATTGTTGTATTCGTTGCTAAAGATATTATCTTTGAAATATTATTAGAAATATTTCCTGCATATATGATGGTTTTATTTTATTTCATGAGTTTGTTTAGGAAATATTAAGTGTAATGCCACTTTTTCCTCTTTTTTATTAATTAGCTTATTTATCATATGTAATGGATAACCGTTGGATGTTGCTATTTGTCTAATTGTATTAATCTCTCTATCAAAATTACATTTGTTCATAGGAACTGAAAATGCTCTATGTATTATCGAATTATATGCCTCTAGTTTATGTGACATGGGGTGATTGGAACTATATGGAATTGTCACATCAGTGTGTGTTGGTTTCCGGTAAATTGAATAATCAAGTACATTATTAACTCTTTGAATTTTTAAATCAAGAAAATTGATTGAGCTATTTTCTTCAATTTCTAATGTAAATTTAATTTTTGGGTGTAAATTATTAATGTGGTTGAAAAATACATCTATTTGACGTTCATTACCCATAAAACAAGCTAATAGTTATCTACATATCTATACCAAAATAAAACATTTTTCGAAATATTACTTTCAAAGATCTTTCTTTCTAAACAGTCCATAAAAATGTTTGCCAAAATAGATGATATAGGACTTCCCATTGGTAAACCTTCATTTTGAATATATATCTTATTGTCAAAAGTGAAATAATTCTGACTAATACATACATAAAATAAATTAAGTATATCTGATATTATCCCTGGATTAATATTTTTATCTTCTAGTAATTTTCTTACAAGTATTAGACATTTTTTAAGAGGAATTTTAGTGAACATTAAAGACATTAGGTATATATAAACTCAAATGTCCAGAGGGTAATGCTGTCTATTTGGGTCAGACCCTTAGAAATTTTGAAATCCGATACAGTGAACTCTTACCAGCATACAGATTAAAACGACCAGATAAATCCCACTACGCAAAACATCTACTTGGCACCGATCATTCATTGGCACCTAACACAGAACTAGAAGTGCTGCATATTTGTGAAAAGAAACAAGAACTGGATTTCCTTGAAGAATTGGAAATTAGAAGACATTTAAGAAACCCACAATATGAAGTTGTCAATGAACAGATAAATCTAGGGAGTTCTCCACTAATAAACTGTCTTCTTAAGTGATAATTGTAAAGATCAGCAGATATAGTTTTCCTGGTTTTCTATATCATTGCACAGTTCTACTGATCTTAATTGGAAAAATGATATGAGTAGATTTCACGAAGTAAAGGTCGAGACAGTTACTTTCATTAAATAGTAAAATAGTTTAGATTTTAAACAAATAGGATACTTTGTCACTTTTATAACTCGTTTTTGGCAAATAATTTAAAATAACGGTAGGATTGGTATGATAGATACATCTGCTTATTTTAAATAAATATTTCTTTGTCGTTTTTGTTATATTTGTTGTTGATTCAAGCACAATTTTTTCTATAAGATAAGAACTCAACATATGATAAAATTTTAGGTACTCACCTGGCTACTAGTTTGAAATCTTAAATAATATTCAGAACTCACCTGTAAAACAAAACAAAGAATTAATATAATTTAGGTATTTCATTATTTGTATTATGTCTAAAGTCTATTTTGGCTAACCGTTAGATATTTCAAGCTTAAATTACGGTATAAATCATCCTCAGTTGAAGTATGTGTTTGTAATTTCACCAAAGAAGGTCATTTTATTATATTGAGTGAATGAAACGACGAGTGCTCAGTGTGTATTTTATTATTAAAACTCCAGCTAAGCGCTTTCGGCCATTAGGCCATTCTCAAAGCTGTCCTATAAAATTATAATATTTGTAAAAATTGAAAGAACAATTTAAAAAAGTTGAACTTACGTCAATAAAAAATCCTACAACAGGTGTCAAAAAACATCAAATCCTGTGACTACTACATACAATATGATAAAATGTTTGATGTTACATCATTATTTGAATAAAATGGTTGAAACTACCCTATCAAGAGAGTGTACAATTGTAATTCACATAATGAAACGTCTAATTTGAAAGTATAAACTAAATGATATGTGATGACAAGTTTGACGTTAATGGACGGTGGCTAATAAGCCAGCCTGCAGTAAGAGAGCTAGTGTGTAATAATACAACGTGTTTGTATGATGCACATTGAATGAAATATATGTTTAAAAGGATGAAAATATCAATATAGTGAATTGAAAATCGGAGAAAAATTTAAATTTTATTTCAAATTTTAAGAATGAAGTTAAAGTTGTGATAAAATTAAAAAATTATTCAAATTCCCAAACATCATCCAACTTAGATGAATAGAAAACACCCCCCCCCCCACCCCTCTTTGATTGTCTAAAGAAAAGTGTCTTAAGGGTTGGATTCATTCCCCAGCCAGTCAGGAACCAAGCGCAGTAAACATATATGTTTAAAGTGCTAAATAACATAAATTAAACATTTGGTCGTGAATTCATCCATGGAGGAGTTTACATAATGTAGTGTCGTAGGTGGAAAAGTACGCTGGCAAGGTGAACCCAACAGCTAATGGCGTCCCATATGAATTAAATGTAAACGGTAAAGGGAGGGGTATCTCTTGTCAAGGAACCCCGAACATTGACTGTGTGACCCGATGACCCAAACTATGACCCATACATAGCCCGTCGTCAAGAACACAATGTGATTATGATGTTTAAGGTAATTGTTAACCACCTAGACCCATACTTGGCATGCACGAGAAGAGAAAGAAGTCAAAGGAGTGTGTCAAGAGTAAAAGAGGAAGGATAGAAGACGATAAGAGTTATAAGATATAGAACACTTGTATACTGATGAACCCAACTATGACTCATACATAGCTAGGTTACAGGGAAACATTGTGGTTAAGTTTTTAGATAGTTATGGCAAACCTAGATCCATACTAGGCATGTACAGGAAAGAAGAAACGGGGTGAGAGTGTAAAGAGAAGAAAAGGATGGCAGATATGCTAGAAGTTGTAATAAGAAGAGAAAACGTCAAAGGAGTGTGTCAAGAGTAAAGGGGGAAGGATAGAAGATGATAAGAGTTATAAAATATAGAACACTTGTATACTGATGAACCCAACTATGACCCATACATAGCTAAGTTACAGGGAAACATTGTGGTTAAGTTTTTAGATAGTTATGGCAAACCTAGATCCATACTAGGCATGTACAGGAAAGAAGAAACGGGGTGAGAGTGTAAAGAGAAGAAAAGGATGGCAGATATGCTAGAAGTTGTAATAAGAAGAGAAAACGTCAAAGGAGTGTGTCAAGAGTAAAGGGGGAAGGATAGAAGATGATAAGAGTTATAAAATATAGAACACTTGTATACTGATGAACCCAACTATGACCCATACATAGCTAAGTTACAGGGAAACAATGTGGTTATGGAGTTTTTAGATAGTTATGACAAACCTAGATCCATACTAGGCATGTACAGAAGAGAAAAACCCGAGTGAGAGTGTAAAGAGAATAAAAGGATGGCAGATATGCTAGAAGTTGTAATGAGAAGGGAGGAACTGTGGTTAACCAAACTATAACCCACGCATAGCCAGGCTTCAGGTAAATAATGTGGTTGTGAAGTTTTTAAGATAATTGTGACAAACCTAGATCCATACTAGGCCTATCATGAAAAAACGGAAAAGAGGAAAAGAGTAGCGAAAAGTGAAAAGGTAGCAGATGTGCTAGCAATAAGTATAGAAGGTAGTATGCCGTACCTAGAACCATACTAGGCATGTGCAGGAAAAGAAGAAGAAATCAAGGAAAAGTGTAATGAGAAGAAAAAGGGTTTAGAATGATTTGATCGATTTGCTCAAATTTATAAGATTGCTTGTATGCTGAACCAAACTATAACCCATACATAACCTGGTGTCCGACGTACACTGTGGTACTCTAGAACCAGTTCCAAGAACCAACCCAGATCCATACTAGACGTGTCTCAGATAAGTTCCAAGAGGGAGATTATTCCTATTATTGTAATTAATTATTATCCAAAATTAAATATGATCGTTTCCTAATGAGCCAAACCATGACCCATAAATAGTCTGGTGACTAGCCATCAATGTGTTTGTGTATGCCATACTCAGACGTTCATTTTATTATATGTAATTTCGTCAAGAAACCTTTTCAGGTATAAAATACAACATTTAAGCTGGCCAAAACTCAACTTTTTCGGATTAATTATTAGGTAATTCTGTTTTTATTTATTTCAATAAAATATGTAAGCGGGACATATGAAGAAAACCAAATTGAAATAAAGTGTGTACAACAAAATATCAAAGAAAGAAGAAATATTATAACTTTTTCATATTATATACATACATAAAAAGAATACATCAATTATTAACATATAGCTTATTTTTAAGAGTTATATGACATACATTTAAAAAATGTATCTAGATATTTCTTTATTATTATAGTAACATCATTTTATCAATATATTTTTTTTATCTTCCACCTTCTTATTATGAATTTTGAACACGTAAGTTTAAACTTCGAATTTTAATATTACTTTGTGTTTGAAATTTAATTATTTTCTCTAATAACACAAATAAATTTGGATGAGCTTTATACATCGAATCATTGAAGCCACGATGGAAAGCTTCGCAGGAATTAGTAGTTTTTGTAACACAAACTGAGTTTTCAACTAAGTAATCAGCATTAACTGTTACTTTGTCATCGTCGGGCATGATTTCAAATAATTCAATAGTAAATCTATCTCGTCCCAAAGAAGTCTTTGGGACGTAGATACGTTAAAGCTAATGTTATTCGCAGCCATCTACTAATTTCACAAGACTTATCATTATAAGCGGTAATCAAACCAGATTCTTGTATTTTTCAAATCCACGATGGGTGTAGATGATATCTATAACCAATAATATTGGCATTTGGTCAAATTTCTTCCACAGCACAATGAATGGACTTTTCAAAGTCCATTACCACTTCTTTAATTTTTATAGTTTTCTAGAATTAGTTTAAATAACATTGTATATGTTTTTGCTTGTTTATTAGGCAATGAACAATATGATAGAGGAATGTAATGTTCATTTTGAATCCTTGAATTGTAAATAGTTGACAAAAAATGTGTGCAATACTGAAAAGTTCCGTCCATATAAATTTTTGACATTGTACATAAACTTGAAATATTTGTATCGCATGAGAAAACTATTATATTTTCAGTTTCATTGTTGACCAAAATAAATTGTTCGTTTTTTACACCTAAAGTTTTCAAAATTTGGTGAACTTCGGTACAGTTTTTGGGAGCTCGTGGAAAACAATTCCAACGGACGTTGTACATATTTCTTCGTATATATTCAATATCCTTGGTGGTTATTATTGGCTAGGGGTTTCTTTTTAAAACACCCCTTATAATTTTAGTTGGCTTTTCTACTAGTTCTTCAGCTGCTATTCTTTTACAAGAGTTGATTATTATTTGTCGATTTAAAGCATTTAAATCGGCCAGATGCCGATGTTCCCCTTTGCTTCTTGAAATTACCAAGTTTAGTAGTTTTTTACCCAATGTATGAACAGTAACCACCACATTGTCTATTCGCACGTTTCCGTAACACTCCTCTGGAAACTAAGTTTGTATGAAAACTGAATTTATAATAATTAACAACGAGCATTGATTTGCGACGTATACTTTTTATGATTTTGATATCCATTTTTTTTCAATACAGAAAGATAGAAAAACAGTGCAACACACAAGAGCAAACGGAAGTTGACAATTATTGAACCGTTGATAGTTACAGATTAAATCTCCTTACATCCCTTAAATATTTTTACATTTATTGGAAATATAATAGGTAGAGATGCTTAATATAACAATTTAACTTGGAAAGTTTTTACACCCTCCCCTATATGACTTCCAAGAAGTAATTAGTTGCTAAAAAGTATATATGTAAATTGGACTATTGTTTCGTCAGTTATCTTTTTCAATTATTGTTAAAACCACTTTGAATTTTCTACTTTATAATATTTATAGTCAGTTTACCTAGAACGAATAATAATCGCATTAAACCATAATATTTACAACCCCAAATATAGAGTCATAAAATTCTACCCGAAAAGTGTTTTGGCGAAATTACATCTCGGATTATGATCATAAAAATTATTTTTGGCGAACATGCCTCCCTTGAAGTATAGAGCATGAACAGATACCATGCCCACAACCTACATAATATACTGCTGGGCCCCTAACATTGACAAAAAAGTGGGTACAGAAAATCAATGTGGTACAACAGGCAATATTGCGTAAATAATAGGACTAAAAGATGCCACATGTCCAATAGGGAGAAGAACAGGTCTAAAATGGAATGGGGTGGGATACATCGCAAGAGCATAAATATAGCAGTCTAGATAAGATGTACAGAGAAGCAGGGGACAACAACCGTCCTGATAGTCTGATGATGTCAGACGTATGCACACAAATTGGATACAGAAAACCCAAAATAAAAAGAATGCAAACAAGGGAGGTCTATTTCCAAGAGTAGACGAATATGGGTTGAGTGATGATAATGGCCTCGCACCAGCATTTATTATTATGTTTGAAACATATTCCTCAAGGTCTATTAGTTGATTGTCGATGTTGTATAATGGTGGATCACCTGAGCATCTAAGAACATGATAATAGATGGCGAAACTGACATACAACAATAATCTTTCCTCCTTGGCAACACTCAGCACATCACAACACTACCATATCACATTATATCATTCATTCATTTACTCATGGATTCATTCATTGAGTCATGTATAGTAAAAAGAAATGTGAAATAAATAAAAAGAGGAGAATAAAACCCGGTCTCCTTTCTTCGCTGATTTTTGGAGTACGGTAGATAGGATGGGTTCTCTTGGCAGTGGTTTCGTTGAATGGTAGACGATCGTGACCTGATGCCGAAAGGTAGGTGGGCACTTTTTCTCCGCGTCTTGGGGAATGGCCAAGACGAGAGGACGATAAAACACTTCGTTTCATGTCATTGGTTCAGTCTGTAATCTTAACAGAAGACTTTACCACTTACCTATGTGACCCGTATTCGGTTTCTATAATTACCAAGGAGTTGCTAACCAACGCCATCTCTAATTACAAACCCATTATTCTGCCGTAACGCAGTAAATAAAAGAATTATAAAATTCTAGCCAATTTATAGAAAAAATCATCACTTTCCTCATACCCTTTGTCCAAAATGGTGGTAACATTTGTAAACAGAAGACAATGTGCACTGTCTAAAGCACCTAAAGAATTAATAATTATTATACTTGGAAATAATAGCTCATTTTCCTATCTAAGATTTCAACAGAACTTTGGAGGAATTTTTGTTATCCCTTTTCCCACAAAGAATTTTTTAATTGTTGTCTTAATACTACATTAAACAGGAATTAACCTTCCTTTCAAAAATCAACTCCTCCAAAACCCTTTCCTTGCTAACTAAATGTTTTAAATTCTTTAAGCCAAAGAATATTACATAATTAAATGATCTGGTAATGCAGAGGGCTGATACAATGAAGTTTCTTGGGAGTTGATTACACCCTTTCTTAAAAGAAACAACAGTTTGGTCTCTCTGGGAAATTCTCGATTTTTCTTTTAATAAGAAAATACGATTACTTAAGATTGGCTCCTTCTCAAGACTGGGATTTTGACCTTAATCAATATTTTATAACAAAGATAATATCCTTGGGGAATAATTTATATTATGAAATTCATCGATCGAAAAATATACAAAGTAATGAACTTAAACTTCGAGATTCCGTTAGACACTATGGTAAGAATCGATATTACTTAAATTACTGATTGGAGAAAAGCTAAAAATGGCAAATTTTATTTTATACAGTTCCGCAGATTTTCCGACCCATTTATAGAATAGCAATACAAGAGTTTATATAAATATAAGCAATTTGAATAATTAAGCAGCAAAATATTTAATTTTGACTACACTACATTTGAAAATAAAAAGCTGGCAATATACTTGATCTAATTTAGTACACAAATTGTAAAGTGGTGGATATTTTTTAATATTTGTACGAGGGTAGCAAAGTAAAATGCTTTGTTATATCTAGCAGCAGTTTTAGGCATATTAAAGACGCCTGGACAATACAGTTTACTATGAACAAGCTTAAATAAAAAGTTATGCAGTAACGCGAACCCAGTATTGGATACACCAATAGGAGAATAGATATTGTCTGCTCGGAATGAAAGTAGTTTTTAAAATCGTCTTTGTACTGATTCAAGCTTATCTTCACGAACCTAAAAGAAGATTCGATTTTATATAAACATAATGAAGCATT
This sequence comes from Galeruca laticollis, assembly GCA_963921935.1. NCBI lineage: Eukaryota > Metazoa > Arthropoda > Insecta > Coleoptera > Chrysomelidae > Galeruca > Galeruca laticollis. The sequence continues at coordinate 56,139,013 of OY998181.1, forward strand.
TTAAATGTATTGTCCTGAACAAAATCTTTCGAAACAATATGAGATGCAAATGAGAGTTTTAGATCAAATGTCACCCCTAAGACGATTGAGGTTAAGAGAAAGTTTGTGGCAGTCCTTAATTTCATTATTTTAATGTAAATTTTTAGATAATCCACATACAAACAGGCGTTTACATCAGTAATCTCAATAACGTCGTTGATAAAAACATTGAACAGGAGGGGACCCAAATTACTCCCTTGCGGATTTGAAAAGCCAAAAAAGTTCATTACTTTCAATAAAATTTTCAACCAAACCGCTAACACACCATCGCCTATTAAGACACATAATAATTAAGAGTCGATATCAGAACTTTCTGAACCAACTAACACTCAGAAGAAAAGAAAGGAAATCGATTTAAAGAAATCCAATGCCTCCGATTTTAGTACAGATGACGACAACTCAGACAAACAAAAGCTACACAAAAAAACACTCAAAAAAATAGCAAATGTTCCCCCATAGTTGTGGATGGAAACGAATCTCATCATAGGGATGTGGTAAATAAACTCAAATAAGAAATTAAAAACCCTTTCGAGATGAAATACACAAATAATTTCTCGATAGTATTTAGAAAGGACGTAAAAGTCATTGACAAACAGAAAACTACCCTCAAAAAAGAAAAGATACAAGCTCACACCTATTCAACACGCGATGAGAAAGCAGACGCATTTGTGCTTGCAGCAGGTCTCCAAATTATTGACACACGAGAAGAGCTGAAAGTCATAAAATCTAAATAAAGGACATGTTCAGGATGACAACAAAGGGACGACCTGTCTACTTGTAGTCACAGATTCTAAAATTACATTAGACTACCTAAATAAAGCCGATAGGGTCATCGAGCACACCAGAGTGTTATGGGAGCACCAGAGGTAGAACAAACCGTTCAGCCAATACCACATCTGCCAGTTACGGGGTCACGCGACTTCTAACTGCGGACGAGCACCCACATGTCTCAAGTGCGCGAGACAACATTTAACACCAGAATGCACAAAGGAACGATCCTTATCAGCTCGGTGTGCAAACTGCAAAGGTGACCACACTACCAATGCAGAAATTTGCCCGAGATTATTAAAATAAGAATTTGGTTAGAAGAGCAACAAGTCAAAATTACAAACCAACCCGATACATCCCAGCTCCTTTATTAAAAGAAAATCGTTGGACTCAGAAAACCAGGAACAATCCAGATTTTCCCAGTCTTCCCTCTAAAAATATCTATCAAACTGCCCCTCAAAATGAACAAGCCAACCCCAATCAAGCAGAATAATCAGCCAACCCATAAATGCTAACACTAACGTAAACAAATTCACCGAACTAAACAGCATGTTCAAGGAGCTACACTCTTGATGAACTGATCTACGACAGGAAATGAAAAAGCCTCTAACGAAATTGAAAAATTTACTATTTATAACAACTTTGTAGCTGTATCGACAACTATGACAACCAAGCAGGTAGGTGGTAAAATTGGATTTCAAAAAAGATATAATCTCATACTAATTATCTGCAATGTAAGAGGAGTACTAACAAATCAGACATTTTCTCGACAAATAAGACAGTTAATTTCAGAAACCCCTAACATCATCTCTTTAGATGCCAACGGAGGCGGTATCCCATTATTAATCAGAAAAGGCATAAACTTCAAACTTTTGCAACAAAATAACACATCAATTGAGCATATCACAATCATCTTTGATAAGAAAATAAAAATAGTCGGTGCTTACAACCCACCTGAAAACAAACTAAAAGAAATAGATTTTCACAATATCACAAAAGCTCACAATAAAATTCTTATAGTTGGAGATCTAAATTGCAAGCACTCGCAGTGGGATCAATACGCTAAATATTCCAGTCCTCTCCTGAGACTCTGTAATATATACAACGCTGATGAACCAACAAATTTCCCTTAGGCAAAGTACACACCCAGCACACTCGGCATAGCAATAGGAAAAAACATCAATAACATATCCAAAATAAAAACATTATAACATTAAGCGACCTCAACTCCGATTCAATTAAAACTATCGCACAACATACACAATCTCGACAATACAAAAATATATAACTACAGCCCCACAAGCTGGGTCAAATACAGAAGATACATAAACGAAAACATCACAATAATACATAAAATAGAAAACACAGAACATCTAGAAAAAACAATAGAAACCTACCAAAATACGATTAATGCAGCGATTATTCCACCACATTGAAACCTAAAACACAAATACATAACTCTCTTCCAGATTACATCATTCAAATAATACATCAAAAACACAAAATAAGAAAAAGATGGCAACAAACAAGACATGTCAATGAGCACAAGAACATACACTATTAAAACGTTCAATAAAAAACTTTAAAAGATTATAGAAACGATTGGTCAAGATTTTTAATAAACTCTGGAAAATCACCAGATGTTTCAGAAGTCAACATGATTAACTAACAAAAATTGTTAACAACGGACAAACTATAACTAATATGACCGAAATCGCAGAAATATTCAGAAAATACTTCCTAAACAATTTTATAAACAATACACATGACACACATCATCATCAAAATATTTCACATTTAATCCAACAACACTTAAATTCATTAAACACGAATAACTTAACAACATGTACAGAAATATATAACACAATACAACAGTTTATAACCAAAACAGCCCCCGGATCAGATAGAATACACTAATTAAAAGCGTGCCCAAGAAAGCAATTGTGCAATTAATACATACCACAAATTATGATATCAAAACTGGACAATAAAACTTGATAAGTTTAAAATTGCCAATATCTCACACCCATCATCAAAAGTAACAAACATCCTTCTTATCTGGATAGCTATAGACCAATATCCTTATTGAACAATAAAGCAAAGGTGATAGATACATTCATACTAAAAAGACTTCACAACTTCATAGATAAACATAATATTATTCCCCCCGAGAAATACGGATTCAGAAGCGGCTACAGTGCAGTCGCTTAAATAATCAGAGTACTAAACCACATTACAGAATGGTTCCAGGTAAAAAAACAGAGCCATCATGGTAACAATTGATATTACAAAAAGCATTTGACTTCGTAGGGCTCGAGGGATTAATCTATTAACTAATCGAGCTAGAAATTCCTAATTATTCAAATAAAATACTTAAATAATATTTATTCAATAGAAAATTCTACACTAAAATAAATTATTACACAGCTGGACCATTTTCGATTCAAGCTAGAGTTTCGCAAGGCTCTGTGTTATCACCTTTGCTCTATTCCATATTCATCCATGATATCCTAATCTCACCCCAAATCTTAACCGCTATGTACGCCGTCGACATAAGTTTTGTAACATCGGCAAATAATCTTAATCATGCATTAGAAGCTGCACAAATACACATCAACGAAAAAATCATACCATATTTTCAAGATCACAAGATAGTTATAAATGCATCCAAAACAGAGTATTTATTACTCAGGAGAATAGCTAGGAAAAACAGTTCATTGCAATCTCATCTTTATGTAGACGGGCATCTCATTACGCCCAGTAATATACTAAAATATTTGTGGTATACTATGCAACGCAAACGATCATATTATAAAGCTAAAATTGCAATGAGCAGATTGTACCCACTCATATGTAGACACAGTACCCTCGCATGTCAAAACAAAATACTGATATACAAATAAATCATTAGCCCGATACTTACATACGCAGCCCCAGTCTACGACACAGGTACAAAACACAACTTCTACTCCCTACAGGTAGTATGGAACAAGTGTTTGCGGATGGCAATTAAACATACGTGTTATCATAAGCTATCAGAAACTCATGGTTATATGACAAAGCCGACATACTCACCATGAAAGACTTTATAACCAAAATCTCACCAAACTGTTGCAGCTACTGTCTGCCTAAAGATCTTCGTAAAAATCACAAAGACGCAAACCGCGCAGGAGATATCCACGATAGTGGGTGTAGGCTTCTGCGTGGTTCGTTAATTACATAATAAGGCTGTTCAACTCCAAACCTAGATTCTTAACACAAGGTGTAAATTACTCCGGATATATAATAATCATATATAACTAAACCAACGTCAGCCATGTTGCCTTCTAGAAAACTAATACCCCTGTTTTTCAGTTGCTTTTCAGGGATATTTACCCGAAAGATTCTAGGAACCACAAACTCATACCATGGACAAAGTTATGTGAAAAGTGAAATTGTATGGATAATGCTAAACCAGCAAGGAGCCATGTATATACCATAGGCATACACAATATCTCCGAGGATAGCCAATCCACAGGCAGTTACTTATTTCTATATTGTTTATCCTTAGAACTATTGTATACAGAGAAAGAAAACATTCAATAAGGAACATTTTTAATAATAATAATACTCCCCTGCCGCTGTGTACTTGTAACCATTTACCATTCATACTGACGACGAGCAGATAGGTATTAATTGAATAGTTTCTAAAAAACCTATGGATGAGAACTTCTTCAACAATATGCCATGGTCAATGTCATCGAACGCTTTGGAGAAATCAGTATGAACCGTATCAATCTGAGTCGTTCGATCTAGATTGCGTAAATTTAACCTAATTTGTAGCAGTAGAACGACCTTTAAAGAATTGATAAGCATTAACGATCAATGAATCTCTTACCTGAAACATAAACCACATTTTACGAGATAGCTTAGATGATGTACAGAATATCGTGTGCGGAAAATGTTACGTAAGAAGCACGTGGTAAAGCGCGTTCAAAATCGATCGAGATGTGGGCCGTCTAGTGTCAAAACAATAATTATCTACTGTCCAAAATGAACGTACTACCTTAAATGTATAAGTTTGAAGCTATTTTTTTTCTGAACCGTTAATTGGATTACGATTGATTTTTTTTCACATCATAGGTCTATTTATAAGGAATTACTGTACCAATGTTTTCTGAGAAAAATCATCGTTTTACCCATATACACAACGTGATTTTATTGTATTTGTTTGTTTTAGGTAAAAATTCAAGTCCTGACCCAAGGTGAGTTAAATATCGCTAAATATGTTCAACAATGACATGCAAGTTACAATACTAATTTCGACAGGTGCGGCTGATGAAAATTTATTTTTAATTAACTCTTTTTCAAATGAATCCCCTACCTTATTAAGTAGTTTCGATTAATATTAATTTGGGAGAAACCTATTTGCGAATGTAATCATTTCACGTAACGACTCATTAAAATGTTATTCATCGTTGTAATCCCGTTAACAACAAATTACGACATGTTGTATAAATATTTTGTCGGTGAAATTATGCGAAACGTGGGTAGAATATCTTCTGAGTGGTTAGTAATTGTCAGGTGAGATGTGATTAATACCCCTTAGAGAAATAATTGAATGTCAATTTAAAATATCAATTAAGATTTCACCTTGTTTGACTTTCTGTTAACAAATCAGCGAGAGATAATTGGTTCGATTCACTTTGTCAGAGAACTAACTCGGATTTAATTAATAGTGAAATAAATGAAGGTAAAAACATAAATAGTTCAATCCTTGACTTGGTTATGTTTACAAAGATATAATATAATCCATAAAAAGATTTGATTTAGAAAAACGTCATTGATTTGTTGATAGATATAATGCCGGTATTACTCACTTTAGAATGGTCTTGAATATTATGCAAGAAGTTTGTTATACATTTCATTTAATCCACTAATCACTTAGCAGTAGTTAATGGCTAAGTTGAAAGCTTCAACATAATTCATTAAATTCGTACAAGATTCATTGCAACATCTTCATTGCCGACCAATAAATATACAGGGGCATTAAGCGAGGTAACCGGCTGTATTTTTTCCAGGTTACTTAAAAACAGATAAACTAGAGGTCGCTTCATGCAGCGATTATTTATTTTTACGATTTTATTAAAAAAAATACATGAAACGTTACTTATCTCAGTGACATATTCTAAAGCAGCGCTAAATTTCTTATATTTAGTAAGGTTGAGGTTGAAAATAATTTCCAGCAATGTCTCTTGGCCACTTTTACTATCAATATTTTTCCCCCCAACCTGGGACAAATACTTTTAGAGATACATCCGGTTACCTCACTTAATGGGCCACCCTGTACTTAACGTGATACAATATACATTTTATATAAAAAAAATATTTTAAACCTTGGTAACTTAAACTCCAATCAGACGCTAATGCTTCATGATATCAGAATTACTAGACCTATATCATAAATTTGAATTCTATGAATTGTGGTTATAGAACTTTAGCTATTAAGTAAATTAAATGTGGAATTGAAATTTATTTCCTACAGTTACAAGTAAAATTGCAGCTCAAATAAACAGAGTTAAGTATTTTTAATCGCAGTCAACAAAAGTAAATCAGTACATGTGAATTTCGCGAATGGGCTTATTTCATGAATTTAAATCAAAATGTCACAAGATATATTGGGTCTGAACTAAGTATTTGCCACTCTACGATTTGAAATAAAAATGAAAAAAAATATTGACATTTGAATTCTTGTGGTAGACTGTGGTAGGTTATGGCAAACAAAGAAATTTTGCGTTGTTGTCACGAGGGAAAACTTTATAAGTAGACTAGTTATCTTTTTTCTTCAACACCCGTTAAAGAGAAACGCAAAGTGGTATCAAAACGTACTCTTTCAAATAATGTTCTCCTAATCGGGTGCCTCTTATTGAAAAAGGTAATTCTCGCGTAGTCAAAGAAATTTGTAAATATATGTTTTAAACTGCAGTGATGTTGATTTCAAAATAGAAAAGATAATGCAAAATGTATGTGTATAATGAAAATTAAATCTTGCCCATGTAGGTTGAGTTGTTTGGAAAACATGTAATGTAACACACATAGGGAAGGCCGGGGCCACAATTAACAAATTGCATATTTATTTGTAATTCCGAAATTATTCAACATTAAGATCTGATTTTCGCGACAATTGATAATTCAAATGTTTAGGTATCATGTTAATAACATAAATAAAAGATTGAGTTATTGATGTCTTAAACAGACATTTTTATATCGAGAAAAGCGTTTGTTAATTCTTATCCCGTCCTTGGGGCTAAAACTAACAGCTCTGGGGCAAGTATTAACATGATGTTATACAAACTAATCCTATGAAAGAAAACGAACATGAGAATGAAATAATACTTTATTATTGAAAAATATTTTACAAACTATAACTATAGTCTAACTAAGTATTATAGACTCTATTAAGAATAAGAAAAACTATTCGTACTCATCATCATCTGAATCACAATCCAAACAAATGAATGATATGATATCAGCCTTGATGCACCCAACTTGGGCCCATTCTTTACCAGAGATACATTGTATCCAATCACCACCTGATAAATCATACTTATACAACATACCACACACAATGCAAAAACATTCATCCTCTTCATCAGAATCATTGCTTTCGTTTAATATTCTTTTCTTTACATTTTCTATTTTCTCGTCTTTCTTCCCCTTTCCTTTACCTTTTTCTTTTTTATTCTCTATGTTCTGTTTTCTTTCTTCCATTTTCCTCTTTATCAGTTCTCTGATGTGTTGTTCTTCTTCCAACGCATTTTTTCCGGTGATCGGTGAGAATGGCAGATTTCTTAGCCCGCTTACGGTTGGATGGAGCTCGTGGTGGAGCTTTTGGCAGAGGTCTTACAGTTTCAATTGAGAAATCACTAGAATCCCTCTGTAAACCTGATGGTCCAGCTACTGGCCCATTAAACACGTGCGCAATAACTACAGTTGAGCTGTCCAAATTGGGCATATCGTTCAGTAGTTCAGAATTAATTGAATTTGATGACAAATCTTGATTCGTCGGGTCCAGACGGTCCGTGACATATGATGGCGCAAAGTACGAATCTTGGAAGACCCCGTCGTTAAATGGCCAGATACCTGATTTCCTGAATGCGTTTATCACATTCCTCGGATTCAATGCCAGAGGTAATGCAACTTTAACAATACCAGGGAGATCATATATGGTCATATTTTTTCCGGGATTACAACTTATCCAAGAAGTTTGCGCTCTAGTTAGATAATTATTAAGTGGACCATAGACTCCAACATCAAGAGGCTGTAGGTGATGGGAGCAATGAGGTGGGAATGACAATAAAATAATATTATTTTCCTTGGCTTTGTTAACCACTTCAATATTCACATGTGAGCTGTGGTTGTCCAGTAAGAGTAAGACGGGATCTTCTTTCTACGGCTTCACATGATGAATAAAATGATCAATGAATTTTCCAAACTCTTTTTGAGTCATCCAGCCCGATTGATTTCCAGCTCCTATGCATTCTGGTGGTCCATTCCTAACAAATATGTCATTGTAACGAATACGAGGAAAGATAAACATACAGGGTATGGCATTGCCAATAGCATTTGTTGCTACTGCAGATGTCACTGCACCGACCTGCTTTATGACTTTTCCAGAAACAATCTTCTTCGGCTTTTGCACGGTTGTGATACCTAGAAAGTTACGATATTTATAAAAGTGTAAAGTAAAAACTGACATAAGATTAGTAGGGTAGCTAAAAAGACAGATACCTGTTTCGTCAACATTCCAAATTCGAGATGGTGGGAAGCTGTATCTTTCTAGCACGCTTCTGTATTTCTCAAAAAAGCTTTGAACCTTAGTTCTATTAAATGAAGTCACTCTGCTCAAACTGGTGGCTTCGGGGCTTCGTATCGCCAACCTCGGATTTCTCTTCATGAAATTAGTAAACCAGTCATTATCGGCCATCTGGTTAACATGTCAGGACTCTGGTACCTTTTCAACATTGTAAATCGCCTTACGTCTTCGAGTAGTAATCCAAAATAAATATTGGGGCACTTCAACAAATATTCTGCCATAATTTCTTCTTGTGCAGCATTGAAAGCTAAGCGGGTTTCCTGGTAACCCACTGCTGCTTGTGTATCCGATTTATTTTTTTTCAAGAAATTATAGAGTGAAACGTGACAAAGCTCAAACTCTGTCGCTACTTCTCTATACTTTCTATTTTTCTCCATTATTTCCATCGCAGCCAACTCGTAGACCTCTAAGGATTTAGTTCCTCTTGTAGTCTTTCTTTTATACGTTCTGATTCTGTAATAAAATGGAACGAAATTTTTTTTTATTATTATACCCAGTCTATAACCTTGTTAATACTAGCCCCAAATTTGGTGTAGGTATGAACACGTTAATTCTAACCCCGGTGATTTGTTTAGTTTTGCCCCAAAGGAATATTTTGTATTGCAAATACCATAAGAAAATATTTCTTGAAAAGTTAGTCAATTGAGCTACACAGCATTATTAAGTATGAAACAGGCTTCTAGAAAGATGAAAAGCATGATAACAACGCCGTATATTTTGAGCAAAAATCAAAAAATTTTGAGGTTAAAAATGTTCGTTACCTGCGTAATAAATTGATACGGTACACATGTGTCTTGTAGGACGCGCGGAGGACAACTGAGCAATACCGAGTCATGTGGCGTGATCTAGATGGCGTTTTGAACCGCGTGCTGTAGGTTTAACTTGTATAGTTCTCAAGAAATTCTTTTGTTAATACTTACCCCTGTTAATTGTAGCCCCGGCCTCCACTACACAAATTACCGGATCGCTTATTATTCTACTGTTTAGGGGAGTCCACATCTACTTGAGGAAGATTTGTCGAATTAGCTTCGGTGAAACAAGGATCCATTTTAAAAATGTCTTTTAAAAGGCAATCAAACAGAAGCACACTTTCTACTATAAAATAATATAACTCAAATAACTAAAAAGTCGGCGAGGATGATATATGTTTGAGATTGGTTGTGGATATTGATGTCAATTGTCAAATTCTTCTAGTCGACTTTCACTTTGTCTTAATCAACTTGGATAGTCAAGTGGGATTTGTCAACAGAACGTACTTTCAATCTGGCAACAAGGGCTAAATCTAATAAAATTTTTAAATCTAATTTTTGAAGATATTTATAACTTTTTAAGATAAATATCGTGATCATAGAAAAATATATGTTATTCTTAATCTTTCTGATATGATTTCACTTGTTAATTCATACCCATGAAACGAGCCCATTGTAAAAAAACCTGCCCCCCGGTTATTTTAAATAATATCCGAATCTCACAGCAAGAAAAGGTGCAGTATTTTGGCACCCACTGGGACCGTAGACTGACATGGAGGAAACACACATTCACGAAAATAAAGCAGCTCGGCTTAATGTTGCACAAACATTATTGGCTAATCGGTTCCAAATCAGAGCTATCCCTTATGAAATAAACTACTGATCTACAAAGTTACTTTCATACCCGTTTGGACGTATGGATTAAAGTTCGAAAATTCAGTTTTCAACTCGAACTTGGAAATTCTAGAGATGTTCTGTTGAATTCTTTGAACAAAAATGAATGTTAGTTTGATTTGTTATTACTTGTTATAAATTCTATTTTAGGAGAAATATTTTATCTTTTTAGTACCTGCTTTTCTGACCATGGGTTAGATACATTCTTTTGTGGATTATTTAGATAAGTAACAATTTTAACACATGTTCTGTAAAATGTAAAATAGTGTTTAGAAATAGTTTAATAAGCGACAAGTTTCTTACGCGTAAAGACGTTTTCACAGACGCGATCTTTTATAATAAAGATTATCGATAACAAACATTGATGTTGTTTTAATTATTTTACGATTATTCTCTCCATAACTTCCTATAGGTAATGGGCCCAGATATAGCTAAATAATTCGTGGAATAAAAAAAATAAAAGTTAGTGTTCAATAAAAAAAATGAGTTAATCTATAGTGAGTGTATGAAATGGAAACTTCAAAGAAAAAAAGAGGAATAATTTCTTTTAATGGATTAAATTACAGTAAGTGGAAGAATAGAGTGCGTCTATTATTAAAAGAGCATCATATACTTCATATTATCGATGAAGATATGCCTATTATTACAGAGAGTAAATTGATAAAGAAAAATGATGTTGCCCATAGTGTTATCGGTTCATATTTGGCGGATTCATTGCTACATTTTACAGACGTCACTTATACTAAAAACATTTTCGAAAAATTAGATTCTATTTATGACAGAAAAATCTTCCGACGCAGATGACAATGAGAAGAAGACTTGCGGAATTAAAATTAGCAACTGATATGTTTCTGATAGAACATTTTTCCATTTTTGACACACACGTGAATAATTTATTAGATTAGACAAAGTACTTCATTTATTAAATACATTTCCATCTTCATTTGATGGTGTTATCACTGCAATTGAAACGTTATCGGAAGATCAATGCAATTTGGACTTTGTTAAAACGAGTTTGTTGAATCATGAAACTAAAGTTAAAGGACAAAACAGTGACACAAGTCTAAAAGTATTAGTGACAGAAAACAGTGACAAGAACGATTCAACTAAACGTACTTTCCATCGAAATGGTCGATCGAAATTAAAACATGGTCATAGGTCTTTTAAAAACTGATTTAAGGGCAACTCCAAAGCTAAGTATTACCAGTGAGGTCGTATAGGACATATAACGAAAAATTGCATTTATTATAAAAGAAATAAAAAGTACAATGAGCAGAAAAGAAATGAAACCGCTCAAAGTATTCAAGTAATTGATTCCGAAACCAGTGTAACATTTATGGCTGGGGAAATTAATTTACTTTAGTCAAGCAGTGATAAAATTACCTTCTTGTTAGACTCCGGGTCATCAGATCACATCATAAATAGAGAGGATATTGCTAGAAGTTTTAAGTCTCTTGAAAATCCGATTAAAATTTCAGTTACCAAAAGTGGAGAATCTATCTCAGCAACCAAAAGGGGTGCAATTAAAGTGACAAACAAATAGAGGAATCAAGGCAACAATCGAAGAAGTTCCCTATAGTCCAGAAGTGCCGTATAATCTGTTGTCCGTTTCCAAACTTCAACAATTGGGTATGACCGTCGTATTTTACCAACATAGAGTAAAGATAAGTAAAAATGGTATACTTATTATGCGAGGTAAGCCATTAAATAATTTGTCTCAAATAGAATTTACAATTGATTGATATGAAAACAAATTTTGATATTTGGCATGAAAGATTAGGACACAAAAGTAGAAATAAATTTGTTGAACTGAAGAACTATAATATGGTAGAAGATATAGGAGAAATAGTAGAAGTTAATCCTGATGATAAAATCTGTGAAGCTTGTATTAAAGGCATGCAAACTCGATTATCACTTAATAAAGTCAAAAATCGAGAACATGTAAGGAAACCATTATTTATTGTACAGTCCGATGTATGTGGTCCAATCACTCCGACGGCACTGAATGATATAAAAATTATTTTGTTTTGTTCTTAGATCACTCATTATTGCGTAGTATATTAGCTGAAACATAAATCAGAGGTGTTTTCCCTATTTAAAGATTTTGTAGCTAAAAGTGAAGCTCATTTTAATCTTAAATTAGTATATTTATACATAGATAACGGTAGAGTATATTTATCTAATGAAATAAAAAATTATTGTAAAAATAAAGGCATCACTTATCATTTGACAGTTCCGCGTACTCCTAAATTGAATGGTACTGACGAACGTATAGAACAATTACAGAGAAAGCACGATAAATAATAGCCGCCTCTTGTTTGGATACAATTTTCTGGGGCGATGCAGTTTTAACAGCAACGTATTTGATCAATATTATTCCAATTAGAGCATTATAAATAATGAAAACACCATATGAATTACAGCATAATAAAAAGCCTTCAGTTAAATATTTAAAAGTATTTGGAATCTGAATAGAGTCTGGAATATCGAATTACAAAAGCATGCCACTGTAAGGGATGTTACTGTAGATGAGACAAATTTTATGGTTTCACGGCCAGGTTTAAAATCTGGTAGTGATAAATCTGCTATTGATAAACCAGATAGTTTTGATAAATTTGAAATTGAAAAATCAAATAGTTTAAGTAAATCTGATAATTGTAAACCAGATAGTTTTGATAAATCTGATATTGGAAAATCAGATAGTTTAAGTAAATTTGGTAATTGTAAACCAGATAGCTTTGATAAATCTGAAGTGTTTAGTAAAAATGGCAATGATAAACCAGATAGTGTAAACAAATCTGATATTGAGAAATCAGATACCCAGTAATAAATATCCAAGGCTAGAAAACATAAATGATTTTGAAGCCGTTTGCCGTTGGAGTGAAAGGATTAAAGATCTTCCTAAAATATCATTTGATGAAACAAATAGTTTAGAAGAATGCATGTTATCTGATCAAGTAATAATGAATGCTGTTCCAAGTACAACTGGTTAGCTTTTTAAATTATATGAAAATTGTACTATTTGTTGGGCTACGAAACATCAGTCATCCGTAGCAGGCTATACATCAGAAGCTGAATATATGACTCTGTATGAGGCTGCACGAGAAGCTTTGTGGTTACGGTCATTAGCAGAAAGTTTAACATTAAAAATAACAAGTCCAATAGTCATATCTGAAGACAATAATTGTTGTATAAGCATTGCAGATAATCCATCAAGGCATGAGAGATCGAAAAATATTGACATAAAGTATCATTATTCTCGTGACACAGGAGAAAAGGGTCTAATAAAATTAATTTATATGTCTACAGATCGACTGATAGCTGATGCATTTACAAAGTCTCTACCTGGAGTTCCGTACACAAATGGGTTAACAGTAATTTTGAGAATTGAATATTTTATTATATTGAAAATGGTCTGGTTTCGTTTTACCATATGATGTTGGGTTTTTCATTAAATCTGTAAGTAACAAATGTAGGGCCATTTAAGTTGATGGGATTGCGTTGGGAAAACCGTCGTTACGATTTAATTTAAGTATGATAATATCATTATAAAATATATATAAGTATATATGTACCTATATTGTAATTTTAACTCAATTTTTATGTAGGAGATTCATTTTTGAAGAGGCCTGTTGAATTCTTTGAACAAAAGTGAATGTTAGTTTTGAACTTTTATTACTTGTTACAAATTCTATTTTAGGAGAAATATTTTATCTTTTGAGTACCTGCTTTTCTGACAATTCTTTTCTGCTTGTTTAAATAAGTAACCATTTTAACACGGGGATAGGCAAATTCTCTCCCAAGAGAAAAGGGGTAAAAAATAACGGGTAAATTCGGTCCGTAATTTTGTTTTTACCTGAAACTGTATAGGTAAATTTGGTCCCGGGTAAAATATTTTAAGATTGGACCAGTGCAATAAAACTGTAATATTGAATAATTTTAGTTTTATTAAATTAAATAAAAATATTTACATTGTTGACAAAGTTTACATAAACGGAATTGATATGTCTATATATTGTTTATACCTATAAAAATATAACATATTACATACAATTATATATTAAATAATATTAAGAAACCAAATTCTCGAAAATTAGGAAATAGGCTACAAGACACAGGTACATAATATTGTATACCTAATAATTAAACGCCACAGTGAAATGAGACACATTTAATAAAATGCAAACGACTTATTTCGTTTTTCGTATATGATTCAATCATTTTTGTAATAAATTTTTGACGGTTTTTAACTTTACTATCGGTAATTTTAGTATTCAAATGTACACTTTGTAATTTTACATAAGTTTCGATTTGAAACTCTTTAAGTTTATTAATAAAAACAAAAATGTTTGGATGAGACTTGTAAAACGAATCGTTAACTTGTCTATGGAAAGATTCGCGTGTATTCGTAGTCCGTGTAAGTTCTGATGAGTTTGTAGCCCAAAGTGAAGGAGGGAATAGTGACTCCTCAGATATGTAATTATCTATCAAATAATCGGAATACATTTGAATCTTTTCATCGTCTGGTGCTATTGAGAGCAAATCGAATACAAAACAATCGCTGATTTCTACAGGATTTAAGAAAGTTAGGGCAAAAGTAATTTTTAGCCATCGCCCCGCATCGGAACATTCATCTTTGTAGGCAGATATTGAACCAATTTGCTGAATTTTTCTATACCATGCCTGCAAAAGATGAAATCGACATCCGATTATTTGAGCTAATGGCCAAACTTGTTCTACAGCCTTATGGATACCTTTTTCAAAATCGATTACAATTTCAGAAATATTTAATCTAACACTATTTTTGATGCAGATCTCTGTTACAATATTAAATAATTTTTGGTGCGTTTCACTCCGTTTGTTGCGTAATAGAGAAAAAATCAGAGGAATATAGTGGCCGTTATAATACCCGTGTATCGTAAAAAACTGACAAAAAAATTGTGGCCAGTAATTAAATGTTCCATCTAAATATATTCGTCTGACTTTTCCGATAAATTGAGTATTTGATTTACAAGAAAAGACGGCGATTTGATCAGCTGCATCATTAAAAAGTAAAAAATGTTCATCTCTGGATGTTTCAATGTTGATCTTCGCCAGAGTGTCGAAAGTTTGTTGAATACTTGTTGGCAATTGTGGAAGCAGTTTTCGACAAGCATTGTACAAATTCTTCCTGATGTATTGATCGTTGAAGGCAGATTTTCTTGAAGCTCCCGGCGGATGATTTTTGCAGGCTTCTCCGATAAATCATCAATAGCCTTTCTTTTACAAGAAGTGCTTACATTTTGGCGGTTCAACTGTTCTACATTTGCATTATGGCAATGATCCTTTACATGCTTTGTAACAGTTACATTGTCCACTTCACTCATACTAAGGAAATAAGATCTACACTTTTTATTTATACACGTCCACCGCTTTTCGCCATTTTTAAAATTTTTTGAAAACTATACTTGTAGTTATTTATAACTACTATACGCTTTCCTTTTTCACTCAAAATAATATTAAGATCCATGGTGCCAGACTACAAAGAATAGTTGAATCGACTAATATGTAAACTGGGGAAACATACGCAACTAAATGGTACATATTTCAATCCATTTCAGGTATTTATATTATTCATTTACCTACTATACTCGATAGTCGAAATTCTGTAAAGTGACTCATCGCTCTTACTGTCCATAAAATCAGTTGCAGAAGCGAACTTCATGAGCGCATCATTTTTGAAGGGTTCTTAATAGTCCTAAATAAAAAATAAATAGAAAATGTTCTAGCACGCTCTGGCGTTTAAATTTGAGAGAACAGAAATACGAAATTATTATGGTAGGTATCATTATGTATATACAGGGTGTTACCAAGAATAATACACATTTTCAAGGATGAGCTATAATAAGATGTATGTAAAAAAGTCGATAGTCGAAATTCTGTGAAGTGACGTCATCGGTTATCTACCGATTTAAAGTGAACTCCATGAGCGTATCATAGTTTAAGGGTGCGAATACTGAAATATCTGGAATTTCAATTTTTAACATTTGAAATAATAACTTATCACAAGTTGTTCATAAGTAAGTTAAAACAAAATAAAAAAATGTTTAAAAGTCAATTCCAACTTACTACTACTAAAACTAAAAAAAAGTTGTTTGTCAAGACCAAAATAAATTACCAATAAGTATAGGTATGTTGCGAGGTCACTTGTAAAATGTCTGACTAACTGGAAGCGGTATCACTCCCTGACGACTCCTCAGAATCATCGCTTTCTCCTCCTATATCGATAATGAGTGGTTCCGTCATTACTTCTACACGTATGTCTAAATCCCAAAACTTTATTTCTTCTTTTAATACGTGTTGAATACATTTACGCCAACTCTCAGCAGTAACGGTATGCAGCGCCTCGTCAAACAGTTTCTCAACGTCAGCCATTTTGAATGTACTGTTTTTTCTCGCAACATAATTTTTCACTTGGGCCCAAACCAGCTCGATGGGGTTTAACTCACAGTGGTAGGGAGGAAGTCTAACAACTGAGACGTTGAAATCTTTCGCCATTTCATCGACAACGTACTTAATATAACTGCTTTTATGTTTCCGTACGAGAGATAATAATTGAACTTTTAGCATTGCCTCGTTGTGCGGAATGCTTTTACTCTCTAACCAATCAATTATAACCCTCTTGCGGCTAGCTGAAGTAGGTATTTTCTCCAGTCGACGAGAGTGGTATGAAGCATTATCCATAACTATCACTGAACCAGGAGTTACCTTTGTTAAAATTGATCTAAACCATGTTTCAAACCGGTTACCATCCATCTCTTCATGGTAATCGACAGTTTTTTTGGACTGAAAACTTAGGAATCCACCTTCTACAAATCCTTCCTCGCTGCCAATGTGAGTGATAATCAGTCGACGTCCTTTCCCAGAGGGAGCTTTTAAACCGGAAGAGAAACCCTCCATAAAGGCTTGTCGATTGCTTCGTATATTCATGTCTTGCCACACTTTTGACACAGTGTGGCCTTCATTTAACCATGTTTCGTCAAGATAATATATGTGCCGTCCTTCGTTACGAAACTGTCGTATCTGTTTTAAATAATTTCTCCTCCATTCCACAATGTCATTTCGTTCAATTAAGGCACTGTTTCTACTTCTTGTTTGGTAACAAAAATTCATTAATTTTAAAGTTCGTCTCAAAACTTTATCACTGATGTTTGGTAAAGTATCATCAGCTTCTATTACCTTGCTCAATTTAGCTACCGAGGGGATTTCATTCCTAAAATAAAAAGAATGTATTTCCCTACGTATAGCATTCCGTGTTTGGTCGTCCAAAACAATTTTCTTTCTTCCCCTACTTTCCGGTTTACAGTTTTCACCTCGTTATCTTGTCAAAGATCCGTCCCGCGATTTCTTTAGAATATTGTATATAGTACTCTCAGAAACTTTAGTTAAATAACTGCACTTAATCACAGCGTCACTAACACCCAACTGTTTGTCCATGGTACGCAGTCCTTCGTACACATTTAATATGAGGACTTTTTCTTCCCGAATTAAATTGTTACGACGCCGTTTTTTATCGCCAACACCGCTACACTCCGCCATTATTGTCACTAAATATACCGATATAAATATTACAATAAATACCAATAATAACCGATTTATCACACAAAACCACAACACAAATACTGATGTTACGCTCATGAAGAGAATAAACACCTCACATAACTGTTTACTATCACTGTCTCATTCGCGTAGCTCGATCTATCTATCTCGTTCTCAAAGCCGGAACATTGAAGCGACTCTTCAACATTGTCAAATCGGCGAGTTTTTCACAACAAACTTTGCGTTCAAGAAATATACATAAACACTTTATTTCACATTTCAAGTAAACTAATTATTATTAGTCTGCTTGAAATTTGAAATAAATATATTAAATTGGTATTGACTTAATTACATTGCATCTTTTGTACCTGAAATATTGACACAATGGATTTGAAGTGTATTTATAAAATACAGCATTTCTCTCTAGAATACATATGGCAACTGCGCTTTAACCAAAGTGTTGATTAGATAGCTCTGACTCACTTTACACAATTTCGACTATCGAGTATAATTGCTACTATTTTCGGAAAAGCCCATACTTACCATAATTACTTCATTCTACGAAAGAGATTAAGCTCCTCAGTATCGTAAAACTTTGGTTGGGAGGAAATTAACCTACCGATAAAAGGGTATAAAATTTTTAATTTAATCTGCTACCTGCTGGGACCTAATTTACCATGCCCCTTTAACACATGTTCTGTGAAATGTAAATAAAATACATCGATGATGTTTTAATTATTTCACATTATTCTCTCCATTCTCTCCTACATGTTACAAGCTAGCTAAGGATTATCTCCCAAGGACCATAGTTTGTACCTAACAACATAATTGCAAGGGATCTCAAAATACCAAAACTAAAAGAGGTAATTAGGCAACAATATGTAAAATATTCTACGAGGCTAGAAGTCCATCCACTCTATGGATACGGAACTAACACAACTACTTAGTGCAACATAGACGACTCTGTTATTCAGCTGTTTTTCAAGGATACATCAGCCGAAAGAGTCTAGAAATCAAAACTATAGGCCGGGGACAAAGTTAGTAAATTTAACGACAATTCTATTACCGCAAGGAGCCTTAAAGCTCACAAGAGATACACACAGAAGACGGAAGAAAGTCAGAACATCAGACATACATTCTATTGTAATTCTTATAATCTCTCTGTATTATGGGAACAAAAATATTGAAATAAATAACATTATTATTATT
Organism: Galeruca laticollis; assembly: GCA_963921935.1. Classification (NCBI taxonomy): domain Eukaryota; kingdom Metazoa; phylum Arthropoda; class Insecta; order Coleoptera; family Chrysomelidae; genus Galeruca; species Galeruca laticollis. The sequence continues at coordinate 56,158,105 of OY998181.1, forward strand.
TGTGCCTGAAACGGCACTACCCACTTGACTCTCTGAACAGATTTTACTGAATTTACTGTTACACGTTCGCTCTGATTACACCGCCCTACAAAATTTAAAAAAAAAATTTGTTGCCAAGTATTTTTGAACGAATTTATGGTAATTCAGGTCTGCTGAATTCAAAAATAAAAGCAGTTTTTCCAAATTGGCTCTAGTTTTTGAGGTAATGGATACATAATTTTTTAAGGAATTTAGCTATAACATATGCTTTTTATTTTTTAAGAATAATTTACGAACAAGAAATTTACGCAGAAACGAGTGTTCGACCCTGTTTAGTGAGCGTACCACATATCGATTGCTGATCACGTGGTCAGTGCGTGCACTTGTTTGTCTTGTGTCTCTTGATTTTAACTGTCAGTTCAGCGTAAGCAGTTGTTCTACTAAGACTTAGCGTCGCGGTTATTGTGCTTTTCTTACGTATTTTGTGTATTTAGTTCTGATTGCCTACCTAGTGAAGTTATTTAAATTTAATAGACGTGTGTAAGGTAGGAGTACATGTGACGAATATTTGTACCTATATTTTTAACTAAAGTTACTCTTTTTGCAGAGGAATGAGTTCTTCACGCAGAAGCTGTTTGAACAGCCCTAATGTCTTCTGCTACATTTGAGGCGAATATACTGTAGCGTAAGAAAGAAAAAATATCACAGATTTTGTTAGACAAGCTTATCAAGCTTATTTCGGCGTACAGCTTGGAGACCAAGACACGTCCTGGGCTCCCCATATAGTGTGCAAAACGTGTGTCGAATGTTTACGACAGTGGTCAAACGAAAAAAGAGAAAGTTTGAAATTTGGTGTGCCCATGGTGTGGAGAGAACCTAAAAACCACCATGATGATTGTTATTTTTGTTTAGTTAATGTAAAATGTTTTAACAAATACAAGAAAGGCAAATGGGATTATCCTGATTTAGAATCAGCACGAAGACCTGTGCCACATAGCGAAGAGATTCCCGTACCAGTATATACAACACTGCTAGATGTTCTGATGGCGGAAGAAGAAGAAGAAATTAAGGAGCAGTACAGTAGCAGTGGAAGTGAATATGAGCAGGAAATACAATCAACACCACAGCAGTTCTCTCAAGACGAACTGAATGACCTGATACGGGATCTCGGTCTATCAAAGCAAGCATCTGAACTTCTGGCATCCAGATTAAAAGAAAAAACTGTCTACAACCAGATATAAAAATAACCATTTATAGAACACGAGAGGTGAAACTTGTTCCTTACTTTAGCCAAGATGAAGATCTTATTTATTGCAACAACATTCCCGGACTTTTTCGTCAAATGGGAATACAATTTGTTCCAGGTGATTGGCGACTATTCATAGACAGTTCCAGTAGAAGCTTAAAGTGTGTTTTGCTAGACAATGGCAACCGATATGCGTCAATTCCTATCGCCCACTCAACAGAACTTAAGGAAGAATATCAAAACATCAAGTTGGTATTACAGAAACTGTCCTATGAAGAACATCAGTTTTCCATTTGTGTTGATCTAAAAATGGTCAACTTCTTGTTTGGGCAGCAAGGTGGGTACACAAAATACCCTTGTTTTATCTGCTTGTGGGATAGTACGTCGAAGCAAGATCATTGGAATATGGTTAATTGGCCAATAAGACAAAATATGACTGTAGGAACAGCAAATGTCATAAACGAACCATTGGTTGACCGTGAAAAAATTATTCTCCCACCGCTCCACATCAAGTTAGGACTAATGAAACAATTTGTTAAGGCTTTGAGTAAAGATGGCGAGTGCTTCAAATACATTTGTAGATCGTTTCCTAGGCTAAGTATGGAAAAGCTAAAAGCGGGTATTTTTGTTGGCCCTCAAATTCGCAAACTTATTAAGGACTCTGATTTTACAAATCACATGACGACACTTGAAGCTGCTGCTTGGTGTAGCTTTGTTATGGTAGTTGAAAATTTCTTGGGTAATCACAAAGCGGACAATTACGAGGAATTAGTGCAACAGATGTTATTAAACTTTAAAAACTCGGGTACTAATATGAGTATTAAAGTACACTTTCTTCACAGCCACTTGGATAAATTTCCCGACAATCATGGTAATTTCAGTGAGGAACAAGGGGAACGGTTCCACCAGGATATAAAGGAGATGGAGGTAAGGTATCAGGGCAGATGGGATCATCATATGATGGCAGACTATTGCTGGAGTCTCCAACGTGATGTACCTGACGGTCCTCATAAAATAAAATCCTACAAAAAGTGCTTCTTTCCTGCGAATTAGATGTAATTTTTTAAATTAAATTATTTCTTTGCTGTTATTCCTAATCAATAAATGAATTTTATTATTTTTTCGTTTCTCTTTTTTTGAAACCACTTTAATATTTTTTACTAAAAGTTGCTTATAAGGGCCATTGATCTATTAAATTGATATTTTTCTCTATCTTATCATATTTTGATAATATATCTCTAAAATTAGTGCCAATTCACCTAAATGGACTTCAAATTCGTGATCAGCACCACGAAATTACCTAGAAATCGCCCAAATATTGTTTACAATAAAATTAGTGTTGATCAGTGTTATATTTAAGATCCGGTATTGAGTTCTGAATTGTTTATAGATTGGTTTAAAGTGTTTTCCTTTATTTACTACCTTTACCGTCTCCAATAATAACAATATGCCATTCGCAAAGTAACTGATATATCAATTTATACGCAATATTTACGCAAAAACTCGTTCATTGTCATACGAGTAGTATGTTACACAGATGTTGCGGGATAAAAGCAATGCTTAAATTCTTTTTTACTTTACGATAGTGTCCTGTATCCAATATAACAGCTGGTGGTCGGCGCAATAAAATGGTTTAATCTTATGGGTGATATAAACTGGCACGAGGCTTTAAGTGTTTTGTGTTTATCTGCATTGAACACAACACGTCCATTGACATTGTACGACGATAATTCTTCTTCGGGTAAAATACCAAGTTTTATATTTTAATTAATGATTACTTGAACAGAAAAAGTTTGTATTGAACAAAATTTACAAGTTAAATGCAATTTGATATGAGGAATTATAAAACCGAAAATTCATAAGGTTTTACATAAAATTGAATATAAAATGAGGCAGGTCATTTTACGGGGTTTTTGAGCAAGCAGGACTTTCTATCAAGAATAACATTTTTCGCTAAAACTGAAAATAAAAAAGTATTTCCTCTTTTTCCGTGGACACACTATATAAACATTTCACCTTAATTTCAAAATCCTTATACTATCGTCACCGAACAAGACCAATGCAAATGCTGATCCTCGGCAATTAATTTATGTTATAAAACTGTCGCCACAAGCGCAAAATTCGTATAATGACCCAATAAGTTCGAATTGCTATGAATGCTAATTACTCCCTAAAGTTCTTTGAACATCCTGGAAATTCCTGTGAATGTTCCAGTCTACGATTGTTTCCTCGCAACTACTGAGGCGAAGATCTTAGTTATTTTCGATGTCATACAAGAAACTCTAGAAGGCGTTTGCTCGTAAACGAGGAATAATGTCTCTTTGAGAAGATTTCAGATAAGAAATTAGTACATTACAATATTTTTAGTTTGAATAATTACTACTTCTTGTTTGAGATATCATTGCTTCTCGAATAAATTCTTGAATATATGATAAGTATGTTCGCAAAAAATACGAGCATTTTCTTTAAACATTTAATAATTAAGCAAAAGTTCAACATTATGGGTTTAAATAACACCCCTTACATACAATACAATGCAAACTCGCCCCATAATTAAATGTTTGTGAGTATATTTTTTCAATTTCTTACTCTTCAACATTGAATCAAATCTCTACCTCTCTCTATGCTAAAGGTTTCGTTCCACCTATTAGATTTCTTATTAAATCTATATTGTCTACAATCTGTCTTGTCATTTTACCAACGTAGCGTCTCTGTTCCTTCATCTCTATTCCTGTCATTTTGATGTAAATTTGTAGTATTCGTTGAAAATAGATCTTTACAGTTCTTGCATTCCAGATTAGCTCCTATTTTTGGATATTGGAACGTTTCTTTTGAATCTCTTGTTATGTTAATTGTTCTCCAAACATCTCTAAATAGCTTTAATTTCGATGTTACTGGATGAACTTCAGTTCTTTATCTCGGTTCTACTCTTCCTTCTAATTCAAGAGTTCACTCCTAAATTCTGTTTTCATGAAGGGTAAATCAATGTCGGGGAATATAGTCCAAGGAAGTGAGATTTCTAATTGAAAGACACTCATATGTATAATTGGGGAATCTGTATCGAAACAAACATTCATTTATTGTGAAATAATGAAAATAACTCTTAAATGAACTGATCTAATTAATATTACAATTGCATAAGTTGCTGTTGGCTCTTTATCAGTTTCAGAGATACAACATTTATATTTTTAGCATCGCTCGTGTTGAATAAACCTTACTATTCGTATCGTTCTTTGTTTTAAGGAAATAATATAATGGAACATTCGCCTGAAATAAATGATTCAAGGCCGATTTGCATAAGTAATCGGAAAAAAAATATGTAAGTGCCTTAACTGTCTTATGCGTTGCAGTTAGCTGTTAGCTGTCTAGTCTGAGAAGTAAATTAAAAGTGATATCAGATAGGCAAACTATCTAGAGAATCTGCGGAAATAAACTGTGACATTTAACAACTAACATTCCCAATGCATTGAGGTAAAAATGTATGTTATGCAAGTTCGCATATTAAATTGAAAAACCATCTGCTGAGTGAATTGAAAATGTCGATTTTATTTATGTGAATGTCACTTATCGTTGATTATAATCATATTGACAATTTAATTACTCCACTTACGTTATCTGTCTATTACTTATAAGTTTATTACACATTAATAAATACTGAGGAAAAGAAACAATCCTTTTATGACTTTAATACTCAAACTGGATGATTAAAAAAATTGAACATTGGATATTATTTCTTTTATCTGGTAAGATTGGCCAAAATAAAGTATGTATGATGTATGCTGTGTTCGTTATGCGTCCCAATGCTATTTGTTCTGCATATGGGAGCAGGCGCTACATTATGGCATTTATTTAAACCCATCTACCTGCCAATTTGTTAGATTATTTACATGCTTTTCGTTGATAACAGTGTTTTCCGTTTTTTAGTGCGTTTTAAAGAGTTAATTGTTATTGTGTTAGGTTAATTTTCTTCTGTTGGTTCATTTGTTACAGTCTTTATGTAAATTAAATTGCAAGTAAGTAAACACAATCCAAAAATCTAATTCGTCATTACTAAATAAATCGTTACCGAAGTGACCTACTGTATGCCTGCATGTGTTATTTATGGGTGTGGAAATTTAAAGGCAGTGATATTCGATAATCTAGTTTCCCAAAAGATGAACATCTTTCCAGGCAATGTATTAATACCTGCTGCCGAGAAGGTAAATTTAATGTTAATCAAGATAACATTAGATTTTAAATGCATGCATATTTTAGCAGCACGTATTTGTTCTAAGAATTTTCATTCAAGAGCCGTCATTAAAACAATGAAACAGAAGCTATTCAACTATCAACCAAAAACTGGCCGTAACTCAATAAAAGACGCAATCCCAACGTATTCAGTATTCAGTGAAGAATTTAAAAGGAATGCCGTGTCGAGGAAAATAAATAAAAACTAGGCCTTTCGTCTGAAATATTTGCTTTTCCTGTAGGAAGACAGGCAATTACATTTCAAATTTTTAAGGTTACATGAGGTACAGTAATTTCAGAAGTGGGTTATGTTAAGAATGGTAATTATTACTGTAGTAAATTGAAACTATTATTCATAAAACGGCTCATTATCTGCTTTATAACAATCAATATCTTGGTTTCAAGAAATAGTTTTGATTAGTTTGTGTAACTTGATCTTCAGCCTTTCTCTTTATCCTAGGCTGTATCTTATCCAAACAATATTCTCTTAATATGAATCTAGATACACTGGAAGTGAATATGTCAAGTTTTATTTTGATGTTTAAAAAATGTTTCTTTCTATTTGCAACTAGAGTAGTCTATGCCGGTTCTGGAGCACTGTCAAGGTCATAGATGGAAGTTGGAATGGGGGTAACCCCCCCCCTCTCATGAGTTCCGTGTCGTCCATCTTGTATTCTGTCATGTATTATGTGTCATGTCAGCTGTGTGTCTGTGCGTGACCTTCAACGGCCACACTAGGTTTGTTCACACACGAGTTTCAAACCATCAGAAACAGTCAGGATTCTGCGCAATCAATTTCTCCGCGTTCATAAATAAGTTTCTAATTGTTTGAAAACAGCTGGACGTTGGACAGTTGGACAACCATTAATGAAACCTGTGTGAACATCGTCCAGCTGTTTTCAAACAATCAGAAACTTATGTATCAACACAGAGAAATGTATTGCGCAGAATCCTGATGGTTTGTGATTACTGTGAGAACAAACCTATTAACGCTAGAAAATTATTAGGCGATCAGGAAAGAAAACTTTTAACAAACTTTATACTTTACCTAAATGGAAACATTAATAGGGCCTCAAACGTACAATCTGCAGCGCTGATAAAGGAAGATTGTGGAAAAGCGAACCAGAAATTATGAATAAATAAAATACAATACCTAAAATACACCTTATAATTTTACTTTTTCATAATTACTTGTTCCTTTTTCCACAATTTTCCTTTATCAGCGCTGCCATTTTTTTGTCCTGATCGCCTAATCATTTTCTAGCATGAAAATGGTCATTGAAGGCCGAAACTAGTTAATAATAGAGAGAGAAAAATATTAAAACATCAAAATGAAACGTATGACATATCGACTTCGAGTTTTTTCATTAATTTTATTTATTACTATCAACTATTGTCATATAGCCAAGGAAATAGTTGGATTGAAGGTAATTATTTTGATAGGCACACATTTACTTATATATTCTAGGATATTTATAATTGAAAATTCTTCTTTACAGTACATTATTTATATTTTCGTCTCAATTATAGTTTTTGTGAATATCTAATTGACAATTAACAATAGTGAGGCGAGAGACAAACCTGCTAATAACACATATTAACACTTAATAAAATACTATTCAGTAATTATTATATTGTCGGCTTTTGTCTCAAGGCGCATTCAAAGCGACATTAACATAAGTATTTAATGAACACATGAATGTATGCACTTTTTGCATGTCTTAATGAAGGCGTTTACATCATATCATGTAATGCGATGGAACAATCGGACACGGTCACAGTAACTCATAGATATAGAAAGCAGTAACTACATTGATCATTAACATCATAATAATCGTGATCTTGAATGTTTATTTTAAAATTATTTGTGGAAGTCAATAAACTTATAAACCGTTATGAAGGTTATCCAAATCTCAAAGAATTTTGAATATTTTTACAAGTATTTCTTACATTGATGTAATCGACAAAACATTTTATGAAAACATACTTCTCATATTTAAAAAATAATTAGAATTATATTCTTTTATACATTTGAAGTCACTGGATGTATTTGTTTTTCAATTTTGAATTATTTTCCTTTACATCGCTGATATATCTTAATAAAAACGTTGTCCGTGATAATTCCCCGTGAGAGTATAGGCAATCTATCTTTGGGGACATTTTTTTGATACGATATCCTCAGTAATAATAATGTAATAAATTAATAATTACATCAATAAAATGAACAATTATATTGTTTACCCCGCGTGTTGTCCAAAATGTTTCTCATAGTTCTAATAATGTTCCTCCAATGTTCAATAATTGTACTAACTGTCAAATAACTGTAAATATAACAAATTAATTTTAAAATGTATTCAGCAGTGTATTGATGTTTTCAAAATATAAATTAATTCCTTATAAACAGTGTGTTTTCATCATTTATGTAGAACAACTGTAAGGAAATATCGTTTCTTTACAGTAAGAAAATATCATTTCCTTACAGTAAGGAAGCGAATAGGACATCTTGACTTTTTCTTTAAGGAATGTACAAAATTTCCTAGCGATTTTCGGAAAATATATTTTCTTCAAGTTTTGCTGGAAGAAATTTCCTAACGCAGGTACGGAAAAGCTGGCAAAATATATTGAGATGAGAGAATTGACTCGTGAAACAACAGAACATATAATCCTACAATTAAAAAGTCATTTTGCAAGGTTTGGAATACCTAAGTTTCTTTATTCAGACTGTGGTACTCAGTTTACGTATCATTTTGTTAATAACAAATTTAAAGGTTTTGAAAAAACTTGGAATTTTAAGCATGTTATCCCGTTATCCAAAGTCGAACGGAATGGTAGAAAGAAGCGTGCAAACTTTCAAAAATTTAATGAAAAAAGCTGCCCATTCAGGAACAGATTAATTTATGGTTTTAATTAAGTACAGAAATACACCTATTGATTCGGTTATTAACCCAATGAGCTTGTTTTTGGGAGAAATTTAAATGCCTTTTTACCTACTCCTGATACTCTTCAAACGGAGGCAAATGACAACTTAAAAACAGTAAAATCACATCTTCAAAAGAGACAAGATAATTATAGACACTATTATGATTTAAAAAACTATAGTAAACCGCTAGATTTTGTTAAGGATGAAGTTGTTTTTATTAAAGAGAATGTCAATAACATGACACCGGCAAAAATAATGGGTAAAGCTGAGAGACCTAGAAGTTACAAATTGCAGGTCTCTAGTGGTAATATTGTAAAGAGAAACAGATTTAATATATATATATATATATATAAAGCTTCAACCAAAGAAAGTTTGGATAGTCCCTTGAATCTAGATTTGGATTATGAAGCAAGTAGTGAAACATTAATTACTAACCTTGATGAACCAAGAGACTTAACCACTGAAAATGCAGAACTTAGCAATAAAGACATCTTGAAAAATGCGTTACTTTCAGGTCACGACGCAAAGTTAAAACCCCTGCATATTTAGAAGACTACTATGTCAAGTAAATGTTATAGGTTTTATTTTTATTTTTTTTTTGCTGTGAAGACAGGGGATGTCAAGAAGTAATATTTATGTGGCTGGTAGGGCCTGGGATGGAAGCCGGTGTGAGGATTGTGGTAGAAGACTTGACAGCCGGGCGCGGGAGGAAGGAGAATGTAAAGTGTTGACGTTTGTAATCATAAAAATAGATTACATTTTATTTAATAGTTAACTTAATGTTATTTAATACCTAAAATATGACATGGTTAAAATAATCTTGGCCTTCGCTCTGGTGTCGTTTGCAATACCGTCCTTGGAGATATATTCTTGCATTCCCTCCAAAATCCGGAAATTTTCGACCAAAATCGCCCAATCTTCATAATTTTCTCTATCTTTCAACTTTGAGAAAGTTCCACTGAGAAAAATTGTACTAATTTTACGCCTATTAACCTGTTAATGAAACTACCAAATCTGTGTCAACAACTTACAGTTTATTTACTACGTCGAAACAACATAACAAATGGCGCTAAGTAACAATTTTGTTTTGTTTTGTACAAGACTTTGTTACTTATACTTAATATGTATAAAATAATCTGAATTCCTTTACTTCTTTTAACAAACAGTTAATCTTTTCTGTGAGTGAGAAATTTATTTTTTTCACCTTTTGAAATTCGCGTTGTCGCAGTAAAGAGACGAAAGTCACTTGGCGCCGCAAAGTCGAAGCTTTTAAAAGTATGAACTGAAACGTTCCATTTAAATTGCTTCAAGTTTTCGAGAGCTGCACATTGTTATGCAAAAACCACCGATAGCCACTAAACTTTCAACGTTTGTTTCAAACGGTTAGATCAAATTTCTTCAAAAAGTTATTTTATTAGCATTGAAACAACGCTGGTTATTTTCCTAAAGATATGGTATTCTTAATAGATTCGGCGTTTTATAAGAGAGAGCCCATCATTAATATTTTTGGAAAACCCTTTTCTTGTTAAAATTCTAAAGGAAGGTTGTACTGCTTTACCACTAATAATTGCTACTGGTGCTTCGAATGAAATATTAAAACAGGTAAGGCAACACGGTTAATCAACTATTGAGTTTTGCGAGCGAGTTTCCGTATAAAAATCTCATCAATCCAAAAAGAGTGTACTAAAATGATTATCTCAATTAAACACTTATGTTCATTAATAACTAGTAACGGTTTGTTTTGAATGATCAGTATTTAAGTGATCCTGCCTTAACAACCTTTAAGAATCTTGTCATAAGACCTCAGTGCAAAAATCATTTGGTTTTTTGTATATCGTCGGTTTGCAGCATAAATACTAACAGACATTTTTTCATAATTAGCGAATTATGATGAGTTGTTTCTTCGTTATTATTTTACTTTTCGTCTTTTAGTGAATTTCATTAAATCTGTTTACTGTGATAACATGCTTAATTTATTTTATTAATAAGAAACCAAAGAAAAAAATTATATAATGAATAAAAAAATGATGTTATTTCGCTGGTTTCGAACCCTAACCCACGGCGTCAAAACCAAGCGCTCGTACAACTGCGCAATAACCGACTCTGAAATAAATCTTCAAATTCAAGTACATGAATGACATGCTGTACTTCCTGATTTATTTTTTAAAATTTTAAACTTGTTTGCTATTAAACAGTGATTATTTTATGGCACAATTGTCCATACAAAATTTCATTGTGTTCTCTTTTAATGGGAAGCAAATATTTAGGATTTTCTGATTAACCATGTTAAAAAAAGCACTATTTTTATTAATAATGAGTAAGATATTTTACGTAATATACCTGAAAGCTTTAACCCGCTTTTTCGCAACTCATGTTTATGCGAGTTAATGACTTTATACTTCATAATAGATTTGACAATTAACTCATCTTTCGATTATCTAGCAAATGGCATAAAAATGTCAAAATCGCCAAAAAAATTACAAACGGTATAGCAAATTGATTAATAATAATTATGTTTTTGATTAACATTAAATTTATTTCCTACAATCTCATAGTCAGGTAGTAAAAATAGATGGTCTCGTTTACTGGTGATTAATTAAATAATTTAATCGCAGCCATCATGCAATTTCCCCATTACTTGAACTGAAACATCAATTATAGTTATGGATAAAAATTCTTGTAGTAAATCAGCCAGAAAAAGTATTTGTACCTTAGCATGAAGCGAGAATACCTGTGATCATATCGTTCTTTTTATTCAATATACTTTTTGTAATCTGTGTGGGTTTCAGTGGTTTACATACAATGTTTAAGAGTGATCCTTTTTTGTATAAAATTCATTCAAAAGAATTTGATTGCTGTTGAATACAATATTACTGTTTGCCTTCTGTATATTCACTTATTTTTTAGCCCAATACATAGGACTCATCCTGTATACTTTTATATCATGGCTGCACAAATAATAGCCACCTTTTATTCTATAAGAAAGCGGTTAATTAGACGAAGAGTTATTTCTTAAATAGGGTTTAAAAACTGCATTATTAATAAAAGACACGCAATAATGGCTGAACATTCTTTACGAATGTGGTGTATTATTTGCTCAAAGTTGAAAATTATTCATCTCTAAACTGGTTGATTATACTTAAGAGACAAGGTATAATATCTATTGAGCTAAATGTATCAATTAATTCCAATGTAGCATCATTAATAAGAGAAGATAAAATTGAAATAATTTATAAACAATCTTAAATTATTAGTAATAAAGGATTCAAATTTTGTCGCTGATTCAAAAGTTTATTTATATGTTGGACAATGCAAAACTATCAAAATTTAAAAACTATTAGTATACTAGCTATCATTGTTCTTATCCAAAAAAGTTAATTACAAATATTTGAAATAACGACTTGTTCCTTTCTTGCGGAATACGAAGATCTCTAGAGGGTTTAATAAGAAACACACATTTTTAAAAAGTAGATTCTGTTAAAATATGCCATTTTAACAATATTGCATTGTACCAAATTATAAGGTAAACGCAACCATTATCGACATCTTAAGCGACTTTCTACAGGATAGCAATATTTGAAAGCCTTTCATTTTAAAAATTCATATCCCATCAATTTATTGTGAAGACTAACATTCAAAATAAACCTTTATTTATATAATAACTCATATTCAAATGCCAATTTATAACCAATTTAAAAAAAATAGATTTAATTAAAATTAATGCAAAGGGGGGGATTATCGACATACTGAAAATACCAGTAAGTCATTTATCGACAACTCAAAGCCTCGATTATCGACTGTTTATTTTTGTATTAATTATAGGTATAAGTAAGTCATATAGTATATATTTTAATAAAATGTAATAGAATTTTAAATAATCATTTTGTTTATCAAAAAAATATAAAATGAAAAAATAACATTATTGTAAACTCTTTAAGTTAAAAAAAATGTCATTAAAATTACTTAAGAGGTAAGTAAGTACAAAAGTCATATTTTTTACAATAATAACAGGTATTATAAATAATGAATCGTTACAGGAATAAAATATGATCCCTTTTTAATTAATTTTGGTTTTGATATCTTTAAATGGGTACCACAGTATATCATCTCGATTTGGCCATTTCCAATTGGACCCAGCAGGTTCCATAGATTTTATTTTATACTGATTATTTAAAATGTTTTCTTCGTCATCTTCTCTAATAGCCAAAATTTTTCCTGAAAAATGCTTGGTGTCATACTGAAAAATGACAAAGGCTCCTTCTGCCACTTCGGTAGACGAAAAATCCACATTAGTTGAAGATTCATTGTCATTTTTTAACTTATATTTTTTTGCTAGTTCTGCTACTTTCTTTTCTTTTAATCTTTTTCTGTTCTGTTTTTCTTCTATTAGTTTTTCTTTCTTTTCCTGTTTTCTTTGAAAATAATTTTGCCAATCCCTAGATGAAGCTACAGCAGGGGTTTCCTCTTTCGTTTTTCCTTTTTTCTGGCAGACTGGAGTGGTTCCAGTCCAAAACAACGCTTTTTTAAAATGTGTAAGGATATCTTTAGTCTTTGAATTATTTTCTTGTGGTGATACTTCACAAAGAGGGAGGTTAGTATCAGTAGAAGGAACATTATTGTTATTATCGTTGTTATTGACATTGTTTCTAGCTGTTAAAATCAGTGGTTCATCCTGCGATACTTAATCTAAAATTTTGCAGAATTGGACAGAGGTACGAACTCTACAGGCATATTAGCTATATCTAAAGCCGTGAAAAAATCTGTTGTTGGCGTTTCTACATTAAAATCAGTATTAGATTCTACTGGAGTCTCTTAATTCAATTCCATGCTGGAAACTGGAACTGCGAGTTCCAAATCATATTCTAGGTAGTCAGCACTTTCTCCAATGACACTATTCTCAGCCTAACTCTTTTTCATTTTCCAAAAGTTGAATAAATTCTTATCTTTTTCGGGACCTTTCCAGGCATCCTTTGTTCTTCGAAAAGTCTGAAATTTCAAGGGAATCTGATTTTCAGAATATTCTAAAAAATCCTTGCCATTATCATTTTCGATTTTTTGTTCCGTTGCTATTTGGGAACCTTCAAAGATCAGGATCTGAAACCATTTTCGAGTGTAGATTTGATATTTTCCATAGATTGGAAAACTGAATGTAAAATTGGAGGAAATTCTTCTCTGGATATTCGTAACAAGGGTAGTTAGACACTCTTTTTCGTCATTATTGATAAAAGTGTAGATGCAGTTGTCTCCTTTTTTTGCGAGAACCTTATCATTTTTCGGACTTAAAAAGAATGCAGTTTCGTCACAGTTAAACACTCTGTTTGGATCATTGACAATATCAAGATAATCATTAGTTATGAAGTAATTTCGGACTTCATTAAACCAATTTCTAATAGTATGCTCATTTTGAATAGATCGTGAACGTGTTAAATTTTGAGTCATTCTTACGCTTATTTCCTGATGTCTTTTTAAAAAAGCGTGATACCAACTTTTTCCGGGTCTAATATTAGCGAAAAAAGGATATCGTTTTATTTCGTTAAAAGTATTTGGACGCTGTCTAAAAGTTGACTTCTTGTAACGGGAAACCCATGTTTTGCTGAATGAAGGATCCAATGTTTTAACATGTCTTCTTCTTTCGCACTGAGTATTGTTGGGGGGGCAATTTTTCTTTCAACAGGTGTTCTTCCTTTACTTTTATCTAATAATATTGTGCGAGGTACACCAGACAGCCTCGCCGCTTTTAACACTGGCATTCCATTCTTCGTAGCTTCTATACCTTTGCTCATGTCTTCAACAGAATATTGATACCTCTTTGCCATATATAAACGAATATTGTCTAATAAGCATTTATCGTCAACAAAAAGAATGTAATTTCAACAGGTAAACTTTATAGATTGTTCAAAAATAGTAGTTATATAAATTTTTAGTGTCGATGATTTGTAACTAATTATTCTGATGCCAGTTTAGCAAAAATAGAATATTATATTACAAATTGAATAATGAGCTTTTATTAAATTTCTAATTAAGATCTTTTGGAATATTGTTTCGACACTGACTCCCATTTATCGGCACTTCAAGTATTCTTATATCGACAGTTAAATTAAAACAATTTTACTACAACTTGGGTTTTATAAAGAACGTGTCGATAATTGGTCGTTTTATAAAATATATCTTATAAAATGAGAAAAGCTGTTTGTACAAGAGGGAAAAATTATTTTTGTCTTAATAAAACACTTTACATGTAACTTTGTGTGTTCCCCAGCTATCGTCACTTTTGTCGATATATGGCTCTATAGTTAAATACGAGGGAACGATTTATCGACACCAAGTGTTATAAACATATTTTTCACTAAAATTGCCTGATTATCTCATAAATTGTCCACAATAATCTATAATAAACAATTACTAAACCCACTGATTGATTGAAATGATTTAAATATGACTGAGAATATAACACGTGATCTTACCTCGTAAGCAGTTGATCGTACTACTGAACTGATGCTTTTCAAAAGGCAATGATTAAAAGAACAAGGCACGTATAGTTACAGGGACAAAAACATAAAGTAGAACAAAGATGAAAATAACGGATTCTAATTGGCCCTTTACCGTTCCCGTTTTTGAATGCTTATTTTTGGTTTATGAAGAAAAAATACGTCGATAAATGGGTTACTGTCGATAGTTCGTGCTTTTACCTTATAGGGAATATTTTTAAATAGCCAGCTAATAATAAGACTTGTAGAAAGCAGTTCATCAACTCACTGATTCCTATATTTACATTAATTATATTTATATAACCAGAGCGAACGTGTCCCAAAGAAAATTTACTAGAATCTGTACAGAGTCCACTGGGTAGTGACGTTTCAGGCGTCTATGTTGAACTAATTGTGTTAGGTCGATAACAATAGGGTTTGGATGAACTTCTAGCCTCGTAGAATATTTTACATACTGTTGTCTTATTGCCACTTTCACTGTTGTTATTTTGAGATCTCTTGCAATTTTGTTGGTCCTGGTGAGATAATCGTAGCTTAGAGAATTTCCAAGTTCGAGTTGGAAGCTGAACTCCAGAGCTCTAATCCATACGTCCAAGCGGGTTTGAAAATAATTTTATATATCAGTAGTTTCTCTGTTAAGAATAGCTCTGATATGGGATTTATTATCCAATAGTGTTTGTGCAAAATTAAGCCGAGCTGCTTTCATTTCGGAAAGATGTGTTTCCTCTATGACAATCTACGATCCAAATGGATACCAATATACTTCACCTCTTCTCGCTGTGGGATTTGAATATTATTTAATCTTACCAGGGGGCAGGTGTTTTTGTGATTTGTGAAAGTCACATGTGCTGATTTACTGTCGTTGACTTTGATTCGCCATTTAACTACGACTGAATCTGGAGTAACTATGTCTGCGATAGCTTGCGGTGATGAAGTTATCACCTTGATATGTTATGAATTTGGCCTACCAAATCTTCTTTTATCTCTTCTTTACAATATTTCATGTTTTCTAGTACAAATACTGAATTTTTTGCGATTTAATGTTCACCACATCACTCTCCACGTAGAGTATAAACAGCATGTTGTAACATTTTCAGAAGAAAATGTTACAACCTTCTCTTGCCAATTGTCCAATATAACTAAATATGGTTTAATGATGCTGAAGCTTTTATAAATCAACATCACCGGATAAAATATATGTTCTGAAGTAAAGACAGTAGTATAGAAGAATACATTAACAAAAAAAATATTAATTAGGATCAACCTGATATTTATGTGATGGTTGCTGTTCGTTATCTTCAAGCCTCAACTGAATTCTTAAACTCATTCTATTAACAGGTGTATTTTATTTAAGAAAATTCCAGCACTAACATACAAAGTTGTATTATGAGTAGTTCATAAAAATGCTAATATCAGTGATTTGCCTGTATTTCCACTTTGTTTATCTGTAATTGGTAAAACTCATCTACTGTTTACTTAAACAAATTATGTGAAAGAGACAAATAACATTCCCGACCTGTCACATTCAAATATCTTTATTATCTAGATATTGTTCGTGTCAAATTTATAATTACATACTACAATATATGTATCTACCATACAAGTTTACATGAGAATGTTCTTGTATATTAATGCACTGTTTATGTTTGTGTCGATCCAACTTTATTATCTCTAAAACTGACTCTGTATTAAAAATCATAGGCGTACACAGATACACTGTAAGATCGGCACTACCCATTATTAGATATTTTATTCAAATTCTTTTGCAAGCAGTATTAAAATGCTGTTCGTTTATTACAAAACTGAATTACCTAGACATAAAGAACTACAAGAAAAACTTCCGGTTCATTTTTTTCCATATTTTTGTATTCTTCTCCTAGTCATTTAAAACTTTTGTTTTCTCCATGTTGCTTTATTCTAATTATTTCTATACGTGTTGTCAAGTTTTTACGTATGTAATTCTTTCACTTGAAAATACGGCTCTTATAAACACATACGAGTCCAGTACAACTTGAAAATAACCTAAAATTTACTGAATTACTCCCGTCAACTAAAATTTTTCAATCCTCTGGTCAGTTATTGATATCATAAACGAGGAGGTAGAGAACAGGCGGCAATATGACTTTTAAAATGGTATCGACAATAGTGTTTGTTTTTGTGTGGTACCTTATCAATAGGAAAATGAAATATTATTTTGGACAAGTCAATTGAGTTATTCGCAAAGGGAATATTCAAGGCTCAATCCCAACATTTTACACACAAACGCACTAAAGAAAGCAATTAACGCACTGACCGACATCCTTGAGTTTTTCCGAGATTTTTTCTTTATACTTAGTAAAGGAAGATGTAGAAAACTGGTCACTAATAAGGAACGATTACTTCATGGTGAATTTTAAGGTAATAGCAACTTTGTAGTGACTTTGGTTTTATGCGATATGTGAAAAAACTTATGGAAGTGGCAAAAACTTGGCAAAAATTACTCCATTTATATAACAAAGTACCGCCTCTTTAAAAGTTATTTATGCACCAAGGGAGTAAAGTGCAATTTTAATCCCGAAGATAAAGTTTATGCACGATCGAGCAATGGTATCATTTAGCTGAGGGATTAATAAATTTTACTCTCAAGATGCATACATTATTTCTTCCACGGTCATTTGTTTCTATTTTCAGAACACTCCCACTCACAATCGCTAATATTCATTTTAGTCACCTAATTTCAATTTGTAACAATCATAATGCTACGGTACCAAATTGTTAAATAATAGTGCAAAAATGTTAACACTCAGTAATTAACAGATTGATACGTAGCTGAAGGTTAGGTCAAATAATAGAGATAAGCCATCGCTTACATCGTTCGATTTTGACATTTCAAATGAAAGAAAAGTGAACTACACTACAAAAACCTTACATTATATTTAGGTAGGTAAATTTGATATTTCTGTCAAAATCAGAAGACTCAAAGCCACGCAAAGCTTGCGTTTCTAGAGCTTTTATTACAGAAATACCTTATCTAAAGAATATGCTCACCTATATTTCAGAGTAATTGATTAAAATAATAATAACTCCGATCAAATTCATAAAATAATTTTCACAAATATCGATGGCAGTCGAAGTGATAGCTATGAACTGTCAGTTTCTCTCCCTTTCCGCTCTGAACCTGAGCGATTCTTCACATGCCGGTGCTGCATACAGCATAGAGTTAGTCACTTAAAGTAGCATCCATCTCTTTCCAGTGTTGGGCCCACCTATGTTTGGCATAATTCTCATAAGGATGCTAGCTCTTTCCCTAGGTTGATTGCATACTTCTCGGATATGTTTGTTAAGCCGCCACCTGGACTTATAGGTACTTAATCATCCGCTTGTGGATAACTTCTGTCCCATGCACCTCGAAACGAATACTGTCTCTCCTTATGGCCTGCTATTTCCAGTTCATGATCTTCCAACCGTTTGATTACTATACTGATGGCGTTTTGCCAGTATCTTGTTGTTTATTGGAGTCTGTGGCTTCCACAAATTTGAAATGTCTGTGGATATGGTGTTCACACTAGATGTAAATTGAGTGAATGAAAACGACGAATACTCAGTGTGTATTAGTTTATTACTTTCAGCTAAGCGCTTTCGGCTATTAAGCCATTATCAAAGCCGTCCTATGAAAAATTACAAAGCTTGTGAAATTTTGAAAAAACAATTTAAAAAATGTTGAACTTACGTCATTTAAAAAAGTAGGTGTCAAAGCCATCAAGTTGATTAAAAACAATGCTCAAGATAGAATCATTTTTTTTTATTGAAACATGTCGCATCCACCAAAAGGTTATTAGCGACAATACAATAATATAATAACATTAGATCTTATACAATAAGTTTATAGATTCTAAATAGTCTATGATTCGCCTATGATATTGACAGTCTTTTCCGAGGAGAACTTCCAAACTGTTCGGAAAATTATTTGTTGCTCGTTCGACTGTGTATTTTGGACATGCAATAAGGACATGTTTTATGCTATCTACGACATTACACGTTGTACACATCGGGGGTTCACTATTTGTGAATAAATAGGAATGAGTATATCTTGAGTGACCTAGTCATAGCCGCGTTAATACAACTTGTATTTTCCAATTTTTAGTAGTAGGTTACCATGGAGATATATTACTCTTTACTTCCCTTAGTTTTGAACTGGAATTCGACCACTCGCGATCCCACGCACTATACACTTTCATTTTAAAGAATGCTTTTAAATCACTAGCAACGCTTCGACACTCACTTTCCGAATTAATATTAAAGATCGCATCACGCGCACTAGCGTCTGCTTTGTCGTTGCCTTCGATTCCAATATGCGATGGTATCCATATAAACTTAACGCTTCTAGAATTCAACTCGGCTTCCAGTAATTCAGCCTTTATTAGTTTTCCAATAGGGTTTTGTTGGTATATTTGCTGCAAACTTTTTAAAGCACTGAGGGAGTCGCTAAGAATGAGGCTGTTTGAAAATGTCAGCGAGTTTGCGAGTTGGAGAGCTTTGTATAAAGCAAAAAGTTCAGCAGAGAAAATACTGAGGCTGGGAGGAAGTCTGTATTGGGAAATATTCCCCGAATTTACAATGGCAGCCCCTACCCCTGTTTCACATTTTGATGCATCAGTGTATATTTTATTGCAATCACTGTATTGTTGTTCCAAAATTAAATTAAATTTATCCCTTAATGTTGCTGAGTTTACTTCGTTTTTGTTAAATATATAGATAGAATCATTGTTATGATTGAGTCATTGGAATAAAAACATTAAAATACCCTATTGGGAGGGTGTAAAATTATAATTCACATGATGTAAATTCACTCAAAATTAAAAAACTGAATGAAAACAGATGACAAGTTTGACATTAAAATTACGGTGGCTAATAAGCCAGCGCGCCGTAAAAACAAGTGCATGACAATACAACATATTTACACGACGTCAATAGATTATATAAGCTCCTCCATGGATGCATTTACAACTAAATATTTGATTTATGTTATCTAGCATTTCACACGTTTAGTTTACTACGCTTGTTCCTGACTGGCTGGGGAATGGATCCAACCTCTTAATTCAGTTTCAGTATGCAGCTGAGGTATGAGGGGGATTTTGCTATTCATCTAAATTGGATGAATGTTGGGAATTGAATTTGAACAGAGTTTTTCAATTTTTTTGCTTTATTCACATCTTTAACTTCATTTTCAAATTTAAAAATAAATGTAATATTCGGGGTTCCCTACAATTTTC
This sequence comes from Galeruca laticollis, assembly GCA_963921935.1. Taxonomy (NCBI): domain Eukaryota; kingdom Metazoa; phylum Arthropoda; class Insecta; order Coleoptera; family Chrysomelidae; genus Galeruca; species Galeruca laticollis. The sequence goes on from OY998181.1 coordinate 56,178,217, forward strand.
AGTTCACTATATGAATTTTTTCATCTTTTCAATCATGCTTTTGATTCAGTGTTCGTCGTGTAAATATGTTGTATTGTCATGCACTTGTTTTTACAGCGCGCTGGCTTATTAGCCACCGTAATTTTAATGTCAAACTTGTCATCTGTTTTCATTCAGTTTTTTAATTTTGAGTGAATTTACATCATGTGAATTATAATTTTACACCCTCCCAATAGGGTATTTTAATGTTTTTATTCCAATGACTCAATCATAACAATGATTCTTGAGCATTGTTTTTAATCAACTTGATGGCTTTGACACCTACTTTTTTAAATGACGTAAGTTCAACCTTTTTTAAATTGTTTTCTCAAAATTTCACAAGCTTTGTAATTTTTCATAGGACGGCTTTGATAATGGCTTAATAGCCGAAAGCGCTTAGCTGAAAGTAATAAACTAATACACACTGAGTATTCGTCGTTTTCATTCACTCAATTTCCACAAATTTGGCCAGATCGTCAGCCAGGTAGGGTAGTTGCACCATCTTATATCTGTAGCCTCAAAACGACGCCATAAAGGATATTCCATAGCGTCGGTCACAGAACCGAGCCTTGGAGATTTCCACATATCTGTCAGAGAGGTAGTCACCAATCATATAAAGTAAGAAAGCCGAGATATTTCTATTCTTCAACACTTCCACGATCTTCGACCAAGACGCAGGGTTGAATGTATTTCTGACATCCATGGTGATTACTGCCACCCACTATTTGCGAGTACCCTGCCTTCTTGCCTGCAGCCACTCTGCTATGAAGCCAAATTGCCTATCTGACAGGCCGCCAGCTCTCTCAAGCACCTCTTCGACTCCTGTTGTTCACTATTTTCTCAAATAGTTTGCCTACGGTGTCAAGTAGGCAGATAGGTTTATACGACGTGAGTTCGCCCTCTGGCTTCCCATGTTTCCACACTAGCACTAGTCTCGCAATTTGAGGTGCACCGGTATCTTTTGCTCCATAGCAGTGTTGAATAGAGATACCAGTGTTCAACCTAACCTACCTAGTGGTATTTAGTGAAAAAGGGAAAGAGCTCTTACAAAATGAAGTATACAAATTCGTTCTCCGCTAGATTTTGATTCTAGTTCAAATGGCCTAAAATCCTTTTTGGAATTTAATAATCAATTAATGGTAGAATTTGTTATATCTTTAAGATTTAGTTTCATCATCTACCTGTCAATAGCAGGAGTCAACTCGACCCTTTTCCGGAGACGACTCGACCCTAATAAAAATGTACCTGCCGGTATTTGGAGACAACTCGCATCAAAAAATCATTTTTCCGAAAATTTGTAAATAGAATTGTTCACATTATTTTTCTGGTAACTACTGACATTGTTTGGACGTATTTTTTCAATTTGTTCATCGTTTTCATTTTAATTTCCATTCTGATTATTTTCTTTGTGATAGATAGTGCTTTTTGTTTCATGTTGTTTGTTTAGAAGCACCTTTCAGATATTCAAAATTTAGTTCTAAACAAAATTATTTTATGATACACCCTTGATGCACTGTAAAAATACCTAATGGTTACTTTGTACATCGCCACAATTCCTTTTGAATCCCATTGTTAATATTATATTAAAATGATATTAAAAAGTCATCAAGGATATACCAACAGCAGATTAAGCTTAATGGACATCAGGTAGTGGTTATAATTTTTTAAATTACAAAATATGGTTATATCGCTTAAACATTTGTTTATAAAATGATAGTCTTTATTAACTTAAGAGGTATACCCTATATTAATATTAAATTATGAATAATATATGATATGCTGAAATAATGCTTTTGAAAGTTGTTTTAATAGATCGAATGGATTACAATCTAATTAAAAACATTTCATATATTCTTGAAATAGAACCTACAAAAGATATAATTATTATAAATGATATCGTGATTGAAATACATGGTTTTACAAATGAGAATTTAACGAATTATATATATCATCAAGTAGCTATCTATGTTAATAATTGTATATACAGGGTGTTGAATGTATCTTAAATATACTGAAATCCGGCAAATGGACAAGAATAAAGTGTTGTTCAATCAAGACAATACTTGGGTAATCGAGATTGGAAAAATATTTAATTATTGAGTTGCAATAATAAATTACTTCAAAAAGTATCCTATTTAATATCAATATCGTCGAATTATTGTTTGTCATATTATAACTAATTTTTTTGAACCTATTTTTAGAGTTTTTATAATGATTGGAGTGATATTTGAAAAACAATATAATATTTACAACGATAATTCTTTGGCATGTTGAGCAGTGTGAATAGAAATTCAGTAAAAGCTAAAACTTACATTTTCCTAGCAAATGCTTAGTTTGCAGTGAATAAAAATAAGTAGTAGCTTTTACTAAAAATGCAATTAGTGAGTCTATTGAATAAAAAAAAGTATTAACTTGCAAGTCATAACTTATAAGAAAAAGCTAAAACTTCTAAGTAGAAGCTAATACTTATTTTTATTTGAATAAAAACTAGAACTCTCTCGAAAGTAAATACTGGAAAAATCTTTTGAATTTTGAGTGATTACTTATAAGTACTTACTTATATTTACAAGTGTTTACTTTTTTCGTTGCGTAAACAAACATTCATACTAAACAAGTCGTGACATGTGTGCAACCGCAAGTAAGCATTTGTTTTCAAGTTTAAGCGTTGTATAGGTCTTTTCGTCGCGATCATGTCTTCGAGTGAGGAAGAATTGCCGGTAAAAATTGGCGGTTACAGACTTATGTTTGTCAAATTGCTAAAAAAGTATAAGGTTCTTTTGAATAAATCAATGATTGCTACTATTGTTCAAGCTAAATAAAAGGCATGGAAATATCTCAAAGACGAATTTATCAAAATGTCTGGCACAAATACTACTGTTGAAAAGTTGAAAAAAATCCTCAATAATATGAAAACAGACGTGAAGAAAAAAACTGATAAAAATCTAACCGGGAACAAAAAAATTAAACTACACGAATGGGAAGAAGAGTTTTTAAAACTTTTGAATTATGAAAAAAATCCAGTTTTTGTAAAAATTCCTGGTGCATGTTCTATTGGAACAGAGAATGATAAAGGAAATACTCCACACAATTCTATGGAAATTAATATGGATACACAGTTATTGCCTTCACCTACAAGCATTGTACAAAAGCGGCCACAGAAAAGAATGAAACAAGAAACTGAAGAAACAAAAAACTTGTCAACGCAAGAACTGCAACAACGCCTTGTTCCACTTGAGCAATTAAATCTCGCTAGATTGCAAGCCAAAAAAGAACAACTCATGATAGACAGACTGACAAATCAGCCAAACCATGATCCCGAAAGTAACTTAGGGAGACAAAAGGGAAGTTCAAGCGGCATTCTATCAGAATTACGAGAATATATAGACCTGTAGTGAATCAGAAACCTGTCAAACCTGTAACTAAAAAATATGCATTTCTGTTGTGTACATATTACGTTAGTTTTTACATTGGAACTTCGTGTAATAAAATTTTGTGTTTGCACTTTGTAATTTAATAAAATACAAAAAAAAACGGAAAATTGTTAATAAAATAATTATAAAAATCAGAAAACTGCTTTATTTAAACACACTCAGTATGACAGTCTACATTTAACATCCAGCTTCAACTTGGGTTAGTATTTAAACATTATCACCGAACATTGTCTCCAGTATTGCTTGACGTTTCTCAGTGCCTCTCTGACGGGTAGTAGTACTATTTTCAGCTTCATCACACACATAATCGAAGTCTCCAGGACTTTCCATTTCATCTAATGCAAACTCAAAATCATCTCGTAAATGCTTGCCAATGTTATGTAAAACAGCTCAGCAAACAATTATTTTTGGAACTTTTGACAAAGATGTTTTAACCTTGTGTCCTAGAATGGGAAACCTTTGCTTTATTTGTCCAAAAACTCTCTCAATTACAACTCTTTCCTTGGAGTGAGTGATATTGAATAATTCTTCAATTCGGTTTTGAGGATTTTTAAAAGGTGTTAATAGCCAAGGAGCAATTCCATATCCACTATCTCCGAGAAGGCAGAAATTACCCCGAAATCTTGCCACATTTTCATATACGGGACTTTGTTTCCAAATTCTGGAATCGTGAACACTTCCAGGCCATTGAGCGTCTACACTGGTAATCAATTCATTAACATCACAAGTTACTTGCACATTTATGCTAGCAAATCCTTTTCTGTTAATAAAATCATCGCCAAATTCTGGTGGTTTATTAATTTGAACATGAGTGCAATCTACAGCACTAATGACTGTAGGAATTTGGAATCGACTCGACCATTTAATTCTTGCTTCTTCCGTGGCATCTAGATTATATGGAAATTTTATCCAATGGTGGGCCTCTTCTAATATACAATCAGCTACTTCACTTATGGTTTTGCATGAACGCCAAAATGTTCACCAATACCTGTTTGAAATCCGGTATCACTAACATATCGTAGGAATATCTCCATCTTTTGTCGAGATGCAAGTGCACCTCCTCTGGATTCATCTTTCTCTGGAAAAAAATAATCCGAAATATAGTCTACACTTTCACTTTCAAAACGCAACAAGAGCTTAGATTTGCTTGGGCTGATGCTTCTTCTCTTCCTATAGTTCTTCCTGTTACGAACATTTATGAAGTCCACCATGTTTAACACTAGCAACTACCGTAGGAAAAAAGGATGCTTTATAGGTACCATCAATCGTCAAGTTATAACTTACTAATTTAAGACAGATCTTATTTTTATTCAAATAAAAATAAGCCAGTACTGGAAAAATCCTTATATTTTAAGTAACTACTTCAAACCAGAAGAGTTTGCTTATGGCCATAAGTAATCCCTTTTACATGAAGTAATCACTGACCTTTTATTCAATTTATACTAAGAAAATACTTAAATAAGAGGAAGTAGAAGCCAATACTTTTTTTTATTCAATAGACCCAGTAAAAGCTAAAGTTTTTAGCATTGTCTTAAAATGATGTGAATGAAAGTAAACAATTACTAAGAATATTAAGGAAAAGCTTACATTTTTGCAAGCTTGTTAGACTCTGGCTTAAAAATTTTGTACTGTTAAACAGTTTGGCAGAAATGGCTGCATTTATGAATATAAGATCTGTAAAATTTTATCACGAAAGAAAAGAAAGTCGTGCCGAAGAATACCACGGCCTGTATAGATTTAGTGAAGAAAATGTTGAGTGTATAGCTAACCATTTTTTGGAGCCAATTTGAGTCCAAAAAAGCAATTGCAAATATTTTTGCGATTTCTAAGTGATCCTGGATTTCAAATAGGGATCGGAAAATAAGGAGGAGTTCATAGAACAACAATATGTAAAACGATATCTCACGTTTACCAAAAATAGTTGAAAAGGCAGGAATTTGGATTAAATTTCTTACAGAAAACTCGACTGACCAGGCAATCAACGAATGGGCACAGTTGTATAGATTTCCCTGTGCTTTTGGTGCAATTGATTGCACCCATGTACCAATAATAAAGCCATCGCTACATGGTGACGAGTATACGAATAGGAAAGGCTGGTGTAGTATAAATGTGCAAGCAACTTGTAACGGAAAACAAATTTTTACATCCGTAGATGTTCAATGGCCTGGCTCGGTGCACGACAGTCGTATTTTAAGAAGATCAAATATTTTTGGTATGATGAGAAGACGTCAACAGAACTATGGACTTATTTTAGGCGATGAAGGGTACGGCATAACACCATGGCTATTAACACCGTGTAGAAACCCCACCACACCTCAAGAAATAGCGTATAATAATGTACATAAAAGAGAACGCGTTATTATAGAACGCTCTTTTGGACAACTAAAACGTCGATTCCCTGTTTTGCAACATCAGATACGATTTAACATTGACACAATTCCGTCAGTAATCGTCAGCACTGTGGTTCTGCATAATGTTGCTAAATATTTAAATGATCAATTACCAAATGACGAAGAAGAAGTAGCCGCTGAAGCTGAATAACGTGATCAACAGAGACGAGAAGAAATAAAAAATATAATTTTTCAATTGCAGTTGTAAATATACTACTAAGTACGATACCATATATATCATAAGGCATCATGAATATTAATACGTAATAAGTAAAATAAACAAGATAATTGAGAAGGAGGATTTTTTCGACAACAACTTTTTCAGGCAGTTATGCCTTCTAGAAAGTTTCCAATGGGCCACACTGTATAATGTTATATTTTATGGTTTTTATTATTTTGAATTACTTTTTAAGTTAAATTTAAATGTAAGTAGGTACCTTAATCTGAGTCAAGTTCATTAATTTATTAAAAAAACGTTAACAACGAAAACAATTTATTCATTTACTTACAACTTTCTGAACAACAAATTATTTATTTCTTCAAATTGGTTTCCATTTTCTTTTTGTATTTTTTCCAACAATAATTTTTCCATTTCCTTTTGAACCCTTATTAGTTCCAGCTGTTCCAACAATACCAGTCGTTGGAGCTCTGTATTGGACAAATTTGAGGTTTCGTCTGTTTCCTTAAATTTGGTTCTTCTGGTAACTGGAGACTTATCAGGTAAAGGCCGAACATGAGGTGGAGGTGGAATAAATCCTTCAGTTTTGGACGTTGATGGCTGAGGTTGTTCCATCACAGATCCTATCGACATTCCTCCTGAAATAATTTTTTGGATCAAATGGCAGCAAAACAGTAATTTATACTATTCGGCGAAAAAATACTTAATTTTATTTTACATCTTCATACCATTTATTTGTTTTTATAGCCATACTTTATTACCTACCTGGTACTTTTAGGAAAACAGGGTTTTCTTGTCCTTCCATTAGCGCCAAAAGTTGTTTTTCCCACGCGTTTAAAACAAATTTCTGATTTCCCGTTGCAGTTTTGTCCGTCTTTTTCTTCAACTCGGTCTTCATATTTTGGATTTTCTTTTTTAGTTGTTTTTCAGTTAGATCCCTTCCAATTTGCAACATATATTTTTGTATGCTTGTTCTTTTTTCTCTTTTATTTTAGGAACTTGAGATTTATGAAATATAATTCCATCAATTTCAGGTTGGACGAAATTTTTGCAGGAACTTCCTCCGTCAAAAAATCACTATTCATTTTGAACGTAAACCGTTAATGATACTGGTTTGAAAAGTTTTCATGTGCTCGATATTTGCCTTTGTCGATTTGCACATCGGCAGTTAAAATTTGTCCATACACATACAGTCTATCGAATTTCACGGCCGACTGATTAGTCATAAAAATATAAATATAGGCCTTATCAGTATAAAAACTTTATTTTGGATGATTTACCAAATTAGAACTTTAAGTAAATACTTAAAATATCTAGCTTTTGCTAGTAAGTAAAAGCAAAAGGTTATTCACTTCAATTTAAGCAAATGCTATTAGCAAAAGCTAAATCTACCTAGTAAAAGCTGAAGCTTATACTTCATACTATAAGCAAAAGCTAAGTTTTTATTCACTCGGGTAGTTATGATGCCTTATTAAAAAAAATAGGTGATACACTAAATATACTTGTTTCTTTCTAACACATTGTCGCTTTTGGACTCTGTATTAAAAACCCAATGTTACCATAGAATATTCCTAACACTGTATACATGAGGTAACTATAATTTACCGAATTTATTTTTAACGGGGCAATAATTCGAAAATCACCTTATAACAAATAATGCGATGGCAGTTAATGTTTAGTCAATCAAAATTCGGCTAAGAAATTATAGTTATCAAGAGTAAATATTACAAAGTGGGTATTAATTTTAAATTACTAGTTATAGCTTAAACTCGATCGAGAAATTTTCGGGTCAGGTCACAGACAGGTAGGCGATAAAAATTGAAAATATATTTCGAAGAAAGAAAAAACGGTTTTTGTAAATTTGGTTGAGGAATTAGTTACGTTCTATTAAACTGGGCAGATGATGAAGGAATAAAAAGATTATTAGAAAATCAACGAAAGGTGTTTCTTGGATACAAAGGTATTTTTTTATTCACCAAATCTATAAAGTATAATAACACTAAAGATTGTAACAATAATTTGATGGGATAATGGTGGAATATAAAAAGTTCAATTCAACCAAAAATCTATTGATAGACAAAAAAAGATTATTTAGCAAGTTTAGTATGTACCTGCAGTTTCTAGAGAGTTGATTGCAAGTATTACATTTTCAAGAATCTAATTTAGGTGAATTTTGATTGAGATATGACTATTACGTAAAAATTACACTCATCAATCAGATTTTTACGAGAGAAATTGGAGAATATAAATCAGCATCGTAAAGTTGCCTCCTGACTGTCTTATCATTGCTTGCAGATGTTTTCGAAAGGAAGCTGCCGTGACTGTTCGGTTTCTCAAAGTAGTAGAAGCAATCAACTCTCAATCTCGTCTTAAGCCAGGTCTTTGAGTGAGTAGATCACTATCTTCGTACAATGAGGAAGTTGCACAGATCCCAAATATCTTTGAAAACTTGTTAAAACGTAGTCAATATAAAGTGAAGGCCACTGCGAATAATTTGGAAACAATAATAATTATTATAAGTGGGTAATAAATTATTCCAATACGTACGCCGCGCCGACCGGCTAGAAATGGGTGTGTCCTTATCGCGACGTCACCTTCCGGACGCGTGTGTCTGAACCGAGAAAATAGACGACCGGAGTGATGACGTAAGTCGGCTATCTTGTTAGGGCTGGTCAGTGTCTATTTTCCAAACAAAGTTTGTTTATTTTGTGATTTGCGTATCTTGTGAATTATTGTTACAAAGTGGTTTTATTTTTTTGTTATGTAAGTGTATTTTAAAACAAGTGTTGAATATCATTTAAATAAACTTCAATAATATTCATATACAGTATATTTTATAAAGTCAGATTTTATTTCTCCCAATTTTAGAATATGACAACAAAACGTCTTTTGTGGATTTCTTCCAAATATAAGTAATAAGTATGCAAAAAGTACTCCTCTCAATCTCCTTAGATACTTCATTTCAGCCGCTTGTATTTTGCTATTTTGATTCCTATTAAATATCAAAGATTCACATCCCTGTGTTAACATTGGTCTGTAAACCGATTTAAATACCTTTACTTGAGTTGTTCTTGATTTATTTATTATTAATAAACTTTTTATACATAGAATAATATATATTGATTGCTTTTTCCACTCTTTTATTTATTTCTGCTTCTTGAGTACCCCCTGATTCAGCTCTACTCCAAGATACTGAAATGATTCCACCTGTTTTATACTTTGATCTTCAATATATATTTTTATATGTTCTGTTTTATCACCAATCACCATAGCTTTAGTCTTATTAGTACTTATTTTCATTCCATACTCCTTTAATGTTTCATTCCATATGTCTAGGTTTTGCTGTCGCTCCCTTTCACTTTGCGCAAATATAACAATGTCGTCTGCATATGCTTCATTTGATATTTCGAGTTTTTGTAAGTTTCTGGAAGATGAATTTGTATAAATGGGAGCGAACATGCTAGGAATAACTGAAACAAAAAAGAAAGGAAGAGGCATGATAACAATGGCAGAAGGAATATATTGATATATAGCGGAGTAAAACAAGACAAAAGGGCATCTTCAGGAATAGGTTGTGTGATAAATAAAAAATTGGAGGAACTAATAAATGGATGGGATGCAATATAGGACAGAATTTTAAAAATAGAACTAAAAACAGATCAAAACTACCAGAAAACACTTATAGTAGTTTATGGATCCAATGAGGATGATACAGCAGCAAATAAAGACCAATTTTGGGAAGAATTACAAGTAGCTACAGAAGAAGCCAAAGGACCATTGGAGGACTTCAATAGTAGGGTTGTCATAGAAGATCAAAGGTATAGAAATATATTAGGAAAACATGGAGAGCAAGTAAGAAATAATAATGGAAAGAGAATGCTAGATTTTGTATGATAAATCAATTAGTGATAACAAATACACCAGAGAAGTAAAAAGGAGAAGAAAAAGAGGACCCGAGATAGGCAGTGATCATTATATAACACTGAGTATAATAAAGAATACGTAATGGAAAACAAAGAAAAAAGAGAAACACATCCCAGAAAAGAAGAATGGGAAACAATAAGAACGTATAAATTGAGAAACAAAGAAATAGAGAAAAAGTACGAACTATGCCTGAGCAAGAAATTAAAGAATGTGGAGAAACAGACAGACAATGACTTTGAAATAGTTTGAAATTCAATGCCAAACGCAATCATAGAAACAGCAAAAGAAGTATGTGGAATAAACAGAAAAATAAATCATAGTCAACAAACTGCATGGTGGACTGACGAAATAAGAAACCAAATTAAAATAAAGAAAAACCTGTGGAGAAACTACCTAGGGTCTAGAAAAACTGAGGATTATGAAAATTAAAAAACCGAGAGAAAACAGTAGAATTAGTAAAAAATGCAAAAGAAGATCAATGGAAAGAATTTGGAGAAAAAATGGAGCAGGATAGTAAAAGTAACCAAAAACTTTTCTACAGAGTGCTAAAATCATGGAGGACTAAAAAAATATGACTTTTACTTGAACATCAAAGCATATTAACCAAGAATAATTCGAAATTGATCCAAATAAACATCTACATCAGAAATTAATAATCCAATAATTGTTCAGGTAATCTCGCCAACTCCCACAACTGCATTGAGGAAACGCCATCAAAATTTTCAGCTGAAACACGTCCTATTCTAAAACTACCTATTATTACCACAGCAAAAAAAATAGTTGTACTTTCTCCTGAGCTCCTCTTAAAAGTGAAGACAAATTTGTTTAAAAGATATGCTGCTGAAGAGATAGAAGTTATAAAAAAAGAAAGCAACCAAGACCAAAACGAAGACTGAAAACCGAGAAGAATAAGAGAATGGTTAGTGACTCAAATGAAAGTAACTCTGATGAAGAACCAATACTGGATTTCTCCCCAAAAGTATCTGATGAAGACAATCAGTGTGTAGCATGTACTGAAAATTACTATTCTACGAATTATCAGGATGATTGGATAAAATGTGAAATATGGTTGTGTGGCTTACATGAGCCATATAAAATATACGCAACTTAATGTAACAAATGTCAGCAAAAACGGGCCCTCATTGAAAACAAAAAATAAAATGAAAATTGTTGATTTTTTCACACTATTTCCCATTTTAGTTTCGATTCCAATGTTTTATATGTAGGATATCTATATTTTGAAAAAAATATTTGTTATTTATGTTTGTCGGGATGTTATGTAAAATTAGTGGGGCCGAAGTATAGACAAAAGGATCCACAACATGTTTAAAAAAATGTTGTTATAGTTTCAAAACTACCAAGTTTCACATATTAAAAACCAAATAAGGGTAACGCTTTTAGAACATCGAAACAATTTATGTTCATTTTGGGCATGTTGTACTATTTTACCCTACATTATTACTGATCTCACAATCATAATTTATTATATTTAGTTTCGTTTCTTTTTATTTTAATCTCGACTTTTTTCGGGTACTTTTTGTTTGAGCACAATATTTTATTTTTATTTATTGATTTGATTAGTATCTTCTTCTAAAAATGTCAACTCTGTAGTCAAATTGACAGTTGTTACAGTAGTGCGTTTAAAATATGAATCCCATTAAGCCTTACTATAACGCAAATACTTGTATCATTATAAACAATTTTCTACCTCATAAAGAAGGAACAGTTATGTAGATAATCTATTTGAAAACTTTTAATGTTTATAAATAACAACGTTGTCTAGGAAAATAACAATCAAATCATACCTCGCGGCACTTTAGGTCTTAATTCAACAAGACTATAACTTATATCGATTTCCTGAACCAATTATTGAAAAAAACGTTCGCCCCATCAACGTTTCAACAAAGACAAATAGTTTACCAAAAAATCGTCGAGAGTTAATTAATTCTTAAAAATAATGGCGCCTAAAAATACCGAAACTGAACGTTGCCTATTTATTCTCCCGCTGACATTATAGATATTTCTTTTCGTTCTCTATGACGCTGACGATGAGAACGTTAAACGTATCTTGTTCCTATTAGTGAAGTAATTTGTGAAGTTACCAAAATACAACAAAAGACAACTGATGGTGTTTTGGGTATATTTCATTAAATATTGAGAAAAAGACGATGACGTTTGATGTAGACAAATTGAACGATCAGATGTAGTTAAAGAAACAAAGTATCAATTCTATTTTAAACATCAAACGCTAGAAGATCGTTAATGATAAAAGACTGATTTATTACTGTAATGTTTGTTTATTTATATTTCATCTTATTTTTACACACATTGAAATTAATTGTGTTGGAACTTTTTGGTTAGTGTTTTTATGGTTAAAATCTTTTTGGAGGTTCCACGTAATGCAGGAAGCACTAAATTCTGTCATTGTATTTTTTTGATAGTATAATACCTAAATAATATTCCACGTGATGCAGGTAGCACTAAATACTATCGTTGCATTTTTTCGAAAATTCAATACCTAAAGATTAAATGAGTACCATAATCTTGCCAGCATCAAGTTCTTTGACGATCGTCTAACGAATTGTAATTTTTTTCTAATTTATTTAAACAGTAAACGGGTGGGATAAATTTTAAACACACGGTATGGCTACTTACGAATTTATTTAAACACTAAACTACTCACTAACACTTAATTTATATACACTTAACTATTCGCTTAAATTTAACACCCTTAATTATTAAATTATATCAACACTTTAGTGTTCGCTATTTCTTTCACGAGATCACTTTATCAACTAAACTAAACTTCTCCGCTGGTCGGTCCTTTATATATATTAGCTTCTTTTGTACTAGATAATTCTAGATTGCGTCTTACACAAAAACAATTGGCTCTCGCATTTTCTAAATAAGACTGGTCACAAAAACAATGTCTATATAAGATACTCACAATCATAAACAATTCTAAGAAATTAACTTTCATACATGGCTCAGACAGAGTCGAATTAAGGGACTATACCAGTGTAATGTTTCATAATAGAAATTTAGAGTACGATGCTCACTCTTTCCCGTATAAACTATTTAATTTCACGTGAAGCAGGTAGCACTTAATTCTGCCGATGCATTTTATCGAAAATTTTATACCTAAAGATTAAATGAGTACCATAATCTAGCGAGCACCAAATTCTTTGACGATCGTCTAACGAATTTTATAGTGCGGTGCTCTCTCTTTCCCGAATAAACTAATTAATTCCACGCGATGCAGGTAGCACTTAATTCTGCCGTTGCATTTTTTCGAACATTCAATACCTAAAGATTAAATGATTACCATAATCTAGCGAGCACCAAATTCTTTGACGATCGTCTAACGAATTTTAGAGTGCGGTGCGCTCTCCTTCCCGTATAAACTAATTAATTCCACGCGATGCAGGTAGCACTTAATTCTGCCGTTGAATTTTTTCAAAAATTTTATACCTAAAGATTAAATGAGTACCATAATCTTGCGAGCACCAAATTCTTTGACGATCGTCTACGAATTTTATAGTGCGGTGCTCTCTCCTTCCCGTATAAACTAATTAATTCCACGCGATGCAGGTAGCACTTAATTCTGCCGTTGCATTTTTTCGAAAATTCAATACCTAAAGATTAAATGAGTACTATAATCTAGCGAGCACCAAATTCTTTGACGATCCTCTAACCAATTTTAGAGTGCGGTGCGCTCTCCTTCCCATATAAACTAATTAATTCCACGCGATGCAGGAGGCACTAAATTCTGTCGTTGCATTTTTTGAAAATACAATACCTAGGTAAAGATTATTTTAGTACCATAATCTAGCGAGCAACAAATTCTTTGACGTTCGTCTAACGAATTTTAGAGTGAGGCGCGCTCTCTTTCCCGTATAAACTAATTAATTCCACGCGATGCAGGTAGCACTAAATTCTGTCATTACATTTTTTCGAAAATACAGTAACTAAAGACTATTTCAGTACTATAATCTTGGTAGTACCAAATTCTTTGACGATCGTCTAATGAATTTTAGAGTTCTGCGCGTTCTCTTTCCCGTATAAAATCCATCCGACAACGTTGCAAACTTTTGAGCTTTAGTGAGTACCCACCAATGACAGTTACATCTTTTTTTGTTTGGTCGCACTTCCACAAAATAACGTTTGGATGCCAGTACTGCAGTATAACCATGACTTATCCATGCTTTCCCGTTTTTCATGCTGATCTAGATGCCCAAGGTTAGGATTCCTCCATCAATCCTTTAGGTCGACACCATCTAGAAGGATTCCTCATTTTTCAAATCACAAGATACAGGTTTAATTTTGTAATTTTTATACATAGTGTACTTGTTCGGTTTTTATGAGCTTTTTTCTTAATTTTTTTATATCTTAGGTATAAGCTTCAATTTTCATTTTCGTAAAATGTTCAATTAAAGTTTCAATATTAGTAAAATATAGGTATAATTATTATTATGTTATTATATTATATTATTTGAAATTAATATTTTTTTTATATTGTATTAACCATATTATGAATCAGGCATTCATGTGAGAGTATATTTCAATCTAGCAGTTTACATTTAACTATCCAAGTTTAAATTTTTGATATTTTTGTTTCTTGTAAATTCTACACTTTTTGAGGGATATAATAAACTTCATTTTATTCAATATATTTTGAATATTCTTTTGGTCTACACTTTTATACAAATTTTATTAATTTGTCTGTAGTTATTATCTTTTTCTTGATTCTTTATGTGGTGAAGTAATTTCATAGTTATTTAAAAAATTAAGTGGTTTTTAATATTACATTTTATTGTCAAAATCACCAGTTCCCTCGATTGATACTCGCCGATAAACTTCTGTCGTCCGCATATATGTAGTATACTTATTAGTTGCTAAATCAAAACATTTAATAAATTTGGCCAGAATAATTCAAAAGTGATTCCAGTCAATTTTATATTTTATAGGAAATTTAAGTGTGTCTACATTTGTTGATTGAAACTTTTTTTATTTTTTATATTTTGGAGATATCAAAAAGGTATTTTTGGTAGGTAGTATAGTTATCAGTCAGCTTCACGCTGTTCAAATATAGTTTAGCGGAAAAAAATAGTCTGCCACTTAACAATAAATAGACGTAAGTTAATAATTGAAGTCGCCCTTCCTGGTCTAAAAATAGGATATACACGGCGTCAAGTCATTACTTAAATGACCTTGTTAATATAATTTTAACCGTACACAGACACATTATGCTATTTGCACAAACGGGTTTAAAAAAATAAAAGTTGTTATAGTAAACAATAACCGTAATATTTTTCAACTCGAAACAAATAAATGTGGTTTAATTGTCGGGTATAAAAATTGCTGTAAATTGATGTTTGATATTTCGAAATGAAGATAAAAAGCCAATATAGCTTGGTAATAATTCAAGTAAGTGACAAAATAGTTGCATCATTTTTGTTTTACAGCGTCCTCGATTTTTTTCTTTGAAAAATAGTTATGATTGGTTACAGTAATAAAAATATATAAATAGAATGTCATAAGAAGTATGAAAATAATAAATAGGTTACTCAAATGAATATTTACAAATTTAAAATAACAGGAAGTTTTCATTTATGAAATCTACGACGTGTTCCAAGATTATTTTTTTGTACCTTTCGCTTACAAGTTTGTGCCTAAAACAACAATGTGCTGTTACAGTAAAATGACATAAAAATATCAATATGCTGTGTGAAAGATGATCTAGAAATCTAGATTTTAACAAAATAGAAATCTTCTATACGAATTTATCGAGATCTTATTTGGAGCATTCTCATGATTTAGTCGTGGATCCATTATTAACTAATGTTTGATAACTGTCAAATTTATATACTGAATGATTATAGAATTATGTTTTATGGGGTGATGTGTTTTTATTGTCATCCAGTATATGAATAATCGAAATTTTAAAGGGAATGGAAAACCTCTAAAAATGAATGTAAGAGTCAAATCATAATCCCAATCCTAATTGGTTATTCTCAATAGAGTTCTACTTCAAGGATTTTGCATATGTTTTATGGTTATTAATATTTATGTTACCTAAAGTACTGGCCCTTCGAATCGAAAATGTAGTCGGACAATTCCTAGAACAATGGTTCTCAACCTGGGGGGGGCGCACCTCCTGGAGGTGCGTAGAAGAATTCCAGGGGAGGCGTCAACAAATTAAGTAACTTTGTAGCTTTTGAAACAGTTGTTTTTTCACGTATATTCACAACAAAAAATTGAATTTGATGCTGGACACAAACACACAATCATTGAAATTTTTTTATAGCTATTAACTCAATAAAATGAAAATGAGCGTCCGGCCAGGCGTGAGAAAATACTGACCATTGTTTATTTGTAGCGCGTCGGGGCGTAGTGCGCATGTATGCTACAGTGCCACTGTCCACCGCAAACGCTACTTGTCACACTCTCGCATTTGCCTTCGACTGTGAATGTAGTTTTATTGTAACTATTATAGCGATTGTGTTGTTGAATGTCATCGCCATAATACTGAAAAATATTGTGTGTTTTAGTGCTTAGTTGTTATTAAAATTTCAAAATGACAGCCAAAGATAAGACTCTACAGTGATAACTATATTAAATACGGGTTAACATTTATTGAGAATAACGGTAGTCATTTACCTCAGTGTGTAAGTTGTCATGTAGTTCTGAGTAATGATGCAACGCGACCTGGACGTTTGGAACGCAATTTGACTACAAATCATGCTGCCCTGAAGGACAAACCTACTAAATTTTTCGTTTCTAGAAAAAGTTCTCTTAAGAGAATGAAAGTTGATTCCAGCGGAAGTTTTCGAATGGAAAATGAAAAGGCCGTTGAGGCTTCTTACAAAATTACCTTGTTGATAGCTAAAGACAAGAAAACCCATACAATCTGTGAGTCACTCATAAAACCGTGTTTGCTTATTGCTTGTAGTACTGTTGTGGTGCTTAAAACGGCAAGTGTTCCTCGTGTTAAGTCCTCAGTCCATTGTACCATTATCGATGAGGAAACACTCAACCTTAATTGGTGGGAATAAATAATACCATAGTTTATCAAAAATCACTGGGATAATATATTGAATAGTATTTCTAACAAAGTTACTGACCACAGATAACTTATACTGACATGACACTAGTTAACAATGAACTCTCCTTTTTCAACGTAAGGAATTTATATATATATATATATATATATATATATATATATATAATTTAAAACTAAACATAGACAGTCGTGAGTCCGTTTAGAACAATAACGTTCCTACAACTTGTTAACGACCTACAAGTTCACTGGCCGCTGACAATACTGCTGGACTCACGACCCTCATCTTTACCTATTTCAAGTTAATATTGTATTATAATATAAGTATTGTACATATCTATTACTTTTCTATGAAGTACTTAGTAAATATTCATTAAGACATATGTTCAACGAATAGTACGTACTAGCCGTTCATTTACACTCACATATGTATATACCTACAAATTTAAAAGAGATCATCAGTTATAGATATATTTCAAAGTAAATAAAACTGATTATATCATCAATTTTTTTTATATTTACTTCAAAGAGTAATTGGGGGAAAACTCTAACCCCACACACGAGGGTTTATAAGGTATTATAATATAATGTAAGTAACAAGCTACAATAAAGTTGCCAAAATGTCTTTATCAAATGATACAGTCAAACGTAGAATTGATGACATGGCTATTGATTTGAAAAATAAACTGGTGCAAAAGCTAAAGAACTCCCCATTCTTTTCATTGCAGTGCGATGAAACAACAGACATTTCAAAACAAGCGCAGTTGTTGTTTTACTGTAATAGATAAAAAGAAATTCCTTGAGGAAATACTGTTTTCAAAAAATCTTGAAACAACAACTACAGCAGTCGATATATTTTCTGCTCTTCAAACATTTTTAGAAGCTAATGACCTTCCCAACCTTCTCGATTATACCCAAAATCTTCCAAAAGACCTAGCAAATGAAATGATGGACCTAATATCTGAGCATTTGTTATCAAGTTAACAAGAGACCCCTTTGCAATCAACGTTGGTATAATGAAATTAACTGTCTCGACCCTTACTTCGTGGAATCTACTCATATTAGTGTTTTAAATGAAACTCAACGTTTCTAGCTAATTCCACAATATAATGAAAAAAATAAAAAATTCTAAAATAATGACAATTGTTTCGATAACTGAATATCATCGTCAGAATGACAGAAGTTACATTTCATTTTATGCCTATCACAAGGTAGGTCACTTCTTGGTCTAGCCAAAAATAACTACTAAACATCAGGTACGCATAAAATGAAATGCAACTTCTGTCATTCTGACGGTGATATTCAGTTATCGAAACAATTGTCAATATTTTAGAATTTTTAATATTTTTCATTATATTGTGGAATTAGCTAGAAACGTTGAGTTTCATTTAAAACACTAACGTTGATATACTTTCCTGATCACATTCAAGAACAAACAATTGACTTGCAATGTGATTCCAAAGCTAAAGTGGAATCTCGAAGATTTATGTCTACTATATCGCCCTGTTTACCCAGAAGTAGCAATGGAGGCAGCCAGGTTGCTTGTACAATTTTCATCAACTTATCTATGCGAGTCAGGATTTTCAGCCCTGGCTAATATAAAATCTAAATATCGAGCCAGACTAGATGTGGAAAGTAACCAGCGGTGTTCTTTGTCAAAATTGCAACCAAACATACAAAAAATAGTTGCCAGCCCTCACACTAGTACTACAAAAGTAACTAACGTTTTTCTGATTACATTATGGATATTTTATTGTGATTTGCGTAATTAAAATTTGTATTTGAAAACATATAATAATAATAATGTTTATTTGTACTATACATCTACAGATAGAAAATTTTAAATAAAAAAGTACAAATGAACTGTTAACCACGAAGTAAACTAAGTTTACTTGTATGTGGCAAAAACACATTAAACAATTAAACTGTATATAATACAATGTAATATGACTTATTAATATCTTAAATCTAACCAGAACTGAAAGTTATAAACAATATGGAATTTACAAGAACTTTAACATTGTAAAAGATATAAAAATAAAAACACTGAAGATATAGGATGGATGCTATTTACATTATAACTATTTCTCTTTTCTATATATAGCCTTTTCTTCACTTTAATCAATCAAGTTGTTTATAAAATCTCTCGGCTTACTGCTGACAAAATCTCTTAATTTTCTTTTGTATGATGATAGTATGGTGACTTCCCTAACTTCACTCGGAAGTGAATTATATAATTTAGGGCCTAAATAGGTAAAGTTTTTTTGACCAACCGTTTTTTGCGTATGTGGTGTAATAAATGTTGTTTTATTTCGCGTTTCGTATTGGTGGCCCGGAGTTCTAAGTTCCGTCTTATGTGTATGTTGAATAATACATACATTTATAAAAAATATTTGCCTAGGACCAAATATTTCGCTTTCCTTATATAATGTATTACTTGGACAATCATAACCTCGGTGAAGAATTGTCCTAAGAAAACGTTTTTGAAGGATTTCCAATGGTAGTAGGTACGTCTTAGAAACTCCGCCCCATCCCATCATTCCATAATTAATGTGTGGGGTATGACTTTATATTCTTTACCAGAGTATGTTTAGCCCAAGTTCAAAGTCATTTTAATCAAACATAATGTAAGTAAATTTATAATATATAAGTCTAAATTAACTAAATCCGTAAACGGAGGCGTGACTCACACCAAAGTATGAAGGGACTCAGAGCCTGAAAGGTTGACAACCCCTATCCTAAAACATATGACACACAAACTTATTGAGAAGTAAGGAAACATGAAGTCCATGTATATAGAGCAGTATTCATGTGTGGGATCTGATCAGTCAAACAGTAAAGCTAGTTAATCATTTTACCAGAAAAGAGAGGTAGTTCCAACAATACATAAAAAGAGGATTTTGTTGACTCACAGGTATTGGAAGAGCTCAAGATTAGTATCTCACCAATTAAAATCACGTTGATGTATGGATCAGACATATGGAGGGGAAATACGATTAATAAAATGGGAGTTACAGGAATTGATGCATTAAGAGAAGCATCGAAAACAGATAAACTAGAAAGGTTTTGCGATAATAAAATAAAAGATTGGAGAATACAGAGCAATTGGTCGGTGATTACCTTTTAATTCTCTTCTCACCGAGAATATCTTAGGTTTTGCGAAAGTCGATGGAGGCTAAATCTGAAGAAAAACGTGCAATTCATGCGATTTTACCATCGTAACCAAATCAACGGTGCAGTTTTAAATATCATTTGCTTTGTTTGCATTACTTCGGAATATCCTCGTTCAAACAAACAAGTGGGGCTATTTAGCGATCGCTATTGATTGTCTTGCATTACTCAAGGTAGTTAATGAACAAAATTACTTTAACGACGCCACAATTTTTCCAGTACTCTTTGAGCTTTTGACAGCTTTGGGCGAGGCTTCGATTCACTTAGTGCCATATGCTAAATAAATAAATAAAATCAGTAGGAAATCGTAAAATGTACTGACGAATTTTTGTTAAACCAATTCGCACATTCGCTTGCTTGCTTCTATCACAAAACTGCTTAGGAATAAACAATAATAGTAACTATAAGCGTACAAGCTTTTAACCCGGTCCCTTACTACGGACTTAACATTCTTTAGACCACCACACTTAAGTGATCTTAATATCATATATCTCTATGAAAGTGGTGGACTTAACACTGTTTACTGCCATCTATTGGAAAAACTATGATACTAAAAGCTTAACGTTGTTTACCACAATAAACTTTAAAACTCTAGGTATATAACATTATCTGTAACCCCATTTTCAAATAAATGTGACGACTTAGTGTATCTCTAATGCGCTGATATTCTCTTATATGAAAATAACTTGAGCATACCATCGTTTTATAACCTCTCAAAATTCAAGTTAATGAAATGTCAAATGTTCTATCAGTAATTTTGCCATCTTCCTGGATCCCATTTTAGTTGAACATTTATTAAGTGGAACTTAATAATAGTCGGAAAATTCATCATAAACCCGAAATTACCAGTGTGTATACTATTTCGTTACCTGTGAATATTTAAATAGTATCTTTCCCGCTGCGCTTCCATTATCTAGTCAGTATTATTATTCAAACAATTTACCAAATTACATGTTTATACTTGAAAACTATAATAAATAAAAAAACAATGAATATTGTAGCATATCTGAATATTTTAATACTGAATGGAACGGATTTTCTACTAAACGATTCTTATAGTCTAGGAAATGTTTCTATAAACGTAGCTATACCATGAACAGATTCAAATTGAAAATTATAATATTAGAGTTTATCACTCAGGTGATTATGCCGCCACTTGGATGTGATGCAGGATACAATAGCACTTATCCAAGAACCCTGGATAAGACAAACTAAAATCATGGGTCTAAATAATCCAAAAGGTTCAATTTTCAGCTTCCCAAGCAATCAGCAACCTAGGACGGCCATATATGTCCCTAAGAATTTTAAGACCTACCCACTGACGCATTTTACGTCCTCCGACCTAACGGTAGTGAAGGTTGAATATGCACAGAAAGGTCAAAAGAAAGTGTTAATACTTGCATCCGCATACCTCCCCTCAGACGCAGCTAAACCACCACCAACTAAGAAGCTGGAGGACCTTGTGGAACACTGTCTCACCCAAAAGCTTGAACTGGTAATAGGCTGCGATTCAAACTTTCACCATGTAAGCTGGGGCAGCAAAGATATTAACACTAGAGGTAAGTCTTTTTATGATTACATACCTAACAAGAATTCTCTGTATTCTAAATAGAGGTACTGAACCAACTTTTATTAACTCTCGTAGTCAAACGCGAATAGATATTACCCTATCTACTATAAACACTTCGAATATAATCTCTGGCTGGCATGTATCTGACGATATTTCAATGTCGGACCACCGCTGGATAAAATTCGAAATAAAACTAGCGCTCACAACCTCTACAATGACTCGCGATCCAAGGAAAACGGATAGGACAAAATATGTCCACCGTAGATCGTTGGAAAATAAGGTGTCCACTCTGGGTGTATTCATAGACATAGAAGGAGCATTTGATAGAACCACTTTTCCTAAAATAACAAAAGCACTTTCCAACAAAAATATCCCCCAGACCAAAAATGGCTGGATATATAACATGCTCTCAAAAAGAGCGATAAAAATCAGTGTGAATGATGTAACCATTAGAGGCTTGGTTGTAAAAGGTTGTCCACAGGGAGGGGTGCTCTCGCCACTACTGTGGAACATGGTCTTCGACTCCTTGGTCAGCCACCTCAACGAAAGCAACTTCTACACAATAGCATACGCAGATGACTTAGTGATTCTGCTAACAGGAAGATTCGAGGAGACACTCTGCTCTTTAATGCAAGAGGCCCTCAATATCATAGAACAATGGTGCAGAGACCATTCGCTGTCAATAAATCCAAAAAAGACGGGGATGGTTCTTTTCACGGAAAAAAGGAAGCTTGCAAAACATCAAGCCCCAAAGCTCCTAGATACCAAACTGAATTTCTCTTCAGAGGTGAAATATTTAGGGGTCACCTTTGACAGTAAGTTAACGTGGAACACTCACTTAGAAAACAGAGTTAAAAAGCATATATTTCTTATGAGCTGTGTCGTATAACCATCGGCCGCACCTGGGGAATGTCACCTAGGATTGCTGCCTGGATCTACACTGCCATCATCAGACCTATGCTAACGTACGGCGCGATTGCCTGGGGAGCTAAAGCAAACCAGCTGACAGTCGTCCGTAAACTGGATCAAATCCAAAGAACAGCATGCCTCAACACTACAGAAGGCATGAGAACCACACCAACAAGAGTTATGGAGGTAATCCTCGGTCTCCCTCCCCTTGACATATACGTCAAGGAGGTTGTTTTGATGACCATGACACGTCTACGCTCTACCGGTATACAACCTGATGTAGGATCCGGTAAACTGAGACTGCTGCAGGCCAATACGGACTCGATTCCACCGCGATATGCCTTTCCCAGGCCCTACAAGGTAATCTTTAAAAACAACGAACAAGACCCAACGGAAGAAGACGCAATCCGCATCTTCACAGATGGGTCTAAATCAAATGTGGGCTCAGGATGTGGAATTTTCTCCAGACCCCTGAATCTAAACATAAAATTGGCAATGGGCTGTAATGCAAGTGTTGCTCAAACAGAGCTCACTGCTATCTGCATCGCTGCAAAAGAGATTACCAAAAGGAAAGCCACAGGTAATAACATATACATCCTTACGGACAGTAGACAAACACTACTAGCCCTGAACAGACCACGTATTACATCAGGCCTAGTACTAGAATGTCACATGGCCTTAATCGAAGCCTGTAACAACAACACGGTCACTTTAGGCTGGATTAAGGGCCATGAGAAATCGAAAGGAAACCGTATTGCAGACTCGCTAGCCAGGAAGGCAGCCTCCCAAAATATTTTGGGACCTGGCACTTTCATTGGTCTACCGGCGTCAGCGACGGCCGACCTATTAAAGGAACAATCCCTTAATAAATTTAAGGGTAGATGGGACGACGCAGAAGGCTGCAGGCTTGCCAAGGAACTGCTACAATATCCGGACAGCAAAGTAGCCAAAAAATACGTGACTATGAACAGGCGGAACCTACGAACAGCCACGGGTATTCTGACTGGTCACTGCCACCTACGAAAACAACTCCACAGACTGGGTCTCTCTGACACCCCACTTTGTAGAGGATGTGAGCAAGAAGATGAGACTGTCGAGCACATTCTTTGTGAATGTCAGACATTCTCTCATCTTAGGTTCAATGTATTCGGCGAGCACAGGCTAACACACGCCAGTATGAGGGAACTTAATTCAGGCGACGTTATCGCGTACTTCAGAGAAGTAGGCTGGATGATGAGCTAGAATGAAGTTTTGAACCTCAGAAGGATGCACAATGGGCCAATTGTGGCCTATGTGCTGTGGGGTCTACCCACCCTTCCAACTTTTACAGATACAGATCACTCAGGTGCAAAAAATTCGATCCATGCCTATTTGATCGAGAAGAAGAAACATTTTTGGAAATATTAGTTGTAGATAGGGCATACATTTAAGAAGGAACATTAAATGTAAATAAGAAACACGGTTTATGCGAGAAAATTATGAATTTATGAAAACATATAGCATTTTTCGAAAATTGAAAAAATGAAAAATATTTCGTTATTTAAAAAACGGTTATAAAAAAAGTATGTTTATGTTATTTGTTACTAATACCTAGTATTTCCTCCTTGAGCCCTTATAACAGCCAATTCATACGGACAATCCCGACCTCTTCTAAAAATTTATTGACGATCTTAGCACGGTTGAACCGCGCGTTATCGTGCATAAAATAAAATTGGGCCCTATGAATGGCCGCCATAGAATCTACATTCACAAGATCCAAGTCAGTGCGAGCCATGGAACTTTTACCAGTCCAAACCATAAGTGAGCCCCCTCGATAGCTTAGTCTTTCAGCAATATTGCATTGGGCAAATCTTCCTCCTTGTCTTTTACAGATTATTTCGCGACCGTTTAGTGGCCTCAATCAAAACTCATCCGAGAACAAAACGTTACTCCCTTGCAAAAGCAAGTCGACCTCTACGACGTCCCGCGGATAGCAGTGGACATAGATTAGCTTCAGAAAACTACCAACTCACAAATGTGAATTAGAGAAAGCATATTTCAATTACAGCAGCTAGAATATAGGGATACTTGCAGGACATCATGTGGAAAAATAAACCACATCTATTCGACTCTAATCAGGCCTATACTAACCTATGCCGCAAAATTAAGAGCAGAAACAAAGACACGAAAATATCACGAATAATGAAGGGGACCATACTCCACGCCAGAATGCGGACACATAAGAGAATTTTTAGTATTAGATATCGTCAGACCATGTAGAACGAATAGATGGAGATCAAATTACTGGGTAGGCCAAAAATCAAAAACTTGATACAAGAAGTCCAGTTTTAGTAGGCATCCAAAATGCTGGTACCTCAGCTGGACATCAGTTTCACAACAAAGCAGATGACAGAATCAACAGGATCTTGTCTTTTTACAAGTAGAAGAAGAATATTTATAAATACATCGATATTTTGTTCCAAAAATGATGACGCACATTGACACATCAACAGAAAACCTGTCATCTTTGGTCAAATCTATGAAAGACCAGTAACACACTATCAAAGATGTGTGACAAAGATAGTTGATAGAATATGTTATAGAACGTATTTGATAAAATTTCTTTTACGAACTTTAATTTCCGTATTGCTTTAGATATAAAATATTTGACAACAAAATTGGTAGTAGAAGTAATAAAAGTGAACTACCAACGTTTTTTCGCTTGTGCCGATGCAATAAGTGCTGTTATTGCCCTATTGCAGCACTAAAGTAAAAAAGAAAAAAAAACAAACGGCGTATTTGGCCTAGACCTTGGGTTAAACGGCGTGATCAATGAGTTGTTCATCAAACCCTACTCCGATCATGGTAACGTGAAGCCTTGAATAGTTACAACAACTATTTAAGAATAGATGAATGTACTATCAAGTTTAGCTTCAAATACAGCACCGTTCATTGCCAGACAGAGTACACACATAAGAAATATCATTAGCGTCGAGAAACTACTTATGGTAACTCTTCGGTTTTTGGCAACAGGGGAGATTTATGTAAGTTATTCCAGAAACCTGTGAAGGCACTCTAATTGTATTTACTGTTTTGGCTATTAATCTATAAGCTTGCAATCTCTTGTTTCTGTTTTTATAATTTATATTCATATAAAACATTTTGCAAGCCTCGTATTCAGAGATTATTAATTTCGTTGCAGCAATTGATCACACAAAAGTGTCGTCAGTCATCTTCAAATAGAGCTTTGATAAAATTTACTCAACAGCCAGCTGTTTTTATAAAAGACCTTTTATAAAAGAAATATTTTATGAAATTGTGTAGGGGAAGTCTGGGATCAGTGTTACACTTTTTTTAAAGTTGTAATACTTAAAAATGTATATAGAAATTTGCATTGTCTATTGTGTCAGCGTAGAATAATAATGCCACATATTTCTGCCCTTGAAAATAACAATTGCAAAAAAATAATTAAACAAAAAATGATAAATGTAACACTATTCCTTTTCCATGTATACAGTGTTACACATGGCAAAGTAACAGTGTGACATACTTTGTTTAAGTGATTTTTAAAATATTTATTCAAAACAAAACTTTATTTAAGTATATTAACATAGAATAAATGCATAAATGTTAAATATATCAAAAAAACAAAACAAAAGAATACATTCTTGTCAAAAATGGCACCTAAATCTTGTATGTCCTATGTAATAACGATAATGGTTTTGGTAGGTAGCTTCGAAAACTTAAAACATATTGTTAATTTATGTTTATTTTAGACATTTCATACTCTTCATAAAAAAACTTAAGTCACATGGAAATTTAAGAAAACATGAATTCCTTTCATCTAACGCTGTTGGCTCTGGCAAAGGTAGCTTCCTATAAACTTGTTTTTTACTAAAAACGTAATGTTCTTCAGTTCTTACAAACTTAAATGAAGGAACATGCTTATAGTACTGAACATCAGATCATTTTTAGTCACTGACAAAATATCTGCCTTTAGACACACCTTCTTTTATCGCTACGAAATCGCCTTGAGATAAGAGGAAATCATCACTATCAATTTCATTATCAGTATTATCACTACGATTAAACTCATTACCGGAAGATGAATCTGCATAGTCGATACTTTCATCTGAAGAGGATTCTACAAGTATTTTCTTAGTTACCTTATTTTAGTTTAGATGTCTGTTTCTTCTATTCTAGCAATGTTAACTCTTCAACAATCTGAAGTTTAATGGGAGTATCGGTTAGTATCGTATTCTTACCTTTTCTTTTTCTCAATACAGTTTTTCTTGCTTTCGCTTTTGGATATGGACTCAATTGTTCAGGTGTTATTATTTTGTTCATATTTTTGTTAGAAGTTGTAACTTTCTCTGGGTCACCATGCTTTTTTCTTTTACTTTAAAATCATAGGATGTACTTTGATTATTTTTTTCATTGTGCTTTGCTGGCGTCTTTTGTATCTGCAATGCTATAAGCATTTTTCTGGGTTGTTGAACGGTTAAACTTTGAACACTTTGTTCGATTTGTCTCCCCGTTTGTGAATGTGCATTTTCGGAGACATTTTCATCGTTTTCCGGTTCCTCTTGGACTGCACCATCTTCTGCTTCTGCAAAGTTCCGGTCGGTTACACATGAGCAAAGAAAATCGTCTTCTGTAAAAATATGTCGGTTGATTGGCCATATTACTGTATATTTGAAACCATTATTTATATTTTCTGGGGAGAATGCTTTAAGGTATGCTATTCCGAATAACCCTGCAATGTCAGATATTGTAATTGTACGACTAGGATTTGAAATCATTCATTCATTACAGGATATGTTATAATTAGTCTTTAGCGATTTATATACAGGCTTATCAAGCGGTTGTAGTTCTCCACTCGTGTGTGGTGCTAATGTTAAAAGTATTATTCCGTTTTTCTTGGCATAATCCAAACTACCAATAGAAATGTGTGATTCGTGATTATCCATGATCAAAAGAACTGATTTATCTTTTGTACACTTAACGAATTTTACGAAATGTTTCAGGATATCAATAAAGATTACACTATTTACCCAGTCACTTTTATTCGCATTACGCCAGCACCATTGGGAGCTCAATTTAACATATGGGTTTTAAAATTAACACGGCGAAAAATTAAATAAGGGGGTACAGCTTGGTCCGCAGCATTAATAATGCAACAAGCAGTAACTAAAACTTCACGTTCTCTAGAAGTAATTTGTCCTACTTGTTTTTGTTCTTTGGGACCTAGAATTTTTTAGGATTACGCACTGTAGCATTCTTTAACATTTGTTTCGTTAAAAGCTGTTGCCCTCGACAAACTGGTACCCTTAGGTTTCATAATTGATATAGAAGGATGTCTTATTCAAAATCCGTTTAGCCAGTCTTCTCCAGCCATTTGGTGTTTTCCCATTGAGCAGTTAATGACAAAATGTTACTTATACCGAGTTGATATGCTAACTTTTTGACATCAGTTATTGTTAACCCATGATGAAGCTTTTATTATATATTCTTTAAAAATTGCCTCGAGTTCGTCAGAAAAAACCTTTCTTATTGTATAATTTGGTTCGTATTTAATCTCTGTGTTCTCTTGTGCATTTCTCAGTTTTACAACATATCGTTTCAAAGTCTGATGACATGTATTATAATTTTTGGCTGCAGCTCTAATATACCACCCAACTACAGCTTTTTGAACAGCCGTAGTCATTATCTGAGGGTCGATTTTTATTAATTTCTTATTGGTTTTTGCCTTTCGTGGCATATTCCTGCAAGAAAATCAGAACACTAATTATAAAGATAGTTTTCGGGAACACTGTTGCAATTTCCTTAAGATACAGTGCTACATACCTGCCGTAACACTGTAACCCTTAAATTAGTGTAACACTGTTCCCAAATTTACACAAGAACAAAGACGCCATTTTTGTAAATCTGGCTTGCTGTAATTGAGAGCTGCTTACACTAAATTATCTAGTAAACAGACATGTTCAAATCTTATTTGGGAAACACTATTCTCAAAAATATATTGCTTTGTAATAGTCAAAGTCGTAATTTCTAAGAACACAAATAACAAAAATGCGTACAGACACCATACGACTGATATATGCGAATTGAAACTAATGTGAGGTTGGCGCTATAAACTGCCGATCAACATGGAATAAGTTGCGTTCCTCGGTAGCGCATGCGGAGAGCGCTCCGTAAAATGTAACACTGTTCCCTGTGAAACAATGATCCCAGACTTCCCCTGTATTATACTGTACAATTTTCCATCAAATATCTTTGATAGTGTAATACTGGTCTAAGAGCAAACAATTCTCCAGGACTAGCTCAGAAAACGACTCAAAGAGCTGACAGAAAAAAATACTAGACTGCAACAATATTGACAAGTACAAATAGAGCGTTACTCATCTGCAATTGAATGTTTATGATATACGTTGAGAAAAATATAAGAAACAAAGAAAATAAATCCGACGTGAGAAATAGTTTTCAAAGTATATTTTTGAATATCCTAACTATCAAATAATACTAGTCTTTGTAAAATGACAGTTCCGAGAAGAATCTACTAGAATTGTATATTTCATTTGGTAATTCTAGATCAGAAATTCGACTGATTAATACACGCCTGTCCTAAGAACCAATGACCAATCAACATAAATATGCACCTTGCTTTTGATCAACTATACCGTCAATGGTACCAAATATTTTTAAAAGAGAAACATTATGAACTTACAGAAACTACTTCAAATCAAGAGCTTGGATTAGTCATGAAAGATTGGGCTTTCAATATGAAGAGAGCTGATGGTAAATGTTATAAAGAATGCGTTATAAAGACTATGTGGAATATTATTTGAAGAAAAATACTATAAACAATACGCCCGAATATTTAATCCATTTGCAGACATTGAATTCAATGATGCAAGGGATGCAAAACATGCAAAACGAAAGCAGCTTCAGCATATTCCCAACAAGAGAAAGCAAAGTTAAACTGGTCTAAAATAATGAATTTGTGGA
This sequence comes from Galeruca laticollis, assembly GCA_963921935.1. Lineage (NCBI taxonomy): Eukaryota > Metazoa > Arthropoda > Insecta > Coleoptera > Chrysomelidae > Galeruca > Galeruca laticollis. The sequence goes on from OY998181.1 coordinate 56,207,855, forward strand.
ACGAATATTGTCCAGATGTTGTGTCATATAATGGCATTCGAACTAGCTGCAGAGGAGGAGAAACAATAAGATGCAAAGTGCACTTTTTCAAATAGGAAAAGAAATCGAACGGTAACCCAACTGGAAGAATTGAGTACAGCCAGATTTTTTCCAAAACATGCCAGGGTGGAGCTCAAAAATTATCGGACAGTAAGTGGTTAGTGCATAATCACAATAATGTTAAGGTGTGCCCGGTGGGGTTGATTAAAAAGCTTATGTCTAAACGCACTACAAGCATTACTTCAGACCGTCTATGTCTGACTGTAAATCGCATGTATATTATGCTAGCGTAGCCATTTTACAGGGCACCCTTCGAACCAGGCTAATAATTTGTTGCTAATTTATTGCTAATTTGTAACGCTGAGCTTGATTTTGTTGCTAATGCCGTTTCCAAGAAAACGCAACTATGCTACCGTAATATTAAGCTAGCGTAGCCACACGCTCTAACTATAAAAATAAGTAATATTGAAAAAAATTTAATGCACAGGAATTTGTTGCTAATTTGTTGCTAAAAGATAGCACTAACGGATACTGGAAAAAATCATCCCTCACCCCGATTTTCCCACCCCTCACTATTATATGATATTAAGCTAGCGTAGCCACACGCTATAACTATAAAAATAAGTAATATTGAGAAAAACTATATGCGCAGGAATTTGTTGTTAATTTGTTGCTAAAAGATGACACTAACCGATACTTCAAAATATCATCCCTCACCCCGATTTTCCCAACCCTCAGTATTATTTGATATTAAGCTAGCATAGCCACACGCTATAACTATAAAAATAAGTAATACTGAAAAAAACTAAATGCACAGGAATTTGTTGCTAATTTGTTGCTAAAAGATGGCACTAACCGATACTGGAAAAAATCATCCCTTAGCCCGATTTTCCCACCCCTCACTATTATATGATATTAAGCTAGCGTAGCCACACGCTATAACTATAAAACTAAGTAATATTGACAAAAACTAAATGCACAGGAATTTGTTGCTAAAAGATGACACTAACCGATACTTCAAAATATCATCCCTTACCCCGATTTTCCCACCCCTCACTATTATTTGATATTAAGCTAGCGTAGCCACACGCTATAACTATAAAAATAAGTAATATCGAAAAAAACTAAATGCACAGGAATTTGTTGCTAATTTGTTGCTAAAAGATGGCACTAACCGATACTGGAAAAAATCATCCCTTACCCCGATTTTCCCACCCCTCACTATTATATGATATTAAGCTAGCGTAGCGACACGCTATAACTATGAAAATAAGTAATATTGAAAAGAACTAAATGCACAGGAATTTGTTGCTAAAAGATGACACTAACCGATACTTCAAAATATCATCCCTTACCCCGATTTGCTGGTCTAATACTGACCAAATATCGACTATATCGCTTTGAATTCAATAGGGCAATTTGTTGCTACGCTATGGCTACTGAGACACGATGAATTACTGAACAAATATGGACTATATAGCTTTAAAATCAATGGGGCCATTTGTTGCTAGGCTATTGCGGCTAAAACACAACGAATTTCAATTAAAAATCAGTCGGGGAACTTGTTGCTGGTGTATTACTGCCAAATATCGACTGTATCGCTTTAAAATCAATAGGGCTATTTGTTGCTAGGCTATGGCTACTAAAACACGATGAATTTCGATAGAAAAATACTCGAGGAATTAGTTACTGGTGTATTACTGAGCAAATATGGACTATATCGCTTTAAAATCAATAGGGCAACTTGTTGTTAGGCTATGACTACTATAACACGATGAATTTCGATCAAAAAATACTCGAGGAATTTGTTTCTGGTGTATTACTGCACAAATATGAACTACATCGCTTTAAAATCAATAGGGCAATTTGTTGCTGGACTATGGCTACTAAAACACGATGAATTTCGATCAAAAAATACTCGAGGAATTTGTTGGTGGTGTATTACTGAACAAATATGGACTATATCGCTTAAAAATCAATAGGGCAATTTGTTGCTAGGCTATTGCGGCTAAAACACAACGAATTTCAATTAAAAATCAGTCGGGGAATTTGTTGCTAGGCTATGGCTACTAAAACATGATGAATTTCAATTAATATGAGATAAGTGTTGATTTTTTCGCAGTATCGGTTAGTGTCATCTTTTAGCAACAAACTCCTGTGCATTTAATTTTATTCTATACTACGTATCTTTTAGTTATAGCATGTGACTACGCTAGCTTAATATCAAGTAATAGTGAGGGGTGGGAAAATCGGGGTAATGGATGATTTTTTCCAGTATCGGTTAGTGTCATCTTTTAGCAACAAATTAGCAACAAATTCATGTGCTTTTAGTTTTATTCAATATTACTTATTTTATTAGTTATAGCGTGTGGCTACGCTAGCTTAATATTAAATAATAGTGAGGGGTGGGAAAATCGGGGTAAGGGATGATTTTTTCCAGTATCGGTTAGTGTCATCTTTTAGCAACAAATTAGCAACAAATTCATGTGTTTTTAGTTTTTTTCAATATTACTTATTTTTATAGTTATAGCGTGTGGCTACGCTAGCTTAATATTACGGTAGCATAGTTTGCGTTTTCTTGGAAACGGCATTAGCAACAAAATCAAGCTCAGTGTTACAAATTAGCAACAAATTATTAGCCTGGTCCGAAGGCTGCCCTGTAAAATGGCTACGCTAGCATAATATACATGTAAATCGCTACAGAAATAAATCCAATTCTGGATGCTACAAAAATATGCTTATTGGGATAAATGATATTAGAAAATGGACCAAACAATCTACGGAATGAATAGGGATTGATACTGTTACAAACAAGATCACGAATCATTCTAATCGATCAAGTGCTGTATCAAATCTTGTCCCGGAAGAACAGCTTATCAAAATGACTAGACATGCAAATGCTAAGTCATTAGGCCTCTATTTACAGTAAGATTAGGAAGATCATACTAATTTAATCAAGAACCTCAGATTTATCCTTCTGGGATCCAAACCTGCAAGAGATATAAACATCGTACAAGAAAATTCTACTACGGAAACATTAATAGTATCCAAAATAATCTGGTCTCAATATAACATACAACTATTGCACTTTCAATGTTCATTACATGTATGTTACTGAAGATCAGTCAATCTAAATAATTTGTTAATATTTTAATATGTTTTCTATTAATTTGAAATGTTTATTGTTAATTTGATGTTCTTACTTCTCAATTGAATTTTCTATTTCAAACTAAATTGTCTTTATAATATAGTTCTGCATAAATCTCCATAAAATACATTCCATACAATTTTTTATAGATAAATATATTTCAAATTGTATGCAGATTGTATTGTCATTTGGAAAAAATCTCGAATACAACTTTTATGCAATTAAACATGTACTTATCGATAAAACCATTAACGTATTTACCCCCGAAAAGAGTATGTATGAAATGTAACACAAATTCAAAGGTAAGAAGCTCCATTAAAACAAAAAATTAGTGCTACTAAAGTTTAAATCAAAGCATAGATAACATAACAAGTTTACTATTCAAATATTATTATATAAACAGAAATTAATAGAATATTCAAGAGAGCCAACAATATGTTAAACATATCTCATTATGGTTTTTTGTAACGACTTGTTTTGCTTTATAAATTGCTTTTTAATTTAGAATAAATCAAAAAATCCACAAGTTTCATAATCTTTAACAATACCTTTCAAATTATAAATATTAATATATATTAAGAGAACAGTAGAATTGGTAATGTTTGTACCGTGAAGAAGAAACGGAGATTCCAAATTTGGGAAAAGTTTTGAAAAAAAAATGAAATAGAGAAGGTAATTGGAGAATATGAAATGAATCATGCGACATGGATAGGAATAATAAAGATACAAGACCATGATATCCAAAGACGTTGCTCGCACAAGCTAAAAATAAACAGTTTTAAGGATTAAAAACAACTTTTCCGCATCTGTGAGATGCTCTGAACAATATTCTATCATAAAAGTGTCACTTGTATACATTTCGGAGGATGTATCGTGCTAACAAACCGAAATTTCTCCAAAAATATAGTAGATCTGGATTGATAGGACCCGCTGTACTCGCTCGAGTCAGCTAAAAATCAATAGGGTACATCTGTGAGACACCTTGAAAAATATCCAATTATAGAATTGGTCACTTGTATACACTCTGGAGGCTGTATCGTGCTAACAACCCGAAGTTTCTCCAATAAGTACCAAAAATTTGAAACTTCAGATACTATATCACAAGTTGTACTAGCTCGGGTGAGCTAAAAATCAATAAGGTTCATCTATAAGATGCCCTGAACAATATTCAATCAAAAAATTGGTCACTTGTATACACTCTGGAGGCTGTATCGTAATAATAAACTGAAAATTCTCCAAAAATGACAAAAATTTGGTACTTCAAGTACCATAGCACCCGTTGTACTGGCTTAAGTGATCTGAATATCAATAGTTTTCATCATTGAGACGCCCTGAATAATATCCAATCATAAAATTGGTCATTTGTATATACTCCGGAGACTGTATCGTGCTAACAAACTGTAATTTCTCCACAAATGACAAAAATGTCGTACTTAAAATACTATAGCACCTGTTCTACTGGCTCTGGTGAGCTGAAAATCAATAGGGTTCATCTATGAGATGTCCTGAATAATACTCATAAAATTGGTGACTTGTTGCAGTCCGGAGGCTGTATCGTGCTAACAAGACATGTGACGAAAAGTGGCCGACGACAACGACGACATACACACAGGATTTTTTGTCTAAAAAACCGTCTTTTCGTGTTGTTCTTAATGAAAAATGTAAAATAACTCAAAATTTTTTTTCAAAATTCCAACTTTTTTTGAAGTAAACCAATACTTTTCTCGCATATTAGATAGGTTGAGCGGAAAAGTAATAAAGTGATATCAGAAAATTGAACATAATCGAATTGAAGAAACAAATAGAAATTTTGAATTATGTATATTTATGTGATAAAGAATTTTATTCCCAAATTTTGTGCCTGGACTATTTATTCCAAAATATTCATTTCAGAAATTAATTATATCATAACGATATATTCCTTGTTTGACAGTTATTACGACGAAAAAGTCTATACGGGAACCTCATTAGAATAAAATATATAAGCAAAGAACTTTTTTGATATCCAATATATCGTTGTCATCCACAAAAAGCAAAATGTATACTTCTAATTAATTTTAACTGAGCCCTGGGTATAAATTGAGCCTTTAATGGATATTGAAATTTGGAAAATTGTTATGAAATATGGCTAGCAGGTAGATAGGAGGATTATTCAAATTCAACATATTTATTTGATATATTTCATTGAGTTGAAAAGTTGTAGCAGTTGTATTTTATGGAGAAATAATATGAAAAGAACAACAACCAACAACGCTCATTAAGCTAATCTTGTCAACACAAAGGAATCAAATTTAAAATAGATGGGAATTTGATGCTAATTTGTATTGGTAAAACAATTTTGTTGCTCAAACTGTTTTGGAAAAAATAAGGTCAATGTCAGCTTAACATCAAGCTGGTATTGTCGTATTGTTTATCAGGAGAAAACTAGGGAAGAAATAAACTGAAGTTGTTGCTGTTAGTTGCTAACAGTAGTAATTATATACCATCAAAGCACCTGTCTGGAATCTCAAATTTATTTGTTGCTCACAACAAACAGCAACTATTTGCAAGTACAGCACTGACGCCAATAGTATATCTACTGAGCATTACCATGATTGTGATTGTATATGATTGTACAAAAATGGCAAAATTTAGAATTTTTTTTGTTATTGCGAGGATACAGCAAGCAGAGCTGTCAATGCTGGTAAGATGTCGATTGACCATTAAAATGGATATATTTATATAAAACAGTGTTCACATTCATCACATAATTATTATTTTAGGCACTGTACACATCCAACTTCGATTATTTGACAAAAATGTGAGATAATATGGGGCCTGTACGATAATTTCAAATATAATTTAATTGTAAATCTGAATTGATATACTCTGTAGTTTAGTTTGAATGTTTCTTATTGTTTAATATTTAAATTTTCTTTATAATAACAGGTTCTCAATCATCCAATAAAACATTTTTGAGTAAAGAACTCTCGATTTATTTTCCAATAAAAAGTCTAAAGGTGCACACATTCCCAAAGTTTTTCGTATAAGTTCTGAATAACCCTGTAGGTATATGGTTTACATGAAGAGGTTACATTATTAGAAAATACTAAATATAAGTCAGTACACAATACCATAATGCATATATTGTACTTATTATTTTTTAATTAGTACATCAGATAATATAGTAATACATATTCAATTGACAACTTTAATCTTAGATATTATTACATACAAAATCAATATAAATAAACGGTTTTAAAGATTAAAACTAACTTTTCCGCATTTGTGGCCCCGAACAATATTCTATGATAAAATTGTTACTTGTATACACTTCAGGGGATGTATCGTGCTAACAAACCGAATTTCTTCAAAAATAACCAAAAATTTAGTATATATGGATTTATAGGACCCGCTGTACTCGTTCTAGTCAACTGAAAATCAGTAGGGTACATCTGTGAGACACCTTGAACAATATTCAATCGTATACTCTCTGGAGGCCGTATCGTGCTAACAAAACTGAAAATTCTCCAAAAATGACAAAAATTTGGTACTTCAAGTACCATAGCAGCCGTTGTACTACCTTTAATGAGCTGAATATCAATAGGGTCCATCTTGGAGATGCTCTGAATAATATCCAATTATAAAATTGGTCACTTGTATATACTCCGGAGGCTGTATCGTGCTAACAAATTGAAGCTTCTCCAAAAATGACAAAAATATCGTACTTAAAGTACTGTAGCACCTGTTGTAGTGGATCTGGTGAGCTGAAAATCAATAGGGATCATCATCAAAATGTCCGGAATAATATTTAATCATAAAATTGGTGACTTGTTGAACTACAGAGGCTGTATCGTGCTAACAAACTGAAATTTCTCAAAAAATTACAAAATGTCGTACTTCAAGTACCATAGCACCCGTTGTACTGGCTCTGGTGGGCTGAAAATCAATGGGGTTCATCTGTGACATGTCCTTGACAATATTCAATCATAAAATTGCTGACTTATTACACTCAGTAGGCAGTATTGTGCTAACAAGACATGTAAGGAAAAGTGGCCGACGACGACGACATACACACAGCATTTTTTTTCTAAAAACCGTTTTTTTCGTGTTGTCGTTGATGGAAAACGTAAAAATAACTCAAAAAAAATTTTCAAAATTCCAACTTTTTTTGGGGTAAACCAATACTTTTCTCGCATATAAATTGGTTTACGGAAAAGTAAAACGTGTGACAATAAAAAAAATTGTATCAATATTGTTTTGACACTTCCAAGAGTGAGTAATTGGTCTTAGCCTGTTGATATGAAAATGCATATAAAATAAGAATTACCAATAACAAATCAGAAATAAGAATCACACTTAGGTAAGTTGATAGCGCCAGATTTGCAAATTCTAGTTCTGTGGTTTAATATAATTATAACCATGACAATGCTTAATAGATATGGTATTGGCATTGACAGTACTGTACTAGCAACTATTTGCTGTTTGTTTGCAACAAATTAATTTATGAGTTCTGATCTAAAACATAATATCCTTTCTTTTAAAACCCACAAGTACAATGTATTTAGACTTAGACCATTTGCTTCTACGTTCTTCACATTATAATAGTTAGTGTGGGAAGCCTGAACCTTAGAGTAATAATATACAATATAGAGGGCTATTCAATCATAAACACGTTTATTTTTGCGGCCAATAATCCTAAACGCCAGTAGTACAATAATGAATGAATTACCAAAAGTGGGGATGGTATTGTGGATACATGGCATTGGTAAATTCGGTTTCTGTGACAAACTTGGCAACAGGGAAGCCATTATAATCCAAAACCATTAAATTAATGTACTTAAAAGTCACTATAAGTCTTAAAAACACAAAAGAACTAATTTTTTACTCTCTACTTATAATAAACACAACACGTTTGACATTATTTACTACAATACTACGGCGAAATCGAAATTATCATCGTGCACACTCTAGCGATATTTCCATCCCTTATATGGTAATTTTAAACAAGGACAAAACTACTGAATAGGTTACCCCAGATACATAAACCAGGTACTGAAATTTTGAGTAATGTTGCCACTTTCAGTTACACAAAATACTTGTAAATTTATATAAGAATATGCATTTATTAAATAAAATTCTAGTGTTTTAAATTATTTTTAAAAGCAGTTACTTAAATGCAAAAACTAGTATGACTTTTTTTATTTGAAATTGACTGTCTCGACCCTTACTTCGTGGAATATGCTCATATTAGTGTTTTTAAATGAAACTCAAGGTCTCTAGTTAATTCCACAATATAATACAAGTTATTGAAAATTCTAAAAAATTGACAATTGTTTCGATAAATCAATTCTGACGATGATATTGATTTATCGAAACAATTGTCATTTTTTTAGAATTGTCTGTCAAAAGAAAGCTTATTTTTTGTAACAATGATAGTCAAGTACTACAACACAAATTGTGTAGCAGATGACTGCAGTTTATTAGATAACTTCAATTTTCATAATCATCCAAAACCATTCACTTCCGCAGGTATAGGACTATCTGCAAATACCACTATAAATAGATTTATAGTATCTTTAACAGAATTACCCTCAAAGTACCACTGTATTTTCTCTGCGGTTGTGTAAATAGTCAGCATGTTTCAGCGGTAATTTAATTTTTGAATTATTTCGCAACCACGGCCGGCAAATAATGACTCATTGACACTAGATACTGTCATACCGTATTTAAAGTAGGAGTGATTTGAAAGTTGGCAATTCTGTAGATTCCCTATTGGTCAGATAACAGCCAATTTGTCACAGCACTTTTAAGTCGAGTGGGGTAACAGGCGGGGAGGACAGCATTATTCCGTCTCTCTTGATTATGTAGTATTATAATTTAACTGCGTTCCTTGGTACTCTTGCAGATTTATTTCTATACCCAAAATATATTTTTTCCTAAGATTAACAAATAATATCGATATTGTTTTGATCTTTTCTTGCCCCAAACATTGAGTCACATTCTAAGCTCACTTGCGGACACTTCCACTGCTTTGTCATATTTACAAAGTATCTTTAGTTGCAGGAATAAAGAAATTAGAAGTTTAATTGACAATGTGTTAAAATGAAATTGACTGTCTCGACCCTTACTTCGTGGAATATGCTCATATTAGTGTTTTTAAATGAAACTCAATGTCTCTAGTTAATTCCACAATATAATACAAGTTATTCAATAACTTGTATTATATTGTGGAATTAACTAGAGACCTTGAGTTTCATTTAAAAACACTAATGTGTTAAAAAGTTATGCAAATAAAAAAATTCATACTAATTTATGCATTTGAGTCGCTGCTTTTAGAATTAATTAATAATACTTGCATTTTATTAAATAAATGCATATTCTTATATAAATTTTAAACAAGTATTTGTTGTATCCTTAGATACTTTTATGGTTATAACTAAAAGTGGCAACATTGCTCAAAATTTCAGTACTTGTTTAATGTGTCAATAGTAATCTATTTAGTAGTTTTGTCCTTACTTAATTACCATATAAAGAGAGATGCAAATATGGTGAGACTGTGATCGACGATCCTTTCGAAGACGTTGTAGTATTGTAGTAAATAATGTCAAACGTGGTTTGTTTATACGAGTGTCATTACGATTAGAGAGTAAACATTTAGTTCTTTCGTTTTGATGTGTTTTTCAAAACTTTTAGTAACAAAATAAATTTTTAAGTTAATTAATTTAATGTTTTTGGATTATCATGGTTCGTCGGTGCCAAGTTTGTCAGAAAAACAACCGAAATTACCAAGGCCATGTAGCTACAATACCATCCCCACTTTTTGTAATTCATTCATTATTTCACTACTGGCATTTAGAATTGTTGGCCGCAAAAATAAACGTGTTTATGAATGAATAGTCCTCTCTATGTTTATTATTACTCTAAGATTTTTTCCGATACTATATATAAGTATAACCATGACACTGTTCAACAGATATATTATAAGCATTGACAGTGCTGTTCTTGGAAATATTTGCTGTTTGTTGTCAGCAACAAATTAATTTGTCAATTTTTACAGTTGTTATTACAATTATTTTTCAATCCTCGATTCAAAATATATAAGCGTTCGAAGTGTATGCAGCATTCAATTCGGAATGTTTATTTTGAATTCCCACCAATTCTAAAAAATTATAATTCTTGACTTCACTCTATTATTTCCTGCTTCAACTGTTGGCAACAAATGCAGGTTATTTTTTCTCCTGATAAACAATATGATAATGTCATCTTGATTTTCAGCGCTATCCTTATGTTTTCTAAAACGGTTTGAGAAACAAAATTCGTTTTACCGCAACAAATTAGCATCAAAAAAGCATTTTTAAATTGGATTCCGCTGTGTTGACAAGGCTAGCTTAATGGACGGAAATGAACAAAAATTTGTAACTTTCCAAGTCACTTTTTGTATAACTGCACCATAGACAATTTTTAATTTTTGAAGAATTCCTAGAACATTCCTTAATAACTGCATCCTAGACAGTTTTGAATAATTTAATATTCCTAGACATTCATCAAAACTACAACTTAAAAACTTTTTATTATCTCCAGACCCACCTACCCCTTTTGTTCTTTGCTTGAACATTCCTCAATCTATATTCGTTGCTTTCTATTGGTCCGATTCTGTCCATTTATTTATTTATTCCGATAACTTCTAATGTCTCTTCCTCATGGGTCTCATTGGTTTATATAAATTCTTATTTTGGTTAATTTACGAAGCATTTAATTATTCGTACGAAATGCCCTATTGGCTATCGTTATATTTCATTGATTTTTAGTGTCTTTATTGCATATTATTATGCCCAAGTTGACCGCATCAAACAGCGTGCTACAGATGATGCAGACCATTTTTTCTTTTTTCTCTCTCCCTATGAAGAATCTCACTACTGGGTTTGTGAAATACTTTGAACTTTTATGACTGTGTAGCCCAAATGTTTAAAAATACCCCTGTCTTTTTTCGGCTGCTTTTCAGAGATATCTTAGGCGAAAAATTCTAGGAGCCAAAATGATATACCGGGGACGAAGTTACTAACCCAAACAATAATTTTTGGATAATGCTTTTACGGCAAGGAGCCTTAAAATTCACGGAGACATACGTAAAAATACTGAAGAACTTTTTAGTAATAATACCCCTGTCTTAATTTCATTGAATCAAGCTTGTATTGTTGAAATTACGATAAATTTAGTTTCACTCTTATCCAAGCATTTCGCTTGAGCGGGCCATTCTCGCGTGACGACATTTTACAACCCACTGTTCTCACCGTACATTCATCTTGCTGTATTTTATCAGATATTCCCTATGTTCGACTACTATGACGTTTTTAACTTAAGTTTTATGTGTTACGATAGTATTATAAATATAATATATATAGATGACGGTTTTGATACCTTATCTGAAATAGACGGGTTGCCCACCATTTTAAATAACTCGATTTCTTGGACGCCAAGGTATGAGAGGAGTAAAAATGCAAAAGTAAGTATTACTTAACATTTTACTTTTTATAATAAATCTTTTTTATTCCTATAATACATATTTCTCAATGCCAGTCTTTTATAAATGTACCTACGTCATATTAATACTATGAATTTGGCAGTTCTAAGTTCCTTAGAATGAAGAATGTGTAGGTATTTGTTATTGATCTTCTATTACACTATCCTCTTGAAAACAAGCAATGATCTCCCTACCTCCCCGAAAATCCTTACCGCCATGTACGCTGATGACACCTGTTTTGTATCATCTGATACATCAGAAACTGCATTACTCAACATTCAATCACACATCAACACACTCATCTTACCATACATGAGAGATAACAAACTTACGATTAACACCTCCAAAACAGAGTACTTGTTACTCAGGAGGAGAGCAAGAAAAAACTCATTGCAATTGTAGCTGTGTATAGACGGGCAATACTTATCAGCTAGTAATACATCAAAATACTTGGGTTATACAGTTCATGGCAACACAAATGCCAATGCACATATTGCCCAACAGATATTAAAAGCCAAAATTGCAATGAGCCAATTGTATCCGTTAATTTGTGAGCACAGTAATCTCTCAACCACAAACAAAATCACTATATACAGACACATAATACACCCAATCTTAACCTACGCCGCTCCAGTTTACTACACAGCCACGAAACACAATTTTAATACACTGCAGGTGGTACAAAAGAAGTGTCTACGTATGGCAATAAAACACTCAACAGTTTATCCAAGACTACCCAAAAACACCTGGTTACATGAACAAGCAAACCTACCAACTATCAAGAACTTCATAACTAAAATATCAACGAATTTTTATAACAACTGTCGCGCAGAAGACACCATTGATAGTGGGTGTAGGCTTCTGCATGGTACACTATTTGCTCAATAAGTTGCTTACCTCACAAAAACCCAAAGTATCGATATAGGGACTTAAACAACCCCTATTCACAACAGTCACTTTCAACAGACACAACATATACCCCATCCAAACAACATCTGTCATGTTGCTGCCTCTCATAAACTAACCTCGATTTCGATTTTGAAACCCTGTTTTTCAGCCGTTTTTCAGGGACGACTCAGTCGAAAATTCTGGGGAGTCATATTTGTATATTCGGGACAAGGTTGATAAATACAGCCACAACAAGTGAGTAGTGCCACCGGCAAGGAATCACATACCACACCAGATGTACACCAAGGTGGTGGGAAATCCCAGAACATCGGCCTCAGTATATTTATTGTTCCACCCCCTTTGTAATTGGATTTGTTAAACTATTGAAATAAAGATATTTTTAAATTTAAATTAAACAAGCAATGAATACTTACTGCGTATGACTGATGTTGAAGCATTATCGGCACTTTGTATGACGTATCCATTTCTTTTGTCTTTTAACTTGTAAAGGAACAATAACCAACAACTTTTCGTGTGCATTATGAGTTTTATTTAAATGCTTTGGCACAATACACGATTTTCGAGTTTCTAAGATTCGACATTTTTATCAATTATTTTCGACGCAAACTTCATACACACAGATCGGGTGCAGAGCATGCACTAACTGACCGTTGTAAAGTGACGTCATAGTGGCCGATAACTCGTGTTGTGGCACGCACTAAATATGTCGGAAATTATAATAATTTTTTCATTTTTAATATTGTATTGTAATGTAAAAATAAAAAATTGGTGATATACTTCATTTTCATTACCTTTGTTTTGTTCACGTCAACCTCTTGCCTTTTCGTGACCTTTTCTTTTCCTTACTGCAACTTTGTTGGTGGCATCTTATATTATATCGTCTCATAATCAATCTTTATTTAGGCCATGAAGATTATTAAGCTTTTTGTATACAATTTTGTATTTCTTATTTTTCGAATTTATTTAGTTTTAGTGTATTCTCAGTATAGTAACGAAAAGAAAATTTTAAATTCATACTGTTCCTCGTGCCGTTTTTTAAATCGAGCTTGGTCTGTTAACAATGTTTATGACGAAATAAAACTGAAGTTTGCCTCGTATACATGAAAATTGTGACCACGGCCATGGAAACGGAAACGTTTTGAAATTTTAATGAGGTCTGAAATGAAATGCTTGGTCATGTTGAATTTCAATCGGTGGAAAACTCTTTGCATGTTTAAATATTTTATTAAAGAAGTAATTTGTATCCTAAACTTAATTTACTTGCTACGCCTTTAGCATTGTTTAAAAAAGTTATGAATGAGTAGGAAATTATATTGACCTTTTTTTATTAATACGTTGAACTAAATTTACAATGTTCAACTGTAAATAATGCATATTTGAGAAAAAATGTTGAAATAACGAATTCAAATTGAAATAACGACTTTTGTGTATTTTAAAACACTTTTTTATGTAAACATTTGGTTAATATGATAAAACAATTTTCATGGGGATTATTAAAACAATTTTCAATTGAAAACTGTAGTGTATTTGTTTAATCGGAAGCATTTATAAATTAAAAAAAACGTATAATGAACAATGCTTAGTACAAAATATATCAAAAGTATAAATGTTTAAATACATAGGTAAACTAGAAATGGAATGTAAAGTAGAAAGATTACTCTACTAAAGAATCCCTAAGATAAAAAGTTACAAATTCCATATATTCTGGAGAGATGGCTTCGATAAACGGGTTTTTGATAAGAAAGAAAGAACAAAAGTATGACTATTTTCATCGAGAAATGTTTTATTAATGAAATCTGCAAATTTTTCTCTATTATCAATTTCTCTCATACACATATGAACTGTTTTATTTTACTTTTCATTTTCTTACTACTGAAAGGTTATATAATCTATGACTAATTATATGCCCAGAGCACGTTGTTCTCTGTTTGATTATTACAGCATACGATAGACTTTATTCGCTTTATTCTGCCTTTTAGTTCTTGGTTTAGGTGTTTCAAAATCACGATAGGTTTTTATACAAATTGGCTAAAGATCCAGAAGCCCTTAGGACTCCTTACGTCCTCCTCTTAAGCGTTAACTTCTATTTAGGAGCTATACTAATTTCGGCCAGCGTTAGCCATGATTCAATGAATACAAAATTCCTAAGGTAGGTGCGGTGAATATACCCATGCTGGTAATATGCTCACCCGCTGCAATTTAAAAAAGTTTAGCTTATTTGCTAATAGAGGGCGGACAACACTTTAATATTTCGTACTTACTGCAATTCGAGCCTAATCTGTGTTTGTATAGGGACCATACCAGAAGAAGAAGATCTATACGTATTCGCCCTACAAGAACGAAGCTAACAGGAGAAAACTACGAGATTATATGACCAATATACAGTATCTACACAGACGACAACAACGCTAGCTAAGAATTTGCACCTTTTAGAGGCCGCGAAACACACACACACCCAACGCGAACGACGAGAAAAAGATGCCAAAAAAGATGTAACGTGCAATGCACTACCCCGAAGAAACGAAGAGGACAGCCAAATACTCTCAAAAAAAAGCCAGGGAAGTAGAATGGATGAATTATCAACAGCGACGACTGAGTTCCCCATCGGATGAGATGGGGGGTGGTGGTATGCTCTTCCGGGAATGCATCTTCTTGAAGATGCGAGTACTTTTATACTAGACCGAGCCATAAGTAAACAGAGATTTGGAAAGCTCTTTACTATCGTTTGGGTCAAGGCAGTCACCCCACAAAATATAATATCAGGTTTCAGTGCTATGGCTATATATCCATACAATCCACATGCTATTTCCGAAGTGGTCTTTGCTCCTAGCATATTAACGGAACGAGAACTTGAGGAAGATAATAACATGGAAGGAAGCAGCAGACTGAAAAAAACCAAGACTTTAGAAGGGAAACTACATCTCAACATAGACCTTCTGGATTTCACCAGAGGAGTAATCAAAGCTCCATAGAAAATACTCCCCCATCAAAGATATTGTAATAAGCACAAATATGGCAAGGGAATTTAAGGACACCCTATATATATATATATATATATTGTTGTTATATATATATATATATATATATATATATATATATAATTTTTCTTTAAATCAAATATAAGTTGAATTAAATATAAAAGCGACCTAGTTTCGTTATCAGAGGCAGAAAAACTTAATTAAACAATTATGAAAAATCAACAAATTACCACAAGGTCATCACGCATATAAGTTGAAGACAAAAAACATCGATGTTTTAAATATCTTAAAAATACAGACGAATTATGCAGCTTAGCATAGAGAAATTTAATTGAAGTTACCCTTCAACTACGAAAATAAAAAACATAGAAGCGAGGACAAGTGAATGAAGCACAAAAATACAGCTACGTTTGATGTTTTGAATAACTAACTCGTCCCAAAATACTCGAAATAAATAGAGGGAAAGGGGACGATGAGGGAGAGTCGGACAGCGCCAGTGCAGTCCGGTACTTCTGGCTTGTCGACTTACGACAGCCCACGTTTTGACAGTGGGTTCTAGTGATTGCCGCGAAGTGCTGAAAGCGGAGATAACCTATCAGAGATCATCTCTTTTATTTTGTGACGTTCGACCAAGATTTTCCAAACAGTAAGTTTGTGAACCTGACAACCTTTTTTTCTCTATTGTTTTTTTGAAATTATATTGATATTGTTTTTTTTGTTTTGTGTGTCTGACTATCCATCCTGTCATATAAGTGGTATACTGAAGCTTGAGCCGTATACTACCATAATTAGAGTTTTATACTTCGTAAATTGTTCTTGATCTTATGACTATATATAAAATTTTATTCGGGGAGTTTTGCGAGGGGTACATCCCCCATAAACCGGAGACAGGTAGATTACTTGGATCACACTCTTAAAAGTTAGTATCAGTTATTGCAATATAAAGATTTATCCCGAGATATTTATTTATGTTAATCGCTTATTTACACTGTAATCAGGGAGAAATATTTTCAATACCAGTCCATGAAAGATGCCACGAACCATAAATTAATTGTAACATAAAATTATATTCGCTTAAACAATAAGATTTTATTATTTATTTGAACTTTATCGGGCAACGGAGGTTACCACTCGATCAGTAGAAAGGGCAGTATACGAAATCAGCTATTTTTGCATTACGTATTTTCAAAGTTTATGGAAGCCACTGAAGTATCTGTTAGCTAGGTCAAGGCGTTATATGTTAGTAAGGAGACGCCAGATCGTTTTTTCTTGCTTAAGAAAACCCTGGCCACTTTTCTCTGACGAATGATCTTCGTTGTCCTTACCGGACAATAACTGGAAGCGAGGGCGAATATATTCAGGAACCCTCGCTAGTTTTATTTAAGTGCCGGACAAATAACATTATTATTACATTATATCGTAGGCATCAGACTTAAGTCATTGTTTTTTTGTAACTTTTGATGTATTTGTTCGTAATATAGGCCTGTTTATATGTTATCTACCTAGACTGTTTCCTTTACCCTCTCCCCCCCCCCAAATCCCTCTAACCGACATTGGTGGACTGGACCCTGGGGACGTACAGGCAGCTGGACGACACGACGAACCTTGGAACTCAGGCTTGGCACATCGTATAAGCCCAAGGGGGCCCACGAATACCCTCCCGCTCGAGTCAGGAAACCACCCTCCCCCGAGGTTCTTCAACAGGGGATTTCCGGAGACTATTGTGCCCTACGGCACTGGTGACAGCAAGGTTGAAAAAAAGTGAACAAATACCAAACAAACCAATTAGGAGCTATTACAATATTCAAATACCCAACCAAACCAAAACGCCAAAGTCGGAGAAAATGCTCGTTATCAAATAATAGCTCCGCATCAAGAGATGATAACAAGTCTTTGTACAGTGAGACTTTAACAGATACTTTTTGTTTTGAAGACGAGGCACCATCGGATGACGAAGAGGCTACAACAAACGTTAAAGAACAAGAGATATTAAAAAGTACAAGAACCAATGCAGAAACCAATGAAAAGCATTGAAGAACCAGAAAATACTTAGTGAAGTTAACGGGTATAAGAAATTAGAAGAATAGCCTAAAGCCCAAGAAAATAACACAAACACAAAAAGCTATGAAGAAAAAAGTATCCTTAACATGAGTTTTACTGCAATGTTGGAGACACCATATAAATATTTCCCAAATACAATAGAAAGAAAAATGCAATTAACAGCAAAGCGCTTATCGTGAAAAGAGAAGTTTTTCCTACCAAAACAACAAAATCTACCTAAGCAAAAGAAGCCGTTACAAAGACCGAAGATCAAGGAGGAAGAACAAAACATAAAACCGTAGTACTGCTAAGCTTGCCAAGAAGACGTAAAAACAGGTATGCGGTTGTGGTAGTGCGTTTGGTTTATTATCATGAAGAGTGGGTAGGACTTTTTGTTTTTTAAAGAGTTTTCTTACTTTTAAAATAATTTATATATTTTTAAAAAGTTATTATTATTATTATATTATTATAACTTTTTGTACGCTCTGAACTAAGTGTAAAGTTTCGAATTTAATTTTTCTGTTGAATTAGAATTTTGGGTTTGTTTAGTTTGCTGTCATCATTCATTTTGTTTTTTCAAATATATGTACTTAAAATCGACGAAGTTGTTTTGCTCTTGATAAAATTAATCATTTGGCACATTTGGAACATACCATGAGCATATTAACGGCAGGGTTGGAAATATGCCCAGTAAGCCTAATTTAAAAAAAATGTAATAAAACAAATATCAAAGATTACATAATCCATTACTGTCCAAACATTACTTCTTTCGTTTTAAAGGTACGCTTTCTATAAAAAACCGAAGTGAATATTTTGCATTTTTTATTTTTATCAAGGATTTCGGTCAACTTGGGCATATTCACTGCACTTATCCTAAGAATTTGCAGTTCTTCATGTTCGCAAAGCTCTTTGCGACCAAGGAAAAGTTCTGTCTGATAATTATTAAAGGATATTTTGTTGTTATGAATGTTAGACATAGGTCGCAGATCATATACAAACCCCTTAATTATAATTTTAATCTTAGGAAATGTTAGGAGTTCCTCCACCATTTTTTTGTTTTTTCCTATTTTTTCATTCTCCTGATTTTTTTCCACGATACTCCGTCAACAAAACGATTACCTTTGGATGCTACATTCTGTGAATTTTTTTGTACAATGCTGAAATTAAAGAAACACATCTAGGTAAAACATTTTTAGCAAGCAAAATATTTCACAGACAAGAAAGTAGACAGATATTTGGTAAGTTATCAAGAAAACATGAGATTCCTTAGGGAACTGTATGCTGTTATGCTTGAGTTACAGAAAATTAGATAATCAATTATTCGTATTTATATCCTCTAATACGGAATTCAAAGGCAATTATGTTTTCTCACCAAAGGTGTTGACAACAAAAAAAAACGTTGAGAACAATATGCTATTGTGATGATGCTATAAGTAAGTAAGGTTCAACAATTAATAAAATAAAATTCTGACAGGCTTGTTATCCTACTCATTTGTTTCGTATTGAAATTAATCGAGATTATTTATGTGAACACTGCGAATGTAACAAAAATAAAGTCGGTTAGTCACTACTCCTCCAAGGGCTTAGCAAAATGCAAGACTGTAAATCCTTTTAAAATAATTACCATTATATACAATCCACATAAAGGATAATGTACGAGATGTGTTCCCGATTTTTATGCAATTATATTTATAAATAGAATTGTTAATTTAAAATTGTGAACTATGCTTATCACCTATTGGTCAATTTACCTGTTTAAATTAAATGCTCTATTACCTGTACTGTCGTTATTCTTATTACCTGTACTGTCGTTTTTCTTATTACTTGTAAAAAAGGAGTATGTAAATCAGCCGTTCGCTGGGAAACGTTAAGCGAAATCGCTCCAACTAATTAATGCTAATACATACATTTTTGGTAATTTCCCATTGCACCAAAACTACTTAATAATGGAAATAAGCTAAAAACAGTAAATTTGGCCTGTTTTACAAGTAACAATTTTAAAGTCTCTTCCACAGTAAGCAGGTAGACTCACCATAATAGCCCTGGTAATCTAAGGGTAATTAACCCATGGGCGTATCCAGCGAGCGGTAGGGGGGCAGCTGCCCCTCTAGAAGCTCAAAAATTAAAAGAAAACGTAAAGAGAATTGAAATAATATCATAATGGACAGAATAGAGAATAAATCGTAGTCATCTGACGTGAAATAATTGAAGTATTTCGTATTAGCACCTGTACCTGCTTGGCACAAGTAAAATAGATCTCTATAATCAATGCACTCAAGCAGACCTGCGTCACTGTACTAGTGGCCAATTTTTCTTCCATACACACACGCACACGCGCGAAATTTTTTCTCTTTCTAGCATTTACCATTTATATACAAATGCACGACCGCGTTCATTATTAGTCCAATGTAGTTGAGTTAGTTGCATTGACTATTTGTACTAAACAGTTTGTGAGTTGGTGATAAGTGTAGTAAATAAAATAGTGACATTGTGATAGATAAATTATACTGTGGTCGAAACGTGGATTTCAAAGGAGACCCTATGATAATAAAATCAAATGGCTATCAGGAAATCTTTTCAAAATGTTACAGAATACCAACATTCACTATGTTACAATAAGAATGACTGTTAACTATTAACTTTACTCAGAATCTATATTTCAACGTTGTCCTATATCAAAACGAAAAAAATCTGTGTGCCGAAACTAAGAATTTAATTGCTAAGTATTTGCAAATAGTACAGAACACAACCACATACTACGTAACTTATTTCAAAAATATTTAAATGGTCACGAAGTTCCAGACGAGTGGAAAATCTCATATATATCCACCTTACATAAAAAAGGAAGACAAGACAACTGCGACAACTATCGGGGAATCTCAGTAACTTAATGAAATTGACTGTCTCGACCCTTACTTCGTGGAATATGCTCATATTAGTGTTTTTAAATGAAACTCACGGTCTCTAGTTAATTCCACAATATAATACAAGTTATTGAAAATTCTAAAAAATTGACAATTGTTTCGATAAATCAATATTGATCAATCAATATTGATCAATTGTCAATTTTTTAGAATTTTCAATAACTTGTATTATATTGTGGAATTAACTAGAGACCGTGAGTTTCATTTAAAAACACTGATCAGTAACTTAACAATATAATCGACTTGTTGATTTTGCGAATGGATTCTGGCGAGAAAAAATTGAAGAATCGTCTAGGTTTACGTGGCGAAGTTATTACGGAGAATGTAATGAATGATGTTAAAAAATATAAGGGTTACGCAGTTTTAGTTGACGAAACAGCGGACATAGCAGGGAAAGAACAGCTATTTATCGGCTTCCGTTTCTACGATGAAGGTAAAATGAACATTGTAGAAGAATTCGCAGGTTGTGTGGAACGCAGAGCACAAGATGCTTCATCAATTGCCGAAGCAATTGATAGATTTTTGGTTGGCTACAATTTTCCACCTGAATATTGTGTAGGATTTGGTTTTGATGGCTGTTCTATAATGGCAGGCAGGGAGGGTGCTGTACAAGCAATTTTAAGAAAAAAAGTATTCCAAATAATTATATGTTCTTTGCTCAAATCACAAACTCAATCTTGTAGCGAAAGACGCAAATAATGTACCGGAAATTATAAATACCATTGCCACTATAAAGGACATTTTTTAGAAAATAGACTACTCGTAGGAATTCGGCTCCTAATCTATCGCGATTATGTGAAACCAGATGGACTCAAAAATACAAAAGCATTCGAAATTTTGGCGAGCTTGTCAAATCTCTACAAAAACTATCCATTGAGGGTAACTACGCCACAAGCGTACGCTTCGGAGAGTGAAGACTTGGCTTAGGAGTACTATGGGAGAGGAAAGGTTCACGGCATTATGTTTGATGAGTGTGCATCGGAATTTTGTTAAAGAAAACCGTGAGATGGTCGAAGAAAAAGTTTTACAAACATTTTCAGCAAATCCCAGAAAATTATTATTAACGTAAAAATAATAATAAAAACAGTTTTCTAGAATCTTTTGACGTTTTATTATGTAAGAAGTGGTCGTCACCTTGCTCACCTCCAATCTAACATCTACCCCCCCTAGATCAGATCCTGAATACGCTCTTGAATTAATATATCCCAATTATTTTCAAAACCCATCTAGAGAAGGCGGGAGTTAACTTGGCTTCGCCAAATTTGAAAGTAATCAATAGAGTCTATTTTTCAAGACTTTTCTAATGAAACGCAAAATGGTAGTCTAGATAAAAACTTCCAAAACTGTGACCCCTTCAATACATATGATGATTTTATTTATTCAATTCAATATGAAGTGTTGAAGTAAAATGGTGAAGTATTCATTTGAATAACTGGCGTTATATTGTAATGTTTTTGTTATTTATTTAAACAATAGACGTGTGGGATAAATTTTAAACACACGGTAGGTTCACTTACTTAATTTATTTAAACACTAAACTAATCACTAACACTTAATTTATATATACTCAGGATATTCACTTAAACTAATTTATATAAACACTTAACTGTGCGGTGTATTTTTGTTTATTTCTCGAGATCACTTTATCCGCTGATAATATATATTAATGCCTTTTTTACTAGAAAATTCCGGACTGCGGCTTACATACACAAAAACAATTGGTTCTGGCATTTTCTAGATAAGTCTGGTAACAAAAACAATGTTTAGATAAGATAGTCGTAAACAGTTATAAAAAAAGAACCCTGCGTATCCGCCATAATTTTAATTTTCATACCTGGCTTAGACAGAGTCGGATTTAGGGTCTATACCAGTGTGCTGTTTCGTAACAATATGTATGTAATTAATATTAATTACAAATTTGATTTTTCCTGCAGCTTATGTGACATTAATGACATTAATTACTATCAAACATGAGACGATCTGTAGATGTTATACAAAAAATGTGTAATGAATATTGTGCACTTGCACTTGCTTGGCGACAGATTTTAATAATAATGACATTACTTATCAAGTTTTTTTTGCTTGTCTCAACTTCTATTACATAACCACCACTTTATTAGACTATTAATGAACCGTTAACATTTCAAAGTTGAGTGCTGTTGATTAATATTAGAATGAAAGATTTTTTATTATTTTCTCGAAAATAACTTCCTATTTATTTCTGTATTTTACAAAAAGTTAAGTGATTTAAGTATGTACTTTCAACTTAATCATTTCGCTTACTAGAACAGGAAGTTTATAATCTTCTAAAGTATATGTAAAAATATTGATATAATACCATCTTTCTGTCTACTATTACATTATTCCGTATTCAAATTGAATGTTCCACGCGCAAATCGATTTACATATAAAACGAAGACATCATAAAAAATACTGATGCTATTCGGAGGCGTAGGCAGCAAAAATAGCGGGAACCGCTGGGAAATTTTAATACCAGAAGATTTCAGGAATTACTGTTTTTAATATGGAAAGAGGAGTGAAAGTTTTCAATAAACACAGGTTCTTGATGAGTAAGATTCATCCAGTTTCACTCGTTACTGATACATTAATCAAAAGAAAATTAATTCTACGTAATTATCAGGATATTTGTTCGAAAAAGAAAATGAATAAATGAAGCTCAACTGGTAGATAATGAGGAGAATAAGTATAGTAGTGATATATTCAGGAAATTAACAAGTTGAAAACTTGGCAAGTATTAACAAATCCCAATGATTTTTGTTTAACCAGTTTATTCGGGAAAAATAAAATAGTTTGTATAACTTGAATAATTGAGAAGGAAAATGCAACAAATAGTAGGAAAAAATTTAAATTGAGGTTACCCACACTAAATGGAGAATATAAATAGTAATGGAGCATTGTAGGAAGAGTTCAGAATTTTTCTGGTCAAAAAGTCATTTTGGTGTGGTTTAATAGAGTGGACTGTAATCTTTATTAGGTTTCTTTAATTCGAAAAATATAGGATTTTTTCACCTTGCCGTTGCTTATTTTCTTATCGATTAATTTTTGTAGATTCGCAAAAACTGACAGTCGCATAAAAAATCAAAAAACACTCTGCTGTTGCCACATAGAGCAAAGCGTCAACAATATAACTACGTGAATTTAGATTTCCGGATCATCTATATCAAGGAAATCTCCAAAAGTAAACTAATATTATGGAAAAATGTTTATTCCTCTTTTAGATTTAATGCCGTTGACTAACGAAAAATATGCAAATATTAGAACATTATTGAAATACTGTACTGAACTGTAGACTGTTGACGAATTTAGGGCGCTGGAATAATTAATCAAGATAGGACAATGTGGTGTTTTCAAGAAAAAAAGTTATATATATATATATATATATATATATATATAATGGCTTCACGCTTTCTAGATCCATTTTTTTTGGGGTGGATCAATCCACATTTTTCCTTTTAGAGTTTCTCTGTCAATGCTCTCCATAGTTTCCTATCCTTAACTTTGTCCTTCCATCCTCCAATTCCGGCTCTTGTCATATCTTCCTTCACCTGTTCCAGCCATTTTATTCAAGGTCTACCCCTACGTTTTCTCCCCCCAGGATCCCATTGTGTCATTGCAGTGTTATTTCTTGTTCTTCTGCTCTATATATGTGTCCCAGCCATTTCATTCTTTGCCTTTTTATTTAACTTACTATGTCCTCTCCTTCCAGTTCTTGCTCAATTTCATAGTTCATTCTTTGTCTGTACTCGTTATCTCTCAATTTGATTGGTCCCAATATTGTTCTCATTATCTTTCTTTCTATTATTCTCAAGTCTTCTTCTTCCTTTTTAGTCAGTGTCATTGTTTCAGCAGCATACAACAGGACGGGTCTTATTAGCACTTTATAAATATGGATTTTGGTTTGTCTTGAGAGTAATTTGCTTTTTAAAAGTTTTTTATTGGCATGGTAAGCCCTATTTGCATTAATGATTTTTTCTTCTATTTCCTTTTTCCTGTTTCCAGTGTTTGTTACTGTGACACCTAAGTATTTGAATTTCTCCACTTTTTCAAATTCGAAATCTCCGATCTTTATTGCACTGGTTTGATTTATTTTACCAAAAATCATTATTTTTGTTTTATCTGCATTTATTTCTAATCCCATCCTACTTCCTTCACTTGTGATTTCCCTTATTGTGTTTTCCAGAATCTCTCTTGTCTTTGATATGATTACTATATCGTCAGCATAGGCAATTATCTGTCTTCCGCTCGTCCTGAGATTGCTTTTTTGTATTCGTCTCATTGCATATTCAAGTGTTCGGTTAAATTATGTTGCAGATAGCGAATCACCTTGTCTTACACCCTTATTTATGTATATTTCATCAGTTTCTTCTCCTTGTGTTTTTATCGTTACCCTTGAGTTTTCCATAGTCATCTAACCTTCTTAATTTATCATTAATGCCTAGTTCTTTCAAAGCAGACAAAAGTTTGCCTCTATGTATTGAATCGAAAGCTTGCCGAAAGTCTACAAATAACATTTCCAGTTCTATTTGATGTTCATATGCTTTTTCCATTATCTGCTTCAGTGTATATATGGCATCCACCGCTGATCTTCCTCTAGTATTTCCTGTTGTGTCTCTTAGCCTTCTGTTTATTGTAGCTGATAGTATTTTATAAGCAGTATTCAGTAATGTGACACCTCTATAGTTTTGGCATTCATGCTGGTCACCTTTTTAAAGGATTGTAATTATTTGGCCTATTTCCCATTCTATAGGCATTTTTTCTTCTCTCCATATTTTTATTATAAGTTGGTATACTATATCATGAAGCTTCTCACCTCCGTACTTCATCAGTTCCATATTTATGTTATCTTTTCCAGGAGCTTTTCCGTTTCGGCTGTTGTTAATAATCTCCATAATCTCTGCTCTTGTAGGTTCTTCCAATATTTTTTCTTGTGATATTTCTTCAATGTCTTCTTCAATATCTTAATCTTCTACTAGTAAAGTCCTAAAGTGATCCAGCCATATTTGTTTGTATTCATTTTCTTCTTCAATGACTTTGCCATATTGGTTTTTTATACCTTTCGTTTTGCCCTTATAGGTTCGACTTTGTTCATTTATATTTTTATAAAATTTCTTGGTATTACAATTCTTTCTTTCTTGTTCTATTTCTTTTATATTGTTATGCATCCATTCTCGCTTTGATTTTCTTATCATTTTGTTACATTCATTTCTGCTTTTTATGTATTCTTGCTTGTGCTTTATTACGTTTGTTCTTATCCATTTTTGTATTTTTTCCTTTTTTTTCTACTGCTAAACGGCAACTATCATTGTACCAATCTTTCTTTTATCTCTATCAATTTTGCCTATGTGTTTTTCCGTTGTTATTTGAATGGATGTTTTTATAGCTTCCCATTGTGCGTTAACGTTGTCTTCCTTTTTCACTATTTTGCTTAGTAATTCTTTTATCTGTGTTTCATATTCTTTCCTTACCTTCTCTTCACTTAGCTTTGTTATGTTCCATCTAATGCATTTTTGTCCCTTGTTTTTTTTTAATCTTTTGTTTTATTTTGGCAATAACAAGAAAGTGATCGGAGTCTGCACATGCTCCTCTGTATGTTCTCGCGTCCTTTAATTAGTGGTCTATTTGAGATGTTGCATTGTTATCAGGCGACATCCATGTTATTTTATGTTTTTTGGATGTGGAAATTTTGTGCTACTTATGTACATATTCGTGCTTGCTGCGAGGTTACACAGTCGCTGCCCATTGTTATTTATTTTTTCGTGTATAGTTTCCTTTCCTGCTACGCATTTTATGTAGTCTTCTTTACCTACTTGGGCATTAAAATCTCCTATTATTATAGTACCCTTCTTTGGTATTATTTCTATTTCTTCTTCTACCTTTTCGTAAATTTATCCTTTTCTTCATTGCTGTCCTCTGTTGGAGCGTAAATATTTAATAGGGATATGTTGCATGGTTTTGCTTTCACTCTTAGGTATGCCATCCTTTCATCTATTGGTTTGAATTCAATAATATTTTGTTTCATTGACTGGAATACCATAAATCCTACTCCCCGGTTTCCTTGCTTTTTGTCTTCAGAATATCTAAATCTATACATGTTCTTATCAATTGCCCCTTGATCCTTCCATCTTATTTTTTGCAAAGCCGCTATGTCTATATTGTATCTTAACAATTCATTTCCTACTTCTTGCATTTTCCCAGGTATCAACATTGTTCATATATTCCAAGTTCCAATTTTAATTTCGTTTTTCTCCTATTTTTTGGCTTCCTTATTCCTTTTTCGTTGTTTCTTTGTATAATCGTATGTCCTTTTTCATTCCGAGTCATTATCCTGTCCATTATTATCCCCAGTGAAGCTATTAGTTTTTTGATTGCCGTTTATCCAGTGTTTCATTATTTTTGTTCCATCTCTATTCTTCTCCTTCTATTACGATCCGATTGTATCCTATCTTCACATTTTTTCCCTTATTTTTTTCTTGTGCCGCTATTATTTTCATTTGTTTACGTTTGTTCCTTTCTTGCTTCGTTAGGTCATTATTAATAAATATTTGCTGTGAGAGATTCCTGAGTTTCGATTTATTTTTCATAACTTTGCACTTGTCTTCTTCATTTGCCATTTCAATTAGACATGTTTTAGAGGAAATCTTAGCGGTACTTTTGATTTTGATGTCCACTTTTAAGTTTTTTGAAATAAAATTTTCTAATGTGGTTTTAATTGTCTCATTGTTAATTTTATCGACATCCAGTCCACTCATCACAACATTATTTTTCTTCTTATCTTTTTCCAACCACTCAATATTTTTCTTCAAGTGATTCAGAAAAAAAGTTAGATAAAAATAAAATTTAATGTTGCATCACATTTAGGTTAAATAAATTAAGTTAGAATGTGTTATAAATACGTTAGAATAAGTTATCCAAAAACTTAATATTGCTTTTGTAATAAGAACTGCCATTAAATTTCATGCATAAAAACCGGAGTCTCATAATTTTTCTCATGATAAACAGGTAATTGAATTATATTTCAAGGAATATCTTCAGTTAGGTAGATCTTATGGCCTGAAAAATATGTTTATATGATTATAATAAAATCGCAATCGGTGCGGAGTAATAAAATTGTCTGAACAGGTAATTTCAGGGGTGGGTACCTATTATTATTTTTAAGGTATAGAGACATTCGGATTACTGAAATACTTATTACGAATATTATTGAATGCATATATTATTTTGGTGTTTTCGGTTGTAATTTTCTTATGAGCATATAAACGACTTGCAAATTATTATTGTTGAAACAATTTTCAAGAACTATTGCGTGTCTTAATGACCTCAGGCAGACGGGGTGGGATTATAATTTCAGAAATACCTGACTATGGAATTTGTGTATTTTAGTTTCAAAGGTAGTTACAGTCTGACTGTCAGCAATTATTCATTTAGTCAATTTAGAAAAAACTTGCTCGCTTGATAACTTTTAGAAAATAATTGTTATGATTATTAGTTTCGGTTAATAGTGACAATGGCAGAAAATTTGTAGTATGGATCCGGGTTTACACCTGCAAAGCGTACGAAAAAGTCGGCGTTGTCGGTGAACTAGAAAGTAATAATAAACAATGTTTATAATTACTTAAGAACTGAAAATCCTTCAGGTTCAGATGATGACATTATTGCAAAGACAAGTAAGGTGATAGCCTTAAGCAAATCAACAATATACAAAATTAAAAGTGAGGCGAAAAGTGTAGTTATTAAAACCGCAAAGAAAAATGCAGGCTGTAAAAAGAAAGTTTTGAACTCACGGAAGAAATTAAAAACGCAATAAGAAGAAAAGTGCACGAATTTTATTTTAGGAAAGAAATCCCAACACTAGCTAAAATTTCGGATGAAATGAATAAAGATCCATATTTACCTACAATGGGTCGAACGAAACTACGGGAAACGGTACAGGAATTGAAATTTAAATGGACAAAACATGATAGAAAAACGATTTTAATTGATACTGACGAAATTATTTGTTGGAGACGGAGATATCTGAGAACAATTTTTAAATTACGTGCAAAAGGCAAACCAATATTTTACTTGGATGAAACCTGGATGAATGAAGGCTACACTGTCAGTAAAATGTGGCAGGATACCTACCAACATTCAATCTTCACGACAAGCTCTTTTGGAAAGATTATCTACAGGATTGAATAGTCCATCCGGTAAGGGACGACGACTAATCATAATTCATATTGGCAGTGATAGTGGGTATTTAGATGGTGGCTCTTTAATATTCCAATCTAAGAAGACTGGAGACTACCATGAAGATATGAACGCCGACGTTTTTGAGGAATATTTAGTTATATGTAGTATTAGATAACGCTAGTTACCATTCTCGTCATATTGAGAAGGTGCCAAACACATCATGGAGAAAACAAGAGATCATTGAATGACTAATAGACAAAAATATAATTTTTCCTCAAAATCAGTCAAACCAGAACTTCTACAAATTGTAAAATTGAATAAGCCTCCTGTTCGATATGCAGTGGACGAACTAGCAAAAAAACGTGGTATTGACGTAGTGCGACTTCCCTAATATCACTGCCAATTAAATCCGATAGAAATGATATGGGCACAATTGAAAAGTTTTGTAGATCAACATAATACTACATTCAAACTAAAAGATGTGCAAGTATTATCAGACAGGTCCCTATTATAGGTTACTAAATAAAATTGGCAAATAGCAATTCATCATGTATTAAAAGAGGAAGAAAACATGTGGAATCTAGACACAATCTTAGATGCAGACATTACAGTGACACCATTAATAATTTCAATAAATAATGACTCCTCAAGTGACGATTGTGATTCCGACAGCGATTTAGGAACATTTGCACTGACTAATATAGACTAAGATGAAGGAAGAACTATTTAAAACAATTTAAAAGTGGCATGTTCATATTAATTTAATATAAATTACAATTAGTACCTATCCTAACTTTGTATTATTTAGAATTCGAGCCATAATTTAACGGTTAACATTATAAACCACATTTATTTAATAGAATATTTACGTATTTTCATGATTTAAAACTTAAGCAGTACAACAAATATTAACAATATATACCTGCGAACCCCTAAACCTACGCCTATTATACCCCTAGAAAGTATTAAGATAAGACTCGATCATTGTTATCTTTCTACAATACACGTCGGCACAAATTAATTTCTTGTTTTCACAAGATTCATTACAACAGGTAGGGTAAAATTACATATCTTGTTTGGTCCACTTGTGGTGAGCAAGTCCCATAAAATTTTGATTTATTATTCCGCACCGATTGCGATTTTGCTATACTAAAACATAGAGGAAAGTTATATGTTTCTTATTTGCAGAAAATACTTAACAGACTCACTAATAATGTGAAAATTCATTGAAACACGCTTTCCTGGACATTTCTTATGTTTGGACTATTATCGTTTTTCCCGTGTGCTCTTAATTTGTTGCAATAAGTGGCCGATTTATGCGTTTCAAAATAGAAATGGTAGTATTTCAAGTTTTCATAATTTTCACAACTATTCAAACTAAATAATGTAAGTAAAATACTAAATGCGCAAGATTAAGACCAAGAGTAAATAAGCAAGACTCAGTATTTGAACAAAAGACTAGATCAGCTAGACCAAGACTATATTTGTCTTGGTATTTTGCTAATCACTATTTGAGTGTTCCTATAATTCTAATAAATTATTTGTGGCGAAAATATATTGTACACATACATTGTCGTCTTTGTAGAATGTAACTAACTTTTTATCAAATAAAAATGTATAAACTCAATCAGTTTGATGAAATAAATCTTCATTTTTAACATATAAATAATTTTATGAACAGACTTGGTATCCAAATTAAAATCAATTTCTTAAATATATTACATATAGTAAGTAGATACTCTAGTAATTTTAAAAATCTATCTTGTTTTCTTTATAATTTATAATCGTTAGAATGTTTCGATTGGTTTTTATTCTAGTGTGGGTTTTAGCTTCAGTCCAGCTCGTGTTGTTCCAAGATCGATTTTAAACTTCATTTATCATACAATACATTCTATTTAAGAAATGTTATTTCAATAAACTAGACAGTGTTTAGTTTTAACGGTTATTTTTAATGGTACCAAGTGGTACCGATATTTTTTCGGAGTGATTAAAGAATGATACAGTTCAAAATATAAACTGAAATCGAGGATTGATAGCTTTAGACCTAGCATTTGATTAATAACCAGATATTACATTTTAAATTGTTAAGCAGTTGCCTTAAACAAAAAATGAAAAATAAACTAGGTTGTTTAAATTGGAAGATTTTAGTACAATCCGCTTACTTTTTTTACATTGTTCTATGTGATACTTTTCATACGACCATGTTCTTAATTTAGTATTATATGCAGGGACGTATTTACAGCTTAATTAATATGAGGGATCCTCTATGCTGAAATAATAAGATGAATACTCATGTAAGCCTTTCGTCTACCAATACATTTCTAAGATACGTTTTTAGTCGTTTATTTGTTGAAAACGAACGTTCATGCGTAGCAGTAGATACTGGAAATTCTAAGATTTGACGAAGCTTCTTAGTCGCTGTGAAAAAGTTCATCTCATCGATCCATAGCTTCCAATGTAGTGGACGGCTTTTCCGGATTACATGAGTGGGTTGTGCGAAAGCTCATACTCTCTTACTACAAGTTTTTTTTTCAACTTCACTAAGAAATATCTGTCCTATTCATGTTATAGATTTTTGCTCTTTCAGTGTTGTGGGTGCGGTCAGGTAGAAGCAACTGAATTCCTGAAAATGTTACTTCGTAATGTTTAAAGCGAGCATAAAGCTCAGTGACTACATATTCGATAAATGAGTAGAATTATAAGTAAGCGAATTGAACTTCAGTAGTGTCCCCTGGTATAGTTGGCGTAAAAGATATAGTGCGTACTTTAAGCTTTCGAAATTGACTGTCTCGACCCTTACTTTGTGGAATATGCTCATATGCTTTCGGCTTTTCGTTTGACTTGAATATCGTCATAGTCCAGTTAATATTATAATTTAAAATGCTTATTTGACGATATATTCATTTAATATTATAATTTCAACTAATAATCGTTAAAATATATTTAATAATTATTAAATACATTTATCGACTGTCTAACGATTATTTTTTAAGGTACTTAGCGTTAATGAATAGAACAAAATACATTCCTTTAAACAATATTAAGCTATGTATATTTAAAACATCTTAAACATAACACCAGACAATTAACACTACCTAATATCTCGTTTTATTAGAAAGAATTAGGAATAAAAATTTCAAATAACTTATTATTTTTCCCATCTATTACTGAACTATATTTTGAGAGGGCAACTTTTTTCGAACACAGCAGATGTTCACTCTTTAGTTTGTAGGCAGACATCAAGAAAGAATGTAGTGTTTTGGTAAGGAATTTGGGTAAGTATACATATTTATTATATAGCAATTATATTTTTAGTTAAAATTGAAATATTTACAATGAGGCGTCCTTGAAACTATCGAGTTCGGTCCAAAATATTGTGTGTAACAACAACGAAAATTTAATAAATTGTGATCAAAGTGAAAACAGGATTCGACGTCATTTAAATTTGGAAACATAGAAAATAAGTTTCAATGTGTATAAGAATCTACGGGAAAAGTTTGGTTTCGATGAAGAAACATAATTAATGCAAGCAGTGTCTAATTTAACAGAATTTCTCATGTCAACTATACGTAAGATAGCCTTACGAACGCAATAAGCGATGTTATAAGGGATTGATCAAACCTTTAGATGTGTCCCTACAAATAGGGATGCACCGGATCGCGTATTTCGCCGATCCGGCCGGAACCAGTATTCCGGCCACTGGCCGGACCGGATCGCCGGAACCCTGGCCGGATCGGGACCTAAATTTAAAATATATGTGCATGCCTATTTTATACGTAAAACATTGAAAATATTGAGGCTGATTTATTTTTACTTTTTTTTAAACTAGCTACAGTATGCAGTTTATTACTATTAATTTTACCTAGATAGAAAATACTGTTTATTTAAATATTAATTTTTAATCAGCATTAAAAAAATTAAAACAATTCTACTCATTCAATTGGAGAATAGCAGCCACCTATCAATAATAAAAAAATTAAAAAGAAGTCGGGGAACCACAGCCGCCGGTCTATCATAGGCAAGGAAACACGCAAACCCTTCACTGTTGACCAATTACAAAATATATCTGGTCGAAAGTAGGGAAAGAACCACAGCAGCGAAAGTCGGGAAATCCCAGACGCCTGCTAATCATAAGCAAAGGCACAGGGCTGCAGTTTATTTCATTATTCGTTTGCTCACAGAAAATCCCTCTTTGCATTTTGTATTTATGTCTGCTGCTGTTCACGTTTTAAGTTTCTGAGAATTTTGTGTGTTGTGTTCGAGATTCTTAGTGTTGTGTCGTGTATTTAAGTAAGTATAAAAATCAATAATTATAATTACATAGATATAAAATAGCCTGTTTTTTTTAATAAACTAATTCAACTAATTGCTGTTTTTCTTAAATACAGATCATCAAAAGTTTGGAAATAATTTTTTGATGTCCTTAAAGAAGACAAAAGCAAAGCTACCTGCAATTTGTGTCAAATGGTGGTTTCGAGGGGAGGCTTTGGTAAATCGGCATCTACAAGCCCGTTAATAATACATTTTAAGCGGCATCATCCTGAAGAATTTTCAAATAACTTTTGAGACAAAGGTACAATATATTTATATCTATATTTTTTTGTTGGGGTAAAGGATTGGGTTTGTAGCTTTGTTTGTTGAATGTTTTACTTTTTTGTCGCTTATTTATCGAATTCAATAGATAACATTTTTTTATTGAAATCGTGTCTAGTGATTTGATTAGTCTGATTTCAACTTTTTTGGTCTTGTCTTAATGAAAATTTTTCTTCATGATTTATGATAGCTTGATTGAATCAAATTGGAAGTAAAATAAATATTAGCTTTTAGACCGCATATAATAAAATTTTAATTTATTTCGTAGAAAACAAGAGTTCTGCACTCGGTTTCTCATCTACGTCTGCAGCTACAGGCTCAGTCGAGACCAGGCAACTAACTTTAACTGAATTTGCACAACTTCACAAAGCATGGGATATCAATGACAAGAGAGCTGAAAGAATTCACTATAAAATTGCAGAAATGATTTGTTTAGATAACCAACCTTTTTCCTTGGTACAAAATGCTGGTTTTAAGCGATAACTCAATACTATTTCTCCTCGGTATAAATCCCCCTCCAGAAAATATTTAACTGATAAAATAGTCCCTGAAATTTATAATAGAGTTAGGATAAAAATTTCAAAGGTTGCTAGGCTATGGCTACTAAAACACGATGAATTTCGATAAAAAAATACTCGAGGAATTTGTTGCTGGTGTATTACTGACCAAATATCTAAAACACGATGAATTTCGATAAAAAAATACTACGCTAGCATCGTTTGCGTTTTCTTGGAAACGGCATTAGCAACAAAATCAAACTCAGCGTTACAAATTAGCAATAAATTATTAGTATGGTCCGAAGGGTGCCCTGTAAAATGGCTACGCTAGCATAATATACATTTTACGAGGTCCGTGTACAAAGAAATTCAAAACGATTTAAAATAATTCTGTGAAATGTGATGGCGATAGATTCATAAAAACAGCGCGCCTTCTCAAACTATATTTTCTGCCACTTTTTTTTTCGGGAAGGCCATGATAACAATGTCGTAAAAAAATGCTTTTTTAACATCTCTACTAATTTCTACTAAATATATAAATTTAGTTTCACATGTATTTATCTTTTTTTGTGATTTTTCAACAATTCCATAATTGTAATACTATAAATAAATTGAAATAAATATAATGGCGTCCTACATTTTGTCAGTAAATATGGCGCATTTTTAATGAAATTACTTCAAAGTAGTATTAACCAGATAAGGAGTATTTGAAGGATTTGTTACTTTGGTGCAAGTAGCGACCACTACACTTTTATCACTTTAAATTCATTATTACCATTAAGTAAAATATTTGTATTTCAAACTATATAGAAACGATAACTGAAAAACCATCTCGAAGTTCCCGAAGCCGCGACAAAGTTACCATCGTCATTATGAAATTCCAATAATTAAGTGCTAAATGCGCATTTATAGCTATTTCTACAGGCTCCGTGATTTGATAGTGTTTGTAAAAATAAGCAAAAAAAATTAAAATGTCGTGTTTTAAAATCGTGGCAACGCGAGAAAAGTATTGCATCTATTTCACAGTTGTTCCCAAAAATTTAGTATACAGTAAAAGGGAAAGCCTAAGAGCTGATCCAGATAGTACCCCCGATTTTGAGACATGGGAACAATTTCCATGTATTTTAAAATATAACAACTTTCCTATTTTTTGCGGAGGATTAGATATAGAAATGAAATTAACGAATGATTTGAACGAACTAATGATGTGATTACCTTCAAGCGGGGAGATATTTTCATCCCTATAAAGTGACCGTTACTTTAAAGTGATTTTTTTAATTGGAACTTTGTGGTAATTTAAAGACAAAGTGGGAAGTAAACATTATTGTGAAGTATTTTTCGTGAGTATCAAGACAGTTAACTTTACCTTAAATATTACTACATAGTTCCATAACTTGTAACTTTACTTTGTTGTTGTTACTACATGAAGTGAGATTACAATGCCGAAGGTTCGCTATTCGCCAGAGAGCATAAGTTCGTGAGTGTAGTCAGGAATATTTGAAAAGTGGTCCTGTATTACTTTTTCAGGCGCCACTTGATTAGTAGGACATTAATCAAGAAATCAATAGTGAATAAATTAGCTCTTATGACTTTTCAAATATGTTATTTACATTGTTTTGCCTTTATGTTTGTGAATCAAATAAAACACATTACATTGCCAATGAATCTGTTTAATGAAATTTAAGGGTACCTTGAACAGATGGTGTAATAACCTGTTTCAATAAATACAAGGTAACCCACACTAATTACGAACTGATAATCAGTTATTAGTGGTTGGTTAAATTTGAAATGCTTAACATAGTTTCTAATGTTATCAACTATCTGAGAACATCATGTACAATACACAAGATTCCTAGTAACATGTAAGTGGTATACCAGTTACAGCTTTACAAACTATAATAATTAATGAAATGTCCCCAAATAGATAGATAGTGTCCCTTATCAAGTAAAATTAAGCTGAAATATAACTTCAGGGCGATATGCAATGATAATGTTAATATTTCAATATAACAAAGTTGAAAGAATGCAATAATAAGATTATGAGTCGATAGACGTCTATATATGGATTTGAAGTTACTACATAACAAAATATTAAAATTTAAAAGTTAATTTGTCGTTAAATATCAAAGCAGGAAATTACAAAATTAATAAATTGCATAAAATTTGGATGAAAACAAATAAAACTTTGCTACTTGCGGTTAGTGTCCAAACTATTAAACGTCAATCATCTTAATTGGCAAACCACATCTGACTTGTGGAACAAGATTCAGCTATCCTGTTAAGAACAATAGTCCATAACGGGTACATCTCACCGACAAACTATGAGTCCAACATCACCACATGAAGCAAAACGCCATCACGAGCTCTTGTTGCTCTGTAACGCTAACGCCATCCGAGATACGACACGTCTCTACTACCATGAATGGAGTACCTATAGTTTATCAGTTATCTTTACGAAAAGATATCTTCTACTGGAAACATCTGAAACTTGAGGCTTCTTAAAATCCCAACATGATCATCATATCTACCATCGATTACTAAGACCCATAAAACTGTTCTAAACCATATCCATGTGGCAAAAAAATGTGTGCAAAAACTATGCAGTAGAAAAACACTAAAGAGAAATTGATGCTAAAATGTGAAAAATATACATGTAGGACGAAAGCTTACCTTGTCACCAACAAGGGTTTTTCACCAAGATAGTTCCAAAAATGAATCGTATGAACCACGTACCATCGGCCATTTTCTATATCTACGACTTGTTACAATTGACACTCGTCCTCGCATCTCAAAAAGTATCGGACAAGTGCTTCGAATGCCAAAGTTTTACCTTCACGTTCCTTTTGACACCTCAGATCAGTGTTGCCACTAGCAATCAAATAAAATCCCAACATAAAACTATAAAATACTCGTAGATTAGTTAAATTACATGAAAAATATTACTCTTGACACTCATTTCGTTATTTAAATCACATTATTCAAGGATATGATAAAATAATTTTAAAACCCAAAGTTAATTCACTTATGCAAGCAATCATACAAAAATGTGTATAAAGTTGCATACTCAGTGGGTAAATTAACCGAATTCCAGTGAGTTATAGTATAATAGAAAAGCATTGTATTTTTATCATGCTGCAAACTTTAAAGGAATTTTAGAAGTAGCAACGACGTTGTAATTACTTCTAACGCTACCA
The DNA here is from genome assembly GCA_963921935.1 of Galeruca laticollis. Lineage (NCBI taxonomy): Eukaryota > Metazoa > Arthropoda > Insecta > Coleoptera > Chrysomelidae > Galeruca > Galeruca laticollis. The sequence goes on from OY998181.1 coordinate 56,244,870, forward strand.
CAAAGTAATCAAAACTTTGCGGTGATATACCAGTAACAAGACAAAGTTACTGGGACTATAGATTATTACTTTTAAAGTATTTGCTACTTTAAAGTTATTTTACTTAGTAACAGTTCCGTTCCAGAAACTTTAGAAGGTACCTAGAAGTACTAGAACTTCTAAGTTTCAAATTCTAGTAATAATAACTAGAGCATTACCAGATAAGTCTAAATGAAAGTTGAAGAAAACTAGAAAGTTCTTTTTTTTAGTGATGATTCCGTAAGAATGACTTATTCGAAGTTCCGATCTCGGTTTCCGATAATTTGATGCTGCTCATTTTGAAACTATACTGCGAACGGTACACGTTGGTTGCTCGTACACAAGAGAATCATACACGTTTAGCACAACTATTATTACATGTGTAGTTAAAGCTGCACTTTTCAATTTCACTGTATTAAAGCTTGTGGTTGATGCTATTTTTTTCACAAAACTCAGAGATTTAATTTACGTTTCTTGTTCCTCTGCTTCTAGGAATTTACAGACCAAGACACGGTTTACTAATAAATTGAAAGCGATGCTTGTAGTTTATGAAGATTAACCTCTTTTTATGGTTTTCACTCAGGTAAAATTGCTTCGCACTCAAAACGAATAGAGTATAAATAATGTTTGAAATGGAATATATGTTTTTCAAAAACTGTCAAGAAATGTTGACATTTTTGTTCTGATTTTAGAATGCACAATCGCACATTCCTGGAACTCGCCAAAAAAGACTTTTACAGTCTAGAACAAAACAGACTTTTAATAATATTTAAATGTAAATTTGATATAGTACAATTTATAAAATTGAAGCCGCTTGACCACGATGGCTGCTTTAATTCAATTGTAGGTTTTCTTATAGGCTTTCTTGAACCTCCATTTTCGTTGAAGAGCTTGGTGCTATTACAAGCGTTTTGTCCGCTTGAAAACCTTCAGTACATTCAACGAAATGTACTGAAGGTTTTTCTGTAGGAGTTTCAGCCTGTGGAACGTCTAGAATCTTTTTTCAAACTTTAATTTGTCTTTCAATACGTTGTTCAATATAACCCTCAGCCGACGATCACCAACCCCCTAGACTTTTCACACTGACAAAATCAGCTCCGGAGACAGTTACCAAGATTGCGGAAGATCGTCGGAAACGATGGTTGCTATGTGGTTGCTATCGTAACTAGTTGGTCATAACAGACGAGATTTAACAATATTGTTACGAACTCGCACACCGAAGCAGATACTAAGTACGGTCCTGTAAGCTTATGTTAACGGAGTTTAAAAAAATGGCGAGTGCGCCGAATTATGAGAAGGTCTATTGGGATTTATTGTGACAGTTTTTATAGACATGTTCTCGGAAGGTCTTTTAAGGATTGAGCCGGCAATCGAGAAATATCGCATTTGTTTCGTGTAAGCCGCAATCCAGAATTCTCTAGTAAAAAAGGTACTAGTATATAAAAAGGACCGATCAGCGGACCAGGGAGTTGATAAAGTGATCATGACAAATAAACAGTAAATAAGTGAATATAAAAGTGTTGATATAAATTGATAATTAAGTTTGTGTGCATATAAATTGGATTTAAGTGATTAGTTAAGTACATATAAATTAAATGTTAGTGAGTTAGTGTTTAAATAAATTAGCAAGTAGCCATACCGTGTGTTTAAAATTTATCCCACCCGTTTATTGTTCAAATAAATAACAAAAACATTACATTGGTGTCAGGTGTGGGGTAATATAAATAAATTGCTACGTAAAAATGGCGAAGAGATTAAGGTATCTGAAAGTGGCGGAATTAAGGGCAGAATTGGAAGATCGTGAGTTGGAAACGTCCGGTAAGAAAAGTGAATTAGTAGAAAGACTTAAAGTGGCACTGGAAAATGACAGCTTTGATCCAGAATCATTTTTATTCAATGACGAAGCTTCCACCTTAATCTCGTCAATTTCTGCTAATATTTCTGCTGATATGGACGAGAAGATTACCACAATGAAAAGCGATATTTCTGCTAATATGAAGAACGATATTTCTGCCATGGAATAGAAGGTTTCTACTAATATGGACGAGAAGATTTCTGCTATGTAGAATGATATTGCTGCTGAAGTTGAGAATAAAATTTCGTCACTAAAATCAGACATGGATAATAAGATGACAACGATGGAATATCAGATGGACGAGAAAATCAAGGAGTTAGAGGCAAAGATTGCTGATTTAAAAACACAAGACACTTCAGCAGAAGAAAAGAAGATCGAGATCTGCAAGTCAGAAACACAACACAAGACAGATAATATTGGCAGTTTTACCCGATTCAAGGCCCTAACGTTCGACGGAAAGATGTCGTGGACCAATTTTGTGAAACAATTTGAAGCAGCCGCTAGAGTGAATAATTGGTCCGATAGAGAGAAGGCAGTGAACTTAACTATCGCGCTTCGGGGAGATGCCTTAGATGTACTACAGACGATACCACTTGAAGAAACGGATGAATTCGAGCAGCTGAAGAATAGGTTGGACATGCGATATGGTCACGAACATTTGGAACAGTTGTACAGATTCCAGCTGAAGAACCGAAGGCGGAACCGTGACGAAACCCTTCAAGAGTATGAAATGGATATTGCCCGACTAGTTCGATTTGCTTACCCATCAGCACCAGAGAACATGATGGAATGTTTAGGTATCCAGGCCTTTACTGACGGCTTGTGTGACCATGATATGGAGAAGACGCTTCGATTAGCCCATCCTAAAACATTGGTCGATGCATTGACTGCTGCTCTTGAATATGAAGCAGCCACGATGGCTTCGGGATACAACAAAGATAGGACCATACAGGAAGAGAAGGTGACGATGACAGACTTGACCAGATTGTGAACTTGTTGAAAGGTATGGTAGACAAGACGCCGAAGAAAATCAGGTGCTGTAATTGTGGCGAGCTAGAGCATGCACGCAGCTCGTGTAAGCGTCCTACGACTCCAGTAAACCAAGTGCAAAGCAGCCAAGAAAATCTCGCGGTACAACAAAGGTAGGACCATGCAGGAAGAAGACGACGATGACAAACTTGATCAGATCATCAACTTGTTGAAAGGTATGGCAGACAAGAGGCCGAAGAAGATCAAATGCCGGAAGTGTGGCGAGCTAGAGCACGTACGCAGTCCGTCTAAGCGACTCAAGACTCCTGTAACCCAAGAACTCCAGATAGAGGGGAAATCAGACAGGGGTGAACATCCAGCTGATGTAAATCGCCGAGAAGCCAACTCCTTGTCTAGACGGCCGTGCCCAACAGACTGCTCCCACTGCAACAAGGTGGAATCTAGGGAAGCTGCAGTTTCAAGAATTACTGTAGTCAACGAGGAATGGTCTTCTACCAGGATCAGAGAAGGTCAGGAGAATGATCCTCACCTGAAGATGATCCGGCAATGGAAGAAAGAAAATCGGCGACCTACCTGGTAAGAAGTGTCAAAATTTTCACCGAAACTCAAGGCATATTGGGCTCAGTGGGACTCCCTTGTCCTGGAAGAAGGGCTGTTGAAAAGAGTCCTTGAAAACGATGATGGTTCTGAGATGAGGAGACAGCTAGTTATCCCGAGAACAAGAGTAGCTGAGGTACTAAAGATGTTACACGACAGTCCATCGGGAGGTCATCCGGGAGTGAAGAAAACCCTTCAGCGAGTCCGTGAAAGGTTTTATTTGATGAACAGCTCCGACGATGTGAAGGACTGGTGGAAGAAATGTACGACTTGTGCTACGAGTAATGGACCACATCGCAAGAGAAAGGCACCCATGAAACAGTACAATGTTGGAAGCCCTTTCGAAAGGATTACTTTAGATATCGCTGGACCATTTCCGACGACAGAAAACGGTAGCAAATACATACTGGTGGTAATGGATTATTTCACAAAGTGGGTGAAAATTTACGCTATCCCGTACCAAGAGGCCACAACTGTAGCAGCTGTATTGGTGAACGAATTTATCAGCCGATATGGAGTGCCCTTGGAAGTCCACAGCGACCAGGGTAGAAATTTCGAAAGTCATCTATTCCAGGAGATTTGCGAGAAGCTGGGAATGAAGAAGACCAGGACAACAGCATTACACCCACAGTCAGATGGAATGGTCGAGAGAATGAACAGGACGATTGGAAAATACCTGTCCAAAGTAGTATCCAGCCATCAGAGAGATTGGGACCAGTATCTTTCCCTATTCGCATTGGCTTATCGATCTGCCGTCAATGAGTCCACAGGTGAAACACCGGCGAAAATCCTGTTTGGGCGTGAAATGAGGCTTCCTTGTGACCTGGAATTTGGCTGTCGGCCTGGAGAAGATCTAGCAGGTGAAGACTACGTGATTCAATTGAGAAGAAGGCTGGATGATATTCATGAATTAGTTCGAACAAATATTCAAGTTTCCAGCGACAGAATGGAAAGTCGGTACGACACGCAGGCCACAGAAAGCGGTTTTAAAGAAGGGGACAAAGTATGGTTACACAACCCGACGAGGAGAAAAGGATTTTCTCCAAAATTACAAAAATCCTGGGAAGGTCCATACTTAATCACGAAAAGTATCAATGATGTTATATATCGCATAAGCAAGATCCCCAACGGAAAACCAAAAGTAGTTCACCAAAACCGACTAGCCCCATTCGAAGGAGACCATAACCTAGAGGAAGGAGTAAACCTTATTCAAGATGTGTCTGACCCTACCTTCGATGAATGTATGGGTGCGTATGGAGGTACCGGGAAAGCTAGATATGGAGTCACTTCAGAACAACGACAAGATTTGTTCACTCTCCCGGAAGATTATTGACTGGCACACAACATCCCCGCCCGTCTCAAGAACGCACGAGGGTTGGCATCCGTGTTTCGAAAGAAGTTCGGGCAATTAGAGAAACTTGATGACCAGATTCTAGCCCCTGGCAAGACACTGAAACTGAAACATAATTCGCGCTACGTATTATACGTGGTAACTAAAAATGAATTTCAAGATAGATCTACCTACCGCGATCTGTGGTAAGCACTTCGAAACCTACGAGACCATGTGTTAGAATCCAGCGTGAAGAAACTGGCTATGCCTAAGATAGCGAGTAACCAGTTAGATTGGCGAGTCATCAGGAACATGGTAGAGGTTATCTTCCAAGATACCGCTGTCCAGATATTGATTTGCAGCTACAACCCCCGTTATCAGTATCCTATGAAGACGGTGCCCTGTTATTTCCATAAGATTGGAAAGTGTAGAAATGGAGTCAGTTGCCGATTCAAACATCCAGTCTCGGCTACACAAAAGTTCCAGGAGGAACTTTCATTTGAGGAGGGGGTAACGTTATGAACTCGCACACCGAGGCAGATACTAAGTACGGTCCTGTAACCTTATGTTAACGGAGTTAAAAAAATGGCGAGGGCGCCGAATTCTGAGAAGGTCTATTGGGATTTATTCTGACAGTTTTTACTGACATGTTCTCGGAAGGTCCTTTAAGGATTGAGCCGGCAATCGAGAAATATCGCGAAAGGAATTTGTTTTGTGTAAGCCGCAGTCCAGAATTCTCTAGTAAAAAAGGCACTAGTATATAAAAAGGACCGATCAGCGGACCAGGGAGTTGATAAAGTGATCATGACAAATAAACAGTAAATAAGTGAATATAAAAGTGTTGATATGAATTAATAATTAAGTTTGTGTACATATAAATTAAATTTAAGTGATTAGTTAAGTACATATAAATTAAGTGTTAGTGATTTAGTGTTTAAATAAATTAGCAAGTAGCCATACCGTGTGTTTAAAATTTATCCCACCCGTTTATTGTTTAAATAAATAACAAAAACATTACAATATGTTGATTAAAATCATGTCGGGTAAAAATCAGAACATTTTCTCTCAATTTTCAGTAACTGAAGCTGCAGTTTTCGAAAAAAAGTTGTTTGATACTCGACCGCGAAATTCTTTTGAATTCTGAAATGATTTTTTGGTCGCTGGCGCTCGCAAGAAAACTCATTACCGAATGCAAAAGTATCATTTCGCAGTCTAGAATCAAATATAACAATTTTGTACCCCGTAAAAATAATAACTACCCACACCTGAAATTACGAACCCGGCAGTTTTATTACTTCGCCTCGATCGCGATTCTACTACAGTCATATTCAGTTTTCATAAATATAAATAAAGGATTTATTTATTCGAAGACCAACTACGTTTCCAATTTTTATTGCATAATTAAATTCCAGGTAATAATTTATTACTCTTATTTACAATATCTACACATACTAAATAAGTATTTCGTGTGGTCAGTTTAGTCATAGTCATTAAATTGCCGCGGGTCATTGTTATTCGTCTGACCGGTACAGAAGAAACAACCGTTTTTGAAATAAACTAGAATATTAATTGAGTTCGGGTTATCCGAACGTTGCGTCTCTATATTTTTGATCAATGATTGTTCTATTGTTATTAACTAAAAATTCAAATTTGTAGGGATGTCGAGTTGAACCATTAAAGCAATAAATCTAAATTTGATTTGACGCCGGCGAATTTAACGGACGAACTGTATTGTATGTTGATTGACGTTATTAAGCTCCCACATAGAATACTACGATCACGGTCTATAAAAGATTTATGGCCTTTGTTGTACTCTCAAAAAACAAATGGCGGACTCATTTATTCGCAGTTACAATTTTTTTGTTCCATTTTTATGACCTAACTTATCGCGGTAATATTGCCGACGTTCTACTTACGTGCATGTGAAAATGTTAAAAAACCCGTCCATTTTATACCAAGATTTTTATTCCTTTAAAGTTATGTCTGGCAAGTTAAATTACTTTAAACTGGCTTTTGTATGTATACAAAGTAATGTCTTTTATTCTGCAATTTTATTGACATGCATAAGGGAATTTATGAGAAAATCACGTTATGGATAAATTTCGACAATCCATCTGATCCATTACTTTGTTTCAATTCTAGAATTAAGAGTAAAACTTACCTTGTTCAGCATTAGTCCGGTGATGATAGTAGGAAAAAGCGGCTAACAAAAGAAGAAGAATGTGCCTCGTCAAACCCATGGCGGACGTTGGTAGAGGCGACGTCCAGCCCTGGTCGGCGGACTTGCGAAAATGTCGGCTACTTCATTCTATAACAAAATAAAAATGATTTAGATCAGTGGTCGTCACATGCGCGAGGACCTAAAAATCAGTTTGACGTATTCGCACACACTTATGAATTTGACATTACAGCAAGAGTGTGACGATGTATTGAAATATTATAGGTAAATAGTCTACCTAAGCGTGACGTCACAGGGGTGGGTGGAATTTATGAACCTTTCCAAACAAATTCGAGGGATTTATTCATGAAAATCGCAAAGGTAAGACTTTTCAAGTTTTTTTAAAGAGTATTACTTACATTTATTATTATGTATTTTAATAATAAGGGTTAAGCTAATGTTTGCACCCACTTCAGCCTTACTACCTTTAAATGTATACAGTGTCAGTATTCAAAAGTTATTTACCTGAAGAAGGCCTACGGGTTCGTCTCTACCATTACAATCTAAATCAGAAGTTAACATAAAAAAAAGGAAAGGTGGTAGTGAATAGTTTATTGTTGGATTAATATGGTTTCTTTCAACTCACATATATGAAGATATCAATCATTAACAATTATGAAATTTCCCCTTTAGTACTAAAAGGTGTACAGAACTTAAATTTGGGTAAGTTTATCATATAATATTCTATTGGTTTATTAATAACTGAATAGCTACACTACTTATTGAGAGTCTGTTATCCTCCAAAATTTTCGAAACAGCACCTCTAATCGGTATACTCGATATATACCTGGATTGCAATATATTAAAAAGTCTAAGTTACCTTGATAATCACTATAACTTCAGTTATTTATTGATAAGTGTCTACTCTGGGTATTCCATACAGCAGGACATATAGGTTAGTCAGTTATAAGATGAATAAATCAAAACCAAAGAAAAAAAAGCCTAAAAGAATTATAGAATTTATAACTAGATGTCTAATATTAAAAGAATAACAATCAATGACAAGCAACTTGATTAACTTACCAAGGGTGGTGTGTGGCTTTTATGTGAAATAAATTAAACCAAGTAAAGATCCCCCTTAGGGTTTCTCCCCAATTCTCTTGAAGATAAAATTACTCAGAAGTTTAATTTACTATTTTCCTTTTTGTTTTCAGGCTATTTTATATCCGAAATTGCTTCGAAAAATTGTAACCCATGTGGTTCAAAAAGCAGCCATTTCCAAAAAGAAAAAAATTATAAAAAATGACAAGGTACAAGTCAAGGTTTATAAAACAGGTATTGAATGTTTATGTTATTAAGCCAGGTAGGGCTAATTAACCTATAAAGAAGTCATTAGTGAGCCAAAACGTTGAGTGCTGTTTTACTTAATAATCACAAATCAACAAATAATTTAATGAAAAAGAAGAACATTAGATTGTAAACAATAAAGGTTATTTTTCACATTAAAATCAACACATTGTAATATTTATTATTTTGTTTTACAAAGTGTGAATCAGTATAGACGAATTAAAAGTTATATATTTTTCCATTTTCAAAGTAAGCATTTGGTCATTTATAGCGAATACTTTTCAAAACTCATTTTAAACCGTAACAAGAGGTTTAATCCGTTCGCTGCGTGTGATGTCTAATGGCGTCAATCGGTGCCCCCACTACGTGCGTATGACGCCATTTGGCGCGCCAGTAGGTAATATTCCATATAGTTTAGTACAGGCTAGTGACACTGTAGACCGTGCCATCTATAGAGCCTGTCGAGTAACTAAAATCGGTAGATAATTCCAAAAAATTAACGAAAACTGTAACTTCGTTTGCAATAAAATGTTATTGATTTTTATTACTGCGTATGCGCGATGTCATATTTTTCGTCCCCACAGGTTATCTGTTATACAGTTATCGTTTCTTAGTTCAAGTGAGATTTCGGTATTTTGGTGTATTTTTTAATTGCTATAGTGTAATATGTATCTATTGTTTCGTTGTTATTAATTGAAAAGACAATGTCAAAGTGTATTCTGAAGGAGTCTAATGAGTGGTGTACTCGGTAAGTTTTATTAAAAAAATTTGAGCATTTTTTCTTTCTCAATTAACAACCATTTTCTTTATTTTTATAAAATACAGAATTTTTACTAATTTAATCGACAACTTTAGAGATCATGGCTGTTTTTTACATTAGCTAAACTGAAAATTGTTGCATAACTAAGGTAAATATTTCTTTTTATAGTTTTGTTCCTCCAACCCAGGAAGATAAAGCTAATATGGCTGGAACGCAGCGGTAATAAATCATTAAATTTGTCGACACGGAAACGATGGAGGATATGTTCCCTTCATTTTCCAAAGCAGTGTTTCTGTGATTTGAGAAAGACGAAGGGAGATTATTAAGACAGTTTGATTTGCCTTCCCATATGAGAGGAAATTAACAAAAATTGATGGTAAGTTTTATTGTATTCAATATAGCATGCTATAATTTTGGACATTTTAAAATGTAAATTGAGTGAATGAAAAGGCGAGTACTGAGTGTAAAATTTTATTAAAATTCCAGCTAAGCGCTTTCAACCATTAGGCCATTCTCAAAGCTGTCGTCAAGAAAAAACATACAACAGGTGTCAAAAAACATCAAACCCTGTAACTGCTACATACAATGGAATAAAATGTTTAATGTTACATCATTATTTAAGTAAAATATGTTAAAATTACCCTATAAAGAGGGTGTACAATTGTAATTCACATAACGAAACGTTTAATTTAAAATTATCAACTAAATGATATGTGTGTATACCCTTTTTATAGGGTAATTTTAAGAAATTTTACTTTTACTGTAGCAGTTACAGGGTTTGACGTTTTTTGACACCTGTTGTATGGTTTTTTCTTGACAACGACAGCTTTGAGAATGACATAATGGCTGAAAGCGCTTAGCTGGAATTTTAATAAAATGACACACTCAGTACTTGTCTTTTTATTCACTCAACTTATATCTAGTGTGTAGACCATACTCAGACAATTCCATTTTAAAATGTACCAATTGAAAAAATATTAATCTGGGTTTTATTTTATGTTGTAGCTATTCCCTCCGCCAGCTATGGGATGGAAGGTATTGACCCCTTGTCGATTTTCATATATAGCACATGGTATCACAATTTATGGGAAATGAAAGTGAGTATTAACTTTTGCTTAGGCATTACGTCTAAGTATTTGGTCTAGCGGTAACCAAAATATCCAATAAAGACAAAAAATAAAAAAACAATAGATCAAAAAATAGTTAAACACCAAAAAAAATAGAAAACTTCAAAAAAAGGAATTCAAAAAAACATTCAAACATTTTTTGATATTATTTTTGGCTTAGTACAAAAACATGTGTGAACTTATTATTTCAATAGTAGTAATATTTATGAATTATTTCAACATTTATTGTCGTTTGATCATCACATTTGCATACATTCGGAATGTACTGTTAATAAATTGAATTATAGTAACGATCAGGTTCCATGGTACTCCGGTATAGATGGAAAGAAATGTTACAATAAATTTTGCTTGTTATCGTCATGAAAATCGTATGGGTACCTCGTTTCCAATATACAGATACTATAAACTCATGTACACACTGTATGTTTACATCATTTTAAAACTGGGAAACGGGACCTTTAAATCTATATTCCTAACGAAACTACTTCAATCTAGATCAACAATCAAAAACATAAACAAGTTATTTGTCATTGTTAGTATTGGCGGAATCGTGACGGTATCCAGGCCCTGCAGTCATAACATTTTACACCGAAATACGTTGATGGTATTTTTCAGTTCGCCGTTATCAGTTTTCAACTGAAATTCCAATATTCGTTTTATTTTACAAAGTTTTCAACCGTTGACCCATAAAAACAGCGATACGTCGTTAAAAATAGGGATTCCAGTATGCTGTATATCGAATGCTAATAAAAAACAAACATGAATAAAACAACACGTGTAGGAAAATGCGAAAGGACATCCCCTAAAGAGGGTGTTCGACCCTTTGCGAAAAAAAACTTGATTTGGTTGCGATGGCGTAGGTAAAATTTTCTTAACGGCTTGATAATTGACAAACTATAGATGTTCTAGATTGAATGCTCTAATGTAGGGGCAGGGACTCAGAGTTACTAAAAAATTTCCCACCAAAAAAGTGAATTTACAAGAATGTTTATTTTTAATATAGTGAGAGACAAAACATTAAGAAAAATATTCATAATTGTACTGAACTGATTACAACAAACACACATTATCGACACATTCGAATTTGTCAGATGCATAGTCATTATTAAGAATAATACGAATTATATTGAATATACAGTATCAAAATTGTTGGAAATGAATGAGAGAGTAAAATAGAGAATATATACGTTCGACAGTAAAGGATACCCGGTTCGTCTTACAAAAAAGTCATAAAATTATATAGTAGGAAAAAAGCACAACGTTTCACTGGTTTTTATTTGGCTCCGTGTAGCTCCGTGCAGCTGGACACAAAATGTGAAGTGGGAATTTCGTATTTGTGCAGTAAGTAGCAATAATTAATTGTAGAATTTTTCCGAGACGTCACATACCACGATGAACTCCAAGCGCTACAATCGTTACAGTCCAATAGCGGCGATAGCCAACGAACCATAGGCGGGATTTTGCGATCTTAGGTCGCACTCCTACCCATTGCTGCCAACCAGACAAATTTAATAACCGTGCCTATGATTGTAAATTGCGTGTTTTTACGAACTAGGGCCGTGTCAAATGTGAAATTCCTTCAGATGTCAATTGGAAATAAACGGTTTTAAAGATTAAAACTAACTTTCCCGCATATGTGGAGAGGGAAAAAAGCTTAAAATATGGCCTGGCTCCAGTTTTCACTTTCTAGGAACGCAGGAAGTATTTTACATCCATTTGTTCAACTTGTTGTGAAGCAATAATTGAGAGAGAATTATAAGCCTTTATTTTTCAACTGATGTATGTAGAGCGATCTGCTACCGTTTGAGTGGGAAATATATCAACAGCATACTGCCACACCCACCATATCCTCCAGATCCGACTTTTCAGGTTATTATTTGTTCCGGCATGTATGCTTGAAATGAGGAACCCTTGGTTCAGTATTTTACCAACCAAAGCAGAAAATTTAAGATCATAGAATTCCGCTATTGTTAAATAAGGCAAAATGTATTGACCGGAATGGATAGTATATAATTTGAGAACATTGAGAACAATGCAAAACATCGACTTCTAAAGGCAGTTTGTTATGCGATTTGCGATTCCTTAGGAGCTCTACTCGAAAACATGCCATTGCTGTTAGGTTTGCCGCTCATTGTGAGGCAGTTCCTGTAGGTAGAATTGAAATCAGCTGTTGTTTAGCGAGATATTTTGTACCTCAAGAAAATTCATGTGAAGAGCATCTTGCAACACCTGAGGATGATCTTATTTTTTCTAGTGATCAGGCTTATTTCCATCATCGGAATGTGACGAATGTTCAGAACTAGATTAACGCAGTGTATGACAATACGCCATCTGCCTGATATAAATTCAAAGTATTGTAATGTTATTGTTATTTATTTAAACAATACACGGGTGGGATAAATTTTAAACACACGGTAGGTTCACTTACTTAATTTATTTAAACACTAAACTAATCACTAACACTTAATTTATATATACTTAGTACATTCACTTAAACTAATTTATATAATCACTTAATTTATATGCACTTATTTACTGTTCAACTCACGATGTCAAATTATAAACTAAACTCACTCTTCCTGATCAGTCTCTTATATATTAAAGCCGTTTTTACTAGTAAATTCTGGGCTGCGGCTTACACAGTCAAGAATAATTTTTCTGGCCTTTTCTAAATAACTCTGGTCACAAAATAATGTTTACATAAAATAGTCGTGAACTCGTAAACCGTTTTTTATAACTGCGTATCCGCCATAATTTTAACTTTTATACCTGGCTTAGACAGAGTCGGTTTTAGGGACTATACCAGTGTGCTGTTTCGTAACAGTATAAATATTAGATATTTACTTCATATTGTTCACAGAATAAAACAAATTAGGTACTGTTTCTTTACGATGTCAATATGTTCATGAAACTATTATAATTTCAACAGTTAACGTAGGTATAGTTCTCCTCTGTTAGTATTATTAGTATTGAACTACTTAAAAAAGTTCCCATGTTTGTATAATGATACGCCCTTGATTCACCAAAATAGGTTCTCTGTAATCCACAGTAATAACATTAGGTACGAAATAAGTACAAAGGGGCAGCAAAGGCGAGGCAAACGAATTTACATACAAAATGAAAGAACAGACAAAGTTGAAACGAGAAAGGTAAGTCTATAAAATAAAGGGCAAGTGTTTTGGTTGTTTTAGACAAATTCACTGTTTGTGAACTTTAAAGAGAACAATGGCCGCAGGAGAAACGCGGTCTTTGTTTGTGTAGTTTTATTATCCCGAATAAAACAAACGAAATGCGTATCGGCTACAATAAATATTAGACTAGTTAAAATAAAATAACTACGAATTTATGAGCTATAAATTGATAGGGTTATGTTCAACTTCTTACACGCCGAAAAATAATTGTTAGCTTATATTACATTCATAAATGTACCTAGAAAGCACATTTTCATATCAGAATGATTTAAAATTGAACAGAAATATGTGAGTTGAAAATGTTTAACATTCACAAACAAATTTTTTATAATCGAAATTGCTTTTAGTCTAAAACATAATATCCTTTCTTTTTTCCCACAAGTACGACCACGAACCAAATTCCTACGGTATTTAGGCTTCGACCATTTGCAGCTAGGTTATCTTCAAATTATGATAGGGTGGGAAGCATGAACCTTACAGTAATAATATACAATAGAGAGGGCTAATCATTCATAAACACGTCTATTTTTGCGACCAACATTCCTAAACGCCAGTAGTAAAATTATGAATGAATTACCAAAAGCGGGGATGGTATTGTGGATACATGGCCTTGGTAATTTCGGCTATATTCTGTCAAACTTGGCACTGAGAAACCTTGATAATCCAAAAACATATTAATCAACATAAAAGTTAATAAATGTCTTAAAAACACTTAAAAACTAAATTTTTTCTCGCTACTCATAATAAACAAAACACATTTGACATTATTTACTACCAATACTACAGCGCACTCGGATTTATCGATATTTGCATCTCTCTTTATACGGTAATTAAACAAGGACAAAACTACTGAATAGGTTACCCAGACATATAAAGCAAGTAATGATATTTGGAGCAATGTTGCCTCTTTTTGTTACAACAAATACTTGTTTAAAATTTATACAGTGCCAGGAACATTCTTTGGTAACATAGGGTTTTAATCCAGAGTCCATAAGCGACAATGTGTTAGAAAGAAACAAGTATATTCAGTGTATCACATTTTTTTCTTAAAAGGGTATCATAACATGCCAAATAAGTATCGTTGCACAAACTGTTGAATTGTTTATCAAATATCACTCTAATCATTATAAAGATTCTAAAAATAGGTTGAAAATTTAATCATTTGATTGGTTATAATATGAAAAACAATGAATCGACAATATTGACATTGAATAGGCTACTTTTTGAAATAATTTATTGTTGCAACTCAATAATTAAATATTGTACATTTTATAAAATGGCAAATATTCAATTCTGAACGCTGTAATTCCTACGCTCCTAATAAAACGATTTCGTTTACAGCTGTAATTCTTCTATTTTTATCTATCCCCTCTGTTGAAAGTATAAGTGTCCATATAATATTCCTTTTTAAGAACAAGTGAGGTCTGTCACTTTACTGCCTGAAACATGATTACGTGCCGGTTCGTGTGTTTGTCATTTATATCGCGACTACAATCAATGTTTTTCTTTGGCTTTGAGTATGGAGGACCTATTCAGCAACGAATATCATCGTAGCACTCATACAGATCATTCAGGACCCTGTGCAAACTGTAGGAAGTGTTGTGCAGACCAACGAGAGGTCACTTAGGTCACTCGCTTCTCGCTATGGTCCGCGACATTGAGTTATATAAATAGGCAACGGTTAAGAGGTATATGTACAGAAGGAGACAATAGGATCATGTTCATTTTTCCGATTCTCTTGTTGACGCTAATTTCACAATCATAAACTAATCAAAATTTGTAGCCTGCGTTAAATTTTTCGTGTAGAGCGTTTCAAGAATTCCCACATAACTGTTCGAGCTGACACGCTTGTAGAGCACAGATAGAAACATGAATTATAATTTTCTAGCTTTGGAATTATTTTGTGAAGTAGAATACTTTGGTCAGTTTTGGAGATAGGATTTGGTAGTAGCATGGCTAGTAGGCCAGTAAGGCTTCTAAAGAACATGGTGCATATTTTTGTTGGAAGGCAGAGAAGAAGATTCGGAAAGTAGATTGGATGGGAGTAGAACATTTAATTTGCAATATGAATTATTAGTATTATTGCAAAAATGAAGTCCATTCGGCAGCCCAATTGTGTCTTAAATATTATTTTTTCCTATGTGGAATAACGTCTTTCGAGTATAAATACTTGTATTCAACTTCTGACGAGACTGCATCTTTAGCGGTTGGTCTATTATCGCGTTACCTTCGATTTTTGAGTATCCTTAGGTTAAGATTCATTTGCAATGTTAGTCGTGATAAATGCAAACATTATAGGTCTATTATTGTGAAAATAATTTAAGATTTCCAAACATTAACTTAAGTGGAAGCAAATTGTTGCTTTCAGAACCTATGCGGCTACCCCCTGCAATATGCAATATTCCACAGTAAAATCTAACGATGTAGATAATTGTTATTCAATCTGTCAATCATCTGAATTTTAATTCAAATTAATATAAAAATGATTAAGCATTATAATATAATAATATAATTAATATATCCCATACACAAATCTGTTCATACCAGGTGATTGACCCATCTAGCAGTTTAGGAAACAAGATACCAATCTATCGACCACTCTCAGTTGTCGTCTGATTGGCGAAGAATATTCAAAATGACATACAATTGACACACGGATTAAAACCCATGCATGCATACTACTTTAAGCTTAATAAAAATGAAGAATCCTTTCCGAGAGACAAAATATCCATTTAGAGGATTTATTTTTTTCTGCTTCATTATACCTCCATTAAGACTTTCACTGATGATCCTCTTAAGGATTATCTAGATGTAACTGTTCCGAAATGGCATGTTGTCAAATTTACCTCATTTAAATGTATACAACGCGTTGTCTCTAAATTTCATCTCTCTCATGGTTAATACGCTTGCCTTTAGTATTATCAGTTGATTCGAATCTTTTCATGGGCATATACATAACAGAGACGGGTCAAAATAATTTTTTTAGAGATAGAAAATTATGGAATTATTGTAAAATTTATATTTCAGTTGGGTATGCGTTCAAATATATCGGCAGAAACGTCGTATGACAAATTTAAAATTTTAAATTTTAAAAGATTGTTCTACGAATTATGCATATTCCAAAAACGCAAAACATCGTGTAAATAATATTAGAATACGTGCACAACGGAGCTGTGATATTAAATACGACAACGATAGAGGTATTTTATCAGCGCTGAATTCTATAAGCGAGTATGGGTGTGAACCGTTTTCAGTAAGTAGTTTTTAAAATGTCGGATAGTGAAAATCATTTGTACTAAGTGCGACAAAATGGTATATTTTAAAGAAACGTCGAAGTAGAACATATAAAATACATCTTTTAAATAAACAAAGTTAGGGGAATTTTAACCATTTATATAAAAAGTTGAAAAAGAATCTCGAAAGATTTTTGGAATATTCACTTTACTTTGACTTTTTACTATATTATGGAAAACATAGGATTAAAACTTTAAAAAAGATGGACAAACTGCCACAGGAACCCTATTAAAGCAGAAGAAGAATGAGTAATAACACTTAGGTAAGTAACTTCACAACAAAGGTAAGTACAAATATTTAAATTCATTATGTTACCACTCGCTATACTGAAATGTATTATTTTGGACAGAACTAGCAGTTGAACTTTGTTGAGAATGTTGCTAAACATATAACATTACTAATTCTTGTACTTTACTTCTAAACAAAAGTTTTTTAATTGGCTCCATTTTTTGAACATTACGAAAAATGATTTCAAAAAAACATCTATCGTCCTCCATTGCATTTTCTTGAAGAGGCCGCTTCACCTTATTTTGAAGCAATTTGAGCTTCTCTCTTTCTACATGTAGCAATTCTTGTCCTACTACATCTACAGGATTTTTTTCCCTTTGGTAATGAAACTCTAGGTTCATTAATTTATTTGATATTCATTAATATATTGATGAGTGTGGAGTAGCAGGATAATCAGACTGCTCCTCCTCACCATTACCTTCATCATCAGGGAGGTTTGTTTAATTACTTTCCTCAATATCAGAAGAGTCTTCATGGTGCATTTGTATGAGAACGCAATTTTATTTTTTAAATATCAAGGGAGGTCAGTTTAAAGTTAAATACAAATTCGTGGGGTTGCAACCCTTTGTAGTGAATACCTATATAAATAATTTTAGGCATTATAGAAATTGAAGCATGAGGGTAATAAGACGATTAATATTTTAAAAGTTATTGCAAGCATATTGTAAACAGCGCGCGATAACAAATATATACAAATCAAATCATAGTTTATGCAAACACAGCGTTCAGGCAAGGAATTCACCTTGACTGAAATCACGTCACCTTGATCTTTATAGAATATAAGCCGTTGCGCAGCTGATTGTGCAGATATAGTGATATATACAGTAATATAGTAATGTAGTAGTAAAAATAGTAGAGGTAGGTTAGTGTTGCTCATTATGTAGAATTTAAAACCCGACTAATTTTTATAGTTATGTGTTAGTTGAGTGTAACGTATTCCGCTTTATGTAAGTACCAGTTTTAGTCATAATAAACCAACCAATGATTTTGTATGAAGACATTTTATTGATTCTGTTCCTGCTACTAGGCTCAATGGTAGTGACACGAACTTATTCTTGTGGAGATTTTGTGTCAGCATTTCAGGACACATTCAACACACATCACACCTTGTCCCACGACTGTCATCTTGGAAAAACAGATTCAAATGGTTTTTATGGTTTACTTGACGAACTACATGTCTCACAAAAAAATTAGTTAACATTTTTTGTTGCAAATAAGATTATCTACAACAACAAAGTATTTCGCACACTGCATGTAAATAAATAAGAGTTTTGTATTTAAATCTTTGAAAAAATTAAACAAAACTCCAAATTATTATTTATTTTTAACTGAATAAGAATTAAATACTTTTAAAATAATGATAGAATTTTACAATAACTTTAGTTATTATTTACAATATTAACATTAATCGTACAAGCAGTACACGAAACAATATTTATTCCTAAACCAGATAATTCAGGTTCAGTTCGGTATGTTGGGGTTTTGTGGGTTGAAACACTACTAATTTTTGAGGTTTTCATCCTGAAATTTCACAATCTAAAATTTTATTTGATATTTGAATCTTATTATTGATAGAATATTCCACGTATCTTTCGGCCACGGTGGAAGATTTCCATCCCCCGTGTCTCTTCAAACTACATATATCACCCCCAGCATTAGTAAGAAGTGTGGCAGAGGTTCTCCGAAAACAGTGATCTGTGTAAGCATCAGTATTTTGCTATTAAGCTGGACATCCCTTCAATAAAATTTATTCTAACAAATTGGTTAATGCATCTCTTATTTTGATACTTCAAAAACAATCGGCGACTGCTAGCATACCTTGGACGAAGAGCCACGTATTTTCGGTGAATATTGATATAATCTAGATTCGAAACCGTAAAAATTCGTTGTATGTTCGTTTTTGTATCCGGTACTTTCACAATCAAGATGGGACCTTTATCTTCTATGTCATCGACACTCATTTTAGTGAATTCTTCACGGCGGCAAGCACCAGAAATACCCAATATTAAAACGACCTAAAAGGATATCGATATTTAGTAATTTAAAATAATATAAAACGATGATTAAAAATATACCTTAGCCATCAAATATATTTCATCATCTACCGCTCTTATGAATTGATTTACTTCTTCTCGAGTTAATACCTTGAAGTTTTTAGGGTTATGTCTAACTGACAATTTTTTCAAATATGGAACCTACTTGGTAAATTTTTTTATATCTATGTTTTCCTTAGCATTAAGTGTTTGTTTTAGCATATAATATACTGCCTATAATGTGGAAGGATTCACCTTCTTGGATCTTTCTACAAAATATGCTAACAGCACATTTTCGGATACCTTTCTTGCTTAATTTGTTTCACACAACTATTTAAATTCCCGATATGCATTTTTATATTGGCGCTTCGATTTTTCGGGTAAAAGATTTGAAGTTACCAAATTGGCCGCATCTGCCAAATGAGGTGGGGTACTACTTAGTTCATCGTCACTAGCAATTTCCATTATTTTAAATAATATTTGGCATTTAAAAATTGAAGACGCAAGCACAAACGTCACTTTAAAATAATTATTATTGTTGTCAACAACAGCCACTTTATTTCCATAGTAACAGTGAAAATTTGATTAGAAAAGACATTTTAAGCCAGCTCAACACTATTTTCTATAATAAATTAGGCACTTTACTTATTTATAATATTTTTAAGAGATAAATTTTGACGTTTGTAGGAAAAATATTTTTTGCATCTCGTGCGCGAACTACTTTGGTGGTCTCGAATGATTTTCTCGATCACCAAAGTAGCATTTCGCGCACTAGACACAAAAATAACTATTTTCTAATCATTATACCATTTTTTTGTGAGACCTATATAGTGCGTCAGATAAACCGAAAAAACCAATTGAACCTCTTTTTCTAAGATGGCGGCCATGGGACAAGGGTTGCGACCCACAAACTTGGATTTAACTTTAAACTGACCCCCCTTGATATCTAAATAAACGGTTTTTAAGATCAAAACTAACTTTTCCGCATTTGTGAGACACCCTGAACATTATCCTATCATAAAATTGTCACTTGTATATACTTGGGAGGCTGTATCGTGTTAACAAACCGAAATTTCTCAAAAAATAACCAAAAATGTATATCAGGAATTATAGAACCCATTGTACTTGCTCTAGTGAGCTGAAAATCAATACGGTTCATCTGCGACATACACTTAAGAGTACCCAATTATAATATTGGTCACTTGTATACACTCCGGAGGCTGTATCGTGCTAACAACCCGAAATTTCTCAAAAAATGACCAAAAATGTGGCCCTTCCAGTGCCATAGCACCCGTTGTACTATCTCCAGTGACCCGAAAACCAATAAGGTTCATCTATATAACTCCCTTAATAATATCCAATCATAGAAATGGTCACTCCAGAGGCTGTATTGTGCTAACAAACTGAAAATTCTTCAAAAATGTGGTACTTCAAGTACCATAGCACCCGTTGTACTGGCTCTAGTCAGCTGAAAATCTATAGAGTTCATCTGTGTGACGCTCTGAACAATAACCAATCATAAATTTGGTCACTTTTATACACTCCGGAGGCTGTATCGTGCTAACAAACTGATATTTCTCCAAAAATGACAAAAATATAGTACTTCAAGTACCATAGCACCCGTTGTACTGGCTGTGGGCTGAAAATCAATAGGGTTCATCTGTGGTATATCATGAACAATATTCAATCATAGAATTGGTAACTTGTTGCACTCCGAAGGCTGTATCGTAATAACAAACTTAAATTTCTCCAAAAATGATAAAATTTCGTTTTTCTAGTACCATAGCACCCGTTGTACTGGATTTGGTGAGCTGAAAATTCATAGGGTTCATCTGTGATATGTCCTGAACAATATTCAATCATAAAATTGCGGACTTGTGGCACTCCGGAAGTTGTATCGTGCTAACAAGGCCATGTTACGAAAAGTGGCCGACGACAACGACAACATACACACAGGATTTTTTCCAAAAACCGTTTTTTCGTGTTGTTCTTGGCGGAAAACGTAAAAATAACTCTAAAAAAATTTTTTTTGGGGTAAACCAATACTTTTCTCGCATATTAGATAGGTTGGGCGGAAAAGTAAAAATACAATTGCGTCCTCTGAAAAATGCAACCCCAAATGTAACTTTTCAATGGACTAAATGGCGTATTTTGGCTAACGCAATTGAAACGCGACAACCGCTTATAAGATCGTATAAGCAATATTTGTCTTACATAATACCATTATTGATAAGGAGGGCGTTATACATAATCTGCAGGAATTTTTTTTTTTTTTTTTTTTTTTTTTTTTTTTTTTTTTTTTTTTTTTTTTTTTTTCTTTGGCATTAGGAGTGGATCCATGCAGCCAGGAACACTGTTGATAAAATCGCAATAAGTATTGTATGGGTTTGTATACATGCTTAAGGGTTGTATCGACTATGAGGAAAGACAAGGTCACACGCTTCTCGCCTAGGGGTCAATCAAGGCATTATTCTAACAACACAGGTGGACCACGGATAGGAAGGTATATACATATGGGTACAAAACATAGGTATTAGCAACTAACAATGAACTTTCTAGATAAATATATTTGTATTATTGATGAATTTGATTATTACGTCAAGGACCTTTTTGTTATTGGTACCCAAGAGGAATGGCATGTTGATTGGGAATTCAATCCCAAGTTCTCTAAGATCTCCTATTAGGATGTTGTTGTGAGTTTCGAATTTCTTGCATTTTAAGAAGATGTGGTTTAAGTCAGCCCTTTCATTGCACTCTTCGCATAGATCAGATGTTATTACTTTGATTTTGTTGAGATGAGCGGGGTAAGATGCATGTCCAAATCGCATTCTTATTAAGGAGACCGTCTGTCTTCGGCTGTAAGTAGTGTTCCTGTACCAGCATTTTTTGGGGATGTATTTTTGTAACAGAGTATACTGTGAATTTTTGTTATTGCAATAGTTTTCCCAATGTATGGTCCATTTTTTATACAAATTATTTTTGCATATGTTAATGCAATCCGATAGGCAATTATTCTCAAAATATGCTTCTCCTGTGTCGATACTTTCTTTTGCTAAAATATCTACGTGCTCGTTTTGTTTTATGCCTATGTGAGCTTTAACCCAAGCCATTTGTATGTCGAATTTCCTTGAAGTGAGTTGTCCTAGGATGACTTGAATTTTGTAAATATACGGATGAGATACAAGGGAGCTTGGATTGATTGGTTTATTTATACTCTGTAGGACGGATAGTGAGTCCGAAAATAACGTAATGCTTTTATGTTGGTTTTGAGATGCTAAGTATTCTAAGGCTTTCAATATTCCGTATGCCTCTGCGGTGTAAATCGAACTATGGGAATTGATTTTGAACTTCTTTTCTATTTTTCCTTCGGGGATATAAAATGCACACCCAGTACCTAACTCATTCTTTGATGTATCAGTGTATACTGCCATGTTACTTTCGTTATTATCTGTAATTCTTTCAATTAAATTTTGATTATAAGAAGCAGTTTCAAAGTATTTCGGTATTATAATTTTTGGTTTGTTTTGATATAATTCAAAGTATTTATCTCTCGTACGTTGCATCAATGTCGTGTTGCTTGTATTACGAAAACCTATACATAGTGGAGGAGAATTTTTTTTTTATCCAGTATGTTTTTGTTAAATCGTTGCAGTTTAAAACAGATACTTTATGGATTAGTGGCGACTGTTTTAATTTGCATTTTAAGATCATTGTTTCGGCCAAGTATTCTCTTCTCAATTTTAGTGGCGGATCTTTTGCTTCCACTCTCATAGCTTCGACAGGTGTAGACTTCATTGCTCCAATGCAAATTCTAAGAGCTTTATTTTGAATGAGATCTAGTTGTTTTAGGTTTGTGTCATTTGCTGATCCATACAGTATGCTTCCATAGTCAATTATAGATCGGATGTACGCTCTGTAGAACAAAAGTGCTATGTCTAGACTAGCTCCCCACCACGTCCTCGTAATCATTTTCAGGAAGTTTATTGCTTTTGTGCTCTTTGTTCGTATGAGTTCTATGAATGGTTTCCATGTTAGCTTGCTATCCAGTACTATTCCTAAATATTTGACTTCATCTTTGTATGGTAGTAGAGCATTGCCTAATTGGATATTTTCAGGTTTTTGTAAAGTATGTCTAGAAAATACGTTGATGCTTGACTTATGAGGCGCGATTTGAAGTCCTAGGTTCTGGATGGTGGTAATCAAAGGAATGAATGAGTTCTCTAGTTTCTGTAATCCACGATCGTATTTCTTTTCCTGTGAGTATAAAACAATATCATCCTGCAGGAAGTTGCAGACACTCTTCAAGACACTGTTTTTCGATATCATCGAGCTGGACGACCAAATCATCGTTTGTAATAATTAGTTAACTGAATAAATTTTTTTTTAAACTACCACTACTAACTTTTGTGTCAGAAATAAAATAATAATAAGTACATCAATTCCAAAGCCATACAAAAATTAAAAGAATTATTAAAAAGATGAAAATCACTTTGATTTCAATTATTAGGAGATTAATCGACATGATTTTGAAGTTCGAGAAATTCAAGTGAATTGCTTCTTGCAATACCTGTCCACGGTCTTATTCTTTCCAGTGATGACGCTGAGGCTTATTTCAATCTTTCGGAATATGACCATGGACCACTTAGTAATAATATTTGTCAAGATATAGCCAATATACCCGTCTATATCCTGGAAAGAGTTGAACGAAAGTTCAAAAGTCGATTATCGTATATAAACTTTACATCTTGATAACAAAATAAAGTGTGCTTCTTTTACTGAATTTCAAAATAAACCTCACCCGGTATTTTCAATTGATTTTGTTGTTAACTGTATATAAACGTTAGATTACTGGCATCAACAGTTACCTAATGAATGATGAGAAGCTATGAGAAGGAATGTCTAGAATTTTCAGACTAAAAATACAAAATTCAATCAAAACCTTTCTGATTTACATCACACGGATCCAATCTAAAAAAAATCATGCTTATTATTTGTTAACAAGAATGCCTATTATACATTTTCCAATCAACTTTTAAGCTTCCTAGAGTTTAACAATTAAAGCTTAACTGAACACTCGAAACCGATTTATCTAATGCTAATTGAAAAAGTTATGGTAAAGAGATGATCTCCTTCAGATTGCATAAGTTAAGTAGGTATTAAGTAAGCATTCTCACAACATATTATCCTAACTGAAACCGGCTGTATGGGCGTGAGTATTTAAATAAATACAAACGTGCCTTTCAAAATGTAATGACTACACTGGAAAATGTTCAACGATGATACAAGAGTTGATTTTAACGAATTCGAAAAGGTATTTCAAGAACGTGGTTGATCAAATTATGTACACTAAAACTTTTTTTTTATTTTGAAATTTTTGCGCATCAATCCCTAGGGTTATTAGCGCCCAACAATAAATTTACATTTAAGTCATGTACATAATAGGATTTTGAAACTTTATACAGTAAGTTAACCGCTTTCAGGAAAAGTAACAATTTTTCAACGTCACAGTTTTCTCCGATAATGTCTGTGATATTATTTGGTAAATTATACCGCGATCTTTGATGAGCAAAACGGGTACACTCCACTAACACATGCACTACCGACACTGGAACCTGACATGTTTCACATATGGGTGCCGCAGAATGAGACATTAGGTGGCCGTGGGAGAAACGAGTGTGTTCAATTCTAAGTCGAGTTAATATTATTTGATTCTAAGTCTGTATGCAGAGGAATAAGTGATAAGCTGATGTCTTTTTTTACACTAATAGACGAGATGTAGTTTTTCCAAGAGTCTTTTTTGCATTTTTTAATAATGTAACGAGCTCTTGCTCTCAAATTTTTGAAAATTTGTAGGTTTTCAGGAGAATTATGACGTTTAAGTCTATTAAAATGTTTGCTTTGTTTTATGGCTTCCTTGCAAGTGTGGTTCCACCATGGTACTTTTCTGCGTTGTGAGGACATACTAGTGGATTTATCTACAGAGATATTGGCAGCTCTCATGATCAAAGAAGTTAGAATATCTAGCCATTCTGATTGGTTTCTATGCTCGAAATCAGTTTGAACAAGAAAGTTGTCCATTAATTGTTTGTATAGATCCCAGTTTGCAGTTTTTATCTTCCATTTGTTCCTACCAGGGTTATTGATGGAAATGAATGAGCTGTTATGTATTTCTATGGGGTAGTGGTCACTCCCATATAGATCGGGCAAAACATTCCATGTTATATTAGTGTTTTTAAATGAAACTCAAGGTCTCTAGTTAATTCCACAATATAATACAAGTTATTGAAAATTCTAAAAAATTGACAATTGTTTCGATAAATCAAAATTAATTTGTCAACCTGTAACTTTAATACAATATCGTCGGTGTCAACATCATACCGCTCTTCTTTTCCTTCTTGAAATTGATGTCTCTGTTTCTGTTCATAAAATTTGGCAGAATAAGTACTGTCACTAATTTCTTCTACTACTTTAGCTACATAATGTTTTATATCTCTCTTATAAACTAATTTTACCAGAATAAAGTCTCCGTTCTTTATTGTATTTGACATATTCGGTAACGTAAAATAAACAGGCTTTTCATTCTCAATACATAAAGTCTTCATCTGATGTATCAACTTAAGATATATGTCCATCCATTTATTCTTCAAATGAAGAATCACATATATGTTCCCGTAGTTTCCTCACTTTTTTCTTCAACTGTACTCTATTTTTTTCTTTTTGTTCTTCCTTTTGTTCATTCTAGCAATAGTTCCTTCCATCAGTTGATTTTTTTCTGGGGCATCAGTCAGAATAAAGATCTTTTCTTTCTTTCTACCTCGTCAAGTATCACCTGTTCTGGCATTTGCTTTTGGAAATGGGTATCTACAGATAAATCAGATGAAGAGTTTGATGACAAATTTGGTCCTGCTACTTTCGTACCGATTGTACTGTTTCTACAATTTGTAAGGACGTACTTTATTTTTTAAGGAACAATCAGAAAATGCATGTTATTGTATAGTTATAATGGAATTTCTTCATCCCCTTATTAAGCAATATTCAATAATTGCTTTGTTAGTGATAGAAAGGAAATAATTTTACGCAAACTAAATGGGCTTAAATTCTAGTTAATTGGCTGGGAGCAATATTATATTAAATTTAAACGTTGATCGTTGATCATTTTAACCGCGGGCTAATAGATATACTTCTATATTATAATAGTAGGTTAATATCATTAATTCAAGAAAAATGTTGAAAATTTATTATACTGAAGAGGTAATTTTTTTTATTTGGTTGATATAATGACTGGCTAATATGATAAATATTGAGAAAATGTGATTAATTTATCCATATTAATCAATACTGACAGTTATTTTGTAATATATAACCAGTTATTATGTGTAATATCCAAATTAATCAAATTATTAGGAATACACTTTTATATAAGGTAGTATAGTCTTCTGTACAGTAAAAATTACTGCTTGGACAACACATTATTTGTCGTTGATAATACAAAACTACGAAGAAGCAATAATAATAGTTCATCACAGGAGAGAAGAAAATTTTTGAAAACAGTACTTTCAATTTGACGTATGAAGCTTTATTTCTATATTTATACAAACTTATGACTAGAGATGTGATTCAATTTACACCTCTACATGTTTCAAACTATATACCGCAATGGATATTGAATTATATTTTTCCGGAAAATGTGCCACTGGTCGATCCTTTTGTAGCTTGCAGTCAAAAGGAGGATTGCATAAGCTATAGATCGGTTTCGACCTTCTTAGATCTTGTCAGTATACGTTTCCTCGTTAATCCTCGTTAAGAGTCTAATCTGGATACAGCTTGTTCTTAGTTACCATTATTACAATAGATCTAAACAACCGCCATTTTCACTTTTTCAAAACTTAATCACACTAAAAATATTCAAGCTAATTTCAATTATAAAAAGCAAACGCGATTATGGAAAATAAAAAATACCTAGTACAATTTTATCAATGAAGATGTAACGGTAAACAAGATACTCGAAGAATGTGATTGAATGTTGCCAATAAAAAAATTCTATTATACATCAGCTGCAGTAATTGATACATACTTAATATAATGCCATAAAACAACTCTTGAACTGAATTTCTAACTGTATCAATTATCTAAAACGGCATAATTAAATTCGGTTTTAAAATATATAAAAAATACTAATTGAATATTCGAAGTTGTAATGAGAATATACTTGCAACTTTAATTATGCCATTTAAAGGTAACTGTATCGTTCACTAAAGATGCATTTAAATTAGAAGACTACTTAATTACAATGAGATTAAATTAAGATGCAGAATATATTGAAAAAATTATTTACTTTTTATTGAAGTTGTTAACAAAATGATAGAACAGTACCTACTGGACAGTAAAACCACCGCAAATTCGCAGATGAACACTATTCTAATGACATGCAAATGCATGCATTTCTAATAAAAGACCAATTGAGTTTCGCAAAAAAATTGGATTTAACGTAAGTATGGGCAGATGGACGAAACCACAACCTATAGATACCTCGTCAAAGGAATACGCATATCCAAAACAAATCAAACTTCTGTAAAGAACAAGTCGCATTTGCCAAACTGAAACATGTGTTGAAAACGCAACTACCAAACTAAAAAGAAAAGTATTTTCCCTAGGACCACCCATGAAAACGACGCATAGCCCATTGTTTTGTTCTTTAGAGAGTAGCTCATCCCACTAGGGAGGGAAAAATATCACACACCTGTGATATAGAAAATGTCACTCGCTCACATATATCAATGAATATGAATAATAAATTTAAAACTGTACTTGTGTCGTTTGCTACGACATACCTGCCATAAAGCTTTGTATTAACATTATTTTATTAAATATTTAGAAAATAAGAGTATATTTGCCTAATTTTAATTTAAACATAACCTCTAAGTAAAGTATTGAAAACATATCCAATTATTAGTATAAATACTTGTCCACTGTTTTATATATTTCTTGTTATTAATTCAGTCATTACTGAAGTACATTTATACAATAATTTAAATGTGTAAATTTTGCAAAAACTAAAAAAAAATAATACGCTTAAATTATCTGTTTGATGATCGATCTGGCTAACAACTCGATAAAGGGCCAACGATTTGTACCAATAACTAAAATTTAATTGAAAATTATACCAGAAATCAATTAAATGTATAAAAACTATGTCTTTATTATTCATTATAGTCTATTTTCCTTCTTTTAGTAGACAGTTAAAATATTATAACTTGAGTATTTTCGTATGAAATAACATTTGTACAAATATAATAAATATATCGGACGTACACTTATATTTTCACTTAATCAACCTGCCTATAACTTCTAAACAGCTGAAGGTAAAAATGTGCAATTCTTTCTAAAATGGGTTATTTCTCTACGAGGTATGTTAAGAATATTGTGTCATACTGATTATATAGATATAAGGGTTTAAACTTTGACTTTTAAACAATATTACGTTCATAAATAATAATTTTAATATAAAAAATTACCAGTATAAGTAGAGCTACACTTCTTACAAATTCAAATCAGAATTGTAATCAGAAGATGAGCTGTCGCAAACAATATTTACAATGAATGGCTCGATCATTTCATCAGTAATCTTGTCCAATTTCCACATTTTTTCTTCTTATTTAATCGTATGATTTACTGCCTTTTCCCAGTTTTTAAGCTTCACATTGTTTACAACCTCCAAAAACAACTGTCTAACATCACTTATTTTAAAAGAACTATTTTTTCTTGAAACTTCTTCCTTTATCTGTATCTATGTATCGGACAGTGAACTTATCAGTCGAAGTAAAAACTTTTATCGCTGTTTCTTAGAAGATAGATTCATTGAAAAATTATGGTTCTGCCCAATTTCAGGTTGAATTTGAATACTTCTATAAAACCTTCTACATATTTTTGCTGTCACATATTTATATTTCAAACAATATTAACTTTACAGAAATACTCCCTGGATTGATTCGAGAATAGATATTTTTGTATCTAGAATGCGAAATGATACTTTTGCTTTTAAGAATAAAAGTTATTTTGCCGAGCTTCAGCGAGGCAAAATAACCATTCGATAACGCAAAACCATTTCGCATTCGAGATGCAAACAATATTTTTTCTAAAACTGCATTAAAACTAATATGAGAATGAAACATTAATAAATAAGTAGGTATATCTGTCATTGTAAATTGACATTTTGTGTTTCAAACAAGACGATCTAGGTGACAAGCGTCTAGAGGCTTCTACCTAGGTGCTATTGTTTGCGTGACTAACGTAGCGGTAGCGATGTAATAAACAATAAAAATCGGTTGTTCCAAAAACTAGTGTCACGATATTGTTCGAAAGTGTTTAATTAGAAATGAGCACTCAAAATAGAGACGAGTATTTACCAGAAGAAGTATTGGAATCGGCACAAACTGGGGTTTCACAATTAATCCCCCAGAAATTTATTTATCTATTAATACACTACATCAAACAGGACAAACCCAACTACAGAACAGCAACTTAAGTGTATTGTTTGCAAAGAATAATATCAATCAAAGAAGAATGCAGATATGCGGCAATGAAAGATATCAAACTGGTAACTTACATGATTACAAATCGACCACATCCTGTGAAGTGGCGAAAATTTTAAAATATTTGTTCGAGGGGCAGGAAGGTAAAACCGAGGGTAAAACGTATTGACAGCTCTTGAAGGTACTCTCGGAGTATTGAACTGGAGTTTAAGAAGAATATTGGGATCACTGACGTTGTTATTCACGATTTTAAACAGAAATATCAATGTGACAGTCACGACGAGAACTAGAACTTAAGTTATTCACACAATGCATCGTTTGAAGTGTATCAGTATGAAGTCCTACCGACAGGTAAACGACATCCATTTTAAAGGAAAGAAATTTCAAAAACCACCGTTGAACTGATCCAAGTTTTGAATGTGTACGTCATAAACTGGACTCCACATAACACCTGCGTATTCAATTTTAAACGTACCATAGGCGCAGTACAATGCCTTTAAAGTGTCTTGATCATTGAAGTCACGCGAGTTTCGAACTAAGAAGCCATACATTTTGTTAGCAGACGAGAATATAGCCTCAATATGAGGCATACAAGAAAGTTTATAATCAAAAGTGACACTCAAGTCAACAAATGACGCCGGGCGTTCGAAAACAGTATTGTTGATTTCATAATCATATATAATTTTCTCAGTTTCTAAGGAAAATGTCAATATCTCACATTTACAGGCATTCAACGACAATTTATTACTTATCATTTCTCAATACGTCGAAGGTTAGTTGAAAGTGAGACACAATCGCTTCTATCATCAATCCGGCAGAATAATTTCAAGTCATCAGTAAGTAGTTGACATGAAGATCGTCGACTATATCGTTGATGAAGATATTAAATAATAAGGGGCCCAAGTTACTTCCCTGTGGAACTCCAGATGTTGCTAAGTATACAACTGACTTATAACCTTTAAATACGACATACTGGCGTCTGTTGTTTAGGTAGCAGGTGAATAATTTGATTAGAGACGGTGATAATCCATATCGAGATAATTTCCTCACAAGAATTTTGTGGTCGAGTCTATCGAACGATTTAGACAAATCGGTGTACACAACGTCATTCTGCTTTCAGCAACAATATGGGTTATATTTGCCAAATTGGTGACAGTTTAGCGACCCTTTACAAAACCATGTTGCTATATGATTATAATGTTGTATAAATGACTATACATTCTATTATACAATAAAATTTCGAATACCTTACAGAAATTACAAATAATTGAGATTGGCAGATAATTGCTAGTATCAACTCTGTCGCCATGTTTGTAGATAGGTCTAGCGTTCGACAATTTCCACATATTAGGCACAATGTAAGTCTTCACGCATGTGTTGAGTGGTGTTGTTAACAGCGGAGCAAGTACAGACGCACAATCCTTCAAAATGATAGCAGGGACAAAGTCTGGTCCTATTGTCATTTTATTTTCAACTTATTTTAAAGCTATAAGTACTGCATCCTCACTGAAAGACATGATATTAAGAAACTGTGAGGTTACTGAATCATCTTGGGAGACGCACATTGTACTAACTGAAAAAGATTTTGCAAAATATTCAGAAAAATCATTAAGTATATCGGTAGGCGTATCGAGCGTTTGGCCGTTAAACGTCATTCTGTCAGAAATATTACTTGATCCTTTTTTGTTATTGACAAAAGCCCAGAATTTTTTGAGATCTGCTTTCATACTCGACTTAGCTGAATTAGCATAATTTTGTACGACTTATCTATGTCAGATTTCACCTTTGCATCAAGACAGTACCAAGTTGCCTATACCCATCTCAAAGAAAAATTGTCTAATTCTGTATTATTGCATACTTCAAACAAAAAATTAAAAAAGTAAGTAAGGCCTTCAACTTTATGGTCAGTAATTATGTGCTAAAAAGTACGTTGAATGGCAAATAGAATGTAAATATCACAAAATTTCCGAAGCTGATATCATATTTGAAAAACAAATCAGTTGGATATTGTCCAAAAATGTCGAATATTTTAACGGAAGAAGAAATTGAAAGATTTGTACAAGAATCACCAGATAATATATTTCTGCTAGAAAAGGTAATCTAAATTAATATAAATGGATCAATTGAAATAATTTTGAGCAATGTTTCAGGTCATTTTAATAATAGGCGTTTATGAAGCATGCAGAAGAGATGTGTTATTAAAAATAACGATCGATAATATAGATTACAGGGGTTCAATTTGTTATTAGAATAATTCCCGATTCCAAAACTCATACTCAGAGCACTTTCGTGATTTCGAGACCAAACTACATAAGATATACCGCAAATACTGTGCGTTACGAACGGCAGTTATCGCTACTCTAAAAAAAGTACGTCAGAGAAAAATGTGTTATAACCAAGTGGTTAGCGTCAACAAAATAAGGAATGTGCCGAAATAAATAGCAACTTATCTCAAATTGCCTCACCCAAAAACTTATACAGGACACTGCTTCAGGCGTTTTTTCGCAACCCTGTTAGCAGACTCAGAAGCCGATATTACAACCATCAAGCGACATGACGGATGGCATTCTAGTACGGTAGCCGAGACATAAATAGAAGATTCAATACGAAATAAAGTTTCAATGCCATATAAACTGCTACCATCTTCAGCATCAGAGCTTACGGGATTAACTAATAATATAACGTGCTGAGTAAACATAAACAATTGCAGCAGCACCCTCATTGAACACCCAGATTTAGAAGTTACGATAACTGATAGCACTGTACTGGCATACATATTACTCACTGCAAAATGGGCACTTTCAATTTAGATGTAGTACAAGATACATTATTATAATGTTCATGTTTATAATAGTTTCAATAATAGTTAATTATTATTATGTATTGAAATGTGGGTATTCCTATTCAATTAATAAATTCACATATGACAAAATGTTCAACATTTACGGCAAAGTATTTTGCGTTCTTAAGAGTATTTCTCAGAGTGACAAAAAACGTCACTTCTCTAACTGACATTTTAACGAAAATGTCAACATTTGATGACAGTTTTCGAAAAAATTAATAAACTAAAAAATTCTTGTTACACGATGCCGACAAGGTTAGGTGAACGTTCTGTCCATGATTCAAAAACATTTTCTTCCTACCCATTTTTTATTATAAAGTTATTAACTTTTGGTTCAACAAATTATATTTTATATTTATTGGCGTCAAAAATAATCTGTGAAACGTGAATTGAGATTCCGGTTATCATTGAAAGTGCAATTAAAAGATTTTTATGAAATCACGAATGTTTTTATTAATTTTATCAAAAATTTGTATCAAACAACGTTTGATTTATTTTTATTTTAATCACGACCATTCTTCACACACCTACAAAAAGTTCATTTAAATTTTATTACCAAATTATTTGCAGTGTTACGAACTGGGTGAGTCAATGTCTGGATTTAAAAAAATCTGTACCTAATACTTTAATTATATTTTATAGAGTATGTAACTAATAATAAATTATTTTTGACATTTTTATTGAACTCACTTTAAAAAGATAGTTGGGTTATGCTAGTATAACAAGTGAAGTATATTGTAGAATACTTTCAAGAAGCCTCATTCACATTTTTAAAGGGTAAAGGCTGGTCATATATAAAATGGAGTGACTAAATCAGATTATTCAAGGGTAGCCATAAACGAACAATCAAATAAAATTTATGGTCTATATTTTGCAGACATAAAATTTTTTGTTAAAATATTGTTTGGTAATTTTACCTTGTTAGTGTATATAAAACCAACAGCTTTCAGTTGAGGATGACTCAGATTAAACACTGTTAGAAAAATCAGGTAGTCCAGTGTTGCCTCTTTCTTAAGGGATATTATTACATGAGCTACTATTATTTAAAAATGGTTCTATTATAGATGTTTTAAGCTTGGAAATTATTATTTCTGCATGTGAAATAGTCTATGTTGGATCTTGTGTGTCTCGGCAAATAACCCGTCGGAAGGCAAAACACATCATTGATTTATGAAAAGTTAATTAGATTAAAAAGTACTACACATTTAACAACAATCAAGTATGATCGACAAAATTCAAGTTTTCTTGGTTGGCGTTCTTTAGCATATTTTTTCTTTCAATATTTCTTTTCAGAAAATCTATGATTACTATTATTTAGATTCTTTTCTAGGCTGAAGGAAAGTTCTTTATAATTCAACATTTTATGCAGTCTCACTTTTTTGAAACCAGTACTTTAACAATATTTATATACCTATTCAATCACAATTTGAAGGTAGAAATGTCAACAAGCAAGCTGCTTTATTATAGTGAGGACTATTGTTGAAATTTTTATTGCTTTCAAAATGTGGTGCATCTGAAAATTATTTCAGTAGTGAGCTGTGAATGTAATTTCTGAAAAACAGCTGCTGGAGAAGAAGATTCAAAAGGATTTGAATATTCTAGCACAAGTAGTTTCAACTCAATCCCGTTTTTTAAGAAGTATGTAATTACTGTATTTTATACCAGTATACAAATTTCCATTCTGTCGTGATGTTTTTGTCATTATTACAGGGCTAAAATTATTTTTCTATGGTAATTAATTTTATTTTATTTGTTGTATTTCCGAAAAATGAATTTCTCATTTATAAATGTCAAGTTAAGTTGGATAAACATTAGTTCACGTGTGGAAATATGATGTTTGTTAAAAATAACTATCGTGACTTGATTTAGTGATCAAATATGAAAATATGCCAGCATAAAACTAAATATATTCAAGGCTTTACCATTTATAACCAAACATAAAAAAATATCCGAAGAATAAAAAATATAAGATAATTTTCAGAAATGAGAAGGAAATAATGTATTTGCGAAAACATATTATCAATTCAACAGCAGTTACATAAACGACACTAATGATTAGGTACAAATACCAGTGACAGTATGCTGGTACTACTATGCCACCTATTGTTTTACTGATTGGCTATTTATCAGTACTAAATTTATACAGAGGTTCGAGTTTCTTCAATAGAGAGTTAAGTAATTGCAATGTTTGTTTTGTAGTTCCCTTATAAACTCTCTTTTATTCAATTAAAGTTCATTTATTTTGACGGATCTGTCACCATAAACTGAATGTTTTGGGCCATAAACACAAAACTGTGCATGAAACTGTGTGTTATGTGTTTATCACTTATTACATTCAAATAACCAATTAAGTATGTTTTGTAAATTTCCATTAATTTTAATTCATTTTTTTAGTCTATATATATTATTTAAAAACGTCTGAAGAAAAATGAAAAAGGCGTTTGCGATTTCCATTGAAGATGATTTACACGAATTGGTTTCTAGGAACCATTTTGCCAATGCTGAAGCCTGGCAATAAATGAATAAATAAAGGAGTGTGTTTGCTTTGACAATGAAACAATTTATTCTGAAAGATATAAAGCTGCACATTCAATTGTTATTGGAATTATGGGAACTGAAATAACAAAATAATGAAAAGAGGTGCCTAAATATACTTCATTAGCTATTGCAAAGTAACATTTTGAATTGTTTCAGTTCAGGCATTGAAGAGCCTTATTCGGAGAAGGAAGATGTTTTAAACGAAGTAAAAGAGCTGGTAGAAGCACAGAAAAGTTAGCAGAAAACGGTAAAATTTAAAAAAAAACAAAGACTTAGAAAATACAAAAACAGATCGAGAAAAAACCTTTTGAAATGAAGTTGCTATAGGTTTTTTTGAAGGTAGTGCGTATGTTTGAAGGATCATTATTACAATGAGAACATTATTATTGAAGACTGTATTACTGGTAAATTCATTGGTTGTTCAACTTCACTCACCTGAATATACCAAATAAAAGCATTTCCAATTTCTTACACAAACACTTGGATTAGTTTCATTTGTCTTTCCATCCTTTGGCAGTGGAACAAATAGAAATTCTATATACTGTTTCAAATTTATACCTTTCCTATCATATTGTCACCTATCTTTTTTTATTGATGTACCATCTCAAGATCTAGAAATATCTGATAATTTATCAGTTATGACTGAAAATGAGAATGAAGCTCCCAAAATAAAAACTCTAGAAATTTTTAGAAATTATTCAAAATCTGGTGCTGACATTGCCAGCAAAAAATGCCTACAATTCCAAAAATATTAGTATTTTTTCTTTTAATGTTGTTTTAGCATTGGACATGATGAATGTAAATAGAAGTATTGTTCACAAAAGCTGGGTGATGGTTGGAAAGTATTTGGCGAATACTAATCGTGATACTGATCAGTTTCTTACTGTCAGTATCGAACAATACCAATAATTGATAATAAAATAGGTACTTTTTTTCTGTTCAGCTCCAATAAGAACATGGGCAAAAAGAAGTACTTATTTATATAAGACGAAGTGGTTTGGGGTACTTAGAAGACAAACATCAAAAATATCTTGAAATTAAAGAAAAACGATTAGATCTGGAAGAAAGGAAAATTGCAGTGTCTAAACGAACCATTGCACTAGCAGAAAAATAGTTTATATTTGAGTTTAACACGACAAAAAATGATATATGATTTACTTGATATAATAGAAGATTTAAAAAGCAATGCATATAACTGATACCTATTTATGTTGAGCCAGTGATGTGCATTTAAATTTTCTAATAAATGGCCATGATTTTCAACTATGAAGTCAGCAGTAGAGGTTATAAACTGTGATAATGATTGAGACTTGTAATTGATTAATTCAACCAATCGATTTGTATAGCTCAATCGTTTTAAAATCATACATAATGCCGTTAACGCTAGAAATATTTTAACATCCAGTTATATAGATTAACCGTATTCAAATAATGCCTACCATCTACTTTATTCCTGGTTGGTGTTACTATTTGTGCTGGTATTCTAAGAACATTTATAGCATTTGAAGATCATTTTTGCAAAAACTGAAATTTGTTCATCCGTCATATTTTCCAAATCAAATAAGTACAGCATGGTAATATTGTGGAACATTTTCTACCTCAACAATATTCTACCTCTATTAACCTGGACCCCCACCATCGCAAATCAAGTTAGCAACCAGTCATAAATTTAGTGCTATTTAGATGCTAATTTAGTACCCTAGTCCGAATTTTAGTGCTCAAACCGTTTAGCAGGAAAGCTGCACCCCCCCCCCCATATCAGAAAAAAATATATAGTGATCCAGTATAGACGACAATTACACTACAATTCAGTGCTAATTAAGTGATCTAAGATAACGTTAAAAATTTGACAAAATATAACATTCTTTAAATAGTTTATTTGGGGAACGTGGGATCCGCGCTCTAAAATTTGTTAAACAATATAAAATTCGTTAGACGATCGTTAAAAAATTTGGTGCTCGCAAGATTATGGTACTACAATGTTCCCTAAGCATCATACTTTCGAAAAAATACAATAACAGAATTTAGTACTACCTGTATGACGTGGAATTAAGCAATTTATACGGGAAAGAGAGAACGCCGCGCTCTAAAATTCGTTAGACGGTCGTTAAAAAATTTGGTGCTCGCAAGATTATGGTACTACAATGTTCCCTAAGCATCATACTTTCGAAAAAATACAATAACAGAATTTAGTGCTACCTGTATGACGTGGAATTAAGCAGTTTATACGGGAAAGAGAGAACGGCGCACTATAAAATTCGTTAGACGATCGTTAAAAAATTTGGTGCTCGCAAGATTATGGTACTACAATGTTCCCTAAGCATCATACTTTCGAAAAAATACAATAACAGAATTTAGTGCTACCTGTATGACATGGAATTAAGCAGTTTATACGGGAAAGAGAGAACGCCGCGCTCTAAAATTCGTTAGACGATCGTTAAAATGTTTGGTGCTCGCAAGATTATGGTACTACAATGTTCCCTAAGCATCATACTTTCGAAAAAATACAATAACAGAATTTAGTGCTACCTGTATGACGTGGAATTAAGCAATTTATACGGGAAAGAGAGAACGCCGCGCTCTAAAATTCGTTAGACGATCGTTAAAAAATTTGGTGCTCGCAAGATTATGGTACTAAAATGTTCCTTAAGCATCGTACTTTCATAAAAAACAATATCAGAATTTAGTGCTATCTGTAATATGTGGAATTAAGTAGTTTATACGGGAAAGAGAGAACGCCGCGCTCTAAAATTCGTTAGACGATCGTTAAAAATTTGGTGCTAGCATGTTTATGGTACTAAAATATTCCCTAAGCATCATACTTTCGAAAAAATACAATAACAGAATTTAGTGCTACCTGTATGACGTGGAATTAAGCAGTTTATACGGGAAAGAGAGAACGCCGCGCTCTAAAATTCTTTAGACGATCGTTAAAAAATTTGGTGCTCGCAAGATTATGGTACTAAAATGTTCCTTGGGCATCGTACTTTCAAAAAAATACAATGACAGAATTTAGTGCTACCTGTATCACGTGGAATAAGTAGTTTATACGGGAAAGAGAGAACGCCGCGCTCTAAAATTCGTTATACGATCGTTAAAAAATTTGGTGCTAGCATGTTTATGGTACTAAAATATTCCTTAAGTACGATGCTTAAGGAAGTTTTAGTAACATAATCTTGAGAGCACCAAATTGTTGAACCATCGTCTAACGAATTTTAGAGCGCGGCGTTCTCTCTTTCCCGTATAAACACTATAAACTGCTTAATTCCACGTCATGCAGGTAGCACTAAATTCTGTCATTGTATTTTTTCGAAAGTAGGATGCTTAAGGAACATTTTAGTGCCATAATCTTGCGAGTAGAAATTAAACAGCGTATACTTCAAGGAAATAAATGCTATTATGCAACCCAACAATTATTAAGATCAAGGACTCTGACAAGGCAAACAAAAATAAACATACGGCAGCGAAGCATGGACCATGACGGTACAAGACACGCTACTACTCAATCGTTTCGAAAGAAAGATCCTTAGGAAAATATACGGAGGAGTCTGGGATCAACAAACAGTGCGGTATAGGAGGCGCACGAACAATGAGGTATATGAGCTATATAATAGCCCAAGTATAGTACAAGAAATTAAATCCAACAGATTAAGATGGCTGGGACATGTCCAGAGGAGTAATGACTCAAGGCTAATTAAAATGGTCTGGGAAGAAGCCCCTAACAACAAAAGACCACTTGGGCGCCCAAAACTTCGATGGCGTGATAATATACACAAGGACCTGCAAACTTTGGGAGTCCTTAATTGGGAAGAAAGTACTCAGGATCGACATGAATGGAGGAGAATTGTTGAGGCGGCCAAGACCCACCCCGGGTTGTAGAGCCATGGATGGATCGAATCTTGCGAGCACCAAATTTTTTAACGATCGTCTAACGAATTTTAGATTGTTTAACAAATTTTAGAGCGCGGCTCCCACGTTCCCCAAATAAACTATTTAAAGAATGTTATATTTTGTCAAATTTTTAACGTTATCTTAGAGCACTTAATTAGCACTAAATTATAGTGTAATTGTCGTCTATACTGGATCACTATATATTTTTTTCTGATATGGCAAGCTGAACCCCCCCATTTTTCACGCGATTTCCTGCTAAACGGTTTGAGCACTAAAATTCGGACTAGGGTACTAAATTAGCACCTAAATAGCACTAAATTTTTGCTGATTGCGAACTTGATTTGCGATGGTGGGGGGTCCAGGTTAATAGGAGTCAATAGCCTGGAGAAATAATTCTTCAATGTCTTCGTCATTGTGCCCAGCTAAGATTGCTACCTCTATTTGTTCATCTATACTGTACTGTATCAAAGCCCCCATAAACCTAGCAGAGCCATTCTGGAAAATCAAATTTTTTATTATGCTAATATATGTCGCTAATCATTTACTACTTCGGAAAAATTGTCGCTCATCGTTTTTTAAAAAAACTATGGATATAAGTACTAGGTTTATATGAAACTAGCAGAACAATTCCTTATCTATGTAATTGTAGAAAAACATTATTACTACAATAGGAAATTTGTCGCTCATGGTTTTTTTTGAGGAAAACAGTATTTTATCAAAAATTCCGGAAAATCCATCAAATGGGAACTTTATATTAGTTCCATCATTTCAGATGAGAAAACAGTTGTAAAGACCAGAGATGGAACTGGTGTTATATCTCAGGACCGGCTTCAGAGAAAATCATAGAAATTGTTCAAGTCTCTGTATTGCCCGAATCAATGGTGAACCACTATCTAGTTAATTATGAGGAAAACTAAAAGTACCATAATTTGTTGCTAATTTAATTCTGCAATAAGAACTTATTAAAGTAGTATTTTGTAAAAAATTCCTCTGTCTAATACCGATAAGTCATATCAAATAACCAAACAGTTGCCCTGCTGTTAAAAGATGGATCCGGTCTCATTCTTGATGTTCCCCGAATCGACAGTTATATTTTCTTACTTTCATAGAACCCCCTGTTAATTTTTACTCGTGATGAACTCAGCTTTTCGACATTACTAGAACCTAGAACCACCAAATGTCAAATCTCTATTCTGCTTGATTCGTATTAAAATGGAAACACAGTTTATTCATGCCGGATCATAATTATATTTAAAATTATTCAAAAATCTTTGACGATTTGACCTTACACGTGAATTAGAAATTCTTTATTTCTTTAAAATTACATAAGAAATGGATAAGAACAGCCAATATCATTATCCCTGTCTCACCTACTAATAAGTCGGTTTCGCCTGTACTTAGTGGATTCAATTAAGGTAGTCAACTTAAAAATTACATTTTGATTTATTTATTTTTTCGTATTGAGACTATATATTTACTATTTACTAGTGGTGGTATCAATAGTAGTCAAGCCAGCCGAACAAATAGAAATTGATGCATAGAATTAATAATAGGGCATTTTGGCGAAGTGACATGGCTATGCTAGATAGTTCTGTGGTTCTTACTTTCGAATTCACTTAAAGCGCTCTGCAATAGTTAACTTTTGGTATCTTTATACCTTAGTAGCGGATCTTTTATTAAAGTCGGCGTGTTTTTTCCAATTCGTAATAATCGAGGTAATAATTCTATAATATTAACCATATGAACCTTTTTACATTTGTTTGTACCTATCGTAAGTTAAGATTTACCGATCCACCTTAAACATTAATTTATCTGGTAAAAATGATTTCTATTTTTATGTTAGCATAAAAAAGTTTAGACAACGGAGAAGATAATAAAATTGAATGCCGTTATGTATCTACTGGATATAGTTTAACCCAGCGAATTTTTTCAGTTCTTCCTACCATATCTGTTGTGGTTTGCCGGTACCTCTGTGCTCTTCATTTGGTAATGTGCTCTATCTAGTTTTCTCTAAATGTGGCAATATTTTGCCGTCTTAAACAGCGACATCTTTAATCTTGTTGTTTTACCTTATAAACTGGTCGGTGATAGATATTTAAAAATTTCAAAATGGTTCCACTGAATTTTTTTAAATTCTCCAATGAAAAGTATTATTGGTAACATGTACATTATAAATCTGAATATGAACTCTTCTCCAACAATCATAACATCAAAATGTGACCATGAAAGCTTGATCATTTTTGTAATGTAGCATACCTGTACTGATTATTTCAATATTTTTGTCGTGGCTGACCTGTGACTGTTGCCTACCACTCTACTTATCTCAGACAAATGGTTATCATTTAAAATATCTTGGGACTACGTAAATCAATTGGTTAAAGTCGAATTGGCCAAGGAAAAAGAAACGTCTGGCTATTCACTTGAAGGGAAAAAGTGAAATAGACATTCATTTAAAAAATGTCATGGTTTACTTTCGAACATAACATTTGTAAACAAATTTTGAAAAAAGATATTCAAACAAAAATTAAATAGAATTTCAACACTTAAGCATACCTAGGGTTCAAGAAGCATTTGTATAATTGATAAGGCAACTAATATTGTACATTTATTAGCACATTTATGAAATTAGAACAGATAACAATAAAACTATAGAATCAATCATTTATAGGAATTTTAATTATAACCCCTGATAACCTTTGTGTTTATCTACTGTTATGTTTCAAATTTGTTTTTATGAAAATTCTCAAATACAACAGTCAGTCAACAGATTCGTTTTTATCAAATAAAGAAATATTAGTCACAATTTCATAATTAATTATTATGTAAACTGCGTTTCATACAACCTTACACATATTTATGTATAAATTTATTTTTTGTCTACACTGATATAAAATACTTGTTATAGATTCATAAATGAATAATTTTCGTTTTCAGACATTGAAAGAAAAGAATCTTATGTGTGGATAACGAAAAGGTAAAGTCCATAAATTCCTAAAAACAAGGTAGCACAGTATTTTTATGAGCGACAGATTCATTTTAATTAATAACTATTTTAAATATAGTTATCAGTAACCAAGAAAACTTGAGATATTTACCAATCAACATCGTGGTGTTCCATTGTAAAAATTCACTTACATTATTTGTTCCAAATGCGCCAAAAGAAGTATAACCTCAAAAAGGATTCATCTTGCAGTAGAGGAAAGATGAACAATAAACCACCGAATTCATCATGACTTTGCAAACGCTTATACAGCATGCCTGTATATGAATACGTATGACCAATAGGAACACTGAATTAATGATTCCACATTTGCCCGATTTAACACTCAATTTTTTTAATATTCATAATATAAACCGAATTAATTTTATATTTATTCTATTTTAGTCAAAGATAAATTGAACTTTGAAACTGTTGAAAGAATGTGTTCTAATAAAGTTTTAGAACTACCTATTAAAAAATATCCCTGATAGTGAAGCAACTAAACAGTACCTAATTATTACAAAAGATGTATTATATGCGTTTTAAACAAAGAATTAGCTGTTTTACACAGAGTTTACAAAATATGGATATCTTTGATTATGGCAAACCAACAGAAGACCATCCCAAAAAATTTCATAATCTTAAACAGCTATACATGCATTGAAATTAATGGTCATGAGCTTTTGTAAATAGTTGAAAACTGTAGAGATGATCCATCGAGATTTTTCCTATGGTTATTTAGTTCACAGCCATGTTAGAAAGTTATTAGACAACATATTCTACCCAAGTCAGTTTTACACTATTGGAAGTATTGTACAGACTTGAGACCCTCAATGAAATAACACAGATATAGGTAAGTTTGACTATATTTTTTGTTGATTATTTTATAATACATACTCAATTATTGTCTTTTAATAATGTTGCACTTTTTTTATTTTAGGTAAAGATTATTATTTCACAAGAGAGAAAAACAAAAACTTAGGATTTGCAAACACCAGCCAAATTGAAATTCCAGAAACTCTGACTATGAAAGTGGCTACAAGACATAGATGAAGACTCTGGAGAAGAAGAAGGAGCAGATATAAACAAATGAGTAAAAGATAATGCGCCAGATGACACTAAATTGGATGTGGATGGAAATTATTAAGGAAAAGACATCGATTTTCTATCGTCATTTACAGACCTAGACATGAAAGAATACCCTGAAACTTCTAAAGGAGCATTTATGAAAGTAGTTATTGGAAAAAATATAAAAACTCTAAGAAAATCGGCCCGCTGCTGGTTTTATGACAACAGAAAAGAAAACTGTCATCTGATGTAAAAGAGATGGCACGAGTGATAACAGAAGGGATGCAAGAAGGAAAACATCCAAATCAAATTTGATGTTTCCAAAATTAAAATAAACAATGAGTTTTAGTAATAAGTTTGGTTTATTTCATGACTCCTGGAAATTTCCATATTTTTGTTTAAATTACGTCTTAAAATGTTATATGTATTATTAAGCAAAAATAGCTGGAAGTGTAACGTCCCCACTTTCTGTGCGAACGATAAAGTGAGAACAAACACATTTGGAAGAAAAGGATACCCAAGGCGCTCGATTCATTCTGCCGGTATCAGTACAATCGAGTGCACAATTATTATAGAAATTATTTAGGTATAAAATTAGAGCGATGAAAACTAGGAATAGTATACAATAAAAAGTAATAAGAGGATTGAAATATGTTGAAAAAGGTAATAAACTATATTTGTCGCCACAGATAAATTTGAAGGAAAGCGGCAAATAACGGGCCCTTAAAAGTTTTTTAAAAAGACCCATTTAAAACTTTTCCTTACAATTTAGACTAAAATTCCATTTTTATTCACCGCAATACACATTTTTCACGCAGATTGTACCTAGTTCTTTACTCATTAAAGATTAGTTGTAAACTGTCTTATCTATTAACTTATGCCCTCGGGTATGCCTAAACTATTAAATTTTATTAAAATCAGCCAAAATTGACTGATAGAATATCCATTTTTTCGGTGTTATCAAAAATTTTGGCGAGACAAATATTTTATTTTACTCTGCCAATACCCGGTAATATGTGATAATTACTAGCGAAATATCTGGCAATATGTGAAAATATTTTGTTAATACATGAAAATAGTTGGCAATAACTTGTATCACATAGAAATATCTGTTAGTACATGGAAATATCAGTCAATACTGTTAATCCATGTACAAATTTTGTTAGGTGCAATTTTCATGAATGATAATGTACCTGAAATTTAAAAAAACACTTAAAACTCATATAACCATCAACGATCAAAATGTATCACTATTTTCTAGTAATGAGAAATTCAAGTAACCATTTTCACAGAACTGTAATTTTTTATCAATAGCACAATAAACGGAATTCAGATTCATGTATTGTAAGATATTACAAGAAAGGTTGATCTTTGCTGTTAGCCAGAGGCAACATTTTGTGTAAAACGTTTATAACAATTTTTGTTCTTGAGTGAAACTTTCGTATTGTGATAGCTTTATTCTGAGTTTTAGATTCGATGTTGCAGCGCCTATTATAAGCTGCTTCTTCAGAAGAAGGAGTAAAGTAAGTGC
Organism: Galeruca laticollis; assembly: GCA_963921935.1. NCBI lineage: Eukaryota > Metazoa > Arthropoda > Insecta > Coleoptera > Chrysomelidae > Galeruca > Galeruca laticollis. The sequence continues at coordinate 56,289,240 of OY998181.1, forward strand.
TTGGATAACCGTATATGAGTCAACCACTCTCCAGAGGCCAATTATAAACATATCCCTAGTATTGAAATAATAACTCTTAACTTAGGTTTAGTCACCAGCTCAGAGTAGATAAACTTCCTCCAGATCACAATCCGGAAGTTTTTTTTCTCAAACTGTATGCTGTATTTCTTCTTCTTACAGTGCCATATCCATTGGCGATATCAATGCCTATATATTTATCTACCTGCCGACCCAAACAGCTGCACTGATTATTGTCCGAACCATTTCTTCAGGTTGGTTAGCCATGACACTTTCCGTCTTCTGGTGAATGTTTTTCCGTACATCTTACCGATTTCTCATAATGTGGCCAAAATATACAATCGCATTTCTAGTTCTTTCTCTTCTTAACAACCTGATTGTAGATGATTCTGTCGATTCAACTAACTCTCATCATCCTCCGGTAGATTCGTATTCGAAAGCATTGATTTTTCTGAGACTGCCTAAACTCCGTAAAGCAGTATTGAGAAGATAAAACATTTGGAGAGAATGACTCTTAATAACTAGTATGATGCTGTTGTATTTAACCTACAGGAAAATAAACGGGGTACGTAACTATGAAAAAGCAAAGAGGAAGACGATAGATTAACCAGATAGAGGAAATAGAGGATATGAGAATACTTGCCAATGACAGAAAGGCATGGAAAAAATTATGGATGAGGACACTGGAAAGGCGTAAGGATAAGCCGAGAAAAAGAAGAAGTATTTAACAAATTTTGACTCATTATTTTTGATAAATTTTCTGTAAAATATCACTCTCAATTTGTCGTAACGTTATTGTGCCCACTGTATGTCTACAAATTTTACTCATGTTTTTAAATCATTCCCATCGTCCAATTTTCTTTGAAAAGCTACCTTATGAAACTACCTATTCATAGATGTACCTACTTTTACTTTCAAAATAAAACTCATTCAAGTGTTCTACTATTTTCCTAATTTGTACGGAAATGTGAATTTTCGACATCTCATTAAAGAGGATTCCATCTTCTTACCTTGTAATTTAAGTGCCGAAATGGGTTACGCTTTGTATAGCAATAACTACTCAAGTTTTTACAACACAGAAACAATCTTACCAGGAAGTCATTTAACTAGTAAATTGAAAAAACTACTGACGCGTTCACAAAAGAATAGAATAAAACAAAAAAGAATTTTACTCTAGGCTTATGATTTTATAAAAGTCGAAGACATAAAAGCACAGCTTTCGTGCAGTTATTTAGTGAACTTTAATTTGTAATTAAAATTTCTGATGGCGTGACTGAAAGAGTTCTAAGATGTTTCCTAATGAAATGGGAAATAAAGTTATGTGACCTGCAGTCCGGTTCAGACATACATTTTCTTTGTACAGGGAAGTTGAGAAACAACGGAACTAGTGGCATCGCTATTATTCATCAAACGCGAGGTTTTTGTTGATACTAATCAGCTTTGATTACGTCTTCAGATATAATAATAACACATTTAGTGATTTTAATAAAAGCAGCAATAATTTAGTTTACAAAAAAATTATGCGCTTTCTATTATAATCGTTGTGGATGAACTTCTAGCTGTTCCTTTCGTTCAATATTTCAGTCCAATAAAATTATCACGTTTTTCCTTTTTGTTAAGTTGTTTGCAGCTAGCATACGAAGCAACAAGAGGAGATGCAATTGCAGTTGATAAAGTGACACCTATATTAGGACGTTTTCATTTGTTTGTTGTTAACAGCAAAGAAAATACCTTGTTTCTGTATGTTGTTGCTAACAAACCCCCCATGGGATTAAAGTGCATATTACAGCTAATAATAATCGGTATTCTGCCTTTTGTTTTCTCCAATCGGTTATGGGCCCAGAGTTTCGTGTTTTCATTCTATTATTATCAGGTTTAGTGACAATAAAAAAAATTTAAACTCAATAATCGGTTGTTGGTGATTACTTTTTAAAAAAAAGGTAAACAAAACAAGTAAACGACATATCTAACCCTTTAACGACGAGCGTTATATCTCAACCTACTAAATATTAATTAGATAGCAAAAAATACTTTGGTAGAGTACTTGAGTGATTCGTTTCTGTGTTTTGCTCAAGAGCAAAATTTCGCTTAACAAATAGCGTAAAGTTTCGATGCTATTTACGAACGAAGAAGCTTAGCCTCGCAACTCGCGTTACATAAAAGAATGTTAACATTGAAACTGGCAAGCGAGGAATGTTTATTAAAGCGTTATAAGATTTTCGATGGTATTGTTGCGGAATTAATTGCAGCGGGTGCACAAATGGATGAATTGTATAAAGTGTCTCACACACTGCTTACTTTCCCAGCAGAATATGATGGTGTTATAACATCTCTAGAGACTTTAAATAATGAAAATTTAGCATTACCATTCGTGGATCATGATGTAAAGCTTAAAGCAGAAGGAGCAAGTACCAGATATTGCAAGTTACGAGTTTTAAATACCAACAACAACAACGTCCCCAATGTGGGTAAAGTTGACCCAGCCTTTTTCGATATTGCAAAAATTCCTCTGGGGAGATTTTGTATATACGTGATAAAATATAGATTAATGTTAGATATAAAGCTGTTGTTTCGAATACCTATATAGTAGATAATATGATAGTTTTTAGGGGTGTTGAATTTAGGTACACTAAATCTAGTTACTAACCATATTTCGACACCGGGTGTCGAAATCGCGGACATTTTCCGTTAGACCTAAAAACGTTCCATCCCTTTCTAAAGTAAAATATATATCATGAATTGCATCTCATTTGTAGCCAGAGTGATATAGAAACGACCGATCGTCGAAATTAGATACCTTGAGCCTCGAATTCGACACTGTTATATTATTACCGACTTATCAACAATATTTTATTTTTCTCAGGATCATTGAAAAGAAGTTTCAGCATGGGAGTAAAAAAATATTTTAATTATCGACCCGAAGATTTGAAAATGGCACTCGAATCAATTAAAAATGGAACACCTTGCGCTACGGCAGCCAAAATGTATAATGTGCCACGAACTACATTAAAGAATCTCCGTGCATCTAGAGCAGCTGTATCTGTTCAGGGAGTTAGGAGGTGGTTTGAAGAGATATGAGATTATTTCGTTTCAGGAGAAATTGAAATAAATGAGCCAGAAAGAATATTTAATAGCGACGAATCCGCATTTTTCTTGTATCCCAAAGGAAATAAAGTATTAGTTAAGAAAGGAAGTAAAACTGTTTACGACAGAAGCGGCGATGAGAAGGATAGCTTGACTGTATTAATAACAGGTATGCATATGTATATATTCACTTATAACTCTTCAGTATAAAGAATTTTTTTTGAAGAATGCCTAATGTCATAATTAATTAGAAACCCAATTCCTCTAATTAATTATTATTGTTTTTGAAGAAAGCTAGCCTTCATTTTATGTTTTAGGGAATGCTGCTGGACACTTAGCACCACCAATGGTGATGTATTAGTATAAAAGTATCCCAAAACATATAGCTTCATGCCAACTGGATGGGGTATTGAAAGATCCGAAAATGGTTCGACGACTTCCGAGTCATTTTATGAGTACATCACCAATATATTTTATCCCTGGTTAATATCTCACGAAATCAAATTTCCAGTTATTTTGTATGTAGATGGTCACAAATCACATATCACGTCTTCATTAAGTGATTTTTGTAGAGAAAAGAATATAATTTTAATTAGTTTACTCCCAAACCCGACTCATATTCTCCAACCACTTGATGTGGGTTTTTTAAAGCCCTGAAAAATAGTTGGAAAAAGCGACAAAAGCATATAGAACTGAAAATAAACAAAAAATGGATAGAGCACATTTCGCAGGAATACTCAAAATCGAATCGAAAAAATAAAAAATATAGAAGATATTAACTGTCTCGACCCTTACTTCGTGGAATATGCTCATATTAGTGTTTTTAAATGAAACTCACGGTCTCTACTTAATTCCACAATATAATAAAAGTTATTGAAAATTCTAAAAAATTTACAATTGTTTCGATAAATCAACTCTTTGAATTTTTAAATCAAGAAAATTGATTGAGCTATTTTCTTCAATTTCTAATGTATATTTAATTTTCGGGTGTAAATTATTGATGCGGTTGAAAAATACATCTAATTGTCGTTCACTACCCATAAAACAAGCTAATATGTCATCTACATATCTATACCAAAATAAAATATTTTTCGAAATATTACTTTCAAAGATCTTTCTTTCTAAATTGTCCATAAAAATGTTTGCTAAAATAGGTGATATAGGGCTTCCCATTGGTAAACCTTCATTTTGAATATATATCTTATTGTCAAAAGTGAAATAATTCTGATTAATGCATACATCAAATAAATCAAGTATATCTGATATTATTCCTGGATTAATATTTTTATCTTTTGGTAATTTTCTTACAAGTATTAGACATTCTTTAAGAGGAATTTTAGTAAACATATTAGTTACATCGAACGAAATGAGTTTATAGTTATCTTGCAAGTGGATTGCTTTCAACTTTTTGATTAGTTCTATTGAATTTCTAATTGAGTACTGAGATTCATATCCGTAAGTATTGAGTATATTGTTGAGCTTCTTTGCCAATATATTATTAGGAGCATTAACATAAGAGACTACAGGTCTAATTGGTTTCGTTATTTTATGTAATTTAACTGTTCCATATAATTTTGGACAATGAGGATTCTTATGTATGATAGACCTGTTTTCGTAATCATTTAAAAGATAATTTGAATTATTAACAATATCCCTTACATTATTAGAAAACTTTTTTGTTGGGTCTGCTTTAAGAACTTTTACATCGCTGGATTCTATAAAGTTATATACTTTGGAATTGTAATTTTCAGTCGTCTTTTTTCTATAAACATATATTAAGCCAATCAAAAGTTAGGTTACTCCTTGATCTAGCCAAAAATAACTACTAAACATCAGGTAGGCATAAAATGAAATGTAACTTCTGTCATTCTGACGATGATATTGATTTATCGAAACAATTGTCAATTTTTTAGAATTTTCAATAACTTTTATTATATTGTGGAATTAACTAGAGACCGTGAGTTTCATTTAAAAACACTAATATAGAAGATATATTCAACAACGCATTTCGAGCGTGCGTGCTATGTACATTTGATGCAGATAATGTATATTACAGGAAAATAATTGACAATAACTTTGCAGAGTCAACACCAAAGAGTGACAATAAATTAATTGACAATTAAATTGTTGACCATCTACACTTTATTGAGAATGAAATAGAAGCTCAATTACTCGCAGATTTTTATAACCTTAAAGGAAAGGAATGTCACTCCGACACAGAAAATAGAGGGATGTATCAGCTTTGGTAGAAAATTTTCAAAAAAAACAGGTCTATCTTTTGAAAGAATAGAGCCACAACTGGCAAACGAGGAAACAGGGGAAGTTCTTAATGAGAATCTTATGAATACAATTGAAAATGAGCGGAATAATATAATTATTCAAGTCGAAGAATGCTTAGTACTGGATGAAGACTGGCAAGTACCAACAACAGCTACCAAAAAGGCTGATATACAGAACTGGTTGATACAAAATGATATTCCTTTTGAAAATACTTTCCTCAAAACCCAATTATTGAATTTAGTACAACGGTAAGTTGATATAAACATTTTTCAATATATTATGGTAATACTTAGATAACTTATTTTGTTTAAATATATGCATTTTTGTAGGAACAAACCACCAACAGTTTATGAAGCTGACATATTATCTGAAAAATATGGTCACAAAGTGCTTCGACTTCCCCCTTACCACTGTATGTTCAACCCAATTGAACCTATTTGGGGCATAGTTAAAATTTTTTATAGAGATCATGTGGGAAACTGATGGTTCTTCAACAGAACAGGCAATAGGTGTATGGAAAAAGTCTTTAAAAAAAGTGACTCCTGATATTTGGTCAAAGACAGTAGAGCATATTGAAAATATTATACAAGATGGGTGGGATAGAGAAGTAGTATTTGATAGACAGGATGTGCCTCCACTTACTATTAATTTTGACAGTGACGATGAAGATAGTGATGATTTTGTAGTGGAGTACTGGAAATCTTGTGTTTTATTTTTTGTATATTTTTATCCAATTTGCTTTATTTTCACCTTTTCAAAATCACTAATAACTATTATTAAATTAATTAGGTACAGTTATTTTATAATACACAAATTAAAACAAGGATCACAGTATCTCTACATAAATAATACTGATAAAATGGGGGATTTTTTATTTTTATATGTTGTAACAAAATTTTATTTTGTGTATCTATATTTTTCTTTTCCATTCTATTTTTATTATAATAAATATAATAGATATTGTATAAAGAAATAATATTGAAATTTGCATGAAGATGATTACAGCTTGTATTGATTCCTTTTAGCATAAACCCTTGCAGTGCTCTTGAAGATGGTTCTATAGAGCATAGAATAAGGTATAAGGACCTACAGTTCGTCATTTAACCCTCTTCTATGTAAAATAATTAAATGTTAATTCGAATATAGAATGATTGGTTACTGTTTCTTGTATCTTATCCATAGTTTTTCATGAATAAATATTTATATTAAATTAATCAAGCCTATCATACAAGCCTTTTATTTTGAAATAAATATTTTTGATTTACGCCCTAATGAACAATGAAAAAGAAGAACTGTCAATCTAACATCAGATTGACTTTTCTAGTTTTCGTTAAGTAAAGGAAAAACCTACAGCTTGGCAACATCACAATATTTTGTTTTGCAACGTCATCGTCTTTTTATCGTAAATAAACTATATAATTGCATTTTTTAGTCCGCAGTTTACATACGCCCAACAACTGATTTTAAAGCAAAAGCTGATGAAAAAAATCCACGCAGTATCTGCGAAGATGAGCAATAAAAGTTTGTACCACACAGAATCCAGTTGCTGGTTCAGATTTTATAATGAACCAACACAAGAAAATCGAAAAAAAAATGTGAATAATTCAATAATTGAAGGTGAAATACACGACACACACATTCAAAAAAACGAATAATCACACCACTAATAAAAATCAAACTGCTACTAGATAATAAATTGTAAATTTTAAATATTTGGAATATATGATTCGGGTAATCTTTCCATAATAAATTTAAAATTTTTGAAGTTGAAAAATAAAGAAATTCATATTTGTCATAAACCTAATCTAGTAACCAATTAGTGGTGTCAAGAGAAGGAGCGATTTGACAGCCTTGAAACTAAATATATTTGAAATAGAAAAGGATGTGGATATATACATTGTCGAAGATGACAATTTTCACTATGATTAATTCTTAGTTGGATTAGCCATGATAAACATATTCAAATTGAATCAGTATGAAATCTTAAAAATTACACAAAAATACTACACAGTTTCAGAAGTAAATGAAATAAGAAAAAAATTACACAAAACAGACAGAATTATCGAAGATCACTTCTCAATGAACTATGTAGCAAATTTTAATGAGCATGTAGAAGATTTTCATATAAAAATTGATAATCTAAACTGGAGTCTAAACTACAAGCAACAGTTAGAAATAAAAAAGCTCGTAGGAAACTAAAAAAACAATCTTCGCAAAAGATAAATATGATATACTTAGGTGATGTAAAAAAAGTATGAGACAAGAATTGACCTAATAACTGAGCAATATTGCAATAAATGACCATATTTATAGATGTTTGGTGAAAGATAAAATGGAAATTGAAGAACAAATCACGAAATTACTGGATAGAACCCACTAAACAAGAAACATAACAAGCTTTTTTGTGATGTTCTTTTTAGAGATTTTTCGTGATGTTTATTTAAAACGTTAATAAGATATCTCCTAGATGTCTTAATTCTATTACCAACTATATTAACATCAATGTCATGTAAATAAAACATATTTTTGATGTACACAATAATACTTGAATTCGCAGTTACATACACATCCTATGAACTTCTTTTTAGCCATTTCCTATAGGAAACATTCATACAATGTTAATTTGTATACTTCTCACTAATGTCACATACAGAACGTTACTGTAATATTACAAATTAACATATTTCTAAGATGATCACCACATGTTGCAGTTACTTTTACATCTTTCGAAATAATTTTTAGTAACTTCCTATAATTACGTCTGTACGATGTTAATTCACAAAACTCTCAGTAATATCTCATATTAAACATCACAGTAAATAAAAAAAAAGAAGAAAACAGAAGAGGAACTGACGAACGAAACAAACAGTAGTTATCTGTGGAAACAAATGACAAGCATGAAATGGCGGATGGTTTTCAGTTTTGTGTTATATTTTATTTGCAGGAAGCTCATTTTTTGCAAGAAGTACTTGAATAAAGTGGTCCTCGTTATCGTTAGTTCCTACTTAGCTACAGTTTCTAGTTCTAGTTTTTGTAGTAGTAGTCATAGCCATCAATATAGTTTTGCAGGTTTAGAAAATTTTAACATTAATACTAACAATTCTTGTGAACAATTAGAGACTGTTTAAGCCTTTAAAAACAGAAATTTCTGTTAAAAAGCTCATTTCCATTTGAAAATACACTGAATACAATAAATAAGCTGTAGAGGTCCCTTACAATGGTACTTATATTAATCTAGTTGAGCATTATGTAACTTATGACACTGGATGCTCCAGTCAACAAACTCATTTAACTTGATAATGTGTTCATATATCTTCTTTTTTGTATACAGTGTATTAATATTGCTTAGTTTTAATTAAGTTACAATTCCACGATGGTAATATACAATATGTTCCAGGATGAAAATAACAAGATGAGAATAGTATATTATTTTTGACAGAAAAGAAGTATGAATTTTCATGGCACACCTAAATTTACCTGCCAAACGGAGTGAGGCATGTAATAGAAGGTAAATCATGAAAAGTCACTTCTCGAAATAAAATATGTTATTATTCCTTTGAAGAACCCCGCATGTATCTTATAGAAAATGGGTCCCAGTCAATTCGCTAAAAATCAAGTGTGGTGAAGTTTATGATGATCGATCAAAGGTCTCCATTGTATTTCTAGGATACCTTTAGTATGCCTTTTTTGGAGATAATCACAGTATTATGTTTTTAAGTGTTCATTCCACCCCATAGGAGATATTTTAGGAACTCAAAAATATTTTCCAGCGATTTTTCAGGGTCATTTTCCTGAAGGTATTTTTTGAAAGTTGTACCATGACTATTTTTTGAAATATGGCCGACAGCCGACGTTCTTAGTTGTTCACCCTGTATTTGCTGATTAGGCACAGAAACATCTATAAGATGTTATGTAGAATGTTTGAGGTATATTATTTAGAGGTTTAAGTAATGTATATACAACATCTAAGAGAATACACTGAATTGTTTTTGAAATGTCCCCTATAGATCATTGATAAGATGTTATTTTTTAGACATTGCATTATCATCAACAAGATGTTAAAAGGGATTGCAGAATGTAACAGAAATGTTGTTTTTAGTTCCTTATAAAGAATTCCTTTTGAGGAAGTTCTAGTAACATATCAGTAATGTAAAAACGCAGTGCTTTAAGCTTTAACATCGCTGAAAAGTTAAGTTGAAACATGACAAAAGTTAACAGCCACAAGCTGGGCATAAGCGGTTGTATAGATGTGCATGTGATGAAAACAAGAAGAAAAAAAGGAAGAACATTATCACCATGTGATGTTGAATTAACTGTAATATTTATTTGCATAGTGGGAAATTTAATAGTCCTTTTACAGCACCAGTCGCCGTGGTTTTCAAGAAAAAAGATGGAAAACATCGAGATTATGTATAGATTTTAGAGAGCTCAACCACTCCCATTAATTGAAGACCTAACGATAAAAACCGAGATAAAAACAAGAAATTGTTAGTTTTCACTACATTAGATATTCAGCATTTTGGTCAATTCTTCTAGTTGAATATAGAAGAAAGGCAGGATTTGTGACACAAGGACACTACCAGTGGACATATTTACCTTTACCGCCAGCAACTTTCCAGCGAATATTGACCAACATCCTGAAAAAAAAACTGAGGCAGTTCGCAGTAAATTTTGTAGATGATCTTCAAAATCATTTGATGAACATCTATCACAGTTATTCGAAGCCATAAAATAAGGAGGTTTAAGGTTGAAATTTAAAAACTGTTCATTTGTATCAAATAAGATTAAATATTAGGGAAAATAATTCAATCAGACCATTGAATGATAATCTCATCTCAATTAAAGTGATATATTTAGAATGTCTTGCAATAAAAGAGGCAATACTGATCAATAGGAGAATCATTCACAGTATATAATGACCATAAACCACATGAAAATTTGAATATAAAATCTAACATACTACTTATCTCAATATGAGTTCAAGATCAAATATGTTCCTAGGAAAGAAAACCTAGAAGCAGATTGCTTAAGTAGAAATCCAGTATTAGAAATAAATGATAATGAAGATGAGCAATTGGAAATTGTGAATATTATAAAACTAGAAGACATTCTTGAAGACCAATATAAAGATGAAATACAGAAAGAAAAGAATAAGTTAACTGAGAAACAAATATATTACAAAAAAACTAAAGGAAAGGACAAAATTATTTTAAGTGAAAAGTTTAGTGTAAGATTAATAAAAAAGATACATGATGATTTATGTCATATTGGTGTTAAACAAATGTAAAACACAATCAGCACAATGTAAACCTTTGACAGGAATCATAAGGGATGTCTACAGGAACTGTGAAATTTGTATTAAGAACAAATCAAGAGGTCAAGAAAAATTTGGTCTCATGTCTCACTTAGGCCCAGCCACAAAGCCTTTCGAAATTATATATAGAGTTTTTTATGTGTTCATAAAATATATTATAACATATTCTATATTCCGTTACAATTTTGTCAGGGAGTATTGGATATATCAATATAAAATAATATTTCTACATTGATAAAAAGGGCAAAACTTTAAACCAATCGTGCATTGCATTCTCGGTGTCTATATTTATATTAACAACACAAAAAGTTGTTTGATTTCAGTTCCATAAAACCTTTATTTTTCCAATAGAAAGAACAAGAAGAAAATTCCACCAGAAATTCAAGGGTGATGATTTATTTTGAATATTAGGTGGAATCAACTATGGTTTCACCACCAGAATGGAAAAAATCCTGTATGCAATGCCCTAGTACCGTGAATGAACGTACAAATAAATCTGATATTCTGTTTTAATACTAATATTTGATGTATGTAACTTTTCGAAAAATCAGATGTTGGCATTATTACTGCACTATTTTTTTCATTATGTTTATTCCTCACTTCTGGCATGAAAAAAGATCGTCGATGTCCAATATTAGATATCCATTGAACTTATCTTATCAGTGTAATCAAGCATTCAAGTTTTCAATGTGTATTTAAAAGAGAGAAAATTTATTTCAAATGCATTCCATAATTTAACTACTTACACATCTTATAAATAAGATATTCATCTCTGTGATACACCTGTTCCGATCCAACTAATCCAAACATAAACATACTAGGATGGGACAATTATAATCAGATTTCAAAATTAGAATATGCACTTGCATGTTTAATCCTAGAAGTGTTTTAGGAATGTTAGTAAAGCTATTAAATTTATGCACCAAGCTATACCAAAACTAAGAACAGGTTTTAAGCTGCTCTAATAAAAAAGTAATATCATTTTGTGTGTATTATATGTCTCGGTCAATTTTGAATGTCTGTTATCCTTAAATACTTACGTATATGTAGGTACCTAGTAGCATCAATAATTTGAGAATTTTAGATTTATATTTAATTTACTTTGTTATCATTAATCTACTTCTTTTCAAAAATCGTTTTTTTAAATGAAATATCAACAATTTCAAAGATTTGATGAATTTTCACTCAATTTATCAATTACAATTCTGACAGTTGCTTTTATATGAAAAGATTTGTTCTTTATTTACAGCTATAATTGTAAATTACCACATATTTTTTCTGATTTACCGTAAGGTTCTCTCAACACAATATACTCGTTGTTGGTTAAATCAAGTAAGGTCTTGTATTTAAGTCTAAATTATTTTAAGGTAATGTAAAATTTTTTAAAATACCTCAGTAATAAACCCAGTGAAAACGCACTCAGTTCAAAAAAGTATCCAAATATCCAGAAGATGGATTGTTTTCTGAAAGTATCCAAAAAGGTAAAAGCACTGTCCGTTCTGCGACAAAAACTCAATCACACAATTCTATATTCCCACTACCACTCTTCACAAGACACACAAAAAAACACTTGCGTCAAAAACTATTGTCTATAATGAAAAAACGAAAATTATCAATTGACGTTGTATAATTTCTCAGTGGATCGAAACAAGTGAAAGCTAAGCCTACCACCGCGTTTGAAAAGCGAACAACAAGCGAACCAAACACCGTTATGTCCTCTTGCCTGAAACCCGGCCAACAGCAAACTGAACTACCTGGCTTCAAAGCCGACTCCGTTAAAATCCACTAAAAAGAAGCAAGAACGCGAACGACGATGTATTGTAGACACTGCTACGCGGATGCGTCATCTAGCGGCGCTTTTGAAAGCTTCATTAAATGCCCTTCGTTTCACTGTGATGGTGATGACATGAATTGGATGTTGGATTTTTATATTGAAAAGAATCAACTTATTTTTTTACTGCCGAGATAAAAGTACCAGAGGTGGTAATTTAGTACTATTTAGTTTAATATTTGAGTTTGTTTAGTTTTACGGGCTACTTTTTCATAAAGTCAACAATGTTTTTATCTAGCAAAATAATAATAGGTAGTTTATATCACTTCCTTGGTTGACAAAATACTAAGAACATCCAAATAACAATAAAACTGATTGTAATTATTATCATTTTAAGCTAAGTTTGTAAAATGAGTTTATAATATCTGATAAACTAATATTATTTGTTTTTATTTGATGAATATTGTTTTTGGGGAAAAATTAATTACGCCCGACAAAAACTCCAATGAATCTCAACCGGTTTATGATTTCAATAATAAATATCAAAATTCTGATAAGGGACCTTATTTTGTTTATCTTGAACATGTAGATAAAAACTTAGGAAGATTATTTCCTATTAAAGTAGGTTCTTTCTTGAGGGAATCATTAGAATTTAAAAATGATATTGTAGATATTAAGTCCATAGGTATTAAAAGAGTCAGAGTTGAATTTAAATCGTATCATATCGCCAATTCCTTGGTTAACCACAATTTAATAAAAAGTAATAATCTAATCGCTTTCATACCTAAATTCTTCACACAAAAAAAGGCGTCATTCGAATGGTCGATACTCTTTTTTCAGATTTTTTTTTTAAAAACTGAGATTGAATCTGATAGGCCAGTTGTTGAGGTGATACGTATGAAAAGACGGGTAATCGACCCAGAATCGAAGCAAGTTAGCTATGTATACTCGATAGTCGAAATTGTGTAAAGTGAGTCAGAGCTATCTAATCAACACTTTGGTTAAAGCGCAGTTGCCATATGTATTCTAGAGAGAAATGCTGTATTTTATAAATACACTTCAAATCCATTGTGTCAATATTTCAGGTACAAAAGATGCAATGGCAATGGCGGAGTGTAGCGGTGTTGGCGATAAAAAACGGCGTCGTAACAATTTAATTCGGGAAGAAAAAGTCCTCATATTAAATGTGTACTGCGTGCCATGGACAAACAGTTGGGTGTTAGTGACGCTGTGATTAAGTGCAGTTATTTAACTAAAGTTTCTGAGAGTACTATATACAATATTCTAAAGAAATCGCGGGACGGATCTTTGACAAGAGAACGAGGTGAAAACTGTAAACCGGAAAGTAGGGGAAGAAAGAAAATTGTTTTGGACGACCAAACACGGAATGCTATACGTAGGGAAATACATTCTTTTTATTTTAGGAATGAAATCCCCTCGGTAGCTAAATTGAGCAAGGTAATAGAAGCTGATGATACTTTACCAAACATCAGTGATAAAGTTTTGAGACGAACTTTAAAATTAATGAATTTTCGTTACCAAACAAGAAGTAGAAACAGTGCCTTAATTGAACGAAATGACATTGTGGAATGGAGGAGAAATTATTTAAAACAGATACGACAGTTTCGTAACGAAGGACGGCACATATATTATCTTGACGAAACATGGTTAAATGAAGGCCACACTGTGTCAAAAGTGTGGCAAGACATGAATATACGAAGCAATCGACAAGCCTTTATGGAGGGTTTCTCTTCCGGTTTAAAAGCTCCCTCTGGGAAAGGACGTCGACTGATTATCACTCACATTGGCAGCGAGGAAGGATTTGTAGAAGGTGGATTACTAAGTTTTCAGTCCAAAAAAACTGTCGATTACCATGAAGAGATGGATGGTAACCGGTTTGAAACATGGTTTAGATCAATTTTAACAAAGGTAACTCCTGGTTCAGTGATAGTTATGGATAATGCTTCATACCACTCTCGTCGACTGGAGCAAATACCTACTTCAGCTAGCCGCAAGAGGGTTATAATTGATTGGTTAGAGAGTAAAAGCATTCCGCACAACGAGGCAATGCTAAAAGTTGAATTATTATCTCTCGTGCGGAAACATAAAAGCAGTTATATTAAGTACGTTGTCGATGAAATGGCGAAAGATTTCAACGTCTCAGTTGTTAGACTTCCTCCCTACCACTGTGAGTTAAACCCCATCGAGCTGGTTTGGGCCCAAGTGAAAAATTATGTTGCGAGAAAAAACAGTACATTCAAAATGGCTGACGTTGAGAAACTGTTTGACGAGGCGCTGCATACCGTTACTGCTGAGAGTTGGCGTAAATGTATTCAACACGTATTAAAAGAAGAAATGAAGTTTTGGGATTTAGACATACGTGTAGAAGTAATGACGGAACCACTCATTATCGATATAGGAGGAGAAAGCGATGATTCTGAGGAGTCGTCAGGGAGTGATACCGCTTCCAGTTAGTCAGACATTTTACAAGTGACCTCGCAACATACCTATACTTATTGGTAATTTATTTTGGTCTTGACAAACAACTTTTTTTTAGTTTTAGTAGTAGTAAGTTGGAATTGACTTTTAAACATTTTTTTATTTTGTTTTAACTTACTTATGAACAACTTGTGATAAGTTATTATTTCAAATGTTAAAAATTGAAATTCCAGATATTTCAGTATTCGCACCCTTAAACTATGATACGCTCATGGAGTTCACTTTAAATCGGTAGATAACCGATGACGTCACTTTACAGAATTTCGACTATCGACTATAGATAGGCAAATGATAATTGTTACCTTTTTAGGCAACAAAATCCCAGACACAGTAAAAATTAATCTAGTAAGATTCAATGTAGAGCTATATGTACACCCTGTGGTGCAATGTTTCATGTGTTTGCGCTATGGTCATACAGACACTCAATGTAAAAGTAAAAAACGATGTAAAACATGCACTAATCAACACGAAGAAGATGAAGAAAACAAAAAATGGGAATTACAGAAATTCTGCATATATTGTAATACTTCAGATCACTCATCTATTTCTAGAAACTGCCCAGATCATATCAAACAATACAATATTAAAAAAACGATGGCCTGCCACAATACAAGCCCAATTTTTGATAGAAAATCCCACTTATGCAAAAATTTCCACAAATAATAGATTCGATACACTTAGAAATGACGAAAATTTCCCAGAATTGCCATCAACGGGTGTGAATAACTTTCTTCTCAGAAAACCTAAAATTAACCACGCCACAGATAGAAATAATTCTAAAATATCCAAAAAAACAAAATGCATCTCTCTGCCCATTTCGCCAACCTGTAATACTTCTGAATCTACTTATACCAGAAATTCTTCACAGATCTCATCATATAAATTCAATAAAGATCACTCCAATATGACCCATATATCTGCCCCACCTTCTACTAATTCTTCATACAATCCCAATCAAATCATTACACAAATTACCTCTATTATATATGAAGCAATACAAAACCCGAAATCAATCAATGAAATTAAGATCAAAGACTATTTGTGTTCAATAGTGAATAAAAGAGGCAATTTGTTCAAAAATATTGGATATAAATAACGAAAATAGTATGGAATACATTAATAGTGATGATGAGTACTAATCGTAATATAAAAATTCTCCAATGGAACAATCGATCTTTTCACCAAAACAAGGGTAGCCTTGAAAATTTATTGAATGAAAAAAATATTGATATTATTGTTTTATCAGAATTATGGCTGAAACCACAAAATAATTATCATTTAAAAGGTTATAACTTCTTACAAAAATGTAAAGATGACGGCTATGGCGGTGTCGGAATTCTTATTAAAAATTCAATCAATCATAAACAAGTGCAAGTCAATAACAATTTTAATGAAAATATAGAAGTTTGTGCAGCCAAAATAACTAACTGCAATCTTACCTTGGTATCAATATATAAACCACCTAATATTAATGCAAACAACAATGATTGGAAGCAATTCTTACAACAATTTCCTATAACAACAATCTTTTGTGGAGATTTTAATTCACATTTTAGTATGTGGAGCCCCCATCCAGATACACCACAAGGAAGAATGCTAGCTGATGTTGTAGACGATTTAGATTTCGTGGTACTTAAGTACGGTAGTCCAACAACAATAACTCCTCCGAATCAATATAAATCAGCAGTTTATTTAACCATAACAAATCCTTCATTAGCAAGTAAAACACACTGGGAAGTAATAATTGATGATACAATGGGATCATATTACTACCCAATAATCATGGAATTGCAAACCGTATCTTTTTCTAATTTAATCAACCCAACAACTAAATGAACCGATTCTCGCGCAGACTGGCCCTTGTTCAAAAGTAACATCGAATCCAAACTGAATTCTTCTGACTTAAATTTGTCTACAAATGAGGGCAAACTTTCCTTCTTTTTTGAATTACTCTCCAATTCCGCAAATCAAGCTAAACCTATAAAAAACCCAACAATCAGCTCTATCCTAGACTGGTGGGATGCTGATTGTTCATCAGCATCTAATGAACGGAAAAAAGCTTTAAATAAATATAAATGTCTGGCGAATTTAGAGAACAATGCTGGATTGATTATTTAAATAGTTTAAATAAAAGTACTCCTTTGTCGAAAATATGGAACAAAGTTAAATGTATTAATAATAAATATCACTAAAACAAAAAACCCAACTTAACACCTGAATTAATAGATCAAATTTTACACACGTTAGCTGCTCCTTCAGTGTCAAATCCCCCGTTTGTATCAACAGAAAATAATAATTTTTCATTCCAGTCTAAATCGGATTTCCTAGTAAAACCATTTATGTTAGAAGAGCTGGCTTTTTCAAAATATTTTTTTATTATGTTCGAAATACCTACGAGTAAAAGAAATCAAAACATGTTAGCTAACAACAAGGACATTAAACAATTAAAACATTAAAAATTAAATATATATATATATATATATATACATACATATATATATAAATATATTATTCTATTTAATGATTTATATACTTACTTATTTACTTATTTTTGTAGATGATTATTATTTAGAATTTTTGTTTAGTTTGGCTAGCTCAGTTATTTATCATTATATCGTTTTGTAACTATTATATATTTATTAATTCGGGAGCATGAAACCCTTTTTCTCTATGAGTCCTGGCTTTTATATTGTTGTAATTGTTTAAATAAAAAGAAAACACATTATTTTGAAATCAATTTAATTTTAAATTTTTTATTTTATATATTTCATAAAAATAATATGAGACGCCACTGGTTATATTGTATCTACTTATTTATTTTAATAATTTCATCAATACGCATGCGTGAAAAACTAGTCATGCGCTTTAGCATAAAAGGAACAATTCTTATACGTAAGAAGCATCTATTCATATTATACCAAGTTTGTTGAAGATGCAGACAAATGAATGGTTCAAACACATAAAAGAATTTATATATAAATCATACATATATATGATACAAATTGCTGTGGGAAGAAAATAGTTATATACATAGATAGAAATATAGGTATTATATACAGATGGACATAGTTATTACATTGATAAATTTTCAATCAATAGATTTATGCGATTACAAGATGGCGTAAGTACATATTTTAATTTATTTAAAATTCGGCCTTTTATTAATTTTAACGATTTATGCAATGAATTCACTATATAAAGTCTGTTTCTTTCTTTTTCAGATCGATCATATTTGCAAAAGTTTATCAATTTATGAAATTAAGTTCTTATTTGAGTATTTTGAGTTTTTACTCTGATTATTGGCCAATAATGATTTAAAAACACCGACCTGTTGCTCTTGAATTGGGATGAAAGTCTCTGGATCCCAGGAACACTCCTCTGAAGCTCCAAAAAACCAAAATTGATGGAAATTTCGTAGATTCTTGCCGAAAAACTTGATACAATTGACTGTGAGTATTACTAAGATTGTATTTAATAGGTTTAAATGTCTTAAACCGGGAATTTCTTGAAATTTCAGGAACACCATCCCACACATTCCTCGCTTCTTGACACCAGCTTCCCTAATTATTTCAGCGTCCCCTCGATTCTCTACTTTTTTCAACAAACAGTCTTTTGTTCTTTTTCAGGTCACTATTTCAAAGTTTATTTGTTGATTCACAATTTGTTCTGTCATATTTTATAACCAATAACATATTGTCTTTTGCAATCAGATTAATTGAAACTTCTTTCACTTATTAAAAAATTTCATACATACACTCTTTTACATTATTAGTTCATTTATAGAGTTCCTATGAGTTTTTTCATCATACAAATAAATTAAAATTGGTTATACATAGATACATTTACATGGTACAACATTCAATATTATTATTGATAATATATCACTGTTACACTCTTATTATTCATAAATATAAATTCTCTTATGTTATTTGTCTAAACTCTTTGCATTATATTATTTATAATAAACTTTAACGAATTACTATTTATTGGTTCAATGTTTATTTTATTTACCATATATCATTTGTCTATATGTCATTATTTGTCTATCTATGAAAATCTATTGAATTCTATTCTATTCAATATTTGTATTTGTTTTTATTCTTAAATTAATGATTATAATGAATTATCTATAATAATATTTGTATTCTAATGTAACTACTTATATCTAAAATTCTCTTGACTTGACTATATAATTGTTTCTTTTTAGGTGAACAGCTGGTTATGGTATGGAAATTATTCTTCGTCTTAGGCAACTTTATTTACATCATTACATTGGTTAGGCAATCTCTATATTTTGTGTTATTATTGAGGTAATTCCTTATTTATTATATTGTTATAGGCTATTATTTAATATATCTTTATTTGATATGTTGTTTAAATTAAGAAAAGTGTTTCCTTTTTACCTGTTTTCTTAAATTATATTATTTTCATATATTTTAATACTAGCAACATATTTTTATAATACTAATTCTCTTATTATCTATGATATCTGGTTCAATATATATATATATACATACATATATATATATATATATATATATATATATATATATATATATATATAATATACCCGTTTCAGCCAAAATGTATCTTTTAGATATATATATATATATATATATATATATATATATATATAATAATTGGTGGCTTAGACAAGACTATTCAGATAAATTGAAGGATATTATTATAACGTTAATACTCAAACCCAATAAAAAACCTGATTCACCTTCATCGTTTCGACCTATTTCGTTACTGTCGTGTATAACAAAGACCTTTGAACGTTTGATTGAGAATCGGCTAGAGTTCTTTATAGAAAGTAACTCTTTGGCACCAAATACTCAATATGGTTTTCGTAGGGGCCAAGGGACACTAGATGCTTTAACACAACATGTCTCAGATATACAGTTAACATTTTTGAAGAACGAATACTTACTATGTCTCTTTATTGACCTCAAAGGAGCTTATGATGTTGTAGATCATAATATTTTATTCAATAGAATGAATATGATGGGTATAAACAAAAAGGTATGCGCTAACATATCGGAACTCTTTAAGAATCGAAAGATTTTTATTCCGGATAACAGTAATGCATTACATGGCCCCAGAACAGAGCATAATGGTTTACCACAGGGCTGTATTGTTAGCCCTATTCTTTTCAATATCTACACCGCGGACTTGCATGACATTATGGACGAAAATATCAGAATAATTCAATACGCAGACGATATTTGTATCTATGTCTCCCATAATACCTATGAGCGATGCGTGAAAGAACTCAAACATGCAGTATACTGCATTAAAGGATGGTTAAACAATCTTGGTTTTAGTCTTACATAAGAGAAATCGGCGGTTTTGTGTTTTACAAGACACCGGCTTCATCTAGCGGACACAATAATAATAAATAATACTTCCTTTCCTATAGTAGATCATTATAAATATCTAGGCATTTTTCTAGACAAAAAACTGCTTTGGTCTAAACATGTTGAATTTGTGAAAGAGAAACGTGAGAGAGGTTTGAATCTTCTTCGAACTGTTTCCAAAACAAAATGGGGAGCTGATGCAGGCATTACACTTATCTTTTACAGGGCTTATATACGTTCGCTCATGGATTATGGTTGCACGTTATACGGAACAGCTTCAAACACAAACTTACTCATTCTTGACAGAATCCAGTACAAAGCCATAAGAATATGTTTAGGCGTTATTAAGTCTTTCCCATGTCAAGCAATTCTGGTAGAAGCACAAGAACCTCCTCTAAATATTAGACGACTCTTTTTAGCTCGTAAACAAATTATTAAATACAGATCATTTAATGCATTACTGGTACCAAAAATTGCAGATTTAAATATACAAAATCTTACCAACAGCTACTGGAGGAAGAAAAACTCTCCACCACTAGCTGATGCTTTTGGTGATATCCAAAATATTATAAATGTTTCTAGTAACCAAATATATCCTGTTTATTGCTGCAAATTTGAGGCTATCTTTTTCAAGCCAAACATAATTTATCCTCATTACACCAACATTCCCTCATTAAATAATACAATAATGAAAACTATATTAAATAAATTTAAAGATCATACACTTACTTACACTGATGGTTCGAAAACTGAAGCTGGAACAGGTTCAGCATTTTATGATTCCAATAATGATACAGCACTTCAGTACCGAATTTCTAATATATGCTCAATATTTAGCGCGGAAGCTCTTGCCATAGAAAAACACTTACATGGTGTTGGAAACTAAAAACAAAAGGCATTGTAATAATATCTGATTCCAAACCAGTTCTGAAAGCTCTTCAGGGCTCGCCTTTCAAACATTTTAAAAACAATATTATTTTCAACATTAAAAAACTTGCTTATTTTTTTCGGTCTTCAAATATTAATATGACATTTATCTGGGCTAAGGCCTATGTAGGTATCATAAGTAATGAAAAAACAGATTCGGAAGCAAACAATACTCTGATCTCATTATTAATGACAGAAATCAAATTAAATTGGATTGGTAAAAAATATATGATAATATTGCTAAGGAGTCCAAAAATCAATATTTTCTCATGCACCCTAAACTTCCAAATAAAATTTTGCATCTATCATTTCCCAATATAAGTAGATATTACTCTAGTACAATAACAAGACTAAAGTTAAATCACGGTCGCTTTCCGGCGCATCTTCACAGACTTGGTTTAGTAAGTTCTCCTCATTGCTCTTGCAATGATAATAAAATTGCTGATTTAAACCATTTATTTTTTGAGTGCACTAATCATGTTTTACCTACTAATGAACTAATAGCTGATTTAAAGAAATATGGATTTCAACTACCTTTAAATTTTTCCACAATAATTTCAACAAACCATAAACCTGTCCTTGATTCTATCATAAAATTTTTAAAAGCAATCAATATAAACATATAACTGTTGTCACTGATTAGTTGCCCTACAAAAAAAAATTATGTATGGGGCAAATAGCTAAAGACGATGCCATCCTCCCACCACACCCACACAACATATTTTTAAGTCGTGTATTTGAAATATAAAATACAAAACAACAAAGAAACAGCCTCTTGATGTGGAATGAATGAATCTACAGGCACAAAATTGTATTATATTGTATGAACACATTTTTTATATTTGGATAACTTTCAACGATAGTAACATCTTTGCTTTTAATGCTTAGGAAGCTGACAATTTCTATCTCTACGTGTGATGTATGTAATATTTCCAATCCTTTAAATATTTAATATTCTTTAATTGTAATTGTAATTGCCCTACGATGTGGAGACAACTTATAATATGTTGTCGTAGCGACAATTATTGTACATGCAACTTAAGTAAGTATTCTATTTCAATTTTGACAGTAGTTGTCAAAAAATATGCCCAGCGCCAATAAATATCAATCTAAAGATGAATTCATATACAATCGACCTATTACTCCTATCTCAGGGTGAGATCAAAGTTGTTCAAAATTAATTCTTCAAATCTATTTGTTTTTTTAAAACGTAGTTCCAAATTAAATGTTTCACTATTATCAAACTCTCGAATAACTGTTAATTCAATATAATAAAAGGCCCTTTAATTATTTTATGACATTTACTATTTTACTGTCACTAAAAAATCAACCAAATGTCACTGATTAAATTGAAAATTCTATGAATGTAAAATGATAGGTTCAACCAGATTGGATACTCAATGAATACTACAGGTAGTTAGAATCAAAATTATATATTATACTATCAGATACGCAAATTCAACAAAATTATTATTCCCAAAAAATACCCTAAAAGAACAACAGTCATAATCTCTACAAAAACTCAAAATTAGAATACAACTATGCTAGAATTTAACCTAATTAATTATTATTATCAAAACGTTCAACTTGTGTAATTTACACTTGACGTGTATCAATGTCAAATAACGAAATTTCTGCTCAAATTATCTATTCACTTGATGTTGAAACTGATATATGTATCGATAATATTGGTATATTCCAAAATTCGTTATATAGATGCATCTAAATTTTCAACTGTATTTAAAAAAGCCTGATATTTCTCGAGAAATAAATTTAAAAAAAACTGGAGTGGACTCACCAAATGGATCAGGAAAACTCGTACTTATTCTAAACGTATTTAGAATTCTGCTAACTTTCTAAATATATACAATTTAGAAAACTGGAACCACATACACTTTTTACGATGCAATTCTTATCCGAATTATACACGCACTGGCTTTATCATATGGGTTATTTATCTGATTGTATGATATACAATTTATACAATCTACCAAAAAATTGAGACAACTCTAATTCTGATGTTGTCTCTTGAAAGGCTAAAAAACTACTGACTAAATTTTTATAAAATAAATAATTCTCCTTTCCGTTGGTTACCGATTTTTCTTGTTATTTAAAAAGATTACTAATCTAAGATTTTCAATAACCAAGTGAGATTTTGAAATTCTTTTATTACATTTTTAATGTTGCTAGCAGAGACCTCTATATTTTGCAATTTCAAATATTTTCTACAAATCCTATTATGTTCTCTCTATCACTAGATATATTCTACTCAAATGTCATCGAAATTATGAAATTTCATGTTTGATATTTCTACTGAATCTTTCAAAATTTAATAATTTACATATAGTACAGTGTGTATCGAAAGTATGGCAGCCAAAATTAAATAAATTTCCTTATGTTTTACTTATTCTTTAAATTTCAAATAGAGGATCTGTATTAATACATATATATATATATATATATATATATATATACATATCATTGTTAAATCTAACAGAGTAGAGCTGAGTTTAAGCAAAGTGTTGTTATTGTTAATAATAACGATCTTCAGTGCAATAGGTGAATTTTTCACAGAGTAACCTTTTCATATTTTGTAACAATTATCATTTGTGATTTTTTCACAGAGTAACCTTTTCCATAGATTGTAATAATTATTATTATTTTGATATATTGTTTTGATAAGCTATTATAACTTAAACTAATTCATATTTGACTTTTTATGTTGAAAAATCTATATATTTATACATATATTTATATACAATAACTGTTTGACAATTTATTAACTTGATATCTGAGACTACAAACAATACATTAATTTGAGGTACGTCGCGAGTTCGCCCTTCGTACTTCGCTAGTTGAAAGGAGTGGATTCTTTGCGAGTTTGCCCCTAGTATCTTAGTGAAGGCCTATTACACTGTTTATCATGATAAATACTCCGGACTAGCAAATTATGTGCTCTTGGAGAGGTATTTCGCGAGTTTGCCTTTAATACCTATGACCCGAGAGATGTTTGAACTGTTTTATGTATTATTTGTACATTTCTTTTAAATACATTATTCTGATTATGTTCTGGTTTTAAATATGGACCATAAATATTCGGGATTGATATATTAAACTATTGTGACAATTGAAACTGTTGTTGTAGCCTAATTTTACAAACCTCTTATGAACTGGTTACTCAGGATTATGTTTCCTTTTCAGATGTGTTATCTCGAGAGAGCGCTTTTCCTGACAAACGCCCCACCTTTATTTTGCATTTTGATCATTCGTTATAGTATGTACAAAAAGTACGAGGAGTAATAAACCCTAATTAAGTATGCAAAACCTTTACAGGGAGCACCATGAAATTTTTGATAAATCTCTTACTTTAAATTACATTTCTTCCGTAAATCTAAAAACCAGGTAGATCGACCCCGTATTTGTTTCAGTAGTAGCAAAGTTTAGGGTTTATTCATTGTTAAAGGATTAGCAGATAAGCAATAACGCAATGCAGTGGTGTGTATTTTGGGGAAAAAATACGTTTTAAATTATAATATAATAAAAAATGAAAAGAAATAATTATTGGAATACATTTATTACTTACATTTTATTCTATATCCGACTCGGAAGAGGAAGAATCGTTGTTGACATTAATAATAATAGGGTCGATTAAATCATCACAAATATTGTCGATTTTCCACATATTTGCCTATACTTTGATAACATGCTCGATACAGTTTGTCCAATTTTCCTTACTCACATGACTTACAGCACTCTCAAACAATTTCACAACATCGATTATTTTAAAAGTAGTATTTTTTTTCCAACTTCCCCCTTTACCTGAGCCCATATTAATTCTATGGGATTAAGTTCACAATGATAAGGGGGAAGTTGAAGAACTGATATACCACGAGAAGAAGCCATTTCTTCTACAATGTAGGTTTTGTATTTATTCTTGATCATTTTTGCAATTCTGTAAAGTTCTTTCCTTAGTGGATCTTTTGGAAACTTAATATTTTTCGAAATAAGCCACTCCAAAAGCTCTGCTTTACGCCAACGACTTGTGGGCAATGCTTCTCGTAACCGTGAATGGTAACTTGCGTTGTCCATAACAATAACAGCCCCTTTTGGAATCAGATCCAACATTTGAACAAACCATTCCTCGAAGACATCCCCATTCATATCTTCGTGATAGTCCCCCGTGCGTTTTGAAATAAAAGTTAATAATCCACCATCAACAAAACCTTCAGAACTTCCAACATGTACAATGATAAGTCTTTTTCCTTTTCCAGATGGTGGCTGCAAACCTAACGACAAACCTTCCACGAATGCCTGCCTTCCGCTTTTAATGTTTTCATCTTGCCAAGATTTGGAAACTGTATATCCAGCATTTATCCATGTTTCGTTTAAGTAGAAGATTTTCAAATTTTGTTCTCTGGCATGTCGAATGCTTCTTAAATAGTCTCTTCTCCAAAAAACTATTTCCGGTTTATCTATCAAGAGAGATTTTCTATTATGTTTTGTATATCTGAAACCCACATCTTTCAAAAGTTTGCATAATGTCATTCTGGAGAATTTTGGATAGTCCGTATCTTCTTGCACTGATGTCATAATTTTGTCAAGTGTTGGAATTTCCTTTCGTAAGTAAAATCCATGGACTTTACGCCTTAGTCTTTATTTTAATGACTCATCGATCTCAATTGGTTTTCGGCCTGAAGGAGTTTTAGGGGGTTGAAGAGTTCCATTCTTGCTTTCTTTTAGTAATCTATAAATTGTTGATTTAGCAACACACAACATAGCAGCCGTTAATTCCACAATATCATCAACACTTGCACTTGGATCCTTGTTTTTCAATGATATATAACAATTCAATATCAAAGTTTTTTCATTTAAAGATAATGGACCTGTTTTTGGTCGTTTAGATGGTCCTTGGCTTATCGACATTGTTTGGTACTTGCACAATTAACATTCAACAAATGTTTTAAATATATTCCAACTGTTTACAATATTATGACAACCATACAACTTCATACAACTTTACTCAAAGAACTAATACTAAGTACTGATTCAATGTACCTACTTTCTTTTAAAATAATATTCCCGATAATGTTTCTAAGAAAACTGGGTTGTTTGGAAAATCCCTCTCAATAATCGAATAATATGTAAATAGGTGTAATCGTATTAAGCCGATTACAGTAGGCCACTTGCCATTTAAAATTTCTGAGAAAAATTCCCCAAACACTACATATAGGAGTAATACAAATAAAAAATATTATGAATAAACGGGCATATCCGAACTCTGCCACAAAATAAAATTTTACCTGACTTGTATCAATTTGAGGATTACTGAAATGTTCGAACTGTGCCGCAACCATTTAGTTTAATCCTATTAGAGTCATTAGGGTTTATAATAGATAAAATCGGAGGCCCATAGAATTATGTATATTTCTGAAAGGTTTCAAAGATTTCTTGAATTAAATATTTTGAAGAAATCTTGATTGTTTTGATCGATATTTAGGGGATTAGGGGCAGGATGTTGATGCACTTACACTATTGCCTAAAAATCAGGAAGAAGTATTTAATAGTGTTCGTGAATTACATTTACGAACGAACCGAGAAGAGGAATTTTTATTAACAGCAGACCAGGTATTTAAAATTATTGTGTTCTCCCGTTTTTCCAACCTTAATTTTTTATGTAATTCGGATTGTATTTTGATGGATGGGACTTTTAAATACTGTTCAACTTTTTTTTACCAAATGTTTACCATTCATGGTTTTAAAAACGGCTATTACGTACCTCTTGTTTTTTGTTTGCTGCCGGACAAATCAAGTCAAACATATTCAAATTTGTTTTTAATTTTAAGACAAAAATGTAAAGAAGTAGGCTTAAATTTTCAACCTAAAGAAGTCGTAGTAGATTTTGAACTAAGCATTCATAACGCTATATATGAATGTTTTGGCAGAGATCAAATTCTTTTTGGTTGTAAATTTCATCTCTGTCAAGCTTGGTTTCGTAAGATTCAGGAGTTTCATTTGGTACAAGAGTACAGACAGAAAGGTTCTGTAATTGGCGAATACTTAAAAGTACATTTCGGTATTATGTATCTTAGTCCTGAGGAAGTTGTAGAATTTTTTTATAATGAACTACATTTTTTGCTTCCGAATGACGAAAGAGTTATAGAATTCCGAAATTATGTCAATAAAACATATATAACGCAAAATTCGATATTTCCACCACTTATTTGGGCAAATAATGCATCCTTTTTTAAGAGAACAACGAATTCTTGTGAGAGTTTTCATTCGCATTTCGGTGCTTCTTTTTACAAAGCACATCCAAACATTGTTCAATTTACTAGTGTGTTATTGGATTTACAAACGGAGGTATACGCGAAAATTCGTTCGGCAAACCAAAGCCAGAAAAAAACCAAAAAATCTATTAATGTTAAAATTAATTTCATTAATGATCATTTGGATCAATATAGGAAAAATGTTATTTCTCGCTTTATGTTTGTGAAAACGGTTGCATGTAAAAATCTTCCACACGTTTAATTTTTTGTTTTTTTTTATATGTTTATGTATATTGAATATATTTTATTGTAATGTAGATGTAATGTAGATGTAATTTTTTAGAAGTGGCAAATATACGTTGAAAATATATGTATGTTATTAATATTTTCTTATATTGAATTTGAGTACCTAAAGTTCAAGGTAAATTGTTAAATCGGATTAGGCTATTAGACCCCTACTGGTTTGGTAGTTAATCTCCAAAATTTTAAACACTGGCAGAGTTCGAACAACCCGTAATGACTACCTGCATTTTGTGGCAGAGTTCGGATACTCCGGAATAAACTGTGTTGCCTTTCTTTATCAAACTTACTAAAATTTATGTACCTCTATCACTTTTTTTTATTAAAATTAGTACATCCCGTTACCTCTGACCTAAATCGTATATTCTTTAGCATAGCTGCAACTCATTCGTTCAATACAAAATGTACCTTACGGTATACCCTCTTAAAATATATTTTGGTACGTCTATGAAATCTAATTAAATGAATGATTTATTACTCCTTGTCCTCTCTATATAGACTATAAGTGGTTAGTTAATTTACTGTTTTAATGTTTTTATTTTTTGTTATTATATCTTGTTTACTTTAGTATATATTATTTTAATTTTACTCGGTCAAATTATTTTTACATACATATAGCTCACAATCATATCCCCTTATCGGGCTCATTTACTTGTAGGAAATTGTAGGGTGTCGTCATACATTTTTACTGTCGCTCTGATTTCTTTATATATATTGGTCAAAGTCTCTATGTATTACTTTTTTAACCCTTTACCGCTCTCTGGTATGACACCTTTACCAGCAAATTATAGGAGTATGATAAGTAACGTTTTACTTCAGTTACGTCAAAATACTCTATATTCTGTTAATTACTGTCATCTCTACCATAGAAAAAATCGCTTACTCAAAAATATTTGGTCTAAACGTGATATTTCCAGATAGTGGTATTACAGTTGTACCTACCAGTCGCGCATTCAGCGAAAGTTTTTGTTTTGTAAACAGACAATTTAATAGTTTTTAGCAGAATAACGATTATAAATAGTATTTTACTATGATATCTGTTTATTCCATAGTTGTTGTTTTTGGATGTTGATTACTTCAAATAATATGTATTATTGCTACAATTGTTTTAGAAAATAAAAATAATGATTTCTGGACGAAAAAAGTACATTTATGATAATCTAAAAAAATGTTTACACTATTCTCAGTTTCAAGTCCAAATCATCATGCGCTCAGAAAATATTTGTATCTATAAATGTTGTAAAAGTTAGCAGTGAGTTCTCACATAAAGAATTCGTTATTTTTATATTCAATTTTGAATGCTTTTGCTGTGTACTAAATTTTTCTATATAGAACGAATTCTACTAAATAATATGTTTTATTTTAGACTAAGTATGGGTTCCAATAGCCGGTATTGGAGGAAACCCATTAGAGAAAGAGAGTAAGCTGCAGAGTTGTTAGATTTAGAAATTACGGAAGAACGAGCTGAAAACTCTGATCTAAATGGGGATTCAGATGCTGAGGCAAATTTACTTGATGATCCCCAAACTCCAGGCTCTACAAGGGCATATTTTTCATCCGGACTAGTAACTCCTTCTTCATCACGACTCTCGACACCGACACCCCAATCTTCGAGAATAAGAAAAAAATCAAATTGTCATGTTTCATTGCCATCTGAAGACGATTTTGACTATTCCTATTATTTCATCGCAGACAAAACATATGAGCCCGGTGAACCACGATTTTTCCGAGTTGCACAAAATAGCGACAGTGAGGAAGAACAAGAAATTCAAGAAACCCTATTGACGATTTTGATGGCCTGGGAAAAAATAACTGTTGCTCCACAAAAATTTCACTTTCGTTGATGAAATGAGACCAAAAGTTCAGGTAAATATGTGAATACTTTTTCAGTCAATCAATGTATCAAATATTTATTGTTTTTTTAGGTAGATTCTGAGGATAGCCGATAGATTTTTCTGAAATATTTTTCTCAAGAAAATTCTTGGATAGTATTGTTCAGCAATCTAATTTGTATGCCACACAAAATCACAAAAGGCTTGATCTTTCAGTGGAAGAATTGAAGGCACTTATAGGCGTTTTAATAATAATGGGTTTTAATTCTTTGCCACAAATAAGAAAATACTGGTCCAGAAGTCAAAACTTCCACAATAAACGTATCTCCAATGATTTCCCAGAAAAACGATTTTAAAAAAGTTTAAGATTTTTGCATGTATAGACTGTTTCTTATTGTCTGATAGCATGCGAAAAAGTCACAGATGCTAGTCAGGTAGTACACCATAAGCGTCACCGTTCATCTAAGGAATTTATTTACTATTTAATTTTATACCCGATCTGATATATAAAGGTAATATTAATGTAAATTCGGTTAGTTAAAACAACTAACTGACCTTCATACATTTGTAGAGAACATACAATTAAAACAATAAATTATTTTTGAAATAATCTTGTAACGCAACTATTCTGACTGAATATTTCATTAATTGTCTTGAGAATTTGGCGCAGGTCAATTCTTGGAAGACATATTAACAAACCATTTATCAATTCATTCTCCAGATAATTACTTTCTGATTTTCGAAATGTTGATAATAACATTTCCAAGAAACATTACAATAGGGTCCTACTAGGGATTGTCCCAATGACTACTTAGAAATTTTGCAGGTATATACGGTGAAACTTGGTGTCGCCCAAATTTGAATAATTCGTTTTGCTTAGA
Source organism: Galeruca laticollis (assembly GCA_963921935.1). Classification (NCBI taxonomy): domain Eukaryota; kingdom Metazoa; phylum Arthropoda; class Insecta; order Coleoptera; family Chrysomelidae; genus Galeruca; species Galeruca laticollis. Next base: position 56,319,772 of record OY998181.1, read on the forward strand.
GTCGCTTATGTTCCATAAGTGTTAACTGTGTTGTGAAAAATGTCTTCAAGTTTTACCCCAGTAAAGTGTAAGAACGTGCTTAGCTTACAAACGAAGACTGTAGTGTTAAATGCGCATGATGCTGTTGTACATCAAATGCCGGCTGCTACTGATAGAAATATAGTTTCGACATGTTCCAATATGACAGGAGTTAGTGAATCTACTATTTACAGGCTTCTAAGAGAGAGGAAAAATGGAAATATATCTCCACCTAAAAAGTCAACTGGAAGAAAACCATTTGACCTTGATGAACATATGCAAAATACAATAAGACGAAAAGTACATGAATTATATTTTGAATAAGAGATCCCAACCCTTGACATAATTCTAAGAGTGGTGAAGGAGGACGAGAATTTGCCTGACATAGGGCGAAAAACTTTGTGGAAAATATTACACAAATTAAATTTTACTTGGGAGAAGCAGAGTCGCAAATCAGTGCTAATCGACAACGAAGAAATAATATGTTGGAGACGCCAGTATTTACGAGATATCCGAAAATACAGACAGGAGGGAAGACAAATCTATTATTTAGATGAGACATGACTCAATGAAGGACATTCAGTAAAAAAAAATATGGCAGGACAAAAGTATTCAAACCAGTCGTCAAGCTTTCATAGAAGGTTTATCTACTGGACTGAAAACTCCTATCGGTAAAGGTCGCCGACTAATAATAACGGATATTGGATGCAATCAAGGGATCGCTGAAGGTGGTTTACTGGAGTTTCAGTCAACATCAACCAAAGACTATCATGAAGAAATGACTGCAGATGTTTTTGAAGAGTATTTTACACATATGGTCGAATTAATTCCAAATAATGCTGTAATCGTTATGGACAATGCCACTTATCATTCGCGATTAACAGAAAATCTTCCATCTACCTCTTGGAGAAAAGCTGATATTAGAAACTGGTTATTCGTAAAAGATATACCATTTGAAGATGATATGTTGAAAAAATAACTTTTAAAGGTTGCTTCAGATCACAAGCTACAATTTAAAAAGTTTTTTATTGATGAAATGGCCAAGAATCGTGGGATAACAGTGCTTCGTTTGCCGCCATGACAACAATAACTGAAGAGAACTGGAGATATGCTGTGAATCATGTAATTAAAGAGGAAGAGAAAATGTGGGTTTTCGATAACCTCATGGAACAAACTATAGAACCAATAGTGATCTCTCTCGACGAGTCTTCGGATGATTCTTGTATGGCCAGCGAAGAGGATGATACTATAGATTGAATTTTATATTCCCTATAAATGGTATGTTTACTTTACTTAATATACATTAATTCATTGTCAATAAATTTGAATTATGAGAATTAAACTATATTTTCTTTAATTAATTTAATTTAATAAAAATTAAAATGTTACTTGTTAATAGACCTAAACGAATGAATTATATTTCAACTGTAATGTTGACCGAATCTAATTAAATAAGCAAAATGAACTAATATCGTAATCTCCGCCACTGTCGCACTGTTTATCCTTTTGCTGGCATTGTTCAGTTTTATTACCATATTGTATTTTGAGCTGAAACAGGGTTGTACAGATAAACCAATACAGACACCTACTTGTTTTGCATTAGAATTTTAGTATTTACTTGTAAAATTCTTAGGATCACTCTGTAAGAGATACTTTTCTATTTGAATATTTAATGAGGCTACTGTGCTGTCAGACATTGAGAAATAGACTATAAATGCACTCTTGGAACCGACCAAACTATAACATATTATATAAAATTTGCCCAGTTATTGACCATTTCAGCGAGCTGTTTCCTGCTTCTCTTACTCCACACAGAAGTGTAGCAATAGACGAGCGTATGATTGTTTTCAAAGGGAGAAGATCACTGAGGCAATATATGCCTATGAAGCTGATAAAAAAAGGTTTCAAGATATGGGCTATGGCTTGTTCGATGAGTGGATATTTATTGGCATTTGATGTGTACGAAGGTAAAGAAAGTACCCAAAGTGAAAATACTTTAGGGGAACGCGTTATTCTAAAACTAGCTAATCAGTTGGAGCGAAAAGGATTTTGCTTGTACTTAGATAACTTTTTCACCACCATTCCTGTAGCCATTGGTTTCAGTACTTCAATAAATTCCTCCAAGTATTCTAGTTCCATGGCAGAGAAAGTGTTAGTCTTACCCGTTTAGAACTCTAAATGAATTTATGTTCAAATGTATTTTGAAGTCATAAGTATTTGAAATACTAACTACAAAATACCACAGCATCAGGTATGTGAAACACCAATTACAAATTAGATTTTTAAGAAGTAATTGAATTACAAATACCAAAAAAGTATTTGTATCTTAATTACGTATTTTAATTACGAGTACTCTGCTCAAAGGAAGGTAATAATAGACAAAGTAGAAAGAGTTTGTCGTAAAATTGTATGCCGCTTATTTCAGTTAGTATCTTGGAGTGGACGAAAGTACAACGTGCGCTTGCCATGGAGGTGTATTTTAGTACTGTTAGCTCGATCATGGTCGTGTTTCAGGGAGTCGATTGTTTCATAGGTAAGCAGCTCCAGGAAGACTAATGATGTGAGAAGGAAGAATCCTGGACTTCCACGACCAGTAAGGACACCATAAAACAGCGAACTAGTTGGGTATATTGATACTTTGAAAGACATTGAAGAATTTGAAGGAAGGAAGATATAAAATTAGAAAAGTTTATTAAATTTCCAATTTACAGGGACAATCCTTCATTAACAGTGTTTCCATATTTCACTGTTTAGAAAAACTTGTTAGATCATTAGAAAATCATTTTCAGTTTGAAAGCCTCTTTATAAGAATATTAAGAAGAAAATGTCAAGCCATTGTTCTTAGAGATAGCGCTATAATATGAACCAAACTGTAGATTATGTGAAAGCTTTTTGATAATTAATAATGAATAGCAAAACCGTATGATTCACTCAAAAAACATTTCAGTTCACTTAAAATAATCTAAAGACGGAAGCGATTAGCAGTTACCTTAAAATATTTTCCATTCAACAGGTTAAATAACAAACAAACAACATGTATTATTCAAGTAAACATCGCGGTAATCTTTTTGTTAACTTTTGCTGTTTATTTGACTTAAGCTTGAGTCAGAAGTGTATACTGAGAGAAGGTACTTTTGGAAGGTAAATGATTAATCTTATTCTTAGAAATAAATTGTTTTTCAGATCAAACTATAACAATGGGTACGTGAGAGTTTAAAAAAGAAATATCGACCTAGTCATGAAACAGGAAATTTACTGTGCTTTAAGATTTAGTTCCCATTATCCGTATTTTACTCATGCTACTAAATCACTGAATTGTTCGTATAAACCTTTGTATGATGTTATTCATAGTTACTTTAATCGTTGATTTTCCTCCTTGACTTCTATAAATTACTCAAAATAATGCTGGATTTGGCAAGTTGTTTTGCTGAAGAATCTGACTTAATATTCACAACTATAGACAACCAATACCTTAAAACGAGAATAATATTATTTCTATCAAATACACTGGTTCACATTTTTGAAGATAAGTTTTGCATCAATGATAATATTGCACCCATTTTTTAAGACAGCTTATTAGCTACATGCATTAAAACCCAAAGTGGAGGCTAAACTAACACGTTTACTGCGATACCGGTCTCCGGAGACCAGAACCGAAGTTTGTTTCGGTGCGCAACTATTTTTTTCTCATTTTAGCTTCAGTGCGGAATGGTTGGTTTTGATAATATTTATGGTAAAATAACATCATAAATACCTATGAAATCGTCACAGCCTGTATATACCGAAAATTTCAATATAATAGAGGGACCGAGAAAGATTATGCTTACGCCATCTGCCGTGAAAAAACACAAACAAAGTGATGTAAACACTATTAGTTGTGTATGGTTTTGTATAATCAACGTTTTTGAATGTTCATTTTTTTAAACTGATATTAAACGTTTGTGATGTCTTCATCAAAAGTATCTTACTGTATTCGTGGCTGTTCAAATATGCCGTATAAAAATACTACGCAGTTGAAATATTATAGTTCCCCCGAAAGTTCATTGAACATTGCGTGGACAATCTTAAAACGTCAAAAATGGATGAATGCAGTAAAAAACGATATGTAAGTAAAATGTTCTAATTAAAAAAAAATTTATTAACTATTATTTTGTGTATAATCAATATGAAACTACAATTGGCAGCTATTAGAAAAGTTCAATTTTTTTCCACAAATAAAAGATTATTATCGAGAGAATAAAATGTTGTTTTCTGTACGATTTCATTGATTATATAACATAAAAAGTTTGTTATGTGTTTGCTGACTTTAATATTATATAAAAGTTTAAATAATTAAATACTATTAAGAGAAAGAAAGTAAACATTTGTAAAAAACGAATACCTTCAAGTTTTTTAATTACATTTCAGAAAACATGGGAAAGATTGGGAACCAAATAAAAATACTAGAATTTGCAGTGCTCATTTTGTCAATAATCAAAAATCAGATAATCCCCTACACCCATCTTACGACAATTTTCCTGGCAAAGAAAATAAAGAGATATATAGGTTGTTTATTACACTGTTTACATCACAATGTTTTTCTTATTTAACCCCAGGACGCTTTACTTTCGGCAGAAGTGCTGCCTCTCGATCCCCATAGTGACGAGGAAGTAAGAATTAGTGAAAATTGTCCCAATCCCCAAAAATACTTTTTTTTTAACCTTAAAACGGACGATATTACAATGAAACTAGGATTGAATCATCATCCTACTAATAAAAGCGGTTTAAATAATTAAATACTATTAAGTGAAAGAAAGTGAACATTTGTACAAAACGAATAACTCCAAGTTTTTTAATTACATTTCAGAAAACATCGGAAGGATTGGGAACCAAATAAAAATTTGCAGTGCTCATTTTGTCAATAATCAAAAATCAGATAATCCCCAACATCCATCTTACAACAATTTTTCCTGGCAAAGAAAATAAAGAGATATATTCATTTTGTGCATTCTGTATGTTATTTATTACACTGTTTACATCGCAATGTTTTTCTGATTTAACACCAGAGCGCTCTACTTTCGGCAGAAGTGCTGCCTCTATAGTTCGGTCCCGAACCCTATAATCCGTGACCGACGACCTATTCCGCACAGAAAATATAAAACAATTATTGTGGTACGGTATCTCTATGCGGAGAACTATATCTAACTAAATGGGAAATCATGTAAATTCTTGTATTTTCATCAGTTCCGTTTGTGTACTGTTTGAAGTAGCCACATTTTTTGTTTTATTATGCCCCCCTATCAGAGCTACTACTACAGCTCGCCTTCCAGTTCCAGGGTTCTAATGAACTCTACTATTTGGGACGGCTTCAACGAGGTTAGATCCTCACTCTTACAAGTTTCTTGTCCGAAGCATTTCTTGCGTTAGCTTGCAATGGCGAGGTATTCTAGAACTAGGTGATCCGGAGTTTCATCCTCCTCCCCACAGAATCTACACTCGTCAATTTCCGCTAGAACTATTCTCATTAGGTGCTTCCTAAGGCGGCAGTGTCCTGTAAGAAATCCCGTGAGGAGATGTAGCTTATTTTTGCTGAGGTCCAAATGTTTTTTGGATCTAGCAGTGTCAAAAATCAGCAATAACTTTTTGGAATGTTCCAGCCCGGGAAGGCACCGCCAGAGTGCTTCTCTTTCGGTTTCCTCTTTCTTCCGAAACTATTTCTTATAGGAGCATTTTCCTACACTACAGAAAAGCTCCGGGCCAATAAAGGGCGTTTGTGCTCCTTTCCTGGCAATCGTATTGGCCTCTTCATTTCCCTTAATTCCCGAGTGGCCAGGAACCCAGACTAAAGAGACCCTGTTATTCTTGCCTAATTCATCAAGTTTTCTTCGGCACTCCCATGCCAACTTTGAGTCAATGACATGGGATCTCAATGCTTTGATAGCTGCTTGACTATACTCCAGCGCCTGCTCCAGAGGTGGTTTTTGAACCATCCGTATACCATCTAATATTGTTTTCATTGAAAGTTTGGGTGGTGTATTCCCTTTCCCAGTCTCTCCTTTTATTTAGCATCGTAGTGAAATTCTTTTCGATACTTACTTTCTTGATCATTTCGTGACTGGGAAGATTCGCTGATGAGATGTATTTTGTTGGAGAGGACCAGGCTACCTGATTTTTAATACTCTCATTGCCAGAACCTTACTTAGATATTCTAAGAATTGCCTCTTGGGCAGTACTTTCTATCACCAGATGTAGATGTGTGAGATCTGTAATGATCTCAAGTGCCCTAGTTGGACACGTTCTCATAGCTCCAGTGATGCACACACAGGCAAGCCTTTGAACTTTGTCGAGAATCTTCCACGTATTGTACTGACTTGATTTTGTATGCCAAACTATTGCCCCATACGTAATTGATGGTCTCACAATCATGGCGTACATCCATCGCAGTATTTTTGGGTTCTAGCACTACCTTTTACCAGCTAGATTTCTGCACGCCATCAAAGCTGCTGTTGCTTTACTAGCAGTTATTTCAACATGCTTATTCCACAGAAGCTTACTGTCTAGGGTTATCCCTAGATATTTAACTTCTGATTTCCATTCTATGATTTCTCCGTTTAAAGATAGGGGTTTCATGGCTGGAAGTGTTCTTGTAAATGGAATTACTAAGGTCTTGTTTGGGTTAATGTTTAGCCCCACTGACAAGCCCCATTTCTCAATGATTCTAAGGCCCTTCTGTAATAAATCACACAAGGTGCTCTCGAACTTGCCTCTAACTATTACAACTATGTCATCAGCATAGCCCATACATTCGAAGCCAAGCTCCGTTAGCCTGTAGAGCAACTTATCTACTCTACCTCTTTTAAGCTTTATCTTTCCCGTTGGAGGTTTCTTCGGGGGGGGGGGTGGAGGTGTTTTGGGCGATGAATAACCTGCTTCCTGGCCTCTTCGGGGGATATGCCCTGATTGAGGAGTCGCCGGTATTTCCGCACCCCTACTCCACTGAGGCTTTTCTCAGTGGGTGGTCTATGCCGCCCAGTTCTCCCAGTATCCGGAGGTCGAACGGCATACGACCTTTGTGCCGTTTGGCCTTTTTTCCCTCTGTGAGGTGCCTGGATGAAGAGGTGGAGGTTTTCTCCACTACTTTTCCGATGGAAGTTTTACTTTTTCTTTCTCTTTTCTTAAATAGTCCCACTAGAAGCTAGGGTCATTACGGTCCACCACTGCAGAGCCCCGCATGCAGAGGTAAGGGGTTCAATACAATGGAGTTCCCCCCGGTGCTCCAATATCGAAACCAGTAAGGACTATTCTTCTATAGCAACGCATTCTTCGGTCTGGTTTCCCACCATGACTAGGTTTTTAATGAGGTTGTCTCCATTTGGTCCAGGCAGTAAAGCCAAGACCCCCCCTCCCACTGGCCCGCGAGACTTGACCACAGATGCCCAGGAGACATTAGTATAACAGATGATTTCGAGGTAAGCTCGAAATTTCACCCGGCATCGTAACCCTGTGGGCAATCCCTTAGCCACGATACTACAGCTGGGACAGGTAAAGTTGGTCCGCTGTAGGGTATTCGAGGGCTGCCCGTTGAGTTTTTAGACACAACGAGCCCCCAGGTATTTCCCCGCATACCTCCTCCTCATATAAAATCATCTCAGAGGCCTTTCTCCTACCCGCCTCCTAGAGACGCGCCGGGTCGGTGCTTCATCCCCTCCACATCAATAAATACCCCGACGAACAGCGACGAACTACGTACATACCTATTGATGTGGACCCGGTCCCTCTCGGGTAAAAAAAATTATGAAAATGATGCAAAATATACAAAATAGTGAGACGTCCACAGAAGTTACGAATGGGCCTGGACAAAATGAAGAAATTATTGAATCGGAATTATCAGAGGATGAAGGGCCAACAGACAGTGCTGGACCAAGCAAAATATGTAAGAATGTCACCAGTGAAGAATAATTTTCGGACTTTGGAAGTGATGATGTCATGAAAGATAAGGAGTATTCACCATACTCGTTATCAGGTTCTTCTGGAAATCTTTGGCAAATTATTATTGAAGAGACCAATAGAATCGCTCAACAAAGTTTAACAGGGTGTAGAGCTTCAAAGTCCAGATTACACGTTTGGGTAGACTCTGACAAAAATGAACTGAAGCGTTTTTTTTCAATTGATGGGTTTTTACTCGTTTCCTTCACTCAAGGGTTATTGGTCCAAAAATTCTATGTTAAGAATCGAGTTTATAGCAATTAACTGTCTCGACCCTTACTTCGTGGAATCTATTCAGATTAGTGTTTTAAATGAAACTCACTGTTTCTTGCTAATTCCACAGTATAATGAAAATACAATGCCTCTTACTTCGGTGTCTACATTTTTGCAACAACGAAGATACATTCTTAGACGTTAGCTATAGGTTGCACAAATTCAAAACAGCATTCGGATTACTTAATACAAACTTTCAAATTGTTTTAACGCCTGGTAGGATTCTCGTTATTCATGAGTCTATGGTTTAGAGGGCGATAACAATTCCGTCAACATATACCAAATAAAACACACAAATACGGAATCAAAATGTATAAGTTGTGCTCTGTTGACGGATACATAATCCAGGTTATTGTTTATACTGGCAAAAATTAAAAACTTGAAAGACAACAGCATTCAAAAACGATGGTACTAGAACTTTTAAAATCTGTAGAAGCTAAAGGACATTATCTTTTTGAAGATAACATTTACAGTAGCTTTCCTCTGGCTAAGAAACTTTTCGAGGAAAAAATTGTTTACTGTGGAACACTTCGTGCGAACCGAAAGGTCATTTTCAAAAAAAAGGAGAGACGTATGAACAGCAAAATGGGTGCCTTAAAATAATAAAATGGATTGATAAAAGATCAGTTTTGATGTTAAATACAGATCCTACGCACACCAGCGATGTACAAGAGACTGGAAGGAAATCCAGAAAAGGCGAACAAATTGTAAAACCTAAGTGTATTATAGACTACAATAAAACTAAATAAACTACTCTAAAGATTAAAACTAATTTTAGCAGTAAGTAAAACTCAAAATCAGTACTACAGCATATATTAGTAAAAGGTGAAGAAGGGCAACTGAGCCATCATCAGGCCTGTAAAAGGTATCAAGATAGAAAAATAGGAATTCACAACATGTCGAATTACCTTAATGTACATCAATCCATATATAAATAATTGAAAGAGAAAGCCGTCAAATGTCCGTAGCATCCAGTAAACTCAGAACTATGTCAGTAGACAATAACTACTGTAGGGGAAATCATCAACTAGTAATGAAAAAATCCTCATTACTATGGAAAACGTCGAGCACAATAAAATAAAATTAAACAAAACAAAACAGGACAACATTAAGAAAAGTCATAAAAAATTTTGGTAAAAGTATAAAAGAAAAGAAAACAAAACTGGACATCCTCGTATGACAGAATATGTCCGAAGTCCCATTATTGTATGGCTTACCTAAGATCCACAAATCTGACATAGCCATTAGACCAGTCGTCAGTTTCACTAATTCCCCTACTTTCAAATTATCTTCTTTCCTGAATGATATACTTCGTCTTCTTACTTCTTTCCAAAATCAGTTTTCCATAAAAAACTCAGTTGACTTATCTGACAGAATTAAAGACTTTTCTATACCTAACGATTCCTTCTTAATCTCTCTAGATGTCAAAAACTTATTTCCTAGCATACTCCCTGATGAGTGTATTATGCTGATCAGAGAGTTACTTTTTGCTAATCATATCGACACTTTTTTGATTTTGGATATTTCTTATGTTCTTGGTCTTGCCTTGGAGCATAATTTTTTTGAATTTAACAATAACTTTTTTAGACAATGCACGGGTTTGGCTCTGGGTAGCTGTTTATCTCCCTTTTTGGCGGACGTATTTATGAATAACCTAGAGAGAATTTTCTTGAATAACCCAAATTTCGTAGATTCAATTTTGTTCTATTACTGTTTTCGTGTAGATGGACTGTAACTATGCACTGGATACCTTTTACTATATTTATTAATAACACAAAGTAACAGAATAGCATATTTTAATGAACATTTTAAGTAATGACATGACATGATAAGTGATGACATACGATGGGGTTGACTAAGCATGCCCCCGGCCTTGAAAGTTCTAGGCTAGCTTTCAATGGAAAGAGGACAAAGTCTGGTCACTGCACGGGTAACTCCACTATCCGCAGTTTTCACTGAGGCAACGCGATTAACACCGTCCTTGCCTGGTATTAGTTTAACGATCCGTCCCAAACGCCATCTTGTGGGTGGCATGTTATTATCTCTTATCAGGACTAATTGTCCAATATCTAGGCTTCCAGAAGACTTTTTCCATTTGCATCTCTGTTGTAGCTCGTTGACGTATTCTCGGCTCCATCTAGTCCAGAAATGCTCGAACATTTTTTGTAAAAGCTGATATTGGCTCAGTCGGTTTTCCTTGATATTGCTGATTGGCAATTGCTTCCATTGGTCTTCCAATTAGAAAGTGGGAGGGAGAGAGACAGGCCAAATCGTCAGGATCAGCGGTTAAAGCAGTAAGAGGACGAGAAACAAGGCTCACTATTCTTCCCGCGGCTTATCCAGCGCGAACAAACAATATGATTCAAACAAAGTGAAAGTTGTGTATTTCAATTGCAAAAGAGATCACAGTCTCTTTTATTGTTCAGACTTCTTAAAATTAGGAACAAAGGATCGTGTCAATAAAGTTAGGGAATTAAACCTTTGTCTGAACTGCCTGAAGCGAAGCCACCTTGCCAAGGACTGCAATTGGTCCGGGTGTAAGATTTGCGGATCAAAACATAATACAATCCTACATGACCATGGTAGAGAACAGGCGGGAACGGCATGGCATGTGTGTCAAGAAAGCGAAAATGCACAATTAGAAACTAATATTGCAAGCGTTACTAATTGTGGCATAGCAACCATTCAGCAGACGATATTATCCACAGCTAAGGTAAAGGCATTTGGCAAAAACAATAGCTTTTTGGTAGTCCGAGCACTGTTAGATTGCGGATCGCAATCTAGTTTTATTACTGCAAATTTATGCGAAAAATTAAACTTAGAAAAGACAAAGACGAATTTATCTGTCTCCGGTATAAGCGAAAAAATTTCATATGTTAAACATAAATGCGATTTGAAAATTCAGTCAGTGAATAATGATCTTGCACTTAATATATCTTATTTTGTCCTAGATAAAATAACTTCCGACTTACCCGAAATATCCATTGATATGGAAAAATTACAGATTCCTGTAAACATTGAGCTAGCCGACTCAGATTTCTATTCTCCGTTACCTATCGATATATTACTAGGGGCAGACATTTTTTGGCTACTTTTAAGCGTGGGTCAAATTAATATAGGGTTTTCTAGCCCTGTCTTACACAACATCCATCTTGGCTGGGTAGTTGCGGGCGGGCTGCAGTTATCAAACAGTACGAAATCTCGTTGTAACTTTTCCAGAAACGTCGACATCCAGGAACAGCTTTCCAAATTTTGGGAAGTTGAGGAGATTGAAGTAAAGAAATTACTCTCGATTGAAGAGCAAGCATGTGAGGACAGTTTCGTAAGGGACGTATATATAAATGAAGAGGGTGGATACGTGGTATCATTGCCTTTTAAAAAACCATCAAAGTTGCTAGGTAATTCGCGTGACTTAGCGTTTAAACGTTTTTTGTCATTAGAACGCAAGCTCGTGGCTAATGATAAGTTAAGAAAATTATACACAGATTTTCTGGAAGTTTATGAGCAGCTAGGCCATATGTTTCAAGTAAAATCCGAAGACGACAGCAACAGCGGCTATTTCATGCCTCATCACGGTGTATTAAAGGAGTCAAGCAATACTACTAAGTTGCCTGTTGTCTTTAAAGCGTCTAGTCCAAATACTACAGGACTATCGTTGAACGACATTCAAATGTCTGGTCCAACAATTCAACAGGACTTGTTATCCATTATATTACGTTTTCGCGCACGAAACATTGTCTTGTCGAGTGACATTAAAATGATGCACCGACAGGTATTTATCAATCCTGAACAGCCTCATTTACAAAAAAATATGTTGGCGTTCCAATCCTGATGATGAAGTTAAAACGTTTCAGTTGAATACGGTTACTTACGGAACCACCGCCGCTAGTTTTTTAGCTATACGTTGTTTTTTCGAGGTTGCAAAATAATGCGAGGGCGATTTTCCATTAATTGCGAACATAATTCGAAACGATATATACGTAGATGATCTATTAACATGCGTAGATACTCGACAAGGAGCCGAATACATATGTAGTAACATTAATGAAATTTTATTTAAACGTGGGTTTGAATTAAGAAAATGGAATTCAAATGATCAGTACGTTATCCACAATTTAGAATCCGGCTCGAAGGGCCATTTTTTCGTGTAGATGGACTGTAACTATGCACTGGATACCTTTTACTATATTTATTAATAACACAAAGTAACAGAAAAGCATATTATAATGAACATTTTAACTAATGACATGACATGATAAGTGATGACATACGATGGGGTTGACTAAACAATCACAGATATGTGGACGATTTTGTTGTCCTTTTTCGAGGTAGTCATTCAGATGCTTATTCCTTTCTTGATTTTTTAAATACTGTTCACCCACGAATTAGCTTCACTATTGAGTTTGAGGTTGATAATTGCTTACCGTTCTTGGATTTACTCATCATGCGCAACATTCATACCTCTAGTTTTCAATTTGATATATATAGAAAACCTACCACAACTGACTATCATTCAAACCATCCCTCGTTCCATAAATATGCAGCTTTATATTTCTTTCTTACTAGAGCATTCAAAATACCTCTTTCATATTCTTCTTTCAATAGGGAAATAAGTATTATTAAACAGATAGCATTAAACAACAATTTTCCTTTACACGTTTTCAATAAGATTTTTAACAAACTTTACACTAAGTTTAGACAGAGTTTTTACACTTCTATATCACCATCTCAGGACCATTCATTTTCAGGTACCTTGAATTTCGTGGGTCCATTATCCTATAAAATTTCCAGCATTTTTAGAAAACATAGTGTTCAAGTCGCCTTAAAAACCAATTATAACTTGGGTCAATTTTTTATCAACACTAAGGATGAGGTACCTTTATTCCATAGGTCAGGGGTTTATCAGCTGCCTTGTGGTTCTTGCAATGCCGTATATGTGGGCCAGTCTGGACGCAGGTTAGAGTTTCGGTTGAAGGAACATCAATATTATATCAAAAGATATATGAACACAGACATATATAATACTCTTTCATCATTTGCAAACCATATTTTATCGAAACTACATGATTTTAATTTTCAGGAAGTCAGAATTTTACATCGGTGTGTGAAGGGTGTTCGACTTAACCTTTTAGAGATGTCTGAAATACGTCGCATATATTACGATCCTTCGATCTTATGTCTGAACGAACAATTACAACCTTTAGAAAACTATTTATTCCTTAACTTTTGAAGCTCTTAGTTTGATAACACATAGTTTGTTTATTAGTCAACTTCAATTACGTTCTTTCTTCTTTCATAATTTCTGTCATTTTACTGATTCTTCTTTTATACAAATAAATCCCTACTATAGATTTCAGACATTCACAATTATTTTACACTTTTGATATTGACTTTTAGTGCTATGCTTGAATTGTTATTTTCATTCAAGGTTATCATTTCATAAATTTTAACTTATGTGTCACGACTTATTAGAATATTTTTGGCAATTTATGTTTATTCTTCTTTTTCTTAATTGTCGTTGCTTAATCTAGTTTTTACAATTACTTTATGATATTGTTATAAGACTTTGTGCTCTTACATCATACTGCGTTTTCGATAATTTCTTTACATGATAGTTACTATGTCTCATTCATCTCTGTTTTGAAAGATTGTTCATTTTGTTATTGAGGGCCGTCATTGGTCCTTGTCATTTGTCAGTTCTCCGACCATATTGTCTATTTGGGATTTACTGAGTTATTGTGCTTAGTGCTCTAACACACTACAATACTGGACTTTTGACTTCGGACATATTCTGTCATACGACGATGTCCAGTTTTGTTTTCTTTTCTTTTATACTTTGACCATCATTTTTTATGACTTTTCTTAATGTTGTCCTGTTTTGTTTTCTTCCATTTTATTTTATTGTGCTCGACGTTTTCCATAGTAATGAGAATTTTTTCATTACTAGTTTTATTGATGATTTCCCCTACAGTAAATCCCCATATTGTCTACTGACATAGTTCTGAGTTTACTGGATGTCACGGACATGTGACGGCTTTCTCTTTCAATTATTTACATATGGATTGATGTACATTAAGGTAATTCCTATTTTTCTATATTGATTGGACTTTTTCTTACGGTATTATTTAAAAGGTGTTGTTTACAAAACGCAACCGAACTCTTTAGAAGATCTTCGCCACCGAATAACTGTGGCATGTGGTGAAATAACTCCTGTTATGCTACAAAATGTTCGGAACAGTGTTGAACAAAGTTTGTATTATTGTTTGGGAGTAAACGAATCACAATTTGAACATATTTGAACTTTAATTAAAACTTTTCTGACAACTTTTTTTTTATTTCTTTCACTCACATTTCCAGCTGGCTTTTGTCATTAATTTCAACACTTAACACAAAAATGTTAACATGTCTTTAAAGAGAATCGAAATACCTTTCAAATTATGTGCCACTCGACACCTCATGCCATTAAAGATTCTCGAAGGGGTAGTCACCCCTTTTAGGGCGATGACCGTACAGCCATGAGTTAACTATCAAAAGTTGTCTCCCTCGAAAATAAAATCGACGTATCTCAGGGTTTGCCGCAAAAACCTCCCCCGCCAACAATATTTGAGGTGGACTGTTTCTAATGCGCCACCCTGTATATAATTTAAGCGTTTGTTCTCGTGCGTCTTTTTCTCGAAAAAAAATATAGTTGTTCTTCGCTAATTGACTCCAAGCTTGTCGACTATTACTGACCATTTAACCAGGAGCAGTGTTTATTTATCACAATATGCCTCACAACAAAACACAAATAAGACTACGTAGAATCCGTTTGAGCAGTATCGCAAACTGAGATCCTACAAAATACACTAAAACACCATTAACGAATCATCAAATATTTCTATATCTTTTCCAGAAAATTAATTTCTATGAACCAAATTAAGCCCTTTCTACCACTAATTAGCGACTCCAATTTTCACTATTCTTCGTAACATTTAATTGTTATGTTATTCTTTAAATAGTTCTTAATTTGTCTTTCTATAGAATACAGTGATATTGCCATATTTCAAATGTCTCCGGTTTTTATTGATTGCCTCTGTTATTAAGAATAAAGATCTAAGTTCCGATAGCATTCAGGTGTTAACTGAGTATAAAAGAAACAAATGGAAAACATAAAGTCTTTGTCCCTATAGGCAATGACAGATCAGGGACCACATAACAAGTCCAAAATCTCATTTCTGCCAGGTAATTTATTTTATAGATATTCATTTATAGTATTTTTAATTTCCCATTCAATAGAATGTTATTTTATTTTCCTATTCAAGTATGTCAAGTAATTTAAAACTTTATACACTTTATATATATATATATATATATATATATATATATATATTATATATATATATATATATTATAATTGTTTATTTTATTATAGTATTTATTATATTTAATTTTATATTTACCTTAGCAAGCTCATAGTTCCTGTCGGAGGCATGAAAACTCTATCTCTCTTTGAGTTCAGGAAATATACTGTATTATTTTTTTAATTTTATAGAATTACAATATTTTATAATAATAATTCAATAATAAAATTTAATAAAGGATTCAAAATAATGTTTATGTTTAATTTAACTGAATGAATTAAAAAAAATTTGGTGCGCCTATGGAATAGATAGAGGACTCTTACCGTTTTTAAAAGGCATGGAGTAATAAATCACTCATTTTGGCCGGAACCATAGGCGAACCACATTTAGTCATTTAAAAAAAGTTAAGGCTTCTAAAATTATCTCATTACCGAAAATAACCGTTTTGTAATATTATTTAAAATGAAATTTCAAATTATCAATAATATAATAAACTGTGGATTATATCACTGACATCAATTTTCCAGATAATTTATTATTATGTATAAAAGGGCGTAGACGAGTCCCTCCACTAAGCTCCAGGTAGTTATAATCCTACATATGATAAATAATAAAATAAATGTTAATAACAATTTTATACAAATAAATATCTATTTCCAAACCAACCCCATTTGCCGATTATTTCACCCAATTAGCAGGTAATTGAAGAAACTTGACAAACAGGTAGCTCAAAAATGGTTTTATTATTGTGAAATATAGTCTTTTCAGTTCTAAGAAAATGCCCCCATAATACAATGTACTTACTAGAACTTTTCAACTATAAAAGTAGCGGGAAGGTTGAATATTTTCAATTTACAGTTCATCTGTTCTGGAGAAACTGCTGTGTTGATTGATTTCCCCATTATTACTGTTATTTGTTATTATTTTTTACCGTTATTGTTAACTGGTGTTTATTTTTGTTCATCTATACAAGTTCTCTTCTCATCACACGAGACAAACACCTAACTACACCTTCCAAATATATAGTGTTCCAACCAAATTCGACCAGATATGAACAAAAAAATCTGATATTAAATAGCTATTCCTCGTTGAAGAACGAAGAAATTAGAAGAAAAATCATTAATTTTACAGGAAGTGTTGATGAAACTGTGGAGATTACTGCAACAATTATGGGTGTTTCAAAAACAACAATTTATAATTTAATGAAGGAAAAAAAAATGGAAACATCACAGCCCCAGCAAAGTCCCCAGGCCGACCCAAACTTGAAATGGATGACGACTTGAAGAATGGAATAAGGCGTGAGGTGCATGCTTTTTTCTTTAGAAAAGAGATCCCAACTCTCTCCAAAATTATGGCTTCGGTTCAAGAAGATTCAGATTTTCCGAAAATGTCTCGAAGTACATTATGGAAAATTTTGAAGGAACTTGGATTTGAATATAAAAAAATTATCGGAACGCAATGTTGATTGATAGATACGACATTGTCATTTGGAGGAGGAGGAGTTATTTGCGCAATATTCGGAAAGCAAGACTAGATCAAAAACGAATTTATTATTTGGATGAGACTTGGTTAAATAAAGGTCATACTGTTTCAATGTTTTGGCAAGACACGAATGTCAAAGGTTGGAGGCAGGCAGCTCTTGAAGGGTGGTCAACAGGCCTCAATCCACCAGCAGGAAAAGGACGTCGACTCATCATTACTCATATCGGAAGTGCCGAAGGTTTTGTTGAAGGTGGATTGTTGTGCTTTGAGTCAAAGCAAATCGGAGATTATCATGAAGATATGGATGCAGACGTTTTCGAAGAATATTTCTCACAAATGTTAGATCTAATTCCAACGGGCTCAGTCATTGTTATGGATAACGCAAGTTATCACTCCAGGTTAGTGGAGAAATTACCTTCAACTGCATGGCGTAAACAAGATATCCACGATTGGCTAACCTCGAAAAATATTGAATGCCCAGATAACCCGCTGAAAAATGAGCTCTGGCCAATTCACATAAACACAAATATAGTAGATACGTTGTAGATCAAATGGCATCAGCGCGTGGTATAACGGTGCTGAGGCTTCCTCCTTATCACTGTCAACTCAATCCCATAGAATTAATATGGGCCCAAGTGAAAGGGGCAGTTTCAAGAAAGAATACGATATTCAAAATGAGTGACGTAAAAGTTTTATTCGAAGACGCGTTAGGTAACGTAACCAAAGAAAGCTGGAAGAAATGTGTTGAACACGTGATACAAGAAGAACTAAATATGTGGGAAATGGATCATATAAGTGAACAGATGATTGAACCATTTATAATCAATGTTAATAATGGAAGCTCAATAGAATCGTCTGATTCTGATATATAGACTAGTTTTTGTGTTAGTTATTACTATTATTTGTTAGACTTTTTTCTATAAATATTACATTAATTCGTACTTTATTCCTGCATTTTTCTTTTTTCCTCTCCTATTGTAAACGGTATATTAGTAGTAAAGTTGATACCTAGTGCAAAAAAATTTGCTATTTTTTATATAATATTTTATGTTTATTGTTTATTCATAGGAACACAAAAAAATGTGCTTTTGTTGAATCGATATTGTGAACTCTTTTCAATAGTTTTCGTAATTATAATTTCATAGTGTCTTCATATTCATATACCAAGTTTGTTTTGTCCTGATTGCACGCCTCTGAGGATTAAATTGTTCATTTGTTCATTCAAATACAATAGAGCGACCCTTTCAATACAATAGGCGACCCAACCGAATACAGAGTTACGGGGTGTCTACTTGAAATTCGTAACAAATGAGAAATTTTAGTACAAAATTAGATAAACTTCGGAGATATTTTATTATACACCCTGTATCGGTTTTGCATACCTAATGAGCTTTTATTACTCCATGCCTTTTGGAAACGGACTATAAACTTTTAGCAACAACAAAAACAAAGTAAGATCACATAATATAGAATCTAAAGAATTCAGAACTAAAATTGGATGTGTGTTGAGTCCTTTACTATTTTCCATAGTAATAGATCAAGCAATAAAAAGTGTAGAAGATCAATAAAATTAATGATGTAACATTACTATAGAACCCCTATTCGCCAATGATATGGTACTGTTTACCTAATCCGAAGACAGACTACAACATAATATAGATATATACCTACCAAAAAAACTAAGGAAAATAAATATGGATCTCAACATTGGAAAATGTTAATCCGTGTTTTAGTTTTCGAAGAAAAGAAGACATAAGATAACAATCGAAGAACAAGTACTAGAAAAGGTAACAAGTTACAAGTATCTAGGAACGTTCATAGATGAATAAGCGAAAATCGACGAATAAATAAGATGAGTTAAAAAACATTGAAATAACTTTTGACTCCAATGGTGGCCGCAGTGAAAACAAATATTTAAAAATCTTTCCCCTTCATTAATTTCATCATCTAAATATTTATCTAGTTCCAAAATTAAAAATCTTCTTTCTACTTCTCTTACCATATGTCGCATGTTTCCTATTGTTTGTCTAAAAATAATTTAATGATACACAAGCTTTTATCTATTTCTTATATATATCGAAAAGTGAATGAAATTCTAATTGGGCCTCATTATATATTTCTATTTGTGCTTTAATATTCATTTTCAAGGTTATTAGAGAATGAAAAATTGCGAATTAAACTACGAGGCACCGTAACGTATCTCAATAGCCCGTTATTTTTCTCTTAAGTGGAGAATGCTGTGATAATAAATGCTAAGAATAAGCTATTAGAAAATTCAAGCCCGTATGTGGACGAATAGATAGTCATCAAAAATATATTTTAATTTGTATGCAGAAGCACACTACAGAATAAGTAGACAAGAAAAGAATCATGAAAAACCTTGATGAATTTATAATGTTGAACTCTATGCTCTGTTTAAAAACCCCGATAAACTTTACACCTTGTTAACATACCTAGACAATATAAGAAATGTTATTGAAGTTTGAATATGTCAAGTTGTAAAAGTTATGCTTCAAAATTGACCGTAATAACTGATGAACAAGATATAGCTGTTATCAAAACAACTTTATAAATTATTCATTTTTTGTCCAGCTCACGACGATTAGACAGACAGTTAATATATTAATTAATATTATATTCGTGATACTACATATATTAATTCATATCTAACATTGATTAATCATTATACAATATACATATGTTGGTGTTTCAATTTTGGTCATTAGAGATTTATATCCCAAACCCAATAAGGTTGAGTAGTATTTGTATTATTTTTTAATTGCGTATGTGTAGACGTAACTCTAATAGTGATAGGTACTAGACATTATGTCGCTCTAGTGTTGACATTATTTCCAAATTAACATTTGTCTGAGATTTCGTTCAATTTTTATTATAACAATGAATGAACGCAGGCAAAAACAACAAACACAGTATTATGGATTATATGGATATGATAAGGTATATTATTTGGTCCCAGTTAAAAAGAGCTCTTTTAGCATGAATTACCCATGAATCTCTTTGTTGTTGTTGTTTACATATCACGCGATATTATTCCTACATCTTCTTTGTTATTTACTATGGGTCGAAAGGTTCAGGCATGGGGGCTATATGCGTCTCCGTGTCGATCTTGGTTGTTGTCCTGAAAACTCGGGATCTTCCAATTGAATGCACAAATGAGCGTTTGGTTTCCCTGTTGAAATCCGTTGTTTTGTGTTTTCCCATGCTTCGATTAACATATTTGCTCACAATTTTCACATCCTTATTTGGTTATACCATGCTGAAGACGGCAAATGAGCTAGAGACATGCACGTCCGCGGTTACCAATCAGTTTCAGTAGCCCTTTCTCTTTTAGCGTGAATTACCCATCACACGATATTATTCCTACATCTTCTTTGTTATTTACTATGGGTCGGAAGGTTCAGGCAGGAGGGCGCTATATCTTGGTTATTGTCCTGAAAACTCGGGATCTTCCAATTGAAGGTACAAATGAGCGTTTGGTTTCCCTGTTGAAATCCGTTGTTTTGTGTGTTTCCCATGTTTCGATTAACATATTTGCTCCCAATTTTCACATCCTTATTTGGTTATACCGTGCTGAAGACGGCAAATGAGCTAAAAACATGCACGTCCGCGGTTACCACTCAGTTTCAGTAGCCCTTTCTCTTTTAGCGTGAATTACCCATCACACGATATTATTCCTACATCTTCTTTGTTATTTACTATGGGTCGGAAGGTTCAGGCAGGAGGGGGCTATATCTTGGTTATTCTCCTGAAAACTCGGGATCTTCCAATTGAAGGTACAAATGAGCGTTTGGTTTCCCTGTTGAAATCCGTTGTTTTGTGTGTTTCCCATGTTTCGATTAACATATTTGCTCCCAATTTTCACATCCTTATTTGGTTATGCCGTGCTGAAGACGGCAAATGAGCTAAAAACATGCACGTCCGCGGTTACCACTCAGTTTCAGTAGCCCTTTCTCTTTTAGCGTGAATTACCCATCACACGATATTATTCCTACATCTTCTTTGTTATTTACTATGGGTCGGAAGGTTTAGGCAGGAGGGGGCTATATCTTGGTTATTGTCCTGAAAACTCGGGATCTTCCAATTGAAGGTACAAATGAGCGTTTGGTTTCCCTGTTGAAATCCGTTGTTTTGTGTGTTTCCCATGTTTCGATTAACATCTTTGCTCCCAATTTTCACATCCTTATTTGGTTATACCGTGCTGAAGACGGCAAATGAGCTAGAAACATGCATGTCCGCGATTACCACTCTGTTTCAGTAGCCCTTTCTCTTTTAGCGTGAATTACCCATGAATCTATTTGTTGTTGTTAGAACGGAATTTGTAAGCACGATAGAAGGCGTATTTTTGGACGGATCGAAACCAAACTCGCTACAAAAATCAATTGGTACAAAAACTTGGACGAGTTCGTTAATGAGCCAAATTCAAATTTAAAAAAAAATCGTATTTCCTTTGTTGTCCATTTGACGCAAAAACGTTACTGAGATTTTTCATAGACCTTAACACGTTCTACAACTTTTATACCTAACATTTTTCTCTAAAACGTACATTAAAACATTTATTTAAAAAAATTCACAAATTTACTAGAATGTTTGTATTATTTGTTTTGGACTTGGGTTTTTTGTACATCTCAAAATATAACTTTTGTATCTAATTTTTTTTTATTTGATGTAAAAATGCTACTTGAAATATTTTCTTTTTTTTATATCCTTTGGAGTTTTATATCTTCCCGTGTATTTCGTAATTCTGTCTTTAAAATTAAACTGTTTTCATGGAACTTTTTGATGTTTTAATCGAAAATGTTTCCGCTTAAGCTTCAAAGCCCCCTGGCTACTACTCATTTTGAGAGTTCAATTTTTTTTAATAAATAAGAGTCTCATTTATCCCCTCTACTTAAGATATTCTCTACTCAAGATATTATTCCAATATATATGTATGTTTTATAACGTAAGCACGATAGAGGGCGTATTTTTTGACGGAACAATACCAAACTCACTACAAAAATCAGATGGGCCAAAATCTTGGATGAGTTCGTTAACGGTCCAAATAGACCCAGTAGAAACAAAATGGCGACCTGTGAATATTGAAAAAAATCGTATTTCCTTCGTTTTTGATTTGACGCAAAAAAGTTACTGAGATTTTTTATAGACCTTAACACGTTCTACTACTTTTGTTGTCAACACTTTTCACTGAACCGTACATATTTATTTAAGAAAATTCACAAATTTATGAAAAATAAATTGTATTTTTTTTGTTTTTGATTTGATGCAAAAATTTTGCTTGAAATAAGCCTGTCCAATTGGTCTTGTGCCATTGAGATTTTTTTTCAGACAAAATGTCAATTTTCAAATGGTCGAAAAAATAGGAAGGCGTTCACCGGTGATGCTACAGTAAAATTTTCAGCTTCCTAGCTGTACTCAAAGCTGAGACGCATGTACCTCGGTTTAGGTAGTTTGGTGGTATATATATATATATATATATATATATATATATATATATGTACGCCTTCCTATTTTATCGACCATTTGAAAATTGACATTTGACATTGTCTGAAAAAAAATCCCAATAGCACAAGACCAATTGGACAGGCTCATTTCAAGCAAAATTTTTGCATTAAATCAAAAACAAAAAAAATACAATTTATTTTTGATAAGTTTGTGAATTTTCTTAAATTGAACTGTCAAAATGAGTAGTAGCCAGGGGGCTTTGAAGCTTAAGCGGAAACATTTTCGATTAAAACATCAAAAAGTTCCATGAAAACAGTTTAATTTTAAAGACAGAATTACGAAATACACGGGAAGGTATAAAACTCCAAAGGATATTAAAAAAAGAAAATATTTCAAGTAGCATTTTTACATCAAATAAAAAAAATTAGATACAAAAGTTATATTTTGAGATGTACAGAAAACCCAAGTCCAAAACAAATAATACAAACATTCTGGTAAATTTGTGAATTTTTTTAAATAAATGTTTTAATGTAAGTTTTAGAGAAAAATGTTAGGTATAAAAGTTGTAGAACGTGTAAAGGTCTATGAAAAATCTCAGTAACGTTTTTGCGTCAAATGGACAACAAAGGAAATACGATTTTTTTCAAATTTGACAGGCCGCCATTTTGTTTCTACTGGGCCGATTTGGCTCATTAACGATCTCGTCCAAGTTTTTGTACCAATTGATTTTTGTAGCGAGTTTGGTTTCGATCCGTTCAAAAATACGCCCTCTATCGTGCTTACAAATTCCGTTCTAACAACAACAAATAGATTCATGGGTAATTCAC
Organism: Galeruca laticollis; assembly: GCA_963921935.1. NCBI lineage: Eukaryota > Metazoa > Arthropoda > Insecta > Coleoptera > Chrysomelidae > Galeruca > Galeruca laticollis. Next base: position 56,343,140 of record OY998181.1, read on the forward strand.
GCTAAAAGAGAAAGGGCTACTGAAACAGAGTGGTAATCGCGGACATGCATGTTCCTGGCTTATTTGCCGTCTTCAGCACGGTATAACCAAATAAGGATGTGAAAATTGGGAGCAAAGATGTTAATCGAAACATGGGAAACACACAAAACAACGGATTTCAACAGGAAAACCAAACGCTCATTTGTACCTTCAATTGGAAGATCCCGAGTTTTCAGGACAATAACCAAGATATAGCCCCCTCCTGCCTGAACCTTCCGACCCATAGTAAATAACAAAGAAGATGTAGGAATAATATCGTGTGATGGGTAATTCACGCTAAAAGAGAAAGGGCTACTGAAACTGAGTGGTAACCGCGGACGTGCATGTTTTTAGCTCATTTGCCGTCTTCAGCACGGTATAACCAAATAAGGATGAGAAAATTGGGAGCAAATATGTTAATCGAAACATGGGAAACACACAAAACAGCGGATTTCAACAGGAAAACCAAACGCTCATTTGTACCTTCAATTGGAAGATCCCGAGTTTTCAGGACAATAACCAAGATATAGCCCCCTCCTGCCTGAACCTTCCGACCCATAGTAAATAACAAAGGAGATGTAGGAATAATATCGTGTGATGGGTAATTCACGCTAAAAGAGAAAGGGCTACTGAAACTGATTGGTAACCGCGGACGTGCATGTCTCTAGCTCATTTGCCGTCTTCAGCATGGTATAACCAAATAAGGATGTGAAAATTGTGAGCTAAGATGTTAATCGAAGCATGGGAAAACAAAAAACAACGGATTTCAACAGGGAAACCAAACGCTCATTTGTGCATTCAATTGGAAGATCCCGAGTTTTCAGGACAACAACCAAGATCGACACGGAGGCGCATATAGCCCCCCTGCCTGAACCTTTCGACCCATAGTAAATAACAAAGAAGATGTAGGAATAATATCGTGTGATGGGTAATTCACGCTCAAAGAGAAAGGGCTACTGAAACTGAGTGGTAACCGCGGACGTGCATGTTTTTAGCTCATTTGCCGTCTTCAGCACGGTATAACCAAATAAGGATGTGAAAATTGGGAGCAAATATGTTAATCGAAACATGGGAAACACACAAAACAACGGATTTCAACAGGGAAACCAAACGCTCATTTGTACCTTCCATTGGAAGATCCCGAGTTTTCAGGACAATAACCAAGATATAGCCCCCTCCTGCCTGAACCTTCGGACCCATAGTAAATAACAAAGAAGATGTAGGAATAATATCGTGTGATGGGTAATTCACGCTAAAAGAGAAAGGGCTACTGAAACTGAGTGGTAACCGCGGACGTGCATGTCTCTAGCTCATTTGCCGTCTTCAGCATGGTATAACCAAATAAGGATGTGAAAATTGTGAGCAAAGATGTTAATCGAAGCATGGGAAAACACAAAACAACGGATTTCAACAGGGAAACCAAACGCTCATTTGTGCACTCAATTGGAAGATCCCGAGTTTTCAGGACAACAACCAAGATCGACACGGAGGCGCATATAGCCCCCCTGCCTGAACCTTTCGACCCATAGTAAATAACAAAGAAGATGTAGGAATAATATCGTGTGATGGGTAATTCACGCTCAAAGAGAAAGGGCTACTGAAACTGAGTGGTAACCGCGGACGTGCATGTTTTTAGCTCATTTGCCGTCTTCAGCACGGTATAACCAAATAAGGATGTGAAAATTGGGAGCAAATATGTTAATCGAAACATGGGAAATACACAAAACAACGGATTTCAACAGGGGAACCAAACGCTCATTTGTACCTTCCATTGGAAGATCCCGAGTTTTCAGGACAATAACCAAGATATAGCCCCCTCCTGCCTGAACCTTCCGACCCATAGTAAATAACAAAGAAGATGTAGGAATAATATCGTGTGATGGGTAATTCACGCTAAAAGAGAAAGGGCTACTGAAACTGAGTGGTAACCGCGGACGTGCATGTCCCTAGCTCATTTGCCGTCTTCAGCATGGTATAACCAAATAAGGATGTGAAAATTGTGAGCAAAGATGTTAATCGAAGCATGGGAAAACACAAAACAACGGATTTCAACAGGGAAACCAAACGCTCATTTGTGCATTCAATTGGAAGATCCCGAGTTTTCAGGACAACAACCATGATCGACACGGAGACGCATATAGCCCCCCTGCCTGAACCTTTCGACCCATAGTAAATAACAAAGAAGATGTAGGAATAATATCGCGTGATATGTAAACAACAACAACAAAGAGATTCATGGGTAATTCATGCTAAAAGAGCTCTTTTTAACTGGGACCAAATAATATACCTTATCATATCCATATAATCCATAATACTGTGTTTGTTGTTTTTGCCTGCGTTCATTCAATGTTAGAATAAAAATTGAACGGAATATCAGACAAATGTTAATTTGGAAATAATGTCAACACTAGAGCGACATAATGTCTAGTACCTATCATTATTAGAGTTACGTCTACACATACGCAATTAAAAAATAATACAAATACTACTCAACCTTATTGGGTTTTGGATATAAATCTGTAATGACCAAAATTGAAACACCAACATATGTACATTGTACAATGATCAATTAATGTTAGATATGAATTAATATATGTAGTATCACGAATATAATATTAATTAATATAATAACTGTCTGTCTAATCGTCGTGAGCTGGACAAAAAATGAATAATTTATAAAGTGATTTTGATAACAGCTATATCTTATTCATCAGTTATTACGGTCAATTTTGAAGCATAACTTTTACAACTTGACATATTCAAACTTCAATAACATTTCTTATATTGTCTAGGTATGTTAACAAGGTGTAAAGTTTATCGGGGTTTTTAAACAGAGCATAGAGTTCAACATTATAAATTCATCAAGGTTTTTCATCATTCTTTTCTTGTCTACTTATTCTGTAGTGTGCTTCTGCATACAAATTAAAATATATTTTTGATGACTATCTATTCGTCCACATAAGGCCTTGAATTTTCTAATAGCTTATTCTTAGCATTTATTATCACAGCATTCTCCACTTAGAAGAATAACGGGCTATTGAGATACGTTACGGTGCCTCGTACAGTAATTCTCAATTTTTCATTCTCTAATAACCTCGAAAATGAATATTAAAGCACAAATAAAAATATATAATGAGGCCCAAAATTGAAGCCACATATATATATATATATATATATATATATATATATATATATATAATCTGTTCTTTGTTATTATATATATATATATATATATATATATTTGTGGCTTTAACGATTTCGATGAAACTTTGCAACATAGAGCTCGAAAAGTTCCTACTATTGCATCGTACCACGATCACTGAAAAAATCCTTAAGGGGTTCTAATGGCCATTTAATTTTATACAGTCAGAAAATCAATAGTACAGGAGCGTAATAAACAGAAATTATTCAAAAGAATATAAGGAATCAGTCACGGTAAAAAGTTAGCTCGCCTACGGGGGTTAAAGGTGAACTGTTTGCGAGACACTTGAAATCCGGTGCTGAAAAAGAAGGAATGGGGGAAATGTATGAAATAAGAAGAATATTGAATGCCTGACTAGAAAATAACATGGAAGAAATAAGAGAACTGAAAGAGGAAAATAATTGGCTGAAACAAATGATAAAAACACAAGAAAGAAGAATCGAAATGATGGAACGAGAGACGAAAAGAAACAATATAATTATATAGGCAATAGAAGATAGTGAAGAGGAACGATCTGGAGACACAAAAATAAAAATCGAAGGAATTTTAAAAGGAGCAGGAATAGAAGTGAACTTAAAAAACGAAGTAAACGATCTACGAAGATTAGGAAAATCCAATAGTGGAACTAAGAGACCAATTATTATAAAGCTCAACCAATGGAAAAAGAAGCAGGAAATAATGAAAAAAAAAGAAAAACCTAAAAGGTACAAACATTTGGCTAAATGATGATTTGCCAAAAAAGTACAGGAAGACCGGAAATACATGATGCAGTTTATGAAAAGAGCAAGGGAAAATGAAAGTGGAGCATACTTTAAATATGATAAATTGATAATAGATGGAAATGTTCATGACAAGTATAGTTTCCAGGAAGGCTAAGAAAAGATACAAAAGGCAGAGACAAATAAGCCTAAAAGGAAAGTAAACGTAAGATCACCGGAGGCAGGAGAAAGCGAGGAGAAAATAACCAAAATGCTTAGAAGGGAAGAAAAAAACTAAAAGAAGAGGAACAACTGGAAGAAGAATATGGAGACGAAAGAGGCAATGAAGAGGAACAGAAAAATAGAGAACAGAAGGAAGATAGGAATAGTTTTAGAATTAGAAGTAACTTTAAGATTAGTAATAGTAAATTAATGATAACAAATTGTAGTGAAGGGATAAATTTAGGTAATAGGATTAGGACAGATAAAGGATATAACAAAAAAGAAGATAATATAAGTACAAATGAAAAAGGTAGGGAGATATATAATAATAATTGTAATTATATGTTTGAAAAAAGGGTACAAGACAAAGGTAGGGAAAACACTAATGATAAAACAGGCGATAAATAAAGTAAATACCGACCAAAAAGGGAAAAAAAGGTACGTAGGACTAAAGAATTTGAAATAAGTACTTGTAACGTGAGGACAATGCTAGAACCAGGAAAGATGGAGGTAATTGCATAGGAAATGGAAAAATATGATATTGATGTAGCAGCGCTGCAGGAAATAAGATGGAGGGGGAGAGGAATTATTGAAAAAAAGCAATATCAATTATTTTACCCAGGAAGAGAACAACAAGGACAATATGGAGTAGCATTTATAGTGAGAGAGATAAAAGGAAATATAATGGAGTTTAGACCAATCGATGAGAGAATGGCCTATATAAGAATTGTGGCGAGACCCTTCAATCTGTCAATAATAAATGTTTATGCACCCACAAAAGTGGCCGACGATGACGAAAAGGAGATCTTCTATGAAAAGATAGAAGAAGAAATATTAAAAATACCAAAACAAGACACGATAATATTATTGGGTGTCCTGAACGCGCAAATTCGAAAAAAATAATATTACAGACAGATAAGAGGTATACACATTACATGAAAAAACAAACAACAATGGACACAGAATTTGTAATCTGGCAGTAAAAATGAACATGATTATTTGCAGTACGATGTTCCAATACACCAAATGGCATAAAGTTACGTGGAGATCACCTGATTGCAAACCATATATACAAATTGATCACATTTGATAACAAAAAGAAAACGGTCGACAATGAAAGATGTCAGAACATATAGAGGGGCGCGTGATGATACGGATCATTACATGGTTGCAGGCACTATGCTACAAAAGATAAAGATTAAAAATAAAAATAAAACATTCAATAAAAAATGGGATATAAGAAAACTAGATCAGACAGAAACACATAACGAGTACAGAGATAGTATAGAAGAACAATTCATTAATGAGGCCGAAGAAATTAGTGGAATTCAAGCAGGATGGAAAAGAATAGAAAAATGTATAACTACAGCTGCAAACAAAAAAATAGGAACGGTGGTAAACAGGGAACAGAAGGAATGACTCGATGAAAAATGCAAAGAAATGATTGAAATGAAAAAAGACGCATGAGTAACATGGATAAGGACGAACAGAAATAAAGGAAGGGAAACTTATGAAAAACTAAGAAAAGAAACAAAGAAAATAATAAAACAAGCTAAGAGAAAAACAATTGAAAACAGAATTATTGAAATAGAAAGGGCAAGTTATGCAAAGAACACAAAAGCTTTTTATCAAAAAATGAATGAACAGACCCGAACCCGAACAGGAATAAAAAACAAAGAGGGAAGAATAGTTAATGAAAATACGTAATATAAAGAGACATGGATGGAATACTTTAGTGAATTACTAACAGAAACAGAAGTAACAGAGGAGGTTGATATAGAAGCAAAGAACAAACAAGATGGAATGGAGAGCCCAACGAAGGGAGAAATTAGAGAGATAATTAACAGGAGTAAAAACGGAAAAGCGCCAGGAAGCGACGAAATCAACATGGAACTTAGCAAATACGGAGGGACTAAACTGTTAGAAAAATTATACCAATTAATATATAAAATATGAGAAGAAGAAGAGATGCCACAGGAACGGAAGGTGGGACAAATAGTAACAATACACAAGAAGGGAGACCAACAAGCTTGTGAAAACTTCAGAGGAATTACGCTACTGAATACAGCATATAAAATAACAACAATAATCATAAAAAGAAGACTGCATGATGCAGGCTACAGAGGTGGAGAATATCAGTACGGATTTACAAAGGGAAGATCAACTATAGATGCGATACATATACTGAAACAAATTTTGGACATTTGGAGTCCAACGAATATAACATAGACATTGAGATATTATTCATTGACTTCCAAAGAGCATTTGATTCAATAAAAAGGAATAATATACAGCATTATATAGACACCTACTGCATTTAAATGATTAATAATTTTTTTTATTTGTATTGATTATTTTATTTAAACTTACTTTTGTAAATAAATATTCTTGATCCGGTACTTCTAGGAGAAACTCTGTAATTTAAGAACGCAACGCAATTTAGGGTAACTTGAAATGGCAATGTTATTTTTAATATTTATCATTGTTCTTAACAGTGAATATGGTGTCCAAGAAGTTGAGAGCTTGTTTTAACTCGATATTTCATTCACTTAAGCAGTGATAATATGTTCTGATATATTTTCAACTCCGTTTACCAGAGTTCAATCCCTGAACTTTTTATAACAAAATGCATACTTACTTACTTTTTGATTTTTGAGGTAATGATGTGTCTCCTTTGCCGCTAAACAAATATCTGGTGGAGTAATATTTATTGATTCATCACTGGAATCACACATTTTACTAATATTTTTCTTGAAAACTAAAGAAATATTTTGACAAGTTATCTTGACGTTACTTGGAAATTTAAATTGTAAAAAAGAAGAGTTGACGGGTACTAAATGCAAATGCTGATTGGTGGATTTCATATTCATTCTAGGATGTAAATGAAATCATATCCGTTCAGTTCACCGAAATTTCCATTCTGTAAATTGTGCAGAAAATGGATAATATACACGTGGGTGTATAAAAATCGTGTACGAATTTGAATTAACAATCAAATTCTTCCTGTAATCTTTACTTTAACTTCTCCCTGTATATCATAATTTATATATCCCGCACACATCATAAATAAAAATATCATTCTTCTCAAATATTCAATATTTCTTTATATACGCAAAAATCCATTTCAACGTCTCTTCCATATAAGAAACACAGATAATTAGTGCCTTACAATTTTTTCCACTGAATATTTCAAAGCAACCGATATCAGTCTAAACCTTACCACTTCATAAAAACTATCGTCGAACTCCCTTATCAGCGACAAACAAACTTTTTTATGCAAGAAAAACCGACCCCAGCGTGCATCTTTCACTAGCTGTTTTTGACCGTTACATTTTAAACTCTCGCCTCCCATTGGTCGATGTTCCCTGATATGTCACATGACTTCCCACTTCGCTGCCAACAAATAAATATGAATAAGACTCAATTTTTCAACACTTCATTCATTCTTAAATTACCTAAAGTGAACAAATAATATATCTTCGATCAACAGTTTCTAGTGATAGTCTTAATTGTGCCGCAAAATGAACAAAATGTAACTTATTTTTTCCAATATACGAAAAGTGCAAGTGTTAAACGAATTTTAGTTAACAAATAATCCGACTCATATAAATATAAAGGTAATTATTACCGAGAATGATAGTTGGTCCTTCGCAGCCCAGTAAATAGTGATTAACATACAAGCAATTAAAACTTACCGCATTTTGCTGTCTTATTAATAAAAATGAGAACGTAGAACAAATCGAAAGAAGAATTAGACAAGGGAACACGTTATCTCCCAAATTTTTTGATGCAGTGCTGGAACATGCTTTCAAGCAGTTGGACTAGGACACCAAAGGAATCTGTATTGACGGCGAAATGCTCTCCCACCTGCGATTTGCCGACGACGTAGCTCTAATAGCGGACAACTTAGGGGAGACTAGAACTATGATATTACTGAGTTAGATGCCGTTTGCAAAGAAGTCGGTTTAAACATGAACTTCGGAAAGACGCAATTCATGAGAAATTTTATACCAAGTGAAAACCTAAAGTTCGGTGGTAACTAAATAATACTAGTCCACAAATATAAATACTTAGGTCATGAAATCCAAACCACTGAACTGCAAAGAAGAATTACCTTGGCTTGGGCTGCATATGGAGCTTTATCAGACATCTTCAAAAGCAACATATCAATTTACCTAAAAAAGAAGACCTTTGACCAATTCGTGCCCCCAGTCATGACTTACGGTGCCGAAACACTCTCCTTAACCCAGGCCACAGCAACCAAACTCAGAGTACCCCAAAGAAGAATGGAAAGGTCGCTACTGGGACTCAGATAAAGAGTCAGAAATGAGGCAATAAGAAGAAGGACAGGCGTCACAGATGTTATCGAGCGCATGACATGGCTTAAGTGGAACTGGACTCGCCATGTGGCCAGAATGACTGAGGTGGATCAGAAAAATGATAGAGTGGAGACCACGAGCTGACAAAGCGAGTGGAGGCAGACCATCTACATGATGGACAGACGATGTCAAAAGAATCGCTGGCAACTGGCTACAAGAAGCTGAGAACCGTCACAACTGGAATAATTGAAGGGAGGCCTATGTTCAACTTTGGACGCAGAAGACTGGATGATGATGATGTCGCCATAGCTCACCTTTATTTTAAAAAGATTATAAGTATATATGGTACGTGTGTCACCTTATACATCGTATGATTTGATATCACATCTTACGTCCACCTATTTTTACCTCATCAAGAGGGTTTTGGACTGATACTCAATACAATAACAAAACAATGAAACATAAACACTATATAGCCAATGAAAATAATAAGAAATACAAATAACAAGTGGCGATGATTGAACAAAATGGATAAAAGATGATCCCAAAGCGCAAGAGATAATCGTAACAAGAATGAAGCCAAGCCCTTTAAATCATATTTTGTTTTGTATTAGTACGGGAAAAATGTGGGCAAAACTAAAAGCAGTATAAGATAAATAATCAACTGTTACCGTTCACCTCCCGCAGGGAAGATATTACTTGCTCAAATTTCATAGCTCAGTGATTATGTATAAAATAGAGGGAATAAAAACTAAGTTGAGAACAGCAGGTGAAGATTTATCTGATTATAGCCCTCGTCTTAATTTCCACCAATCATAAACGCGCAATTTTGAATTACAAATGGTTTCTCAATGGAAAAACTGTATGACAGCACCTGTCAGCAGTTTACCCGCGGCAAAACTTGACAGCTGTTGTCATCAAAAATTGCAATTTGTATTTTGATTGTACTATAAATAATTAAGTTTGTAGTATTTTGGGATTAAATAAATTACCTGACGTTTTTCAGTTTTCAAATTAATACCTACATATTTATTATGTATACATGTAAGGTAGAATGTCTAGTAAGCTATGTGTATGGAGAATAATCTGTTACTCGTGAAATAATCTTGTCAAATACCATTCGGGTATCTAATTTTTCCTGTGAAAAAAATCGAAAAAACACAATGCAAAGTAATATTTTTTTAAACAAAATGCATTCGTGCAGGTGCAACAATCCTCGACTCGGATTTCTGTTGCCACCAGCATTCAAGCTTCTTGTTAAAATATTACTTAGCAGCGTGTTTTTTCGATTTTTTTTGGAAAAATTATATGCCCTTATGATATTACTTACGACTATTTCCCTCATCTTAATTTCCACCAATCACAAACGCGCAATTTTGAATTACAAATGGTTTCTAGATGGAAAAACTGTATGACAGCCAACGTTGTTATTTCTCCGCGCAAACAAATCATATCTATAAAACCTGTTTTTATTTATGAACTTTTTTCGATGTATCTTTTTGACATTTTCATGTTTGTGTTAGACTTGTATTGGTTAGTTCATATTTATGTACGTATTTTATACTTTTGAGAATATCTCCATGTATTACGATTAATAAAAATAAGTATAGGAACAGAAGTAGAAATAAACAATCAAAAAACCAGAACAACTTAAAAACAAATACAAAATACTGCAGTCACTGTGAAAAATCTGAACACCCGGTAGATTACTGCTTGTTTTAATAGTTGAGTGAGAAACATAAGCAAAAACCTGATAAAGAAAAGGATAATGAAAGAAATGATTTTTTCTACGTTCTATCTTTAAAGTACCTTGTATTTCATCGGTTTGCAGCACTTAAAGTGGTTGTTTATGGTTAGAGTGAAAAAAAGTAAAAAAGCGTTAAAAAAAGTGCCATAACGTCAACTTTATTTCACGCTTCCCATAAGCTAACACAATGAATCTTGGCTGGGCATCGAGGATGGACTTTCATGAAACTTTATGGTTAGAGTGAAAAAAAAGTAAAAAAGCGTTAAAAAAAGTGCCATAACGTTAACTTTATTTCACGCTTCCCATAAGCTAACACAATGAATCGTGGCTGGGCATCGAGGATGGACTTTCATGAAACTTTATGGTTAGAGTGAAAAAAAGTAAAAAAGCGTTAAAAAAAGTGCCATAACGTTCTTTATTTCACGCTTCCCATAAGCTACCACAATGAATCTTGGCTGGGCATCGAGGATGGACTTCCATGAAACTTGGAATACGTATAACTAACACAATGAATCTTTGCTGGGCATCGAGGATGGACTTTCATGAAACTGGGAATACGTATAATTGTAATTTACCGAAGGAGCTTAATTAAAATATCCCAAATTTCTATTTGAATTTAATTTTTTTGTATGGGGCTGTAGAAAAAATAATGTATGCAACATGTGCATAAAGTGTCTTTTTTTCACTCATGGAATTTCCGCACTCGCCTGTTTTTTCATTCGTGAAAAAAAGTACCACTTTATGCGCTTGTTGCATAAATTACTATTATGGTTTATATGGAGAATTTGAAAACTAAAGATTGGTGCCTAGATTCCGGAGCTACTGAGCATATGTCTTGGGATTAAACTATTCTAAGAGCAGGTATAAAATAGAATCTAGAAGATGGATAGAAGTCAGAAGTAGAAAGCATAGTAAAAATAGTTCTATGGGCTTACAATGGAAAAACATGAATAGAGACCATTCTTTCTGATGTATATACCAGATCTAAAATTCAATTCATTTTATGTGGGATGCACTCTAAATAAAGGGTATTTCATGATATCAGATAATGAGAGCTAAGGTACTAGACACAAGAGAAAATCAGTTATATAAAATGAAGTTTACATTCGATAGATCTAAAGAATACAGTGTAAAATGTGTATTCCTGAACACATTTCCACCGATAAAGATATGTACAGCTGTTTCAATATTGTCTTAGTGAAAAAGTAATAAAATTATACATAAAGGTACTTCTTATAGAACATATTAATAATGACAACATTTTAAAAGAGAATCAGTCTGGTTTTAGAGAGAAACATTGTTGTGAGTCTGCACTACAACTGGTTGTGTCAAAAAGGAAGGAATCTATAGATTCAAAAAAAGTTATATGTACTCTCTTTCTTGATTTTAAAAGAGCGTTTGAGACAATAAACAGAGACTTGTTAATCATAAAACTTAAAAAATTTGGTATACTTACAAATGCACAAGAATGGTTCAGCGGTTACTTGAAAAATCGTTGTATTGGGGCCTCTCCTTTTTATATTATATATTAATGATATTGTTAAGTTCTGTGACATTCCATTAGTTTTAAATTTATTTGCTGATGACACCATACTTTCAATAGAGGGTGAAAGTGTGGAAAAGACGATGAATATAATGCAAAATATTATTAAATTAATAGGATCGTGGCATATGAACAATGACTTGTATGTAAACATAAATAAAACAGTAGTGATATTATTCAATAGCAATAAACTTAGTGTTGCATGTGATATTAAGTTGTTCGGTCAGTCCTTAAAGCTTGTTAGTGAATGTAAATACTTAGGTGTTACTATTGATAAAGATTTGAATTTTAAAAAAACATGGTCAGTATGTCCATAAGAAAATTAGTAAAAAATCCATTATTTTAGAGGAATAAGTTCAAAACTGTCTCTAATGTCAAGTCAAGAGTTACATTATATAAAACTATAATTGTACCGCATTTTGAGTATTCTCCAACAATTTTATATTATTTAAGCCAGGCTGAGAAGTCCAAATTACAAATATTACAAAATAATCAATCAGGGTTATTTTAAGAATAAATAGATACACTGTTATTAAAGACATGCTTGACCGTTTAGGCTTTATGAGTGTTAATCGGCGGATGGTTTTACAAAACGTGATTTTTATTTTTAAAATGATTCATAATATGTGTCCAAAACATATGTCCAACAAAATTAGTTATGTTAGAGACATACATGCTTACAACACTAGAACATGTAGAGAGGAAAGTGTAACTGGAACAAATTCTGTAACTTGATAAATAAAGGTTTATCTCAAGTTTCTGGTCAATTTGATCTTAATGTGATTGATTTGTTAGTACTTGATTGCATTTCAGCTTGTAAATAACAAACGAAAAATAAGAAAATGCCCTAATTAACCGAGACGCATCGTATCGAAATGTTAATGATGGTCGGATATGGGGACAGAAGTCTAACACAGGCTGAAGTCGCTTGTTTTTTTACTGAAGTTCGTCCAGAATTACCTTCAATTAATCGAAGTATGATTAGCAAAATTGAAATTCGATATCGGGAGTTGGGCCACGTAAGGGATGCTCTTCGACAAAAGGTTTTAAAAGTTGACGAAGAAGCCCAGTTGAACATATTGTTGAAAATTGAAGAAAATCCTGTTACTCCAACTAGGCAAATAGCTCGCGTTCATGGTGTCAGTCACACAAGCGTTTTAAAAATTCTTAAAGAATCCAAAAAGCATCCATATAAGATGCAAAACCTGCAGGAGCTTAACGGAGATGATCCTGATCGTAGACTCGAATTTGCGAACGAATTATGGCTTCTATCGATGGTGGACAAATTGCTTTGGAATGGGTGCTGTTTTCTGATGAGGCTACGTTCACATTACATGGGCAGGTCAATCGACAGAACTGCCGTTATTGGGCAGACGAAAATCCCCGTTGGATGCGTGAATCCCATACCCAAAGGCCTCAAAAAACAAACGTCTGGGCTGGAATTATTGGGGATCGCATAGTAGGTCCTTTTTTTTCAATGGAAACGTAACCGGAGAAACATACCTTAATATGCTCCAAGAAGAACTAATTCCTACTTTAGTAAATATATTCCCCAATAATTTGGATCCCAACTCAATTGACCAACGGATGTGGTTTCAACAAGATGGTACACCACCACATTTGGCTCAAAATGTACGGTCCTATCTCAACGGAGTGTTTTCAAATAGGTGGATTGGAAGAAGGCACCCAATTTAGTGGCCAGCAAGATCACCCGATCTTACTCCATTAGATTTTTTTCATGGGGATATCTAAAGAGCAAAGTTTATGCCACTAAATCTAACGAAATTGCCGAGATTCAGCAAAGAATCAGGGACGAAATTAGGCAAGTAACGCCGGAAGTGTTACAAAATGTTCGGAATGCTATTTATAATCGATTAGGATATTGTCAGCAACAAGGTGGAGAGCACTTTGAACATTTATTGCATTAAAGTAATTTTAGTAAATATTTCCTTATTCCATTTTTTTCCTACACATTGCTTATAAAAAGTAACAAAAAAAAGTGGAATTGTACTTACAATTGAAAAAACTTTCAAATAAAAAATTAATCAACCTACTCTTCCATTTAAAAAAAAAGTTGGGATTGTCTGCAACCCCCCCTGATAATTAAAAAGATAAACCAATCTCTTTGTAATATGCCCCATTGAGAATAACAATTGACGTGTTTCAGGAATTTTGCGATAAACCTTTATTTATCAAGTTACAGAATTTGTTCCAATTAGACTTTCCACTCTGTATATATACCAACTTCAAGAACTAGTTCAACCCAAAATTCTCTATTTTACAAAGGTTTATTGTTATATAATAATGTGTCAATTCCTATAAAAATTAGCACTAGCACCCTTGACACTTTCATTAGAGGAGCTTATATTTATGTAAAAATAAATTATTCATAATTATTCCTATCCAGTTATTTGATATGTAATTAGCGCATAAAGTATAATGCATTTATATTATTCTTGTAAATATTTTGAATATAATAGCAAGATTGCTTATTAAACTAACTATCTATCTAGACTCAAGTGGAAACATTGCAAGAATTGCCTTGTAAGCTATCACATCAAAATGTTAAATATGTAAGAGAATTTTTAGAACGGAATAAGATCAGAAATCTCGATGTGGAAAAGGATTTTGTATGCGAGCAATGCTATGCTTGAAACAACATAAATTATTGACATTTGAAAATAGCGACTCAAGAGATACAGCACCTTTAGAACTAGTGCACTCACTCAGATGTTTGTCAAGAGGAAAAGGAAGAAGAAGTATGTGTTACAACAAAAAAATAACCTAAAACAAAGCCAATGAAAAATAATCTGAAAATGTCACCTCACCTTACTGATTCCGAATCCGTTTATACCTGAGCCCTAGCACTTCTCTGTTTTTTTAAGAACAAATTAGTTGCTAATTAAGGAAAACTTCTCGGTAACCGAAGTTAAAACGCAAATTTTTAAAATTTAATTTGTTTTATTCTCTCAAACCATATTCAGAAAGAACGCGTATCAGTTTTTAAATACACTGTATAATTCTATATAATCAATAATTGTATTAAAAACATGCTTTATTTTCAAAATTAAGATAGCTGCTAAAAGTTTATAGTGTGTATTTTACACCCATGATAAATGGCAAAAATATAGTTCTAACATATTACTATTTCTCTTTGTAACGAATGTATAATTTCTCTGCAGTCAATAGAAAATACTACATCTGCGCTGACTTACTTAGTTATAACCAAACATTTGAAAGGCAAAAATAATCTTTTTGTGCGTATTTTACAAGGGTCGGAAGGTCCGGAATGTCTTGAGGGTAAGGCTTTTATGCGATGCTTAATAGTGTGGATAATTTTTGGGAAGTTTCTGCCGAGTACAATCGCGTTAAATCACAGAGAAAGAAATTTTGTCACCATTAGTGGTAGTAGGTAGACACCCTGTCGAACTGAATGTTTGCAATTTAATCTTTTTAGGTGGGTTAAATATAATTCATATATTCAAGTGAATCTCATTTATTGTTCGGTTTTATTTTACATAGAATAATGAAAGCAATAATTAACAAGTAAATTTGGCTAATTACCAATTTGTCATTTTCGTTTTAAATATATTCCTCTTACATTCATATATTTTGTGAAATTGTAGAACATAATTTATTACAGGACTAAAAATAATTCTCTTCAAGTGATAAACATCGGTCTGTTTTTTAATGTAATGCCAGATGCTAGTAGGCCAGTACGCAAACATAAGGAAGTACCACCAATAAATTGATATTGTTTGGTCACATTAAGTTAGGTTAAAACCGCGAAATGCTAAAACGAAAATACAGTTGAATTATTAGATATTTACTCGTGCGTCATTAATATCTGATAATATAACCGACAAATGTCAAATTATTTGGTTCTGTTCTTCACTATTAATAGAAAGAGATGGCACTTAATAAATATGGTTATGGTTATCAGATATTAATGACGCACTGATAAATATCCAATAATTCAACTATAAGTTATTTGAAGTACGAACCATATACACTTGAAATTATTGACCTTTACCCTGACGTCATTAATATCTGATAAGATAACCGACATAATTATTAAGTGGCATCTCTTTCTATTAATAGTGAAGAACAGAACAAAATAATTTGACATTTGTCGGTTATGTTATCAGATATTAACGATATCAGGGTAAAGGTCAATAATTTTAAGTGTACATATGACAAAGATGAATTAGATATAAATAGGAACATATAACACATGAACTTGATAGTTATAAGATCTGTTAACATTGGGTTATTAGCTTCCTCGTAAGTAATCAGTACAAATATTTACTCCATCCACTTTTTCTTATGCGTTTGCTCGATTTCGAGCTTCAAAACTTCATGTATTCCCGTGATGGCTTTCCTTTCCTCCTGATCATCGGCCATATTAACCGGTAACTACAGACGTGCTAATTGAGAAACGCTCCAACAGACGGGTGGTCATATCGACCCCTGTATTGAAAAATGTGAAAAGGTCTATTTTTGACATTTGACGTTATACAGTTAAAAAAGAATTTAAAATGTGTTCTTGGGTGAAACAATATCCTAAAATAAGGATTTTTTCAGGTGGCACATTCTTTACAGGCAGGTCTTGTACCAGGAAGGGATGCGCAAAATTTTGAAAACATCGATGTTTACATCAAATGATATGCACTATCGATGTAAAAACATCGGCTTGAAAATATCGATGTTTCTAATCATCGATGTTTTTAAGAATGTGCCATATGCCAAGAAAAAATTGAGCTGTTAATAAATAGAAGATCATTTTTATTCAACGTATTTTAATGATACAACTATAGTCTGTTTCTTATTGTCTGACAGCACGCGAAAAGGTCACAGATGCCAGTCAGGTAGTCATCTAAGGAATTTATTTACTGTTTAATTTTATACCCGATCTGATATATAAAGGTAATATAAATGTAAATTCGGTTAGTAAAAACAACTAACTGACCTTCATACATTTGTAGAGTACATACAGTTAAAACAATAAATTATTTTTGAAATAATCTTGTAACGCAACTATTCTGACTGAATATTTCATTAATTATATTGAGAATTTGAAGCAGGTAAATTCTTGGGAGACATATTAACAAACCATTTATCAATTCTTTCTCCAGATAATTACTTACTGATTTTCGAAATGTTGATAATAACATTTCCGAGAAACATTACAATAGGGTCCTACTAAGGATTGCCCCAGTAGTGTTGAATTTGCATGATGCTGCTGTACATCAAATGCCGGCTGCTACTGTTAGAAATATAGTTTCGACATGTTCCAATATGACAGGAGTTAGTGAATCTACTATTTACAGGCTTCTAAGAGAGAGGAAAAATGGAAATATATCTCCACCTAAAAAGTCAACTGGAAGAAAACCATTTGACCTTGATGAACATATGCAAAATACAATAAGACGAAAAGTACATGAATTATATTTTAAAAAAGAGATCCCAACCCTTGACAGAATTCTAAGAATGGTGAAGGAGGACGAGAATTTGCCTGACATAGGGCGAAAAACTTTGTGAAAAATATTACACACATCAAATTTTACTTGGGAGAAGCAAAGTCGCAAATCAGTGCTAATCGACAACGAAGAAATAATATGTTGGAGACGCCAGTATTTACGAGATATCCGAAAATACAGACAGGAGGGAAGACAAATCTATTATCTAGATGTGACATGGCTCAATGAAGAACATTCAGTGAAAAAAATATGGCAGGACAAAAATATTCAAACCGGTCGTCAAGCTTTCATAGAAGGTTTATCTACTGGACTGAAAACTCCTATCGGTAAAGGTCGCCGACTAATAATAACGCATATTGGATGCAATCAAGGGTTCGTTGAAGGTGGTTTACTGAAGTTTCAGTCAACATCTACCAAATACTATCATGACTGCAGATGTATTTTACACAAATGGTCGAATTAATTCCAAATAATGCTGTAATCGTTATGGACAACGCCACTTATCATTCGCGATTAACAGAAAATCTTCCATCTACCTCTTGAAGAAATGCTGATACTAGAAACTGGTTAATCGTAAAAGATATACCAATTGAAGATGATATGTTGAGAAAAGAACTTTTAAAGGTTGCTTCAGACCACAAGCGACAATTTAAAAAGTTTGTTATTGATGAAATAGCCAAGAATCGTGGGATAACAGTGCTTCGTTTGTGCCATACCATTGTGAATTAAATGCGATAGAGTTAATATGGGCCCAAATGAAAGGTTATGTAGCTAGACATAATAAAACATTTAAAATGAAAGATGTTCGTGAACACTATAGATTAATAGGCCTAAACGAATGAATTTATTTCAACTGTAATGTTGACCGAATCTAATTCAATAAGCAAAATGAGCTAATATCGTAATCTCCGCCACTGCCGCACTGTTTATCCTTTTGCTGGCATTGTTCAGTTTTATTACCATATTGTATTTTGAGATGAAACAGGGATGTACAGATAACCAATACAGACACCTACTTGTTTTGCATTCGAATTTTAGTATTTACTTGTAAAATTCTTAGGATCACTCTGTAAGAGATAATTTTCTATTTGAATATTTAGTGAGGCCACTGTGCTGTCAGACATTAAGGAATAGACTATAATACAATTTATATGAAAAAATAAATAATAAATTTGAGAAGTAAGTTTGTAGTGACTGCGACTCGTAAGAATCTATTGTGGCTCATACCTATTCAGATTTCACCAAACAAATTCAGCGTATTAACGAAGCCGATTAATTTGTTCGGTGAATGATATTTTAGGTCCGAGGGCGAGATAGAGACCCTGCCAAACATCAGATACCTGATTCGAGCCGCGCTAGGGCAGGCACAAATTATATACTCTGCTGTTTCATCATCTTCCAAACAAAGACGGCAAATCGGATACTCTGACAGTTCAAGTCTCAGCATATGATGATTCAAACGACAGTGGCCAGTTAAAAGACCTGTTAGGCACCGTAGGTCATGCCTGTTATAGCCTAATGTTAGTTTGGATACATTTATCGAAGGATGTATGAACACCTTTGAATGAACCATTCCTTGTATATTATGCCAGAAGTCTAAAGCTCTTCTTGCTGTCCAGATATTTAGTGTTTGTTTGGCGATGCAAATTGTAGATTTTGGTCCGATAGAGACACGAGCGGCACCCTCCCTTGCAAGAGAGTCTGCTTTCTCATTTCCATCCATACCAGAGTGGCCAGGGATCTAGACCAGCGATACCCCGTTGCGTTCTCCTATTGAGGCGAGTCATTTTTGGCAGTCTAAAACCAATTTCTATGTTACACGCTAGGAGCTAAGTGCTTTCAAAGACTAAATAGCAACCATATCTCTCATATCTGTATTAGAATAATTATTATGCCTCGGCAGTTCCCGTTTTTTTTTTAAATTAACCAATAAAATGCAAAGTAAATATTACAAGACTGATAAAATGTTGAAACAAATCGAATGCTTTGCTGTAAAAATCATTCGTGACGTCAGCCTACTACGTTAATAGTTTCCGAAATGAATAATTATTACTTTGGGAAGAAATAAATAGAGCA
Organism: Galeruca laticollis; assembly: GCA_963921935.1. Lineage (NCBI taxonomy): Eukaryota > Metazoa > Arthropoda > Insecta > Coleoptera > Chrysomelidae > Galeruca > Galeruca laticollis. The sequence goes on from OY998181.1 coordinate 56,362,445, forward strand.
GCGGGTTTTTTTGATCCAATGGTGTTCTTATGAGACGATCTTTTATGGCACATGTAGATAAATGCATCGACGAGAATGGAGGACATATCAAACATTTAATGTGACATAATTGAAGTTATAATATTATTCAGCTTAGTTTTTTTTAATTTGTTTTCTAAATGTTTTCAATAATAATCATGCAGTTGATCCCTAAAATGCGATTATATCGTAAACCGTTAAGTTTTAAGGTTAATAACAAGTAAACTTTTTTTCTATTAAAATAACGTGGCTTCAATATTCGTTTACAAAAATACCGCTAAGTTAAACATCAAAAAAATGTTGGGTACATTGATGCCACAAATGTGGCCTATGTAGCGCCCTCTACAAATTACATCGAAGTAGGTACCAGATTATGATTTTTCGTGCCCAAAAACCCCTATTTGCAAATTTTTATGCATACATATCCAAAAACGTTAAAGTTATTGCAAAAAAGAAATTTTTAAACGTATCCTTTAACATCCTGTATATTCCTTATTAGCAACATTTTATTGAAGCAAGTTGGGTTAAATCGTAACATTTTAAAGTCAGGAATCTACCATACTTCTATGTACAATTACTTAAGGACCACTCTGTATATAAACTTAAATGTCCAGAATGTAATGCTGTATATTTGGGTCAAACCCTTAGAAATTTTGAAATCCGGTACAATGAACACTTGGAGAATTGCAAATTAGAAGACACTTAAGAAACCTACAATATGAAGTCGTCAATGAACAGATAAATCTAGGGAGTTTTCCACTTTTAAAATGTCTTCTTAAATGATAATTGTAAAGATCAGCAGATATAGTTTTCCTGGTTTTCTATATCATTGCACAGTTATACTGATCTTAATTGGGAGAAAGATATCCAGGATATCCCCTTAGGACTAATAATATATAACCTTTAATATTTGTAATATCATATATTCTTATTTTTTCTATTAACATATATTAAGTCAATCACAAGGTAGGTTACTGCTTGGTCTAGCCAAAAATAATTATTAAACATCAGGTAGGCATCAAATGAAATGTATCTTCTGTCATAGAGCGTACTCTATTTGATCGCGAAGAAACATCGCTGGTGTCAAGTCTTTAGGAACCTCCGACAGGTACGTGATAGGTCTAGCATTGACAATAGCCTCGATATCGCACAAAATAGTCAACAAATCTTCACAACTTCTTACCTAACAGGGTATTCGACAGCTGGAATAATCTTGATGTATCCACAGTTTCTGCACCATCTACTAACTCGTTTAAAAACAGACTTGATCATGCACTGCTAGAGCACATATAGTTTATTTGGTGTATTGTTTATATTGTACTTATTTTTCTGTTATTTACCTACTAGTAGGTTACTTATGTAATTATCTGTTTTTTGGGCACAATAGGGACTTGTCCCTCTGCCCTTGTCTAAATATAATAATAATAATAATAATAATAATTTTAAAGGTGCGCGGCGTAACACTTTCTTCAATAACGGTTTCAGTACTCCGATCAAACGTTCCCAAAATCCTCCCCATCAAGCAGCCGTAGAGGGGTTAAATTTCCACGATATGCGTCTTACCGAGCTTTCACGCACAATACTGTCCCAGTCCAATTGCGACATAGCATTTTCGGCACCTTCAAAATTTGTTCCATTGTCACTATAAATTGTCTTGGGCCTTCCACGTCTCAACACAAACCGACGCAAAGCTTGAAGAAAACTTTGGGATGACATGGACGTAACCAATTCCAAATTGATCGCCCGATAAACCGCACATGTAAATAAGCAGATCCAAGCCTCATCACCTTTTAAGTATAGCGGTCCGGTAAAGTCTACTCCTGCACTTCAAACGCGACAGCATCACGAACCATGATACAACAAAATAGAAGATATAATCTCTAGCAGTTCGAAATATAGTTCGCCGCGAGCATGACGTCACGCAGAGAGTACAATTTAAAACCGTAAGCGCGGGCTAATGCATTTGATGTAATAGAACTTGCGTATGATGCGTTGTTAATGCATTTTGAAGGAAAATGAGGATGGTTCAGGTTGAATGAGATATTATTAGTATTATGAAGGCAAAGAGAATTCATGTAAAAGTGTTATATGGAATCGGAGAGCCTACCAGGGCAAAACAATAATTCTAAGATCTGATTGAAATCTGTTTGCTCACTTCGTACAGTAAATAATTACTGTACTGATACAAAAAATAGTTATTTGTATACTAAGGCCGCAAAATGCTTTTTCGCGTTCCGAGAGAGAGATTATCGCCGAGGCCGCTCCGGCCGAGGCAAGATAATCTCGAGGTCGCGAAAACATTTCGCGGCCATAGTATACACAATATTTTTCGTGCAACCGTGAAAATTACATAATTTCAATAAACATTATGTCTCTTTAGAAAAGTCAGCGTTTCAACGCGAATAGAGAAAATTACACGTCAATATCACAATGTTTCTATGGAGATGAAATATTTAGCAATACAAATCAATTTGACATTTCTCGTGAAGTCGTGAAGATGTCCGATAGCGATAGTGATATTTCAGTTACTTGCACTCCTCCTGAGCTGAGAGATCTCATAGACTCAGCACTTTCTGATTTGATACCCGAAAAATCTAAACGGAAATATGAAAAATGTTACAGCAACTTCAAAGATTGGTGTGTCAACCAAAATGTCAAGACGGTGTCAGAAAACATATTATTAGGATATTTGATGCAGCGATCAAAAGTTGTGAAGAGTTCAGCTTTATGGAGCATTTATTCTATGTTAAAGACTATGCTTAACGTACGAGATGGAATTGACGTAAAGAAGTTTTTAAAATTGGTACCGTTCCTCAAGAAAAAGTCAGTTGGTTATCGAGCAAAGAAATCAAAAGTTTTTACGCACGAGCAAATTGATTCATTCCTCAAACAAGCTAGTGATGCAAATCATCTACTGTGGAAGGTATATAAATATGGAAAAAAAGTGAAGTATGATGTTTTATTCATAATAATTATTGTTATAGGTAGTTTTGATAATGGGAATATCAGGAGCATTGCGACGAGATGAATTAGTGAGAATGACCCTCGAAGATATTCAGGAAGACAAAACTGTATTGATAGTAACTGTTCCTGATACTAAAACTGATCAAAAGCGTGTTTTTACCATTACTAATCAAGATTATATAAGAATTTACTATAAATATGTAACTCTTCGACCAAAACATACTACTATTCGTCGTCTATTTCTGAGATATGAAAATGGAAAGTGCTCGGCACAGGTTGTTGGAGTGCATACGATTGGAAAAATACCTAGTATGATTGCAAAATATCTCGGCTTACCAAAAACTATTTCCAAATTCACAACAGAAACATACTTTATTTTTGATATATATTAACATTGATTGTTCTGTTTATATTATTACTGATATTCATCCCTGAAGATGAAGCAACTAAATCTATTGTTTCTGAACAATCATTATTTACATTAGACAAAAACGTATTATTTTCTTTGGACATTAACATTTTGCGATTGACTACATTTGAACTAGGTGGTTCGAAATACATTGTTATTGTCATATTTCAGAAATGTTAAATGCTGTAGTGGCTTTCAGTTTGCCGGCAGTCACTATGGGAACGGCCGTAAAAATGTTTGTCGGCCGTCACTCTGGGTAACGGCCGCAAAATATCATTTTGCGGCCTCTGTTGCGGCTGCAAAATGCTTGTTTTGCGTCCGGTTGCACGAAAAACATATTATTATACTTTTTGGATTTTTTAACATGCTTTTATAAACATTTAAATTTGTAAATAAATATAAGGAATAAAACAATTAGCAAATTTTAATACTTAATCGGTTTTTTATTCCAAAATAAGTATACTACAGAACAACAATAAAGTACAACTCAGGTACTGTGGAGCATTTTTCAAAATAATAATAATAATGAAATTGTTATTGGTAATAACAAAATATCAAATTAATATTTAAAAATATTGTTTGTCAACTTGGATTTAAGAAAAGATTTATTTATTACGAGAAAACGCCTCTAACTGTTACAATACAACAATAAATAATACAATAAGGACATGTATAAATACTGATACAGCATAACCAATTAATTTGAAATACCTAACACTTTCCATGTAGCTACAGGTAATAAACAATACTTATATAAATAAAAAAAGAAGCTATTCAAAAAGCACAGATATCTATTTATAGGACTCATAGCACCATATGTTGTTCTATGAAAGGGCACATGAAAGGTAACTTGATGGCGAAGACCCTGACAAGGAATGCTAATCCCCATATGACTCAAAAGATTCGCACAATCAACCTGCCCATTTAGGAGTTTAAATATAAATATAGCCCCCAACATATATCTACGATTACCATGAGGAGCTAGTGACTTTTTTTTCAATTTCAGCATAATTATATGGTCTGACATCTTGTGCAAAGCCTTTCACGTGATTGTCTGAATCACAACCATACACTACACATCTCATTTTCACTAATTTTTTCAACAATAAAAATGTAAAATTAACCGACATAAACATATCCAATAATGTAACGGCAAACTAATTCAAGGCGTTCACTTTCGGCGTGAAATCGTATCTTCTATTTTATTGTATCATGATCATGAACTCTGTTCAATGGGAGTAGAGGGGATTCTACTACCACTGGTTTTGCATCAAACCTTCGACAAATCACACATTTCGAGACTACTGAACGTATTGTTCGTCTCCCGCCTATAATCCAAATTTTTTTCCGAAGCAGGCTTAAGAGACGTTAAGTTTCTACGTGACGAGCTTTAACATGCATGTCCATGGGTACCACTGGATCCTTGGCAGGTAACACAATAGGAAAGCGATAATTTTCTGTATCTTGTCTACCCGAAACTCTCGATTTTAATCGCATTAATCCATCTTGATCATAATAGGGGTGAAGACATCTTATGTTTTTGTCATTTTCACTTGAAAACATTTTCTGTTATACCAACTTACAAACGAATTTTTCAGCATATAATCTATTTCTTGTACTGCTAACTCTCCACTGAGTTTTTCCTTAACATGTTTACAGTTGTAAATGTATCTGAATATACAAGCGATCATTCGTGTGGTCGTAGTATATTTGGAAAAATGATCAAGATGGCAGTCGACCAAGTTTTCTATATTTAGAAAAGTACTTGTTAATTTCTTTTTCCTCTCCTGTCCAATTTCTTCTTCATTGTAATCAATAATGATACATGGCCACTCGTGTTGTTCATCATACAGCCATGTTGGCCCCTCCCACCATTCAGAATCAAACAATTGTTTTGGAGAACACCCCCGCGATAGAAGTCTGCTGGGTTATGTATACCTATCAGGTGGCGTCATTTTTCAGCATCGGTTAAATTACGTATCTCTGTCCCCCGGTTCTTGACAAAAACTCCCCACTCTTCTTTCCTTTGAATCCACGATATGACAGTAGAGGAGTCGCTCCAGAAAAAACTCTCAACTTTTCTCGTCAAATTTTCCACGACATGCGCATACAACCTAGCTCCTATGGTGGCAGCCAACAATTACAGTCGGGAATGGTCATTTTGGTATTGGATCTTTTTAAGGGTGCTACTCTAGCTTTAGCGGCCAACAAAAAGACTGCAACCTTTCCATTTATGACAGCTCTCAAAAATATGGCGCATGCGTACGCATTGTTACTGGCATCACAAAAAGTGTGGAGACTTAGATCTTGCGAATCAGAATTTGTAGTCCACACCCATCGAGGTATTTCAATTTTCTTCAGGTAGTGTAAATCTCTAACCCATGTCTTGAAAGACTGTGCAGTGTCGTCATCTACTGTCTGGTTCCAAGTGAGTGGTTCCTTCCACAGGCCTTGCAACAAAAATTTGGATACCAAAACAGAAGGGCACGTGAGTCCGATAGGGTCGAAAACTTTATGTGAAATGGACAAGATTAGTCGTTTCGATACTACCAATTGTTCTTGGTTAAGGTCAGACAAAATGAATTCTGGATTCAAAGATAAAACATCTCTCTGCTGATCCCAGACTAAACCTAATAGGGAACAGGTAGCAGAACCGGTATACTCCCACTCTCTTAATTCAAACTGACCTTCGGCCATAACTGCAGTTACTTCCTTAATAAATTTAGACAGGGAGTTTTCATCATGCAGGCTAGCGACGCAATTGTCAACGTAGAAACTCCTGCTCAACCGTTCAAGAGTTTTTCGAGAATACTTTCCTGAATTGGGACCCTTTTCGAGATACGTAGATAAATGATATTCTATCGTCGCTCCTAAAAGAAAAGGGCTATTGTTGACTCCAAGAACCACACGTTTGTAGCGCAAAACAATTTGTTGACATTGAGAATCGAACCATAAAAATCTAAGGAAAAGAAGAAAAGCTTTACGGATATCTGCCGTCACTCCCATTTTATTTTCTCTAAACCTGAGCAGCATCGACGGGATCAACTCTATCAAATTGGGACCTTTCTCTAAACAGTGGTTCAATGCTGGTTCGCCTGTCTCATGTGCCGATGCGTCAAATACTGGTCTAATCTTGGCGGTAGCTCTGTTTTCTTTTATAACTGATCGGTGTCGCAGAGAACGACCTTCTTGAAATGGTCCAACCATTTCGATAACCTCATATACCTCAAAAAACCCTTGTTTCTTTAACTTGCCGACAGTATTGATTAACCTCTTTCGAGCCATTTTGTAAAATGTTGGAATTGAGGGGTGTTCATCAATCCATGGAAGTTGAACCACGTAGCGTCCATTTTTATCTATTTTCACTGCCTGTAGAAATAATTTCCTAGCCTCTATGGCATTTTCTTCTTTGTTAGGCTTGTCTGAAGGATTTTTAATGCTAGTAGTCTCAAGTTCCCATATATCGCTGATTGACATATCTTTGATAAACAAATTCAGAGTTGTCGTCACCACATCGGATCGACTGTTTGTGGTTGGTATTTTTCCCATAACCGTCCAGCCAAAATGAGTCGCATTTGCGAATAGGCCACATTTTAATTCTCTGCTTCTCCCGTTATACAAACTTCCCGCGACATCTGCTTCTAATAATAGCTCGATCGGACCGGGATTTCCAACGTCAGAAATCTCAGCATCGAAACATTCCATTTCCTCTGTCCACTGACCTTGAAGAACTGGAACAATGTCACCACAAATAGTCGTCTCATCGAGGGCTTCCAACATGGTTATAGCCGCCAATAGAAATTGTAATGTCATAGCAGTTGTGGGTATTTAAAACCTGTCTCCCACCAAATAGACTGTGAACGATTTTTTCGCCACGTCTAGGTTTATATTCAAGCTGTCTAGCAGTGGTTTTCAAAATGTACGGTCTCTGCGATCCACTATTAATCTAGGCTCGTACTACCTTAGACCCAACTGAGCTTTTCAAGATAATTCGAATCGTCTGCAAAAATACCTGGGTGCTTGTATAATAATATATGATTTCTTTGAACATCTCTCGTAACAGCAGCTTCTACACTAGTGGTAGGCTCATTTTCTGTAACGTCAGGATACATTAGAACGACATGAGAACGCTTACATAAAATACATTTTAGACGACTTCTACACCTTTTCGACTGGTGACCCACCTTTAGACAGCGATAACAGGCCTTTTTTGTGCGAGTACCTCCTTTCGTTGATCGTAAGACATCTTCTGCTCCTTGAAGCAGCTCGAACTACCATGAGACCCCGTACAAAAAATACATGTGGTGACATTGCAATTCATAAGTCCCGCCGCAGAAGGGATTTCACTGTTTCGACTGTTGTCAATAGAATTATCATTGTCAAAAGGATAACCACCCTTTTATACTGCCGTCGTAGCGTTTAAATTCTACTTTCGACAACTTAAACTTATGCATACCTGATCTTTCCAAGGAATTTTGGCTTGGGAATCTTATAGACGTGGGCATTCTTTACTACTGTAGTTGAATTACCTCTTATTTTCTCAAGCTTTATTCTTGTTTTGGCATACTTCTTACTGTAATCCTCACAGCTTTCAATTTCACTAATCAATGCTTCTTCCGATGCACTGTCTAATACAAGCTCATAGATCTGATTGTTTAATACTTTCAATTCATCGAATTTTGTCGTTAAAAGTTCGAATGTAGTCTCTACCGACTTTATATCGACGGGATCAGCACTAAATAATTCGTCGAGTTCATTCGCCTATTTTGTAAACATGCCTCGAATTGCTTTCCGACTTTTCGTCAAATTATTTTCGTTGGCCATATTCACTAACGAATTTTCGGTGAAATGATACGAAATACTTATAGAACGCGGTAAAAATTTGTGCAAAAAACTCGGTGGAACCACCAAAACGTTCCAATTCACAATCCAGTATTGCGAATTTCTTCTTTAAAACGTAATATGTTCTGTCACGGTCGCCACTAAATGTTCTGTTCGTACCCAAGAAAGAAGCTACCCGCTTCCCCCGGTTTACGAAGTTTCGAAAGAATCACAAGAAGAACTTAAGGTACAGATTTCTTGACACAAAAGTACCTAATATGCATTAACTAAAATATACTGAATTGTGAATAAATTTAAAAACGAATTCTGTCTATATCTACTGTCAAGACTGACAGTTCTACGACTACTATTAAAAACTGGTCTCCGACAAGTACCCAATTTGTGATTTATTTCTTTCCTCACCATTATTTTGTTAGACTTGCTTTCCTTGCTTATTTTCGGAGTTTGTGTCGTGAACTTGTGTACCTTTTTCAGTTCAACAATGTTATTTTTTCATATCATGTCGTTGATTGGTATTTACTTAAAAAATCAATTTCTCATTTCAGCTTCTGCCCCTTTCGTGATTTTTAATATTCGGCATCTATTTTTGTGAGTGCAATCCAAATATTGTGCTACAATAAAAGTTAAAGGTAAAATTCCTTTCTTACCAGTCCCAACTTTAACTATAATGGACATATTCCAACAAGTAGAGATAACAACTAACTCTGATAAATGATATGAACTGTTGATTTTTGAAAATATTTTTTGTAAAATTGAGTATTAAAAAAGAGTTTTTATTTTATAAATGTAATTTTTCACAGGCCTACAAAAAGAAACCTCTACCTCATTCTTGCGTGGTGGCGTAAACAATAAAGCAAAATAAAAAATGTTTGTTTTCGTTAAGTCCCTCCTCTCGTGTCACAAATTTGGTATGTCCAACCCATGCTCATTAATTCTCAAAAGCCATAACAAGAAACACATGGCACCTCAAGCTGGTATCCAAGCAATTTATGTCGGTGTAAAATATTCACTGAATATTCTGCATTAGCAAAATTGATATGTTAACGGGTATGTCGCTAATTTTTTTTAATGCCAGGTATATATATTCGTATGTAGCGACCAGATTTATGGATATTCCATATCTGTTTGGGTTTGAAATCAAAACGTATTACAGAGAACAGCTAGTTTATAACATTAATATGGTTACATATTACTTGTACCCATACATTTTGTAAAATAAAAACGACGTGTTGCGAAATACGTTTACCAATAGTTAAAGTATTTAGAATTTCAAATTGTTTCAATGGTTTTCTCTATCATTTTGTGGGATTTATACAGACACATTTAAAATTAGATTTTAATTTACTTTAATTTCAAGTAATAAATAATTGAAAACATGCGATAAATCATTTATAAATTCTTTAAGCATGTTTTTGGATGGTGTATCACTCAAGGTTTACACTCAAAAATATTAACACAAATATTTCAAAAAGCGTGGCAGATTTTAAATATAAATTGAACCACTACAGTGAATTGAATTTTTGTTAGAAAAATTACGATTGCGTCATATTTATTAAATGTGAAATAGGAAAAGGGAAAGTCACAAATAAAACCACTAAATAAAGTTAATAGCAGAGAGCTGTTTTATTGATTACTACGATATAGTATGTCATAAGAATAAATCTTAATATTTGTATATTAGAGAATATTCAATTTATGCTTTCATCAACAGTTTTCGATAATGAAAGCATGCATTCATCGAACATAAACAAAACTCTAATTTTTCCTTTATGTATCTAAAGAAAGACACGTACCATGTATATATATATATATATATATATATATATATTGTAACGGCATATGACAGCGACATAACCTAAAATAGAGAAGCTGACAAATGCTGACAGAAAGAGGAGGACTGACAAGAAATAGAGAGAGGAGGCTGGGGAATTTTGAAAAGTCAGAAAAAGGTGACGTTTGAAAAGATTTCAAAGAAAAGAGTTTGTCCATGTAAATATCCTTTTTAGTTGCTGTGAATACAATACATAAGAATACATAAGAAATGTGAAGAAAATTTAGATAAAACTCAGTTTGGATTTCGTAGGGGCATGGGAACAAGAGAGGCATTGTTTGCTTTAACAGTCCTTTTACAGAAGTGCAGAGAATACAACAAAACCGTATACGCATGCTTTATAGATTTACAAAAGGCCTTTGACCGAGTACAACACACAAAACTAATAGAAGAACTTAAAAACATCAATTTAGACAAAAAATACATCGAAATAATAAAGAGCCTGTACTGGAATCAGTCAGCTACAGTGAGAATCAATAATACAGAAACCAATGATATTTCGATTGCACGAGGTGTTAGACAGGTATCTATTCTCTCACCAACATTGTTTAACGTGTACTCTCAGGTTATCTTTGAGAAAGCCTTATGGGAAAGAAGCGAAGGGGTTAAAATCGGCGGCGAAGTAATAAGCACGATAAGATACGCTGACGACACGGTGATCTTGGCAGAGAGTCTCGAGGACCTGCAGATACTTGTAAATGCTGTTAATATGGAATGTCAGCAAATGGGAATAGATATTAACACAAAAAAACAAAACTCATGATAATCTCCAAAACACCCGCACATAATGTTCAATTAACAATAAACGATCAAGCAATAGAAAGGGTAGAAAAGTTTAAATACTTGGGTGCTTTCATTAACTCAGACCTAAATCAGGACCAGGGAATCCGTGTAAGTATTGAAATGGCAAGATCGGCATTTCTAATATTTAAATCCATGTTTTGCAATAAAAATTTGAATTTAATACTCCGGTTCAGATTTATGGAGTGCTATGTTTGGTCCCAGCTATTATATGGTGTAGAAACATGGACGTTAAAGGCACAAATAACTAAAAGAATCGAAGCCTTCGAAATGTGGATTTACAGACGTATGCTGAAAGTACCATGGACAGCCCAGCCCGAATTACTAACGAGGAAATACTACATAGAATTGGTAGTGAACGAAAACTACTAAAAATACGTAAGACAGCATATCTCGGTCACGTATTACGACATGATACATACTCTCTGTTACAAGTGATTATGCAGGGCAGAGTTGAAGGAAAGAAGGGAATTGGGAGAAAGAAGAAATCATGGCTGAGGAATATCCGAGAATGGACAGACATGGGCGTTGAGGATCTTTTTCATATTGCTAAGGACAGAGATGCTTTTAAGAGAGTGGTCGCCAACCTCCGTTAAATGAGGACGGCATTCGAAGAAGAAGAAGTTGCTGTTTAGTTCGTTGAATTGTTTGTAAATAAATTGTTTTAACCCTCACTCGTACTACAATTGGTGTCAGGTGTGGGGTTAAAATTTCAAGATAACCGGGAAGAAAATAAGCCAGTTGTTGGTTACAGAATTGAGAAGAGAGCTGGAAGAACTTGATTTGGACACGACAGGTCCCAAAGCAGTATTACTGGCACGATTGAAAGGGCATTGTGAAAGCCAGAGTATTGATCCTGAGACTGTGGAGTTTGAAGATCCCTCCATGAAGACCATGACCCTGATCCGAGATGAAATCTCCCAAAAGATGTCCAGCCTCTCCAATGAACTCTTCCAGAAGGTGTCCAGTTTGTCCATGGAGATATCCAGCCTGTTCGCCGAGATGTTCAGCCAGCGTGACGAGATCTCTCGGAAGGTGTCTCAACAAGAAGGGAGAATAGCCGGCATTGAAGAAGAGATGCAAAAGCTGCAAAATATTGTCTCCCATCCACTAAGACCCGTATGCAGAGAGGGAGAGCCCAATCCACACTTAGAGAGGTTAGAGAGTAGCTTGTCGACCCTCGAAATCAAGTTCCAGGCGATGGAAGAACGATTCTCCGACCAGAAGTCAAGGGGTGAACTGCGTCAGGAGTCCAACACGGCAGGAGAGACCAAGGCAAGATTGAAGCCACCAACCTTCGGCGGCACGACTTCCTGGCCCAACTACCTCAAGCATTTCAACGCAGTGGCCAGCGCCAATGGATGGTGCTCCAGAGAAAAGGCGGTAGCTCTGACAGTTGCCCTACGAGGTGATGCTCTTGATGTGCTGAAAACCCTCCATGCCGACGAGTCTGAAGACTTCAACCAACTGGTGAAGCGCCTGGAGATGAGGTATGGCCAAGCGCACCTAGAGCAAGTCTACCAGTACCGGCTCAAAAACAGAAGACAGAAAGCTGGTGAATCTATCCAGGAGTTTGAAGCGGAGGTTGCAAGAATGGTCCGCTTTGCATCTTCTTCGGCCAATGAAAGCATTTTGGAATACCTAGCTGTCCAGGCATTCATAGACGGCTTAAAAGATCAGGAGTTGCAAAGAGCGCTGCGCTTGGCACGTCCCAAAGCTCTAGTGGATGCCCTGTCAACGGCATTGGAGTTTGAAGCAGCCACTGAAGCGTCTCGTTCCCATGCTGGAGTTAGATCCGTGACCAGCCAGTTCAGAGAAGAGATGCATCAAGGGGAGCCGAGCCAAGAGATCCTACAAGAACTGGTGAGCCTGATGAAGACGATGGCGTCGAGGAAGAGGAGACCCGTACGATGTTGGAACTGCGGTGAACTTGGTCACGTCAAAAGCGCATGCCAACGTCGCGGGAAGACAACCCAAGATGACACCGAGCGGCAGGAAAACTAGAACGGGTCGACTCCAAGAGGGCGAAATCGACCGCAAGCAGCCTGCAAGACCCTCTACTCGTCCTGACTTCAGTAAGACATCGACCCAACAGCATCTACGTAGATGGTACAGTAGACGGCAAGAAATATTCAATGTTAGTGGATACAGGAGCATCGAAGACCATCATTCGCCGAAGGGTCGTCAAGAAAAAGAAATTGTCGCCCTCCAGATGGCGACTACGAACAGCTACAGGGGAAGCCGCCCAGGTCCACGGCGAGGTAGACGTAAGAATTATGTTTGGCTCTACCCAGGTTTCGCATTCAGCTTTAGTAGCCGAAATTGAAGAGGACGTCATCTTGGGGATGGACATCATGGATTCCTTTGGCTTCCAACTAGACCTCAAACATCGAGTCATCCACGTCGGTACCGAGGAATTAATTCTACATCAGCGAAAAACAGCCATCGCGGAGGTGATGCTATCTGAGGATGTCGAACTACCAGCAAGGTGTGAGTCCATAGTCGTAGCTCGTCTGAATAGGGCCATGGAAGACGCAACTGCAGCCATAGTAGAGCCCAGAAATCACGACCAGGAACTGGGACGGGGCATTCTTGTTGGTAGGTCACTGATCCAATCCGCTTCAACGGTGCCCGTTCGTCTGATTAATCTAAACGACCATCAAGTTACCCTCAAGAAAGGCACTCAAGTAGGAACCCTCGAGCCAATAACCAAAGCTATCCACCGGGGGACCCCTAAGGAAGAACAGCACTCGGACAAGCTCAGTCAGATCCTAGCCACCGTCCATCCATCCCTGTCCCGGCAACAAAAGAAGAAGGTGAGAGATCTAGTTAACCGATGGCAAACTAGGGAGAACCAGTGTGGTAAAACATAAGATCGACACTGGTGATGCTCGTCCTATCCGTCAAGCTGCTCGGCGACTTCCCCAGGCGAAGAAGGAAGAAGCAGAAAGTACTCTTCAAGGGATGATAAAAGACGGAGTAGTAGATCTCTCCAGTAGTTCTTGTGAAAAAGAAAGATGGATCGACAAGGTTCTGCGTTGACTATCGCAAGCTCAACGAAGTCACCAAGAAGGACAGTTACCCGCTGCTTAGAATCGACGACGCACTTGACGCACTAGCAGGTTCCAAGTTGTTTTCCACTTTGGATTTGAAGAGTGGTTACTGGCAGGTGGAAATGGATCCTGCCGACGAAGAGAAGACGGCTTTCACAAGCGGAACAGGCCTGTGGCAGTTTAATGTACTTCCGTTCGGTCTTTGCAATGCCCCAGCCACCGTCGAAAGACTGATGGAGAATATCCTCAGGGGTTTGTCTTGGGAGACCTGCCTAGTGTATTTGGATGACGTCATCATTCTGGGGCGAACATTTGACACGCATTTGACGAATCTTGAAGAGGTTTTCAAGAGACTTCAAGCAGCCAATATGACATTAAACGTGAAGAAGTGCCACCTTTTCCAGACTAAAGTCAACTATCTAGGGCATGTAGTTAGCGGAGAAGGTATAGCTGTAGATCCAGACAAGATCCACGTAGTCCAGCAACGGCCAACCCCTTCCGACAAACATCAACTTCGAAGCTTCCTGGGACTTTGCTCCTATTATCGACGCTACGTGAAGATGTTTGGGGACATCGCCAAACCGCTAACCCGAATGACTGAGGAAGGTAGAAGATTCAGCTGGGATGGAAAGTGCCAAGTTGCCTTTGAAAGTTTGAAGAAGCAGCGGACATCAACTCCGATTCTGGGCTATTCACTTCCTGAGGGAAAGTTTATTCTCGATACAGACGCCAGCAACATGGGAATTGGTGCCGTTCTTTCCCAGCTCCACGATGGTCGAGAAAGGGTCGTTGGGTACTTCAGCAAGACCTTATCTAAACCTGAGCGTAACTGCTGCGTTACCAGGCGAGAGCTCCTGGCAGTGGTGAAATCTGTTGAGCATCTCTACAACTACTTGTATGGAAGGAAGTTCTTGATCCGAACTGACCATGCCAGCTTGAAGTGGCTACTTAATTTCAAGAATCCTGAGGGCCAAGTCGCAAGATGGTTGGAAAAACTTCAAGAATATGACTTCCAAATCGAACACCGACCCGGCACAAGGCACCGTAATGCCGACGCACTCTCCAGAAGACCATGCCAACCGACTTGCTCCCATTGCAGCCGCAAGGAAGAGAAGGATGCCAGCTTGCACCAGATCAAAGTCGTTAGTGAAGAATGGCGTCAGGACAGAATTCAACAGCATCAAATGAACGACGCAGACCTTGGAAAAATAATTGATTGGAAGTCAGTAAATCGTCGACCGACTTGGCATGAAGTATCGTCATCTTCGCCGATTTTGAAGTCATACTGGGCACAGTGGAATTCCCTGATTATTGAGGACGGCTTGCTGAAAAGAATCATCGAGAATGACGAGGGCACCGAATCCAAGAAACAACTATTGGTTCCTAGGACTTGTGTCTCTGAAGTATTACGACATCTTCATGATGGACCATCCGGAGGACACCTGGGTGTGAAGAAGAGAAGAAGACCTTGCAGAAGGTACGGGAACGATTCTACTGGGTAAACTGTTCCGAGGATGTGAGAGATTGGTGCCAAAAATGTACCACCTGTGCTGCAAGCAGCGGACCACACCGTAAGCAGAGAGCTGGTATGCAGCAGTACATCGTGGGGAGCCCTTTCGAGAGAGTCACCATAGATGTGATGGGACCGCTATCAGAAAGCGAAGTGGGTATGAAGTACATCGTCATCATCATGGACTACTTCACCAAGTGGGTAGAAGCATATGCAGTTGCCAATCAAGAAGCCGCTACCATAGCCGACGTCCTGGTGAAGGAATTCATTAGTCGGTTCGGAGTGCCCTTGGAACTACATTCGGATCAGGGAAGAAACTTTGAAAGCAAGCTATTCCAAGAGGTTTGCCAGAAGTTGTGGATCCGAAAGACTAGAACAACGGCGCTACGTCCACAGTCCGATGGAATGGTGGAACGCATGAACCGGACTCTAGTGAAGCATTTGTCGAAGGTCGTCTCTGATCATCAGCGGGACTGGGATAAACATATTCCATTCTTCTTGATGGCATACCGATCAGCTGTGAATGAGTCTTCAGGGCAGACACCGACGAAAGTCCTTTTCGGTCAAGAAATAAAACTTCCATGTGACCTGGTGTTTGGTTGCAAGCCTGGTGAAGATATCGCCGGAGATGATTATGTATCCAATCTCCGGAGGAAGATGGAAGACACCCATAAACTGGTTCGTACTAACCTGCAATTAGCCAGCAACCGAATGAAGAAGTACTACGACAGCCGAGCCGAAGAATCGTGCTACAAAGAAGGTGATCTCGTCTGGCTTTACAATCCACGAAGAAGACGAGGGTTATGTCCAAAATTACAAAAGAACTGGGAGGGTCCATATGTCATCAAAAAGTAGATCAACGATGTTATTTATCGAATGTTTAAAACTCCTAGAGGAAAGCCGATTGTAGTCCATTCTGATCGGCTAGCATCATATGCCGGGGACCACGATGAAGGTGTGCAAGTACAATAACTACTGGGCGAAGAGCATTTCCAGTTCGAGGACTTCATGAAGGTCTACGGAACGGAGCCGACTGCCGTTACAGCCACAAATCCGAAGATGGTAAAGGCATTCCAGGAGTATGCATCTAAGGAAGGGGGCAGTGTAACGGAATAGCTACATAGTAACAGGCCTCGGACATATGACAGCGACATAACCTAGAATAGAGAAGCTGACAAATGCTGACAGAAAGAGGAGGACTGACAAGAAATAGAGAGAGGACGGCTGGGGAATTTTGAAAAGTCAGAAAAAGGTGACGTTTGAAAAGATTTCAAAGAAAAGAGTTTGTCCATGTAAATATCCTTTTTAGTTGTCGTTTAGTTCGTTGAATTGTTTGTAAATAAATTGTTATAACCCTCACTCGTACTACAATATGTATATATATATATATATATATATATATATATATATATATATATATATGGGACGAATTTTCTTGAATAAAGGTCCTTAATTTTTAATAATTTGTTTATTATTTGCTAAAAGACGCGTTTCGACTTGTTAAGTAATCTTCCGTTTCGGCTAGAAGGTTACATTATGATTGATACATAACACATAAGTTAAAAAAGACGTTACAAAATTTTGTATATAAAATAATAAAACAATTACCCTAATAACACTGTCAAAAACATGAAAACATGGAAGGTTAAAAATTTAAATTATAATGCTGTATACATTTTGTAGCTGCTGTCAGTAAACTTTTAAAATGTATTATTTAGTTTGAAGTTGTTTTTTGTCTTTCTTTTTCTAATACGATGTAGGGTTAGTATGGACGCGTTTGCTTGATTTAACAGGTGTATATTATAGTAAGGTGCAGAAGCTTTCAACAATTTATTGGTTATTTTAAGAGACCATCATATATTACATTCAAATTACAAATATCGTTTCTATTATTAATACTATTTATATCTCTTTTTATGTTAATCATTTCTAGTACAGTTCTAACTTTTTCATTCACTTTAGCCAATATTTTTTCATTGTCAAAATCAAATGTATGCCCTGTATTCTTAGAGTGATTGGATAAAGCTGTTACATCAGTTTTTGAATACTTATGAGCTTGTATTCTTTTTTGGAGGTATTGTTTGCTTTGACCAATATATGTTTTATTGCAGTCTCCACAAGGAATCTGGTATACTGTGTGTATTTGTTTATTTTTCGGAATGTTTGGTTTCATTTTTGAAAAAAATGGTTGGTTGGTGTTCTTTAATTTTTTGGAAACAGTTAAATTTTCTTTCTGAAGGCTTTTGTTAATTTTTTCTAATAAACCGTGTACATATGGTAATGATATAAATGATGTTGGTTTTTTTGTGGTTTTAGATTTGAATTGTAGATTGCATGTATTCTTTTTTTAATAGTTTTGTTCACAAACGGTAATGGGTAGTTATTTTCTTTAAGGATATTTCGGATTTTATTTAGATTGTTCCTTCTGAATTTAGGGTGAGATAATTCAATTGCTCTGTCAGTTACATTTTTAATTACATTTTTCTTATGAGATAGGGGAGCATTTGAATAATAACTTATATATCATCATCATCATCATAATGCAGCTCATTTAACCATTTTCCAGTTATGGTGTAGCCTCCCTTTACATATTTATATATTCTATTTCCATTTGGGCCCATTGTTGTCTAGCTATGCGGCCCCAAGTTGATCCTGCGAGTTTTTTCATATCGAAGTCCCATCTTAAGTTGGGGCGTCTTCGTGGCCTTTTCACGCCTCGGGGATACCATTGCGTTATCTTTGTGGTCCATCTATCGTCTGTCCTTCTAGCGAGATGCCCCGCCCATTGCCACTTTAGGGATCTGATTCTATCAATGACATCTATCACTTGGATTTTCTGTCTGATCCATTCAACCCTTTTTCAATCTCTCCTTGTTATTCCAAGCATGCATCGTTCCATAGTCCTCTGTGTTACCTGGAATTTTCTAATGATATCAGTTTTCAGAGTCCAGGTTTCACAGCCGTATGTTAGTAGTGGTAGTACGCACTGATCAAACGCTTTCTTTTTCAGACGGAGTGACATTCTAGACTTGGAGATGATAGAATTCTGTCCAAATGTTCTCCATGCTAATTTGGTCCTTCTATTTATTTCTGGAAGTAGAGAGCCTGCTATGTGTATTGGTTGACCCAGATGTATGTATTCCTCTACTATTTCCAGGGCAGTGTCATTAATTATTATTTCTTGTGCGTTTATTAGTTCGTTATACATTACCTTGGTCCTACTCAGATTTATTTTAAGGCCTACTTCGTTGCTTGCTGTAATTAATTCATTTATCTGTTGTTGCATTTCGCCAGGGTTACTCGCTATCAGGATGATGTCACCAGCGAATCTTAGATGGTTCAGGTATTCTCCATCTATATTCAGACCTGTGTTGTTCCAGTCTAATTTTCTGAAGATGCTTTCTAGGGTTGCCGTAAATAACTTTGGTAATATTGCGTCTCCTTGTCTAACTCCTCTGCTGGTGGGGAATGCTGGGAGTGCACTCATATATCCTGACTCTCGCTTTGGCTTCCCTATATATATATATATATATATATATATATATATATATATATATATATATATAGATAGATAGATATATATATATATATATATATATTTGCTAGGGTCTCAATATATGGCTTATCGACCCCTTGTTCTGTTAGGGCATTTATAACTGCTTTGGGATATATAGAGTCGAATGTTTTCTCAAAGTCAATGAAGGCTAGTGCTAGTGGTTGGGCGTATTCTTTGGTTTGACTGATAACCTCTTTGAGGGTATAGATGTGGTCCATTGTACTGAAGCCTTTGCGAAATCCAGCCTGTTCTCGTGGTTGGGCCGAGTCTAGTGTGTTTTGTATTCTGTTGTGAATGATCTTTGTGAATACCTTGTACGTTACTGGTAGTAGACTTATTGGTCTGTAGTTTTTAATGTCTTCTTTGCTGCCTTTCTTGTGGATCAACACTATAAGGGCGCTGTTCCACTCTTTAGGTATGCTCCAGGACATTAACTCCTCGTGTATAGTTTGGCAAGGTACTTCCATGTTTTAGCTCCTGCATATTTGAGTATTGTGGTCGTGATGCCGTCATTTCTCGCTGCTTTGCCATTTCTCATGCTTTTCAGTGCCATTTCTACTTCCTCCACCAATACTTCTGGTATGTCCTCTTCTGAGTGTTCTAGTATTTCTTCCAAATTTTCAGGGGCCTTGTATAAGTCTCCATAGAATTTGGCTACTAGGTCTATTATTTTATTCCTGTTTGTGGTTCTTGTGTTCCATCAGTTAATGCAACTATCTGTCGTTTCCTTATTATTAGTGCTCTTTTTGCATGTTTGTAGCTTTTACGGTTTTCTATTGTTGTTTGTACCAGTTTATCGTTGTAATTCCTGATATCTTCTGCGATTTTCTTTCGTATCGTCTTGCACAGTTCGGTGTATTCAATTCTTTGTTCTCTTTTTAATTTCTCTTCGTTTTTGTAATAGTGCTTTTGTTTCCGGAGTCAGTTTTTTGGGTTCACTTCGTTGTTGCAGACCTCCCACTTCTACGGCGCAGTTTCGAATTGTGTCCATCAGTTTAGGGTTGTTATATTCCACTATTTGTAGTCTTTCTTCGAGTAGTGCTTCATATTGGTGAGAGTTTTCTTTCAGTCTTTCGTTGTTTATGTTTTTCGTTGTGGTGGTTTTGATTAGTCTTGACCTTTTTAGTTTTATATCTAAGACCAGTCGAGCTCTAATTAGTCGATGGTCGCTTCCTGTAGTGAACTTGTTGAGTGTGCTTAGATCTTTTACTGTGTTCATTTTATTGGTGAGCATAAAGTCTATTTCGTTTTTGATAGTTGCACCGGTGGCATCCCACGTCCATTTCCTATTAGGATTCTTCTTGAAGAAGGAGATTGCCACATAGATGTTCTGAAAGTTGTAACGTGAATTTCGTTCACCACTCGTAATATTTCTCGTCGATGAGAGAGTAACGTAAATTTCGTTTACCCCTCGTAACATCGAATAATACTTGTTGTCGATGGTTGTCGAATTGTCGGATGAGTTCGTTTTCATTAGGATATTTAAGTCGATGCGCGCTGAGGTTCTGTCCTTTTTTAACGAAAATGTCGTTATTGTTGAGTTCTGACATCCTACCGGATCGAAGTGCATTCATATGAATGCACTTTATCTTACCGGCCTAAACTTTGTCTTACCGACCTAAACTTTTCTTACCGGCCTAAACCTTCTTACCGGCCCAAGCCTTTCCATCGGCTGAAATTCTACCTGCTTGAACTCTACCGGCTGGGACCACGGCTCTAATCAAAGCCGACTTGACGCAGCTGATTGGTTCCTGATTCCTTTGTACGCCAAGAAATTCATCGTTGGAAAAGAAAAAAAATGCAAGGAAAATACTAACGTCCATAATCGTAAACATTATCGATAATTCCAACGACAGTTCATGGATTAATTAACTTCATAGTTTTGTACCATATGTAATTTAATATATTCTTTGTAAAATTCATAATTCATGTTTAAATTTCAATTTTCCTTCAGAATCTATTTTTTTATAACATTTTGAAATTTCAATTTTCTTTTAATATATAATTTTTATTTAATACATCTACTTGTAAATATTAAATAACGTTGTTCATTTTTTATAACCTTGCAACTTCTTGTTTTGTTGACTGGGATTACTTGATGTGAGGTAACTTATAGACTAGTAGGACTCAGGGTGGCGCCCACTTATCTTTCCGTCTCGTAACGTAAAAATAAGTAGGATTACTCGAGAACTGGTAAGATCTACTCCTTCAGTCTCTATTAGCATATAATCCATGCCTGAGTAGCTCTTCGACGGAGTAGCGGTTGCAAAGTGTGCGCACTGTATTAATCTCTCTCCTCTTTCATTCCTTTCTGCAAATCTATATTTGCCCATTCTTTTTTCTTGATCTTCCCTGTGTCCTACGTTGGCATTAAAGTCTCCCATTATGTATTTGAAGTGACTATTGTCGTTGCTGAGCGCTTGAGTCATTTCATTATAGAATTCTTCTATTTCGTCGTCACTTCATTATAGAATTCTTCTATTTTGTCGTCACTATGGCTGATGGATGTATATCAAAAGTAAGTAAATTTGACAAATCACACCTACAAGTATTTCCGCTCGTAACTTTTTCTCTGGACAGTTCATTTTGCAAGCTTTTCCATAAAATCATTAGTTTCATTGTGTGCGTAGCAATGTCGTCTTCTGGCTGACGAGTATAACTGAAGAACTGTTAACACAAGTCAAATGTCGTATTTTCCACTTGACCATCACAGCCATACTTATCTAACAGTTCAATTAACTGCTCATATTTTTCTGATTGGCTGCCTTCTCCAAGCTCGCTAACTTATTATATGAATGTATCCATCTCATTAAACCATGTTTTAATTGTATTTTTATAACATATTTGGGATAAAATAAATTAAGTAACACTCAATATTGTACGCTAAACTTAAAATATTATAAACATAAACCATTGAACAAAGGAAACATTTAACTCTTAGCTATTTGTTAATTTAATAATAACACTAAAAAAATAAAATGAAATGAGAAAGTAAAAATTATTCACGAAGAATGTGAGGTATAAGAAGAAGCATCACAACCATCTGGAGCCAAAATTTGTTTCAAAATATTGTACATGACCATCAGGCACCTTTCGTTGTCTTTTAATACTGATTAATTCGTTGCCTCCTCTCGGAGGTTCCAGAAGATTCTACAGTACGATTCATGGGATATTCAAGAAAGACATTGAAAAAACTAAAATACGATGTTACCCGGGGACTTCTAAAAGTAGTTACGGATTCTCATAACACCTTTAATCACAATTAGTATAACAATTTTGGGATTTCTGCGAACGATTTTACGGTAATATCATTAGTAGCTTTACAAAATTAAAACATTTATTCCATTAAAAAATATTTTTTAGACACAACTACTGAGGGATACTTATTTGTTTTGTTATAAATAAGAAGCAACTTGAAATGGTGATTTGTTTCGTCTTTGCTAACCGAGTGTGCTGCGGGTTGATTGGATAATATCTCGCTGATTCTCCAACCGATGACGGTTATTTTGATCGAGGACCACTGATACATAGATAATTTACTGGAATAAACGAAGTGACGAGATTTTTCTACTTTTTCTTTCGTAATAACGAATTTGAATAAAACTGCAATCAATCAATAAATTATTAGTAGATAAAATATTGTTTATCTGAGGTTATTGATAGTCAAATATGAGAAGAAGACTATGCGTCGTCAATCATTGACCGCAATTATCGGCAAAAAAATATCATCGCACCCGTTTTAATAAAGATCAATGGCTGTTTTCTCCGATTTGTTTATTAAAAATAAAACGTACATTACGGACGAAAACAATGTGTGTATTCTATAATTTTTATTACCATAAACCAATCACCAAAATCCAGTATCACTCCCTCACATCCAATAAATCTAACCACTTTCCCCACGCGCACTCCCGTCCTAATCCGAACTGTATGTTGCTGAAAAAAGAACAAATATATGATCTACCCTCATGATTCGTTAATTACAAATAGAGAAATTGGTTTGTTACACACAAAAATGTAAAGCAAATAAATATGAAAGTCATTTTCTATGTTTTGTTAAAGTAAATAAAATTAGTATATTCAAACAATCTGTATAATTACCTACTCGTATATCATTATTAAAAGCTGATATATTCAATTTAAGCATAGCTCTTTAATACTTCTAATACTTTTAAAAGATATATAGGGGCTTCCCCAAACTTTTTATAATATTTTCAATCTTCCTTGTACCACACGTTATTTTGACTACACGTAATGGGGTTTTTCTTTCTTTTGTTTGTCACATTTCCAATTTTATGTACGGAGCAAGACTCGGAATGGTAAGATTTGGAGTTGCACTCTGTAGGTCAAGGCTCGAATCCTACAGTCGCTTTTCCAAAGACCAATAATTAGCCACTATCACATGATCGCCTGGTAATTTATCTAATCGATGGTATACATTTTTTATCACTTTCTCTGCTATCCAAACTAATGTTTTAAAAGCAGACCCACAAATATATAGCACAAACGTGATTAACTTCTCTTGAAATTGCCATTACATTCAGACAGCTACCATTTTCATAAGGTTGATACGTATATCTACTACCAGTTTAACGACTATCTTAGTTTGTGCATACCTCTTCTTTCTAACAATTTTTCCTTGTATGTTTGTCTCTGAGAAGTTATATTTTTCTTTTATTTCTTTTGTGAGTCCTGAAAATAGTACTCCGTAAAATTTTTGTATTTATTGTGCTTTTAATTAATTTGATGCTAAAAACCAAACTATTTAATTAGTGAATAGTGCAGTTGTAAATATGGAGTAAGATCCAATTTAAATCAACTTCTAATATCATGATCATAATTACGAAAACTTGGAATGCTACCGGAAAATTTTGATTAACTAAATCTAAGCAATTCACCTTCTGTACCGTGGTGTTGCCAAATTATAACCTGCGCGCGAGATAATTGTATAACTAACTCTAAAAGTTTTAATTGTTTATTAATTTATTTAATTATGTATATGTATTTCTACATCTACCTTCAAGTGTCAGTTTCATAGTATTTGTTTTATATGGAAACTGAGCTGCGTGGTTTCTATTATTTATAGAAATGAAGTGCTCAGGAATAAACATTACGAGCTCTAGTTTTATTTCAGTTCCTTTGTCCGTGTTCTACACGGTGGTCATTCGATTATTGAATTTCAAATTTCGATGAATACTATGAATATACTGGTTCCCGCAATTGCTCCATTTTTTTAATACTAAAATTTCACGGAGTACGTGTATTCTTTTTGGAAGTCAGACATACTCTCTCTCCGACCTCTTCTCTGAATTCGCTGAGGACACGAGGTCAATCGACGGACGGAACCGAGTTTATTCGCTATATGAAATTAAGCATTGGATTTTGTTTAAATCTTGGCGGGACCTTCGCTTCTGTTAAAATGTGATTTTAACACTTGCAGTGGAATCGGAATACAACTTAATGCCCAGAAAATTATATACATCTTTCATTTTGTAGGCGATTAAGTGGTAGTAGCACAAGATAGGGAAGGTTTAGAGTTTATGACTTCTTCTTAGATTATGTAGTCACATTATAAAAGCTTCCAATCATTGCACTGATGTTTTATTCAGTGGCTGCTTCAATACCATAGATGAAAATAGAGATTATGTACAGAAAACCACAATAAAATCAAAAAATAACAATCAAAATACACTTCCTAATCATATTGACCAACTAATGAACGAAAAGAATAAATGTAGGAAAAAATGGCAACGCACAAGATCAAATGAAGACCATACCCTACTAAAACATTACCAACATCTAAATAACGAGACAATTAAACAACATAAAAACGAAGACTGGGGAAAATTTCTCACCAAACTTAAACCGGAGGATAACTCGCTTTGGAAAATCTCACGACGTTTAAGAAAACAAGCGAAAACAATCACCAAAATCACAAACAACGGCCATACAATAACAGACATGACAAGTATCGCAGAAAGTTTCGGGGAGTACTTTCAAAACAATTTTATTAATAATTCACCACATGTACAATATCATCAAAATATTACTGAAATAGTTCACAAATTCATAAGCCAATTACAATGTATAAACACACATAATTTAGCCACGTGTACGGAGACATATAATACAATACAACGCTTAAAAAATGAAAAAGCTCCAGGGATAGATGGCATTCCAAACATTTTAATAATAAACATTCCGAAAAAGGCTATGGTCCATCTTACTCATGTAATTAACTACATAATTAAGACTGGTCAATATCCCGATATGCTCAAGATATCCAATATCATACCTATTATCAAAACAAATAAAGAACCAAGTTATGTGGATAATTACAGGCCAATATCCCTCCTGAACAACATAGCAAAGGTGATAGACAAAATAATTTTGAAAAGATTACAGGCATTTGTAGACAAAAATAATATTATACCTCTCGAACAATACGGATTTCGGAGTGACCACAGCACGGTAGCCCAAATCATTAGGGTAATAATCTATATCCGCGAAGGCTTTCAAAACAAAGAGGAGGCCATCATGACAACTTTAGACATCCAAAAGGCATTCGACTCCGTATGGAACGAGGGGTTAATATTTAAACTAATAAATCTACAAACACCGAACTACTTGATCAAAATAATAAATTCATATTTAAATAACAGAAAAATTTTCACCAAAATTTATGAACACTCAGCGGGTCCATACTCCATTCAAGCAGGAGTTCCGCAAGGGTCGGTACTATCACCTTTGTTATACTCCATTTTCATCCACGTTCTCCCTATTACACCCCAAATACTAACCGCCATGTATGCTGACGACACATGTTTTGTAGCATCTGTTAAGAACCCAGAACAGGCACTAAACACAAAACAAACACACATTAACACTAAAATCATCCCCTATTTCGACAAACACAAACTAGCTATCAATCCCTCCAAAACAGAGTATTTATTACTCAGGAGGATAGCTAGTGGAACCCCCCCATTGCAATCGCAGCTTTGCATCAATGGTCATGTAATCACTCCGAGTATGAACATCGAATACTTGTGATATACAATGCAAAATAATACAAATGCAAATGCACACATCGCACAACAGTTACAAAAACCAAGATTGCAATGGGTAGACCCTACCCCTTAATTTGCGAACAAAGTAAACTCTCGACACAAAGCAAAATTCTCATTTATAAACAAATCATCCGCCCAATACTCACTTATGCAGCTCCAATATATTACACCGGCACACAACATAATTTCCACTCTCTGCAGGTTATACAAAACAAGTGTCTCAGGATGGCAATCAAACATAATATAACTTGTCCGAAACTCCCAAAAACCTCCTGGTTACACGAAAAAGCCAACATACCTACTATCAAAGACTTCATGAACAAAATCTTGATAAACTACTGTCTGCCACAAGATCTTCGTAGAAATCTCAAAGACGCAAACCGCGCAGAAGGCATCCGCGATAGTGGGTGTAGGCTTTTGCATGGATCACTAATTACATAACTTGGTTGTTTTTAACTCCGAACCCATTTTCAACATAGGGGGTAATCTCAACACAGGCAACTGTGCTGGAACACCCCTTATGCATCAATAAACTTGATTCTAAATAAATTAAACAAATCAAAAACAACATCCGCCACGTTGCCATTTCGAAACCTAATACCCCCGAATCAATTTTGAAACCCTGTTTATCAGCTGCTTTTCAGGGATACCTGAGCCAAAAGATGCCAGCAGTCAAAACTATATGTTAGGAACAGAGTTATTCAAACAGCGCAAACACTTGGATAATGCTTTCGAAGCAAGGAGCCAGTATAGATGACAGACGAACACATTTATGCTAAAAATCGCCAGACCATCGGCACATTATATATTTGTTTTTTATACTGTATTTTTAGTATAATGTAAGCAGGGAGTCAAAAATCTCTAATAAAGAACATTTTTAATCTCATCTAAAAAATAAACGGTTTTACGGATTAAAACTAACTTTTGCGCATCTGTGGCCCTGAACAATGTTCTATCATAAAATTGTTACTTGTATACACTTCCAGGGATGTATCGTGCTAACAAACCGACATTTCTCCAAAAATAACCAACATTTTTGTATATCTGGATTTAGAGGACCCGCTGTACTCGCTCTAGTCAACTAAAAATCAATAAAGTACATCTGTGAGACACCTTGAACAATATTCAATCCTAAAATTGGTTAGGTTGGGCGGAAAAGTAAAATATGTACAGAATAAATGTCCTATATATGGAAAAGCACTACGTACCATGTCCAATTGTTCATCTTAATTTCATTGAAGAGTATTTTAAATGGAACTCAATGTTTTTAGCTAATTCCACAATATAATGGAAAATGTTGAAAATTCTAAAAAATTGCCAATTGTTTCGATAACTGAATATCATCGTCAGAATAACAGAAGTTACATTTCTTTTGATGCCTACCTAATGTTTAGTAGTTATTTTTGGCTAGACCAAGAAGTGACCTACGTTGTGATTGACTTAATATATGTTAATAGAAAAAAGAAGAAGATGTGATATTACAAATATTGAAGCTTAGATATTATTAGCCCTATGGTGATATCCTGGATATCATTTTTCCAATTAAGATCAGTGAAACTGTGCAATTATAGAGAAAACCAGGAAAACTATATCTGCTGATCTTTACAATTATCACTTAAGAAGACAGTTTAATAGTGGAGAACTCCCTAGATTTATCTGTTCATTGACGACTTCATTTTGTGGGTTTCTTAAGTTTTCAACTCTTCAAGGAAATCGAGTTCTTGTTTCTTATCACAAACATGTAGTACTTCTAGTTCTGTGTTAGGTGTCAATGAATGATTGGTGTCAAGTATATGTTTTGCGTAATGGGATTTATCTGGTTGTTTTAATATGTATGCTCGTAAGTGTTCACTGTATCGGATTTCAAAATTTCTAAGGGTTCGATCCAAATAGACAGCATTACATTCTGGGTATTTGAGTTTATATATACCTGATTTCTTTAATGATGGTATTTTTGTTTTTACATTTAACAATTTTGTACTTACGTTACTTTCTCTTTTAAAAGAAACTGTTGTATTCGTTGCTAAAGATATTATCTTTGAAATATTATTAGAAATATTTCTTGTGATGGTTTTATAAGTTTTTATTTCTTCAGTGTATTTAGGAAATATTAGTTTTAATGCCATTTTTTCTTCTTTTTTATTAATTAGCTTATTTATCATATCTAATGGATAACCGTTGTATGTTGCTATTTGTCTAATTTTTTTAATCTCCATCAAAATTACATTTGTTCATAGGAACTGAAAATGCTCTATGTATCATTGAATTATATGTCGCTAATTTATGTTACATGGGGTGATTGGAACTATATGTAATTGTCACATCAGTGTGTGTTGGTTTTCGGTAAATTGAATAATCAAGTACATTATCAACTCTTTGAATTTTCGAATCAAGAAAATTGATTGACTTATTTTCTTCAGCTTCTAATGTTAATTTTTGGGTGTAAATTATTAATGTGGTTGAAAAATATATCTAATTGTCGTTCACTACCTAGAAAACAAGGTAATATGTCATCTACATATCTATACCAAAATAAAACATTTTTTGAAATATTAATTTCAAACATTTTTATTTATAAGCTGTCCATTAAAATGTTTGCCAAAATCGGTGATATAGGGCTTCCCATTGGTAAACCTTCATTTCATTTTGAATATATATGTTATTGTCAATAGTGAAATAATTCTGATTAATACATACATCAAATAAATTAAGTATATCTGATATTATTCCTGGAAAAATATTTTTATTTTCTAGTATATTTCTCACTAGTATTAAACATTCTTTAGGAGGAATTTTAGTGAACATATTAGTAACGTCAAATGAAATGAGCTTAGAATTATTTTGTAAGTTGAATGCTTTTAATTTTTTGATTAGTTCTATTGAATTTCTAATTGAGTATTTAGATGCATATCCGTAACTAATAAGTATATTGTTAAGCTTCTTCGCCAATATATTATTAGGAGTATTAACATAAGAAACTACAGGTCTAATTGGTTTCGTTATTTTATGTAATTTAACCGTTCCATATAATTGTGGACAGTTAGAATTCTTATTTATGGTTGACCTCTTTTCGTAATCACTTAAAAGATAATTTGAATTATTAGCAATATCCCTTACATTATTAGAAAACTTTTTTGTTGGGTCTGCTTTAAGAACATTTACATCGCTAGATTCTATAAAGTTATATATTTTTGAATTATAATTTTCAGTTGTCAATATGACAGTTGTGTTCCCCTTATCAGATTTTGTAACTGTTAGATTATCTTCTACATTCTTTTTGCATTTAAAACTGTAATGTCATTTTTTGTTTGAAGTTTATCTTTTGAAGGTGCAATATTTTTGATTAAATTGGCAATTTTTAATTTCTCAATATTTGTAATATCACATCTTCTTTCTTCTATTTACATATATTAAGTCAATCATAAGGTAGATCACTTCTTGGTGTAGCCAAAAATAACTACTAAACATCAGGTAGGCATCAAATGAAATGTAACTTCTGTCATTCTGACGATGATATATTATCAAAACAATTGTCAATTTTTGAGAATTTTCAACATTTTTCATTATATTGTGGAATTAGCTAGAAACTTTGAGTTTCATTTAAAACAGTAATATGAGTAGATTCCACGAAGTAAGGGTCGAGACAGTTAATTTCTTTGAATAGTCATTGCCAATGTTGACCATAGTTTCCAAATATTTATAGATATAAACTTTGTCTATAAGTTTGTTGTCTACATATAGTTCTATGTTTATTTTTATTTTCTCGGAAATTTCAAAACCATATTTTAAATATCTTGTATATTCCTACTTTTGGTATGCAATAAAAGTCAATCTAAGTCAATTTAATAGTTGTGTATAATTAATTTATGCAGAGGCAGTCAATAAATTTTGAAATATATTTCGAGCTTATACCCTCTAGATTCATAGAAAATTCACATGAACAGAATGAAAAATGTTAAATAAATATATAAAGAATAAGAATATAATATAAATTATTTTTCACTTGATCGTTACTGCTTTATAATACCTTGGCAACGGTTGCTATTAACAGACCCATAACGCCCGGGGCCATATGATTCATAACGCCCGCTAAGTGTTTTTACTGTAGTTCAATAAATTAATTAATCACAAATACAGTTTCATTTACGGTATTCACTCTGTTTTCATCTTTCCATTTCAGAAAATGGTCATACTACTTCTCGTATAAGTGTTTGGATTTCACAGGCAGTAAATTTCCTAACGCTTTTTCAGCTTTGAGCGTCACATTATCATTATAATCCATAATTATTATCAACACAACCATTTTTAGTTTCCTCCACTAATCTTGTATGCACCACGAGCGTTACTAGATCCTAACGCCCAGTAGGTAACATATT
Source organism: Galeruca laticollis (assembly GCA_963921935.1). Classification (NCBI taxonomy): domain Eukaryota; kingdom Metazoa; phylum Arthropoda; class Insecta; order Coleoptera; family Chrysomelidae; genus Galeruca; species Galeruca laticollis. Next base: position 56,392,872 of record OY998181.1, read on the forward strand.
ACCCGATCTATATAACGCACTTGGTACATAAGTAGCTATTATTTGCAGTTACCAAAAGTGTAGAAGTCGAACCAATCAATACATAGTCTGCAAGTCTTTTGGACGTCAAATGTCTTTACCTCAAAAATGATATCACGACAACCGTCAAACGTAAGCTGCGTAAGTGTTACTTGTCACATCAAATATCATGACATGTGTAAAGTCAGACATCATAGGTCATTTGTAAAGTTAAATGTCGCGTCAAATGTTACGTACATGCATGTCAAACGTCTCATCCAACATCAAATAATTAGCCTGTCCAAGCGAGCGAGTGGTTATTACCGACGGTAATGTCAACAAATGTCAAAATACGTCACGGTTATACTGGTCGTTTTGATATAGCGATATTTACCAATCATAAAATTGATCAATCATATACTCTCTGGAGGCTGTATCGTGCTAACAAACTGAAAATTCTCCAAAAATGACGAAAATTTGGTACTTCAAGTACCATAGCACCCATTGTACTGGCTTTACTGTTGAATATCAATAGGGTTCATCTTTGAGACGCTCTGAATAATATCCAATCATAAAATTGGTCACTTGTATATACTCCGGAGGCTGTATCGTGCTAACAAACCGAAACTTCTCCAAAAATGACCAAAATATCGTACTTAAAATACTGTAGCACCTGTTGTATTGGCTCCGGTGAGCTGAAAATCAATAGGGTTCATCAGTGAGATGCCCTGAATAATATTCAATCATAAAATTGGTGACTTGTTGAACTCCGGAGGCTGTATCGTGCTAACAAACTGAAATTTCTCAAAAAATTACAAAATGTACTTCAAGTACCATAGCACCTGTTGTACTGGCTGTGGTGTACTGAAAATCAATAGGGATCATCTGTGTCATATCCTTAACAATATTCAATCATACAATTGCTGACTTATTGCACTCCGGAGGCTGTATCGTGCTAACAAGACATGTAAGGAAAAGTGGCCGACGACAACGACGACGACGACATACACACAGGATTTTTTTTCTAAAAACCGTTTTTTCGTGTTGTTGTTGATGGAAAACGTAAAAATAACTCAAAAAAAATTTCAAAATTCCAACTTTTTTTGGGGTAAACCAATACTTTTCTCTTTTGTATCAACCAAATTACCAAAAGTACTATGTTACCAATGAAATTCTCAACTTTTGTCAGTCAAATCAACAGTTAACTTTGTTAAAAATAAATACATACCTTAAAAATATGCCAGATCTTCCTTATGTAAAAAACTAATGTAAATAATAACATTGATCGATAAGAGTAGTTAAAGGTTGTAGACAATTTTTGATTAGAAAAGTTAATAATACATTTAGAGTTAAAGAAATGGAGACGAGTAAAGGCAAAAGAAAGATGACGAGGAACTGGATTGAGGAAGCAATATCAGCTACTCCTAGATCTGAGTTACAATGTTTCAGACAATATTTTCAACTGATGGTGATAATGAAAGGCATGTTCCATTCGTTATAGACTGTTACCAGAAAAAGAATATTTCTGATATTACTCATAGAATGTTTGATTATCATATAATGAATGGATAAGAATTACGTCCACTTAAAACATGGTTTTATTCAAAATTCCGTCAATATTTGAAACTGAAAAAGTAGTCAGGGTCCAGAGATATGTTGGTATGAAGCAAAACTGCTAATGAACAATACATATTGGAAAATATCAGAATATCTTTCTCAATATAATAACTGTGATATATTCCAAAAAAAGTGGTGGAGATATGGGAGAAACGAGATGAACAATATAAAATATTTGTTAGTATGAAGTAAGAGATGGAGATAGTGTGGACTTTTTTGATATAGAAAAGCAAAATTGTCATTGCTGATATTTAGAAGACAATTTCAAGTGTACGAATTAAAAGAGCAAGTATTAGAAACGGAATCATCACATACAACACCTGTTTATAATACAAATTGGTTATTATATTTATATTCACTTGTTTCAATTATTATTCATTATAGTTCAGTGTCAAATAAATAACACAATTTACAGATTATCTCTTTATATAGACAATATATCCGAAGCAATCATTTTTTTGGGTGTACTTCTATGATTCATTAATCAGACATCCGATTGTGGAGTCGGTATTCTAATAAAATTCCTAAAAATAAAAGTAGTATGGCGCAACTCCTACTACAGCAACTGTTTCGGCGCCCATTGTGTTTTTCTTTGGCATATTTCCCGTCCCTCAAAAGCATAACTAGTCTCATTAGATCGACCAGATGTGAGCAGCACAAAGAAAACTGTTCTGGAGTCACACACACAGAACGGAACATTGCAAAACGACCCCAAATCAGTGACAGATCAAAGGGGTGCGTATATGAGTTTTTATGTCAAGTAAATGAACCTGTAATCGAATTAGTATTGAACCCCTGTTTTGTGATATTATTTTTGTTATTTCTTTTATATAGCTTTTCAATACAGTGCGTCCATAAAGTAGAGCATAAATTCATTCTTAGCTAATACACATAAAAATACCAAACAGGTCTGAGGGCTGATGACAGTTTCTTAAGTGAAACACGTCCTTCTTTTTTGTCAATTCACAGAGAAAATGTCATCATTCAAAGGCATCACTTTAAGGGCACACTGTTGATTAAGGAGTATAATATGAATGAGAGGCCATTTCATACCTAATACTTAATAGCTATTTATTTCATACTGTTTAGATACAACGTTTTTCGAAGTTTTGATACAATTTAATTTACAAACTATTTCTGCTAAACTATTTTATTTCCGCACAAAGTCTACATTGAAACATTCTTAATAATTTGTATAAAACACGTTCAGTCAATTATTTATGATAATGCGTAACTGGAAACTACAACTTAGATATCTCATTCTCCTGGCTCCCCCTTTAAGAAAAGTATAAAAGCTCTACGTCCTGCGTCTTTCTCGCATCTAGAAATTACGTTAATTATCAACTAAACTTGAAGCACAAATAGAAGTTCTGTGTTAAGGCCCGTATTATTTCTTTGTTGTTCTGAACAAGTAAACATCATTAACACATTTATTTCCTAAAAACAGATTCGCTATATTCTAAGAGTACAAATAATTCTATTTCATACTAGAGAATATTCCCTTGATTCATGAACGAGTCGCTAATGCGACAGCAGATTCGCTCGGGCACAGCATGAAAAGGAATTATCTACACTAGTTACTGCGCTAGGGGTCGTGGGATCCCCATGGCTATTCTCTTTCTACTATCAAAGGTGTTACATAGACATTTGGAGACGAATTGTGTATGGAATTGTTCTTATTAGCGTAGGCCAGTTGGTCAACATATCTTTTACACAAAGGTAATTGGTGCCGTAGATGCGGGGAATGGTTTTGAAATGGATATTATTCACATAAAGTTATGTGTTAAATGAAAATAAAGCAATAGAGGAATATTATACCCCTGTTATGTATAAATGCCTGTAAAATTGGAATATATGAGAATTTGGTCCATTTAATATATATGAATAATTTAATAAGGAGACTGATTTACAAATTTTAGTAAAAAATTTAATTAACATTCTACATTAAGAATAGGGGTTACAGGAAAGTTGAATATAATAGTATTTTAGACTCTAACATCGTAATGATTTATTGCTATTAAAATGAACTTCCATTTTTAATGATTTTGAATCGAAAGTAATTGTCCGATACGTCTGATATAGTAGTGGCAACATTGATTTATCATAGATAAATTATTTGAAAAATAAAGATAAGCAGAAAGATATTTTGGAACCATCAGTTCTGAAGGCATTCATGAATTTTGTAAATTTTTTTTGGTGCTGTGAACGAAAACACATTTCACATTTTATTGTTTTTAAAAGATCAAGAAGTGAGTGGTTTCTGTGCAATGGTATCCTTTGGGAAAACAATTATTTAAGGATTAACCGCGATTACTTGTAAGTAATAATTTTAAATTAATATTTTTGCCTATTTAACTTGTTGTAAACATTTTTGTAGTTGACTGATGGAGAAATGAAAGATATTTGGAAAGCTTTCAACATAAAGTAAAAAGAGTTTACTTATTCCTGAGAAGGTTTATTCCCGATAACTTTATAACTATTTTGGTTTTAACTAGTTCAAGCCGACTACCTTTTACTCGCTCTATATATATATATACATATATATATATATATATATATATATATATATATATATATATATATATATATATATATATATTGTACTGGTTAGAAATCGGAAGTTATATCTACAAGAAGATAGTATGATACATATTTTCACTTAGTTATAAAATTCTTTCCTATTTTATTGAATTATTTATTTTTTCGGGATGTTTCTAGAATGCCGGCTCAATCCTTAAAAGATCTTCGGATAACATATCTATAAAAAAACCGTCACAAAAAATCCTAATAGACCTTCCCAGAATTCGGCGTGCTCGCCATTTTTTTAACTCCGTTAACATAAGGTTACAGGACCCTACTTAGTTTCTACTTCGGTGTGCGAGGTCGTAACAATGTCAAAGATCACAACTCACCAAGATCTGTGTCTAAATGTATGAATAGCATTACGGATATTATTGATTATAACTGTAACGGTTGCTAGTGGGGAGAGGAACTTTTCTAAGCTTAAGCTGATAAAAACCTACCTGCGATCGACAATATCTCAATCTAAATTGACAAACTTGGCAACTTTGTCAATTTAAAAAGAAATTTCTGAAAACATCGACATTGATAACCCAATAAAAAAAGTTTGCCGATAGAAAGAATAGAAAAATAAAATTTTATTAGTTTTTTTAGTTATTGCTTTCAATAAATGGTTATTTCATTTTATACTGTGCCTTATTTCGTATGAGATTGAATTTGAATTGCAGTTAGGGTAGTGCCATAGCCGTTCAACCCTATGCACCCTTCTCAGTGTTAGGGTGTTTTAAAGTCAAAATGCTGTCTTTCAACTGCCTTCAAAAAGATGCTTTCGATATTAATTTGTTAAGCAGAACATCTAGAATTAATCAGTACATCCATTCTGTTTGTCACCGCCGAATTATCCTCTATTGAGACAATAGAAGTACGCACATTCTCTAAAGATTGTTGTGTGACTAACAATTGAGTCAAACTGATCTTTACAATTATCATTAAGGTGGTAAAATCTTACTTCATCGTTAAACTCAAATCTTATAGATTTTCTAGAATTTCTCTCTTAAATCAATTCCTATTACTACAGTTGATGTGTAATTGTTTGGTACATAAGATGGACAAAATGTAGAAGGTACGGGAATGAGAACTGAAAATGTATGCAGTAAAGAATTCCAAGAAAGCAAGCACCCCTACAAAATGAAGGTTAACTTATTGTTAGGGATGAAGAACAGAATAATGAAAATATCACATCCAACATTACTTGATGAAAACCTTAAAATATTGATTGATACCCTTCAAAAAAATAGTTATCCTATCAAACTACTCAAGAGGTTGATTTACAACACTCCTGGCGAGCATACATCATATAAATAGTAATGAAAATGAACAAGATGCTAATTTCAGTAACACACAGCCGGTTTCTTTTGGACCATTTCCTTATATTAAAGATCAATCAGAAAAAATCATTAAAGAATTCAAGGGGACCGATGTAAAAATTGCTCAAAGAACAGCCAAACCCCTGCTGTCTCTTTTTACTAAGTTAAAACAACCGGGGATACCCTGATGAAAACTAATGTTATATATACTATCCCTTGTAAAAACTGCAACAAAAAGTATGTAGGAATGACATCTCAAAACTTGAAATCACGGTGCGCTCAACATAAAAACGATGCTAGGTTAAAAAAGCGAAAATGTGCATTATCAGAACATGTTATAGATGAGTTCCACCATGTGGACTTTGATAAAGTAGAGATTCTTGATGTAGAAAGAAACTACAACAAAAGAAAGTTCTTAGAAATGTATCATATTAATAACATTGAGAAACCAATGAATAAAAAGTCTGACATTGAGTCACTTAGTAAGATTTATACATATTTGTTACACTTTAATAATGTTCACTCCGGAAACGAAGAGATTGATTCCCAAATTAGTGTTTTGAGTTGATGTTTGACTGAGGTGACAGGTCAGTCGAATGTTGACAATATAAATATTATTTAGTATTTCAATTTAAAATTTTTTACATTATAGCTAACACAACTCAGTTGCGAATTCAGATGATTTCCAAACAATCGGGCCTCAACGTGAGAGGTTAGGTCCTATCCATGTTTTACAAATTAAAGCTCTTACATTACTTTTCGTAGCCAACATTATTACTGTTATTGTTAATGTTATATAATTATTATTGCTGTTCATGGAAATGAACATCAGATGAAAGTAGAGATCATCATTATTTGAGAGTAGGCTTTGTCTGGTTTTTTTTGTCTAACAATAGTTATTGCAGGAATGGGTTGTCAGTTTGGGAATACCGAATGTGAGAGGTTTGAGTGTTCGCTAACTGTTGGCTTATTTCGTAATCCCAATTTTTTACGTTTTGCAAATCTTATCGTGAACGAAGGTGTGGACATTGTTCTATTACTGTTTTTCTTTAAAATGTTCACCAAGCACCAAAAAAAAACAGAACAAAATGTCTTAGAAGTTTGGATTTTTATTAAACCATTTTAATTCAACCTTTCTATTGCCCCCCGTAAACACTACCTACCGACCTTCAGTCGATTCCACCTTGAAATAGACATTCTTAGGAAATACCTCAGACCCATCAGGTGTTATAGCTTTTCTGAAAAGTGCAAATAAGTTACGTAATATATAACCATTCTACCGTCACACACTATACCTAAACTAAACGTTATTACTACACTGAGAAACCTGTTTTTTGTTGTTTATTCTAATAATTATGAAATATGTACCATATACCGGTAATGTATGTTTTTTTCAATATCTACCATGAAACAGTTAATTTATTTTGTATCAAGAAATGTGTACTATGTAACCGCTAATGACCTTATAGGTCGATGCGGAGAAATGCAATAAAAAAGGAGGTATTTTCTTCTAAGCCAGAGAGGAGGTTTATTTGCTTGTCTGTAAAGACATTCAGTGAGACTTTAGCGAAAAGCTCCTAAGCTCTACACACACATACACGGTTTTTTATTCAATATTATTTTTACCTTAATACAATTTTCTGGGGTAATATCACCGAATGTCTGTCGGGACATACAGCACGAAAAGTATTTATTTCTACTCCAAAAAATTGTCAGAACTTTCTTAACAAACGTTTATTTCGTTTACTGTATCAACGAAATCTATCATTTCAACATTTATATTTCTATATGAGGTGTACCCAATAAATTACAACACTACATCCTCTTTCCTTGTAAAAAATGTCTACTATACAGGGTGTCCCGGGACTAATGGGAAAAAAGTCATGAGCGTATAATCTTAATTTTGAATTTGGTTTTTATTTTTATTTTTTTTACTAGTTATTTTATCTTCATAAAATTCACGGCTAAGCTATAATGTACGTGTATGTTTATTTTTGAAAGGTGAATAGATTCACAGTAGTGCCTTGAAGCCAGGGACGGACTACTCGCAATGGTTAGCGATCCAAAAATTTTGCAAAGATGACACACCCTGTATGAAATTATCGAAATTGACTTCCCCACACATTGAGCTAACGAAAAGGTACTCTTGTTGGAATTCGATCAAATAAGCCGTTTGGCTAACGTTTACAGTTTTATTAATTCAATATGTACCAATTGACGCATTCACCATTTTTATAAATACACAACGAGGTAAAACCAACTTATTAATACGATGTCCAAGATTTACCTACAGTACTACAAAAAAATAATTTGATGATAGCAGAAGATAAAAAACATTACCGACTCATCAACTTGAAAGTTGGTAAAAACTTTTTAAAAGTGTTTTTACCGTTTATCAAGTAACCATAGGATTAGTTGTCAAACGTTGTGTAGAATAGTTCGTAGACAGTACTTGTCAATAATGCCTTAATTTAACTGTTACAATGGCAGAATTCACTTTTATTGAGTAAGCAGATATGCATTTAATGTATGGACTGGTTTCTCGAAACTGATTAGAGGTCAGAAGGCTTTATGCAGAACATTTTGCAAACAGAGCATTGCCAGACAGTCGAATGTTTGAGCGTATTGATCTCAGGTTACGACAAAGTTTTAAATTTTAGTGAGTTTTTTGCCAAAAAAAATGGTGGAGAAGGTCCAATACGAAGCGTACGTACTGTGGCAGTTGAACAAGACTTGTTAAATGCAGTTGATAATGAACCATCAACTAGTTTACGAAAATAATCAAGAACATAACGTCTCGATATCAGTTGTTGATCACGTCCTAAAAGAACAGCTGTTATATCGTTTTCATATGAAAAAAGTACACAGTATGACAGTGGCTGATTATCCTGCACGACTTGAGTATAGCCAGTGGTTTCTGCGACAACAACAAGCAGACAATACATTTATTACTAACGTTCTCTTTATGGACGAATCCGGTTTCACCAGAGATGGAGTCATTAATTCTCATAATATGCATTTATGGGATGATGTGAATCCACATGGCATTATCCAAACTAGGAACCAGCATAGATTCATGGTTAATGTTTGGGCAGGAATAATTGGCAATCATTTGATAGGGCCATATTTTATCGACGGTACTGTGACTGGTCAGAGATATTTGGAATTTTTTCAAAATGAGTTATGGAACCTGTTTGATGATGTGCCACTACAAACTCGTAGGAATTTATGGTTCATGCATGATGGGGCCCCTCCTCATTTCAGTTTAGATGTGCGACAGCATTTACACACAAGGTTTCCTAATAGACGGATTGGTCGTGGAGGCCCTTTTCAATGGCCACTGCGATCAGGAGACGTTAATCCTATGGATTTCTTTCTCTGGGGTCATCTCAAAAGTAAGGTATACGCAACACCCGTGCGAACAAGGCAATATTTAATAGACAGAATTGTGTTACACTGCAATGTTATTAGAAATAATATGGGACTGCTCTTTCAAGTGCAAAGAAACAACCTTCGTAGACTTAGAATGTGCGTGGAAGTGGGAGGAGCTCATATTGAACATTTATTAGAATAACGTTAGTTTTTCTTGTTGTTTAGGTATTCGTTTTAGTCCAATGTTTTATAACTTGCGTTTTTTGAGGTTTTCTTAATGGTTTAATAATGTTGTGTTCGTAATTTTGATTAAAAGCAACTAATTACATTGTTTGCGTACATATTCAATTTCTATTAAATAAGTTCTTAATGTTTTTATCATCTGCTATCACCAAATTATTTTTTTGTAGTACTGTAGGTAAATCTTGGACATCGTATTAATAAAATCAACTTTCTCGACCCTTACTTCGTGGAATCTGCTCATATTAGTGTTTTAATTGAAACTCACGGTTGCTAGTTAATTCCACAATATAATAAAAGTTATTGAAAATACTAAAAAATTGACAGGTGTTTCGATAAATCAATATCATCGTCAGAATGATATTGATTTATCGAAACAATTGTCAATTTTTTAGTATTTTCAATACCTTTTATTATATTGTGGAATTAACTATAAACCGTGAGTTTCAATTAAAACACTAATCGTATTAATAAGTTAGGTAAATTGGTACGTAGTGCATTAATAAAACTGTAAATATTAGCCAAACGGCTTATTTTATCGAATTCCAACACGAGTACCTTTTCGTTAGCTTAATGTGTGGGGAAGTCAATTTCGATAATTTCATACAGGGTGTGCCATCCCTGCAAAATTTTTGTATCACTAACCATTGCGAGTAGTCCGTCCCTGGCTTCAAGGCACTACTGTGACTCTGTTTACCTTCCCAAAATAAACATACACGTACATTATAGCTTAGCCGTGAATTTTATGAAGATCACATAACTAGTAAAAAAAATAAAAATAAAAACCAAATTCAAAATTAAAACTTTGGAGGCCTATAACTCCAAAACGAGGGCCTGCATAGAAAAAGTTTATATGAAGTACTAACATTATTTTGGCTCAGATTATACGCTCTTGACTTTTTTCCCATTCGTCCCGGGACACCCTGTATATGAAAAAAATATTATTTAGAGGAATAACCTCCAAATAATGCAAATAAATGTTGTCTATTCATATTATTCCACATAATTTATAATATTATAGGGCAAGTATTAAGATAATTTCCATAATTATACCTAAATATTGAAAAAACTTTCATTCACACACCCACAAATAAATCATTATAGATTGTACCGGAAGTCACGTATCCAGGTAAGTAAAATTAATGTATTCAGTATTTATTATAATTCGTTCCTCTTTGAGAGAGTATATGTGTGTGGTGCTATCTGTGTTAGTAGTAATTTATTAACAGCGGCGAAGTGTAATTGTTATATTACGTTCTATGAGACAATTACGAAATGAAAGAAGAAAAAATAATGAAGAATAGGAAGTCAGATACATAAAAATTATACTGCCCATATGGTACTACAGTTTATGTAGGTTAAAGACACACGTTTCAGTTAATTTTTTGAATCAATTAGGTATTTTACGTGAGATAAAAACAGAAAAGATCATAAACAACACAATTTAATTATTGTTTATATGATGGTGCCAAGGAACGTAATCTCTCAAGTGTCATTACCATTTCGTCCCTTCAAGCTTCGTCTATTTATGATTTAAGGGTACAAAAACAACAATAGGGTCAAAATAACCAAGATGGAAAATTAGCGTTGCTAGCAAATTAATACTTAAATTCAGTTTTTAAAAATTATCAGTTGTAAGTACTTAACTGTGTTCATTTTAACTATACTAATAGGTATATTATACTTCAAATGTAGAACATATTCATTATTATATGAAGAAATAACTATAGTTGGCGCAAAACATATAGTGTAGTAATGTAATCGTATATCCCCTTTAAGTTATGTTGCGGGGCTAGACTCTGGAAGGTATTAATATTTTGTTTATTTTTATTAATACCTACCTACAGCGTGTCCACGGATGGGGTATTCTATAGGGGAAAAATGTTTAAATATTAGTTTTAGTGATAAATGTCATTCTCAATAAAAAGTTTTGCTTGTTCTGAAATCCCATGAAATGAAATAAAATTAAAGTTTTTCAAAACATTGTTCGCATACATATTTTTGACACATCAGTCCATCCTTTCTTAACCGTGTCGTGTGTAGCATACCAAGATTCGTCCACATAGCCAATTGGCCGGTATTCGTCTCTATACTTAGTTACTTGTTCCAAGTATGTATACCCCATATCCACTATTCTTCTGCTTTCCATGACTGTTTGACGTTTATTAATGGTTTTGAATTTGAATAATAATAATAATAATTAACGTCTTTATTATTATAAATTATAATATATGAGATGCAAGGCGAAGTTCAACCTTTACTGCGTAAAAAACACTGTAAAGCTTGCTCTTCCACATAACCTTGTATACCTACTACACATACATAATATATACCGCAACACAACTTGTATTATATTACATTAGTACTTTGATGCGTAAGGCCATCAATTCCTCCCACAATTCTGAACCCAATTAACTCTGATGATCAAACAAGTATTTCCGAATAGACTCTTTGAATTTTTTAAAATGCTGATATTTGATTTCCATTGGAAGTCCGTTATAAACAAAGCCAATTTGATATCTAAAAGAGCGTCGAGAAATTTCCAATTACTGTTATGAACGTCCGTCCTGGAGGAGATTTTTCTATATCAGTATGATGGTTTCTTTGTCATAATTAGTTTATTATAAAGACATGCAGAATGTAACATTCGTCTATTATTCATATTCAATCACTGTATTACTTTCATATATATAGGCCTTGCCTCCATCTTTTCCTGTCGTCCCAGTCCACTTCTTGCAGGTTTCTAGCACTCATGGCTTTAACCACTCCCTGTTTCCAAGTGGTTTTCGGTCTTCCTCTTTTCCGACGTTCTATCGGTTGCCAGTTCATTACTTGTTTAGGGTGTCTTGTTTCTGACATACGTTGTATGTGCCCATACCATGTAAGTTGTTTTTTCTCTATGTCATGGTACCTTCAATCCCCATTATTTCTTTAATGGTGTCATTCTTGATTCTATCTCTTCTTGAAATCCTGAGTGATCCATTTCAACAGCTTCTAATCTTTTTTTATATTTCTCTGTTAGTCTCCAGTCTTCAGATCCATACAATAGGCTGCTTTTCACTAAAGTTTCATATATATTGAATGTTCTGTTCTTCGTAATATTTTTATTCCACAGAATGCCATTGAGACAAGATATCGCTTTTTTCGCTGTTGTTATTCTACTTTCTATTTCTTTGTTATCTGTCCCAGTTGAGTCAAATATCACTCCCAGATAGTTATAGGCTTGACAGTGTGTTATTGTTCGATCATTATTTAATGTTAGATCACTAGGTTCTCCACCGATACAAAGATATTTGGTCTTTTGAATGTTGACCCTTAGACCCCAGATTTCGTACTCTTCAATCAACTTGCGCATCATGTACTCCATATCTTCCTTATCATTTGATATAATTGCTTTATCATCGGCAAACTGCAAAGTATAAAAAGTTGTGTTATCGAGTTCTATTCCCATTCCATGAATTTTCCTTTTCCATTGTTTTAAAACTACTGCCACATAGATTTTGAACAATGTTGGCGATATACTCGTACAACAACCCTGTCTCAAACGTTTATTCACTGTAAATTCATCAGTGATATATTTTCCTATTTTACTCTTGAGCTTGCTCCATTATAAACATTTTGTATAGCTGTGATAAGAGTGTGATTGATGTTGGTGTCTTTTAGAACTTCCTATAGTTTCACCGTTGGTATTGTGTCGTATGCTTTGTGTAAGTCTACAAATGTTATATGTATTTCTCCGTTAGTTGCCGTTTTCTTTTCAATAATTTCTTTGAGACAACATATATTATCGTTATATGTTCTTCCAGCACGAAATCCGCTTTGGTCTTCTTCTACTTGACCTTTACGTACGTCGTTTACGTATGCCAAATATTAACCGAATGCAGCAGTTTTGCATTTTTTGAATTTTCTTTTAATATTGCACACTTAATTGTGGACCATATAGAATGTCAGCATAATTAAATAATGATAAAATTAATGAGTCACAGAATGTCTTTTTTACTTGAAACGGTAGAAAATGTCGGACACCATAAAATGTTTTTAATGCTATGTATGCTTTCTGGAGGTTACTGTTAATGTGCTTTTCAAATTATAGATCGTCGTCAATTATTACACCCAAGTTTTTAGCTCCCTTGACAATTATTAAATGCTCATTATTTATTTTCACATTAATATTATCGCGAACTTTCTGTCGATTAGATTTAGACTCAAATAAAAGGATTCTTGACTTTTTAGAGTTAGTATTAAGTAAATGGTCTTTAGCCGCAGCCACAAAGGCGTCTAGGGCATGATTAATTACAGTACAAGCATCTACCACTGAATCAGCCAGAAAAGTATAATAGAGTTGCGTATCGTCAGCATATAAATGTTTACTGCAATTATGAATATAGGTCGATAATTGAGATGTGTAAATTGTGAATAGAGTGGATCCTAATATTGACCCCTGTGGTACTCCTGACAGAAGCGGCAGCAACTATGAAATTGACCCGTCAAGAAAGACACCCTTCTCTACCTCTTAAGTAATTATTCACTAATAAACGAACATTCTTAAAAAACCTATACAGTGTAAAATATTATCAGTAGTAATATCACAAGAGAGTGAAAATAAATTGAAAATAATTCGACAGATTTTAGAAAACTTGTTGCCAGGCAATAGACACGAGAGCCCAAAGCGCTCGAGTGGCTATTGTCCAATGGCAACAAGTTTGAGAAAATGCCTGGAGAATTATTATCTAATTTATCGAACTCTCGTGTGATATTGGATAGATTATTTTCTGACGTTACAATCAAAATCATTTTTAAGATTTTATATTTTTATTTCCAAAAATTTATATCGCTCGACTCAATATAAACAGAATGAGTTATTCTAATTAGGATACATTGAAGTTGTGTGATATTACTACTGATTATATTATTTATATCATCGACTGATAATTCACTAAAACGTTTGGGATTCAGTTTACGAATTTCTTGAAAATTTATGACAGACGCGTCAAATCAAGAAAATCCGTTGTCATGTGGTTGTCATTCAATATAAACAATGTACATTGAATTATTCTCGCTGGAATAATGTAAGTAGATTAATCCCACTATAATAATGTTTACATACGACCACCCCTGTAAGTAGTCAAAAACACACAATCGGCAATCAATGTAAGACGTCTATTACGCACGGTAAAACAAAACGCACGGCTGTAAAGTAAATCGCACGGCTTCCATAGCAACCACTTAGCAACTGTCAATAGACGTAGCCATTTTATTCAAAATGTATTACTTAGATATTTGACGTTGAATTTTATTTTATATATAAATGGTAGATAACATTTATTAGATGTGAGATTGCATTTAATACTAAGAGTTATTTGGAATTATATATGATAATTGGTTCCGTTTCATTCAATCCGTATCTTTTAACTGTCTGAATGTATCTCATATTAGTAAACAATAGTATATTATACACCAAGCGACTAAAGTGGCCCATTTAATCCCGCGGTTTGTGTTTGATTCCTGAGGGAAGTAATCCACCTAAGGGATTAATGCCACTTTAGTCGAGAGTTATATACGCTATTTTATGCAATTCCGGTAATTTTACATACATTTTTAATAAAAATAAATACTACTTAGGACGGACTTTTACGAAATTTGGTTGGGCATCGAGGGTGAACTTCTAAGATGCTTGGCATCGAGGAGCGACTTTTATAAAACTTGGCTGGGCATCGAGGATGTACGTTTTCACTTGTACTTTAAATACCTTAATAAGATTTTAAACACAAGTACAAGTGGGTCGTAGGTAAAGTATAATACGTAACTCGTGTTGTAACGCATTTTACGCACTCACGGAATTACGCACTCGCCGAAACGCGGCTTCGTGCGTAACTTTTCCGTTCGTGCGTAAAATGCTTCTTACAACACACGTTACGTAATATACTATTTGATTGGCTAGAACGTATATGAATTACTGAAATTGAAAATTTCTATTGGTGTCGAGAAACGTCAAAAAATAATCAAGCAAACTATAATCAATACTATCAAATGCTCTGCTAAAATCCAGAGGGACAAGCACAGTACGTTTACCATAATCAATAGCTTTGACAATATAATCAACAATGTGAAGAAGAGCCGTTGTACAGCCGTGTCCCTTTCTGAAGCCAGACTGAATCGTCGGTAACAATGAAATTTTTTCCAAATGTTCCTTAATTTGTGTTTCCATAGCTTTCTCCATTAATTCAGACAGAGTCGGTAATATACTTATTGGTCGAAGATCTTTAAATTCTTTAGGATTGTTAACTTTAGGTAGCACCCGCACAACGGCCCTCTTCCAAACTGAAGGAAAAACACTTTCTATAAGACAGAAGTTTACAATATGTGTGATGTAGGGTACTACATGTGGACAACAAAGTTTTATCATATTGATAGTTAGTTGGTCCGAATCTACCGCATTCGTTCAAATTCCACAAATTGTTTGGTATACAAATAGTCATTAACTTCTGTAAAGCGAAAATCTGAGGCAACTAATCTACTATTTCTATAAAAATTCAGTATCTCACTACTTGTATTAGATCTAGGAACAGAATCAGTAAGATATTGATTTATATTATTAGCATTTTTTAAATTATCCGGTAGTTCTGCTTTCTTATCCGTTAAAACCTTATGTATTGAGTGAATGTAAACGACGAGTACTCAGTGTGTATATATTTATCAAAATGCAGCTAAGCGCTTTCGGCCAAAGCTGTCGTCATAAAAAAAGATCCTAAAACAGGTGTCAAAAAAAGACCGACAGACAGTTCTAAAACCTTATGTGTCTTAATATTTTCCACATTTCTTTTTTGGTACATTTATTAATATAATGTGCAAAGCACGCCTTTTTTTCACGAATAACTGCTTTATTAACGTAATTACGTAATTCTCTGTTTGACGTAAGATGGATATTTGACTTAATAGATTTCTCCAGAGCACTATCCCTCTCCCGCATCATTTGTTTTATGGAATATGTTAACCATGGAGCTTTGGGTTTGGTCATTCCCAATTATTTAATCCAGTTCCCAATATTTTTCTTAAAGACATTTACATTACGACCGATATTTGTCAATTTATTTCTTATTATTTCAATCGTTGGTAACTCATTACTTTTGTAACAGTCATACATGGTGGTTTTCAATAGTTTTATTACAGGCACGTCTAAAGGTTTGATCAATTCCTTATCACAACGCTTCTTGCTATTTTACGATTAGTTGACAGGGGAACTTCTGTTAAATCAGATGCTGCTTGCACTAATTATGTTTCTTCATCGAAAGCAAACTTTTCCCGTAGATTCTTATACACATTGAAACATATCTTCTGTGTTTCCAAATTTAAATGACATCGAATTCTGTTTTCACTTTGATCACAATTATTTAAATTTTCGTTGTTGTTAAACACAATATTTTGCACCGAACTCGATATTTCCCAAGAACGCCACATTGCAAAAAATAGTAGTAGTAGTAATAATTTTCAAGATTGAAAAAAGTTATTTGATTATCATAGTTGCTCTACTGAATAAACAATTATAGGGCCCTCATGGTACAGCTTAAAGGGACAATCTAGTGAGGAATTGAGACCAAATATGGTACTTAAAAATATAGAGCCACCAGCAGTGGTAACAAATAAGGATACTAATATTACTTGCTCGGGTAGGGTAGTAAAGCAGCCTGGATATTTAAAAGATTATATAAAAACTTGAGACATATGTTAGTAATGGTTACCTTTAAAATAATAGATTTGGAAAACTTATATGGACGATACACACACACACACACACACAGAGAGAGAGAGAGAGAGAGAGAGAGAGAGAGAGAGAGAGAGAGAGAGAGAGAAATTCGTAATGAATTTTTGGTGGTATTTTTTTGGTTTTTGGGTGGAATTATCATTTTCGAGAATTGTTCCCTGGTGTAGGATTTGTTTCCTCTTCAGGGCTGGGTTGGGGGTGTGTTGGGTGGTTTTGTGCGCGTTGATCTAGAAACTGAAATGGGTGTAGAAAACGTGTCTAGTAAGAATTTATTTAAGAAGTGTCTAGGAAAAATTTGTTTAAAAAGTGTATAGAATTTAGAGAGAGTTGGATGGGCTTTGCGCTAGAAAATAACTGGAGGGTTGTTTGTGTTGGGGTGTATAGGGGGATGGTGTTTGGAAGCAGCGAAGCTCAAAAGTGTGCAGAGATGGTGTGACAAAAAGTGTCTAGGATGGGAGCTTAACTGTTGAAAACGAACCATGTATCGTTGCCGATACATAGATATATGAGTTGAGCTCTAGGTGTCAGGAATTATTGAAATTATTTAATGTAAAAGGGTGTTATTAACTGAATTTGAAATGTCTCCGATATTAAGAAGAAATATAAAAAAATATTAGAGATTTAAGATTTTTATTGGTTTTGGGAATTTACGAAAGAAAAGTGTATAGGAGACATTTTTCAAAAGTGTATGGAATATGATGAGTTGTTGAGATTGATGAAAAGTTGCGGTGGCGTGCCTTCGGTGGTTCGGGACTATTTACGGTGGTCGGCGGTAAATAATAATATTAAATCTAAAAATGCGGGTGCGTCGATCGTCGGTCCATTTGGCTAGTGAATAAATTCACAGAGTGTACAGGAAAACCGCAAAAACCTGCAACACCGACGTGGGTGGTGTGGGGGCGGCAGAAAGTATAGGGTTAGTCCAAAGTGTTGAACAAATAATAGCTGGGAATGAGAGATTTTGGAATTTTTTAGAGATGTTTATTATAATGGTTTTGGACTTTGTTGCGGAAGTTGTTGAGTAGAGATTTATTGACATAAACTAGTGTGAGAAATAGTGAAGTTTGGACGATCATCGGATGGAAATAGGGGAGCTGTCGAGGTAGTCAATGTATTCGTCGGGGAGGTCGTCGTAGGCCGTGGCTAGCAGGCGTAGCGGAGGAAATGGGAGCTTCCTTTGGGGGAACCTAACCGAGGGGTCGTATGTTGGCGACCCACGGTGTGAGTAGGGTGTTTTTGGAAATTTCGCTGCCCGACTCGATTGTACGATTAACGTATCGGGCTTGTAGATTATTTAGGCGAGATGGGATGGGTTCAATGTCGATGTTGAGATATACTGTATTAGTGGGAGAGTATGGAGCCTTGTATTGGCAGTATCTCAGGATTGACTGCTCGCAAGTTCGGAGTCTTTTGACAAGATGGTTGGGGAGGGTGCAATAGACGTTTGCTCTATAGTCGATTATTGGGCGGATATATGTTTTATACGTATGAAGTAAGGTGGTAGGGTGTGTGCGTCCGAAGGTGCCGCCGAGCGCCTTGAGAAGATTGACTCTCCGTCGGACTTTGTTTAAAGTGTCCATTAGGTCGGGCGTCCAGTTGAGAGTGTAAGCGAATTTCACTCCCAAATAGACGACTTCCCTATGGATTTCGATTGATCACCCCAGAGCACGAGGCGGAAGTTTGTAGGTAGAAGTCTTTCGCTCCTGATATCAGGGTGTTGGAAAACGATGGCTTGGGTTTTTTGAGGGTTGAGAGTCACCCGCCATCTCCTACACCAATTCGAAAATTGAGTCAGTAGATTTTGGGATCGAACGTTGAGAGAGCGAATGTCGGTGGCAGAAATGATTAGTGCGGTGTCGTCCGCGTATAGTTGGATGTTATCCCGGGGATGTCTTGGGATTGCTGTGTCATACGTATAAATGATATATAATAGAGGAGCGAGTATCGAGCCCTGCGGGACGCCAGTTTGGGGTGTAAAAGGGTCGGATAAGCTATAACCAACTTTGACGCTGATCGATCGGTCGGCGAGGTAAGAATATAATAATTTGACGATTTGGTTTGGCAATCGGATGCTCAGTAGCTTTCTCACTAGTCCGACTTGATCGAAAGCCTTCTGAACGTCCATGAGGATGGCAGCAGAACAGCGTCGTTTCGTGGATGGGGTGTTAGGTAGGACTATGTATGTGTATACTCATACACGTATATTTATTTATTTATTTGGGTACATTTATTGGGTATGTTATGTTTCTACAAGTTTTAGAGTTTTTATTTATATATTTATTTATTTTATATCCTGTGTAGGGCTTCTTACACCCTACATGAGTAGGTACTGTGTCACAGGGTTCTTTGTAGCAGTTTATGTTACATATAAATTGTCCTTGCGAATACGTTTTATTTTTTTGTTGTTTCTGTATACAGGTTTTAGATATTTTAGTTTTAACCTCACGATTTTATCTACGTATAGGGCGCGTGGGCTTTTTACACCCAGCACATCTGTTTTTCTAATTTCTTTGATATTTTTATTGTATATGGTTTTTTATTCTTTTATATATTTATTCACTGTCGGTGCGGTCTTGTTGTTGCCTTATTCCGTGTATAGGCTAAGGTATTTCATTTTATTTATTTGGGACTGTATACAGATATGTAACAATAGCGTGGAATGGGGGGGTACTATTTGTAATGGCAGGGCACAGTAAAAAGAAATGGATTGATATACTTCAGGTTAACCTAGGCAGGGCGAGGCTCGCCCATGACATTGCATTAAACGAAATCGGCACTAAAGGCTGCGATGTACTGATTGTCTCGGAGCCAAACAAAAAAATCGCTGTAGCGAAAGGGTGGATCACTGACGAGGACCTGGATGTGGCCATCGCTATAACAAACAAAGACCTTGAAGTGGATGACGTTTACAAGGACAACGGTTTTGTGGTGCTCCAAACGTCAGGTTTTGCTATACTTGCGGTGTACATCTCCCCCAATATAAGCCTGGAAGATTTTAAGAGGAAGGTTGACAGGGTTTTCGAAAAGGCTGCAAGATGCAACGGTAAAGTCATTGTAGCAGGCGATATAAATGCCAAGTCCGAAATGTGGGGATCTCCGGCCACAGACGCCAGGGGCCTAGCGGTTGAAGAATGGATGGCCCAACTCAACTGGACAACGGCGAATAATGGTCATCATACTTTTGAGCGAGGAAGCTCGAACTCTCACATCGATGTGACTTTGGGCTCCGTACATACCTGCAGGGCTATTAGTAATTGGATGGTGGATTATGTAAACCCGTACACCCTACACGGTCACATTACGTACAAGCTTAAGACTAGGCACGTGATTAGGAGGGCTAATCCTAGGAAAACGACTTTTTTGGATGTGGAGAAATTCGCAAATCTAATAAGGCTAATTATGAGTCCATTCTACGGGCTTTTAGGGCGGCTACGAGGTCTGAACGGGGTGTACCAGTTGTGAAGCCTTACTGGTGGAACAGTGACATTGAGGCGGCTAGGACAATCTACATTACAGCGAGACGTCGGCTAACTAGAGCGAGGAGCGGGGAATTTAGAGGACCTTTGATGGAGGCTACCAAGGAAGCGAGCAGGAAACTCAAGAAGGTGATTCTGGCATCCAAGAAAAGCTGCTGGGATACCTTGATATCAGATCTGGAGAATGACATATGGGGGCAGGGTTTCAGGATTGCGACGAGGAAGTTCTGTAGCAACACTCGTGGGAAATTGAACACTAAGAGGAGAAAACATATTTTAAACACGTTATTCCCTACAATGAATATGATGGCAAGAGATGATAGAGCTGTAGTCATTGACGGTTTTCCTGATTTTACTAGGGAGGAACTGGAGTGGGCGGCGATGAAGCTGAAAAATGGCAAGGCACCCGGGCCGGATGGTCTTACGGCTGAGGCCCTCAAAATTGTTATAAGGCTCAAACCGGTGGAGGTCCTGGAGTACTTTAACAAGTTACTGAGACGTTTAGAGTTCCCGAAAGCGCATAAGAATGCTAGGGTGGTGTTGCTCCTCAAGGAAGGGAAGGATCCCCGATTAAACAGTAGTTACAGGCCTATCTGTTTGATAACTCTATGGGCAAGTTGTTGGAGAGGCTGATAGTGGAAAGACTGACTACGGAGTTGGAAGAAAAGGTAGTGCTGTCCCCGCATCAGCATGGTTTCAGGGCCAAACTTTCTACTGTAACGGCGATTAAGGATCTCCAGGGCTTAATTAGGGAAAGTAAGGAAAGGTGGGGGGTGATTGTGGCCTTGGACGTGAGAAATGCGTTCAATACGGCCAAGTGGGACAGGATAATAAATGCCCTCGTGCAAGGCACGATTAGTGAATACCTTGTGAAAATGGTTGGGAGTTTTCTCAGGGATAGAGTGGTGGCAACGGGTATTGTCAATCATAAATGTACTATGGGGGTTCCTCAGGGCTCGGTGCTTGGGCCAGTCCTGTGGAATGTCATGTACAATGGTATTTTAACGCTGAATTACGGTAATGGTGTTTCGCCGATAGCGTATGCTGATGACTTGGTGTTCTGGGTGGAAGGCGGAATGGAAAATGTGGTTAGAAACAGGGTGGAGAAGGCTGCTGCGATGGCGGTCAGCTGGACGAGAGCACACGGGCTCGAGATAGCACCGGAGAAAACAGAAGTTATCACTATAAGATGCCCCAGAAAAACGGGCCCCTTTAAAATGGTTGTTCAAGGTAAGAGGATCGAGGCGACGTCTTCTGGTAGGTACCTTGGTGTAGTATTATCAAGTAATATGTCCTTTGCGAAACACGTGATATACACGGTACAAAAAGCTAAGAAGAAGATGGCACAGGTGCAGAGGATTATGCCGAACATTGGTGGACCGGGGTATGGTAAGCGCGCTGTCCTGTGCAACGTGTTACACAGTGTATTGTTGTATGCTGCTCCGGTATGGAGAGACGTCGTTAAAATTGAAAAATACAAGAACATGCTGCTGTCAGCCCAAAGGAGCGGACTAATGAGGGTGGTGTCAGCGTACAGAACGGTGTCGGCTGATGCGGCACAGGTAATATCTGGTTTCCCGCCGATCGATCTGTTGATTGCGGAAAGGTGTTTCCTGTACACAATTGGTGGTAGGCTGGAGGGGAACCGGAGAATGGCGAGGAATAGGACCTTAAGGAAATGGCAGGATAGGTGGGATGGACTCTTGACCAAGGGTCAGTGGACTAAGAGAATGATACCAGACATAAAGGCGTGGGTCTTGTGTAAGCATCGCACGACCTCGTATTTTGTCACGCAGGTTCTCACGGGGCATGGGTCTTTTGGTTCCTATACTCATAGAATCAAAAAGAAGGATGATGATTTATGCGGTAGGTGCGGCGTCACGGACGATCCGGGCCATGTCCTGTGCGAATGTGTGCGATGGGAAGAGGAGCGTGCGGAGCTGGTGACTATGGTAGGGGCCTTACCGTGTGTGGATGTTTGGGTTACTTTTATGATGGAGAACGTATCTAATTGGAGAAGTATGGAGGACTTTATTGTCAAGGTCATGCGGAGAAAGGAGGAGGAGGACAGGAGGGATAATGGATAGTTCTGGGTTACCCGTTCTGGTTTGTTTGTTCTCATTTAGGGCTCTGTACACCCTTTATGGTTTTGTATCTAGGTACGGTGTGTGCGTAATGCACGCTTAAAATTATCTTTTTCGGTTTTTGCGATACCCAGTTGGTACGATTAGTGTCTTGTACCCATCTCAAATTATGTTACTGTATATATAGGATCTTTTTTTGTTTGTTATTGTGTTTCTTGTTATTCGAAGGATATTGTAGCTGAGATACTTCTAAGTTTATGTTTGTCTTTGTGGGAGGTACACTGATGTCATGGCATTAAATGCCCTTCCAGTGTACACGCTCTCCCGTGGTGTTGGAGGAGGGTGGTTTAGTGCGGTGAGAGTCCCACACGAACTCACAGCATTGCACTGCCCGCTGTGGGAACGGCATTAGCTTCCACCCCACCTCCTGGGCAAAAAAAAAAAGAACAGCGTCGTTGATTTAAAGCACGGGTGACGATTGTTTGAAAGTTGGTGGTGGCGTTCTGACAAGAGTGACCCGGCCTGAATCCGAATTGAAATGCCGGAATTATATTATTTTCAGTACAGAAGTCCCAGATGCGTTCTTTCAACAAGCGTTCAAAGACTTTGCCTAGGACGCTGATTAATGAGATGGGGCGGTAAAATTCAGGCTTTGTAGGGTCTTTGCCGGGTTTGGGGATGAGAACTACGTTGGCTGATTTCCAACAACGAGGGAAGTATGAGAATGGAAGGCAGGCGTTCAGCAGGGCGCAGAGCGGAGGGAAGACCTCTTCTGGCAGGTTTTTAAGTGCCTGCCTCGAGATTCCGTCGTGTCCTGGGGCACTGTTTCTCCCCGCTCGGCACGCTAGCTGAACTCCTTCGATTGGGAAAGGTGTAAGAAGCGGAGAGTTCTCATTTAGTGGGATGTGAACGTGTGGGCTTCGAGTAATATTTCGAGTCATGACGTCGGTTTCGACGGCAAAGTCCCTGAGAAATAGGGGGTTATCGAGTGGTGAAAAGACAGTTTGTAGGTTATTTTTGAAGGCGGTGGCTTTGTCTTCGGATGTGTAGATCTTCTGTCCTTGCACTTCGAGATGTGATTCTACCTTTCTCTTGAGGCCGACGAGGCGGTAGAATTTTTGCCAAAACACGCGCCCTTGTCTGAAGTCCAGTCCGGCTGTTTTGGCCTTCCATCTTCTCTGCTTTTCAGCATTGATTTCGTACCGAACCTGGGCGTTGAGACGGTTCCATTGTGTTTTGACGGCGGGGTCTCGAGTGCGGACGTATAACCTGTATAACTGTCTTTTCTGACGAATTTTTTGCAGATTTCTTTGCGGAAGGGCATGAAAATTGGTGTATACGGTGGTGAGGGGGACGGCGATGTCTTGTGCATCGATTAAGAGGGATTGGAATCCTTCTGCTTGATTATCTGTCATCAGTACTCTGATGAATGACGGGTTGTGGTAAATTAGTAGAGACGTGGTTTGAAAAGGAATTCCAATCGGCTTTTTTAAAATCGCGAAAAGTGAAATTCGTTGATGGGGGTGGTATTGGGTTGTGTAACGCGGTTTTGACCAGGAGTGGAACGTGGTCTGATGAAATCGGGTCGCCTATAAAGCATTCGTCGTCGATGAGGGTGATTAATCTGTCTGTGCAGATTATATGATCGACTATGGAGGAGCCGAGGTGACTTACTAGGGTTGGATTATTATTTCTAATCCGTGAGATGGGAAGTGAGACGAGTTGGTCGGCGAGTAGTCTGAGATTTTTGAGATTGATGAGACTGATGAGATTTTTGAGATTATGGGTTTTCGCCGAGTAGGTGGGCGATGAGCTGCGGGAGGCTTGTTGTCGTTTTTCGACGAGTTCGCCTTTAAGATGATTTATGTATTTGAATACCATCTCGAGTTGGTGCTCGAGGTTGGCGATTCGCTCATCTTGGCTCATAGGTGGGTGAACTCTTGACGAGTTCGGGAAAGTCTTCTCTCGAAGAGATGGATGGTAGCGGACTTTTCATGCTCCGGGTTTTCATGGAGCGATTGGAAGACATGTTGGGATGGCGGAAGAGACGAAACGATGAATGTTTCGTTGTGCGCGAAGTTGTTAGTGGTGAGGGTTGGCGGACAAAAGCCGGCGGGACTCACTGCCGGAGGGAGTTTCCTCCCCGGTTAAAGGTTTCCTGACCCTTTTTGTCTGCCTGTTAGTGTTTTATATTCACCTGAATCCGGATCCTTTCGTCTTGTGTGGGTTGAATGTCGGTTGACTTCTAGTTGGTTCTTCGCTATCGCTTAGTTGGTTAAGCGATTTTCATAAATAAAATCCGCTCTACAAAGAGCGGGATTTCATAAATAGGAAGGCTCTATGAAGAGCCGATTTTCATAAATGCAATTGTTCTATAAAGGACAAGTTGAGATAAATATCTCAGTTATTGTGTCGATTCCGGCGGCAAGGGCTTTCTTCGACCGTGTGTTCACTACACTGGACGATACACATTAATTTAAAAGATTTTATAGTACACACCTACTGGTTTAAAAGTTGAAAGTAACAAAATGAATTAAAAATTATGAAACAATTGAGTTATATTATTTTATTGATAATTTAATATTGTGGTATTACATCTTACTTCTTATAGCTTTATACCCTAATTTTATTATATTTTTCATTTATTTACTTGTAGATGAAACAAGTGAGGACATTATGAGAAGACGTAAACATTACAAAAAAGTAACAATCCGTAGATGCACTATTGCACGGAAAAATCTCATACAAGCTATTCAACACATAACACCGAGGTGACAAATACGTTTATTCTTTTATAGTAAAATCGCGATCGTTGCGGAGTAATCAATCAAAATTTTATGGAACTTGCTCACTACAAGTGGACCAAACTAAATATGTAATTTTACTCTACCTGCTGTAATGAATGTTGTGAAAACAAGAAATTTATTTGTGCCGACGGGTATTGTAGAAAGATAACAATGACTGAGTCTTATCTTAATACTTTCTAGGGGTATAATAGGCGTAGGTTTAGGAACAATATTAGGGGTTCATGTTAATATTTGTTGTATTGCTCAAGTTTTAAATTATGAAAATACGGAGATATCCTATTAAATAAGTGTGGTTTAAAACGTTGACTGTTAAATTATGGATCAAATTCTAAATAATACAATGTTATGATAAGTACTAATTGTAATTTGCTTACCAAATTTATATGAACATGCCACTTGTAAATTGTTTTAAATAGTTCTTCTATCTTAGTCTAGATTAGTAAGTGCAAATGTCTCTAAATCACTGTCGGAATCACAATCGTCACTTGAGGAGTCATTATTTATTGAAATTATTATTGATGTCACTGTAATGTCTGCATCTAAGATTTTGTCCGTATTCCACATGTTATCTTCCTCTTTTAATACATGATGAATTGCTTTTTGCCAATTTTCTTGGGTACCTTGTAATAGTGCCCTGTCTAATAATGCTTGCACATATTTTAGTGTGAATGTAGGATCATGTCGACCTATAAAATTTTCACTTCTGTCCATATCAGTTCTATCGGATTTAATTGGCAGTGATATGGGGGAAGTCGCACTACATCAATACCACTGTTTTTTGCTAGTTCGTCCACTGCATATCGGCAAGGAGGTTTATTCAATTTTACAATTTGTAGAAGTTCTGGTATGACTGATTTATGAGGAAAATTATTATTTTTGTCTGTTAACCATTCAATGATCTCTTGTTTTCTCCATGATGTGTTTGGCTTCTTCTCAATGTGACGAGAATGGTAACTAGCGTTATCTAATATTATGAGTGAACATTTTGGTACTATGTCAATCATCTGTTCAGAATATCCCTCAAAACGTCGGCGTTCATATCTTCATGGTAGTCTCCAGTTTTTTTTGATTGGAATATTAAAGACCCACCATATAAAAATCCATTATCACTGCCAAAATGAGTTATGATTAGCCATCGTCCCCTACCGGATGGACTCTTCAATCATGTAGATAATCTTTCCAAAAAAGCCTGTAGTGAAGACTGAATGTTGGTATCCTGCCACATCTTACTAACAGTGTAGCCTTCATTTACCCAGGTTTCATCCAAGTAAAATATTGGTTTGCCTTCTGTACGTAATTTAAAAATTGTTCTTAGATATCTCCGTCTCCAACAAATAATTTCGTCAGTATCTATTAGAATGGCTTTTCTATCATGTTTTGCCCATTTAAATTTTCCCGTTGTTTCGTTCGGCCCATTTTAGGGAAATACGGATCTTTATTCATTTCATCCGAAATTTTAGCTAGTGTTGGGATTTCTTTCCTAAAATTCGTGTACTTTTCTTCTTATTGCGTTTTTAATTTCTTCTGTGAATTCAACTTTCTTTTTACCGCCTGCGTTTTTCTTTGTGAATTTAATAACTCCATTTTTCGCTTCACTTCTAATTTCGTATATTGTTGATTTGCTTACACCTGTCATATTACTTGTCTTTGCAACAATGTCATCAACTGAACCTGAAGGATTTCCAGTTCTTAAGTAATTATAAACTTTATTTATTATTACTTTCTGGTTCACCGGCAACAAAACTTTTTCGTACGCTTTACGAGTGTAAACCCGGATCCATACTGCAAATTTTCTGCCATTGTCACTATTAACCGAAACTAATAATTACTTCATAAAAATTATCAAGCGAGCAAGTTCTTTCTAAATTCACTAAATGAATAATTGCTGACAGTCAGACTACGACTACCTGTGAAACTAAAATAAACAAATTCCACAGTCAAGTAGGGGAATTCTCTCTGAAATTATAATTCCACCCCGTCTGCCTGAGGTCATTAAGACACGCAATAGTTCTTGAAAAATGTTTCAACAATTATAATATGCAAGTCATTTATATGTTCATAAAAAAATTACAACCGAATACATCAAAATAATATAGGCATTCAATAATATTCGTAATAAATAATTCAGTATTCCGAATATCTCTATAATACCTTAACCCAGGGGTCGAATACGGGCTTCTGGGAATTCTAGTAACTTGCTCTGCACTCATGCGTCGCCGGCATTGTCAAACGTAACTCAAATTCTACCTTATCAGGAGCACCTGGCGGCGCCCCTGGTTATTCTCGCGCCGCCGCGGCGCACACTTTGGGAGCCATGGCTTTAACCCATTAGCGCCCAAATTATTTTATTTTGATTTTCATATTTTTTTTCGAGTGTACTAAGAAAAAATAAGTTTATTGTGCTAAGAAATGATTTTTTTTAATAATTTTTCATTAGTGTTGAAAAAAAAACGCTGATACTATATGGTATCCGTGAGCGTTTGTAAGCATTTTTATTACAAAATTATCAAAAAAATACATATACATTTATATATGCTATAATACGGAATAAATGTCCTATTAAGTATGATAAGAGGCAAAGCTGTTGATACAAAGGCCAACGTCACACTTTTGGCACATTGTTCTACCAAAATATTTACATCCTATTCCAGCACATCTACGTCTGTTACATGAGATGACAAAATGATCCAACCGATCAAATCTTATATCTGGAAGTAAATTCTTTGTGAGACTGCTTCGGCCAGGAACCTTCGCAGGCGTTTAATATTTTGTTAAATTTACTTGAACAATTTCTCATCTGAAATCCAATGATGATATTTTTTTGTTTTTTCTGTTAAGATACCAAGCATGTGGATTGCGACATCAATGAGCCATGCGAAAATGGGCCTGTACCACTTCTTGCTGTACATTCCAATGCGATAAGCAGCAACGCCTTGGTTCATAAGATCGGTTCCATCCATGTTATGGTTGCAAGCAGCCACACAGTGAGGGCGAGGAACCATCACACGTTTTTTCTCTTTCTGACAATATCGCTTTACCGTTTTTTCTGGCTGAAATCCAGCATTTGTAGAGGCTATAGTAACAACAGTTGTCCATCCACCGTACCATCATTTCTTTCGGTTACATATTCGTATTCCCCACGCTCCTTTTTTTGAAATTGTTGCTTTCTGGTGATAGGGCACGATCTATGTATTCTATTTTCTCTAATTGTGCCAATGGCCCCATATCCCAAATGTCGGAGAAGCGCCAATAAATTCAAACGAGTGAATAAATTATCGATGTGAATAATATGAGGTAAATTTGGTTGTGGCCGCTCTTTCAGCATCAGTACCATCGGCGCTGCGCATTTTCCAATTAATTTGCTGATATCTACAACTTATCTAGAATCATTTCCCTGATATAAATCGAAATCAATGAGATATCCATTATTGGAGTTGAGAGACCACATTTTGTATCCAAAACGGATCGGCTTCCCACGGATGAACTGTTTACACCCGTGGCGTCCATAATATTTTATCATAGTCTCATCATAGGACACATTCTGAACCGGTTGGAAATTGTTCAAAAGCTTTTCTTTTATTGCATTCATCAGTGGTCGCAATTTCTAAACCTTGTCAGTCTTAATTACATGAGTGTTATCTGCCATATGGATGAATCTTTGAATCTGGAGAAATATATTTCTCCGCATAGAATCTGATACCATTTTGTTGTGGACATCGTCTTTCATAGCTCAGCATGATCGTTTTGATGGTAGATTGTTGAAACTACTAAGTATAATAATTCCTATAAAACAGCGAATTTCGGAAGCACTAATTTAAGGGTACTGTACATTTTTAAATTGAGAATATTTTTGTGTTTCTTCAACAAGGTACTGAAAAATCCCGTCGTCAAAAAAAGTCGGAATTGCTCAACAGGCGACATGTCCTTATATATTGAAAAATCTGCCTGAGGAAATTGTCGAACCATCGGTTCTATGTCTCCGGAAATCCACTCTGGATCGGATTTTATAGTTAGACGATCTGTAATCCACTCTCTGTTTCCAGAATGCAACAAAGCATTTTTTTCTGTTGTCGAAGTCGAAGACACATGAAAAAAAACTGATCATTAAATGAATTAAAAGATTACACTACAAAAATAATTGAAATATCTACGGATGGCAGTTTTGGAAGTATATAATACATACACAACTATTCCGCTTTCTCTTTATGTTCTTCTCACTGATAACCAAAATGGGCTATAGACTAGTGCCTATCTGGAAGAAAAACATCCTACATGATCTAACTGGGAATTGAAGTAATATTTCAAATATTTGAAGCTGCTTTGGGATTTTTTCCCATTATTGACCGAAAAATTTCATTAGTCAAGTCTCTAATTAATTAATATTTAAACTGCTAAAAATATTCTTCAACAGAAAATCTCAAACCAGGTTAATTTCTTGCCAACTAACAAAATAAAACGCTAAGCAATTTGAGGTTATATTGATCGTTTAGGTTTTTGTCTTTTCTTACTCATTTTGAACCTAATCAGATAATAAGTAACTTCAACGATGATGTTATTTTACATAAATATCCTATTTCAGACGCCAGAGTTTTGTTTTAACTTGAAGCCGATTAATTCAAAGTTATGTATCCTACATACGTAGGTAACACGTCTTGAGATTTCATGTAGTCAGGAAGGTCTTATACTGTGTTTATCAGCCAAAAGGAATAAATTTGATATTAAATGAATGGGTGCGTGCGTGAAACAAAGTCGATTTAGGATTTTTTCGATAAAAATGCCGCTAAGAAATAAAATTGTATCGTGGAACTTGTTAGCAGTCAATATTTATACAGTTCATTTTGATGTAAAGGGCGTTATTAAGATGACTTTTTTTGTACTAAAAGAACGAACTAATGATATTACATAGTTCAACAACAGGAAATCGTTTCCACTATTCAATTCCATAATACTTCGATCTAGTACACATTGTAAAATGGAGTTAGTGACTAAAGCACTGAGTAAGAAATTTAAAAAAATAACGATGAAAATCCTTTGATGCACTATAATATTTTATGTCCAAAATAGTAGCACCACAAAAATTACAATTGCAGTAATATTCTGCATTGCCGTGAATCTAAAATACCAACATTCATAATTTAAGTCTCTGATTCCGATCACGAATATCGTGCTGACTTTAATTCGAACGTTCAAGCTATTGCATAAAATTATTTACATGTTACAATAAATGCAATAAACGTAGACGAAATATTAACATTTGCAAGATAAATATCATGTAACAAATCAGTAAGATAACAATCGCAATTAAAGTTATTCCCTAACATAATTTAAAATTAATAGGATGGGAATCGCATAAATGACAATTTCAAAGTTATACAGGTGTGCTGGGGTAGTTAAGTTCATTCCACCTGGTGACTAATCGATTCCTAATCGCAGTTTAGAAACTAGGGGGAACAAATTGCCAAAAAAATATATCTTCACAGTTATATCAGGTAATAAATGTATTATGTTGATATATAGAATGTCGAAAAAATGGCGCCCTTCTTTCGGAGGACGGAGGACAAAAATATATATCGTGAGAAAAAAAGTTTGCTTTTTGTTTCTGGTTACCAAATTATTGATGTAAAACAAACATCTGAAATTCAATCTTTCAAGTTTAATCGAATACGAGCTACTAGTTCCCCGGTATCTCCAAAAATTTTGAAGCAAACATTTTCTTTCAAAAATACTTAGAAGAAGACTTCTAAAGGAATTAGATCTGGTGAGGCCATATTATGGATCCACCATCAAAAAGAATAATACTTTAGTGAAGGCCAAGAGGTGCACTCGTAGATTTTCCAATACCGGAACGTCGTATTGGGGGGGGGTCTAGGGGTGTGATGTTCACTGATCCTCCTTGAGTGTAGCTTGTTGTAATAATGAAGATAATGCAAGATCGTCTACAATCGTAAGATTAAGAATATGACAAAAGTCATAATACAGTTACAGTAGTACCAACC
Organism: Galeruca laticollis; assembly: GCA_963921935.1. Classification (NCBI taxonomy): domain Eukaryota; kingdom Metazoa; phylum Arthropoda; class Insecta; order Coleoptera; family Chrysomelidae; genus Galeruca; species Galeruca laticollis. Next base: position 56,424,110 of record OY998181.1, read on the forward strand.
CAAATCCTAGGTTACTCTTACATTTAAACTAGTGAAGTAACTACGTAATTATTACCTGTATTTATTAGGTTCGTAAAGGGATATACTGTCAGGCAAATAAAGTTTATTATTATAATATTATTAGATATTGTCAAATTTAAATTTCTCTACCCTATTTTTTAACTCAGATGACATATACCAGTTAATGCTTTACACATAACAGATGACTAAGAAAATATGACAAAGAACACATCATACGCTCATTCCATCATAATGCCGTTTGTCCCACTTCAATCTGACCACTAATAACAGAGATACATGATAATGCCCTTTAGTCTTTACATCCACGCATGATTTTATCCCCAATCCCTTTCCATCATAATGACGTTTGTCCCACTTGAATCCAACCAATAATAGGTTCGTTCGTAGAGCAGTAAGAAACCGTTAGCAACTGTACAGCACAGGCGCATTTCGTTAAAGAGCGTTCGCACAAGCCAATCGAAAATTCAGTGATAAAAAATCCAACGTTCGCACAAAGAAAATAGTCGGTTTGAAACTGATTGGCAACCGTCAGAATAATTCGCTGACTAATAAGAAATTTCAAGTTGGAGAGATGTCAGACATGCGCAGTTCACAATGACATTGATAATTATATAATAGGAACTAAAAATGAGCAGTTTATTTGTTTTTTTCTTTAGTGTTTGAATTTGATCACAAATAAATAAAAATTGCGGACTTCTAAAGTGCCAGCTTTTGACCTATACTTCTGGTATATATCCAGTAGCATAAGAGTATTTGTTCTTCTCCATGTAAATAATGAGCTACAATCTGATAATAAATGACCAAAAGTTGTATTCTCAGTGCTCTTTAAGGGGTTCTCTAGTTCTGAGGAATTATTTGTTGTATTAAAAACTAAGAATTCATCCAGAATCAGGTTATCACTTGCTAAAAAACATACTATAAAGAAAATGTCGACAACAGATAAAATACCAAAAACATACTTTCCATCCTTTTTATGTAAATACCAGCTTTATAATTTTCAATATTAATATCACAACTTAAGAAATATATATTTTATCACAAATTATTTTCCTCAACAATCAGATATTGAGGTTAGTATTCGGATTTCGGCACAGTTGCATTTGTGTTTACAAAAAGTCTCTGTCAGGTAGGGAAAATATCATATTTGCGTTCTTGGAGTGATAAACGTACGTACATAATAATCAGAAATTGGTTGGTAACCGTTAGCAAATTATGTTCTACGAACAAACCTAATAACAAATATACATGCTAATGCCGTCAAGATGACTGACATGTGACGGATGACCAAGGATAGTATGCCCCATTTGACGCATGCGCATAGCAGCAGTGGGGTTGATGATGTCACAACCGTAATTATCTTTGATTTGGTCAAAAAAGTGCAGAATGAACCCCAACGTTCTCCCATGTTATTACTTTTCCTCCCAAACTATCTAATATGGGAGAAAAGTATTGGTTTACCCCCAAAAAGTTGGAATTTTGAAAAAAAAATAATATTTTTGCATTTTAATCAAGAATAACACGAAAAAACGGTTTTTAGAAAAAAAATCCTGGAGGTGTATGTCGTCGTCGTCGTCGTTGTCGTCGGCCACTTTTCGTTACATTCCTTGTTAGCAGGATACATCCTCCGGCGTACAGCAAGTCACCAATTTTATGATTGAATATTATTCAAGATATCTCACAAATCAACCCTATTGATTTTCAGCTTACCAGATCCATTACAACGGGTGCTATGGTACTTGAAGTACGACGTTTTTGTCATTTTTTGAGAAATTTCAATTTGTTAGCACGGTACAGCCTCCGTAGTGCAACAAGTTACCAATTTTATAATTGAATATTATTCAGGACCTCTCACAAATGAACCATATTGATTTTCAGCTCACCAGAGGTAGTAAAACAGGTGCTATAGTACTTTAAGTACGACATTTTTGTCATTTTTGGAGAAATTTCAGTTTTTTAGCACGATACAGCCTCCGGAGTACATAAGTGACCAATTTTATGATTGGATAATATTCAGAGTATCTCAAAGATGAACCATATTGCTATTCAGCTCACTAAAGCCAGTACAACGAGTGCTATGGTACTTGAAGTACCAAATTTTTGTCATTTTTGGAGAGTTTTCAGTTTGTTAGCACGATACAGCCTCCGGAGTGTATACAAGTGACCAATTTTATGATTGAATATTGATTAGGGAGTCTTATAGATAAACCTTATTGATTTTTAGCTCACCAGAGCTAGTACAACGGGTGCTATGGTACCTGAAGTGCCACATTTTTGGTCCTTTTTGGAGAAATTTTGGGTTGTTAGCACGATTCAGGCTCCGTGTTATATATAAGTGACCAATTTTATAATTGGATATTTTTCAAGGCGTCTCATTGATTTTTAACTGACTAGAGCGAGTATAGCGGGTCCTATAAATCCAGATATACTACATTTTTGGTTGTTTTCGGAGATATTTCAGTTTCTTAGGACGATACATCCCCCGAAGTGTATACAAGTGACAATTTTATGATATAATATTATTCGGGGCATCCCACAGATGCGGAAAAGTTAGTTTTAATCTTTAAAACCGTTTATTTTACATAAGTGATAAGCACGAACTCGTGCTGCCTATCTACTCAAGGAAATAAATATGTATACTGTTAATCATGTATGTATTATTTTTATATTTTATACCTCTGAAGAAATGTTATTGTTACCTATGTTAACGTCTGAGATTTAAAAAGTGAAAGCTAGATGTTCACTTGCCCCACGAACAACAGTTATAGATATCCTGCATACGGATTGATTTCCTCAGAGTTGGCAGGTGTTGCTTGTGATGTCCGGATATCGTGTGTATTTTTATGTTTTCGGAGACACGTTTGAACGTATGGTTCTGGGTCCCAGTCTCTCATGTTTGAGCCGTGCAGCTTGACAAATATTAAGTTGGACACGTGTGGGATAGTCAGCCTTGTTCGAGAGGATGTGATAATAAGATTCATGAGACTGTGAATCCTCTGTCACAGTATGCAGTACTGCATGGGATGAGCTTCGAACAGTTCAATAGAGGCGTCAAAATTTTGGGAGCCTTGGTATGGTTTTCAAGAAAATCTCTGTAGATGTTCTTAACTGTTACTATACGTAACTTGAACCTTTTACACAAATTTTCAATCTCTGCTCCTCCAAAACCTACAAGTTTATCGGTAGGCCACTGATCAGGTTCGAGTACTTTAAGTTCCTCTAACAGAATTCTTCATATAATGACGTGGTCGAGATACGATATTCGTAGATGCTTATCTGTGAGAACATTCTTTTGTTCAAGTTGTTTATGACACTTATCACCAATTGCTGATGGTTGATTGTGGGAGTTTTTCAATTTTCATTGAGAGGAACAACGTCAAACTGTCCATCGCTGACAGCGATTTTTACTACGAAAGTTTTGGTTCCAGGTTCCATTCCCCTATAGCCTCGAAAAATCGGATAATTCTATGCATAGAACACGGCTGTTTCTAGTTTTTGTAGGGATTAAGAGAGCTAGAATATTATACATTATTGCTAAATCAAGCAAAAACTCAGGAGATGACAGTTTTTTGAATAATCCGTTGTACATGACTCGTTCTGTAGTGGCTAATTTCGATTATTGCTTGGTTCAACTCTTTGGCACATTCCGTTAACTTCCCTAGATTTTTTGTTGATTTGCTGTAAACAGAGTGAAGTTTGTCCGTAAATATTTGGAAATTCTGGACGGCCCCCACTTCATCAATCGCATCACTCAAAGCTATTTCTAGCCTATAGTTCATGGAGTGCAAAACTATGAGATCAGGATACTATTTTAGGAATATTTCTGCCACTCCAGATTTCTTCCCCAGCAAAACACTCGCGCCGTCACTCGCAAATGCCACTAAGTTGTTTTCAAGTATTCGTCATTAAACCCATGTTTTCCTAAGCAATTGGGTTGCCAGTTTTCACCTTTACACATAAAAGTAAATTTTTATCCCCTAAAGCAGCATCGGAGCTGCGTTCCTGAGTGAACTGGCACCTGTGTGATTTTAGGTCTTATACAAAGAAAAATGTGTTTTTATAAAAAATATGTCGTCAAAACCATATTTCTTTGTAATTACAATGCATTGATACTCAACTAACAAAATAGCTATTTACGTACCAAGGGAAGAAAGTAGTGCTTTTCCTCCTGAGGTATGTACATAATTTTTTCTATCACCTGTAAGGTCGTCATAATGTCCTAAAAATTATAATTTGTGTATTGTGTGCTTACTTATAAGAACAATTGCAGAAAGTCGTGGAACTATGTGCGGCTATATGAGTCTGGAAATATTGCTGAGGGATATACCGCGGAATCTTTGACAAGAAAAAGAGAAGTTGCAAGTAAAATCATTAGTGGTCGAGAATTCACTTCAATGCTAAGTTATTCTAGGGATCACGTTTATAACTTTGTGTCGATAGCTCTTCCTTCATTGGAAACCAACCTTGCAAGCAGCCACATTGCGTCAGTAAGTGTTCATCAAGAAGGAGTGGTTACTGTTTTAGCGGAAAACTGCTTTTCCAGACAAACTGTACAATTCATTTAATTCATTAAGTTTTTCAGTTCAAGTATTATCTGTTTGCTTGAATAAACAAATAGACGCTTATATGTATTTTAAATTTTATTTTCATATATCTGTAACGAATATTTTTGTTCTCAGGGAGGAAAAGTACCATACTGTTTCTGTCTACCTTTAGACGAATACGATATTGAATTAAAATTCAACTATGTGAAACGTCGAAGCTTGTGTGACATTCATTAAATATTTAGGAATTACCAAGCAATATAGTTTCAGGAAGCATGGATCCCCAATTATTCCAATAATGATTTCTTCATAATTTATCATAACTAATAAGAACAAATAAAATTTGAATATGAATAATGGAATAAACAAACAAAGAAGATATTGTATCTTTAAATAAGACATTGAGCATATAAAGTACTATATTTATTCTCTACTATAGAAACACCGAATAATTTAAAGTATTAAGTCAAAATAAACATCAATTCAAAAGTTAAGAATTTTTCTAAATCGCCCTCTGTATTCCGAACTAAATCGATCTATTTGAAATTATTTCTTGAATATTGCTATCATTTGAGAAAAAATGATTTTTGAGAACTTTTTATTTGATTATTTGGATCTGTGATAAGTAGTATGAATTCAGAATTACTTATTTTTATTTGTATAAAAATATTGAACGGCTGTACCAAATTTTTAAAGAGTTTGGTTAATTTTAACAATGCTAAGAAGATCGGGGTATTGGATTATTCGAAGCGGGCTTAACACAGACATGTTGCAAATCGACTAAATGTGTTCCAAAGTGTCACTTCGAGGATGCTTAATCGGTTTCAGAAAACTGGAACTGTTGCAGAAAGACGAAGAACTGGAAGACGCAGAGTAACAACCGCCATTGATGATCGTTACCTGCGACTTACTGTTCGTAGAAATTCTGCAGAATTCTGGAAAGTAGACTTTTTAATGCTAGGTTTCTGTAGCGATCACAAGAATAAGTAGAAGAATCCGTAATGCTAATTCAATATCCAGGCGCAAATAAGGAGAGTACCATTGACTCCTGCGTATACTCAAAAAATATTAGCTTGGGCATTGGAACACCAACACTGGCTTCACAGATGAGTCTCGTTATGGATTGTTTTCAGACAGTATAGACGAGTATAGAAGATAGTATAGATGGGAAAATCCATTGACGCCTTTGCGTCAATGGCCAGTCCAATAAATTCATCTCTTTCGACGAGGTCCAATTATGGTCTGGGCCGGAATTTGTTTTAAAGGCCATACTGAGTTGATTATATTATATTATAGATGGAAACATGACAGGACAGGCATATAGGGCCAATATACTGCCACAATTTCTTGCCACTATAGGCTCCCAGTTCATTTTTATTGATGATTAATGCGAGACCACATCGAACTGTGGTGGTTTTATTTTATTTTTATTAAATTCCTTGATAAATTCTTTTGTTTTATTATTCTATCTTAGCACTTTATTTAAATTTCAGTATTCTAAGATAAGAAAAAATCTTTTATGATTCGCTTTTGGCATTTAACAGTTGACAAATATATACCCTTTTAAGAAACACTATTAAATTTTTTTGTTCTAGCTTTTAAACTCGAATTTAATCAATATCCTTTACTTTTGAACAGCTGTTTATATTCAGATTAAGACTATATGAAAACATTAACGATCTGACTATATATTATCGCTTTATATCCTTCGTTCGATCGTGTATGTAAGGAGATAAAAGCGAAAGTAATTCAAAGAAAACTTTTTTTATGTAACGTTTGAATGAGAGAAACCTATTTCGGTCTTCACTTGGCTAATTGTTGACAGTATTTAGTACAGCAGTGCATATATTTTCTGACTACAGTTGGTCCCCGTTATTTAATGCTGTATTATGAATAAGTGTCGGAGGGTGTTAAACCCCTTAGCGAACAGGTAAAAAAAATGACAACAAAAAATCATTCGGGTGATTTGTTTCATATTTAGTCGAGGTCCAATGAAGCAAAAGTAAAGTAATAAAATGAAAAAGAATCTAGATAAACATGTTCTTCTTTTTGAATAGAATTCAAAGTCAATTTATCACTAATTTTTATTACAATTAGCTACTAGTTTCGGCCTTTAATGCCCATCTTCAGGTCAAGTAAACATAGTAAATTAGGCAAAAAACGTCCAAGTCAAAGCGCCGTTAGAAAAGATAAGTGTGGGAAATTGATAAAACAAGGTTAAATTGGAAATTATAAGTATATGTAAGTTATATTTAGGTTATGACATATGGAAATTAATCAAAATTGAAAAATTTAGAATGATAGATCTAAAGTGAAATAAGAATAATGAGTAGTCGGTAACGAAGTTACTTATTTTATAATTAAAATATGTCCAGAAATAGTACTGTAGTTAACAAATATATGTTTAAGCCTTTAGTATTGTTTTGGAGTTGTCTGGGGTTGTTAGTTAAGTCATTCATTATTTTTAATTAAGTTCAAGGTTCATTTTTAACGCGGAAAGTGTTCAGCATTCCTTTTGTACAGTGTTATCAGGTAGCAATGCGTGAGCATAATTGCCTCATCATGTCTGTAGCGGGAGTATGTTTGAATTTTGAGCTCACTTGGAAATGAAATGATTTTTGAGAACTCAGTAGTGTAGTTGTAAGTCGATATATCTGACTGGAATCACCGTTCGAAAATATTTAATCAAAAGTTTTTAAAAATTAATAAGTTTATTTTGCAAATAAAGGAATTATAGAGCCAGTTAATTGTTTAAATTTAGTTACCGAAAATTTATTTAAAGAAACGAGAAGGTGCCCGAAGGAGGTCCGTGAAGTTAGCCCACAAAGTTTTCACGATTTAATTAAATTTAGTGCGATGGGTTAGTGCATCGTTAGTGCCTCTTAGTGCTTCTATAATTTTCGTTAGTGCTTCCGTGGTTTGGTAGATATTGAATATTAATTTATTTCAAAGTCAGCCCCCAAAAAGTTTACGATGAATTCCAAATTAGTGTCATTCGTTAGTGCCTCGTTAGCGCACTTTAGTGTTTCAATTATTTTCGTCAGTGCTTTATCGGTTTTCGAGATATTTGACTTTATATTTTCAAAGTGAGCCCCCAAAGTGTTTACGATTAATTCCAGTTTAGTGTCATTCGTTAGTGTTTCATTAGTGCACTTTAGTGCTCCAATAATTTTCGCTAGTACTTTATTGGTTAGCGAGATATTTGTCTTTATATTTTCTAGGTCAGCCCCCGAAGTGTTTACGATTAATTCCAAATTGGTGTCATTAATTAGTGCTTCGTTAGTGCACTTTAGTGCTTCAATAATTTTCGCTAGTACTTTATTGGTTTTCGAGATATTTGACTTTGTATTTTCAAGGTCAGCCCCCAAAGTGTATACGATTAATTCCAAATTGGTGTCATTCATTAGTGCTTCGTTAGTGCACTCTAGTGCTTCAATAATTTTCGCTAGTACTTTATTGGTTTTCGAAATATTTCACGTTCTTTTTTTGAGGTCAGCCCCCAAAGTAATCACGATTCGATTAAATTAAGTGTCATTCTATAGTGCTTCGTTAGTGAACTTTAGTGTTTTAATAAATTTCATTAGTGCTATCTTCTTTTTCGATATATTTGATATTAATTTATTGGCACTTCCGTGTAGTTAGCCCCCAAAATGTACACGATTTAGTTGAAGTTAGTATCATTCGTTAGTGATTCGTTAGTGATTCGTTAGTGCTTCTTAGTGCTACCATAAATTTCGTTAGTGCTTTTTTGGTTTTCTAGTTATTTGCTATTATTTATTTTAATATCAGCTTCTAAAATTGTTTACGGTTTATTTCAAATTAAGTCATGCATTCGTTAGTGCTACTTCGTACGTCAATAATTATATTCCTAAATGATTTGTTGGTTAAAAAGTATTTGTTTTTTTAGTAAATCAATGAGTTTTCAAGGATCGAATATCTTTAGTTTCATTAATTTCGTTCGAACTTTTTTCATTAATTTAAATTATTTACATCGCAATGATGCGAAAAGAGAAAAATAACACATATCTCAATTGAATGGCATATATCAATATTTCAATTTATAAGTAGATACATTTTACCGTTAACCATTAGCAATTATTTTTGGCGTGTCTAGAAGAACTGGAACTCATGAATCAAATATCTCAATGGAGTAACTGTCCCTTTAGCTACCTACTTTTATTATTTGCCAAGTTCTATAGTGGCGGATACTAAAATATTTCAATATACTACGCATTTTTGATAAAACGATTTATAACAATGGAAGAAAATGAAAATATTGGATTATTTTGTTCTTTTGATTAAGAAATTTTGACTTCTTCGGCGCCCGGTATCACTCAAGTTTGGTATGACTTGAATATGAAACCGCCATTTTCCTTTTATACCTACCTATTAACAATTAACCAAACAACAATCAATTACCAAGGATACTGATAAGGCCCAATGTTTCTTTTATAGTCACAAGTACACACATCCAAATAAAAATGTAGACAAAATATTCAATATTTATTAAAAAAATATATTTGGAGATTATTTCAGTTTCAGTTATTTCCAGTGCACGGGTTAAGTCGAATAGAACGGATACAATTTAAAAATAGGGGGTATTCGATTTGAAAAAACTGTAACTTGTCAAAAAACTGCCCCTTCCGATACTCAGTTGTTTTTGTTCATTTCATTTTCGAGAGGTTCTGTGAAAATGCTATAACTTTATTTAACCATTTCTCTAAAACCAATAATAATGGAGATATATGTTATCTCTAGGTATATAAGTGACATAAAACTTTGGTTTTGTCATGATGTAGAACATGTTTGTTTGATAACTTCAGATAACTATAATACATTTTACATACACAGCATAAAGTAGGAGTTGAAATGGAAAGGATCTTTCTTTATCCCCATTTTTTCCGACAGATCGTTATAAAGTTCAATACATCCATCATTTCTTCTACCCACAGCTACATAATGGCCAATAAGGTCATTAGAAGCTGGTTTATAAAATACAACCGCTCCTCTAAACGTAAACTTCTTTTTGTTGACATTAATTATTATCAAAGGAATATCCCCTACATTTAGACTTATATCCGGAAGCTCTATAAATATTTCATTATCTATAATATTATACTCAGTGCTACATTTTCTACATTTAATATTAATTAAATAATAAATTATATCAACGTTTACCGGTAAATTAAACTGGGTATGTTTCTGACGAATATTACAATAGAACAAACTTTAATTTCAATTGCACTAGCTGGTGTTTCGCATTTACCAATGATTTGTTCGAGAAATTAACATACATTAGCAGCGCAGTTTATTTCTAAAGTTCCATCTACTACTACATAAACGTCAAAAAAGTTTATTAATGTTTCGAATATTTTTACATAAATTTTATTTCTCGAAGTACCTATTTTAGATAATTCTTTAACCAATAATACCAAACTGTTATTTAGAAATTCTGTAGATGATTGAAACTGAGGACTGTCGCAATACGCTGAAGTAATATTTTGTGCTAATGCATCGAATGGACAAGTATTTTTTATTATGTATTGCTTTTTCTCTGATGTATAGGTTTTTGTAGTTTGTTGGCATTATATAGTAGAGCAATTTTAACCTTTTGATTATCGGTTATATGAAGGATTCTGGGCGAAGCTGGCCATAATAAGACAGTTTTTTTTCTTTTCTCAATTTTAGTGAGGCCCTTCCAGTTTTCTACTTCTGCCCCTACTTATATATCGTCTATGGAAATTTAAGTGTTAGCTAGGATCGTCATTCCTTAGATGACATTGATATGTTTTACTACAAATTAATTGATATTTACTGGTGACATTTTTCCAACAAATGATTAATTTTTTAAGTCATTAAAATAGTGTCAACCCTGTAAAATTGCATATTTAAAGAGGTTGAGTTATCTGTCTACTAATAATACAGGGAGGGTCCATTTGAAAAAAAACGTGTAATATTTGTTTAAATACGCTACACTTCTACCGATGTAAAAAATACCCTATATACGATATTGATGCTTTGCTTTGGTAGAATTATTCGGAAATACAGGATGGCGTCGAAAATGACAAATTTTCAAAATTGCCCTGTAAGTCATAAACTGAGAGGGCTATCAACCGTAAACAATTTTAGAAGATGATATTAATAATAAATAATAGCTAATAACTATAAAACCAAGAAAGCACTAACGAAATTTATGGAAGCACTAAGAAGCACTAAGAGGCAATAATAAGCACTAATGAATAACTAACGAATAACACTAACTGTAACTAAATCATGAACATTTTGGGGGCCAACTTCGCGGAAGTGCCAATAAATTAATATCAAATATCTCGAAGATCGAGATAGTACTAACGAAAATTACTGAAGCACTAAAAAGCACTAACGGATGACACTTAATTTAATCGAATCTTGAATACTTTGTGGGCTAACCTCAAAAAGAAAGAACATGAAATTCCTGAAAAACCAATAAAGTAATAGAGAAAATTATTGAAGCACTAAATAGCACTAACGAATGACACTAAATTTAATCGAATCGTGAATACTTTGTGGACTGACCTCAAAAAAAGGACATGAAATATCTGGAAAACCAATAAAGTACTAGAGAAAACTATTGAAGCACTAAATGCACTAACGAAGCACTAACGGATGACACTAATTTGGAATTAATCGTAAACACTTTGGGCGCTGACCTTGAAAATATAAAGTCAAATATCTTGAAAACCAATAAAGCACTAACGAAAATAATTCAAGCACTGAAGAACACTAACGAAGTACTAACTAATGATACTAAATTCGATCGAATCGTGAATACTTTGGGGGCTGACCTCAAAAAAAGAACATGAAATATCTGGAAAACCAATAAAGTACTAGAGAAAACTATTGGAGCACTAAAGTGCACTAATGAATGACACCAATTTGGAATTAATCGTAAACACTTTGGGGGCTGACCTAGAAAATATAAAGACAAATATCTCGCTAACCAATAAAGTACTAGCGAAAATTATTGGAGCACTAAAGTGCACTAATGAAGCACTAACGAATGACACTAAATTGGAATTAATCGTAAACACTTTAGGGGCTAACCTTGAAAATATAAAGTCAAATACCTCGAAAACCAATAAAGCACTTACCAAAATAGTTCAAGCACTAAAGTGCACTAACGAAGAACTAATGTATGACACTAATTTGGAATAAATCCTAAACACTTTGGGGGCTGACCTTGAAATAAACGAATATTCAATATCCTCCAAACCACGGAAGCACTAACGAAATTTATAGAAGCACTAAGAGGCACTAACGATGCACTAACCGATGACACTAAATTTAGTTAAATCATGAAAACTTTGGGGGCTAACTTCACGGACCTTCCCGAAGGGTCTATTTCCAGAGTTCTAAATACATTCTGATCGGTCTCATTCCCGAAATTTTGGCTTTAACAAGTAGAGAATAATATTTCCAACGCTTATTTTTAGAGCCTGAGTACAAGATAGATCTTGGAATATTCCGGAAAATAGGAAATAAGGAACTGTTCAAAAATATGATTTTAGAGCCTGAATTCTAGGCATGATTTCTAGAATTCAGAAATGAATGTGAAAGGTATTTTAGAAGCCCGGGCGCTAGATATCTTTCACAATTCCGTCCTTTGTTTTATTTTATATTTTACATTAATTAATAACAATAGTTTCAGTCAAATTCGAGTCACCGATGGTCTCTGTAACTTCCAATTATTACGAGAATATTTGCACGGTTTTATCTGTCACTGTATTTCGTTTAAAATAAATCAATGTTTTAACGTCTGAAACTAAAAGGCAAATTTTAATCCATTTGAAGAATAAGCCAGGTTAAGATAGGAAAAATAACCGTAATGTGTTTGCATCCGTTAAGGTTTCTGGACAAACGTATCTGACACTAAAAGAGAAGGAATTTAAATATATTTAATTTATAGCCAATAGATGGGTGGGCTCTGAAATACCGGACAAACCATTTTTTGTAAATAGTTTTTGTGCAATATAACCAGATATTAAGTTGACACTGAATATATCTCTTTCATATCCTTAAAACAAAGATAAGGTCTTCAATATATAAATAAGTTGATAAATGATGTCAGTGTAACCATTTTCTGGTAAAATGATCTTACAGCAGAAAGGTACATCACAAGCCAGATGTTAAAAATAGGTAAAGGTTAGAAGCTTATAGTTTATAGTTCATTATGATATAATTAAAAATTGGAAATTTATTATTGTAATTGACCATCTCCTTATTATAGAGGAGGAGTCGAAATGTATTTGTAGGGGTGTAAAAATTGTACGCTAGAAGTAGCTTAAGAGTATTTGAGAGGAGAAATTTCACATTGTTTTGAGAAATTCAAAAGATCATAGCTAATATCACGAAGAGGCAACACAACTTTAAACTCATAATAGAGCCAATGAAAGAACATGTCCACAGTGAAATAGCCAAATTCCGCCAAGAAAGGTAGAAAAACTATTATTTAACACAAAAATCACACAACGTCACCCACTGTTAATAGCAAACGAATGAACAATATGGAGAACGTCAATTGAAGAAAGGAAGGATGTTAAATTTCAAAACTGTACGGGTGAAGTAATCTAACTACAGGTTAGAGAGTAAAATCATTAAGAAATATTTTAGGTTGAATGGAGCAGCGCAAAAACTAAAGAAACGGGCAAACAGCCGTTAATTCTAAAAAATTGAAAATATTTGTGGGATCGAATCAACCATATAATTGAATCCAAGTAAAAAATACCTCTATATATCTGAACCAACGAAAATCTTTTTCCTGAGTTATTGTATCCTTGAAAAATCCTCGACAATATATTTTACTTTTCTCGCACAAATATCGCGACGCACATATTTATTAGAGTTTTTCCTGGAGTTATATTACATAAAATGAAATTCTAGCCCGTTTGAACCGAGGCTATGAATATGTGATGTTGTTTCGACACCTGGAATAGAGAAAATTTGATATGTATTGCACAAATGAAGAAATGAGGTTTATTAAGAATAAAATATGAATAAATGATTTTTAACCTCGATACGACAAAATTAATATAAAAATGAAACATCTAAATTCCGAAATTATTAGCTGGCACTCAAACAAAACAATTTTTATTTAAAATACCTATGTAGAAGCGCTATTGTTATTGTAGTCTTAATTTGAAACAGTAAATAGGAACAGGTTTTTCGTCTGGATAGTTCATAAGATAATTTATATAACTTAAAGTGGAACTTGACATCTGGTACATTTTTTTTGTTAGATAAAATTTATTGCACCAAAACCACATAAAATAAAAACATCGAAAGTAAAAATGCAGAAAATGTCGAGCGTAAAATTCTGAAAATACGACAAATTTTGTTCGTTCGTTTCGTTCGACCTAACTTAATTAAAAATAGTGATTAATACACGTTTTGGCGTATGATTAATTAGGGAACAGATGCTTTTAAAAATACGTGTCGTTGAACGAAGAAGAGTTCGACTCGGTAAATTCGATATTGAGTGGTAGGCAATTCGTTTGGGAGTGAATAATCATGAATAACTTGGAATGTGTGTAGTACAGTTAATCTTAAATAACATTGTAATAAACATTTTGCAACCCTGAATTTTTTTACTGTAGTTCTAGAAATAAAATCAATATAGATAGAGTCCGTTCAACGATAGATGAAACCACCTGAAGTTCGAAAATTGGCAATCACAGAAACCAAATTCTGTTTTGTTTGTCTACGTCTACAACCACTGGCGTAGAATGAAGATTTATGCCGATAGCTATTTTATTATTTCTGGAAGCAATCGTTTTTTTTTCGAACCATTGTCAAAATTCAATTAGGCATTTCAAAAAATAAAAATATTTGTCATGTAAATTCCAGTAGAAGAAGTTTGTAAAATAAGAAAAACAGATATTCCGCTTATTACTAAAATTTGTGTTTGCTTTATGTTAAGATTTACGTTTTTTTGATACCTAAATGATGTACCTAATTACGACTTGAAGTAAGTTTGCAAATTCAGTTGTTTTTAATGTAACACTACACTTCATCAAACTTTTAGTACCGTACTTTGAGCATACAGGGGGTACTTTGTGCATTCAGGGGATACTTTGTATCGTAGATGTAAATGTTTTCAAATTTAAATTGTTCCCCCGTTGAGGTTATAAATGCGCAAAATTTTACATCCTAATCAGTTTCCGAGAAGTCTGAGGTAGCAGAAAGGTAAGCATTTTTTTTGAAAGCTTGTATGATATATTACCTCAACCTAAAATAGATTCTAAAGATTATATAGTGCAAGAAGTGATTTCTTGTATTTTTCATAAAAAATGGGGATACATTGCTCCAGGCGCTAAGTACACCCAGAAGGACGTTCTTAAGAAAATGCGCTTGGTGCAAAGTATAACCAACTGAGAATATTAAAAAATAGTTGTTTTTTGTACTGCTTAATTACACAAAAATGGAAAAAGTGCACAAAAGGAAAGCTGGATCACGAATATACTGCGATTATACCTTAGATTATACAGGGTGTCCCAGGAGTGGGAGGCCAAAACTTGCGAATGAATAGGTGATGTTTAAATAATGTAAGTATTTCATATAATTTTTTATTCTACGAACCTCCTTTGTTGCGTTAGAAATTAAAGATACATTTTTATTCATAACTCCAAAACTATAACTTCTAACTTGATGAAAATTTGGTGGATTGTTAAGTACATCAACTCTTTTATTTTGTCCATACCAGTAAGTATTCTAATGCTGCGGAAAGTCAGGATTGGACTTGGCTTACCGGATAAAAGGTCAGAACTTTTAAAATGATAAGGCAACAAACTTAAAAATACTGTCAGTTTATTCTCCAACTATTTTTCTGAAAAAAAGGTACCCGTTGTCCAAATCTATAACATCAGTGGTTTCCTAGAAATAAGAATTTCGTAAAACACCGCAGAGCACATTCAGATTCTATCATTATTCAGGAAATGGATTATAACCAAGTAGGTTGCCATCAACTATTTGTCATATGCATATCTTTTAGTTTAGAAAATGTAGTTTTATCAAGTAGGAAGCTGTCCATTTATTTGTTATACTCTGAGTTAAATAAGAATATTTTAATTATTTCTGTATTGTTTGAGATGCCAGAGCATACATGCAATGAATATGCAGATATGCATTTAATGTATGGAAAGGCATCTGGAAATTCTCGCGCAGCAAGGAGACTTTATTTTGAACATTTTCCTAATTGAATTTTACCAGAGAGAGAACTTTTGATCAATGTATGTATCATATACTTCAACCATTATTTACATAATGTTCAGCAGAACAAATTAAGTCATAATTTTCATAAAAACGTATATTAGAAGTAGGAATTATCCAGAGTAACATGATAAAAAATACAATTAAGTATTTTAATCTAATAAATGTTTAAAATGTGTACATCTATTGAGCCTACGAATAATGTTTCGTTGTACTTGAAACAACATTCCTGGATTGTTCCTTATAGCATCGCAATGGAAATGAATTCGATCCAACAATGCATCCCTTGTTTGTACGAGTGTTGCATATACAAAACTTTTCAGGTAGCCACAGAGGAATGAATCCATTGGATTTAGACCCGGACTACGCGGGGGCCATGCACTTGGACCTCCCCTTCCAATCAATTTTTGGAGGTATGCAACATTTAAGTGATCACGTACCACGTTGCTAAAATGAGGTAGAGCAGCTTCGTGCATGTACCACATTAATTCTGGTTTGTATAGGCACATCTTCCAATAGGTAATTCAAATGATTGTCCAAAAAGTCTAAATACAAATGTCCATCAATTATAAATGGACCAACTAAGTGCCTCTTTGTTAATGACCGGTATCATAACCGCGTATATTGGTAATTCGCATAATATTGTGATACAATAACGATTCCCATTATTACTTTCTACAATAGGACCTATTGTGTCTATATAAATGATATCAAACGGTTTTATAAATGTGTCCGTGATGACAAATTTCTCTTTATCACTAGGTTTTGCTTTATTCACTTGGCATTCATGGCAATTCTTAACATACTTCCTTACATCTTTCTCCATGTTTTTCCACCTAAAATTAGCTCTCAGTTTCTTCAATAATCTATTGTTTCCTACATGTCCTCCAAACATTGGATCATTGTGATATCTTTCTAGAATCTTTTGAATCTCTTCTTTCTGCTGTACCGGTTTTGGTACTTCGCATATACCTACTTGTATATTTTTTAACATTTTATTCCATTCTTCTATAAAGTCTTCTATTGTCCACTTTTTGAATATATCATCATTTGCGTATATCTTCATTCTTTTTACTTAAAATTTTACCGACAGCTCCTCAAGCTTTTCCAACGTTCGTCCTAGGTCGAAGTTGTGTATTCCGGTAAATAAGGCTTCACTAAATTTCAATTTATTTTTGATCCGAATGCTCATCATTAGTGAAATACGGTTATTTTCAAAGTGTAAAGTTGGTATTTTATGTGCATCTAGATTATTCAAAACATTTATTACTGAAGGTTTTTCTATTCGTTCTTCCTCTGTTTCCTCGTTATTCTTTAGATCCTTTCCTGACCGAGCGTTCTCCTTGCGCGTTTGTGCTTTTGTGATTGCCATGACATGTGAATTATTTATGTATAAATCCTTGAGTTCTTCTATGGATATTCTCTTCTAAATCAAGTCTTTATCTCGTGATTTTCGAGGTCGGGTCTTTCATTGCAAATAAATGAGTTAGTGGCTTATGATCTGTTATTATGAAATGTGGTGAGCCATATAAGTAACACTTAATATGATTCCCTAATGAATCGCTAATAACTTTTTTATGATGGTGGGTTTATTAAGCTCACTTTTCTTGAAGCTTCGTGATGCAAATGCGATGGGTAGGTCAATCCCTTCGTAGTTCTGACTTAGTATTGCTGAACATGCGCTATTTGAAGCGTCTGTAGTTAAGATGAATTGTTTATTGAAATCTGGGTATTTCAAAATTGGTGGGTTGATTAACGCATTTTTTGAGACCTGAAATAAGTTTTTGCATTCTTCTGACCAAACAAATTTCACATTTTTCCTAGCTACTTTATTTAGAGGGATACATATTACGGCAAAATTCTGAATGAACCGTCTATAATAATTGCAGAATGCAACAAATCTTTTGACTTCACTAGCATTTTTGGGTACTGGATAATGCTGAATGACTGAATATTTTGCTTTGTCTGATGAAACACCATCTCTTGACAAATTATGACCTAAATCTGTGACTTCTCGCCTGAAGAATTGGCACTTTTGTGGATTTAGGTTTAAATCGAATTTACGACATGCGTCAAACACCTTTCTAAGATTGGTTAAGTGATGATTTTCTGAAATTCCTATGACAACTATGTCGTCTATATAGAGAAATGCTTTTTCTGGTGTGATGCCTGAGAATGCTATTGACATCATTCTTGAAAAACTATTAGGACTTATATTTAGCCCAAAGGGTAATCTTGTAAATTGAAATGAATCCTTTTCTGTACTAAACGAAGTGTATTTCCTAGAAGACTGTTCTAGAGGTATTTGATGAAAACCTGACATAAGGTATAAGACTAAAAACCATTTAGCTCAGACTAATTGATCTAAAATCGCGTCTATACGGGGTAAAGGGAATTTGTCTGTGACTATTTTCTTATTTAACTACCTAAAATCTATACAAAGTCTCCATGCCTTATCCTGACTCACCGATTTCTTTGGGACTAATAACACTGGACTGTTATAATCTGATACTGAGGGTTCAATTATTCCTTGCGTTATGAGTTTCACTACTTAATTATTTAATTCCGTTATTTGCGAATGTGGTGTGCGATAATTTTTCTATGTATATTGGTGTATTGTCCTTTACTGATATCTTTTGCTCATAAAAATTATTGTGCGTTAGAATATCATTCTTTAAAGCGAATATGTCTGCATAATTCTCACACAGTTTCGTTAAATCATTCCTTACATACTCTGGTACTTCTAAATTTAATGACTTTCTCAATTCTTTCATTCTATTGTTACTGTCATTCGTAATTGTCTATACCTCGAACAAATCCAAATCCAAGATTTCAATATTCTTAGTTTTAACTGAAACACTCTCGTAGTTTGTATTCAAAATTCTAACGTATGGATTTTTCCCCGATATTATGGATCTAGCTATAAATACTCCGGGTGCTAGTTCCTGTTGCTCCTCTACTGTATCCTTTCTCAAATTTCTAAAGTTTTCTATTAGCCTGTACATCTCGCATCCAGGCGGTATTGCTAATGTATCGTATTCTGGATTACCAAAAATTTGTATGGTTACTGGATTCCTAGACTTGCAATTTATGTGTAATTCTGATTGTGAATAATCTAATACGCAATTATTTTTAGTCATGAAGTCTCTGCCTATTAACCCACTTGATGGCGTCGGAAAATTTTCTTCCACTACGTGAAAGCAATGATTTAAGGTTATGTTATTGATATAAAGGTTAATGCTTATTTTACCCAAAGTTTTAGCTAAGCCTTCAGTTATCCCCTTAATGCTTATTTTATAGTCAGTTTTAATTAAGTGATGCGGAAAATTTCTAGAAATTTTTATCAGAGAAATGTCTGCTCCTGTATCTAATATGAAATTGTAAATATTATCGGATATGTTTGTCTGGATTTCTATAAAGTTTGAAGGAGATAAACCTAAATAATATACTGAATAATTTTCTGAAATCTTGCATTCGACATTTGTTTTATGATTCAAAACCCCAATTGTTTCTTATTCACTCTTGCTTCCTCATTTTCTATCTCACATATTCTAACATTATTGTTAATCTGATTATTGTAATTGCTATTCCTATTGAATTTCCTCTTCTTATTAAAATCTGCGTATCTGCCGTAACCATTTCCTTGATTATACTGTCTGAATGTCCTTCTTGAGGAGTTGTCGTGAAATCCTCTGTTGCTTCCTCTCCTATGATTGTTCCTAAAGTCAAAATCTGATTTCCTGAAGAAATTCCTATTGTCCTTCATGTGTAAAACTTGTTGTTGACTTACTATGCATTCTTCTACTGATACTAGCTTAGATAGTACTTCTTGCGAGTTTTCAAAGCTTCCCGCTGCTATGATCGTTATTGTTGCATCCGCTATAGCATTCATCGTTACTGTCTTAATGGTTGCTTCTTTGGTGTATTTTTCAGCTAGACGTTCCGGCATTCCTTCTGACACGTATGCTACCTGTAGCTTTTCTGCCAATTTCTCTATTTCCGTCGCGTATTGCGTTATGTCCTTCCCATTTTGCCTTACTTTATTAAGTTTCGCTAAGAGAAGGCTTGGTTTATCTCCTCATTCCTGATTTTAGTCTGTTCCTAATTTCTGTGATGGAATTTTCTGTCGTGATCAGGCTTCTAGCTTTTCCAGTCAGTCTTGTTTTAATTAGCAGAATCGCATTTCCTTCGTTACCCGTCGCGATTATTTGTAACAAATCTAATGAATCTAAAAATGATTGTAACTTGCTTGCTTCTCTGTGGAATTCAGTAGGTGACCTTACTCGCGAAATTAAAAAAATCATTCATACTTGTCGTCATTTTGAACTGTTTGCTTATTGTTTGTAATACACCCGTATCGACCTCCTCAAATATAGAGGTAGGTATTTCAACAATACAATTCAGCGCTTGAAATGCCCTAACAGTCTTATTCCTAATCATATCTGAATTATTTTTACAACTTTCTTGTTGTACCGAACTTACTTCAATGTGTATATATTTTCCCTGTTTGTTTATTTCTTCTACAATTGCCCTTAGCTTATCTTCGAAATCTTCCCACGTTATTGACATTTAAAAGATGTACCATACGTTCATAAAATTAGAGTGCATAAGTACTTACAGTTTTATACAGTTAAAGTTCCTGACGTCTGCTTCGCTACAATGCCTCGGTTAATGTCTCTTTTTAATGCTCTTCTATGCGTTTTCCATAGGGATCATATGAATTTCAAAATGAAAGCTACCGTTATTATGTACAATGAGACTATAATATGCGTTGTAACATTATCTTGCTGTACCATAAAATTATTGTTTGCTGTACCAGTTTCTTGTATCTCTTGTTTAGTAGGTGCATCACCCATAGTTTTGCTTCTCCAAGGTCCAAAATTCAAATAAAAGACCATATACCTTCATTCGTTTGGATTACCATAAATTCGCAGGATTATTTACCATTTTCCATTTAGTTTGCAGGATCCTCATGTGGTGGTTACTTAGCAAGTGCCCCTCGTATGTACTTCTTGAACCATCGAACCATTCATCTTCGGGAAACACTTACCTCGTGAACCGTTCTTTAGGGTTGAATAAATAACATCGTTTTAAAAAACTCACTGGGACAACGTATATTTAGAAACTACGTATATAAATTACTGACCATATGTAACACAGAATATAAACGTTTGTACTATTAATAACAATAATAATAATGAATACTCTTCAAGAGAAATGAACTTTCTATATATAGGAAATTGTTAGACTAACACAGTCAACGTTCCGTTTCTCGATCTTGTTGACACATTATTTATAAAACGATCGTGTTTGTTATTGATTTTACTACACCTTGCCAATGGCCTTCAAGTTCACTGGCCGCTAGCAATGTTTGAAATTAATGTCTACTAAAATCTAATAATGTCTTTTGGGATCATCACATCAGCCCAAATATTTACCAGAAACCTTTGTTGATGCCGTGTGGATTCTCATCGGCCCACAAATGTAAATTATGAGAATTGACAACGCCATTTCTCGCAAATCCCGCTTCATCAATAAACAATACTGTTTTAATAAAATCTCGATTATGTCTTTGTTTTTCTAAAAACAAGCGCGAATATTGAAAGCGTGCTGGATAGTCTCCTGGATCCAAACCCTGTACTTTTTGAAGATGGTATGGACGTAAAAGATTTTCTTGAAGTATTCAGTACGCGGTAGTTTTTGAAACATTATGTTGGATCCCAAGTTTTCTAATACTTGATGTAGGGTTGTTATTTACTTCATCTATGATCTCCTGCTCTAAAACAATAGTACGGATATTTCTTACGGGACCCATACCACTTGCTTTCCGTATAAATGTACCTTACAATAAAATGAAGTACCTTTTAAAATGCATAATTGCAATATTTCATGAAATCATACCTTTTTCTCATAAATTTCTATCAACACGATCAAAATTATTTCTGTCTGGTACATGTCTATTAAAAAAATGTTCAGAACAAAGTCTCCTTGCTTCGCGAGAATTTCCAGATGCCTTTCCATACATTAAATGCATATCTGCATATTCATTGAACGTATATTCCGCCATGTCAAACAATACAGAAATAATCAAAATATTCTTATTTAACTCCGAGTATAGCAAATAAATTGACAGCTTCCTACTTGATAAAACTACATTTTCTAAACTAAAGGATAGTTACCTAATGCATATGACAAATAATTGACGGCAGCCTACTTGGTTATAAGCCATTTCCTAAATAATAATTGAATCTGAATGTGCTTACGAAATTCCATATTTCTGGAAAACCACTGATGTTATCGATTTGGACAAAGGTAACTTTTTTTTTTCAGAAAAATAGTTGGAGAATAAGCTGACAGTATTTTAAAATTTGTTGCCTTGTCACTTTACTGACCTTTTATCCGGTGAGCCAAGTCCGATCCTGATTTTCTGCAACATTAGTATACTTACTGCTATGGACAAAATAAAAGAGTTGATGTACTTAACAATTCACCAAATTTTCATCAAGTTCGAAATTATAGTTTTGGAGTTATGAATAAAAATTTATTTTTAATTTCCAACTTTAAAACCCTCAACACTCAACAAAGGAGGTCCGTAAAAAAATTATATGAAGTACTGACATTATTTTAACACCACCAAGATTTGGCCTTTCACTCCTGGGACACCCTGTATATCGCTGAAAAGATAAGTAACGCCTATATTAAGATCATTAGAGGAAGTGTGCTCAACGTTAACAGGAACAAATCGGTAGTGGGAGGTGTGTGTTCTTCAAAACCAAAACAATTGCCATTGGCGGCGTGACTTTTTAATCTACAAAGTTTCGATTACTCTTTAATTAAGCTGTTAGATTTCGATAAATAGAAGATGTACGTGTTCTCAGCTCAAGCAGTACGAATAAAATAAATGTATTTTCTTCAAACTTAGAAATGTGTTTCTTGTCGTATCAATTGCTATATTGATAAATTATGATTATATATTATTCTTTTAATTGGTTAACTAGAACTAGAAACCTTTTAAATGGAAAAATACTATCTAATAATGGAGATTTCAAACATTTTTGTCATTTGTGCCATGCTATATTGCCTGATTTTTAGTGCAATATTCATTAATAAACACTATTTAGAATGAAAAACTTACAAAAATTTATTGTATTGGCAATAGTGTTGTATGTGCAGTTACATATTATTGACGGGTAATAACACTTCTCACTCTATTTTTGATAGAATTGCTCATTTTTCTTGTTTCTTGGTGAATTCTAATAGTAAATTATTTCGTATTTTGAAGTAAATATACGATCTCCCATTTTGCGAATAGTGCGCTATTCATAAAGACATATGCTGGTTACAAATGAAGAAGATTTTATTAAGTTGCCAAACGTTTTTCTTTTTCTCTTTTTTGTAATAAAAATATTTCCTCACTCTCCAGAAGAGTTGAACATTTACCACAGGATATGTATCAATGATTTAACCACCAAACCTGAAACTTTCCATTCCCACTAAAAACCTTGTGAAACCCGCTTTACTAGAAGACAAACTTAAAATATAATCTTTCATTTCATTGAATTTTTGTAAGAATGTGGTTCCTGTTTCTCTTATAAATGTATCTAGCAAACTTACTTCTGGAATTAAGGATATCAAAAACATCATTAAAAGTTAAACAAAAATCAGCTGTAATTTCAGCTCCTGTGATACTATTCAACCGCAAGTGCTCCTCCAAGTTTAATAAAGCATTATGCACACTCTTGATAAATGTTTGGGTTGCAATTTTCATCCTCATTTTCTCTTAAGCATATGGCTTTTATTGATTTTTGGGGCAGCACCTAGACCTTCAGCAATTTGTATACTGACTAGCTCGTCGAGATACTGCCAATGTATCGTCAATATTTTTGCCTTTTAAAATTTTAAAATCTCCCAAACAGTAACGAACTAACTTTATCATATGACAAAATATCAAGAAAAATGAATATTTTATGTTTAGTAATAGGATTTCCCATTGGTAAACCTTCATTTTGTATATATATTTACCCATAGTAAACAACAAAGATGATGTATGAATATCGCGTGATATGTAAACAACAACAAATATATTCATGGGTAGTTCACGCAGAAAGAAAAGGGCTTCTGAAACAGAGTGGTAACCTCCAATTGACGGCACAAATGAGCGTTTGGTTTCCCCGTTGAAATCCGTTGTATTGTGTTTTCCCATGTTTCGATTAACATCTTTGCTCCCAAATTTCACACCCTTATTTGATTATACCGTGCTGAAAACGGCAAATGAGCCAGAAACATGCATGTCCGCGGTTACTACGCTGTTTCAGTAGCCCTTTTCTTTTTGCGTGAATTACCCATGAGTCTTTTTGTTGTTGATGTTTACATATCACGCGATATTCATACATCATCTTTGTCGTTTACTATGGGTCGAAAGGTTCAGACGGGGGGCTATATGCGCCTCCGTGTCGATATTGGTTGTTGTCCCAAAAACTCGGGATCTTCCAATTGAAGGCACAAATGTTGGTTTCCCTGTTGAAATCCGTTGTATTGTGTTTTCCCATATTTCGATTAACATCTTTGCTCCCAAATTTCACATCCTTATTTGGATATACCGTGCTGAAGACGGCAAATGAGCCAGAAACATGCATGTCCGCGGTTACCAGTCTGTTTCAGCAGCCCTTTTCTTTTTGCGTGAATTACCCATGAATCTCTTTGTTGTTAATTAAATTAACTGTCTCGACCCTTACTTCGTGGAGTCTGCTCATATTAGTGTTTTAAATGAAACTCACGGTTTCTAGTTATTACATTGTGGAATTAACTAGAAACCGTCAGTTTCATTTAAAACAGTAACACTTTTTGTTGTTGTTATATATTTTATTGTCAAAAGTGAATTAATTCTGATTAATACATACATCAAATAAATTAAGTATATCTGATATTATTCCTGGAATAATATTTTTATCTTCTAGTAATTTTCTTACAAGTGTTAGAAATTCTTTAGGAGGAATTTTAGTGAACATATTGGTAACATCAAATGAAATGAGTTTAGAGTTATCTTGCAAGTTGAATGCTTTTAATTTTTTATTGGTTCTATTGAATTTTTAATTGAGTATTTAGATGTATATCCGTAACTATTAAGTATATTAAGTTTTTTTGCTAATATATTATTAGGAGTATTAACATAAGAAACTACAGGTCTAATTGGTTTCGTTATTTTATGTCATTTAACGGTTCCGTATAATTATGGAGAATGAGTATTTTTATTTATGATGTACTTCTTTTCGTAATCACTTAAAATATAAGTGTTTTAAATGGTACTCACGGTATCTAGTTAATACCACAATATAATAAAAATTGTTGAAAATTCTAAAAAAATGGCAATTGTTTCGATAAATCAATATCATCGTCAGATATTGATTTTTCGAAACAATTGTCAATTTTTTAGAATTTTTCACAATTTTTATTATATTGTAGTATTAACTAGAAAGCGTGAGTTTAATTTAAAACACTAATATGAGTAGATTCCACGAAGTAAGGCTCGAGACAGTTAATTTCACTTAAAATATAATATTTAAATTATCAAGAATATCTCTTACATTATTAGAAAACTTTTTTGTCTGGTATGCTCTAAGTACTTGTACATCGCTAGATTCCATGAAGTTATATATTTTTGATTTATAATCTTTAGTTGTCAATATGATAGTGGCGTCCCCTTGTCAGATTTTGTAATTGTTAGGTTATTGTTTTCTACTTTCTTTTTGATTGAATTTAAAACTGTAATGTCATTCTTTGTTTGACGTTTAACCTTTGACGGTTAAATTTTTTTTGGATTAAATTGGAAATTTTTAATTTCTCATGAGGAAAATGATTTGAATTCGATTTTAAAGCTATTTCTGATTCTGTAGCTATTATTTGTTTAATATTATTTGTAAATTTTGGTGGTATGCTGTACTTTAAACCTTTATTTAAAAATTCTATTTCAATATCTGTAAAATGAGTGTCTGAAAGGTTTTCAAATCGTGGTGCAAAGTGTGTTGGTATGTAAGTACTTACAGTTTCATGATGTTTAGAGTATTGAATTCTGTGCTGTGTGTGTGTACAAGTTTCTGTAGTTTTTGTTATTGTCTCTTAAATATCTTGTGCTTCATCGTGCTGACACTTTCTCTGATTATGTCACCTAAACAGTCAAATTCGACTAGATGTAGTTGAAACGTGAGTTCAGAATGTACATCTTTTATGTAGTTGTCTAAGGAGTCTCTTATTTTAAACCATTTTTACATTCTTCTTTAAGCCATACTCGTTGAGCACATTTTATAGCCTTTTTTGCATGAGGTGTTTTAGATGGCATTTTATATTTATATAATTTGGTATTACTTCTTTTCTAAAGCATTCTTGGTTAAACCAAATGATTTGTGAAGCTTCGTAACATTGTTATAGTAACTTCTGGTAGAGACGGGTCAAATCTTCCCTCGAAGATTTTTTAATGAAATTAACTGTCTCGACCCTTACTTCGAGGTATCTACTCATATTACTGTTTTAAATGAAACTTAATGTTTCTATATAATTCTACAATATATTGAGAAAATGTTAAAAATTCTAAGAAATTTGACAATTGTTTCGATATTAACTATCATCGTCAGAATGACAAAAGTTACATTTCATTTGATGCCTACCTGATGTTAATAATTATTTTTAGCTAGACCAAGAAGTAACCTACCTTGTGATTGACTTATTATATGGTAATAGAAAAAAGAAGAAATATGATATTGCAAATATTAAAGCTTAGATATTATTAGCCCTATGGGGATATCCTGGATATCTTTTTCCCAAAAAAGATAAGTATAACTGTGCAATGATATAGGTAAGCCAAAAATAATTATTAAACATCGGGTAGGCATCAAATGAAATCTAACTTCTGTCATTCTGACGATGATATTTAATATCAAAGCAATTGTCAAATTTCATAGAATTTTTTACATTTTTTCAATATATTGTGGAATTATCTAGAAACAGTAAGTTTCAATTCAAACAGTAATATTAGTAGTAGTATATATTGTAATATTTCCAATCCTTTAATATTATAATAATTATATATTTAATATTCTTTATTCTTTAATTATAATTGCCCCGCGATGTGAACCAAATTATAATATGTTGTCGCAGCGACAATTATTGTACATGCAACTTAAGTACGTATTCTATTTCAATTTTGACAGTAGTTGTCAAAATAAATATGCCCGGCGCCAATAAATATCAATCTAAAGATGAATTTATATACAATCGACCTATTACTCCTATCTCAGGGTGAGATCAAAGTTGTTCAAAATTAATTCTTTTCTTTAACGTATTTCCAAATTAAATGTCACTGATTGAATTGAAAATTATATAAATGTAAAATGATAAGTTCAATGAGATTGGATACTAAATGAATACTACCGTGAGTTAGAATCAAAATTATATATTTTACTATCAGATACGCAAATTCAACAAAATTATTATTCCCAAAAATACCATAAAAGAACAACAGTCGTAATCTCTACAAAAACTTAAAATTAGAATACAACTATGCTAGAATTTAACCTAATTAATTATTATTATCAAACGTTCAACTTGTAATTTACACTTGACGTGTATCAATGTCAAATAGCGAAATTTCTGCTCAAATTGTCTATTCACTTGATGTTAAAACTGATATATATATATATATATATATATATATATATCGATAATTTTGATATATTTCAAAATTTCTTATATAGATGCATCTAAATTTTCAACTGTATTTAAGAAGACCTGATATTTCTCGAGAAATAAATTAAAAAAACTGGAGTGGACTCACCAAATGGATCAGGAAAACTCGTTCGTATTCTAAACGTATTTAGAATTCTGCAAACTTTCTAAATATATACCATTTATACAATCTACCAAAAAATTGAAACAACTTTAATTCTGATGTTGTCTCTTCAAAGGATAAAAAACTACTGACTAAATTTTAATAAAATAAATAATCCTCCTTTCCGTTGGTTGCCGATTTTTCTTGTTTTTAAAAAAATTACTAATCTATAATTTTCAATAACCAAGTGAGATTTTGAAATTCTTTTATTTTATGTTGCTAGCAGAGACCTCTATATTTTGCAATTTCAAATAGTTTCTCCAAATCCTATTATGTTCTATCTTTCACTAGATATATTCTATACAAATGTCGTCGAAATTATGAAATGTCATGTTTGATATTTCTACTGAATCTTTCAAAATTTAATAATTTACATATAGTACAGTGTGTATCGAAAGTATGGCAGCCAAAAATAAATAAATTTCCTTATGTTTTACTTATTCTTTAAATTTCAAATAGAGGATCTTTATTTATATATATATATATATATATATATATATATATATATATATTGAACTTATCGTAATAATTATTGAAGAGATAAAGATGAGAATATAGGAAATTTGCAACTTTATCAAGTAACAAGGAGAATCTACTTCCTTAAAAATATAAAGAATTATCTGTTATATTTGTAGTCATGTGTGAGAAGTGAATTTCTCATATTAAATGGTATACCTATGATATCATTTATTTAGTATGATTTTTGAGACTCAAGAATAATATTTAAACTATTTACCTTGAATTCCAAAGTGTAAGCATTATCATTAATAAATTCTAATTCATTTCCTAAGTAAGTTATAAATTCTTTCTCTTGTTAAACAGCACAAGTAATAAATTGTGTATAGCATATATAATATCCAACAATGAACCTAAAAGAATACAAAAATATGATTAGATAAAAATATACAGGATATTTAATTATAATATAGAAACGAAATTACCATGTTTACATTAATAAAATAACAGAGAAGTGTCAATGAAACTTCATGTCAGTTTAGCACGGAATGCCGATAACAGAAATATTAAGTCATGGAATTATTTATGCTTCTGAAGTATTGATTAATTTGGAGAGTCATAGAAACATTGAGAAATTTTATGGGAAAAATAAATATTAGGCCAAAGTTATATGAAATAGCTATTGTAGGTTACAGAATGATTTAATTGGAAGGCATTACAAAAGGTTTTAAAACATATTAGATTGTAGATTTATTTATATTATGAATTTAAAGTAACATGAATTTAATCATTGTTTGTTAAAATTGGAAATATTTCAGGAGAATTTAATATGTAAATAGGTATAAGGAATTATTTTAAAATTTTGAAGAAACATTGAGTAGTGATATAAACAAGGTAAAGACATTAAATGCAATATAAATCATGAAATAGGACATTTTGTTACTAATCTAGTTGGTTGATAGTGTTTTGTTAAAATAACAACGAGGAGTTTGTTGATTTGAAAAACAAGAGAAGTCGGTGAGGTGATCTAGAGATGAAAGGACGCATGTAAGAAATCTTTATAAAATTTATTAAAATTATTAGAAATTATTTGAATATCAAGGTGGAAATATATTTCAAAAGTTAAAATAAAATATAGGAAGTAATTTAAAAAGAATGTAACGTCAAGATATAAGAAATACATGCTATTGTAACAATAAGAGGGGACGCTTAGTAATTTTGAAGATAATATCCTTAGTGTAAAGTAAAATAATTCCTCAAACTCATCAATACACTTAGTTAAAGTATTAAAAGTAACTCAACAATGTATTTCAATCAAATTTAAACTTACCTGCCGTACCAGCTATTAATCAGTTCTGCAAGTAGATGAAAATCCAGCGTCATCGCAAGAAGTGGATATAGGAGAGTATTGGAATAAGAACTTCCCGGTGTATAGTGAACAGGTCAGTGCGAATAATTTAATTGGTTAACCAATTTAAAATTTAAAATTAAACATCAAAAATTTTTCTAATTTGGCTAAATTACCATTTATAATTTCATTTGTACAAAGAACATATCCATGCTATAAGTATTTTTAGGTCGTAGCAATTTGTTTAACATAAGAATCTTCTTAATTTTGTAATATTTTTCAATTGATTTGTACTGATAATTATAGTAAACTAACATTAGAGTCATCGTGTTTTATTTGGATGTCAAGTGCTAAATACAGGAATCAGCTTGATACCATTGGCGTCACATTTATGTATTTTACATAGTTTATTTGTATCAATCAGAGGAGACAATTTAATAGAATATTTATAAAAGTGCAAATTTCATTATTCTTATTTGATTCAATCCGGAACCCAACGAGAGTATAGATTTCTCATGATCTCCTTTTGAATAATAAATTTACCCTGAGCTAGCCAACTACAAATATCAAAAATAATACTAAACAGGTATAGTATATATATACCAAAACAATAAAAATATAAAAACAAGTATAATATATATATAAATTAACTATTTCAACGTAGGATAAAATGGTCGCAGATCAGCAAGTTGTATTTTATTTTATTTATTTATTTGGCATACAAACATGACAAACACATAAATGTATCCACTAATAGTTACACATAATTTTACAAATTAGGTAAAAAGAAAATATAAATATAATCATTTAACTACATTAAATAAAAGTAAATAAAAGTATACAAAAAAAGAGAAAGAAGAGAGAACAAGAGTAAAGATAATAAAACATATATGAATTGAGCACCGCACAAAATTAAATTTTAATCAAATCTGCACTGTGGTGAAAAATATTTGTTATTCTGTGAGCAAGTGAATTTAGAAAATAATTGGTGAATGCCTGAAGTGTGATAAAGGTACAATTGTTTCTAGCTGAGTGGCTGGGAATACGAAGTGTTATGAAGTTTGTAAATTCAAGACAATCTATGTTATTGAGGATTTTGTGAATAAACAGTACATCCGCAATTTGCCTACCATGATCTAGTGAAATTATCTTTAAATTAGAACGAATACGTTGCCTATCCACATCGGGATAAAATTTTCTTTTACAATATGAAATAAACTTGTTCGGTACTGTTTCTAATTTTGAAATATAGACCGAATAACGCGGGTTCCAAATAGTAGAACCAAACGTTAATATACTATTTACGTATGCCATATATAATGATCTAACGGTAAGAATATTTTGAAGTTCGAAACAAGTTCTGTATATGAAGCCCAACTGCTGATTAGCTTTTCTAGTTATATTACAAATATGCCGATCAAAAAGTAATTTAGAGTTTAAAAAAATACAAAGATCCCTAACCGTATCTACAGCTTGTAATACGCTATTAGAAATTTCATATGTGTTGTAGTTCAAGTCTGAATTACAACGAGAAAATTGTGTATAATTAAATTTTGAGACATTCAAAAACAAATTATTTCTCACACAGTAGTCGGATAAATTGTCTAAGTCTTCTTGCAATCGAACTCTGTCGTAAGCACATGAAATTGAGTGATCTATTTTCAAATCATCGGCATACATAACAAACTCAGCAAATTGAAAGCAGCTAGAGATGTCATTTATATATAAATTAAAAAGTAAAGGACCTAAATGGGACCCCTGAGTTACTCCTGAAGTAGGTACCATAGCCTTAGATTTAAGAGCACCTAAAATCACTTGTTGTGACCTATTTCTGACATATGAGTCGAACCATCTTAATAAATTACCATGTATACCGACTTCAGAAAGTTTTGAGACAAGGACGGAATGATCGATTTTGTCGAAGACCTTACTGAAATCAGTATACACAGAATCAACGTTATGCCTATTATTTAAGACTTTTAAGTATGTATTCAACGTATAGGAATAAATTTGTATCCACCGAACGTTTCTTCATGAAGCCATGCTGTTCAATGTTAAGTAGGTTTTTTACGTCATGATAAAGAAAATCAAAAATTATACTTTCAAACACCTTACTAAAGATGTTTAATTTAGAAATAGGTCTATAATTTTCAACTCTATTCTTGCTTCCAGATTTATGAATTGGTGTGATAAAGGCTATTTTCCATGTATCAGGAAATTGACCTGAACTGAGAGATTTATGCAATAGCAAAAATAATGGCTTTATTAGGTATTTCATCTGGCCCAGGACCTTTATTGGGTAAATTTTTAATTTTTTTATCAATAGTTTCACGAGTAATTGTGTAGATAGAAATATTCAGTGGTGTGTTAGTATACATATTACCAAAGTTACTAACATCACTACTTACAAAAATAGAAGAGAAATAATCTGAAAATATATCACAAATTTTCTATAAGTCGGTAGTATGGCCCTGAGCAGTGAGCAAGTTATTAGGGAAATTATTTGCTTTTCACAAATTGCCAAAAATATTTAGAATTATGAATAATATTCGTTTCTACAGTAGTCAAGTAATTTTTATAATTTCATTTATTAAAAATTTTGATCTGCCTCGTGAAATCTTGAATGTTAAGTAATATAACTTATTATGGTATCTCTTCCATCGACAGTGAAATTTAATTCTTTCTTTAATCACCTTTATTGTAGAAGAAGAGAACCAATGAGGGTATTTTTTATAATAGCTGGGATATTGAGGTATATGTAAGTGAACGATCTGATCAATCATATTGTAAAACAGATTAATTGCTTCATTTATGTCAATTGAATGAAATTTAGCTGCCCAGTTAACACTATACAAAAGTCGGTTATAATTTGCCAACTCAAAATTCCAAAGATATTGATTAACAACTCTAGTACAAATACTGAAAGGAATATCCATATCGAATTCCAAGGTACAGTGGTACTGATCCTCGTGAACTAATGGATTAGATGAAAGACATACATTTTTGCTTGAAAAACTACTGCTAAATATGAGGTCTAGAGTGTTGCCAGATATATTCATATTTGGGTTATACTGAACCATATCAACCAGAGACATAGTGTTGACTAATAAGCTAGATCTAAGATAAATATAATTATTTGGCGTACAATAATCTCCCTCGTTCAATAACCATTCAATTTCAGGAATATTGAAATCTCCACATATGATAAAAGTGTCGTTAAAATTATTTAAGTGAATATCAAAAAGCTTAGTACAGAAAAAATGTAATGCAGCCATGTTTCTGGGAGATATGTAAACACACTCTATATGCACCTTTCGAAGTTCACTAAGAGGGACGATGGTGACCCATACATCCTCTGCTTTGGACCGCCAAGAATCCTCAGGATAACTAATTAACTCTTCGGAGACGGCTATGAGGACACCACCTCCTGCATGTTTTGTGGAAGAACTCGTTTCCCTATCTCGTCGATACACTTTGTATGATGAAAACATTTCTTCACTTAATATGGATGCATTTAGTCACGTTTCCGTGAGGCAGATGACATTTTGCTCACAATTTAGTATATTTTGAAATATAGTGGTAATTTTTGAATTTAGTCCACGGACATTTTGATATAAGAAAGACAGCGTAGAATCACCCGCCATATCAGGGATCAAAAATATCTAAATTAGGTTGTGAGTACAAAATTAATTGACGATTAAGCTAATTGATCAATATCGCCATCACAAGATATTTTTATTATTCGTGACCTGTCATCTTTGCGCACAAATATGATTCCATTTATTGTCCAAATATATTTGAATTGTTTGGATTTAGCAACTATTTTGGTTTTGAGAAGTAGTTTTTTATTTTTTGAGTTCAAGTGTTTATTGATATATAATTTTTCAGAGATATTTGCTACTTTCAATCCTGCAACGCTTCCATATTGACGACGCTTAGCTTTTGCTGCAGCCAAAAATGCATCTCTTCTCATTTTCTTCGAGAATTTCAGAATAATTGATCTGGGAAGATCGGTTCTAGGAGTAGAGGAACGGTAAAAAGAATCAATATGAACGTCAGAGATTGGAAGATCGAATGCCGAGCCTATCGTGGAAACGATATTCTCATTATCTCTAAAAGGGACTCCACATATCTCAACTTCATTAGTCCTTAGCTGTAGCTCCAATGTATCCACTCGAGAATTTAAATATTTTACGTCGTTCTTTAAGTCTAGATTTTCTCTTGTCAATCTCTCGACTTCTCTAATCTTTGTAGTGAGAGCCGATACAGTATTTTCAAAAGTTGTGATAGCGTCACTACAAAAGTTGACAGACTGCAACAAATTTCCATATTTCGTATTCATTGATGCCATATCTTTCTGGATATCTTGTAAAATATTTAACGTTTGTGACGAAGAGGTTTCTTCTAATGAAAAGTCATCAGAATCCTCCTTAGTGACGATGACTGAACGCCTTTTAAGAGAATCAGTCGAACTTCTGCAATTAGTACAGGTCCAGGATAAACCCGTTGCCCGATATCCTGACATGTCCGCCTTAGTTAAACCTACACATTTAGCGTGATAGAATTTCTGACAGCTACCACAACATTTCAGACCGGGCGATTTACCGGTAATTTCTTGTGTGCAAAGTTCACAGACTGGCATCGTTTGACCAAAACAAATTAAAATTCCATTATCTATTCAACAAAAACTGTAAGAACTGTTCATAGTAATTAATGTGTTCGAAATCTGAATTTAAGCCGAACTTTGACTAAGAATGTTTATAAAATTACTCACTTTAAGTCCCAGTCCAATTGAAAAAAGAAACAAACCACAGAAGACAATGCTCGACAACCATATTATCGCATAGTCAAATTTTAAACAATATCACACACGAAATGGCAGAGAATATTGCTATAAATCGAGAGCCAAAATAAACACGTCCATACCTTAATGTAACTTCAAAGAATTTGTTGTATTATTTTATAATCTTGTATTATTTATACTCTTGCATTATTTATACTCATATATTATTTATACTTTTATTCTAAATATCCGCTTTAGTATTCTTAATTATCTTTAAAATATTTAGAACGTGCTTTAGAACACATTCCTTCCAAAAAAATTCATTACAAAACCGTTACATGGAATGTACTAGGAATTTAAAATAATTGGTAACTAACTCTGACAAGAAAGTCAAGGGATCATATTTTACTCAGGAGATAGACGATTATACAAAATTTAATGCTTCTTTTTTATTGTGTATTAGTTAATGATTCTAATTGCGATAAATTCCATTAAAATGTAGCAATCTAGAAACTAAAACTCCCTATCAAATATATGGATAAAATTTATCAAAGTACGTATTACGAATTTAAAATGTAAACTGATAAATTGTCTCAAGAACCCGGAAAGGACCTAGACTGATACACGTCTATGATGATTATAGGCCCCGCTATTAATCTATTATTTGAATAAATAGAGTAAAATAAGTGGTATGTTACCTGTCATTGTCATCTTTTGTTGTATTTTGACGATATACAACTGTCAGATTAAAAAAATATCACAATGTTTGGAAATAAGTGCATATTTATAATTACTGATTACTTTAATAACAACAAAATTTATTTTTTCGGAATCTGTCATCAATTGTCGTTAAAGCGTCAGTTAGCGAAGTGGCTCTTTTTTGTTACTCAACTGAGAAATACTATGTTCTAGAACGCAAAATACTTTGGCGTTATAGAACGTAAATCAGTAGCGGATTTACCCGAAGGCTGCCTAGGGCGGCAGATTTTAAGGGGCGACAAATTTGGCAAAAAAATATTTTTGTCTCACTGAAATGAAAAAATGCAAAAATGCATATCTCTATATAGGTAAAAATTACATGATTCAAGAGAAAAGTTTTCTTCCAAATTGCAGTACTGTCTTGAGATATTCAATTTTCTCAATACAAGAAATTTACTTTTGAATCAAAAACTAAAACACTAGTGTGAAGGGTAGAAAATTTTCAATTGAAGAATTTTTCTCTTTTCAACTAAGATCTCTTTTCTATCTGGTCCAGGAATTTCTTTCTTCTGGATTAAAATATGCGATAGCTTTGGTCATTGGTTCAAGATCTTACGGACTTGCACGACTTTTGAATTAAGATATCATTTTATTTATTACTTTTCCGCCCAGCCCTATCTAATATGCGAGAAAAGTATTGTTTTACCCCAAAAAAATTTGGAATTTAAAGACAAATTGAGTTACTTTTTCTTTTTCCAGCAAGAGGAACACGAAAAAATGGTTTTTAGAAAAAATCTTGTGTGTATGTCGTCGTCGTTGTCGTCGGCCACTTTTCGTAATAAGTTAGCACGATACAGCCTCCAGACTGCAATAAGTCACAAATTTTATTATTGAATATTGTTCAGAATATCTGGCAGATGATACCTATTGATTTTCAGCTCACCACAGCCAGTACAACAGGTGCTATAGTACTTTAAGTACGACATTTTTGTAATTTTTGGAAAAATTTTGGTTGGTTAAGACGATGCAGCGTCTAATAGATGGACCCTATTGATTTTCAGATCACTGGAGCCAGTACAACGGGTGCTATGGTTCTTGAAATACCCCATTTTTGGCAATTTTTTCAGAAACTTCGGGTTGTTAGCGATACAGCCTCTGTAGTGTATACAAGCTGCCAATTTTATGAATGTTTTTAAATGAAACTCAAGGTCTCTAGTTAATTCCACAATATAATACAAGTTATTGAAAATTCTAAAAAATTGACAATTGTTTCGATAAATCAATATCATCGTCAGAATGACAGAAGTTACATTTCATTTTATGCCTACCTGATGTTTAGTAGTTATATTTGGCTAGACCAAGAAGTAACCTAACTTGTGATTGGCTTAATATATGTTTATAGAAAAAAGAAGAAGATGTGATATTACAAATATTGAAGCTTAGATATTATTAGCCCTATGGTGATATCCTGGATATCATTTTTCCAATTAAGATCAGTATAACTGTGCAATGATATAGAAAACCAGGAAAACTATATCTGCTGATCTTTACAATTATCACTTAATAAGACAGTTTATTAGTGGAGAATTCCCTAGATTTAACTGTTCATTGACAACTTCATATTGTGGGTTTCTTAAATGTCTTCTAATTTCCAGTTCTTCAAGGAAATCCAGTTCTTGTTTCTTTTCACAAATATGCAGCACTTCTAGTTCTGTGTTAGGTGTCAATGAATGATTGGTGTCAAGTAGATGTTTTGCGTAGTGAGATTTATCTGGTTGTTTTAATCTGTAAGCTCGTAAGTGCTCACTGTATCGTATTTCAAAATTCCTAAGGGTCTGACCCAAATAGACAGCATTACATTCTGGACATTTGAGTTTATATATACCTGACTTCTTTAATAGTGGTATTTTTGTTTTTACATTTAACAATTTTGTACTAACGTTACTTTCTATTTTAAAAGAAATTGTTGCATTTGTTGCTGAAGATATTATCTTTGAAATATTATTAGAAATATTTCCTGCATATGTGATGGTTTTATAAGTTTTAATTTCATCAGCTTGTTTAGGATATATTAGTTGTAATGCCACTTTTTTCTCTTTTTTACTAATTAGTTTATTTATCATATCTAATGGATAACCGTTAGATGTTGCTATTTGTCTAATTGTATTAATCTCTCTATCAAAATTACATTTGTTCATAGGAACTGAAAAAGCTCTATGTATCATTGAATTATTTGCTGCTAGTCTGTGTGAGACAGGGTGGCTAGAATTGAATGGAATTGTCACATCAGTCTGTGTTGGTTTTCGGTAAATTGAATAATCAAGTACATCATTAACTCTTTGAATTTTTAAATCAAGAAAATTGATTGAGCTATTTTCTTCAATTTCTAATGTAAATTTAATTTTCGGGTGTAAATTATTGATGTGGTTGAAAAACACATCTAATTGTCGCTCACTACCCATAAAACAAGCTAATATGTCATCCACATATCTATACCAAAATAAAATATTTTTCGAAATATTACTTTCAAAGATCTTTCTTTCTAAATTGTCCATAAAAATGTTTGCTAAAATAGGTGATATAGGGCTTCCCATTGGTAAACCTTCATTTTGAATATATATCTTATTGTCAAAAGTGAAATAATTCTGATTAATGCATACATCAAATAAATTAAGTATATCTGATATTATTCAGTTATACTGATCTTAATTGGAAAAATGATATCCAGGATATCACCATAGGGCTAATAATATCTAAGCTTCAATATTTGTAATATCACATCTTCTTCTTTTTTCTATAAACATATATTAAGCCAATCACAAGTTAGGTTACTTCTTAGTCTAGCCAAAAATATAACTACTAAACATCAGGTAGGCATAAAATGAAATGTAACTTCTGTCATTCTGACGATGATATTGATTTATCGAAACAATTGTCAATTTTTTAGAATTTTCAATAACTTGTATTATATTGTGGAATTAACTAGAGACCTTGAGTTTCATTTAAAAACACTAATATGAGCATATTCCACGAAGTAAGGGTCGAGACAGTCAATTTAATTTTATGAATGGATATTGTTCAGGAATTCTCACAGATGAACTCTATTGAATTTCAGATCACCAGAGCCAGTACACTGGGTGCTATGGTAATTTGTGGAGAAATTTCGGTTCGTTAGCACGATACAGCCTCCCAAGTGTATATATTACGAGTAAGGTTATATAAGCGAGTAAATATAGGTTTACTCGAGTAAACTGCGTAATACCCAAGGCTCTTTGGTAAAGATTTGGAATTGTATACGTTTTGGGCTTTACCCGGGTAAACCGCGTTCTATCCATTTTAACTTGGCTAAAGTTGGGTGTAGGATTTTATAATTGCATCATCTTTCACCACGCCACCGCCATATACAGTTCGAAAATGGTAACCGAAGAGAGTGGACGCGCTCGTTTAAAACAACGTTTCTATGAAGTTTTCGATGAGTTGGTGTCTTCTAAAAGTACAAACAGTTTTTATTTTGATAATGAACAATATCAAGAAATGTTGGAATGGGTTAAGTTAACAAAAAATGCTAAAACCAAGTCCACTCTACAATATCGACGGTTGAAGAGGTTCGACATATGTTCTGGTCGAGGCATCGAAAAGCTTATTGCTCGTGTATCATCAGGTGAATACAGTATAAAATATTACGCTACAAACGACGATATGTTTGATATATTGCATGATGCATATTTGGCCATTGGACATGGTAGTAAACATCGTATGGAGAGTGAATGTAAGAAAAAATACAAGAATATAGCTCAAGATGTTATTAAGCTATATCTGCGCTTGAGTGAAGGCTATCAAAAATCACTGAAATTTGTCAAAAAAGGACTTGTGGTTAACCCAATGGATTTCTCGGAGATTAACAGCGGTTGTCAAGTGGATCTTATACACATGCAATCCGATACAGATGGATAATACAAATTTATCTTGGTATATCAAAACCACTTAACGAAGTTTGTTCAGATACGTGCATTAAAATCGAAAATTGATGATGATCCTGATAGACATATTTTGTATTTTTGGCTACAATCGGATAACGGGCGGAAGTTCGCGAACCGTGTCATTGAAGAGTTATGTTCCATGTGGAATGGCCTTAAAATAGTACATGGCAAACCACGTCGTAGTCAGTTACAAGGCAGCGTGGAAAGAGAAAATCAAGATTACAAAATATGTTCATGACGTGGATGGACGATGAAAACTGCAAGCGATGGTCAGAAGGTCTGCGATTTGTCCAATTATTGAAAAACAGGGCATACCGCGATGGAATAAAACGAGCTCCTCACGCCGCCATGTTTGGGCACGATATTAAAGTCGGCCTATCCACATCAGCTTTTCCAAAAGAAACTATTGAGAATCTACGAAGCAAAGAAGAGCTTCAGAAAGTTGTCAGGGAATCTAATCTAATGTAGAAGAACAGCGTCAACAAGAACAAAACGAAGACCAGTCTATGGAAAGTGACCCAGAAATAGACACTCCACAAGAAGATATTACTGAAGGTGAAAATATGCGAGACGTCGACAATAATTATAAAGAAAATGCCAATAATGTAGACACTTCTGAAAATCAGACCAAATGTGCAGAATGTGATGAGCCAAGTACATCAGGTAATATAAGGTGTGAACTTTGCTTTTGCCGAACAAATATTCAGTCAAACAGAAGAGACGCAACATTTTTTAGAAAATCAAGCATAGAAGATGAAAGCTTTATCTAATTCGAAGTTCCCTCCATGTTCCGTTGGAGATACAGTGAGAGTGAAAATTCCAGACGTTGATCGAGGGAGGGGCGATTTTAGAAACATTCTCATGACGGATATCGAGGAAACCTATGACGATTTTTATAAGCTAGCAAACGAGAAAGGAACAATCGAGGAAATGTTTTCCAGAAACAAATTTTCTGTGTGCAGTGAGAAACTTGTAGATCTGGAAAGTGTATAACCACAAAAGAAGAGCTTACATCAGCTTGCAAACGAACACTTATAGGAGGTCAAGGTTATAAACGATGTAACTGTAAAACTAAATGCATGACCAATAGGTGTAAATGTAAAGTTATTGAAAATCTTTGCAACTCGAAATGTCACAGCAGCTTGTATTGTTTGAACAAATAAGTACTAGTGAGTAACTTACCTTTGAGTGAATACAGTTTTAGAATTCTAATTTTTATTTGTAAAATGTGTTTTTTGAATTAAACATGTTTTTCAAACATTAATGGCATTATCATTTATGGTACATCCAACTTTAACCTAGCGAAAGCGGATAAAACGCGGTTTACCCGGGTAAAGCCCGAAACGTGTACAATTCCAATTATACGTGTATTATTATGTATTTTGTGCTT
Source organism: Galeruca laticollis (assembly GCA_963921935.1). Taxonomy (NCBI): domain Eukaryota; kingdom Metazoa; phylum Arthropoda; class Insecta; order Coleoptera; family Chrysomelidae; genus Galeruca; species Galeruca laticollis. Next base: position 56,464,453 of record OY998181.1, read on the forward strand.
TACCTAAGAGCCTTGGCTATTACGCGGTTTCGGATAAACATATGTTTACTCGCTTATCTTACTGTTACGAAACAGCACCCTGGTATAGTCCCTAAAACCGACTCTGTCTAAGCCAGGTATAGAAGTTAAAATTATGGCGGATACGCACTGTTTTTTATAATTGTTTACGACTTATCTTATGTAAACATTGTTTTTGTGACCAGAGTTATCTAGAAAAGGCCAGAATTAATTGTTTTGTGTAAGCCGCAGCCCAGAATTCTCTAGTACAAAAGGCACTAGTATATAAAAAGGACCGATCAGCGGACCAGTCAGTTGATAAAGTGATCTCGTGAAATAAATACACCGAAATAGCAAACAGTAAATATAAATTAGTTAAGTGAATATACTGAGTATATATAAATTAAGTGTTAGTGTGTTAGTGTTTAAATAAATTAGTAAGTAGCCATACCGTGTGTTTTAAATTTATCCCACCCGTAATAAAAACATTTAATAAATAAGAAAATCATAACATTACTTTACCCGTAACATATATAAGTGACAAATTTTATGGTAGGATATTGTTCAGGGCAAGTTGCATATACGGTAAAGTTAGTTTCAATCTTTAAAACCGTTTATTTTTTCTAAAATTTGATATATATATTTCTATATTTTATATCAAAGAATTATTTATCGTTTATTTATAATAAATTATATTGGTTAAATATGTAACAGATCCCATATATTTATAGTTGCAGCAGTTTTCACTTTTCCGCCCACACTATCTGATATGCGAAAAAAGTATTGGTTTTCCCCAAAAAAGTTGGAATTTTGGATTTTTTTTGAGTTATTCTAACATTTTCCTCCAAGAACAACACGAAAAAACGGTTTTCAGATAAAAATCTTGTGTATGTCGTCGTCGGCCACTTTTCGTTGCTCTTGTTAGTACGATACAGCCTCCGGAGTAAAACAAGTCAACATTTTTATGATTGAATATTGTTCAGGACATCTCACAGATGAACCCTAATTATTTTCAGCTCACTAGAGTAAGTACAACGAGTGCTATGGTACTTGAAGTAACAAATTATTGTCATTTTTGGAGAATTTTCAGTTTGTTAGCACGATACAGCCTCCGGAGTGTATACAAGTGACCAATTTTATGATTGAATATTGATCAGGGAGTCTTATAGATAAACCTTATCGATTTTCAGTTCACTGGAGCTACTACAAAGGGAGCTATGGCGCTGGAAATGCCACATTTTTGGTCATTTTTGGAGTTTTGGGTTGTTAGCACGATACAGCCTCCGAAGTGTACACAAGTGACCAATGTTATGATTGAAATTGTTCAGGGTGTCACACAGACTCTATTGATTTTCAGCTTATCACAGCCAGTACAACGGGTCCTATAAATCCAGGTATACTACATTTTTGGAGAAATTTTGATTTGTTATCCCGATACAGCCTCAGAAGTGTATACAACTGACAATTTTATTGTAGAATGGGAGCGTCTCACAGATGTGGAAAAGATAGTTTTGATCTTTAAAACCGTTTATTTTTTATAAAAATAGTTCCTTATTTTGTTGACGCCAACCACTTGTTTAACACATTATTCTCTTACGTACTTCACAAAAAAAATTCGACTAGTGGTAATTTACATTTACATTAAACTTAGAGAATCTAAAGCATCATCAAAAATGTGCTCTTTTTTAATCCGTTCAGATTCGTCTTTTTTTACAAGTTCGCGAAAACACTAATCTTGAGCTGATACTTCAGAAAATTTCTTCCTGACTAATTTCAAACCTATTCCTGATACATCGTACCATCCCTTGGATTGCACGTGCGAACTGTGGATGTATATTTCATCAGTATACACAATATTCCAGCCTTCGGTTCTGTATTTAATAATATTTTCCAAGAAATCAATTATTTTAAAGCGAATATTATGCGATTCCATAATGAATGGACCGACGCATGGAATAGTATAGCCGCAGCTGTACCCACACATTAGCTTGATGATTATTATTCAACGCCATACCCCTCATAAAATCGCACACCCCCGCAAGCTCGTCTCCACAGACATAGTCAAATTCACTGCCACCAACACCCAATTCTATACTCGTTTTAAAAAAAATTCTCCTAGACACTTTTCTCTCTAAAATTACAATAAATTACAAATTCTTGTTAATTTTTCTCTTTACACACCGGAGACATCCCAATTCTTAAAAATAACATCAATATCTCTCCTATAAATTTCCGACACCTAGCCAGACCAACGTGGTTTATCTTCTATCAAAACCTTCCAATTCTAGACACTTTTCGTCACCCTGTTCTATACACTTTTTAAACTTCGTTGCTTTCAAGCATCAATCCCCGTTGCCCATCGAGACAACTTTTCTTCCGGACCACTTTCTAGAGGAAAGTCTGCTCCAATACTCTCAATTCTATACACCTTTGAAAAAAACATTTAAGAAATTTTTCTTCTGTGTTCTACACAGTTTCTTCCACTCGGCTGTCTCTCAGCTGACCCTCCAGAAACACCAAACTCAATCTATAAATGCTGCACTACAACCCCCCAACCCAGCCCTGCAGAGAAAGCTAATCCTATATCAGGGCAACCAAAATAAACGAACAATTCCAATCTTTTTAATAAAAATACTTTTCGAACTTCTCTAACCCTTTCTAAAACCCCTTCCCCTTCCCCCGATAATCGCCTTTCTGTTGTCTTGTGTGCATTGCCATCTGCAATAAAGGAATTATTTTTGATTAAATACTTATGCTTATTATATATTAATGTTTTTAACTTTTCAATGTTTATTGTAGTATTATCTTAATTTTTGTTCTAACCATGAATTTGTTCAACTCGTTCATCATTTTTCCCCATTCACAAAATAATTTTCACTTTAACACTTGTATTTTAAATAACTAATAAAAATTATCTACTTACCAAAAATTCATATTTTTTAGCAGCTGCCACAAAGAAGTTCAACTTATAGTAAAGAATGTGAATAATACCTACAAAAAAATGAACATACTTCAATATAAAACTATTTTTCTCTTAACACTATTACAAGTAATTCTAGCTTAAAAACTCGTGCTAGAAGTAAACTGACAGTAGTTTCTTGTAATTAATTTTAATATCCTTATTATTTAATTTGATCAAACGTTCAAATTTTATTTCATTGACTATGAATATTTTTGTTTTCATACCAACAACTTTTTTAGAAAATATGGTTTTTGATTAAATTAAACACACAACACTCACTAGCTAAATGTTCTAAAATATAGAAAATTTAAAATATTTAACAAATAAACTACTAGAAACGTAACCCTCAAATGTCAAATTATAAACTGGCTATAGGCATAAATCATCTTTCTACACCAGTGGTCGGTACTAAGCGACGTAGATAAACAAGACAGTATTTGGTTTCTGCAGTTGTCAATGTTCCAACTAGGTAGCTTCAACTTTCATGAAATTGAGTCTAAAACATACTGCGAACTTAATTAAGAATAAGAAGAACAACATGTATTTGAAAGAAAAATGATATATGGCCCAAATAAAATAAATGAAGAACAATCAAGACCACTAATAAACTACGAGATTGACCATATGTTAAACAATGGAAACATTGTCAAAAGATTTAAGTCGCAAAGAATTCGGTGGTATTGGAACATATTCAAAAAGAAAAGTAACGCAGCAATGAGGATGATTACACAATGGAAACTACAAGCAGAAAGGCCAAGAGGCAGACCAAAATCTAAGTGGAAAGAACAAGTGAAAAAAAATATCCGAATGATGATGAATAACACTATAAAAACAGAATGGTAGACTAAGGAGACACACGGTCTTCGAGATATACGGAGTGTTTCAATGGGAAACGGCCTAACTTTACCTGTAGATGGGGATCACTTTGGAGCTTCCAAAAACCTATATTTAATGTGTCTTCTGCACTTTATAACCGAGATATAAATGTATCCTATTTCTTTCGAACCTCATAACTTCCGAGTTACCCTGTATATTATTTTGAAATTTGGTACACGTAATAACCATTACCTAGAAACTCCATCAAAAGCATCTCCAAAAAGATAATGCAGATCCGGCTAAACAAAAAATTTCAAAACTCGTCTTTCCTGTATATAGATTTTTTTTAAATTTCTCTTCATAATTGGAAAGAGTATACAAAATGGAATCTACTTATTTTCTTTTTATTTTTCCGCAGACAATTTTACTACCAAAAATTTACCGTTTAAGTTATAATTTATGCACGTTTTGGGAGTTAACAATGGTATCGGAGAGGTTTTGTTTTATTTTTTAGCTTGAAATGGAATCTATTTAATGCATCTGGAGAAGCATCCTAGAAATTCAATTGAGTTTGTATGTTTACGAGTACAGGCCACTAAAAAATGTGATTACAGGGCCGTACTTAGGACATACTCATTCATTTTGTTTCGAATATTTCGAACACCCTGTATAAGGATATGTATCTGGAAACTATACTCTTCTACATTCAGAATAACAAGAGTAAAATACGAGAAATAAGTTTTCCTCCAAAATCGGAGAAATCTTTATTAATTTTATTAATTCTCATGAAAAGAAAACAAGAAATTCTAACAACATTGTCCAAATGAAGCAAGTCTAGCCTACAAAAATTGCTCAAAATGACCTCAATTCTGCTCTATCTGGACTATTTCTAATTTCTCCGCAAGTATTCTCTATTCTTCGAAGAAGTTCTTCCCTGCTATTGACGTCGGTAGCATATACTCTTGATTTTAGACATCCCAAAATATGATAATCTACAGGATTGAAGTCAGGTGACCTTGAAGACCAGTTATTGGGATCACCTCTGCCTATCCATGAATTAGGAAAATTTTCATTTAAAAAATTTCTTACTATGACTCTGTAATGTACCGAAGCACCGTCATGCTGATAATACATTCCTGCTACATTTACGTCTGCATCATCTACTAGCACTGGTAAAATATATTGCAGAAAATCCAAATAGACTTCGCCAGTCAGTCTATGTGGAAAGATGTGTGGTCCTATTAATTTATTATCAATGACACCGCACCAAACGTTAACAAAAAATTTGCGTTGCGAATGGGCCTCTCTTGTAACAAATGGATTTTCTTCCGCCCAAATGTGCGAGTTCCGTAAATTATAAACGCCGTCTCTTGTAAATTGAGCTTCGTCCGTGAATAGAACTCTACTTTCTTGCATTTAGAATGATCCAATTGCTAAAATTCGTTCGTGGAATTTCGTCCCCTGCTTGAAGTTGCTGTACTTCTTGTATATGAAATGAATAAAGATTATGTTTTTTTAGTCGTCGCCAAACAATACCATGTCCAATTCTTCTTATACTAATCTCCGGATTATTATTAACAATATTCAAAATATTTGGTTCCATATTTAAATGCCTTCTTTCCTGATGTTCATTTAATGTAACCGTTGGAAATCTGCCGTGTTCTTCTAAGTAATTAAAAACACGAATAAATGTTTTACGGTTTGGTAGCCTTCAGTGAGAGAACCTTCTTCCATATTCAGTTTTTGCAGCTGTCTGTGTATTAACGGTTAGAAAATTGATGGGGCATAATGATATAATACTAACTAGGCAAAAAGAAAACACTGTAGGAAGTTCAAAACATCAAACACTGTTTGACATAAACTAGATTAAAAAATGACACACACTTCAATGATGTGTCTATTCCATAGCCTACTTGAAGTATTATCTAGTTTATACGAGTACTTTTAAGGTTTTTTGAAGTATAAATTTATTTCTCGTATTTTACTCTCATTATTCTAAATGTAGAAGTGCATAGTTTCCAGCCACAGATCCTTATACAGGGTGTTCGAAATATTCGAAATATATTGAATGAGTATGTCCTAAGTACGGCCCTGTAATCACATTTTTTAGTTGTCTGTACTCGTAAACATACAAACTCAATTGAATTTCTAGGATGCTTCTCTAGATGCATTAAATAGATTTCATTACAAGCTAAAAAATAAAAAAATACCTCTCTGATACCATTGGTAACCCCCAAAACGTGCATAAATTAAAACTTTGACCGTAAATTTTTGGTAGTAAAATTGTCTGCGGAAAAATAATAAGGAAATAAGCAGATTCGATTTTTTATACTCTTTCCAATTATAAAAAGCAATTTAAAAAAATCTATATTCAGGGTGTTGTTTTTAGGAAAGACGAATTTTGAATGCCGGACCTGCATTATCTTTTTGGAGATGCTTTTGATGGAGTTTATAGGTAATGGTTATTACGTGTACCAAATTTCAAAATAATATACAGGGTAACTCGGAAGTTATGAGGTTCGAAAGAAATAGGACACATTTATAAAACACCCTGTGTCTCGGTTATAAAGTGCAGAAGACACATTAAATATAGGTTTTTGGAAGCACCAAAGTGATCCACATCTACAGTTAAAGTTAGGCCCTTTCCCAATGAAACACCCTGTATTAATTTTAATTCAAACCATCCTTCTTCTCAAAAAAGTCAGTAGTGATAGACCTTGCAGATCGTGCTATCAAACTCTCTGATTTAGAATTCCGAAAAACAAGCATTATCAAAGCAAAAAATGCATTAAAATCTAATGATTATTCCATAAAACTAATCAACAAAATTATCTAATGTAGAATATATAATTTTTACATATATTCACTATACCGTTCTCATACAACTTTAAGATTGTTTCACACGATGGAGGATTATAAAAATAGTGAATATATTCATTTTATGATGCAAAATATACGAATAAGAAAGTAGAAGTAGAAAAATAAGAAAGTAGAAGTAGAAAAATAAGAAAGTAGAAGTAGAAAAATAAGAAAGTAGAAGTAGAAAAATAAGAAAGTAGAAGTAGAAAAATAAGAAAGTAGAAGTAGAAAAATAAGAAAGTAGAAGTAGAAAAATAAGAAAGTAGAAGTAGAAAAATAAGAAAGTAGAAGTAGAAAAATAAGAAAGTAGAAGTAGAAAAATAAGAAAGTAGAAGTAGAAAAATAAGAAAGTAGAAGTAGAAAAATAAGAAAGTAGAAGTAGAAAAATAAGAAAGTAGAAGTAGAAAAATAAGAAAGTAGAAGTAGAAAAATAAGAAAGTAGAAGTAGAAAAATAAGAAAGTAGAAGTAGAAAAATAAGAAAGTAGAAGTAGAAAAATAAGAAAGTAGAAGTAGAAAAATAAGAAAGTAGAAGTAGAAAAATAAGAAAGTAGAAGTAGAAAAATAAGAAAGTAGAAGTAGAAAAATAAGAAAGTAGAAGTAGAAAAATAAGAAAGTAGAAGTAGAAAAATAAGAAAGTAGAAGTAGAAAAATAAGAAAGTAGAAGTAGAAAAATAAGAAAGTAGAAGTAGAAAAATAAGAAAGTAGAAGTAGAAAAATAAGAAAGTAGAAGTAGAAAAATAAGAAAGTAGAAGTAGAAAAATAAGAAAGTAGAAGTAGAAAAATAAGAAAGTAGAAGTAGAAAAATAAGAAAGTAGAAGTAGAAAAATAAGAAATTTTTGAAATATCTGGAATCTGCTTAATGCAAGTGAAGGTGTAAAAATATTTATATTTGTGTAGATCACATGATGACTCATAAGATCAGTGGTGCGGAAAAGGGGCAGAGCTAACATATTTTAATGGAGGTGCTAACGGGTGGAGTTTTTAAGAACACACCTTTTAAAAATGATATTGTGTACTATAATAACATAATGTGTTTTATAGGCGAACAAAGCCATGACTACATTGCATTCTGCAATAAATAATAATCACTTTTAAAATATTTCTATTTATATTTCATTAAGATTCTAATCACTTGCTAATGATATTGACATGTGTCTGTCATTGCCATTTATTGATGGTTTCGTTTACTCTACTTATTAGCGAATAACAATAATTAATTATGAAATGAGATCGTTCTAAAATAAACATTGATGTGTGTTTTTTCGCTTTTCAAATAAAAAAAAAATGGAAACAAGTAGTGAAAGTGAGGCGGAATGATTCCACATCATATTACTTTTATAAATAAATCTAAATAATTTCACATTATCTTGAAAAAATGTTAGAATTTCAAAAAAATTGACAATTGTTTCAATATTACAGGCTTAAGTTCACATTTACACATTGTCAATACCTATTTTACCGTCTGCCGGATCCATTTTACAGGTTATTATTAAGCTATTGTGATTTGTTTTGATCGTTCCTATAACTTTTTGATCTAAGTATAAATTGCGTATTTTTTACATTTTTCATAACTTTTTTGCATTTAATTTTATTCTAATAATAACAGGTTTTTCCTAACCTCTAATTTTATAGCGAGTTAATGTAATATGGGCCCCCTAAGTGTGTTAAATATGGCCCGGGCCCATATTCGGACCAAGGTATTATATGAACTTTTTTGCAGGTAGTAATCATGTCCTCGCCAGGTAGAAATCTTAAAAAATGGAACACTCAACATATGGAACAGGCTATAGATTCTGTCAATAATAGACAATGGGCTTGAAAACTGCATCAAAAACGTTTAATGTGCCAAGAAGCACATTGCAAAGGCTGGCAAGGAAAGCAAAAGCTAGTAACCTCCCTATAGCAGCATTATTGATAATACTAAACAAGGCCGAAACACAGTTCTTGGAAGTGATGCAGAAAACGAGTTAGTCGACTATATTATCAAAATGGAAGCACAGTTTTATGGTTTGACAAAAAAAGACCTATGCATAATGGCTTACACAATGGAAATTTGAAATAATATGAATCATTCCTTTAAAAATGGAATTGCCGGTCACAGTTGTTTAGATGCTTTCTGCATAAGCAACAATTGTCTATACGCAGACCAACTGGCACTTCATTCGTACGTGCCCTAGGATTTAACAAGGATAATGTCACCGATTATTTTAACCACCTTGAGGCGCTGTATGAAAATCAAAACTTTGGACCACACGTGGGAGAAACTGGCCTATTTGTTGTTCAAAGTAGATTGCCCAAAAGTATTGCGAGGAAGGGAAAACGCCAGGTGGCCTCGATAACATTGGCTGAGCGGGGTTCGTTAGTAACTATAGTTGCACAATGAGTGCAAGAGGAGAATTTGTTCTTCCAATGCCTGTATTTCCAAGAAAATAACAGAAACGAACAGCTTATGTAGGGTGCGCCGCCTGGATCTATCTATGCAATTCACCCCAATGGCTGGATTCAGCAAAATATATTTACCACGTGGTTCAACCACTTCATTCAGTTTGTTAAGCCAACTGAAGAATTTCCAGTGCTGTTTGTATTGGATGGACATTACAGTCGTACAAGAAATTTGGATGTAATAAAAATGGCAAGCTAAAACCATGTTTAAAATCATATCCCTTCCTCCACACTCGACTCATAAACTTCAGCCTCTCGACAATACTTTTATGGGGCCACTTAAATCCTACTACAGAGAAGAAATTAGGGCTTGGGTAAGAATAAATAACAGAGCAGTAACAGAATTTGATCTGGCTGAATTGTTTGGCAATGCTCTGTTGAAGTGCCAGACAACGGAGTTAGCTGTAAATGGCTTCAGAGTGACGGGAATCTGTTCACTAAAGAAACATGTTTTTACGGAGGCTGACTTTATTGCCGAAAGAATTGAATCCGAAAAATCATGTATAGTCCAGGAATTAGACCCCAAACCTTTGAAATATGGCTGTGTCGTGACGTAGATTAGATATTGGTTGGAATTGCTCGGAAATCATCTAAGAAAAGTAAATATGAAGGTCCGCCAGCTGAAAAAGTTGTGCTATTTGCAGGAAATATCATAAACTGCAAAAATCGCTAATATTTTCCGATATTTCTTAATATAACTCTTTAAATATGCAAGATAGAGAAAAAAAGTATACTTACGAATTTGTTTTTTATGAAATTCTCTACAAGATAGAATTAAAATCGATATATTCAATTTTTTCGTTGAGAAATGGCGATAAATGCAAAAAAAGTAGCTAAAAAACGAGGTTATTTTAAAGCATTTTTTTACATGAATTAATTGTTAATTAATTTCCGCGAAAAAATTAACCTCATTTTTGCGTTCATGCCAGGCTTACATTTTTGAATTGTAATAGACGCCGATTTTTTTACAACTACTTAGATCTCTAAACTATAATACACAATAGTTATAATAAACAATTTTTAAGTTTTTATAATTTTTTTACGCGATTTTGAAAAATTGAACAATTTCGTCTTATAAATAATTAATTTTTGAAGCGAATTTGGGTACCGAAGAAAAATACTCATAGTACCTAAAAAAAGTTCTCGGGAAGACGCTCCTTTAAAAAAAATGCGTTCAATTTGGCCGAATAGGTGCTGAGATAATAAACGTCAAAGATTGAGAGTGTTTGCGGTATAACTATTAACGTTGTAACAATAAAAAAAATGCCAGCAGATTTTTCCGAGAAGTTTTTGTGTGTGCTTTGAGATATAACAACGCACTTGTGCATGAAGTAGGAAAAGTCAAAGAAAGTTGTAGCATTAGCGTTCGGCGCTTCAAATCTGAGGGGAGTGGGGATAGAGTGGGAAACTTGAAATCGACGCTTCAAATCGAACGCGCCGCAAAATGTTGCAGTATATCGGATTTTTTTTAAAATCGATGTAGCAAAATGAAAGCCAAATGATTTTTTAGATCAGCTTAAAGTTAGTTGGAAAATAACTATGTATATATAAAAATTTTATCTAAATAAATTTCAGTCAATAAATTGAGAATTATTTGGCAGAATGTTTCTTTGTAAGTATCAATTGAAAATAGAAAATGGTGGATAAATTTAATATACAACATGGCATTTTACATGATTTCAAAAATTTTTGTGATTCAAACTTGTTTAGTTACTTTAATTGTTAATTATATGGAAATTTTATTCTTTCTAAACTTGAGACGTGTACATGACGCAAAGTTTTACTGACATCCATAGATGGCAGTTTTGATAGTATTTCAATAATTTTTGTAATTCAATATTTTAATTCGTTCTATTGTTCATTTAGTGATTCGTTTTCTCTACATGTGACAAGAATCGAACAGATTTTTTTCTAAGACTAGACTATCTACAAAATATTGTATAATATTTATATGTATATATGCGTATATGTATATGTATGTATATATATATATATATGTGTATATGTATATATATATATATATATATATATATATATATATATATATATATATATATATATATATATACAGGGTGTCCCGGAACTAATGGGAAAAAAGTCAGGAGCGTATAATCTGAGCTAAAATAATGTTAGTACTTCATATAAACTTTTACTATGCAGGCTCTCGTTTTCGAGTTATAGGCCTCCAAAGTTTTAATTTTGAATTTGGTTTTTATTTGTATTTTTTGTACTAGTTATTTGATCTTTATAAAATTTACGGCAAAGCTATAATATATATGTATGTTTATTTTGGTAAGGTGAACAGATTTACAGTAGTGCATTGAAGCCAGGGACGGACTACTCGCTATGGTTGGTGATCCAAAAATTTTGCAGGTATGGCACACCCTGTATGAAATTATCGAAATTCACTTCCCCACACATTAAGCTAACGAAAAGGTACTCTTGTTGGAATTCGATAAAATAAGCCGTTTGGCTAATATTTACAGTTTTATTAATGCACTACGTACCAGTTTACGCATTCACCATTTTTATAAGTACACAACGAGGTAAAACTAACTTTTAATAGATGTCCAAAATTTACCTAGAGTACTACAAAAAAATAATTTAACGATAGCAGAAGATGAAAAACATTAACGACTTATTAATTGGAAAGTTGGTAAAAACTTTTTATAAGTGCTTTTACCGTTTATCAAGTTACCATAGGATTAGTTGTCAAACGTTGTGTAGAATAGTTCGTAGTCAGTACTTGTCAATAATTCATAAGTCCTTAATTTAACAGTTACAATAGCAGAATTCGCTTTTATTGAGTACGCAGATAAACATCTAATGTATGGACTGGCTTCTCGAAACTGTTTAGAGGCCAAAAGGCTTTATGAAGAACATTTTGCAAACAGAGCATTGCCAGACAGACGAATGTTTGGGCGTATTGATCTCAGGTTACGAGAAACAGGTATGAATACGTAAATGTAATTTTCCATGTATACAAAACAAAATTTTAAATTTTAGGAAGATTTTCGCCAGAAAAAGCTGGAGAAGGTCCAGTACGAAGCATACGTACTGTGGCAGTTGAACAAGACTTGTTAAATGCAGTTGATAATGAACCATCGAGTTTTAGAAAATTATCAAGAGAACATAACGTCTCGAAATCAGTTGTTCATCGCGTCCTAAAAGAACAGCTGTTATATCCTTTTCACATGAAAAAAGTACACCGTATGACAGTGGCTGATTATCCTGCTCGACTTGAGTATAGCCAGTGGTTTCTGCGACAACAACAAGCAGACAACACATTTATTAGTAACGTTCTCTTTACGAACGAACCGGGTTTCACCAGAGATGGAATCATAAATTCTCATAATATGCATTTATGGGATGATGTGAATCCACATGGCATTATCCAAACTGGGATCCAGCATAGATTCATGGTTAATGTTTGGCAGGAATAGTTGGCAATAATTTGATACAGCCATACTTTATTGACGGTACTTTGACCGGTCAGAGATATTTGGAGTTTTTTGCAAAATGAGTTATGGAACCTGTTTGATGATGTGCTACTACAAACTCGTAGGAATTTATGGTTCATGCATGATGGGGCCCCTCCTCATTTCAGTTTAGATGTACGACAGCATTTACACACAAGGCTTCCTAATAGATGGATTGGTCGTGGAGGCCCTTTTCAATGGCCACCGCGATCAGGAGACGTTAATCCTATGGATTTCTTTCTCTAGGGTTATATCAAAAGTAAGGTATACGCAACACCTGTGCAAACAAGGCAAGATTTAATAGACAGAATTATGTTACACTGCAATGTTATTAGAAATAGTGTGAAATTTCTCTTTCAAGTGCAAAGAAACAACCTTCGTAGACTTAGAATGTGCGTGGAAGTGGGAGGAGCTCATATTGAACATTTATTAGAATAACGTTAGTTTTTGTTGTTGTTTAGGAATTAGTTTTAGTCTAATGTTTTATAACTTGTGTTTTTTGAGGTTTTCTTAATGGTTTAATAATGTTATGTTCGTAATTTTAATTGAAAGCAAGTAAATTCTGGACATCGTATTAATAAGTTAGTTAGGTTGATTTGTACGTAGTGCATTAATAAAACTGTAAATATTAGCCAAACGGCTTATTTTATCGAATTCCAACAGGAGTACCTTTTCGTTAGCTTAATGTGTGGGGAAGTGAATTTCGATAATTTCATACAGGGTGTGCCATACCTGCAAAATTTTTGGATCACTAACCATTGCGAGTAGTCCGTCCCTGGCTTCAATGCACTACTGTAAATCTGTTTACCTTACCAAAATAAACATACACATACATTATAGCTTTGCCGTAAATTTTATGAAGATCAAATAACTAGTACAAAAAATAAAAATAAAAACCAAATTCAAAATTAAAACTTTGGAGGCCTATAACTCGAAAACGAGGGCCTGCATAGTAAAAGTTTATATGAAGTACTAACATTATTTTGGCTCATATTATACTCTCCTGACTTTTTTCCCATTAGTCCCGGGACACCCTGGACTAATAGACTACAAAAAGTGGAATATAACAACCCTGAACTGATAGACACAATTCGAAACTGCGCCGTAGAAGTGGGATGTCTGCAACAACGAGGTGAACACAAAAAACTAACTCCGGTAACAAAAGCACTATTACAAAAACGAAGAGAAATGAAAAAAAGAACAAACATTCAAAGAATTGAATACACTGAACTGTGCAAGAAGATACGAAAGAAAATCGCAGAAGATATCAGGAATTACAACGAGAAACTGGTACAAACAACAATAGAAAACCGTAAAAGCTACAAAAATGCAAAAAGGGCACTAATAATAGGGAAAAGACAGATAGTTGCATTAACTGATGGAAACACAAGAACCACAGACAGGAATGAAATAATAGACCAAGTAGCCAAATTCTATGGAGACCTATACAAGGCCCCTGAAAATTTTGAAGAAATAATAGAACACTCAGAAGATGCCATACTAGAAGTATTGGTGGAGGAAGTAGAAAAGGCACTGAAAAGCATGAAAAATGGCAAAGCAGCGGGAAATGACGGCATCACGACCTAAATACGCAGAAGCTAAAACATGGAAGTACCTTGCCAAACTATACACGAACTGTCTGATGTCCAGGAGCATACCTAAAGAGTGGAACAGCGCCCTTATAGTGTTGATCCACAAGAAAGGCAGCAAAGAAGACATCAAGAACTACAGACCAATAAGTCTACTACCAGTGACGTACAAGGTATTCACAAAGATCATTCACAACGGAATACAAAATACACTAGACTCGGCCCAGCCACGAGAACAGGCTGGATTTCGCAAAGGCTTCAGTACAATAGATCACATCCATACCCTCAAAGAGGTTATCAGTCGAACCAAAGAATACGACCAACCACTAGCACTAGCCTTCATCGACTGTGAGAAAGCATTCGACTCTATATATCCCAGAGCAGTAATAAATGCCCTAACAGACCAAGGGGTCGACAAGCCATATATTGAGACCCTAGCAAATATATATAGGGAAGCCAAAGCGAGAGTTAGGATATATGAGGGCACACCAGAATTCCCCACCAGCAGAGGAGTTAGACAAGGAGACGCAATATCACCAAAGTTATTTACAGCAACACTAGAAAGCATCTTCAGAAAACTGGGCTGGAACAACACAGGTCTGAATATAGATGGAGAATACTTGAACCATCTAAGATTCGCTGATGACATCATCCTGATAGCGAGTAACCCTGGCGAAATGCAGCAACAAATAAATTAATTGAATGCAGCAAGCAACGAAGTAGGCCTTAAAATAAATCTGAGTAAGACCAAGATAATGTATAACGAACTTATAAACGCACAAGAAATAACAATTAATGACACTGCCCTGGAAATAGTAGAGGAATACATATACCTGGGTCAAGTATTACACATATCAGGCTCTCTACTTCCAGAAATAAACAGAAGAATCAAATTAGCATGGAGAACATTTGGACAGAACTCTATCATCTTCAAGTCTAGAATGTCACCCCGTTTGAAAAAGAAAGCGTTTGATCAGTGCGTACTACCAGTATTAAAATACGGCTGTGAAACCTGGACCCTGAAAACTGATATCATTAGAAAACTCCAGGTAACGCAGAGGTCTATGGAACGATGCATGCTTGGAATAACAAAAAAAGATAGAAAAAGGCTTGATTGGATGAGACAAAAGACCCAAGTGATAGATGTCATAAATAGAATCAGATCCCTAAAGTGGCAATGGGCGGGGCATCTCGCTAGAAGGACAGACGATAGATGGACCACAAAGATAACGCAATGGTATCCCCGAGGCGTGAAAAGACCAAGAAGACGCCCCAACTTAAGATGGGACTACGACATATAGAAACTCGCAGCATCAACTTGGGGCCGCATAGCTAGCAATAGACAACAATGGGCCCACATGGAAATGGAATATATAAATATGTAAAGGGAGGCTACACCATAACAAAATGGTTGAATAAGCTGCATATGATGATGATGATGATATATATTTATATATATATATATATATATATATATATATATATATATATGTAAAAAAGTAGAATACAATAATGTTGTAACAAAAAAGCGAAATATCATTATTTATTGTATGTAGATCTTATAATGAAATAAAATATACCATTCATATACATAACAATTAATTGTACTACCTGTAATTTTGATTACTAATTATTTTAACTATACGAATTTGCAATGAACAACACAATCCTAGCATGGACATAATTATAATCAATGATTATTATCAACATAAAAAAATGCCAAATTATAAGTAGTTACTGTAGATGCTTATATTATAATTGGTAGACCACATTCTGAAAAATGAGTTTATTTCATTTTGCTACATCGATTTGAAAAAAAATCATCAAAATCGGCCCAATAGAAGCCGAGATACAGCAACTTTTTGCACCGCGCTCGATTTGAACCGTCGATTTCATGTTTCGCACTCTATCCCCACTTCCCTCAGATTTGACGCGCCGAACGCTACCGCTACAACTTTCTTTGATTTTCCTACTTCATGCACAAGGGCGATCTTATATCACAGCAATTAGGCTGTGGTTATATCTCAAAGCACATACAAAAACTTCTCGGAAAAATCTATCTGCTGGTATTTTTTTTATTGTTACAACATTAATAGTTATACCGCAAACACTCTCAATCTTTGACGTTTTTTATCTCAGCACCTATTCAGCCAAATTAAACGGAGCGTCTTTCCGAGAACTTTTTTTAGGTACTTTGAGTATTTTCTACGGTTTCCAAATTCGCTTCAAAAATTAATTATTTATAAGACGAAATTTTTCATTTTTTCAAAATCGCGTAAAAAAATGATAAAAACTTAAAAATTGTTCATTATAACTATTGTGTATTATAGTTTAGAGGTCTAAGTAGTTGTAAAAAAATCGGCACCTATTACAACTAAAAAATGTAAGATTGGCATGAACGCAAAAATGACGTTAATTTTTTCGCGGAAATTAATTAACAATTAATTCATGTAAAAACTATAAGGCCAATTTAATCGGCCTTCGGGATATTGTTTTATACTATAACAAGGTTCTTAAATCCCAATTTATAGCGTGATTGGATGACTTCTTATCTGCGAAATAAATGCTTTAAAATAACCTCGTTTTTTGCATTTATCGCCATTTCTCAACGAAAAAATGGAATATATCGATTTTAAACTAATTCTATCTCGTAGATAATTTCATAAAGAACAAATTTGTAATTATCCTTTTTTCCTCTATTTTGCATATTTAAAGAGTTATATTAAGAAATATCGGAAAAATGAGCGATTTTTGCATATTTTTGCAGTTTATGATTTTTCCTGCAAATAGCACAACTTTTTCAGCTGGCAATTCCAACCAATATCTAGTCTACGTCACGTCACAGCCATGTCAAACTGTAGTGCTCCTGGCCTATAGTCAGAAACTCTGATGCAAAAACCACAATGTTCAACCATTACTGATGTTGATGGTTCAAAAGATCTAGATTCCCAGCCAGACCGTTCCAAATATCTGGATCACCAACCAGGGTGCTCAAATACGATAGTCAGTCCATTCGATATTTCACCTGTTCCTCTGGTTAAGAAGCGAGTAACTACAAGGGAACGAAAGCCTCCCAAATCACAAGTTATAACTTCATCCCCTTATAAAACAGAACTAGAAATGTCAATCGAAAAATTAAACAAAACAAAAAATGGAATGAAAGAGAAAATTAGTTGCAGTTGAATTCAGCGAAAGTCGAAAGAAGGCCACAAAAAGAACAAGAGAAGAATCAAGCTCGGCAGAGAAGAGATAGCAGGAATTTGCACCAGCAGTTTGTCCCAGAAAACTACTACGCAACATGTTTATTTCATTATGAACGCTTTTCTCAATACACTAGAGAGAACTTTGGGCGCAGTGTCTTATGTGTTGTTTATGGGCACATGAACAGTGCTCCGGGGCGCATATTTCAAAACTGCATATTGATACGACACCAGTAGGTAAGTATTGTGTAGTTACCGTCTTTTAAAGTCAAATTTAAAATGTTCCTCGCTGTTGTTTATTTAGGGATGTCAATTTTCTTAGATTTATTAGATTTTACATCTCATAATAGAATTTTGCAAAAAAAATACTAATACCATGGGATCACCCTGCATAAAAAGATTGAGAGAAATTTTACTCAAATCTAAATTAATAGATAATTTAGCAATTGTCATTCCATAATGGCAGCGACAGCATAAAGCCAATTGATGTATCGCATTCGAATAAAAACGGTCGCAGTCGCATAGTGAATGACAGTGGAAATCTAGCAAATGGCAGCGCCGCATTTAGCTACTGGTTTCGTATCAATGTGCTGTTTTGAAATATGCCTCCGGGGCTGAGAAGGATGCCTACGTGTGCGATTTTTGTAAGTAGTTTGGTAACATCTTTTGTGCAGCTGATGTTTTTACAGATAGGGATATTTTTCATTTATTTTTTTGAGTATGTATCCGTTTTTAGTTATGTTATTGAGGGGTTATTCTCTATTATAAATATATTATGCGTTTTTGAGAAAAGTTAACGTTGGAATGTATTCACTAGGTCTTTATAACGCCCATAACCCTTTTTATATACAATCATAATGAAAAAATAAAAAAGTTATTTCAAAAAAATGAAATGGGGTCCCATATTCGGACCATCTCCGTTACTATCTGACGGTGATGGTTATATCGAAACAATTGTTTTTTAGAATTTTTACCATTTTTTCGATATTACTGTTTTAAATGATTCCAGATAATTCCACAATATATTGATAAAATGTTAAAAATTTCAAGAAATTTGACAATATACTGGGGAATTATCTAGAAACATTTAGTTTCATTTAAAACAGTAATATGAGTAGATTCCACAAAGTAAAGGTCGAGACAATAAATTTCATTTTTTCGATATATTCTGAAATTATTTAGAAACAGTTTCATTTAAAAAAATAACATAAATAGATTCCACATAGTAAGGGTCGAAATAGAAGATTGCACATGAGATTAGTGAATCTGCTAAGGCGGCTATTTATGAATTACTGCCTGTAAAGTCAAGAGAGAGAGGTATGAATTGGTCTGCAATTTATTTCAAAAATGTGTATTGAAAAACGAAGAATTAGATCAATTCCGCTTCTTTGTAAAATGAATTTGGATGATATAGAATTGAGGACAAGTATCTAGTAATTCAAATTCCTAATTCTAAAACGAATAAATAATATATTTTTATAAGTATCATTATGTCAAGATAACACCACATCGTGAATTATTTGTTTATTATAAAAACAGTAAATGTGGATACTATATTGGTATTCACACATTAGGAATCTGTTTATCATTTGTCTTTTGCCCACTAAGTGATAATACATTGAAATAAATATTAAATACCCCCCTAAAAAGCAGGGATGGTAAATTTTTATTGTAAATTTATTCAGGACGCTTAACAAATTTTAAGAGCCCTTTATGGTTCGTTAAAACAAGACACAGGATGGAATTGGACGCCTGAGTGTACAAAAAGTTTCGATTAGTCTTAGGCTATATAATTAACTGTCTCGACTATATTGTCATCTCCTTCGTTGTTAGCACATTTTGCAGAAGAAAAAATAAATAATAGTTGATGCTTCTCAGTTTGTTCTGGGAGCAAATCTGTCTCATGTATATAAGCATAAAATGGGGGATCTATTGCTATCGTGTCAACTTTGTTAAAATACAATGAAATAAAATATTCTCAGATTGAGAAAGAGACTCTAATTATTCTTCGAGGCAGCAGCGTTTTAGCCGGTAAGAGTAGTGCCTGAACTTCTCCAGTGAACAATAGTAACAATGAAACTAAATGTTTCTAAATCATTCCACTTTATAATGGAATTATCAAGAAATTGAGCAGAGTATATGTACAGAAAATTATAATTTTCTTTATTTTAAATAATCCCGCGTATCAATTGTCATCGTACCTTATATGCTATATTCTCATAACCTATAAGTTGGGTTGTCAATGTCAAATACCATCTCATCATGAGAAAGCGTTTTATTGAAGATTACTATTTGTTGATAGAAGCTAATAGTAGTTTAGAAATCGACATTGCGATTAACAACATTAAATGATTAAATGTTTTTTTTTCTTACAGGTAAAGTTTGTTTTTTGTAACTGATTAATGCGTATGGTGAATCTTACATGTAAAATACTACAATAAACCTTTTCTTATAGAGAAACTCAGTTGTATTTTGATTAACCGTGTCGTCTAAATCACGGCGAGTAGAAAACCATCTTATACATAGAAAAGACTTTTGCTGTTTCAAACATTCTGATTTTAACAGCTCACAATATATTTTTTGATCTTGGTTGCTAATTTATGGTTGAAAAATTTGATATGTGTAACTCCTAAAAACTGAAAAATGTTGGTTCCGCATTTTATTTCATAACATGTATTACCTATTCCAGGTTATTGATGTATTACATACATTCATTTGAAGTTAAAAATTGTTTGATTTGAAAGAAAAGTATAATTCAATCTGTCCACACTATGCATGTTATTATGAAATGATTTATTTTAAAAGTTACTAGAATAAGGAAACATTTCAACATTTGAAGCGTGGGTTGAAAACACGCCTTATTATAACAGCTTTTATAAAATTTTGCAACATTGGTATCAAAATATATAACATCATTTATCACTTCCAAACGCAGAAACAGGTTATATAGTTGGTTTAAATTGTATGTTGAAAGCTTTCTATTTTTTTCAAACAATTAATCTATATTTTAAACGATATGTAGATTATTTTTTATTGAATCATTGGAAAACAATCAACCTTACAACAAGAATCAAGGCTTAAGGTTAATTCAGATAAATTAAGTGTCAATGTGTTGAAAGTTTTCAAACTTATCTTTATACCAATCAAATTTTGTGTGACCCAAAAACATAATAATAATTCAATCTCAAGACACATAATGAATAACTATAATAAACCATACGTTGAATGTAATAAATATAAAAATCACATAAACTTCTTTTATGAACACTATCAATAATATTTTCTAGGTTTTGTTTATTTATATATTTTATTGAAAAAAGAAATATATTTCGAAGGACATACGAGTAGGAGCATTTAATACTTATTTTATTGTTCGACACTTCGTTTTAATATATTATCATTTAGTGGGCAAAAGGCAAATGATAAACAGGTTCTTAATGCTTTTGTGTCATATTTCCTCTCATTCGATGCAATCACCGATTGGACTAGGCAGTGTGACTGCAAAATAAGACTAAAAACCCCAACAAACTGTTGTCTGTCCATAAACACATACATATTTCCATCATGGTGTTTAGTATTATAATTGTTTTTAATTTGGAAGTAATCTAAAGTGCTGCCCATACTAGAAACAGATACTCCTGTCAACTACAATGATCTGCGTCCCATAAGAATTCTGTGTATCTTTCCTAAAATCATAGAAAATGTGATGGATGAACAAATTCGTCAACACATCACCAAATTCGAACTTCTACCTGAACATCAGTCGGGGTTTCGCCAGGATATACCGGCATTCAAAGTTTTAGAAGACATTTATTCTTCAATTTATTCCACCAATCTATGTATTTTAAACTTTCTAGATTACTCAAAGGCATTAGATAAAATTAATCATCCTCTGCTTCTATCATGATGTAATTACATATATGTGTTTTGATAAACAAGCGCAAAAATGCTTCAGTCCTATTTAGATCAGATCTCAAAGAGTATTTTTAACCCTAGATAACGGGACATTCGTAAAATTTATGATGGTCAATATTTCGTTTGTTTCCGGATACCGCAATGGGGCGAGACTATCAGTACCTTCCTATTTAGTTGGGAGCTAGACATTATTATTGTCAATTGAATCACAGATTTTTGCCCTCGATTCGTTAATTTTACGATAGTCCCATATATACGTCAGTTAGTTTTCGCGCAAACATTTTTTGGCCTCACATTGTGAACAGTAGTTTTGCTAACATTTAGGAGATCTCTAAGTTATTACTAATTATTTTTTACTTATGGCATTCCGAGAAATGCGAAAAACTATGGTGGAGAAAACAGTAATGCAGATCCATTTGAGAATAGTGGAAGTAACTGGGAAGAAGATGATCTTGAAATAGAATCCATAGAAGAATCAGATGAATCGTCCCTTGATGAGAATTTGCCTATCAAGAAATTACTACTTCGGCAGACAATATGGACGACGTCGGTCATGAAAATGCCAATGCTCAGGTACATCAGCAACAACTCGAAACATCTAAAAAGATCAATTTTTGGTTCAGTCCAAAGCTGTACGTTTGAAAGGAAAGAATGGTCACAAATGGACTTGAACATTCGACCAATTGTGCACCAACTTGAGCTGCAGCAGAAAAACTAGAAGATGGCCCCTGTGTGTGCTATATATGATAAATATGGCCTGCACCAACTCCTTTGTGATTTATTCGATTAATGTTTTGAAAATGGGAGTGAAACCCCTTTTCGCGATTCCAGTACATGATAGATTTGAGTCATCGTCTTGCTGAGCTATGGATGAGGAGAATATTATCGACCCCAACTTCGAGGCGCAATATCCGCCAAGATATTGCTCTAATTTTAGGTATTCAAAATTATTCAAGGAATGCAATTCCTCAGGAAAAGTAACGCAAAACGTGTTCCTACTGCCGCAGTCAAAAAATACGGACAACAACAACTTATTGTGGACAATGTGGTCATCCAACCTGCGGGCAGCACCGCGGAGACATTTGCAAAAAATGTAGCGATGATGAATGGTAATTTGATTTTTTTATTCATATTCTGGTTTTTCATTTTCTAATAAAAAGTTCCTACCACTTTCGTGAGTTTTTTGGGATGATTTTTCGTAAAATTCGGGTTTTTAGTATCGTCGTAAAATTTACGATAGTCTGCAAGATGTATCGAGGTTGCATTTCGACGTCTGATACCATAAATAAAGCGAACACACATATTTTGAATTCGCTGAAATCAATTTTGATCCAGTTGTGTTAAGGCTGGCCTATATATTTCATCACAATAGTTAAACTGTGAAAGCACCAGATTATCACAGAGAATAATTTTGATCGTTTTATTAAATAATTGTCAGTGTGGGAATAAAAGTTTTAAATTGCAAAATATATATAAATATCGTTTTATAACGTTCTCCGACGTCTTCCGACTCCTAACCGCCATCCTTCTCTATCTTGCCATAGATCCTCTGGTAGCTCCCTTTCTCGTATTTCGGTATCTATGCCCTCTCTCCAGCTTCTTCTTGGTCTTCCTCTTCTTCTTTTTCCGTGTGGTGACCATTTTAGGACTTGCTTTGGTAGTCTTTCGTCTGGTATCCTTTGTACGTGACCGTACCAGATCAACTGCTTGGTCTTGATATCATCTATTATTGTGTGCCCGACACCCATGATTTGTCTGACTCTGTCGTTACGTACTCTACCTCTTCTCGATTTACCCGCTGATCTTTTCCAGAAGTCAATTTCCGTTGCTAGTAGTATTCTCTCCGTAGTCTGCTTCATTTGCCACACTTCGCACCCATATGTTACAATACTTTTAACGATTGTGTTGTATATTCGTTGTTTATTGGCCTTTGATATTGTACAGTATTCCGTTCATCATAGATATAGCTTTTTTACCTTGTATGTTTCGGTCCTTCATAGCCGCGTCTAGTGTTCCGTTTTGTGTTATTTTCATTCTTAAGTGTTTGTATTCCTCGCAGTGTTTAATTTTTTTCCGTCCTCCAAGTCGATGTCTTGTGCCGTTGTTCCGATGGACATACATTCAGTTTTTCCTACATTTACTTCAAGGCCCCACTTCTTATATTCTTCCACGAGCTTTCGAGTCATGTAGTTTAAGTCGTCATGGTCCTGTGCTATAACTACTTGGTCGTCTGCGAAGCATAGCGTGTAGAATGTAGTATTGTCGTTGAGAGGTATTCCCATTCCATTACATTTCCTTTTCCATACCTTAAGTGCCTGTTCCAAGTATATCTTAAAAAGCGTCGGCGATAAGCAGCATCCCTGTTTTAGGCCTTTTGTGACCGTGAACCCTTTGCATATGTTACGTCCTACTTTAATTTGTGTTTTATTATTTTGATAGATTCTTTGAACTGCTTTTATTAACCCGTTTGTGATATTTGTTTTTTCCAGCGTTTCCCATAATTTATTGAGGGGTATGCTATCATACGCCTTCTGTAGGTCTACGTATAATAGATGAATTTCTTGGTTCACTGCTGTTTTCTTTTCGATCATCTGTGTAACACGGTATAGGTGGTCTACTGTGGATCTGCCAGCTCTAAAACCAGCTTGCTCTTCCGCCTCCAGATCTTTATATTCTTTCTCGATTTTATGTTTTATTACTTTACCGTATATTCTACTAAATGTGCTGGTCACTGCAATACCTCTATAGTTCTCACATTGGTCTCTATTACCTTTCTCGTGGATTGTTACCATAACGGATGTTTGCCACTCCCTTGGTATTTCTCATCCATTTATGCAGTCCTGGCATAGTTTTCGCATTTGTTCGTATAACCTGTTGGTTCCTACTTTAACTAATTCGGCTGGAGTGTCGCCTCGTCCGGCGGATTTTCCGTTCTTGAGGGATTTGCATGCTTCTTCGACTTCTTGACAACTGACCCTTAATGGAGACGATGTGATATTTATTCCATTGTTTTCCTCTATGTTAAATTCTTGCCTGTTTTCAATTAGTAGACCCTTAAAGTATTGTTCCCATTTTTGTATTCCTATTGGTGATATTATTTCTTTTGTCTTGTTTGCTCTCATGTTCTTTAAAAATTTCCAGCTTTCTGAACTCTTTCTTCTCCCTATGTATCTATTTAATTTTTGACAGTTTTTTTCCCACGTTTCATTTTTCTTCTTGATAATTCTTTTTCTTACTTTGGCTTGGTCTTGTTTGTATATTATTTTGTCATTCTCGCTGTTTGTTGCTAAGTATCTATGGTATTTCTGTCGTTTTTCTAAGATTTCAGCCTCTATTTTGTCATCCCACCAGTATGGTTTTGAATTATATCTAGATCCATTGTATCTTCCCAGTGCCTCTTCTGCTGCCTCATGTATGCACTGTTTAATATATTCGTAGTGTTCTTCTGTGTTATTCCGATTATACTCGTTTTTTCCTAGTTTTTCGTCCAAACGTTTTCTGTATAGTTCTCTTACACTGTCATATTCCAGGCTATCCAAGTTGTATCTTATTGGTTTACTTATTGGTTGACTTTCTTCGATTGTTTCTATGTTTCCTAGTTCTTGTTGTTCTTTGCTGGGGAATACGATTTTCGTTTTAAGCATATAATGGTCGGTACCACATGATGGTCCCCTACATACTTTTACATCGTGGATTCTCATTTTTGAAGTTTGTCTTACAATGGTATAGTCTAGTATAGATTTCAGATTGCGAGTTTTTTGTATCCAGGTATACTTGTGAATGTCTCGGTGTTGGTAGAAGCCGTTTAGGATTTTCAGTTTATTCTGTTCGCACAGTGTTATTAAACGTTCTCCGTTATTATTACGAGTTTCCTCACCATATGTTCCCACGGTATCGTTATTAGTTTTTCGTCCTACTC
Organism: Galeruca laticollis; assembly: GCA_963921935.1. Taxonomy (NCBI): domain Eukaryota; kingdom Metazoa; phylum Arthropoda; class Insecta; order Coleoptera; family Chrysomelidae; genus Galeruca; species Galeruca laticollis. The sequence goes on from OY998181.1 coordinate 56,489,632, forward strand.
GACAGTTTAAGTCTCCTGATATAATAATTTCTCTGGGGTTTGCTATTTTGACAATTTCGTCATTTAGTTTCTCGAAGAACTCGTGTTTAACGTTTACTGACGCGTCATCGTTCACTCCGTATATCCCTAGTATGGTGACTCTATATCCTTTTATCGTGAGATTCATTTTTATAATGCGTTGATCGATTGCTTCCCACGAAGTAATATGTTTCCTTAGAGTCCTTCGAATTAAAATAGATACCCCTTGTTGAGCTCGCTGATCTTTGGCAACTCCACTATAAAAGTGATCATAGTAACCCGAGTTTTCGAATCCACTTCCTTTCCTTTTCGTTTCTGAGAGTACCGCAATATCTACTTTGGTGTTCCTGAGTTCAGACACTACTTCATTTGTCTTTCGAGAGAGCCCTTGTACGTTCCATGTGCTGTATATCATTGTCCTTTTCCGTAGCGTTTTTCGTCGTCTGTGATTCCAATCTTTTGTTCCGAGGCTTTGGTTAGGTTTTTTAACATTTTATGTTTTTTCAGAGTATCGAGGAGTTGGCCCGATACCTCAACCCCCAACCTGGAGGACCAGGGTTTATTTTCAGAGTGTCCTTCTCCTAGATGAATTGCTGTCTCCATAGTTAAGAGCTTCATCTGCTCTGTTTTGCCTGATTATACTACCCCTAAAAAGCGAGGGTTGCCACATGCGCCAGGTCCGCCGCACCGAAGTTCATCTTCTCCGCCTTTCCTGCCGGTGTCGACTTCACCCGTATCCCTGGGTAAGGGGATTGGGTTATACCCCCCAATACTGGGTCCCCAGCAGAACTTAGCCACCGACTCCAAGGAGTCGGGCCCACCCCCGTGACATGGACGCGTCTGCTGAGAGTTGCCTATGTGGATTCAGAGAAGGGGTCTCTGGTTTCCCATAGGTCGGGTTAATGCTCGTGTATGGTGCCACGCGCAAAGGCTCAAATTGCAAAATGCTTCCTAAATTATTAATGAAATATGATCGGAGAATGTTAAGGAGTCATCTAAAACGAGAGCTAGATGTTATTCACACTTAGATGAAATTAAATTATGGTACGATGCACGACAGAATTCATGGTAGACCCCGGAAAATGGGTACAAGTACTGTCCTGAAGAAGATGAGGAACTAGAAAACAGAGAAAACAAGATTTATTGAATGGATTTATTAGAACCGAAAGCAAAAAAACCTTTAAAAACAATAAACCAGGGGGAAATGAAATAGGTCTTTCCTAATAAGATTCAAAAACGTAGCGTTGCGGGAGCCTGAAGAATCCATAAGAAAATGGTTTCGGGAATCGATATCCTATCATGATAAATCTGGAAACTCTCGATATTCCAACAGATCCTTCGCGTATTTTCAACGGCGACTAGACGAGCTTTGGCAGGGTAGGGCAGGGAAAAAGAAACTGTAATGGTTCTACTATTTTTCTCTTCAGATTGAAGAACATTGACTCCGGTAGTTGTTTTTCCATTTGTGACACCCAACAAAGCAATTGTTGATACTGTTCCACCAGAATGGTTTATAGGTCAATCGTAAAGCGGGTCGATAAAAAGTGACAATTTTTAGGAATATATTGCCAATGGGCTGAATACGTTACTGACAATAAAATCGAAAGACCTATTCTACTTTTTGAACATAAGTCACATTTGTCGATAGAACTTAGTCAGTTTTGTCAAGATAATCAAATAATTTTATATGCCCTTCCTCTCAATACGACTCACATAATGCAGCCTGCTGACGTGAGCGTATTTAAGCCATTAACAAACTGGGAAAAAACTGTACGGTTGTGGAAAGCAAAATCACAAAATGTCAATTGAATGCTCACCAAATCCACATTTTGTCGTCAACTTAAAAAGTTTTCATTGACGAATCGCTTCCCCAGACAATCAAAAATGCGCTTAGGAAGTGTGGACTATTCCCATTTATTCCCGAAGTTGTTCACTATACAAAAAGTATGTGCAAAACCGTTTGGAAAATTTAAGTAACACCAAGAATCAACGATTTGATTCTGTTATTGTAGAACATCAGTTTGACACCAATGAAGCTGTTATATCTTCGCTGATTGATAAACTTAAAGAAAAAGGCATCGAAAACGTTCAGGACATTGTTGAACAAGTCAAAATCATAAAAGAGGAATATTACCTAAGGTAAAAAATTGATTATACACATAATAATTTCATTCTCTCACCCTTAGAAACCCCAACCCCAAGTAAATACATTTCGATGGCCACTGACCATAGGAGGGGGCCCTCCATAGCCCACAAAAGCACACTATCACTGCAGACGAATACAGTGACTTTTTACGACCACTATGATCCCACTTCATAGTTGCCGGCGACTGGAACGCCAAACACACTTCCTGGGGATCAAGATTAATCACTCCAAAAGGAAGAAACTCAATGTATACCATACAGCTATTGAACCTAAAAGCCTCATCGACTGGAGAATCAACGTACTGGCCGACAGATCTAAGCAAAATACCGGATCTAATAGATTTTGCAGTAACTAACGGCATATCAAATATACACTCTCATATTGGAAGCGATTTAGGTTAAGATTCAGATCACAACGCTATTTTAATAACACTAAGTGCAAACGTTATCTGTAGAACACCGCTTACAAAATTGTATAACAAGAGAACAAACTGGGAACAATTTCAACATATAGTAAACACCAATATAAACCTAAACTACAGAATACAGGAATCACAAGGAGTTGACAAAGCTGTGGAATACTTGTCAAATTTTATACAAGAAGCAGCCTGGAAATCAACCCCAATAAGTCAAAAGGAAACATCTGAAATACGAAATATCCCCCCCACATAAGGCAACTAGTTAGTGAGAAGAGGAAAGCCAGAAGAAAATGGCAAGGAATCCTGAGGATCAGACAATTCTGAACAGAATAATTCACCGTATCAAGAACGCCTTAAGTCAAAAACAGAAAAGATACTTTTAATTACTACATCTCCAACTTATCACCACAAGATAATACACTATGGAAAGCTACCAAATCCCCCCAATAAGAAAACCTAATAGAAATCGGGCTCGCACAGATGATGAAAGAAGCAACACGTTTGCAGAACACTTAGCTAAAGTTTTCACCCCCCTCCCATCAAATAATCCAATAATAGATGTCGAGGTAGAAACCTACTTAGAATCTGACAACCAACTATTACTTCCCCTAAGAGCAATTACCCCAGCAGAAGTGTACAGAGAAATTCAGTTGTTAAGTCCACATAAAGCTCCAGGATATGATCTCATCACCGAAAAGGTATTAAAACATCTTCCAAGGAAAGCCATCGTACTATCCACTACAAATTAATCATTACCTAATACACTGGAAGTATGCACAGATAATCATGTTAGCGAAGCCAGGGAAACCTCACCATGAACCCAGCTCATACAGGCCAATTAGCCTACTACCTCAACTCTTCGAAAGAACTCTCCTTCATAGAATTAGCGAAATCTTACCTAAAGAAGAATTGATTCCAATACATCAATTTGGAATTAGAGAAGAACATTCCACAATCCAACAATGTCATAGATTAGTGAACAATATCAAGCAAGAACTGGAACAAAAAGAATCATGTGCTTCAGCATTTTTAGACATCCAACAGGCTTTAGACAAAGTATGGCACCAAGGACTACTGTTTAAGATAAAACAAAAATCACTTCATCATATTTTCCTTTCACTCAAATCTTACCTAAGTAATAGACATACACAAGTCAAAGTCCAAATAATTTTTAAAGCATATACTGTATTTGATATACAACAATTTATCTCGATTAGCAGACGTTAAGGTTTGACTAGAAAAAAGTTAAATATAGTTACCGTACTATATATGAGAGTTTATAAGTTCTGTTTAGTTTATTCAGAGTCCACTGAACGTACACAAAGACTTTCGCGAAATAGAATCATAGTGTAAAGCTTAAAATTGCATGTACCCGCGATTTTTAATTAAAGTGATATAGGTCATAGTACTTGTGATCCTACACCTGAAAAGATGCAGTCTCATCTTTTTTTCGTATCTCTTTGAATCCCGGTTTTTTATTCCACATTCTACAGAACCGAACTGAAACAGAAAGCAAGATATATCTATGAATTAAAAAGGCTGTAATTGTCACAAAAATATGTGAATATGCGAATAAATGTCATTGAACTTTTTACCGGATGTTTATAGTTTGAAAGCTCATTTCATGTAAACTCAGTAATTCACTTCTTGAGAATGGTTGAAAGAACTAAGGGCATATTTGAAAATATATAAAATATAAGTGAGTGCCTTCGAAGTGCGTTTATTTAGTATTTCTCCAATTGAAATTCTCGTCATGTTTGCAGAAAACTGATTTATATGGAGGAGAATGTATTAAAGTAGGTATCATCATTAACACCTTTCTTACTGTTCTCTTCCTGCCATTCATGGATAAGTAAATTTTTTATATCTGTTATGATATAACCTATTTTTATTTGTGTTGAGCACTCTCTGCATGTTCATTTTTATTTCTACTGATCACTTTAAGTCACAATGTGAATAAATTAGAACTTAACTAATATAAGTCAAAACAATTTGAATGCGTGATGCGTGAAATGATATCTAAATAATAATTAATAGAAACTGTCTCAGACGTAAAGGATTTCTGAAGAAAGCAGTTTTATCAGTTGGTTTAATTTTACTGCCATTTTTCTGTTTACTTTTTCCTTAGCAAATCAGTGTATCAAAAATAATCTCAAATGATTTTTATCCTGAAGGATAAAGCCCGACACTGCATCCTTCTGCCCGTATGACTTAGTAATTAATTTTCGGAGACTTTCGGGAATTTTTAGAGAAGAGAAGTGGAAAAAGGTGAAGTCACCGTTCGTTGTCCTCAATATTTTTAGCTCTTTTTGAACGTTCAAAATTGGAGCAAGTGAATAGTGACACGGGGATTTTGATAAATCCATTTGAAAAAACCTTTCGGATAATTATTTTTTTTTATGGAAAAGAGAATTCTGGTGCCTGAATAATGATGATATTAATTCAACGTGAAGAAGAGAATAAAATATGAAATGATTAGTGAATATGTTAAAATGAAACCCTAACATAAGGTCAGTTTTACTAGGTTTTTTAAAAGTGTTCCTTATCGTAAAGGCTTGATCTAAATTATTTTACCTTTAGGAATGCTGTATTTGAAATGTCTAGTGTTACAGTTGGTGCATGAATAGTTAATAGAATTTTCAGAAAAAAAATATGATTATATTATCCGATACCACGTTTAAACATAAGGTGAGTCTATTGAGGTCATACATAAACATGTAGCTTTTCTTGCTGAAATATCCATGTGACAACGTTGTACGTGCCCAACCCAAGTGGTTGCGCTTGTTTTTAGTTATTGTAAGTGTACAAACCGTTTCATCAAAAATAAATAGGAGAATTCAGTAGGGTATACTCGATGCCCAGCCAATTTCAGAAGGTTATACTCGATGCCTAGCCGTATTCGGTGGGTGGTCCTCGATGTTTAGACTTTTTCTACAAAACTATTTACTGGTATTCTTTAAATTTGTGCAATTGTAGAAAAAGTATAGTGTGCAACATGTGGGAAAAGTACGTTTCTCACTCGTGTGTTTGCGGCACTCGCCCTTGGCTCGTGCCACAAACTTCCACACTCGTAAATAGTTTTGTAGAAAAAGCATCGAGGACCACTCACCGAAAACGGCTGGGCATCGAGTATAAAATTCTGAAATTGGCTGGGCATCGAGTATCCCCTACTGGATTCTTTATATAAATATATGTACTGTAGACAAAGTGCCGTGAAAATAATATTTTCCTACGATCACTACCCAAAGTAGGCTTTTTCACACTCAAATCTAACCGCAAAGTTGATGTTTTCCGTGATCTGTCATAATTTGACATTATTTCCGCTCTAGAGCGTACTTTCCCGCTCACATGTTCTCATTTACAATAAACTAAAGAAAGTTAGTGAATAATAGGTATATTAATAGTACATTATACACCAAGCGACTCAAGTGACCCATTTAATCCCGCGGGTGGTGTTTGATTCCTGAGGACAGAGCACAGCGGAGCACGAGGGAATCAATCCACATACATTTTTAATAATAGTATATTACACACCGAGGTGGGAAGTGATTCATTCCTGTTGTGAGATCAGTTAGTTAACCGAGACGCAAAGCGTCGAGGTTAGCTATGATCTCGAGACAGGAATGAAACTTCCTACCGAGGTTTGTATACTATTTTATTTACAACCATCATATTTCGATCAAAATTAATAAATCTCTGTTTCGTTCTGAACATTCCTAAAATATTACATTTAACGACAAATTACCAAGAACGCGGTGTCTCAGAATAATCAAGTAGATATATTGTTACCGTGACTACGGGGTATACAATTGTCACCAATATGAGTAAATGTCAGATAAAGTCAATAAATGTCAGATAAAGTTGGATATTAAATTCGCGAATTATAAATTGAAAACCATGTCTTCCGACGAAGAATTTATGGATTGTACCCCACCAGAAGTACGACAGGCTGCTCACGCAGCAACCCAGGGCTTGGTGCCAGAGAAAAGTAAGCATCGGTATCTAAAAGCCATTGAATTATATAGGAAGTGGCGAGAAGAAAAAAAGGTTAAAAATATCGGTTCCGAAAGTGTACTCCTGGCATATTTTGGAGAACATATCAGACAAAAGAAGCCATCTACTTTCTGGGCAATGTACAGTATGATTCGAACGATGCTAGAAATTGAAGAAAAAACTGATATTTCGAAACATGGGAAACTGCTAGCCTTCCTAAAACTACAAAATGTGGGCTTTAGGCCCAAGAAATCGAACGTATTTTCGAGGAAGAATATAGAGGATTTTTTAAATAAAGCTCCAAATAATCTTCTACCGATGAAGGTAAGTTATTATTTGTGATTCTTTAAATAAGTATTTAAAAAAAAACGTGTTTGAGCTAATACAAGTATACTGGTATTATGGTATTAATTTTTCCTATTGTTTTAGGCAGCAATAATAATAGGCGTATCTGGAGCTTGTCGGACGGACGAATTAGTGAAAATAAAAATGTTGGATGTGGCTTTTTTTGAAGAAATAATTTCGGTTGAGATTCCTGATTCTAAAACACATACAAATAGATCATTTCTCATTACTGATCCAGTATGGGTGAAGATCATTCGAGACTACATAAATTTGAGAAAAAACATAGAAAACGATAGATTTTTTGTTCGGTTCAGAGGAGGAATAGCAAGAAATCAACCAATTGGACACAATACAATATCTAATTTTCCCCAGAAAATTGCTACTTTTTTGAATTTAGAGAACTGGAAAGGCTTCACAGGACACGCACTCAGAAGAACCACCGCTACGTTACTTGCCAACAGTGGTGCAAGTGTACTCCAATTAAAAAGCCTGGGAGGATGAAAATCTAGTACTGTGGCAGAAGGTTATGTGGATGGCTCAATAGAGAATAAAACGAAAACTGCAACTATGCTGTCCCAATGTGCCATGTCTTCTGTAGCTATTGCAAGTAGTTCACAAACCTCAGTCATTTAACATGAAATTAATTTGTCGCCCAAAGAGACAACTGTTGGAGGGTCCAGCGCTGGTACAGACCTAAGTATTTCAATAAACGCTTACAATAATTCAAATTTAACTATTAATATCAATAAGTAGTTTGTTGTATTTTAGTTCATTGTTGTTGATTATTGTTTGCCATTAAATAGGTATTATAAAATTTGTAAAAAAAATATGTTATTTTTTTTAATATAAAAAATATTTATCTAGAATAGATGAAATGAGGACGTTAAGTGAAGGCGGGTATTGAGGGCGGAAGTAGAGGTGTGTAATGTGCAACTTCCCAACCTTCAATGACGTTAGTAATGACAGCATTACATATATGGTTGTAAATAAAAATAAATACTAGATAGAATGGACTTTTACGAAACTTGGCTGGGCATCGAGGATGCACTTTTATGGAATGAAAGTTGGCTGGGCATCGAGGACGGACTTTTATGAAATGAAACTTTGCTGGGCATCGAGAACGGACATTTTTTTGTAGTGAGTCAAAGTGCACCAATAAAAAAATAGCGTGAAGTATTCGTGGATAACTGGTCGGCGCAGTGTTATAAGACCTTACAGATTAGACAGATCCAGACGTCATTTTAATTATTATTTTCTATCTTATAAACCCATCCAAAACACCTATGTTATAGTTGTAGTTAATATTTAAAGTATATAACTAATTACTCCCTATATTTTTCGAACCTCAATTTGTTTAACCTTGTAAATGTCATCTTAATGTCGTTTACGGCTATTGTGTTTTAAATTGTCATTAGTTGCTTTTACGCCGTCCTTGATAGATTAAGTTATTTTTCTTCTCGAAACTCGAAACCTTGACTCAAAACATCAAATTGCAAGAGGTGATATCATGAGCCAGCTTCCGCTGATCGAGCGTGTAAAAGGGCACGAGAACTATGGTACGTGGAAATTCGCGGTACAGATTGATTTAGAACACGAAGAGCTTTGGGACGCAGTAAAAGGCTTTTTCTTGTTTTTTTTTTCAATTATTTGTCTAAAAATAAGGTGATCGTAGAAAAAACTTGTGTGCAATTCGAGCAGAAGGTGCGTTGCCGCTTTCGGCAGATTGCCCACGCTCCGTTACGCGTCGCGCGGGCAACTCTGCCTCAAGCGGCAAAGTATCACTTTCCGCTCTTAATACACAAATAGTTATTCTCACAGTGTGAGCAATATATGGTTTTGAATTTAAGTAAGCTATGAGAAATACGCTACTTTTCATAGCAGTTGTAGAAAACAGTATATTGTGCAACAAGTGGGAACAGTTCAACTTTTCTCACGAGTGTGGAAGTTTGTGGCACGAGCCAAGGGCGAGTGCCGCAAACACACGAGTGAGAAAGTACTTTTCCCACATGTTGCACACTATACTTTTTCTACAACGACACAAATTTAAAGAATACGTAAAGAATACAAGTAAATAGTTGTGTAGAAAAAGTCTAATCATCGAGGACCACCCACCGAAAACGGCTGGGCATCGAGTATAAGTTTCTGAAATTGGCTGGGCATCAAGGATCCCCTACTGGATTCTCCATATAAATATGTACTGTGGGCAAAGTGCCGTGAGAAATGATATTTCTCACAGAGTGAGCAATATATGGTTTTGAAATTAAGTAAACTATGAGAAATACGCTACTTTTCATAGCAGTTGTAGAAAAAGATATTTACCTTTTTACTAATTTATGCTTTAGTTTGCTTACGTGCTTTTTTAGGCAACTTTGTCATTGGTGAGTCATTTATTTGCAAATTATATATACATGGTGGGGCACCACATACGGCACGGAATCTGGTGCCCAAACCAGAAAAATTTAAAAAAATATTTAGATATGCATATACGTATGTCGACAAGAGCTACATTTCAAAAATATTTATAAATATACAGGGTGGTTCAAAAAAATTGGCATATCAAAGTTATAGTTTTTTAAATGGAATACCCTGTATATTATCACATTTTAGAATTTAACGAAAAAAATAATGTCTGTTTCTTAAGGATTCCCTATAGGTACCTATATTTTATGGTTTTCGGTTATTCTCGAAATACAGTATGTCACAAAAAAAAGAGTCATGATAAAACGGGGAGGAATATAAAAAATTTGCTTGGATCAGTTGATACAAAGCCTTTGGGCTACTATTTGCAATATTTAGGATTACACAGGTCTGCGAAAAACATTTTTTGTCAGCTGCATGAGATATTTTTACTGAATTATATGTTTCAAAGTGCGCTGATTTCAAAAGTGATGGCCATTTTTTTCTATCACATAAGGATTTTTTGCAAATTCAAACACGAAAAATTTGTTAAAGCACTCCTTTATTCAAAATTTTCAAACAATAAATATTTTTTTAAAAAACGAAACATTATTTTGATAAATATACTTATTCACGTTCTTTATCTTCTTTTCCTTGATACTTTGGAGTCCTTTTCCGATTTCCATCTTCAGTTTCTCGCTTAAGCAGCCAACAGTAGTCAGCAAGCATAGTGACATCCCATCGCCCTTGGTACCTGCTCTCGATATCACGGACATCCTGGTGAAATCGCTCCCCCTGCTCTTCACTGTAAGCTACCAGGTTTTCAGGAAAATAGTCTATGTGAGAGTGTAAAAAATGGACCTTCAAGCTCATCTTGCAGCCTTGAGCTTCGTATGCTGCTAGCATCCGTTGCACAATGGTTTTATAGTTAGGATCCTTAGTATTTCGCAACATCTTTTGCACTACCTCCTTGAACGATACCCAAGCTTCTTTTTCCTTCTCATTCATAGTTTCCACACATGAAGGGTCCGTTAAAAGTTTTTTTATGTCGGGGCCGGTGAAAACTCCCTCTTTCAACTTTGCTTCTGACAGCTTCGGGAATTTTGTACATAAATATTTGAAACAGTCTCCATCCTTCTGCAGCGATTTTACAAATTGTTTCGTCAATCCCAATTTGATATGGAGAGGGGGCAACAAAACCTTTTCTGGTGGTACCAAGGTAGTGTTTATAGCATTTTTCTCTCCAGGTTTTAAAGTTTCTCGGGATGGCCAATCATTTTTTTTCCAGTATTGTTCTCTGGCTCTACTATCCTACAAGCATAAGAAGCATGGGTATTTGGTATAGCCTGCCTGCTGACCCAAAAGCATTGTCAGTATTCTGAAGTCCCCACAAATCATCCATTGATGGTCTTCATACTTGATTTTTTCCAGGATAATGGCCAAATCTTTATAATCTTCTTTCATATGCACAGAATGTCCAATCGGAATCGAGGCAAATTTATTTCCATTGTGCAATAATACTGCTTTAAGGCTAGTCTTAGATGAGTCAATGAATAGGCGCCATTCAGATGAGTCATACTTTATATCAAAGCGATGTATGAGTTCTTCCACATTATTGCAGAAAACTACATTTCCTTCTTTTGAGAAAAACTGGGTAAATTCTTTTTCTCGGTGTCTGTACCAGTAGAAAGAAGTGCCAGGTGATAAAAAGTTTTTATTTTTTAATCTAGAACCTAACAGTTCGGCTGCATCTTTTGAAAGCCCTAAATCTCTTACTAAATAATTGAGCTCACCTTGAGAAAATAGTTGAGGCCCTCCATCTTCGTCAAAAGATAATTCTGAGCTTGATTTACCCGGAGGAGGTTATGCAGCTTCGTCCTCCAACTCACTAGGGTATTCATCCAAACTGGAAGGTGGCTGCGGGATAGATATCTCGGAGCTATGGGGCACTGGACGTATAGCTGAGTCAAGATTAGGATAACTTATGTTTCTTTTGTTTTTTGAATTGAATCCCTTTACGTCAACTGAGCAGAAGTAGCAGTCAGTGGTGTGATTTTTCTGCTCACGCCATATCACAGGAATTCCAAATCGAAATGCATTTTTCTTTCCCTTAAACCACAAACGAAAATCTTCTTCGCATCTTCTACACACCTTATGCGGGGCTCATGGTTTATCTTGATCACCAGGTTGTAATTGAAAGTAGGCAAAATTAACTTTACTTACAAAATCACTTATATTTCTCTGTTGACTTTTAATAGTGAATTCACCACAGATATAACAAAAACTGTTTGGAGAAATAACACAACCCCTTGTTGCCATGATTAACAGACAACAGCACTGTTCACTTGAATATCAGTATGTCTACTGAGAGCTTTTCTTTGTTTCAAGCAATATACGTCATTTGACTTGTCTCAACATGTTAAAACATTCCCAGTCTCACCAACAGCTCAGGTTGTTTTTCTCCATTAACAAATAAAAATCATATAGGTTTATTAGCAATGAACATATATACTGCAATATATATGTGATATAATAATTCGAATATTTTTTCTGTTTTTGGGAGATCAACATCTGTAAGAAAGTGTAAAAAAATCCTATGCAGTTTTTTGGTCGCAGACCTGTGTTATGTATAAATGTACAGGGTGTTCCAAAAAGGGCAAAATATTATGGACTCCTGCTAACTTGAAAAACACGTCTATCTTAAATAGAATACCCGGTATTTTTTCATCCTATCCGATACAGTGAACGGTATTAAGGTTCCCAATAGCCAAGTTTGCTATTTTTCACGTAATCAATGGAAACCGTATTTAAAGTCAGCTCCGTGTCTTTCTCTTATGTTATAAATGATTAGTAGGCTGTGTATTATTCTGAGCAATACTTGAAATATAAAATTTAATGTCAATATTATGTCTAGTTGTCGATATATTCACCAATTTAAATACTGCATCAAATTATTCATAATTCATTATAATATTCAGAATTAAAATATATTCAATGCAAGAACGAATTGATATGAAGCACCACCTAACTGAATCCACATTCTTCCTCTTACTACAAACGGAACGTATTCCAAAAGTTCAGGAATATGACGCAGTCAGAATCTACCAAATTTTGCAGAATTCAAATTTCCATTGATGAAGTAAGGACCTATCACTTTATATCCCACGATTCCTCCCCATACATTTAATGACCATTGTTTTTGATGATAGAGAGTCCGGAACTTGTGGGGATTTTCATCGCTACAGCGATGAAAATTATGTCTGTTCACTACACCATTACTATGGAATGTAACTTCGTCAGTAAACATTACAAAGTCGAAAAAAGTTTTCAGTTATCGTCACCTGTTCCATTACCCATAAACAAAAATCTATCCGTTGATGAAAATCTCTATCGTAAAGTTCCTGGTTTAGCTTGTATGTAATAAGGATGAAATTAATTTTTTTTATTATTCTGGATAAGATTCTTCTACTTATTCCCATTTCTTGACTAATTTGCCTTTCGACAGATGTCTGAATCGACAAAAGGGTCGATCGACGTCAAGTTCTTCGAAGGGGATGTAATTCAATATTCTGCATGGTATTAGCCAGGAAAGTAGTTGCTTTTCTCTTCGAGGAACGGTCATACCAATATGTCGAAATTATTGAAATTTTGACTAAAATGGAAGCGTACAGTAGAAAACCGAAATTTATTTCTCATATATATATATATATATATATATATATATATATATATATATATATATATATATATATATATATATATAACATAAGATATAACGATGGGAAACCTCCGAAAGAACTAAGGAGGAAGCAATGAAAGTTCTAAGTTAGCTTCTTAAGTAAATCCCTTTATCCCAAGTTCAATCTTTCCTTTGTGATTACAAACTTCATCAGGATTAACTACAAAAATATGGAGAAACACTCTATTACAAGTATGTATGAGTTAATTATTATTACAACTCACCAGCATTAAAGCTCTAAAAATCTAGCGACCACATTACTAAAAGATGTGTATTTAGACATAACCTCACATTTGGAAGTATTTAAAAACTTAAAAACCAACCTAACCAGATGTGAGGTTATGTCTTAATACACCATTTAATCGAGTAATTGGGTTTATTCTTGTTTTTTTCTGAAATCTTTTCAATGTTCGATATCACATTCAATAGAAGTTAATTTATCATTTTGCGTTTTTATTATTTCCAATTAATAATAAATGATTGCTTCAAACTTTTTTGGCTTCTCACAATTCTACTTAAATAAAATATCAAATCGATAAAAGACGTTAACTCTAACGAACGATAACAACGAAAAATATTTCCGTAAACAAAACATGAACCTACGGTTTTGTTATTTCTGTTGTATGTTTACTCAGTTCTTATTATGAAAGTTTTCTTATTCTTTTTGTCGCCGGGTGGCGCCACGATTGTCCGAAAAAGAAGCGGTCGCGCGTCTCCAGCCACAACACAAATGAATTACTACCATCCATCATCTAAGTGGAAAAGCAAACAGTGTACGAAAAAGGCCTCGTTTTAATCTTTAAATCCGGTTAGCCGGAATTAAGTTTCTAATAGAAAAATAGCAAAAAGTGTAATTCATTTGTTATCATTAACTCAGCTGGGTTCTACTTGATGAAAGTTTCTCGATCAATTTGTGAATGGAAGAAAATTTGGCCAGTATGATTCTTTTTGAATTTATTGTCTTGCAGGATGTGCCTTCTAAACGTTGCCTTTCTGGAGGGATATTAAATAAAATTTCACCTATAATGAAATGATAGTATATATTTTTTCTACAACTAATATAGAATTTTTATAATCCGACGCTGTTTTTGATTGTGGAATAGCTTCATTCTAGCTGTATGGCAAGAATATTTATTCTCGCACTTGATATGGAATGAATACCTGTGGCGAACTCTAAATGTCACAGTTCATTTGACAGAAATAGAAAATAGGCGTGTTCCGTCCATCAGCTGCACTATGCAGAGTATAAGTAGTGCAGAAATACCAAAATACATAAAAAATTATCTAAAGTGAAGGTAAAATGACTAATATGGTCGTTGTAACATGTACTAATCCGAGGGGATATAAAATAAACATCAAATAAGTTCTAGTAACACTGCTTTTATTCATTGAAGTGAAAATAATACATCAAAATTGACAAGCTGTCAAAAACTACTAGATCAACTACTGGACTAGAGAACTATGACTATGTCTAGTACACAGGTGGTGGTACAAGCAAGAATTTAGAAGATATGAGGTATTAACTTACAGGCGCAAGTATCTATATAATACATCCCCTCCTATAAGTTAAGTTTTTCCGGTTTTTTTATTTCCCGACCAGATCTAGTTGTAACACCGTGATCTAAAACTTTTGGACTGTATAATGAAGATTTTGGTGAAGCTTCCGTTGAAGGGCTTTTATTTTTAAGCAACACGGCCGTCTGAGCTGAAGGTTCGATATGACTACCATCTAAGTCAGGCTCTTTAGATTTAGGAATATAATCATTTAATGATTCTTTAAGGTCAATTCGATTGCGCCTGACCAGATTGTCAAAGGAATCTTTTACGATGTAAGATCTAGGAGAGTTGTGCCTAGAAACAATTTGTGCAGGCTCCCACTTATTCTTTACATGGTCAAAAATTATTACATTGGCTTCAGGGTTCAGTCTAGGAATTTATCGACACTTTTGTCTTACAAATCCTATTCATTAATAACTGTGCAGGTGAGTGACCAATATACTTTAGCGGTAAATTTCTATATTGCAATAAAGCGGTATGTATGTCAGAATTTTTTCTCAAACGTTTTTTTAGAATTTTCTTACCTATATCTACTCCTTTTTCTGCCAGTCCATTAGATTGTGCTTAATAAGGGCTTCGCAGACTAATTCCAGTTCTTTGCAAAAGTCTTAAATTCTAGGCTATTAAATGGTACATTGTCAGCAGTTACTTTATCATGTGATCCGTGTACAGGGAGAACAGATTTTAAAGTCAAAATAACTGATTTTGCAGATTTGTCTTTGATTTGACGCATTTCCAGCCAATTAGAGTAGGAATCAAATACAATAAGGAAACTTTCATTAGCATACGAAAAAATATCTAACCCCACTCTTTGCCCCGGACGTTTAGGTAATTTGTAAGGCAATAGCGACTCTTTCTGTTGTTTTTTTAGCAAAAGTTTCACAAATATGACATTTTTTAACATAGGCTTCAATATCAACAGACAACCCTGGCCAATAAAATATTTGTCTCGCACGATTCTTGCATTTTTCAATGCCAACATGACCCTCGTGCAAAATTTAAGCATATCACTTTTTACAGAAGATGGAACAACAATTTTCTCCCCCAAAAAACAACAATTTATCAACATAGCTTAGGTTATCTTTGATTTTATAGTAATGCCTTACATAAACAGGAACTTCATTCTTATTGTGAAATAGTTTTTTTGACCAAGTCAATGTGTGTAAGTTCAGGTTATGGGATTATGGTCAATAAAACAATGAAAATCTATTATTTTTTCAGCCTACGTTTCGACCTTTATTGGGTCATCTTCAGGGCATCTACAAGAACATACAAAGAATGTATTTTTTTTTGTGTGATACACTAAATACAAAAGTCATAAAAATTTGTTAAAATCAAATAAAATCTGTACAATAGTATATGTAAGAAACGACAAAAAATTATAGTTAAAAAATATTAAAAGTTAATTTTTTAAAAGGTTAATTTTTAAAATAACAGTTATGAAAACCACAGGAAACAGGTGAGATCCTTTAATGTCATTAATTGCGACAAGCAGCTAGAGTTTACTAATGAATTATATGATGTTTATTATCCTTCAACGCTCAATATCCGCTAGTTTAATGTTGTATATTGTGGCTATTATTTGTGTAAGTGCAATCCCCAGTATAGTTCTAAAGGAAGAAGAAGACCAGAGAAAAAAAAATATAATAAAATCAAATGAAGAAAAGAACTCTTTCCTTCTCCCCACCCCCCAATTCATTGAGAGAACCAAAACCCTTACAGGAAAATTAATATTACGGTACAATTTCTGATCATGAATATGTTTAAAAAGATATACTTTGATTGAATGTGAATCTATTGTCACTAATATTAAGAACAACTTTTTGTGATACTTAAATACCCCACTTCTTCCTTTAGAACTATACTGGGGATTGCACTTACACGAATAATAGCCACAATATACAACCTTAAACTAGCGGATATTGAGCGTTGAAGGATAATAAACATCATATAATTCATTAGTAACCTCTAGCTGCTTGTCGCAATTAATGACATTAAAGGATCTCACCTGTTTTCTGTGGTTTTCATAACTGTTATTTTAAAAATTAACCTTTTAAAAAATTAACTTTTAATATTTTTTAACTATAATTTTTTGTCGTTTCTTACATATACTATTGTACAGATTTTATTTGATTTTAACAAATTTTTATGACTTTTGTGTTTAGTGTATCACACAAAAAAAAATACATTCTTTGTATGTTCTTGTAGATGCCCTGAAGATGACCCAATAAAGGTCGAAACGTAGGCTGAAAAAATAATAGATTTTCATTGTTTTATTGACCATAATCCCATAACCTGAACTTATATTCATTCTTATTATTGGGCCAGCCTTTTTTATGAAAGTTAATGACTAGTTTAAGAACCTCATCTTTCAAGATTTCTTGCCTATACTGTTCTTTTCTCTCTTCAGACATAGCCAAATTCTTTGACACAGAGTGTACTGCAAAATTAAATTCTTGATCAGACTTCAACCCAGTTTTTGGCAAGAAGGCTCTCGAAAGAGTATCAGCCACATAGAGAAATTTGCCAGGTTTATAATTCACTGTAATGTTATAATTTAGTAAACGGAGTCTCATATGTTGCAAGCGACATGAAATAGATGCTAGATCTTTTTTCATGATTGTATCCAATGGTTTGTGATCTGAGTTAATTTCTATATCAAAGCCATAAATAAAATAATGAAACTTTTGTGTCGCGAACACAATTGGCATCTCTTTCTCTATGTGTGCATACTTTTGCTCTCAGGGAGTTAAGCTCCTAGACGCAAAAGCTATCGGGTGACCTTCTTGAGACACACACGCACCTAGACCATCCTTATATGCATCGGTGTCTATTTCTATAATTTTTGATGAATCAAAAAATTGCAGAATTGGGGCATTAGTTAACATGTTTTTTAGCTTTGTTAGAGATTCATCGTGCGATTCAGTCCAGCTCCAATCAACATTATTTTTGGTCAAGTTTCTCAACGGGGCTGTTATTTTTGACACATTAGGTGAAAATTTGCCTAAATATTTAGTCATACCTAATACTCTTAGTAACCCAGTTTTGTCTTTTGGTTTTGGCATTTCTAGGATTGGTTTGACATAATTTTTATTCAGTTTGACTCCTTCCTTTGAGTAAATTTGACCCATAAACTTCACACATTTAGATTTAAATTGAATTTTATCTTTGTTGAATCTAATATTATATTTTTGTGCTTTTTCCAAAACCAACCGTAAATTATTATCATATTCAGTTTCATTAATACCTGTTATAATTAGGTCATCCAAATACAGACAGACGCCTTCAATATCACCGAATATTTCATAGTTTTGTTTTTGAAAGACCTCAGGAGCTGAACAAATTCCGAAAGGTAAACGACAAAACTTCCAAAGGGCGTTCCAAAGACACAATATTCTTGACTCTGTTCATCAATACGAATTTGAAAGTAACCATCTTTCATGTCTAAGACTGTGAAATATTCTTTATTGTAAAGTTTGATAGCTACTTTTCCTGCTGTAGGTATTAAAAATATTTCTCGTTTTATTGTCAAATTCAAGTATTTTGGATCAAGGCACAAGCGTAAATCTTTGTTTCTCTTTTCAACTATCACTAAAGGGTTCAATCATTCAGTGGGTTTATCAATTTTTCTTATGATTCCTTGTTTTTCAAGGTCATCAAGCTTAAGTTTTAGACGGTCATGCAGATCAATTGGAATCCGTCTGAGTGGTTGAACTACAGGAATTGCACCTTCTTTCATTGCTATATGATGTTCTATAGGAAAAGAACCAAGACCCCCAAAAACGACAGGATATATTTTAACAACGTTATCAAGTGACGTAAACTGACAAGACTCTGCAAATATTGCGTCTACTCTTCTAACCAAGTTTATATCAACGCAATCAATACAACTCAGTAATGGCAATGCATCATTATCACAAACTGTCAAAAATATGTTTTTAACAATGTTGTTAACTTGACATTTTAACGTGATTTCTCCTAATGGAGTGAATACATAATTAGAATTGCCATAAGGAGCTAGTTTTTTGCATTTTGTCAAGTAACTCTAGTTTTCTAACAATATTCAACGTTAAAATGCTTACTTCACATCCAGTATCTATCTTGAATGTTACCTTATGCCCTTCAACATCAATTGCCTGCAACCATGACATTGCCTTCTTCGCATTATTGACAGTATCAACTTTTCTTATTGACTGGACTTACAACTCATCAGAACTGCTCTCAATCACTGTTTTCTGATTCACTATCGCTGTAATTTTCTGTTTGCACATTATGCACTTTTTTCTTACCCGATCCTCTATCACCTTTCATTATCTTCCATTTTTTCTCCTTCTGGTTAGTTTTTCGTACTTTTTTGCATACACTAGAAAAATGATTGCGACTCTGGCACTTGGCACACATTTTTCTCTCGGCGTACATCGCCACAAAACTTACAATTCCCTTCTCTTTTTACTTTTGAAAACTGCTTCGATTTTACAGGACTCACACTGGCTTCATTCTGCAAAACTTTCAATTGTTTTTGACTAACTTCTCTAGTTCTACAGATTGCTTGCGACAACTTTAAATCGGATTTTCTTAACAATTCTTCTCTCGTGCTTTGGTTATAGATGCCAATCACTATCCTATCTCTTATGAACTCTAATAAATTACCATAACCAGTTGTTTTTCTGGCTGTTCTTAATTCTGTCAAAAAGCTATCAAAACTTTGTTCTTCTTGCTGAGTAATGCTGTTAAATAAGAATCTCTCATATATAACATTTTTCTTGGGTTCACAGTGGTCTTTAAACTTCTTTAAGACATTGTCAAGCGTTTGTTGGTTTACCGGGAAAGGATCAAATGAGTTATAAAGATCAAGCCCATCATCAACCACTAGGTTCAATAAAATTGCAATTTTCTTTTCATCATTTCCATTACTCAAGCCTGTAGCAGTCAAAAAATTATGAAATTTTTGTTCAAACTTCTGCCAGTTATCAGCCAAGCTTCCTTCAATTGACAAAGGATCTGGAGGTTTAAAGTACGATTCCATTGCTACTGGATACTGTTAAATCTCGCCCAATTCACTTTTTAAAACTAGACAGCGGTTGTATGCAAAAAATGTCATGAATTTTTACAGTCACTTGAGCTTTCTGTTTTATTATGAAAGGTGTACTTACTAGTTATTCTCACGAATATAATACTAGAGTTTCGAACTATCTCACAAGAACTAGTGTGTATTTATATGCAATGAATGGTACGAATCCAGCAGATACCAATTTGCTTGCTACTCACAAACACTTTTCATTTTCAATCGAGCTTTTCTAGGACGTTTTTCCATAATTCTGCAA
The DNA here is from genome assembly GCA_963921935.1 of Galeruca laticollis. Taxonomy (NCBI): domain Eukaryota; kingdom Metazoa; phylum Arthropoda; class Insecta; order Coleoptera; family Chrysomelidae; genus Galeruca; species Galeruca laticollis. Next base: position 56,509,569 of record OY998181.1, read on the forward strand.
TCAAGTTTTTTACACCTAACACCATGTAAAATGTACCGATCCGAGCAGATATAAAATAAACATCAAATAAGTTCTAGTAACACTGCTTTTATTCATTGAAGTGAAAATAATACATCAAAATTGACAAGCTGTTAAAAACTACTAGATCACCTACTGGACTAGAGAACAATGACTATGTCTAGTACACAGGTGGTGGTACAAGCATGAATTTAGAAGATATGAGGTGTTAACTTACAGGCACAAGTATCTATATAATACAGTCGTTGAGTATTAATTGTTTAAGCCAGAAGTACAGCATAAGTGTATTTTGTGGCACTTTTTAAGAAGAAAATAGGAAACGCTATTTAGCAACAATTGTCAACTATCAAAATTGTTTATCTATTTTTTTAAATTCTAGTGTAAAATTGATTATTACTTCATAAAAATAAGTAAATTTTATAATTTTATTTAAATAATAGCTATTACATGGCTCCATTCCTTTTTAGTGTTTGATACTAACAACAGTGATGATTTTGCCACAACTCCACTAGATATTAAGGAGTTAGCAATGCAATATACATTGTTTGGTTTTTTATTTGATAGTCGTAGAAAAAGTATAGTCTAAAACGGGTGAAATTCATAATTCTACACTCGTAGAACCTCTACAGGAGTATCGCGGAACCCTAGGATTCCGCGGAACACTCTTAGAGAATGGCTGCTCCAGTAGAATTATATGGTTTCTGTGACGCAAGTGAAAGATACTATGCTTGCGTCTTATATCTTCGTTGCGTGAATTCCGAGATTAAAGTTTCTGTCCAATTATTATGAGCAAAATCTAAAGTAGCACCTACGAAAATATTGACCATTCAGTGTTTTGAGTTATGTGCAGCTGTTTTGCTCTCCAAGTTGGATGATTATATTCTACAGAAGATATGTCCTAACTTTACTGAGATCCCAACCATCACTTTAAAACTACTTGACGTATCCTTATCATACTTGGCGCGAAGTGTAGGTACTGAACACCCTACTAAATTATGTTAAATAAACGTTTCTAGATACAAGTAGATGCTACGCCAATTTCCAATTATTAATGAAACACCCTATATACGTTTTTTAGATAGTAATTTATTCAAGCAAGAATGTGAGAGCTTGGCTCCAGCGTTTTATCTTCTTCAGCGAATAGTACAGTAAATGGGGGGTTTTTGCTAAGAAAAATAAACACCCGGTCCGATTGACCTGAAATTTGGAGGGTAACTATAAAATACCATAAAAAGCAAAGTTGATATAGCGCCGTAGTGCGCTTCTGCCCAGGGGGTGGAAACCCCCTCTTCTCGGGGGTGGAAAGTAAAATGTCGAAAATAACTTCGAAAATCGAGGGGTTAATTTTAAGCAAAAAGTTCCATATAAACATTTTTCGTAAAGTCAATATTTACTGAGTTATTCTTGGTTGAAAATGCTCGTTTTTTATGAAAAAAAAATAACGTTTTTTAACAGTTTTACTTGTATAACTCAACAATTTGACATGCTACGAAAAAACATGTCGGAACTAAAATGAAGCTTACAAAAAAAGGAAAAGATTCAGAGGTTTATCAATGACATAGGTGCAATTATTACCGAGATACGGCGGCTAGAAAAAAAAATTTTTTTAGTCACTAAATTACATGCATTTAACGTAAAATAAATAGAAAAGTTGAAATTTTCAAAGAAAGTATACCGTTTATTCTTCAAAGTACTTCAAAAAATCTTTAAAATGAATCCCGTTTGAAGTCATTAGCATAAAAATTAGTTCTGATGAAAATAAAATCGAATTTTCAGTTTTTCTGAAAAAAAATCAGCACTTACGCTTCTGAATTTTTTGATAAAAATAAAAAGAAAAAAATCCTTCTGCAATTTACTTTATTTATGTGTTCTGCAAGTTTAAGTAATTTAGAGTAAATATTTTTGAAAATAGAAATGTTAAAATGAAAAAAAAATTCAAATTTTAGAAAAAAATTGATATTTTTGAAAATAACTTACAAAATATTGAAGATACGGAAAATATTCTAAGAAGGAAAATGTAGCTTATTTTTTACAGAGTATTTTCGTTTCCGTACGATGAAAATTGATTGAGTTATGTCTAGTAGAAGTTTTCTCTTGAGGGAAATAGTCACGTGTCTGAAGCCTCTTAACCTCAAAAATCTTGAAAACTACCTGTTAAAAAATATTTAAATTTCCAGAACTCATAGCTTTTAAAATTTCCTTTGAAATGGGACTTGGTTCATTATAATAGCTTATAATAATACAGTAAATTATTGCAACGCTACGTGTGGGACATGTTCAGGTAAAAGCTGCCAGAATTGTCCGCCAATCACAGACGAAGACGAGGAAGAAGAAGTGTTACATGTTTAATATCTTACCTGCTTCTTAGGTTGTTGAAAACAATAACAAAACGAGGAAAATTCTAAGTGAATGATATTAAAATTAAATTTAATTAGCATGGGTCTCATCCTTGTAGTAGTTCAACTCTCGAATTCCCTTATGGATAAATAAATCTCGTTAAAAGAAATCCTTGTCTCTCGAAAGCACCTGAAAAATAAATAAAACGCTCAGATATTCAACTACTCATTTAATCATTATAAACAAATAATGTTGACCTTCAATTAGTGTATTCTTGTTATTTGATATAAAAATGGTCTCAATCTATATGGGTAATTAGCTTGCTTAGGAAGCTACCACGGTCAACAGTGGTACTGGCCTAAAGGAAAAGAAGATATTTTGTGTAACAGATATTTCCGTTTTCCCTTTTTGAAAGCAACGATTGTGGAGCAACGTGCTACGCTATAAGCGGATTTATAAAAAGGAATTTTGTGGTGCAATCAAGGAGGAAGCGGCTTGGATATATGTTTTAAAGCCAGCAACAGAACGTTGGATATATTTCTCTGATAACACTTAGCAAAATTCCAGTTTAAACGAAACTTCTATTGGAAGCCACATGTTAAGGCCCCATACCAACCGAGGTGAGTCGCCAGCTAATTATGACCCAATGAATAAAAATAACTATTCGTTTAAAGACTTATTACAATTACCTTTTTTCTTTTTAGGCCTTTTTCTTATTAGTTTCACTTTTTCTTGGTTCTCGTTAATTTCTGTTCTCACAAATTCACGACTACTTTTCTCTGTGTGAGCTCTACGGGAAACCACTTTGGAACTGGGCATATTCTGGATGATATTTCCTTGACGAAGGATCCCAGGGCATAGCAGATAAGTTTAATTGATCTCTGCACAGTTTTGGACAGTGTTTCTAGACTTCTATATGTAGGTTTCGTAACACACAGTAACCTCTAACAAAATTCTCTCGGCTAAACTGCAAGTCATATATTTACATAACATTACCATAGTTGAAAAGTAAATTGTTAGTAGAGTATCAATATTAATTCACTTAAATTTATCAACATAAACATTGTTAGATTGAACCCTATAATATAGGACATAAATTAAAGCTAAAATACTTACTTAAATTTTATTTGTACATATCGGGTATATGCATATAAACGGTATAGTAGATATACTCCTTGTATATGACTGTATGTATACTTTCTTGTAACACACTTGAATTATTTTCAAATTCACAATTGATAAAGCTTGGGTCAAATTCATTTGGATTGTTTTCCTTAATAGTACCTACCAACTCGTTGTTTACAGTGGCAGAATTACCCAAAAACTGTCCCTGAGATAATTTGTCGTGTATTTAATTTTACTTAACCCCTATCAACTAAAGGGAGTATCAAGTGGCGATGAATAATCTTATACATTATGTACCATTTATAAATCTATTTTGTAAAATAAACACAAATTGCTTTTATTTTTGTTTTTAATTTTTTTCCCTATGGACTATGACTTGTTTTAAAGCAAGGGTGAATCTCAAGAAATACAACGATGCAATAACTTAAGCTATCAAAAAGTTAAGAATAAATAATATTTAGTTGTCTTATGTATATGAAATTATTTCAATTTCTCAAAAGCTATTTTTTTTATACATTTAATTAGGGGTGGTTATTAGGGGTAGTTTTTAAGGGTTGAATGATTGTAATTAAATATTTATTATACTGTAAAACATTAAAAACATTTTTATTTAAAATTTATGAGCCATTCAAAAAAATTTAAGCTGAAAAAATCATTTTTTTTTCGACAATAAGAGTGGTTGAAAGAGTGAAACTATTGTTTAATTTTAATTCACAACATATAAATATATTTATTATACTTATTTAAATTGATTTAGATCGATGTAATATATGTTTTTCAAACGAGTTATCGTGCTCCGGTTTATCTCGTTTTCTTTTCATCCAGCGGATTTGATGTTTCTATAGTCTATATAGAAAGGACAAGGAGTAATAAATCATTCATTTAAGTAGATTTCATAGACGTACCAAAATATATTTTAAGAGGGTATACCGTAAGGTACATTTTGTATTGAACGAATGAGTTGCAGCTATGCTAAAGAATATACGATTTAGGTCAGAGGTAACGGGATGTACTAATTTTAATAAAAAAAAGTGATAGAGGTAGAGGTCATTCGGAAGCAAAAAATGTAGTTCATTATAAAAAAATTCTACAACTTCCTCAGGACTAAGATACATAATACCGAAATGTACTTTTAAGTATTCGCCAATTACAGAACCTTTCTGTCTGTACTCTTGTACCAAATGAAACTCCTGAATCTTACGAAACCAAGCTTGACAGAGATGAAATTTACAACCAAAAAGAATTTGATCTCTGCCAAAACATTCATATATAGCGTTATGAATGCTTAGTTCAAAATCTACTACGACTTCTTTAGGTTGAAAATTTAAGCCTACTTCTTTACATTTTCGTCTTAAAATTAAAAACAAATTTGAATATGTTTGACTTGATTTGTCCGGCAGCAAACAAAAAACAAGAGGTACGTAATAGCCGTTTTTAAAACCATGAATGGTAAACATTTGGTAAAAAAAAGTTGAACAGTATTTAAAAGTCCCATCCATCAAAATACAATCCGAATTACATAAAAAATTAAGGTTGGAAAAACAGGAGAACACAATAATTTTAAATACCTGGTCTGCTGTTAATAGAAATTCCTCTTCTCGGTTCGTTCGTAATTGTAATTCACGAACACTATTAAATACTTCTTCCTGATTTTTAGGCAATAGTGTAAGTGCATCAACATCCTTCCCCTAATCCCCTAAATATCGATCAAAACAATCAAGATTTCTTCAAAATATTTAATTCAAGAAATCTTTGAAACCTTTCAGAAATATACATAATTCTATGGGCCTCCGATTTTATTTATTATAAAACCTAATGACTCTAATAGGATTAAACTAAAGGGTTGCAGCACAGTTCGAACATTTCAGTAATCCTCAAATTGATACAAGTCAGGTAAAATTTTATTTTGTGGCAGAGTTCGGATATTCCCGTTTATTCATAATATTTTTTATTTGTATTACTCCTATATGTAGTGTTTGGGGAATTTTTCTCAGAAATTTTAAATGGCAAGTGGCCTACTGTAATTGGCTTAATACGATTACACCTATTTACAGATTATTAGATTATTGAGAGGGATTTTCCAAACAACCCAGTTTTCTTAGAAACATTATCGGGAATATTATTTTAAAAGATAGTAGGTACATTAAATCAGTACTTAGTATTAGTTCTTTGAGTAAAGTTGTATGAAGTTGTATGGTTGTCATAATATTGTAAACAGTTGGAATATATTTAAAACATTTGTTTAATGTTAATTGTGCAAGTACCAAACAATGTCGATAAGCCAAGGACCATCTAAACGACCAAAAACAGGTCCATTATCTTTAAATGAAAAAACTCTGATATTGAATTGTTATATATCATTGAAAAACAAGGATCCAAGTGCAAGTGTTGATGATATTGTGGAATTAACGGCTGCTATGTTGTGTGTTGCTAAATCAACAATTTATAGATTACTAAAAGAAAGCAAGAATGGAACTCTTCAACCCCCTAAAACTCCTTCAGGCCGAAAACCAATTGAGATCGATGAGCCATTAAAACAAAGACTAAGGCGTAAAGTCGATGGATTTTACTTACGAAAGGAAATTCCAACACTTGACAAAATTATGACATCAGTGCAAGAAGATACGGACAAAATTCTCCAGAATGACACTATGCAAACTTTTGAAAGATGTGGGTTTCAGATATACAAAACATAATAGAAAATCTCTCTTGATAGATAAACCGGAAATAGTTTTTTGGAGAAGAGACTATTTAAGAAGCATTCGACATGCCAGAGAACAAAATTTGAAAATCTTCTACTTAGACGAAACATGGATAAATGCTGGATATACAGTTTCCAAATCTTGGCAAGATGAAAACATTAACAGCGGAAGGCAGGCATTCATGGAAGGTTTATCGTTAGGTTTGCAGCCACCATCTGGAAAAGAAAAAAGACTTATCATTGTCCATGTTGGAAGTTCTGAAGGTTTTGTTGATGGTGGATTATTAACTTTTATTTCAAAACGCACGGGGGACTATCACGAAGATATGAATGGGGATGTCTTCGAGGAATGGTTTCTTCAAATGTTGGATCTGATTCCAAAAGGGGCTGTTATTGTTATGGACAACGCAAGTTACCATTCACGGTTACGAGAAGCATTGCCCACAAGTCGTTGGCGTAAAGCAGAGTTTCCAAAAGATCCACTAAGGAAAGAACTTTACAGAATTGCAAAAATGAACAAGAATAAATACAAAACCTACATTGTAGAAGAAATGGCTTTTTCTCGTGGTATATCAGTTCTTCGACTTCCCCCTTATCATTGTGAACTTAATCCCATAGAATTAATATGGGCTCAGGTAAAGGGGGAAGTTGGAAAAAAAATACTACTTTTAAAATAAACGATGTTGTGAAATTGTTTGAGAGTGCTGTAAGTCATGTGAGTAAGGAAAATTGGACAAACTGTATCGAGCATGTTATCAAAGTAGAGGCAAATATGTGGAAAATTGACAATACTTTTGATGATTTAATCGACCCTATTATTATTAATGTCAACAACGATTCCTCCTCTTCCGAGTCGGATATAGAATAAAATGTAAGTAATAAATGTATTTCAATAATTATTTCTTTTCATTTTTTATTATATTTTAATTTAAAACGTATTTTTTTCCCAAAATACACACCACTGCATTGCGTTATTGCTTATCTGCTAATCCTTTAACAATGAATAAACCCTAAACTTTGCTACAACTGAAACAAATACGGGGTCGATCTACCTGGTTTTTAGATTTACGGAAGAAATGTAATTTAAAGTAAGAGATTTATCAAAAACTTCATGGTGCTCCCTGTAAAGGTTTTGCATACCTTATTAGGGTTTATTACTCCTCGTACTTTTTGTACATACTATAGTATGGTTTGGCGTACCGCAAGCCTACTTAGTTCAGCCAGCCCTCAGCCCGCACACGAACTAATCAGACACGCTGAATCTATTTCTACCTACCTACCTAGTGTTAGTTTTATTATCTTTTCTTAAATTTGTTTTTAAAATTTTATTAAATTTCAATTGATTTCGGCAAAGTTTTATCTACCCGCTAGTGTTTTATTATTGATTTTATTATCTTATCAGCTAAGTAGGTTTTAGTAATGCTATTTCAATATTCCGTTTTTCATATGATTATGATTTAATTTCAGTGATTTAGTAATTTAATCGTTTCTATTATGTACCTTTATGTATAATTACTTATCTGACTCGGTTCCAGATATCAGCGAACACTTTAAAACACTTAAATATGCACTTTTATCAGGGGCGATATTACCATGTCTTCACTGTATCACTGCCAGAGGCAGAGGCAAAGGAGACGCGGTAGACCCAGGTCAAAATGGCAAAATGAGGTGGAGGCGGACCTTAATAGAGTAGGAGCAACAAACTGGAAGGAGAAAGCAAGAAATAGGAAACTATGGAGAGACATAAGTGATAGAATTTAAAGGCATAACGGGGACTGATCCACCCCAATTAAGCGGATCTAGAAAGCACACGTGGCATAACCCCACATAGGGTGTCAAGCCATATGTACATGTAATATATGTTTTTATGGTTTTTCTATTTTTTTAGCATAGGGGGTAGTTCTCACCCCCTAAAAATAAAAAGCGCACCTCAAGAGCATATCAACTTTGATCTAGAGGGTGAAAATAACTTATTTCCAAATTTTCATCAAAATCGGAGCGGGTGTAAAGAATTCGGAGGTTATACCTTATTTTTCTCCCCATTTACTGTACTACAATAAAATGCTTTTACAACTCGCAGAAATTTAGATAAAGGGCGTCAAGCAGTTGAATTATGACCTAATTCTTGGATAAAATTTATTTTTGCACTAACTATTCGACAATTTTAGAAATAGATACGGTCCTGGATATATTTAAAACATGTTAAGAACAATGCCATACTCGGTTACAAACTGTAGTACGTATTTAAGCGAAATCGACCCAAGTCCAGACACTTAAGAACTAACAAATCCCCGTTCAGTAGACAATCCATATGAACCAACACACAACTTTTTATGGCTTGGTAAATTATTTTTATGGTAGAATAAAAAGTGGCAGTTGAACGAATCGTGTGTGGGAGACAATGCGTTATAAAAATATTACATTTCTTACTTTACAATATGGTAGATTCATAAATATCGCCGAGTATAAAGATATTTTATATGTTGACCATGCTCAGGGTTGTAGTACCTTCTATAGCCCAGTTGAGAGTGACAGCAAAAATTACACGGGAATATTTCCGTTAAAATGAATTTAAAGTGACGCATCTGACAGAGAATGTAATGGAAATTCACAAAACAAAAAGAGCAGAAATAGTTGGGAATAAATTAAAGTTACTAGTACGTATGAAAGTAATAATGTCTAATTAGTGTTTTAAACGAAACTTACTGTTTCTAGATAATTCCAGTAAGTTTCATTTAAAACACCAATTGTAGTATATTTGAAAAGCTGGTTATTTACAGTTTAGCGTTTTTAACGGTTCTTGTGAACACATACTTAGTTTTAATATTTGTCGCGAATGTTTCTTTACTTGACATAATAATTTTCTATGTTTTCATAATTATCTTGAATTATGTCGAATAAAGTTCGTGTATTGAGAGTTTAATTATTTCTGTTCAGATCAGTTTATTCGACATACTTTTCAACTATGGATCGATATCTTCGACCGGAAAAATTAGAAGTAGATCTTTCGTCTCCAACTGCTGCCAAGGAATGGATTTATTGGCTGAGAACGTTTGAAAACTTTATTGGAACGGTAAATGTGATCACTCCAGAGATAAAATTGGATTTACTTGTTAACCATGTTTCATCGTCAGTACACTCCTACATAAGCGAATCTACAGATTATGACACAGCAATCAGTACTCTTAAAGCTATAGTTGTCAAGAAGGTGAGCGAACTTTATTCCAGGCACAAACTTGCAACGCGTTCTCAAATACCAAATGAAGCAGTTGATCAATATCTGTGTGCATTAAACTCATTGGCTAAAGAATGCGACTTCAAACATGTAACTGCATCCGAGAATAGGGATGCGTATATACGAGACTCTTTTATAAGAGGGCTAAGCGATCCGAAAATTCGACAAAGACTTTTGGAGAATACAACTCTTACTCTTGATCAAGCTTATTCTCAGGCAGTTCGTTAGTCGAATTAATTCACTTCTGGCACGTCACCTATAAACTTGAATGTGATATCCGAAAATGGTCTTCCTGAAAACGCTATCGAACCTCAACCTCAAGTTAATTCGCTGGCTTCAACTGGTAAGTGCTATTTTTGCGGAAGGTCTCAACATCCTCGTAATATTTGTCCCGCACGTGAAGCACTTTGCAGAAATTGTAACAAAAAAGGACACTTCCGTAATGTCTGTCGCTCGTCTAAAAAAAGAGTAACTGCTAGCAGTTTACCTGTTGAAGAAGAAACATTGACAAATCCTTGGAAGAATTATTACTTAGCCGCTACAGGGCCTACTTGTTTAGATAAGACTTTAATTGATGTAACTATCAATTCTCAACCTGCAACAGCCTTGGTCGACAGTGGCTCTTCAGAGTTTTTTAAATGAATTATTTGCCAAAGCTTTGAAAATAGATTTAATCCCTGAATATGGAAACATTTTAATGGCATCTAGTTCTTTGACATGCCAAATACGCAATAGCTGTGAAGTTGACCTAAAGATGTTTGGGAATATCTAGAGGAATATTAAAATGTCAATATTACCAAAAGGGTGTGCCGACGTCATCATTGGACATGATATTTTGAAGCAACATGAAGCTCTATATGTGAATTTTGGATGATCTAGACCGACTCTTACTATTTGTAACCTAGCGGCTGCTGAAGTACCAGTTTCTTCACTGTTTAGGCACTTATCGCCTGATATGAAGCCTATAGCGATAAAATCCCGTAGATTTTCAAATCAAGATCGTGACTTTATCGAAAATGAAATCCAACGAATGATATATGAAGGTATTATAGAGCGGAGCAACTCACCTTGGCGGGCGCAAGTGGTTGTCGTGTCCGGAGAGAATAAAAAGAAGAGAATTTGCATTGACTATTCACAAACAATAAATAAATTCACTTTATTAGATGCATATTCTCAACCAAGGATCAAGGAATTAGTGAATAAAGTAGCTCAATATACTGTGTTTAGTACTATCGACATACAATCAGCCTACCATGAAATTCCTATACAGAACAGTGACAAAATTTATACTGCGTTTGAAGCGAATGACAAACTTTATCAATTCCGGCGGATCCCATTTGGTGTTACGAATGGCGTTTCTGAATTTCAAAGAGCTATCGACACGATAATCGAAACTGAAAAGTTACATGGCACTTATTCATATCTTGATGACGTAACCATTTGTGGAATCGATCAAGCAGATCACGATCGAAATTTAGAAAATTTTCTTCAGGTTGCAAAGCAATATAAACTAACCTTAAATACAAAAAAAAGGACATTCTCAATAAGGCGCATCAAACTACTGGGATATGTTATTGAAAACAACACTATTCGACCTGATCCGTCTCGACTAGAAGCCCTTCTGCATTATCCTCTTCCTACTAATCTTAATGCCATGAAACGAGTACTTCGGATGTTTGCGCATTATTCGAAATGGGTGGCACGATTTTCAGAACGGATTGCACCATTGGCTCACTGCATGACGTTTCCATTAAACGACAAAGCTAAAGAGGCATTTGAAGATCTTAAGACATCGATTGCAGATTCGGCTGTCAAATGCATCGACGAATCATTGGAATTTATAATAGAAACTAATGCATCCGAAAACGCAATAGCTACGACTCTTTCACAAGGACGCCCAGTAGCCTTTTTCTCCCGAACTTTGTCTCCGTCGGAAAGAAATCACTCTGCCATCGAGAAGGGAGCTTACGCAATAATTGAATCACTAAAGAAATGGCGACATTTCTTACTGAATAAACAATTTAAGTTGATTACTGATCAACAATCAGTTTCGTTTATGTTTAATTCAAAACAAAGTAGCAAAATCAAAAACGAGAAAATTCTGCGATGGAGATTAGAATTATCCGAATATAAGTATGACATAATATATAGACCTGGCAAATTTAATTCTGTGGCAGATGCATTCACTAGAATTCACTGTAATCTAGCAACTAACAGACAAACATTAGAACAATTACACACTACTCTTTGTCATCCTGGAGTTACTCGTTTATATCATTATGTTAGAGGTAAAAATTTGGCATTTTCAATAGATGAAATAAGAAGCATAACAAATATGTGCCCGATATGCTGCGAATTGAAACCACGATTCGTCAAGTTATCAGGAAAATTGATAAAAGCAACAGCACCGTTTGAGAGGCTTAATATCTATTTTAAGGAACCTCTACCTTCCACATCACAGAATCGATACTTATTAGTGATTATTGGCGAATATTCACGATTTCCTTTTGCCTTCCCATGTTCTGATGTGTCAGCAGCGACGGTAATACAGAATTTACATAATCTTTTTACTGTACTCGGAATACCATCCTACATCCATTCTGATAGAGGATCCTCTTTTATATCTGATGAAGTTAAAAGATACTTAGATAAGTTTAACGTGACGACCAGTCGCACTGCACCTTATAACCCTCAAGGAAATGGCCAAGTAGAAAGATATAATAGTACAATCTGGAAGACTATTATGTTGGCGCTCAAGTCCCGTATGCTAAAGACCTCTCAATAGGAAATTGTTCTTCAAGATGCCGTTCATTGTGTCCCGTCACTTCTCTGTACTGCCACTAATGAAACTCCACATGAACGTATGTTTCAACATCCCCGGAGGTCACCGAATGGCGAGTCGATCCCATCATGGTTGTTGACTCCCGGAAAAGTACTTATGCGTCGTCAAGAAAAGTTATCTAAATACGAACCACTCGTCGACGAAGTAGATCTATTAGAAGCAGACTCTAATCATGCCCTTGTCCGTCTTCAGAATGGCCGAGAACTGACAGTATCTCTGAAACACTTAGCTCCTTGTGGCGAAGGAAAAGAAGTGCCAACAGTTACGGATAGCGATCAAACTGAACCAGATTCTCAAACACAAGGTGGCACCATTTACCCAGAATCTACTACCAATGATATAATACAGCCTCTGAATACCTCCGACTTTTCTGAAATACCACAACAACCTACACATTTTAAAACGACTAGCACTGAAGCCCCAGTAATTGAGCTGAGGAAATCTAATAGAGAACGACGTATTCCAAGTGATTTACAAGATTTTGTCATTAATACTGAGAGGGGGAAAATGTAGTGTAATGTTTTTCTTATTTATTAAAACAATAAACGGGTGGGATAAATTTTAAACACACGGTATGGCTACTTACTAATTTATTTAAACACTAACTCACTAACACCTAATTTATATATACTTAACTAATCACTTAAATCTAATTTATATGCACACAAACTTGATTATATTAGCACTTTACTTTTCGGTGTATTTCTGTTTATTTCTCGAGATCACTTTATCAACTCCCTCCTCCGCTGATCGGTCCTTATTTATATTAATGCCTTTCTTACTAGAAAATTCCGAGCTGCGGCTTACACAGACACAAATAATGTTTCTGGCCTCTTCTAGATAACTCTGGTCACATAAACAATGTTAACATAAGATGAGTCGTAAACAGTTATAAAAAAACAGTGCGTATCCGCCATAATTTTAACTTTTATACCTGGCTTAGACAGAGTCGGTTTTAGGGACTATACCAGGGTGCTGTTTCGTAACATTACCCCCTCCTTAAATGGAAGTTCCTCCTGGAACTTTTGTGTAGCCGAGACTGGATGTTTAAATCGGCAACTGGCCCCATTTCTACTCTTTCCGATCTTATGGAAATAGCAGGGCACCGTCTTCATCGGATACTCATAACGGGGGTTGTAGCTGCAAATTGATATCTGGACCATGGTATCTTGAAAGATAATCTCTAACATGTTCCTGATGATTCGCCAATCCAACTAGTTACTCGCTATCTTAGGCATAGCCAGTTTCTTCACGTTGGATTCCAACACATGGTCTCGGAGGTTTCGAAGTGCTTCCCACACATCGCGGTAGGTTGATCGATCTTGGAATTCATTTTTAGTTACCACGTAGAAGACGTACCGCGAATTATGTTTCAGTTTCAGTGTCTTGCCAGGGGCTGGAATCTGGTCTTCAAGTTTTTCTAATTGCCCGAACTTCTTTCGAAAGACGGTTGCCAACCCTCGTGCGTTCTTGATACGGGCGGGGATGTTATATGCCAGTGAATAATCTTCCGGGAGAGTGAACAGATCTTGTTGTTGTTCCGAAGTGACTCCATATCTACCTTTCCCGGTACCTCCATACGTGCCCATAAATTTCTCGAAGGTGGGATCAGACACATCTCGAATAAGATTCACTCCTTCCTCCAGGTCATGGTCTCCTTCGAATGGCGCTAGTCGGTTTTGGTGAACTACTTTTGGTTTTCAGCTGGGGATCTTGCTTATGCGATATATAACATCATTGATCCTTTTCTTGATTACGTATGGACTTTCCCAGGATTTTTGTAATTTTGGAGAAAATCCTTTTCTTCTCGCCGGGTTCTGTAACCATACTCTGCCACTTTCTTTAAAACGGCCTTCTGTGGACTGCGTGTCGTACCGACTTTTCATTCTGTCGCTGGCAACTTGAAGATTTGTTCGAACTAATTCATGAATATCGTCCAGGCTTCTTCTCAATTGGATCACGTAGTCTTCGCCTGCTATATCTTCTCCAGGCCGACAGCCAAATTCCAGGTCACAAGAAAGCCTCATTTCACGTCCAAACAGGATTTTCGCCGGAGTTTCACCCGTGGACTCATTGACGGCAGATCGATAAGCCAATGCGAATGGGGAAAGATACTGGTCCCAATCTCTCTGATGGCTGGTTACTACTTTGGACAGGTATTTTCCAATAGTCCTGTTCATTCTCTCGACCATTCCATCTCACTGTGGATGTATTGCTGTTGTCCTGGTCTTCTTCATTCCCAGCTTCTCGCAAATCTCCTGGAATAGATGGCTTCCAAAATTTCTTCCCTGGTCACTGAGGACTTCCAAGGGCACTCCATATCGGCTGATAAATTCTTTCACCAATACATCTGCTACAGTTGTGGCCTCTTGGTTGGGAATAGCGTAAATTTTCACCCATTTTGTGAAATAATCCATTATAACCAGTATGTATTTGCTACCATTTTCTGTTGTCGGAAATGGTCCAGCAATGTCTAAAGCAGTCCTTTCGAAAGGGCTTCCAACATTGTACTGTTTCATGGGTGCCTTTCTCTTGCGATGTGGTCCATTACTCGTAGCACAAGTCGTACATTTCTTACACCAGTCCTTCACATCGTCGGAGCTGTTCATCCTTTCACGGACTCGCTGAAGGGTTTTCTTTACTCCCAGATGACCTACCGATGGACTGTCGTGTAACTTCTTCAGTACCTCAGCTACTCTTGTTCTCGGGATAACTAGCTGTCTCCTCATCTCAGAACCATCATCGTTTTCAAGGACTCTTTTCAACAGCCCTTCTTCCAGGACAAGGGAGTCCCACTGAGCCCAATATGCCTTGAGTGTCGGTGAAAATCTTGACACTTCTTGCCAGGTAGGTCGCCGATTTTCTTCCTTCCATAGCCGGATCATCTTCAGGTGAAGATCATTCTCCTGATCTTCTCTGATCCTGGTGGGTGACCATTTCTCGTTGACTACTGTAATTCTTGAAACTGTTACTTCCTTAGATTTAGACTTGTTGCATTGTGAATAGTCTACAGGGCATGGCCGTCTAGGCAAGGAGTTGGCTTTTTGGTGATTCACATTAGCTGGATGTTCACCCCTGTCTGATTTCCCCTGTGTCTGGAGTTCTTGGGTTACAGGAGTCTTGGGGAGCTTAGACGGACTACGTACGTGCTCTAGCTCGCCACACTTCCGGCATTTGATTTTCTTCGGCCTCTTGTCTGCCATACCTTTCAACAAGTTGACGATCTGATCAAGTTTGTCATCGTTATCTTCTCCCTGCATGGTTCTACCTTTGTTGTACCGCGAGCTTTTCTTGGCTGCTTTGCATTTAAGAGGTTCTTGGTTTACAAGAGTCGTAGGACGCTTACACGAACTACGTGCATGCTCTAGATCGCCACAATTACAGCACCTGATTTTCTTCGGATTCTTGTCTACCATACCTTTCAACAAGTTGACGATCTGGTCAAGTCTGTCATCGTCACCTTCTTCCTGTATGGTCCTATCTTTGTTGTATCCCGAAGCCATCGTGGCTGCTTCATATTCAAGAGCAGCAGTCAATGCATCGGCCAATGTTTTAGGATGGGCTTATCGAAGCGTCTTCTCCATATCGTGGTCACACAAGCCGTCAATAAAGGCCTGGATGCCTAAACATTCCATCATGTTCTCTGGTGCTGATGGATAAGCAAATCGAACTAGTCCATTTCATACTCTTGAAGGGGTTCGTCACGTTTCCGCCTTCGGTTCTTCAGCTGGAATCTGTACAACTGTTCCAAATGTTCGTGACCATATCGCATGTCCAACCTCTTCTTCAGCAGCTCGAAGTCATCCATTTCTTCCAAATGTATCGTCTGGAGTACATCTAAGGCATCTCCGCGAAGCGCGATGGTTAAGTTCACTGCTTTCTCCTTATCGGACCAATTATTCACTCTAGCGGCTGCTTCAAACTGTTTCACATAATTGGTCCACGACATTTTTCCATCGAACGTTGGGGCCTTGACTCGGGTGAAACTGCCAATGTCTTCTAACTTAGGTAGTGTTTCTGGCTTGCAAGGTTTCGTTTGCTCGGTCTTCTTTTCTTCCTCTGGCGTGCCTCGCGATCTTGAATCGGCAATCTTTTCCTCTAACTTGATTTTCTCGTTCATCGTTGACATTTTATTCTCGATTTTCTCGTCCATCGTTGACATTTTATTCTCCATTTTCTCGTCCATCGTTGACATTTTATTCTCGTCCATCGTTGACATTTTATCCTCGATTTCAGATTTTAGAGACGAAATTTTATTTTCAATGTCAGCGGCAATGTCGTTTTTGATTAATAAGATATCGGCAGGTATATCGTTCTACAAAGTAGAAATATCGTTCTTTATAGCCGAAATCTTCTCTTCCATGTTAGTCGAAATATCATTCTTCATAGTAGAAATCTTTTCGTCCATGTTTTCTTCCATGGCAGAAATCTTCTCGTCCATGTTAGCAGAAATTGACGAGATTAAGGTGGAAGCCTGCTTATTAAATAAAATTGTTTCTGGATCAAAGCCGTTATTTTCCAGTGCCACTTTAAGTCTTTCTACTAATTCACTTTTCTTACCGGACGTTTCCAACTCACGATCTTCCAATTCTGCTCTTAATTCCGCCACTTTCAGATCCCTTAATCTCTTGGCCATTTTTACGTAGCAATTTATTTATATTACCCCACACCTGACACCAATGTAATGTTTTTCTTATTTATTTAAACAATAAACAGGTGGGATAAATTTTAAACACACGGTATGGCTATTTACTAATTTATTTAAACACTAACTCACTAACACCTAATTTATATATACTTAACGAATCACTGAAATCTAATTTATATGCACACAAACTTGATTATATTAGCACTTTACTGTTCGGTGTATTTCTGTTTATTTCTCGATATCACTTTATCAACTCCCTCCTCCGCCGATCGGTCCTTATTTATATTAATGCCTTTCTTACTAGAAAATTCCGGGCTGCGGCTTACACAGACACAAATAATTTTTCTGGCCTTTTCTAGATAACTCTGGTCACAAAAAGAATGTTTACATAAGATAAGTCGTAAACAGTTATAAAAAAAACAGTGCGTATCCGCCATAATTTTAACTTTTATACCTGGCTTAGACAGAGTCGGTTTTAGGGACTATACCAGGGTGCTGTTTCATAACAGTAGTATATTTGAAAAGCTGGTTATTCACAGTTTAGCGTTTTTAACGGTTCTTGTGAACACATACTTAGTTTTAATATTTCTCGCGAATGTTTTCTTTACTTGACATAATAATTTTCTACGTTGTCATAATTATCTTGAATTATGTCGAATAAAGTTCGTGTATTGAGAGTTTAATTATTTCTGTTCAGATCACTAATATGAGTAGATTCCACGAAGTAAGGGTCGAGACAGTTAATTTCAATAATTTCTAAGGTTATAAACGAACCTAACTGTTTCTAAATACTCACACTATATAATGAAAAATAATACATTCTAAAAAATTTGACAATTGTTTCGATATTTTTAAAATATTATCTTCAGAATGAGTAGATTCCACAAAGTAAGGGTTGATACAGTAAATTTAAGATCTAAGGTACCAGTAATTAATTATTTAATGAGCCCGAAATTCGTCTAATTGACGGAATATAAAGGACATCGAAAAATAATGAATTTCTGGAAGGAAAGGCACCATGTCACAAGACCATCGTTATTAACATCGTATTCCAGTGATTCGTTCTGTATCCAAAAACTCAAACTTCGAGTTTTCAGTAGATACAAATCAGATTTATCGCGAAGTCGATCCCTAACACTGCGTTCAAAATGTTTATAGGAATTGATTATAAATTTGCAAGAGGCCTATTTTGGAGCCATACAAAAAATTTAATTAGGTGTATATATTTTCTCCTTCATTCATAGATTCCAATACTTTTTACTTTTCCGCCCAACCTATCTATATGCGAGAAAAGTATTGGTTTACCCCAAAAAAAGTTGGAATTTTGAATTTTTTTTTGAGTTATTTTTACGTTTTCCATCAACAACAACACGAAAAAACGGTTTTTTCAAAAAAAATCCGGTGTGTATGTCGTCGTCGTCGTCCTCGTCGTCGTTGTCGTCGGCCACTTTTCCTTACATGTCTTGTTAGCACGATACAGCCTCCGGAGTGCAATAAGTCAGCAATTTTATGATTGAATATTGTTAAGGACATGTCGCAGATGAACCCTATTGATTTTCAGCGCACCAGAGCCAGTACAGCGGGTGCTATGGTACTTGAAGTACGACATTTTGAAATTTTTTGAGAAATTTCAGTTTGTTAGCACGATACAGCCTTCGGAGTTCAACAAGTAACCAATTTTATAATTTAATATTATTCAGGACATCTCACTGATGAACCCTATTGATTTTCAGCTCACCAGAGCTAATACAACAGGTGCTACAGTACTTTAAGTACGATATTTTTGTCATTTTTGGAGAAGTTTCAGTTTGTTAGCACGATACAGCCTTCGGAGTATATACAAGTGACCAAGTTTATGATTGGATATTATTCAGAGCGTCTCAAAGATGAATCCTATTGATATCCAGCTCACTAATGTCAGTACAACGGGTGCTATGGTACTTGAATTACCAAATTTTTGTCATTTTTGGAAAATTTTCAGTTTGTTAGCACGATACAGTCTCCAGAGAGTATACGATTGATCAATTTTATGATTGAATATTGTTCAAGGTGTCTCACAGATGTACCATATTGATTTTCAGTTGACTAGAGCGAGTACAGCGGGTCTTATAAATCCAGATACACTAAATTTTTGGTTATTTTTGGAGAAATTTCGGTTTGTTAGCACGATACATCCCCCGAAGTGTATACAAGTAACAATTTTAAGATAGAATATTGTTCAGGGCCACAGATGCGGAAATGTTAGTTTTAATCTTTAAAACGGTTTATTTGATATCATTTTACCAAATTCACAGATATAAATTAGTTTATAAGGATAATAAGAAGCGTGAAAAGTAATGAGGGATATTTGAAATTGATGATAATAAAGATACTAATAGGGATAAAAGCGAAGATAGGGAAAGCAAGGAGAAGCGATAAGATTGAAACAGAAATGGTTGAATACTCCGAAAAAAAAGAAAACAATACAAACATTAAGGTAAGCACATATATTCCCATTTTTTCTAGAGCAGTAGAAAATGCAGACCAAATTCGCTGGTAATCAAAGTCCCGTCAATGAAGAACATCAAAAACAAAATAAGTGAAAAAAAACATGAAAATGAAAATTTAGATTTCCTTTGATACAATTATTAGAGAATGCAGAAATTAATATTAACAATGAACTCTATTTATCAAGAAATAGATGGCTCTAAATCACCCAAGCATAATTAATTGGTTGATGTATCATGTTCATTTTATTCATGGATAATTTACAAAAGTAGAGCTGTCATAAGCGATTGAAGAAACCAAGTGACGATGGAAGGGGACGCATTCTCAAAATACAATGCTCCCATTATTCAGGACAGCGTCTGAATAATTTTATTAATATATCTGCATATCTACTTTTGAAAGTTTGCTGTCATTAGTACAGTTGTTGTCTAATGGGATGTCGAAGGTAATCTAAATGTATCTATTTCTCCCATTGCTGAGAGGGGTTGGATCATATGGTAAGTATAAGAAGGCTTCAGTTTATATACTGTTATTTCGAGATCAATCAAAAAAGGAAAGAGGCAATGACATATTTACATCTCATAAGTGAGCAGTTCATGAGTCGAGTAAATTGTTTTAAACGCCGATAAAAATGATGATAAATGTCATTCACTGGGATGTTTATTTTGTAGAGCTAAATGAAGTCGAAATTCTCATTTATCAAAATAAACGAAATATGAAAAAACAAATATTCATTTCTAAGTTAAAGAATACGAATCACCAGATCGGGTGACTGCAACTCTTGCAAACCATAATTCATTGCTAATATCGTTTGGAGTTTTCCAAATTTCTCATTTTCCAATTGATTCTACAGCTTTTTTAGAGTGCTATAAAAATTTGCAAAAGTACCAGGGCTTTTATAAATAAAAGAAAAACATTGATGGGGTTATGGTAGCTGTAATATCAGTAAAATTTGGCATTATCAATGTTCCTATGCCTTACTTCTATTATAGGCAATAGTGTTAAAATTTTAATGATCAATTAATGAGTTAGACACTTAATGATTTTGAGGTAATAGTAGATAGGCAGCACGGGTTCTCGATAATGCCTTATGTAAAATAACATGGGAAATCGCTAATGTTCATCCTGGAGTTTTTTTACCAAACCAGGGTCAAAGGTAATCAACCCCAAGGTCATTACAGCTGTAAGGTCATTAACCTCACTGTTACTATCCGCAAGTTATTGGACTGAGGCACGTTCGATCGTTATACAGGATGTAGTCATAAAGATGTCATGAGGACACTAGCATGTATCTCTGTTATTACTGATCGTATTGATGTGGGACAGACGACAGTATGAAAGAGACGGAGTATAGACAAGAGGTAAACACGTAAAGCCATAACGGCACTGTTATTATTGATCGGATTGAAGTGGGATAAACGGCATTATGAAGGAAAGAGGATATGGAGCATAGACAAGGAGTAAAATTCTGCGTAGAAGTGTAACACACGTCACAGACTATACGACATAATACCCACATCACATACCGTGCGCTGGCGACGTTACCCCTGCTCAGTCAGTTGATAACATCATGAGATAGAATAAGTCACATCAAAAATAAAAAAAACAATTGAATAATCAAACATTTTATTACATAGTAATATACTTGATACATATAATAAACTAATTTAACAATAATTTTTATTCTCATACATATATAATATAAATTTAAAAGATATAAAATATGAAAAGGTATGAAGAATATTCAAATAGCAGAAACCCCATCAACATCCATATCAGAATTAATTGAATAATGTCCCCACGGTATAGTTTAATCGGAACCGGAAATAATAAAGCGTTTATCATCTTTTTGGCTGAGTGCTATCTTATTCTGAACAATCGAATGAACAAGGTGATTTTCAGAGCGAATGAGATTTTGGTTAACAGTAATTGATTTTCAACTATCAAGACATTTTTCATAATCTCCAAATGTAATTACAGTCTTCACAACTATCGACTTTACCCCTTTAGCTTTCTTAGTTTTGCCTATATTTCTCCGTTCAAATTCAATTTCATCATTATCATATCCATCCTCAATTACCTTTTTTCTCTTCAGCTCTTTATCATTTTCAGTAGTAAGTGCTTTTATTGAATATAATTTTCACCTAATTCCTATATAATCAGTCATTGGAACTCCAATATTCTCATCTTCCACCATCCCTCAACATCTTCTTATTAACTTGAGGTAGGGATACCATAGCGATTTTCGGGTGAGTAATCTGACGTACCAAAATATCGATGACAGTCTCTCCGCATAACCTCATAAGGATCTTGATCACATATTTCATATACTAGCGAATCGGAGTCGGTATAAAGAACTGAACAATGATTAAACGTAGTCAGCATATAACCATAGTGAAAATCATAGAATGTTGTCTTTGCAAGATTCAAGATAGCTTAACCTACAGGTGGTACAGTTCTGAAATTCAGGTTTGATAATGTATGCTTCAGCACGATATTGTCCAGTTCATTCAGTCAAAAGGCGAATGTTAACCCTCTTGCGAATATTCTAATATATCTAATAATCGTCTCTAATAAATAAATTTATCATGATCTGATATTTTAGAGTATAAATGGCATAAACTGTCAACAGTTTATTTATATTTTAAAGTAATATCAACATAATGAGGTATTACAAATAAAAAAATACATATATATATATATATATATATATATATATATATATATATATATATATATATTAATACATATCCTCTATCTAAATTCTAAAAAAAATATTGAAATAAAGAAAAATTCGCTTATTTGGTTGTAATACTAGTGATACACACTGTATTATCAATAATTTGAAAGGTTCAATATACCAATAAAATTTGACATTTCAATTTCTTATGACATTAATGCAGAATGGACTTAATGATAGATTTGAAAACAAGAATACAGATGTCTCTGTTAGCAAAATAGCGTTTATACTAAAACAATGAAAATCTCTCTTTGTATATGAAATCGTAAATTTGTATTTTTTAAAAAAAAAAGAATTTTGGTAACCAAAGGAGAGGAGAATTATTTATTGAAACAGTTTAGCTAGTTGATTTTGAATCTCTCTCGAGACAACATCGAATAAGAGTTGTTTCAAATTTATTTAAAATAGAGTTGATTTTAGATTCCCTCGAGACAATCATCGAATAAGAGTTGTCTCAAATTTAATTCAGAATATCAGATTAATTTGTATGATTATTATCAGTTCAACATAATTTGCCTTTTGTAAAGCCAGTGCGTGTATTATTCGCAAAGAATTACAGTGTTAAAGTGTGAGTGGTTTTTCCGGTTTCTAAATTATTGATTTAGAAAAGTTGTTCCTGAAATTCTAAAAAGCGTTTTAGAATACGAACGAGTCTACCAGAACCTAGTTGGTGAGTCCAGTCCATATTATCTATATTATTTCTCGAGAATTAATAGGCCTTTAGTAAAATAATTTCGAAAATAGATGCATCTTATTATTAAATACCTACTTTGAAATTATAGTAACGTTACTTATATAAAATTCTACGTCTAGTGAAGACAATTTTGAAACAGACAATTTACAAGGAAATTTGCGCATTTTACATTGACATATATCAATTATAAAAGTAGACATTTTGAACTTTTGGTTAAATTATTTAGATAGGAAATTTCTAATTATAGGTTGTTTAATATTAAGGTTTGATAGAAAGTTCTATGTTTGGTTTATGCGTTTATATTTTTTGAAAAGTTTTAATTTTGTAATGTTATCTGATAATAGATTATATAAATTTGAATTCTAAATCTCTTTGGTTCTTTTTTTATATTCATTCTCATTATATTTGATTATATTAATGCTAGAGAAAATTTAGTATAATTAGTGACATTTGGTTAATTTCCTGACAGTAAATTTCACATATGTCATAAGAATTTAATTGTCTTATAGTGTATTGGACAAACAGTTACTTTACATTTTGAATAGTGCAATACGTAATTTGGAAATTTATAATATTTGAATTCTCATTTGAAATCTTTGATCCCTCCCTGAGTTAAGAGTGAGTTTATTGATTATGTATTGATTTATCTTTCATAATATAACATTTGATATTTACTGAGCCGGGCATATTAATTTGACAACTGCTGTCATAAAATTGAATAGGTTATATTTAGCGGTAAAGGTGTTTTCACATTAGTGCAGTTACTATTACAAATTGTGACGACAGCAACAAATAAAATTCACATCATATACATTCATATTCATATAAGTAAAACACATTAGATATATTATAATTTGCCACCCGAAACGTGGGGCAAATATTATTAAAGAATATATAGAATATATTATAATATATATATATATATATATATATATATATATATAAAAAATGAATATAATTTCATAAAATACGAGGTGCTATATGAAATATAAATTTCGATTTTCTACTACACCTGTTTTAGTCGAAATTTCAATAATTTCGACTTATTGGCCTGAATATTTCGAAGGGGATGTAATTCAATATTCTGCGTGGTATTAGCCAGGAATGTAGTTGTTTTGCCCTTCGAAGAACGGTCAGGCCAATAAGTCGAAATTATTGAAATTTCGACTAAAACAGGTGTAGTAGAAAATCGAAATTTATATTTCATATAGCACCTCGTATTTTATGAAATTATATTCATTTTTATTTAATACGACTAATACGGTCGCATTTATCTGAGGTGTTGGTTCGCAACTGAAAGTGAAGATGGCGCCAACTGACTACTTCTCGCTTGTGTAACTACACGAACCAAGAGAGGTTGTCGGAGGGTGTAATCTTCAGTTCGGATTAGAGATTCTGAACTGGAAGGCATTACGGCACTCTTGAAGAGACCCAAGAAGGTCGAAACGCGTAAGTGTACTATGCTCTTCCGCTATCAGTTGCGAATCACCACAGATGTCCGTATCGG
Source organism: Galeruca laticollis (assembly GCA_963921935.1). Taxonomy (NCBI): domain Eukaryota; kingdom Metazoa; phylum Arthropoda; class Insecta; order Coleoptera; family Chrysomelidae; genus Galeruca; species Galeruca laticollis. Next base: position 56,533,903 of record OY998181.1, read on the forward strand.
CAAAATGGCCGATCGACGTCACGGTTTTCGAAGGGGATGTAATTCAATATTCTGCGTGGTATTAGCCAGGAATGTAGTTGTTTTGCCCTTCGAAGAACGGTCAGGCCAATAAGTCGAAATTATTGAAATTTCGACTAAAACAGGTGTAGTAGAAAATCGAAATTTATATATATATATATATATATATATATATATATATATATAATATATTGTTATGCAAAATTTTTTTTAATACCTATATTTGCTAATTATTCGATTTATCAAATATTTAAATATTTACAAATTTTTACACTTTTTTATAATTTTATAAAAATTAATTTTCAAATCTCCTCACTGCGACTACCTCTTTTAATTATTTCTTTATTTGGCCCTTTTGATTTGACCTATGTTCCACCTGCTGCTCCCTCACAAATTCTTCTCAAGTTTTAAATCACTCTAACAAATTTCCAATTTAATATCTTGAAATTCTTATACTTATTATTTTACTGTTCTTCTTACTCTAACTATGTTTCACTTGCTGCTCCACCTAACGAATACTTTTTCACTTCTAAAATATTGATCTCTCTACCCAGGTAGCACATACATATTGGCCGAATATTGGTTAAATATAGTCAATAGAATGGGACAATATAGATTTTGTTGTATTGGCCCAATTTAAAATGTGAACATTTTGCGATGTTGTTACAATATATATAAAAGTTATATTGGCCCCATATGAAAAATCAGGTAATTCGCCAATGGAGTCCTGACATTGTTTATTTATTATTTTCCCAAGTTGTCCAACATCGGTAGTAGCTTGGTGTCCTATATTGACCTAATATTGGAATACACATATAGGCCCCACATTAGCTATTATATGTGGTACCAAGTAGTCCAACATTGGCTAAAACTTGGTAATACTATATTGGCGCAATATAGGAATACACATATAGGTCCTACATTAGTTAGTAAATATTACTCCAATTAGTGTACAAATCGGCTGAAATATTGTATTACTATATCGAAGTAATATTGCAATATGCCTTATATGATATTTTCATGTTATACTAATATCGAATAGAAATCGAAATGAAAACTTTAAATTTATTTTTAAAATAAAAAGTATCTCTGCACTGGAAATATGCATCCAAAAGCAAGAAAATTAACTTAGTGTAGACAAAAAACAGACACTTGTGCTAATTGCTGAAACCTATCTTGAAATAATCCTACTAACGGCTGTCAAAAATACATGTATTTTAAATATTTACTCAGAAATATTACAAAAAAAGTTGTAGAACCTGCTAAGCACCATTTTTGAAAGTTATTGAAATAGGTAAAATAAAAGCCCAAATTCAAATTAAACATCTATTTCAAAAAGTTTTCATTTTCAAAATTCAAATTGGGTATACTAATAATATTGACATGAAAATAAGAGTACTTCTAATTCTAATTACTTCTGGCGTTTCAGTGTAATTAAAAAAATTTAAAAAAAACTACTACTAGTTTTTTGACATCTGTTGTCCCAGATACAGGACTCAAAATATTTACCTGAAAATTATAAAATAAAATGTATGAATACTTGGATTAACTACATACCATATTTTCATAGAAGTGACCATCATCAAAATTATTTTCAAAGGTACTCAGATCTTCCTTGTTATCAAATGGAAGCTTACACTCAGGTTCCTTCATCATGTCTGTAGGATATTTTTGAGCTAACAGAGTTATATGTTCATTTACTTGGATTATATCTGTTCTAATTTGTTTTATATCATACTCGTATTGTAAAGGTCCAAAGCTCTTAACAAGTTTTTCTACATTCTCCATTAATCTTCCACAATCTAAAAAAAGTCATAAAATTCAGCATGCTTTTTGAATAACTATGAATTTAAATAAAGAATTTTAAATAAAATATTTAATTTTGTTAAAAATATATAATGTGAGTTACTTACTGTGACATTGCAGAAGTGTCATATCCCCAGCCATATTAGGTACATTTAAAGATTCATCAGTTGTTACGGAGAGATTATTTGTTTCTTCACTGTTACCAGAATCCGAGGAAAATGATGATGCATACTCTAATTTTGATATAATTTCCTCAGCTAATTTTAAATCTGTTACAGTAGCCTTACAAGTCGCTGGATATTCTGAATATGTAGTATTAATATTTTTTCTACCATTGACACGCCAAGTATTTGGTATAAAATCACACTTGTTTCCTCTATTCCAGATAACAATGTCCCAAAAGAACTCCATTTTGATCTAAATATAAGCTTAATTTAAAAAAAATGTATATATTGCGAATTTCCTGAACAAGTAAGAACCTTCCATCTCAACAATTATGAGTTAATTCTGATACAAATTTATAGTTGTTAATTTTAATAAACATATATTTACTACTAAATTCTTGAACGCCAACAGAAAATAAATACATATCTTCTATATACTTTTTAACAAGATACATCAAACATATTGGTTTTTAAGGTATAACAAGTATAAAGTATAAGTAACAACAATTAAAGAAACTGGACATATTCATTAACCATAAACAAGTATTAAATACCAAGCAATATTATTCAAAATCTACATTTGTTTAGACCACTAGAAAAGTTTTGTAATTTCACAACAATATACTATAATAAAAATTGGATCCTTAGCTATAAAATAAACAATAAAAATCCAGCCGGGAATGAAACATTTCAGTTTATTCACTTTAAAACATTATCAAGTACCTACTAAAATTAATACGAATCTACAAACACACAAGTAAGATATTTAACATTTTTGATATAATAACAAATATACCATGTCCCGCTATTCGTTTAGATGTTATTTTTGTTGGCACATGTACAAGTACTAACCTATATAATGTGAAATTTATTTCACAATTTTATGATAAATATATAGGAGAATATAATGGTCTACACAGAACAAACATGAGGTATCTATGTATATTGTAAATCACCACATGTTTGTACCTATATTTTTCATATAATTTGTGATACAGCATATTGAGTACTCGTTATATTATTGGTTATATTCTAGTGTAAAAATTTTTATATAGGTATATATTGTTAACCAGAAAAATCAAACGAATTAAGAAAGTTCCGCTAGAAAATAACAATGAGATTTCAATACCTGTTTGAAAGTAAAAGTGAGAAGACTGTGGTTCTTTATAAACCAAATTGAACTTTAGAGTAACTGACAAATCAACAAGATACCTAATCGTTTGTTATCATAAAACATTTACCAGTAAAGCGTGTGTGGTTTTTGTGAAGATAACCTCACTTCAGTTCTTACTCCTCAGTGAATTCACTTTATTTTATATCTACGAAATAATAATTATATGCAATGCAATCACTTTCATCAATATTTGTCAAATGAATCTTACCGATTACAAAAAGCACCCCCCAATCACACAAAACACGACACGTCACAACACCTTCCTTTTGACGCACTAAAAATTAAAATAATATGGCGATTACGGCATTCGGGCTGACGACCGCTGCTCCGTTCCTTTTTGTTGATTATCATTTTTTTCTGTTATAACTGTAAATCTTATTTTAATGGACGATGAGATAAAACAATATAATTTGTTTAAATCTTCATTTATTTGAACTAATGTTCAATTTCAACTTGTTGACGCGTTTCACTAACACAGTAGCTTTGTCAAAACGTTTAAACAAATTATATTGTTTTATTTCATCGATCAGTACGGATCTTTATCAAGTAAAAGCCTCATCTATTCAATTATTTTAATGTATTCATTGTCCTTTTAAATGCCATTAATCTCTTCTTTGTATTTTTCATTCTCTTTAATAATATCTTGTTTCATGATATCAAATTTCTTTTTTATTTTCTTCCAGACTTTTCATATTTGAGTCCAGCTATTTTTCCATTCTTTTCATATTTGTGTCCAGATATTTTTCCATACTTCTCATATTTGTCTCCATATTCCACTTTTCTATTTACTTCCATACTTCTCATATCTTATTTTCTATTTTCTTCCATCGAGATACTAATGGTTGGAGCCAATCTATGACGATGCCTAGGGACATAATGCCTGCTAAACAAGATTTCGAAGTTACGTTAACGTTAAGTTAACGATCGTGAGTTAACACAGAACAAATTCTCAGAAATAACTAGGGATGCCCTCACATTTTATACTGATGGGTAAAAACAAATGAAGGAGTAGGAATAGGGGCTACAGGATTCAATCTTAGGTTATCAGTAGCCCTAGGTATCACTCCCACAATATTCCAAGCGGAAATACTAGCGATAGACTTCTGTGCTCAAGAGTGCCTCAACGCAGCCAGAATATTTCTTGCCTCCGACAGCCAGGCTGCTTTGAAAGCTCTAATGTCTATAACTTATGAGTCCAAAACAGTCTGGAGCTGCAAACAATCTCTTAAGCTACTGGATCATTGAGAAGCTTGACGATAAAGGCGCAACAATAAGTGCAATGACTAAAACAATACGAGAAAACTGGAAATGGCCTGAACATAAGGATGAACTCTATTATTGCTGGCCGGATATAGTATTAATCCTCCTACAGCGCTGAATAAACGAGGTATTTTTTCAATACCAGAAATGAAAGCAATTTACTAAAGCTAAATCACTATAATCAATCATTATTAAATACATTTTTTAAGTCCTTCATGTTTTTATTGACCCCAAAAATATTTTCATTGTCTCTCACGTTAACATAATACTGTCTATTTATATTTCCATTGTTCCTAGTTCCAACAACGCATAATTTGAGCCGTTCATTGATTTTATATAGCTGTCTTAAGTTACCCCATTCTAGTGGGTAACTTGAGACACACTTAAAAAAAAATAAAAAAAAACACTTATGACAAAATAAAATGAAATTTTCTACTAACATATCATTGTTACCTATATGAGCTAAAGCACGGAAAAAATGCAACGTTCATTTTTTTTCATTTTTTTATACTTTTTCCAAAAAATGCATTTTTTTAAGATTTGAGCAGTTCCTGCATTTATTGCCAATTATTTTGAAATCCTATTGAACAGATAATTTTCATTTATTAAATCTGTTTGGGTTTGGAACTACCTGCTACCCCAAAAATGAAAGAGTAGGTACCTACTTCATTGAAAGGGTCTTACTACATATAATTATTACTTATTATTTTATTTCTGTATTCTCAGAATGGGAAATATCAAATACCATAAACAATTAACTGTAACCGGGGTAGTCGCAGCGGGAGCGGCCTCCCTCAGTAAATATTAGGTAAACCTTCAATTGAGCAATATCTTCCAACGAAAGCGTTACGATTAGTGAAACTATTGTACCTATATTGTATCCTGATTAAAAGAAAATACAAGTGTTTGAGTCGAAATGTCTAAAACATTTAATACTATGTGGATAAAGTGTCACCGAGAACCTACACCTATTTTGTACAGTGTGTTCAAAAATTGTGATATAACTCATTTTTATTGGCTTTGCTTTTGAAGTATGTTTTATCCAAAAGTATAAGTATTCATGTATTCAAGAAATAGGTAACATATTATTTTTTAACAAAGTAACTGTTTAACTGTTTCTATCCTTACTCCGTGGAATCTTTCCATAATTAATAATAAAATCTTATACCTAATGTAAATTTTCGTTGTATATTTATTAAATCCCGCCCCCACTTTCTATCATAGTCAAATAATGAAATAATAGTATTATTCAACATTATAATATACATCATTTCTTGCATTTTTTCTAAAATTCTCGCATTTTTTTCTAAAATCCTTGCATTTTTTGTCAATTTTTGATGCATTTAAATGCGCATATTTTTGGCTATTTCGGTTGCATTGTTTCCGTGCTTTATATATGACTAATGTTTTTAAATAGTTTTTCAACATTCAGTCATTCTAGGTATGTCGTTAACTTCACTTTAAAGTTAAAAAGTGTCTCAAGTTACCCTAAATTACGGTAGTTTTGATGCAGTGTAGCCAGCCAGTTTAGTTTGACTGTTCTTTTTTTTGTTGCAACGCAAAATGGCAGTGAGTAGTGGAGAAAAATGCCGTCTTTAAAGATATAGAGGAAGGGCCCATATCCTTCTGGATTTCGAATCTTTTTTTGCTTTTCAATTAATCTTTTTACGCACGAACCGACAACAACGCGCTGCTGTGTACTTCGCAGATTCATGTTGACAACTGATGATATGCGTTAGGGCCGTTTCAGAAAAGACCAATGATCAGTGCTGATGATTGGTCGCTGCCGATCATCGGTCTAATAAATTGTTTTCACATTTACGCGTGTCATCAGTTGTCAACATGAATCTGAGAAGTACACAGCATCGTGTTGTTGTCGCTTTGTGCGAAAAAAAGTTAATTGAAAAGCAAAAAGAGAAACGAAAATCCGAAGGATATTGGCCCATCCTCTATGTCTCCAAAGACGGTATTTTTCTTCACTATTTACTGCTATTTTGCGTTGCAACAAAAAAAGAACACTAAAACTAAACTGACCTGCATAATTGCATCGAAACTACAACCTGATGATACGCCTGCATGTGAAATTCTCTATTTATCAAATGGCTCCGACTTCAACCGATGATCCGCAAATTCCACGGGCTGATGCCCGTGCGCTTCTTATCAGTTGATCGATGATACGCGGACATCTGAACAGCACATAGAACACAATGAGTGTGACGGAAGGTCAGTCCTAATCATCAGTCCTTCGTGAAACGAGCCTTCATGTACTTGACTGATGATCCTCAGTCACCGATCATCAGCAGTGATAATCGGTCTTTTCTGAAACGGGCCTAAGTGTGTGGATTTAAGAACAAAAAAGCGTACACTGCTTATTTACAACAAGTTTTTGCTACTTTTTATTCTATTTACTGCTTTGTTTTGGTTTCCGTTGCGTATAAATTATAATGTAGTATACAAATTACTGCATCCGGCATCGATTCAAAAAATATTACATTTATTTACTAATCATTCAAGAACAATACGATCCAATTCTCATATATAAATTTTAATTACATACCATTTATTTAGCAACTATTTTTGAGGAGCGATATAACAAAATGTTTATTCAATCAAGCGAACCACCCACAGCTTTGTTTCTTGTTCTAGGAGCATGAATGGTTGAAAATACACATAAAATTTGGAATTCATTCCATAAAAGCAATTGAAAACACATCTTGTTCATTTTGTAAGATGTGATGCTGTTAGAAAAACTGCAACAGCTTTGGTAAGCAAATGTAAAAAACAAATCATTATATTAATGTTTATCTTAGACTGACATATTAATAGTTAGAGTTAAATTAAATAATTTTTCAAATATCATAAACTAGCCTACTGCAGTCTTAAACGTTTACTCAGAAGATAAAATGAAAGTGGATAACGTATGCTATTTAATTAAATCCGTACGAAAGCTGAGGATCATCTTCGAGAGACAGAAAATTTTATGATAATTGTTTCTGCTTTGTTTGTTAACTTACTGTACTACACATTGGTCTTGATTTCTAATGACTAATACGCTAAGTAAGTATTTATACATTGTCAGACAGGATGAATTAAGTTGTGATTTTCTTTTAGCAGAAACGGATTCCAAAAGATTAAAATGTTTATATGCAAATAAGATAAAGTGCAATGCTTTGTTTTGTTCAAATGTTTTGTTAAGCAATGAATAAGTTGTTGATAAAACGTGAGATGGGATTTTAATGGTCTCAAGTTGCAAACTTTTTAATTGTTTTCTGTAATTTCTATTTGCGAAATTTTTGTTGTGAAAAGTTTTAATACACTCTTAGATATTCGTGATAAAATTATTTTTGAATTTCCGATAACTTGTAACCCTCTCTGGAAAGCATTGTACTTCGAAACTGCTTCGAAGTAAGGGTTCCTAAGAAACTACAAAAATCTAAGTAATTCTGAATACTTTAAGAATTTTAGTTTGGAATATATGTATAAAGAAAAAGATACTTTGCCACACAACAAATGCAGACTCTTACACACTCACCCTATTTTAAAAATTTTTATCCACCCTATATCGACGACTTATTTGAGCGAGTTTTTTCATAAGTTTCAACAAACAGGTAGTGGTTGTGATGCCAAACGATCGGGTCGACCAAATGCTGGTATTGATAAACAAATTGAAACAGTTGCAGAAATTGTAGTAAACCCTTCTTCTTCCACACCCCAAGTGGCGTCTACTTGTGGAGTCAGTCATAGTAGAGTATACAGTTCCCATTAAAAGTAAATGTCTGGGCAGGTATTTTGGGAAAATATGTAAAAAGCCTCGGAAATAAACTTCAATTCAATTTTTTTTTGTAATGGTAAAATGCTATTTTAGTTTTTCCTGATACCTAGCAATGCATGTAATTGATTATTTTCATTTTTTCTTTCAAAATTGTCAATGATTATTGTAATATATTTTTTGTTACCTAAACAGTTTTCATTTAATTGTTGCAACAAACATTTAATAATCTGCATAAAAGATCAATATTCTTGATGGACATGCTCCAGCAACGATAAAAATTATGCATTAATAGTATGTGTCTACTCTCTTTTAAAAGTTGTTTTATTAATTTATAATACAGAGCTGTTATTATCAGTTTATGTGGCATATTTATAAAGCGCACAACTGCTATGCGATATTCTCTCATCTAATAATATATTCTGGACAATGACGTATCATTAGAGGGTTTCATTGAACTATTCGTGCATGTTTGTAACTTTGTTTAAGAAAATAATAGCAAGCTGGAAAATGGAAAGGCAACTAGAAGAAGCAATAAAATGATGAAATCAGAAGGTGAGAAAAGAGGAGAGAATATATGAAATGACGGAACAAATCCGGAAGAAAAAAGAATGGAAAACGGGGATGATTACAACTATACCGAAAAAAGGAAAAACTAACACAACAAGGGAAGTCTGATAGACTGTAATGACGTTATTAAATACAGCCTACCAGATATTGTAACTAATAATGATTAATAAATAAAACAAATAAAAATAATATGTAGGACTGGAAAATTCAAAAATGATTTAAATCTGGAGAATAAATAGTAGCGCAAGTGATGAAGAAACGTAACACGCATGCATACGTTTTATTTTTTTGCCCAACCCTATCTAATTTGCAAGGAAAGTATTGGTAAACCCCTAAAAAAGTTTGGAAAATAAATTTAAGTAATTTTATCGTTTTTCAGCAAAAAGAACAGGAAATAAACAGTTTTTAGAAAAAAATTCATTGTGCATGTCGTCGTCGTCGGCCACTTTTCGTAATATGTCTTGTTAGTACGATACAGCCTCCGGAGTGCAACCAGTAACATATTTTGAACATTGTTCAGAGTATCTCACAGATGAGTCCTATTGATTTTCAGCTCACCAGCGTCAGTACAACGGGTGCTATGGTGTTTGAAGTACCACATTTTTGGTCATTTTTAGAGAAATTTCGGGTTGTTAGCACGATACAGCATCCGGAGTGTATACAAGTGACGATTTTTATGATTGGATATTGTTCGAGGCGTCTAATAGATGAATCCTATTGATTTTCAGCTCACTTAAGCCAGTACAATGGGTGCTATGGTGCTTGAAGTACCCCATTTTTGTTCATTTTTGGAGAAATTTCGGGTTGTAAGCACGATACAACCTCCGGAGTGCAACAAGTCACTTTCATGATTGAATATTGTTCAGAGCATCTCACAGATGAATCTTATTGATTTTAAGCTCACCAGAGCGAGTACAACGGGTGCTATGGTGCTTGAAGTACAACATTTTTGATAATTTTTGGAAAAATTTCGGGTTGTTAGCACGATACAGCCTCTGAAGTGTATACAAGTGACGATTTTTATGATTGGATATTATTCTGGGCCTCTAATAGATGAGCCCTATTGATTTTGAGTTCATTAAAGCCAGTACAATGGGTGGTATGACGCTTGAAGTACCACATTTTTGTTCATTTTTGGAGAAATTTGGGGTTGTTAGCACGATACAGCCTCCGAAGTGTATACAAGTGACGATTTTGATGATTGAATATTATTCAGGGCGTCTAATAGATGAACCCTATTGATTTTGAGCTCACTAAAGCCTGTACAAAGGGTACTATGGTGCTTGAAGTACCACATTTTTGTTCATTTTTGAAGAAATTTGGGGTTGTTAGCACGATACACCCTCCGAAGTGTATAGAAGTGACCAATTTTATGGTAGGATATTGTTCAGGGCGTGTTACATATGTAGAAAAGTTAATTTTTATATTTAAACCGGTTTATTTTATACAGGTTTTATTAATATAAAAAGAAATTGAGAGAATAATCCCAATAGCTCCTTGAAATAACTACATAACTGCACATTGTAATAAAAATTAGGAGACTCTAAGATAGGTTTTAATAAACAAAATTGAACACGGCGACTAAACTAAACATTAAAAAAATACCCAAGGCAACAATTTAAGACTAAGTGGAAAGTAAACTAACTATATACAGGATTCTTCCCGTCTCAGTTAATGAATGTAATCCTCCAGGAATGCAGGAGGTCTTCTTGTTCTAGTAGGCCTACCGTTATCGTAATCCTGCACGGGAGTACTAGTATCCGCTTCGGACATTTGATGGTCCACTAAATGACTAGGAGGTGTTACAGCATTGTCAATACTAGTCCGTGGTTCTTGAAATTGTTAATTCTCAGCAATCGTTTGTAGATCTTGAGCGGCCAGAGGAGAATTTTCTTCTGAAACTTGTAGTGAGTATCATAATCACGAAGTGGGGCTAGATGTCTCAGAGATACGGTAGTTTCTCTTCAATCAGATAAACGTACTTGAGCATATTTAGGATTTACATGAACAACCTCTACTTTTTCAACTATTGGATCATTCTTGCTTTTCCGATTAAAATTTCTCATTAAGATGGGACCAGTACTGTTACCGCCTTAATTGTTCGGTACCAATTTCTCCAAGTTTCCTTGGATGGGACCATGATGACGTATTATTATTTGAAACGATACTGGGCGATAAACAGTTAAGACGTATGCGAACGGCACTCATGCTTTGGTTGGAGAGCTAAGAGTCGTGTGTTTATTTTAGGAAAGTTAATCAACCGGAAAGGTAATTAAAGAGCGCCAGAAATTTTAATTCACAGGAAAAAATTTAAAAACTGCGATAAAAGAGAGAAATTATAAAAAATGAGGTATTTTCGGTAATGTGTCTGTGGAGGTTAGGTAAGTACGCACTAAAATGCGGTTTATTATGTTAACCAGTTTATTAATATGTTTGACCAGCGTCAGTGAACAGAACATCGAAAAATTTACAATTGGAGTACATGCAGAACCGGATACCGTAAAAATATTAATATATACATAAAAACAATAAAACAGATTATCACTCAACACTACACGGCGAGTCATACGGTAATTGTTCGAGAAATAAATAGTCTCCAAGAAACAACAAATATACAAATCAAATATAAATCATGGAAAACAAAAAAAACACGGGTAATATCGGTACTTTTGAACGATACGATATCTTAATAACTACGAAAATCACAACTGATTCGCTCAAGTATTTATCACAGACTCAATCACCGATAGCAGTGAGAACGACACGATAACTAGCGTTGAGACCCTAAGAAAATCACGCTCAAGTATTCTTCGTAGACTGCCTCTCTCTCTGACGAGATTTTTGGGGATAGACATCCATTTTTTTGAAATTTTTTCCAAAAAATAGCGGTAAAATTAGTTCTAAAAGAAGTCATATAACGAACCATATAAAAAAGATTTGAGATCATAAATGCACAAATTACGCTGTTGTCCAGAATTTCGTAAAAAGTATCTTTTTGTCCGAAAACGATATTAAAAACTATTGTTTGCACATCGCACCTTTTTTAGAGGCGATATTAAAACTTTTGTACATTCAATTGTTACTTAGGTGAATTGAAAATCAAGATTGAGGCGTAATAAACCTTTTCGGCGTCCAGAGATATATTGTTCCTAATTTTTTTTAAGTTTATTGGTCATGTGAAACGATATCCTACACAGTTCGAAGAAAATATTGTTACGCCAGGGCCGTACTGGGATAGAAATAATTCGATTTCGTAGGGCGAAATATAGGGAAAATAAAAACGTTACAGTACTTAGCCAAGTTGGAAGAGAGGTTCCGTTCACTGAGCATCTCGAAAGGGTGAACTTTCTTTTTGTGAAGTATAGAGTTAGTGGTTGTGCATAGTAATGATGGGATAGAGTGAAGAGCTTCAGGTAGTATTGTTCTCATTGATTAATCTGAAGATTACGAGACTGAAGAGCCAATCTAATCGTTTTCCATATAGTATCATTATAGCGTTGCACTGCCCATTTCCACGGAGATTGTACGAAGTAGTTCTGCTCGTAGCGACTCCTAGAATTTCTAAAAAGGACTTAATTTCACGGGACATGAAGGAGGAACCTTGATCAGTGTGTTTATAAGAAGGTGTGCCGAACAGAAAGAAGAGTTATTTGAGATGCTTGATAACTTCAGAAGAAGTAGTACTAGAACAAGGAAATGCAAACGGGAATCTGGAGAATTCGTCTACAATCGTAAACATATAAGGTTTTCCGGAATAAGCTGGTAGGGGGCCTTTAAAACCTATATTAAGTCTCTCAAAAGGTATTGTAGATTTGATGAGTCTACTTTGTACTTTATAAAATTTAGGTTTTATTCCATTGCATATGCGGCAAGAACTTGTTATTTTGCGAACTTCTTCAAGTGAAAAAGGCAAATTCTTTGACCTGAGCCAGTGGTACATGGGGGTAATACCAGGATGAATTAGTGATACATGCATTTCAGAGAGCTTAATTAGATTATTTGTGGAATAATTAACTTGACTTAAGGAGTCAGCAGCTCGATTTAAAACACCAGGACGAAAGATAATATCATTTTCAACCTTTCCATACGCCCTGTTGTCAAACATGAAAGATACGCTTCTTTGTTCGGTAATCATCTGAAAATAATTAGGCAATAATAGATGTCTCCATTTGATTCAACGATCGCATAAGCTTCCTTTTCCATAGACGAATGGTTCTTTTCATTATCAGTAAGTCATTTAAAAGAAAGCCACTGGCTTACCAGATTGGGAAAGAGTCGCAGCTATTGCATAATCGGATGCGTCAGTTTCTACAGTCAACATTTTATTCTCATTTATGGACTCAAGAAGATTGAACGATTTTCTTGCTATTTCGAAAAGAGGCAATTCTGAGTGTGTTGAAGGATGCTCTTTTTCTGAAAAACATGGTATCCACTGAGAATAGTGAGATAACAAACCTAATGCCCTACGTAAAGATGGAAAATCAATGGGCTCTGAAAGCTCCATGAGAGGTTCAATACGATCTGGATCAGGTTTAATGGTGCCATTTCCAATAATGTGACCTATAATTTCAATTGTTTTAGTAGAGAATTTTGATTTGGAGTCATTGATTGTAAGCTTGTATTTTGTGCAATTTTGATGAATTTGTTGAAGTTAAAATCATGCTTCTCCTGAGTATTACCACAAATGGTAATGTGATATAAATAAGCAAATCTATCTTTAAGATCCTCTAACTGTATTATGCTATTGATTACTCGTTGAAATCCAGCAACACCATTTGTTACTCTAAAAGGTATTCTAGTATACTGGTAGAGCCATCCACAAGCTTCAAAAGCAGTGAACTGTTTATCAGAAGACTTGATAGAAATGTGATGATAAGCGCTCTGAAAATCAACGGAGCTGAAAAATGTATATTGAGATATACTTTGAATCATTTGATCTATTCTAGGAAGTGAAAATGCATCTAGAAATGTGAATTTATTTACCGTTTGAGGGTAATCAACTTCTTTTTTTATGATTACTGTTGGAACTAATCAAGACTTGCGCTCTCCAAGGAGAACGACTTTCTTCAATAATACCTTTCTGTAAACGATTTCTTATTTCAGATTCCATACATTTTTCATAGGTCTGTGAATATCTTATAGATTTGGCAATCACGAGACATATTTTCGGAAAGACTGGTTTCGGGAACTTTAGCAGCCACTAACTTGGAAATGCAAAGAGAAAATTTATTCCCACGTAACTTCAACTCCAAACACGAGTATTTACTTAAAATATCATGACCTAATATAACATCAGAATATAGATTGTCAAGAATTAATAACTTAACATTATTATGGTTGTGTCCATAGAATTTAAGGTTGACTGAAGACTATCCTAGTATTTTAAAAGTATATGAACAAGAGGCCATAAAAACGAAGCCAGTGAGAGGAAAAGTTTTAATATTTCTCGGTCGAACGATATTAGAACTTATAAATCTTTCTGAACTACCAGTATCCACCAAAGCATCATCATAAACGCCATCGACTAAAATTTTAATTGTAGAATTACATAGACTAGGATGAAAAGCAGCTATAATTGGATTTCCTTTAGCAGATGTAATAGTATCTCTGTTGGACTGTTTGATTTTGGATGACTGACATACGGCAGGGCAAACAGAGTCTTTCGCAGGACATTTAAGTCAAAGATGCCATCTACGTCCACAAAAGAAGCACAGATTAGCGGATTTGAAGCGAGTTAGTATAGCACTTAGTTGAGAGTCCTTAATTTCTTGCATATCATCTGGCGAATGCTTAGACGTAGAAAAATTTAACGAAGGTGGATAAGATAGTTCTCCGTAGGCATTTGAGTGTAGCTGAGCCACTTCTAAAGATTTCGCTTGTTTGAGGGTTTGATGTAAAGTTACTGTTTTATTTTCTAATAGGCATTGTCTTATATGTGGAGATATCAAGCCACGAATAAAATAATCTCGAATATACTCGTTGCGATATTCGTCGACTACTAAGAGAATTTAAAACTTGAGAGTACATACCAATAGTTTCAGCATGCTGCTACTTACGAGTGGCAAGTACGTGCCTAGAGTATGTTTGATTCACTTCTTTAATTTAAATTTTTCCCAGGATATTCAGTGCCTCCTCATAAGAAGAACACTCAGATATGTGTTCGTATACATTGGTATCAATGTAATTGATAAGTGTACTTAATTTTATAGTACTTGCCTCTCTAGTCAAACCATAGTGGACACATTTCTAAATAAAGGAGGAGAAATTGAAGTTAACAGTCAAATCCTCAAAGCTCGCCGTTTGATCTCACCATCTACTCGATTAGTCCTTTCTAACGTATGTCCAACAATTCCTCACAACATCATAGAAGAGAATCTCAGTGATCTAGGATTATCCCTGATGTCACCTATAACATTTCTTCGGACTGGAATTTCACAACCCGAATACAGCCACATATTGAGTTTCCGCAGACAAGTCTTCATACAACCTGCTCCTAACAGCAATAATAGTTCTCCTAATGTAAGAAGAGTGATCATATGTCTGTTAATTGTCACGAGACTGTTACTGAACCTATAGCCGACACTCTACAAGAACAACCAGTAGAAGATATAATTCCTCAAGCTCAAGAAACTCCATTGAATCTTACAGAACTTATAATCAGCCTTATCCAAGAGAAGACAATAATTGAAGATTTATCCCCTCACGGCCAAGAAATCTCCACCTTAATGAGCACCTCCTCGCATAATCGGCCTTATTCAGAGATCAATCCACCGATTCAGAATCCAGCTGAGGAGTTGGAGCCTCCTTTCATCATTCCTATTTCTCAGGCTCAGAAGAAATGGAAGCCTCAAACACAAATCCAGTCCGTTGAATCCCTGGTTTCTCCTGCCAAACAACTCTTTGAGGACAATTCGTCTAATTTTTCGCTGGACTATAGTCAGATTGTTAGTTTTCTGGAGGACTCGTTCGGTTCCCCGGACCCCCTCAGTGTGGCCCGCAGGTATACTGGGAAAGTTCACGCGCTCGTAGCTATACTTACTAAGATATATCCAGCACTCACCGAACTTAGCATTAAGACCAGAATCACAGAATTGAAAAAGAACACAATGAAACAGTTCAACAGAGATCTAGAAACCGGCTCTAACATCTCAGTGTCCGGAAGCGAAAGTGATATATCTCTAGAAACATTCCCAACTCTATACATAATCAGAATCATTCATCTTGTAATGGAATATAAATGGGGTATACCCCCCTCTATAGATGCTACAGATGTTGGTAAATGATGAAAAATCCTCAGTTATACGTCTACAGGAGACCAACTTCACCGAAAATCAAGAAAAGCCCAAAAGATGTGTCTCCTGTTACGAAGAACTGAACGTTAAACACATAATCATCGAGTGTCCCGACTATAGTGAGGAGAGACTAACTTCAGGACTGCACGAAAAACTTAGTGATGCTTTGAACCCGGATAACATCGAGTTGCTACTAAAGGTTTTGGAATTAATTAATATTATAAACCTAATATAAGTAATACTGTACCACCACCGCTAATAACCTTCGTGGTTGATGCGGTTTTTTCTTTGAATAAAAAAAAGAATCTATTTTAAAGATAAGTTTATAGTTGTCTGTGATGATATAACAGTAGTAATACCTAAGAGACAATATTTTTTTTTAAAAGTGGTAAACACAATGAATAAGCCGATAAGAGAAATGGGTCTGGAAATTAACGAAAACAAAGTAAAATATACAAAAATTTGCAAAAGCTGAATGAACACATAACACTAATAATAGAAGCATACACTGTAAAATTTAAATTATATTTAATAAGAATAACAAAAATATGGAAGTAACACGAAGGAAATAAGCAGGATAAAAAGTATATTGTAATACTAAAATATCCATAATAAAGAGTGGCCAGAAACTATGTGCCTAGATTAGATTAGATTTTAACGGGGTTACAATGCACTGAAACCTGAAAAGGTTTATTGTGCCCCTCCTATCAGAGCTATTCTCGCTACTACTACAGCTCGCCTTCCAGTTCCAGGGTTCTAATGAACTCTAGTATTTGGGGCGGCTTCAACGAGTTTAGATCCTCACTCTTACAAGTTTCTTGTCCGAAACATTTCTTGCGTTGGCTTGCGATTGCGAGGCATTCCAGAACTAGGTGATCCGGAGTTTCATCCTCCTACCCACAGAATCTACACTCGTCAATTTCTGCTAGACCTATTCTCATTAGGAGCTTCCTAAGGCGACAGTGTCCTGTAAAAAAGCCCGTGAGGAGATGTAGCTAATTTTTAGTGAGGTCCAAATATTTTTTGGATCTAGCAGTGTTAATGTTCCGCATGAACTTTTTGGAATGTTCCAGCGCGGGAAGGCACCGCTGAGTGCTTCTCTTTCGGTTTCATCTTTCTTATATGAGCATTTTCTTACACCACAGAAAGGCTCCGGGTCAATAAAGGGTGTTTGTGCTCCTTTCCTATGACAATGACATGGGAGCTCAATGCTTTGATAGCTGCTTCACTATCAGAATGGATCGATGTGTCAGATTTCTGATAGTTTCTTTCTAGGTTCATTTCCACGCATCTTCCAATCGCAATTATTTCTGCCTGAAAGACGTTCGGGAAGGAGCCTAAGGATAATGAGTATCTAGTGCCAGGCCCAAATACTCTAGCGCCTGCTCCAGTGGTGGCTTTTGAACCATCCGTATACCATCTAATAGTGTTTTCTTTGAGAGTTTGGGTGGTGTATTCCCTTTCCCAGTCTCTCCTCTTATTTAGCATCGTAGTGAAATTCTTTTCGATACTTACTTTCTTCATCATTTCGTTACTAGGACGATTCGCTGATGAGATGTATTTTGTTAGAGAGGACCAGGCTCTCTGATTCTTAATGCTCTCATTGCCTGAACCTTCTTCAGATATTCCTAGAATTGCCTCTTAGACAGATCTTTCTATCACCAGATGTAAAGGTGTGAGATCTGTAATGATCTCAAGTGCCCTAGTTGGACACGTTCTCATAGCTCCAGTGATGCACACACAGGCAAGCCTTTGAACTTTGCCGAGAGTCTTCCTCGTGCTGTACTGGCTTGCTTTTGTATGCCAAACTATTGCCCCATGCGTAATTACTGGTCTCACAATCATGGCGTACACCCATCGCAGTATTTTTGGGTTATAGCCCCACCTCTTACCAGCTAGATTTCTGCACGCCATCAAAGCTCTTATTGCTTTACTAGCAGTTATTTCAACATGCTTATTCTACAGAAGCCTAGATATTTAAATTCTGATTCCCATTCTATGATTTCCCCGTTTAAGGATATGGGTTTCATGGCTGGAAGAGTTCTTTTCCGGGTAAATGGAATTACTATGGTCTTGTTTGGGTCTAAGGATAATTTCTAATAGATCAATAATTAGAAAATAATGTGGAGCAACCAGCACAGAAGACTTATTAATATGAGGAAAATTGATACATTAAAAGAGAAATACATTGTGAGAATAATAAATGAGAATATTTTGCGATAATAGAGATACAAATAAAGAAATGATAAGAAATTGGAATCAAGATTATAACGATACGTTATTTAAAAGCATCAAATCGTAAACATACTACTTTGTCGGGAATAGGTGGATAAAACACAAAATATGAACCTTAACTTATTGTATCGCTTTCAAAAGAGATATCTTCCGAATAATATGAATAATATATGATGATGATAGATACTTAATTGAAGTGACTATATCTTCTAGTTGAATATTTCTACAGTTCCAGTCACAACAACCAATGGAAGATCCACATTATTGAAGAGGAGTTGGTGGCTCAGTGGATAGGGCCTGGGTTTGATTCCATCCCATCCCATTCCACAATCATTATTTTACTATAAGTTATTTCCAAAGATCTAGGTGTGTGAATCCTCCCTCTACGATTCACATGCCGTTTCAATTGATCTCAGTTTATAGTACTTTCTTTCTTGGTAACAGCAGAAAACAGTAATAAACCTTACACGGAGCACCCAAGGCTAAATAACCCCAGAAGTTGATGCCGATGACATAAACATTCCTTCCTCATTCCATCTCATTCAAATGGAATCTCCGAATTTGAATATTTTCTCTTCTAAATTCTTTTCTCTTTTTTATAACTGTCTTTGACATGAATTACAGATTGTAATTGATTTTATTTCACAGAGAGTCTGTTTGTTAACCATTACACCAAATTTGTGTGTGGTCCTTTCATTAAACACGTAATTTGTCTTTTTTCACAGGTAATGGTCAATGCCGCATAGTAGAATAGTTATACCACATACTAACAACTAATTGTATCTAGTGGGTAGTAAATGGTTTACCACAGAGATGAAGATATGTTACTATCATTGTGACTCGAAGTCGTATACGCTCGCCCGTCCAATTGTAGGTAAATAATCAAACATGGAAATATGTATAATCTTAAAAGCTAATTTGGAAGCGTGTATTTCATGCATTTCACTTTTGTTTCTACTGTCAATTCAATTTTAAAATTGATAAATTCATCAGAAGTTTAGACTAAAAATGACAATCAAGACTATACAAACATCTCTTCAAAACATTTGTTACCAATTCTTTGAATATAAATATAACATCATAAAATACCTAAAACTATATTTTATTTCATTTTATTCAGTTTTTAATTTAAAAGGACAAAATATAGAACGTTTACGCTTAAACCGACCAGCAAGATTATAGAAACGTCCGATTTCATGAAGCAAATCCAATCTTGCCAGTTCCTTAAATATAAATAACCCAGATAAACCGCACGCAGAAGCGACAACTTCAAAAAAGTATGAAAGTGAACTTTTTCGACATTCTGTCTATAATTTAAACTTAAAATAACTATTTATGAAACAAGTTGTGAAATGAATGTGTTTTAAGCACGGGACGCAAAATTGTCCAACAAGGCGAACGCCGAGTTGGACAATGCATCGAGTGCTTAAAACACTCTTTTCGCAACGAATTTCATACAAGATTTTTTGTGAAAGCTGAGACTTGAGATATGTTTTCAAGCTTTTATTTGTGCTTCTAAACATTTTTAAAAGTGGGCTGTTGATCTGTTTCTAAGGCATTGTATTGTTTAATATCAAGGTTCTGTCAGGTTCACACGTCGTGCATCGCCATATTTCCTACAAAGTTTTGTGAAAAAATCGCCAAAAATGAGTTATGATGACGAATCCTTGGACATTAAACAAGCGGCTGGAGCACTATCCACGTTAGTGCCCTAAAAATCGAAAAACTTATACGAGACCACCTCCAACAACTTTGAAACCTGGGTCAAAGAAAAACATGTTAATAATTTTAAAGAAAATGTATTACTACCTTATTTCCAGAAGTTATTCGCTACCTTAGGCCGTCAACTTTGTGGAGTAAATATTCGATGCTTCGCACCATGATTTACCTGAACAAAATCGTAGATATTATAGGAAATTCTCAAATCTTTTCCGTATCTGTAGCCCTGAACAATATTCTATCATAAAATTGTCACTTGTTTATACTTCAGGGGATGTATCGTGCTAACAAACCGAAATTTCTCCAAAAATAACCAAAAATATAGTATATCTGGATTTATAGGACCCGCTGTACTCGTTCCAGTCAGCTGAAAATCAGTAGGGTACATATGTGTCTTGAACAATGATCAATCATAAAATTCGTCACTTTTATACACTCTGGAGGCTGTATCGTGCTAACAAACTGAAAATTCTCCAAAAATGACAAAAATTTGGTACTTCAAGTAACATAGCACCCGTTGAACTGGCGTTAGTGAGCTAAATATCAATAGGGTTCATCTTTGAGACGCTCTGAATAATATCCAATCATAAAATTGGTTACTTGTATATACTCCGTGGACTGTATCGTGCTAAGAAACTGAAATTTCCCCAAAAATGACAAAAATATCGTACTTATAGTACTGTAGCACCTGTTGTATTAGTTCTGGTGAGCTTAAAATCAATAGGGTTCATCAGTGAGATGTCCTGAATAATATTAAATTATAAAATTGGTGACTTGTTGAACTCCGAAGGCTGTATCGTGCTAACAAACTGAAATTTCTCAAAAAATGACAAAATGTCGTACTTCAAGTACCATAGCACCCGTTGTACTGGCTCTGGTGAGCTGAATATCAATAGGGTTCATCTGTGTGATGTTCTGAATAATATTCAATCATAAAATTGGTGACTTGTTGAACTTCAGAGGCTGTATCGTGCTAACAAACTGAAATTTCTCAAAAAATTACCCAAAAGTCGTACTTTAAGTAACATAGCACCCGTTGTACTGGCTCTGGTGAGCTGAAAATCAATAGGTTTCATCTGTGACATGTCCTTAACAATATGCAATCATAAAATTGGTGACTTATTGCACTCCGGAGGCTGTATCGTGCTAACAAGACATGTAACGAAAAGTGGCCGACGACGACGACATACACACAGGATTTTTTTACTAAAAACCGTTTTTTCGTGTTGTTGTTGATGGAAAACGTAAAAATAACTCAAAAAAAATTCAAAATTCCACTATTTTTTGGGGTAAACCAATACTTTCCTAGAACTGTCTGTGGATATGGTGTACACACTAGATGTAAATTGAGTGAATAAAACCACGAATACTCAGTGTGTATTTGTTTATTAATTTCCAGCTAAGCGCTTTCGGCTATTAAGCCATTATCAAAGCTGTCGGCATTTAAAAAGTAGGTGTCAAAACCATCAAGTTGATTAAGAACAATGTTTAAAGTTGAATCATTGTTATGATTAAGTCATTGGAATAAAAACATCAAAATAACCTTATTGGAAGGGTGTAAAATTATAATTTACATGATGTAAATTCATTCAAAATTAAAAAACTGAAAGAAAACATCTGTTTTCATTCAGTTTTTCAATTGCGTGTGTCTTTTTAGAAAGAAAGTGAAAGTTCCAGAATTCTAAATTACATTTAGAATTGTACGAGTTTTTCCTATTCCTAGTTGGTGAGTCAACTCCAGTTATTATTATTTTGCAAATGATCAGGCCTTTAAACAAATTTTTAAATTAGATGCATGTAAAATTACAAGAAAGAATAATTTCAATTCATATGAAATACTGAATACGTAGAAAAGAAGCTGAACTATTCGAATAATTATTACAAAACAGGACGGTGATCGTGGTATTTGACATTTTAATTGAAAAATTTATAAACGTTGCAATTAGATATTAGGTGTGTTTTTAGTTTGTAGGTAGTCTTTTTAGTGTTAATCTCTCTGTTAAAAAATACGATTTTGTTATTGGATATAAAAACTAGAATTTGAATTCTGAAATTTAATTATAATATCTAAATTTGAACCTTAACTTACTGTGGTACTTTTTTTCAGCATTACATTCTTTAATAAGAATACACTGTATATATGAATATATAATTACATTTTGCAGAAAAAACCAAATAAGACATTGGTTCACAATGAAAATATACAATTTAAAAACTAATAAAAAAATTATTAAACTTGAAGGTGGGACTTTGTGTCATCTTGTTCATAGAAGAGAACATATGCTTCTCCACTGACTAAAGATTTCCACTATATTAATGGTACCCTTGAATCGTTATATTCGTGCCACTGTCCCGTGTAG
Source organism: Galeruca laticollis (assembly GCA_963921935.1). NCBI lineage: Eukaryota > Metazoa > Arthropoda > Insecta > Coleoptera > Chrysomelidae > Galeruca > Galeruca laticollis. The sequence continues at coordinate 56,556,270 of OY998181.1, forward strand.
GGATGTCGGCAATATGCTGTGTAGTGACCATTATAAGTGGTTCCACAGTGATTTGATATGGCGTAGAGGTTGTACATACAAGATGCCACATTATCAGCCGCGTAATGGCTCATATCAAGCCCTTCTATTGGAAAACCTATTGCAACATTAAGATTTACACTAAATTTTTCTGTTTGCGAAAAGCGCTTCAGGTGAATAACCAATATTTTCGGAAATTTATGAATTGAGAATGATTTAGTGCATCGTCTTCGTTCCTTACATTTCGAACATGTTGGTTTCTCATCACCGTCGAGTGTTTCTTCTCTTGTAAACGAATCTAAACATTGTGAAAGTCGTAATTGATCTGTTCTTTGGGGTATCGAAAGGGATAAATCCCAAAAGGGATCGTAGGTAACTGAACAGTGACCACAGTGTGTGCACTTGATTGTTGATTTCAATTGACCGACAAAGTTATCCACAATCTCGGAGTTGTCCATTCTCGGATATCTCAACCAAGATTCTTGTGCTCTCTCAATATCACTAAGTTTGTCATCAATTTCTGTTAATATGGGCTTTGATTTTTCATATACCTTGTTGACATCTTCGTGAAGTCCTGCTAATAGGTAACGAAGAAACTCCTGTGCATCATGTTTAGTGTATTCCATGAACCTTGAAGTAAATCGCTGAATCTGACTTTTCAATGATTAACCACTCTGTCTGAACCGTCTTCAGACCAAAGCTCTTGAATAACTTCAGCAAATGCTTTAATTAGTGCTCCTTTCATGCTAGATATGTTTATGTTAATATCTCTTATGTATGCGTCTTTCTTTAGATATTCTAATAGCCACCTTGTGTGATAGGCATTGGATAATACTATTCATGAAACATGTGTTACCAATATTTTTGAGGCATTTGAGACTCAAAGATTCTTGGGGAATACCCTTTATGGATCTGATTGTGGAGATATTGTTAAGAGCTCTTTCGTAACTACTAACATTGTACGAATAATCTCGAATTGTATTATTGTCTTTCTCATTTGATCGGCGTGATAAGGAATTTGAATTGATGTTGTTTGCTATTGAATTGGATGGAGATATTGCGGTTTTGGAAAGTTTGGTTGTTGTCGACAGATCATTGGTCTGGTTCACTTTGTTAATATATTCCTTGTTATATACATCATTTTTAGACGTGTCCTTTTGTTGTTGTTGAGTTTCATCCCCTTTCTGAAAATATTTAATCGAAAATGAAATGTATGAAAAGAAGTTGTTAACTCTAACTCTGACTATGTGAAGTTTCAACAATTTTGGTTCGTTTTTAAATATCAAAAATAGATGTATTATCGAGACGCGATATACGTGCTACTACTACTCCACACTCAAAAGATACATATACAGATATAATGGAATACGTTTGCGAAAGATCTTCAAGAAGGGCTTTAATGTTTGTGGTAAAGCTATAGGCCACTTTTAGAGAATCACTATTACCGAAGTAGTTTTCTAGAAAAGCTATCATTTGTAGGGATGATATTGAAAATTTTTTTAGATCAAATCGGATCAATTTTTCAATGTTGGATAGAGAGGAGGAGCTAAGTCTGCAGACGTTTTGGTCGTCAGTTTGGATCTCTTTTTTGAAGTTGATATCGGAGTTACGAAAGAGGTAGTATGGGAAGTGTATTTTCAATAAGGAAAGTTGAAGGACAAGCAGTAGCTCGTATAGGAGCAGATTCAAGACTGGTAACCGTGGAGCGCGCTCTTTTAATACCAGAGCAAGTTTTGAAGTTAGGTAATATTATAGGCTGTTCTGTAAATGAAGGTGTATTATTTGAAGAAGGGGAAGGTTAGGAGGAGCAATATTAGAAGGGGAATTTTCAGGTTCTTGACTAATGATGGTAGGTTGAGGAGTATTGCAATAATGACCAATCCCAGGACTTCATGAACAAAGAAGGATCAAGAAGGAAGGAGTACTGAGCCCAGCGTTATTTTTAATGATAATGTGTAATTTTTTAAAAGAAGTAAAAACAAAAGTTGGACAATTACAAATAAGATATAGTAATATCAAAGTCGTACGTATCTCTAAATTTGTTTTTGCCGACGATTTAGTACTGTTCTCTAGAAACGAAAAGGAGTTGAAAAATAATTTAATAATATGGAGGCAGTTAATAAAACTAAGAAACGTATTTATAAATCTGGAGAAGACAAAAATAATGGTAGAGTGTCAAGAAGAAGAAAACCTTAGTATCGAAATACAGTTAAGAGTCTCAAATATATAGTCGTGGACAGTAAAGAGGTAGCACTGGTTTTGGCTCATTTCTTATGTAAAATAACATGGAAAATCGCCAAGGTCCATCGTGGTAACTTTTGACTCAATTCGATCTGTGCATGCGTCAATCATGAGGCAGCCGTCTTGTGCGCATCCACCTTGCTGATGACGTCACCCCTTCTCAGTCAGTTGATAGTGTGTATAATGGCAAGTCAAAATGAAAAACAATTATATAAACAAACATTTTATTGTACAATATAAAATTGAAAAATATAATAAATCAAAATAATAACTAATATATCAATAATTATTATTCTCATAATATATAAATTTTAGGAAGATAGAATATTCAAAGGACTGGCATCGGCATCCATATAAGCATCAATAGAATAGTGGCCCCATGGTAAGGTTTCATCGGAACCAGGAACAATAAATCGTTTGTCATCTTCATATAGGTAAGAAAACCACATTACTTTACTTCCAACGAACCAGTTTCCACGACCCCCACTCCTTCTCTCAACCGAGAAAAGTATCTTGTTCCATCCTAAGAAGCAAACCCAACGAAAACAGAAACACAACACTATTTTCAATATCGTTTTTATTTACAATAAAAGCATGGTAACTATAATATAAACAAATACAAATATTACACACAAAATACAACTATTTCCCTATTTCTATTAGGCGTATGTTCAACTTTATCTATTTTTATCTTAATTCTATAACTCAGGTCCATTTCTGCAAATTCTCTTTCCAACCAGTAGTTTGAGAAATAGAAGATTTCCGAATTCTCAAACTTTAATATATAACGAAGTCTCTCTGTGTGTTTAACTTCGTTTAAAGCGGTAATTACCATTACTGTTCCTTCGGCAATTTCTTCTAAGAGCCTGGCAAAGCCTTAATTTAATACGTTCTTTTATCTTCTACATAGTAATGTTTTTAATTTGGGTCATATTTTCTTGGGTAGAAAGAATATTCTTCAATACCTCCGTAGAAAATTTTAAATGTGTTGCCTTAGTAAGGCGAAATACCATTTGTAGTAAATGTTACGAAGTTTCTTCTGTAGGCAAACATTATTTCCATATCATTATTATAAAATATTGTAATATAACCATCTGCAATAAGAGCATCTCTATTGCTGTAAACACTTAAGAATATATTTTTATAGTAACCCTTTAAGAAGTAAACATTTTTTATGCCATCCTTTTCCGCTAATACACCAACATAAGTATATTTGTTTTTATTGTTTATGGTAAACGGTGACACCTTATACACACCTGCTGGGTCTAGGTTTGCCCAATGGCTATAAACATAGTTTTCTAATCTCTCCGTCAATTGTGTTATCTTATCTTCTTTCTCCAGTAGACTTCTATATTCTTCCTTTATTGCAGTTGTTTTTTCGAGAAAATCCAGCGTTCGCCTCTTGGTATCTAGCACATCCATTTCGTGTTTTCGTTCCTTGTCGATGTAATGTTGCGACAGAGGGTCGATTTCTTTAATCTTATGAGGAGAAAGTTCGTTTGTTTTATTAGCTCTCTTCCTTAAAATACGTGCAACCAAATTATCAGTAGAGATTTGTCCAGCGTCCTGTATGTCAATATCCTCCGGTATAGTAGAAAATGGGGTGCTGGACCTAGAAAAGTAAGTCTCTCCAGCTTTAATGTAACATTTTTGTATAATTCGAACCTTGTCCCTGTTCTCCTTTTTTTCTACAACTTCTATATGGTTAACAGGGAGGAAATTAAAGCTGCATGCCGAGAGAATGTAATTTATAACCTTCTTCCTTGCGCCGGATTCTTTTGGTAAATTTATTTGTAATCCTGTCAACTTTCTTATATTGCTTTTATTACAATAAACATATTGCAGTATATTGTTAAACACAAGACAACAGCTGTTCTCTAGACTAACCGTCAACTTTGTCCACATTTTTGCAATCGATACAAACTATATCGGAGAATTTTGGAAGTACAACTTACTATCTTCTAGCAGAGTTATGCAATCTTCTAGAGGACTGTAGCCTTCTCCATGGGAATTTCCAATATAGTAGTTATATATCGTAGCTTCCATTCTGGTACTACTATGCTTCTTGGCAAATGCATAAGAAAGAAAGTTTCTTTTAATCTCGCATCTGGACAGTTGACGAAATCTATAATATGCTTTCCAATGCTCTTCTTAACTCCAGGACTGGTTATTTCACAAATAAATGTGTTGTATATTTTGACCCTTGCGTTAGATGTAAGCCACATAAGGCAATCTATACCAACAATTTTATCATTATTTACAATAACGTTGCACCTTTTCTTGTACTTTCATTGAATGCAAAAGTTAGTTACTGGTTAAATAATTAATCCTTTCCTCTTCATTAAAGACTCCTGCAAAATCCTTCCGGAGTTGTTCCAATGAATTTGGTATTTCTTTAAGTAGCCTGTCGAGTTTAACGTCCGCCAATTCTACTTTGTATGGAATGCAAAAAGGTTCTTTATGATTATTTTTAATAGTTTCCAAATCTTCTCCGACTACTTCTCTCGTTCCAATGGCAAAGGGGTTGTTACTTAGTAAGAGGAAAGGCAGCTTAGCTTCAACACCTTGTTTTGCAGAAACCAATGCGCCAAACTTTCCAAGTATATAACTATTAAAAGAACCACATATTTATTTTTTAACAAGTTTAGAATTTCCATCGCAGTCCTCTTAGCAGCATACCTTTACAAGCATTATGTTGTTACAAAATGGTTCTGTAATTGGTATAAATCCATCTTCCTGCGGGTGTTCACCTTCCGTGTATATAATACTTCCAATATCTATAACCAGATTATTACCTTCCAAATTTTCCAACAGGAGCCACAATCCAAATCTCTCATCGGTCGTCTTAAAGCTGGGAAACACTAAATATTTTGGAGCTTGCCATCTTACAAGTTCCAACGATCGTCGAATACTAAAGCCTTAAAATTCGACCTCCTATATTCATACCATCGTAGAAAGGTGTGGGGAGAAAGGATGGGGGTCGTGGAAACTGCTTCGTTGAAAGGAAAGTAATGTGGTTTTCTTACCTATATGAATATTGTATCTTCCTAAAATTTATATATTATGAGAATAAAAATTATTGATATATTAGTTAAATTGACTGTCTCGACCCTTACTTCGTGGAATATGATGATATTGATTTATCGAAACAATTGTCAATTTTTTAGAATTTTCAATAACTTGTATTATATTGTGGAATTAACTAGAGACCTTGAGTTTCATTTAAAAACACTGATATATTAGTTATTATTTTGATTTACTACACTTTCCAATTTCATATTGTACCAGAAAACGTTTATTTATATAACTGTTTTTTATTTTGGCTCTCCATTATACACACTATCAACTGCGTGAGAAGGGGTGACGTCATCAGCAAGGTGGATGCGCACAAGACGGCTGCCTCATGATTGACGTATGCGCAGATCGAATTGAGTCAAAAATTACCACGATGAACCTTGGCGATTTCCCATGTTATTTTACATAAGGAATGAGCCGGAACCAGTGCTGCCCCTTTACTGTGGACATACAGAACAATGGAAAGCAAGAGGCAGGGGTGAACGAAAGAATAGGTTGGGTTACAAATACACTTATAGCAAAATACAAGCAACTGAAATGAAGTACTTACGCAGAGTCAGAAGTGTCACCAGAAAAGATCGAATACGAAATGAAGCAATAAGAGAAGACTTAAACATAGATCCTATAGTAAAAAGAATTCAGAAAAAATAACTTAGATGATATGTATATCTCTGTAGAATTAAGAACATTAGACCGGCAAAGCTAGAGAAGTGCGTAAGAGGAAAAGAAGGCGCTCAAAGAAATCATGGGATAACACAGTAGCTGAAATATTTCGAGAAAAAGGAATAACATGGACAGAGACTGCGGAAAAAGCTAAAAATAAAAAAAAATGGAGGAGTTTTATTCACGAATAAAAGACATACCCGACACCCACAGCGGGTACACACGGGTATATGCCATCCCCACCTAAAAATTTTGTAAGCCAGCTGATTGTCTCCTTTCTATGGTTAGTAGCTCTTTGTAAATACTTTATAACATGAAACTATTTTTTATTTCATGTTGTTCAGTTGTTTATTTGATTTTGAATTTGAATTTACCAAACAAGAAGATAGAAACGTCATATTTTACGTACCAAATCCATTGTTACCAAATATAAATAGTACCTTATCATATAAAGCTGTATAAATTTGTAACATATATAAAACTGTTGTATTTCTAAAAATGGTATAAAATTATTAGTTTTCCTTATTTGGAACGCCTCTGATTTATCAGACTATACCCAACAATTATATACTCACTGTTCCGGAAACCTGGTTGTTTACATATATTGCATATGTTGCCGTTTTGAAAGATTCTCATGAAATTGCACTACACAATGGCCAGAGAGAGAGATAGAGGTATTAGCGTAAGTTTACAGTTTATGGAAATAGAATTATAATATAATCAATTTGATACAGTCAAACCGACTGTTTTGTTTTAGAGCTACTAGTTCCACTCCACCTGTTTATTATTGAAATTGTTTATAAAATTATTGTTTTGTATCGATATTTAATAAATCGGATTACGAAAAATGGCATATTTGAAAAAGATATTAAACCGAATTCGAAAATATAATACTATTTGGAAATTTAAAATCATTGTTGCATTTTGGTTAAAATAAAAATGTGTATTTAATTTATAATATTGAGCTCATAGGAGATATGAATGAACAAAATTTTAATATTAAATGAGGGAATATAATAAGGGTTACTATTGATTTTATCGATGAAAGTTGTATAAATATAACTAATTTTGTGTAAACAACCATAAAAATCCACTCCACTAATAAACTGTCTTCTTAAGTGATAATTGTAAAGATCGGCAGATATAGTTTTCCTGGTTTTCTATATCATTGCACAGTTATACTGATCTTAATTGGAAAAATGATATCCAGGATATCACCATAGGGCTAATAATATCTAATATTCAATATTTGTACTATCACATATTCTTCTTTTTTCTATTAACATATATTAAGTCAATCATCAGTTAGGTCACTTCTTCGTCTAGCCAAAAATAACTACGAAACATCAGGTAGGCATCAAATGAAATGTAACTTCTGTCATTCTGACGATGATATTGATTTATCGAAACAATTGTCAATTTTTTAGAATTTTCAACAGTTTTTATTATATTGTGGTATTAACAAGAAACCGTGAGTTTCATTTAAAACCCTAATATGAGTAGATTTCACGAAGTAAGGGTCGAGACAGTTAACTATTTATTTTGGTTATGAACAGGATTATTAAAAATGGAAGAAGAAAGGAAGACAACTGGATGCAATAATAAAATGCAGAAATTAGTAATTTAGTGAATATATAGGTTGAAAGTATGAAAATGGAAATAAACAAAACAAGACGAGAGATACAATAATAAACGAAAGAAATAAAGGTGACCTAAAAAGTAAAGGAATCAAATAGAAAGAAAATATTCTAGAAAGAGTATCGGCATATGTATATCTATCGGAGAAGATGGGAAAATAGATGCAGAATCAACAAATAAATCCAATAAATCATCAAGATTATACAATATAATGCATAAAAGGATCCTAGGCAACAAACAGATTATTTTTATTTTTTTTTATTTTTATGTTTGTTCTCACAGCGATAGTCGGCCTCAGCGGCAAGACTTTCGTTGGGTATACTTATTCCAGGAAAGATCTCAAGATGTTTGTCGCATCTAAGACTACAGATTTTTGCACCGTTCGATATGCTGACTCAGGAATACCAATGTTTTTGAGGGAACTACTTAGTTTCTTCGGAATTAGTCCCATACAAGACAAAAAGATTGGAATGATTTTAACTTCCTCAAGGTTCCACATTTCTTTTATTTCGGTTTTTAGCTCAGCATATTTGTTTAATTTTTCATTGTACTTATCTTCTATGTTGGATTTATTTGGGACCGATATGTCAATTATCAGAGCTTCCTTGGATTGTTTCTTAATAACTGTGATATCGGGTCTGTTGTGTCTTTTCTATAAATGGCGGAGGTTTGTACTTATAGTATGGCTCGTTATTTTGAGGATTAATATCAAATTTTTTCATTATTTCCAAATAAACTATCGTAGCAACACTGTTGTGTCTGTCCAGCTATTTAGTTTTAGCTAGATTCTCACAGCTAGATATAATGTGTTCTACGGTTTCTTTATTTTTGTTGCACTTTCTGCATCTATCTGTTGGTATTTCATCCTTGAGAATGTATTTTTGATAATTTTTTTATCACCTGGTCTTGTATACCAATCATAAAACCTTCAGTTTCTGGAAAAAGTGTTCCAGTTTTAAGCCACTCAACGGATTTAATTTCATCTACTGTAGTTTTCTACAGGTCATTAATAAATCTTCCGTGTAATTCTTTTGAACGCCAGTTTTCAACTTTCTCATCGTCGGTTTTGGTATTGAATGGTTTAAAATTTTGTACCCTCAAGTTTAGTGGTGTGTATCCTATGTCTGCTCTCACCACAGCTTGATGAATTCATTATTTTGGTGATGCAAAAAGCTTCTTAAGTTTGCAATTTGCTGAGAGCAGGCTTCCACGATATCTCTTATTCCTCTGCCTTCCTTTCCTCTAGGTAGAGTTATTCTTTCCACGGACGTCTTTGGATGGTGCTTTCTGTATTTTGTGAACTCTGTTCTGATCTTTCTGTTTAATGCTTCCAAGTCCGTTTGAGTCCATTTAACTATTCCGAAGGAGTACTGAAGAGCGGATATGACATATGTATTTATGGCGGTGGTAAGATTTCTTGAGTCAAGCTTGCTTTTTAATATGTTATTAAGGCGTCTTTCAAATTCTTTGATTACAGTGACTTTTATTCCTTTGTATTCTATTTTATGAGTCTGCAGGATTCCTAGGTATTTGTATGGAAGATTGGTCATCGCTTCGATCAATTTTCCTGGATTCCTTTTTCGACAGATACAGTTTTACATTTTTCCATGCCAAACAACATTCTTATGTCTGTGCTCCACTGATGTATAAGCTTTAGTTTTACCTCTAGATGGTTTTTACATGCGGCGTATATTTTTAGATCATCCATGAAAAATAAATGGCTAATGGTTTTCGGGTTTTTATTTGTATTGATAGTAGCTCCATATCCGGTGTGAGTTAAGCCGCGTGATAGAGGGTTCAAACATAGACAGAACCACAAAGCTGAAAGAGAGTCTCCGTGGAAAATTCCTCTGTTGATGTTTATAAAGTCAGTTTCTACCTCTACTTCACTTAGGTTAATTCTTAGTTTCGGTTTCCATTTACCCATAATATTTTTCAAAAACTCTACCATCACAGGATGTACGTTGTATATTTCCAGGGTTTTTATTAACCAACTTTGGGGCACTGAGTCGAAAGCTTTTTGGTAGTCTATATAAGCCATGTACAAGTTCCTCTTTTTGTTTCTTATTTGTTCTAGTATTACATTGTCGATTGTAATTTGTTCCTTACAACCCATGTATTTTCTTTCACACCCTTTCTGCTCCTCAGTGAGAATGTTGTTTGTTTCTAAATATGTGTACAGTTTCTCACATATTGCTGCCGTAAAGATTTTGTACAATGTGGGGAGGCATATGATCGGTCTATATTGTGACGGATCTTGGATTCTATCAGATTTTGGAAGAAGATAAGTAATGCCGTTTGTAAGGAATTCTGGTAGTTTTTCTGGTTTTCTGAAAGCAATATTGAATTGATTGGCCAGGTGATGATGATCATCCGTAAGTTTTTTGAACCAGAAATTTTGGATACCATCGTTCCCTGGTGCTTTCCAGTTCCAAATTCTTTATTACCTTTTTCAAATATTCTTCCGTGAATGTTATTTCTTCCATGTGTAGATGATTGTTGTTCTGTATTTCTGCCTTGATCCAAGGTGTATTTTCCTTGTGACTGGTTCCATCGGACCATATACTTTCCCAAAATGTTTGCAAATCTTCTTTTTTTGGTGGTCCCCCTTTTATATTGTGGTGTTTATTAAGTGATCTGTGGAAGCCTTTCTGGTTTTTTAAGAAGAAGTTGTTTTGTATTTTTCGTTGGTAGCTTTCCTTGTATCTTCTTAGTCTTTTGGATGTAACAGCAAGTTTTTGTTTTAAGGTGTCCAAGGAGTCATCAATAATTGTTTTAGTTTCATTAATTAATCTACCCTCTAGCTTTTGTTTGACTTCGACTGGGATTCTATTTAGCAGCTTATTTGCCATTCGATAATTGTTGCAGTCTACCAATATTTTTTCTTAAATCTGTAATTTTCCTGCACAGTCTTTGCTCCCATTTTGGTTAATGTGGTTTACGTGCCTTGAGTGGTTCTAGTATTTTCTGTTTATTGGTTTTGATCGTTGCTAGAGCTGCACAATAAAGATGTAGTTGTATTTCTCTCAGGTCCATATCTGCATCTAGCTGTTTTTGTAAATTTTGGTTAGCAGTTTCTAAGACAGAACGTGTGTATGGAGTATGAAAAAGTGTTGGCAGCTTCGGTCGTTTAGCAGGATCAGATCCTCTAAATTCGGTGAGATCTTGTTGGTAGCTTTCTTCCCGTATTATTTGATGGTTTATTGAAGAGTACCTATGATTCAACCGGTCCTCTAGTTTCTTCTTCCTGGATCTCCGGGTTCTCATTTATAGGCTGTTGATTGAGGTCCCTATCCACCTCTGCCCTTATTTGTTCGATTGCAGGTGTAGGTATCAGGTTGTTCCTAAATATAGCTCTACGTTGGTCTGCTATTCGTTGTTCTGAGAGGTGATTTAGGTGTGGCATTTTCTCAATGAAACGATTCCGTAGTCTCATGCGGTATATCGTCATATCAGTCTCTAGTGAAGTGACTGTGAAATACGAACGTATTACTCGTTTGTTAGCTTCATTGTCCCATTTCATACGTCGTCTTTCTCGTTGTGCCTGATTTGGTTCAGTGGGTGTGACAGGATGTCGCACAACACGTTTCTCAGGCGCCGTTGGTTATTATCATTATTATTATTATCATTATTATTATTATTATTATTATTATTATTATTATTATTTCTATATTATTTTCCTCTCGCCTTACTATTTGGCGGTAAAATGGGTGAATACAGTTCTCCACTAGAGATCAAAGTCATTCACCCTAGCACCTTTCTTATTATGTGAGCAGTTCCCATGAGTGCAATTTTTTGCACTTCATACATAGATGGTTTACCTGGGATCATCTCTAAGTATGTTTTCAAACTATCCCGCATCATCCCCAATGCTCCTACAATATCGGGTACCACTTTAGTTTTTGTATTCCACATCCGACTTATCTCGATTTCTAGATCTTTATACTTGCTTATTTTTTCGTTTTATTATTATTATTTTATTATTATTATTATTATCATTATTATCATTATTTTTATTACACAGTCATTACGAGCCAAAGCAAAGCTTATACAGCTCAATTACAAAATCAAATTACATAGGTACTAATAGGTTAGCAGAACTAATTTTACAAACTTAGCTTAAAATAAATTGAGATTCAAAAATATAGTAGCACTATAGAATTTTAAAACACTAATCAAGTACAACATCAGATCAAGAACACCTGTCCAGCCCATTCTTGAAGCTATTGAGAGAAGGAGCTGATACGATGTCACTACTTAAATTGTTCCATTTATCGAATACTCTATTTACTAAAAAGTTTTGCCTAACACTAGATCTAAAAGACTCTTTTTTCAATTTACAATTGTGACCTCTCAACCTGTTATCTTCATTCAATTTAAAAAAATGTCCCAAAAGTCATCTCTTAGAATCCTAAACATTGTAATGATATCACCCCTCTCTCTTCTCTCAGATAGAGATGTCAGCCCGAGCCTGCTTAGTCTGGTTTCATAGTTTAAGTGAGAAAAATTTAGTGGCAATTTTGTAGCTCTACGTTGAACTCCCTCTATAAGGTTTATATCACGTCTGAAGTGCGGAGACCAAACGGAGATAGAAAATTCTAAGTGAGCTCGGACGTAACTTTTGTATAGCCTCAAGAACAAGCCTGGACTCATTCTTGGAAATGCCTTAGATATCAAGTACAGAGCTGAGTTTGCCCTGTTAACCGATTTTGCAGTGCGAGGACCAACCCAGACTTGTATTAGTTATGACACCCAAATCACTAACTTCCGGAACTGATTTTATAGGCTCTGATTCAAGATAATATGTGACACATGGATTGCACTGCAAAACAGAACACTTGTTAAAGTTTACTGGTATACTCCACTCTTTGCACCATTTTAATAATTCATCCAGGTCGTGTTGAATAGAGTTTTGAATATCAGGACAGTGGTAAAACTTCATGTCACCGGCAAACGATTTGTTTTTGCATTTAAACTTAGCAGTTAAGTCAGAAGTGTATACCAGGAAAAGGATAGGAACCAAAATGGAACTTTGAGGTACCCCACTGCGCACGTCAAGGGAATTACCTAAGTTATCCTCATATTATACCTAATACCTTATACATAATAAAAAAATTTTCCAGCCAAGCCAACAGCTCACCACGCACTCCGAAATGTTCCAATTTCGCTAGTAGCTTTTTAATGGATACCTTATCGAAGGCTCGAGAAAAATCTATGTATACCACATTCACAGGTTCGTAGTGATTTAAATATAATGTCCAGTCGTTAAGAGCAGTTAGAAGATTACTGGTTACTGATCGATTAGGTAGAAAACTGGGAATCTGGAATGATTTTATTGTCTAACAAAAATGGAACAAGTTCGTTAACGATTAATCTCTCCATAATTTTAACTGAGGTTGGTGGAACCGTTATAGGCCGATAATTCGTCGAAAACATTTTATTTCCATTTTTATAGATAGGCGTAACTATTCCTGATTTCCATGAGGCAGAAATGGAATTTTCTTTTAGTGATCTGGACATAAGGTTGGATAGTGGAACTGCTAGACTGTCTGCGCAATTTTTATAAACTGTAGGGGATATTTTCTTAATTCCAGGTGAAGCTGCGATTTTCAGATTCTTTAATACTTCTTTAACTGTTTCCACTGTGATATTAACCGTATTTAGTGAGTTCATATTTTTAGTAGCTAGTGGCATTACAGGAGCTGTTAAATCAGAGTCTATTGTAAATGCATTTGCAAAAGTTTCTGCAAAAATTTCGCATACTTCTTCCTTGGTGCAAATGTCTCCGTTTGGTTTTTCTAATATTGGTACACCAGTTTTAGAGGAGAACTTGGATCTAACATATTTATAAAAAGCTTTTGGACCTCTTGCGGTTATTCGATTCTCGTAATTGCTTCGTGCTAATCTCAACTCCTGTGTGAGTCTATTTGAATACTGCCTGTGCAAGCGAACGTTTTCTTCGGATGGATTTTTCCTAACTCTTGTCCACAAGCATTGCTTTTCTTTACTCATTTCGATTAAGTGATTATCAATCCATGGACGTCTAGTGTTAGTTTTCACTGTATAAGTTTGGGAACATTCTTCTATCTCCTTATATATAATTTCTTTATATTTTTCCAACACAAATTCACAGGTGTGACCATCTAGTACCGGCCAATCTGTTTGATTGAAATAGTTATTTAATTTTTGATAATCGGTTTTAGCGAAGGATTTTTTTATTTTGTCACTGATGTTACTAGATATATTCAGCTGGACTTTAGTATGAAGAACAACATGATGTGAGATACCAATTGGTGGCAGATAGAAAATGTCGGAAATCAGCTCCTCTTCATTAGAGATTACAAGGTCTAATACTGAAGGTTTATTACCTTGACGGAACCTTGTCGGCTCATTTATAAATTGTTTCAGATTAGTTTGAAAAAATAAGTTATAAAAAGGGACACTAGGATTATTGCCATCAAGATGTGAAAGAATAGGCCATAGCAAATCTTTAAAATTGAAATCGCCAAGAATGATTTTCTTTATTTTTACTACATTCTTCGATATACTCACTGATGGAGATTGTAAGATCATGTGACAAAAAAGGTCTATATATAATAAATATATGCGGAATGACTGAGTTAGGAAAGACAATTTTAAACAAAAGAGATTCGATTCCCGATATATTTTGAAACAAAGATAATAATTCATAATGTAATAACTATTCCTACAATAATATATGCAACTGAGAATTGGGTAATTCAGAAAAAGCACGAAACCAAAATAGAAGCAATTGAAATGAAACATTGGAGAAAAATAGGAGGAAAGACGAAATGGGACAGAATCAGAAACGAACATATAAGGGGGATGAGGGGACTGACATCAATAATTGATAAAATAAAATAAAAACAGTTGAATTATACAGGATGAAGCACCACATACGGCACGGAATCTGGTGACCAAACCATAACAATATAAAAACATTTTTGATATGCATATACTTAGGTCAATAAGAGCTACATTTGAAAAATATTTATAAATATACAGGGTGATTCAACAAATTTTGGCATATCAAAGTTATATTATTTTAAATAGATTACCCTGTATATCATCACATTTTCGATTTTAACGTAAAAAATATGTCTCTTTCTTAGAAAGTCCCTATACCTATCTTTTATGGTTTTCAAAATATCTTGGTTTCTCTCGAAATACAGTATGTCACAAAAAAAAGATGAAACGGGTAGGCGTGTTTTGGATAAGTTGATTTAAAGCCTTTGGGCAAGTATTTACAATATTTGATATTATGTATACATGTACAGAGTGTTCCAAAAAGTGCGAAATATTATGTACTTCTGCTAACTTAAAAAAACACGCTTATCTTAAATAGAACAACCGGTATTTTTTTATCTTATCCGATACAGTACAAACGCGAATAGAGTTCCCTATAGATAAGTTTGGTATTTTTGACGCAATCAATAGAAAACATATGTAA
Organism: Galeruca laticollis; assembly: GCA_963921935.1. Lineage (NCBI taxonomy): Eukaryota > Metazoa > Arthropoda > Insecta > Coleoptera > Chrysomelidae > Galeruca > Galeruca laticollis. The sequence goes on from OY998181.1 coordinate 56,571,376, forward strand.
AGTCAGCTCTGTGTCTTTTTCTTATGTTATAAAGGAGTAGTAGGCTGTGTAATATTGTAAGCGATACTTGAAATGTCAACTTTACTGGCAATGTTATGTCTAATTGTTGATATTTTCCATAAAGTTTCGCCACTTTAAATACTGCATTAAATTATTCACAGTTAATTCATTATAATAAACAGAATGAAAATATATTTAATGCAAGACAGCGTAACATGTCGCTGAGACATTTTACTATTTTCATCAATTATTTTGGAGCGTTACTTATTCGTCGGCCACTCCCATCTCTAATTCAAAATCCTCTTATTTCGAATATTAGGAACGTATCGGTGATAGTTTTTATCATCATTAAATGGCTATTTAAAATTACGATTCAAGGAATCAGTTTATTCATTTCTTCGCTGAAAAGTTAATGAGCATAATCTGTTAAATATCATTTTTTGTGTGATTTTTAATTTTCTTCGCTGGTAAGTTATCTATATATTTTCAAATTGTATCTGTGTGCTTACAAATCATTCTATTTCGATTTTTCTAAGTAGTTAAAATATTTCGTTTTTAAGAAAAAAACATTGTTTCTGTTATGGCGTTTTCCTTTTTTTCTTCGCCGGTATTATCTTTTTTTTAAAAAAATCTGGTGGCGTCCTAAGTTATTTTATGAAGCGAATTTATAACAGATTCTTTATATGGTTATTTTCCACCGATTTAAATTTGCTCTTTCTGATTATTTTGGGAACAGGACGGATAAGAATGAACAGTTTTCTGTGGTTTTATTTTGAAAATTAAATTCAAATTTTTGTATGTATTGGAGTATAAGCTTGTGACCCGCTTTCCTGCCGCTTGCTTCTTCTTCACCTCTCACACAGGTTCTCAGCGACTGACGCGTCACTTTGGACACCCTCGATGCAAAGTTCTTTTGCAAACAAACGCTCGGGCGCCAGAGTATTTTACACGTGGTTTACTCCACGGCCCCTTGACCCTCGGCGTCAAGAGTTCCAGGTAGCCTCAGATTGAGGTTACGGAAAAATTCCAGGGGTCTCGTTGAATTTTACACACCTACGAAACCTATAAACCTTAGACGGTGATGCTACGGGATATTAAGAAAACACTGATCGTATTTATTTGTATATTACAAGTCTTACTTAATATATACACATACAGAATAATGTTCAACAGTTTCTGATCAAGCGGTACCGAATCAATTCAATATATCAACAGTAAGCAAATGTGTTCAAGCCTTATGTGAGCAATGACACAATAAAACAGGTGTAAGCAAGCAAATGCAATTTGTTAATAACAGCGGAAGCGGTATAAGCAGTTTTGTAATTATGCGGTAAGCAGAAGTAAAACAATAATTACCTATCACGGTAGTCCACGGAATAAAACTATATTCGCGGTAGGGATTAGTCAATCGGGATAGGTGGAAAATGTGACCAGACCAGTTTAAAACAAAAAAAAAACTAAAGAATTTAAACTGGACTAGCAATCAATCAGTGGCAACAGCCTCGTACTCGATTGAGAATCTAATTTTTATAGGGGAATTGACATTTTAAATCTTCAAATCAATTTAAATTAGATTACCAATCAATCAGTGGCAACAGCCTCGTACTTGATTGAGAATCTAATTTTTATATAGGGGAATTGACACTTTAAATTTTCTATCTTCGTGGTAGGGATAGTCAATCGGGATAGGCGGAAAAATGTGACCAGACCAATTTATAACTAAAAAAAAACTAAAAAATTTAAACTAGATTATCAATCAATCAGTGGCAACAGCCTCGTACTCAATTGAGAATCTAGCTTTTATAGGGGAATTTACACTTAAAATTTTCAAAATTACCGGTTAAAATTATTCTAAAATACTGGTCGGAGAGAATAGGACAGCGGTTCCCCAAATAATAGCAAAATAAAACTGTGTCTTAGAATGCAAATAAAATCTAATATGTATTTGGGTAATTTGAAACGGGACACTAGGTATAACAATCTGTATCGCAAAATTAAAATCAAAATGCTACTTCAATGTATTGAAGGCTCAGACCTGAATTCCAAAGAAACAATATACAAAACGTGGTGATAAAAACAGTAAATAACTTTGGTTTTTATCGTTTCGAAAAAAATATATACCGGCTTATCAGTCTTATCAAAATGCGGAATAATATTCTTTAATAACGGAACTATTAAAACTGTTCCTAAAATTAAAATCAAAATGATATTTCAATCAGACCCTAATTCCAGAGAAACAATACAGAACGCGATAATAAAAACTGTAAATAAGGTTGTTTTTATCGCTTCAGGAAAAAAAACTATCGGCTGTCGGTTTTACCAAAATACGGAATTATATTCTTAATAACCAAATTACTAAATTGTTTGTTGAAATTGAATATAAAACTTTGAAACTCGGTTGAAATGTTTTATTTGGTTTACAAAATAATTTCCAATTACTTGGAAAGTACTGGACGGTCGGACACTCGATTTACGGCCAAATTCTCACTCTAAACTAACTTAATATCAATCACTGAATAATGACTTTTGCCAACAACTGAACAATAATTTTAATCGCAATAACTGAATATAATAACTTAATTTCAATAACCGAATATAACAAATTAATCTCAATAACTGAATGATAACTTCAATAATCAAATAATTAATGCCTTTTTAACGCTCGGTTTAGAATTTATAATTTACTTTCTACCTAAATTTTGGCGATAATCGTGGTGAGGGGAATCGATTTAATTACAGCAAGAAGTATTTATATTTGTACGGAACGACTATTTCCTTAAATGATAAATCACGGCTTTTGAGTTACTAATGGAATAAATGCTTAAATTAATATTGCGGGCTTGAAACGGTACCAGAAAACAGAGTTGGAAAGTAGGTAACGAGTTATATTCACTTATTAAACTTAAAATACTATCGGAACAAAATCATATAATGCTTAAAAAAAAATAACTCGTTACAAGCTCCTACCTGTTCATTTTATTCCTCCTTTTCAATTTTCAAATTTTCTGCTGTTTCTCCCGTTTTTTTATTTCTTCCCCTACAGCTCTGCAGCCTTTAAGGACCGCTTTAGACTGTACTTTAAGGACCGTCTACAGACCTTACTGTACCGACCTCTACAAGATCCACTCACCGGACCACATCATTCTACACACCTCGAATATTGCTGCGAGCTGCACGTCCCGAGTTTTCCCAAGCCCTTAACTTATTTTTGATATATATATGAAATATTGAGTTGGACATTTTTACTATATAACTGATATTTATTCGTATTAGTATTGAGAATATACGGTTTATGTGTCAAATGAATCCATTTGTCCCGAAATTTTGTTTGTTGATTCACCTTATCCCAGTTGAGGTAATAAAAAATAGTGTAACTAAGGCCGAATTCACTACCTGAGCAGAGTCCCAAGGCCGGGTACTTAGGTTGTGACAACAGAATAGACTTGATTTTAATATTGGCGAGTGTCTAGAAATTTGCGTGTAGGTTACATCTTTTCTTAATCGCCATTCACAAGTATCACAAAGAATTGCTCAACATATTTCGCACATCAGAGCTGCCACAGATGAAAATATTGTCAACAGTTTTTTTGATAATTGATTTTTTCCAGCGCAACATATTTGAAAATATGACGAAACCAATTCGGTTGACGACCCTGGGCAAAGTAAAATTCTGACGAAAAGGGAACAAAATATCCGGAAAGAATTACAAACGCATCCAAAGCATGTACGTCAATAATGATATTTGGTGAATTATCGCCCGTATATGTGAACTACAAATCTCAAAAACTCTGGAGCATTTGGACCGATAATGGACCCCAAACATCCGCTATAGCCTAACCTAACCTAACCTAACCTGGATGGTTTTATTACCAAACTTTTGAAGATTGGTTTATAAATTTGCTGCTATCTATATTGAATCGTCAAGAAGGTCCGAAGGTAATAATAGGAGACAACCTAAGCTCGCATTTGAACCAACAAGTTAGTCAGGAGTGTAAAGCAAACAACATCAAATTTATAGATTTACCGCCTAACACAACTCCCATCCTTCAACCGCTCGATGTTGCCTTCTTTAGGCAAATCAAACAGAAGTGGCGAGAAATTCTTAATGACTGGAAACTACATGGTAGTGGCAACAAATTCTCCTCTATCCCTAAACACGAATTTCCTGATCTTTCGAAAGAGCCAATGAGCCTGTAACGAAGTTACTTTCTCCGCCAGGCGAAAACAAATTCTCAAAACAAGTAACATTAAACTAAATGACTTTCTGTCAGGTGGCGTCAATATTTCTTGAAAATAGTAATACACCGATGTATACTTTACTATGAGTACAAAATGAGTTTAATTTTGGAAGAGCAGGCAGTCCAAATATATCCATCGAACTGGATTAACTCCGATACGAAGGATTCGAAACCAAGTAAGTTGTCGCATTTTGACCAGGTCCGTAGATTCGTTCTACGCAAGACCATCCGCACGTTGGAAGGGGAATACAGCTAAGCCTATATCCGACTTCAAATTAGAAGTCAGTGTACTGTGTGATGAAGGCAAACTGCCTTAACATCATATAAGACAACTACTTTACATGTCTTATGCTACTATTGCTGCAACAAATCCACATCATCCAATATACGCCACTTTTAATAGCTATTTGTATATTAAGAGCGAAAAGTGATACTTTGCCGCTTGAGGCAGAGAGCTACCCAAAGCGGTAACGCACTTTCTGCTCGAATTGCACACACAAGTACATCCTAAGTAGTATTTATTTTTATTAAAAATGTATATGGATTGATTCCCTCGGGGATTTAATGGATCCCACCCGCGGGATTAAATGTGTCACTTTAGTCGCTTAGTGTATAATGTACTATTAATATACCTATTATTTACTAACTTTCTTTAGTTTATTGTAAATGAAAACATGTGAGCGGAAAAGTGCGCTCTAGAGCGGAAATAATGTCAAATTATGACAGATCACGGAAAACATCAATTTTGCGGTTAGATTTGATTGTGCAAAAGCCTACTTTGGGTAGTGATCGTAGGAAAAAATAATTATATCAATTTGTACCAAAACAAAAAAGAGCAGCTCCAGCATTTTACCAAAGGATTGCTAATTATTACAACGATTTAGTTATCACCATACCAGTTATGTTCATAGCTAACAATAAACCTAGCACTCCACCTTGGATTATTACTAGTCCGAAATGACATTTTGATCTTTGCAGTTACAATAAACAAAACTCACATCCAAACATTGTTAATATTTTTTCTCATACGTACAAATCTATACGGATACATAAAAAATCATAATGAGTTGATATAGCAATGAAAGTTCAAAACGATACATGAACGTACCAATTGCTCAAACTATCATCTGTATTCACTCTTATCATGCTATATCGCACATTAGTAAGGTCTCGCTTAGACTATGGATCTATAGTATACGCATCTGCAACTAAATCATCTTTAAAATTACTAGATACTGTCCACAATAAGGGTGTGAATTTCTTTAGGAGCTTATCCCACCAGTCCAGTTAAAAGCTTACTATGTGAAGCTGGAGAACCACCACTTAAAATAAGAAGAGAATATCTAATCCTATCATATGCCTCTAAAGCACTTTTTAACCCAAAAAATCCAGTCTACCACAATGTATTTTCCAATCGCTTCAGAAGTACATTCCTTCTAAAACCACATTTGACTCCCCCTTTCTACCAACGCATCAATATGATCGGCAGTGATATAGATATAAACTTCCTAAAGGTTGAGGTGCGCTCTCTTGAATACCCTCCTTAGCTACTAAAACCTCCTAAATGTAATTTCTCTCTAACTTTCTACAACAAACGAGAATCTTCTCATGTACTGGTAAGAAAAGAATTTCTACGAATATCCTCACAATTTGAAGATTACACACATTTACACTGACGCCTCTAAGTCTCAAGATACGACGTCGGCTGCTTTGGTTACTGCACACGAGACGCAATATTTTGTTTTACCGCATACCTGGAACGTATACGCAGGAGAGCTGTATGCAGTTTTTAAGGCAATTTTTTTTTTAAAAATTTCAACTTTTTTTGAGTAAACCAATAGTTTTCTCGCATATTAGATAGGTAGGGCTAGAAAATGTCAAGCTGTGTTGACGCGCCTCAGAACTCACTCGGCTTACTCACCAACACTTAATCACAAAATTTTATCCACCAGCTTGCGATTTATATAGAGTAAATGAAACTGCTGAACATTGTCTTGTAAAATGCCAAATAGTGCAGGGGCCACACTAGTGAGGACTGTTGCACGGAAGTGTATAGAGAATTTCTTTTCAAAACTTAGTTTCTATATGCCTAAGGATATGTTTTAGCTTGGGTACGCATTTCTGTTATGGGGAGGTTTCTCCCAATATGGCGCCCAAGATGGCGCATATGTAGATTTATTAGAAAACGTCTTATATCTCGGAAACTATTGCTGGTAGCTCAAAATTGAAAAGGACTAAAATTGATAAGTAGATAATTTTACATTAGATGCTTTAAGATTTATGAAAACAACATCATATATATTGAAATTTATTTAATTTTTTTTTAAGGGTCATAAAATGTCTAATGTTAAATGTCTAATTTTAATTATTGTGTGTTTTGTTTCAGAATTATAGAAAACTATTTGACAGACAAAAAACATGGAGGGAGTGCAACTAGTACCACCATCAACGAAATGGAAGAAAACCAATTTATCCGAAATTTGTGTTGTATGTGAAAAGGGAAATACTGGTAAAAAAATATATGGGACTGTAAATGGACGAGAGAAATTAATTGATGCCTCTAACTGCAGTGATGATGTCGATTTAAAAAAAAGATTAGAAGATAGAGAAGTCTATTATCATCTTGACTGTTACAAAAAATATTGTCTACGCTCACAAAGAATAAAAAGAACCCGAAATTCTGACAGTTCTACTTCCATAAATGGCACCAAAGACACTGGAAATAGGCAAAAGAAGCACTGCCATAGGCAGCAATGTGATGAAGTTAAACTTTGCATCATATGTGGAAGCAAAAAGTATAAAGGTGATGTTAAATTATATCGGGTCTGTGAAAAGGAAAGGGCAGAAAATTTTTTGTTAGCAACACGATACTTTCAAGATGAAGTATTTTCAAGGACAAGCACACTGGATGATGTTAATAGTGTATTTGCAGCAGATGTTTTCTACCACTCTTCCTGTATGAGTAGTTACTTATTAAAATATTCAAGAAACGCTGAGAATTTTGAAACTCTGTCTACCAACAGCACAATTACAGAAGGATTCCAAAAAGTAATTGATGCGCTAGACTTTTCCAAAAATGGTTATGAACTGTCTGAAATTACTGGTTTCATGAATTCGAAATGTCAGCTGGAAAATAAAATTTTAAATAGACAGATGAAAATTCTTCTTATCAGACATTTTGGGGAAGAAGTAACATTTGCATATCCGAAAGAACGGTCAAAGTCCCAGCTCGTATTCTCCTCTAAGATAAGTACGAAAAAAGTTGTTCAGAAATTGTTTGCTTCTAACAGTTTAAATGATACCGTAGAACAATTAGCCAATGAGCTTAAACAGTATGAATTTGATCTTGACAATAAATTCTGTGATGAACAAGACATTGAAAAGAGCTTTCAACATAATAGACCTACGCTTTGGGATACGTTTTTCAACCAAATGATGGGATTATCTTCAGATCGAGTTGATAACCACAGACAAAGAAGGTCTGATACGCTGTTTCAGTTACTGTACTTTATCTTTCACAACGGCATGAAAAAAACTCCTTTTCACGTCTCTACAGCACAAGCAATTCATGAAACATGTAAATCTAAAACTTTAATAACATCTCTTAACCATGTTGGATTATGCTGTAGCTATGAGACAGTTCAGAGAATGAATCATGCCTTTGCCGCGAGATCTGTGGAACTAACGGCTGATCACCGTGTTCCATTACCATTACACTTAGCAAGAGACATGCCACTTAGAGCAGCTATGGATAACTTTGACCATCAAGAGGATACAAAATCAGGCATTGGTGGTTCACATGACACAGTCTTAGTCCTCTTTCAGAATGAAAAACAATCCAAAACTAATCTCCAGAGCCTATATTTGGATAACTTTACATTTAATAAACGCCAAAAAAACTGAATGATATTTTGAGCTGTCAAAAACTCGTGCCATTTATTAAACCTAAATTAAGAGGAAACATTGATCCAGATTTCTGTCCAGTGGAGACCATGGACACACAAATAGTTTCAACATCAACAATTATTGACCTTACGTGGTCAATGGCACGATTTCTATCGAATTATGGCATAACTACGAATAGTTTTCTAGATTTTAGCTTGGTACCGTCATGGAGCGCTTTTAACTCATTAGTTACTGAAAGAAAGCTCCAAAAAACAATTTCAGCAAGTGTTCCCATTCTTCCTTTTCCAGCTACCAATTATGCCTCTATATACACTACTATGGTGAACTTTCAAGATGTAATAACACAGGTAAATCAAGAGTGTGGATCTCTATTTAGTGACGAAGGAGTATACCATATAGCCAAGGAACTTCAGTTACAGTTTCCTGATAAATTTAAAAATATATTTCTTAGATTGGGTTCGTTTCATACAACTAAAATTATAATAAACTGTCTTGGGCTATATCTTAAAGATAGCGGTATTTTTGAAGCTTTAGTGCAGACCGAAGTATTCGGTCCTAAAATTGTTGAAAGTGCCCTACAAGGTAATCACTACTGTAGAGGAGTTCGAGCGATAAACATTATATCAGAAGCTATTCAACGAATCCAATATCAACAGTTTTTCATGAAATTTGAAAATAGAAAGTACCAGCCACTCTTCGACCACCTAAAATCTTTGGCAACCTGGTGCAAGGATAAGGACTGTATTAATGCAAAACAGACAATTGAAGACATGGCTGGCCTTCTGCGGGATTTCCATGGTGACTTTCTTAACTTTATCAAAAATGGTGAAGAAAAATCAAAACTTTTTTGCTATTGGAACATTTTTCTGTACACTTTGTTCCCAATATTGAGAGATTTTATTAGAGCTGATAGAGAGGGAAACTGGGATCTTCATTTGTCTGCATTCAAAAGAGCACTGCCTTTGTTTTTTGTATTTGGAAAGGTTAATTACGCACGATGGGGCTCAGTTTACTATGAAGACTGTTTGAAACTTCCCGAGAAGTTTCCTAGTATAATAGAGTCATTCAATAGAGGTGAATTTGTTGTTCAACATGGAGATAGAAAATTTAGCAGTGTTGGTATGGACCAGGGTTTAGAGATGTGCTACAATAAACCTGCTAAGGGTCAGGGTGGTATAATAGGAATGTCCCGAAGAAAAGAGGCTATAGCATTGCAAGACATAATTAAGCATGAGACGTATTCAATAAATATGCTTCATAGAAGAATTTGTGGAATCGTTGAAAATGATGAGTATGATCTTCATCACGAATTTTCTGAAACTATCACAAATAGATAATCAGTGTATTGGAAAAATGGTAAATTTCATAACCAAAAGAATTAATATTTTTCCTGCAGAAGACCAAACCCATGTTCTTAATTTGGCGACAGGTAAACACTTGTCAGCCGAAGAGGCGGAATTAAAACTCAATTGTGTTAATGACGGTCAATTAAAATATGAAAAGTTCCGTGAAGAAGTTTTTATAAAAAAGTCAAAAAAACTACTAGATACACTTTCTTTAAAAAGAGGAAACCAGAGTAAAGAAAAGCCAAAACCTATTGATGTAAAACTGGAAACGTTGAATGCTCAAAGAATAATTGACATATCAAGAGATCGTGGCTATTCAATTGATAAATTGTTAACATTTGAGCTAACATCAACTTCCTTTTTTTGACCAAAGATGGCGCGCTTTTATATCAAACAAGTCAGAATTGGTAAAAGAACTTGAAAGCCAAATAAAAAGTTCCTCCCATTGTCACCCCAATACATCCTGCCTCATTTTTGATTTTATGCTTCATGCTCGTACCATAGCTGCAGCTACTTCAGATTCAATTAAAAATTTTGGTAATTTTGCTGAAAGTATACTAAAAAGAATAATTTATTTGTCAAAATCCGCCAAAAGGGTTGATATCGTCTTCGATCTATATGACGAGAATAGTATAAAAACTGCAGAAAGATTGAGACGCATGAAAAAAGATCCCATCAACATGACAATCTCAAGCAGTGTGACACCTTTGCCGAAAGACATGGATGCTTTTTGGGCATCAATTCAAAACAAGACACAGTTTCAACATTTTTGCCGAAACTATCTTATTCAACATAGGGACAGACTATCAAGTTCAATACTTTATTTGAGTGGTATGGCTGGAGAAGCAACACACAAAATAGAAGCAGATATTGTTACAGAAGAACCTCAGTTATGTTGTACCCTTTAAGAAGCCGATGAAAGAATATTTTTTCACATAAATCATGCCGTTAAGCATTCAAATGTTGAAAGTGTTTTAATAGCATCATCGGACACAGATGTATTTGTGTGTGCCGTTTACTTTTTTCATAAAGAATTTAAAGCTAATGGTTTAAATGAACTTTGGACTTATTCTGGGGTAGGACAGACTTTAAGATTTATTCCAGTACACGATGTGTGTCAAGCTGTTTCAAATCAAGTCATTGAAGTACTCCCTGCTGTTCACTCACTAAGTGGATGTGACACTACAAGCAAATTTGGCACAAAACACGCAGCTTTAAAAGTGGCTCAAGACTATGCATACTTGTTAAAAAACTTTGGAAAAGAAGATCTCTCTAATACAATAATTGAAAATGCTGAAGAGTTTTTGACAAGGATGTTATCTAAAGACATCAGGAAAATTAATGATTTAAGAATTTTTAAATACCACCGAATGAAAAATTTAGATTTCACCAAGCTTCCACCGACTTTATCTAGTACGGCATTACACATCAAGCGGGCATATTTACAGGCTAACCAGTGGTATGGTCTATTAGAAGATCTCGGTATACCTTATCCCGGTGACTATGGATACGAGCAGATGGAAACAGGATGGATTCCTCAAATTATCACCGAGCAACTTCCTCCTGATTTCTCTCACATTTGTTCATGTAAGACTTGTGCACGTCCAAACATCTGTATCTGTAGGAAGAATGAAGTTGGCTGCTCCAGGTTCTGTGCTTGTGAACTTCCAAAGTGCCATAATGATTGGAATTAACTTTTAATCACCTTTTAATACTATTTGTTACTAATAGTAGCTTAATTTTCTAATAATTTTTAATAATGTTGCAAATTTAATAATGTAGTGTTTGTATTAATAATTTTTTTTTTAATTCAAATTTTTTATGGTTTAAAAACACGTAAAATAATGCCCTTATCAATTTTAATACCTTGTGATTTTACGCTACGAGCTCTGGTTCCCGAGATATAGATCATTTTCTGGGAAAAGTATATATGGACAAAGCGGCCATCTTAGTGGCCATATTGGGAGAAACCTCCCCACACCAGAAACGCGTACCCAAACAAAAACTTATCCTTAGACATCTAAGAACTGAGTTTTAAAGAGAAATTCTCTATACACCTCTCTGCAACAGTTGTCACTAGTGTGGCCCCTAGACTAAAAGTACAAACAAAATCGTCAAGCGAACTAACTACCGACCAATTTAAAAAGTATTTTGAATAACAACTTGTCGAATGTAATTTACTTTTTAAATGATAACGATGTATACAACCTAATTTAAATGACAGACATTAGAGAGATATTGCTTGGTAAAAAATGATTTGCTGTAATTACGCTTGCGGTATTTTGACGTGTATTGAATGCGCGATTCACTTCTTTAAGTCTCTAACGCTAATAACGTTAGCGCTTCGTGTAATTTACGGTTACGTACCGTAGAGCGTTTGTAAATACCGCACAAAATTGTCCTGGGCAGTTCTCAATACAAAACGCATTTGTTTTCTAATGTTAGGTTTTTGTTTATCATCGCGTTTAGATTATGTTTAGTATGTGCTATGCAACTCCTTTTAAAAGTATGCAAATTCCAGTAACTCCTAAAAGTACCAATAAAATATGTATGTAAAGGAGATATAGCAATGTGCATACTTAATTTTATATATTATAATACTAGCACTAAACTATAACAGAACTACGAGTGAAAGTATAAATTGTTTCAGCGATCCCAAGAGCCTCTGTCAACTTAGAAATACCTTCCCTTCTAAACACAAAATTATTTTTTACATTATCTTCTTGCATATTATCAAAATCAAATACAATCATAGGGCCTTGGGTAGATTCTATTTGGTTTTGCTCCACTCCTTTTATATTATGCAAACTCACATATCCAATAGCATTTTCACTAGCTCTAGCTAAGAATTTCATCCATTCTTAAATATATTTCATTTTATCATGTATGTAAATAACTTTATTTGGTTTTTGGTTTTTCGTTTTAACTTTAAAAAAAGTATAAGTACACAAAAAAGACAAGTTATGTTACTTCCTTCCTAACGCAGCGCTACATTATTAAATAACAGTGATGGCAATAGCTCTTATTTCCAAATCTACTTTAGGTATAGCGTTATTAAAATAGCGCAACATAAATACCGCACCGTATGCGGTATTGCAATTGGCAATATCTCTCTAATAACAATAATAGTAGTATCGTTAAATCGCTAATAACCCAAGAAGTTGATAAGCTAAAAAAAATTCTTCCGAATTTACGTTCCAGGAATTACGGCGAACGGCCTCCTAAATATGAACTTTTCATTTTCCACACACTACTTGTGTTTTCAATATTCGGTAAGAAGATATAACCTATAGAATCGGTTAGTGTTTTAAATGAAACTCAACGTTTCTAGCTAATTCCACAATATAATGAAAAATGTTGAAAATTCTAAAAAATTGACAATTGTTTCGATTACTGATGATTTTCAGTTATCGAAACAATTGTGAATTTTTTAGAATTTTCAACATTTTTCATTATATTGTGGAATTAACTAGAAACGTTGAGTTTCATTTAAAACACTAATATGAGTAGATTCCACGAAGTAAGGGTCGAGACAGTTAATTTCGGGCAAGGACGAGTTGTCTCCCGTCTTGAGCAGGTAGTTTTTTTATAGGTCGAATTGTCTCCCATCATAGGTCGAGTTGTCTCCCAAGGTAATATACATTAAAAGGTATTAATTTTCACAAAGTACACCGTTGTTGCCAAATCAAAATTTTTATTTTTAAAAGTACGTTGAACTATTGATACCTTTTTCTTTTTGTAAAATGTCTCTCAGGATATGAGAATCATTTAACTACCTTGAAATAGAAAAGTAAGAAAATAATCCTTACATTAAACATTAAACATTAAAAGAATGTTAAGTTAATCCATCAACATTTTACAAATCCAAAAACAGGTAGGTACCATTAATTTCACATTATCGTTTGAAATTACTTTCCCTCCTTCGCCTTATAAAGGGTGGTATTAAAAATAGTAAACCATATTTCACATATTCTTCACAAGTTTCAGAGGTTGTAAAATTTGTTTACGAAGTTGTTGAATAGTTGAAAGTGGTACAGTGAAACTATACGTATAATGGAGGCTACAATAATTAAAAGTGAAAAAGGCAAAGATTTGTTAGTGATCGATGGGTTTAAATTTTCATTCCACAAGTTATTAGCAAGAGACACTCTAAAAAGATGGCTTTGTGCGTCCAGGAAAACGCAGTGCAAAGCTTTTGTTAAAACAAAATTGGACCGTCCAGAAGTGATCGAATCTTCTTTAAACCACAACCATGAGAAATTATCAGAAGAACTTCTAAATAGGCAGACTCTAAGCAATGCTGTAAAATTTAAAGCAATAGAAGATGTTTCGGCAAAACCAATGGGCCTAATTAGAAAGGAGGTAAGAGAATCCCATTGTGAAACTATTACTACTCATGACGTTGAAAGGATGAGAAAAAATATGTATACTGCTAGGTCCAAAATTGCATCAAAACTTCCAACTAATATAGTTGAATTTCATAGTTTATTAAATTCTGTTACTTTAAAAACTAATAGGGACGAATATTTTATTCTTAAAAATGATGAAATAAATAATATAGTCATGTTTTCATGTAAAACAAATATTATTGCTCTAAAAGAAATAAGTGAATTATATGTTGATGGCACTTTCGTTTATTGCCCTAAATTTTTTTTACAATTGTTTACCATTCATGGCTTTAAAAATAATCATTATATTCCTTTGGTTTTCTTTCTTCTAAAAAATAAAAATACAGTATCGTATAAATTAGCTTTACAATATTTAAAAGAAATATATCTATCTACAACAGGTCACGACTTTCTTCCAAAAACTATAACTTCAGATTTTGAATTAGCAATACACAAAGCAATTCGCGAAATTTTTCCAAAAACAGAAATTAAGGGATGTCTATTTCACCTAGGTCAAAGTTGGTATAGAAAAATTCAAAGTTTAGGACTTTCTACCAAGTATCAGTTAAAAGACAATTTAGAAACAGATATAACTAAATACCTTACTTATATTTTTGGTTTACCATTCCTTAAAGCAGAAGACGTTGGCGATTGCTTTGTTCTTGATCTCATTGCAATTCAACCAGATGATGAGAGGGTGATTAAATTTAATGACTATTTAGTTGAAACTTACATAGATGAAATTTCTACCTTTCCTCCTAACATTTGGGCTGAAAACTCTTCTTCTTTAAAAAGGACAACAAACGCATGCGAATCTTTTCATTCGCGTTATAATGCTTCATTTTATAATACACACCCAAATTTTAACCAGTTTATAAAAGTTCTTCTAGATTTTCAAATAGATACCTATATTAAGCTTCAAAGTATTGATACCGTGGTCAAAGTATATGATCGAAAAGTATTAATGAAAAAAAAGTTTTTGGAAGATAATTTAGAAAAATTACAAGACGGCAGGATTACCAATTTTCAATTTTTAAAAAATATTTCTTTTAAATGCAGAATCTAATTTGTATTATAAGTGTGTAGAGTGAAAAAGTTTTTATATCATTTTTGTAAATATTATTGTCTTGAAATATATAAGTATATATATATATATATATATATATATATATATATATATATATATATATATATATATAAGTAAACCATTGTATATTTTCCTTTGTTCTATTATGATAAAATAATTATAATTTCCTACGTACTGTTTTATTTTAACAAAATTAGGAAATACCATTCCAAATATTTCGTCAAGATATAAGTAAGATCGATTTGGCAACAACGTTTAGATTTTAAGGTATTATAAGTACTTATGCTAATTACGGATTAAAATCATCCGGGAGACAATTCGACCGTCACCTTTTTGAGAGCAGGTAATATTTTTATTTTGGGAGACAATTCGACTCCGCCGTTAATTTCATTATAGAATCGGTCTCTAAAATGTTGCACTTTGTATAATTTGAAATAAATTATCAACAATATTCCCGTGCATAGCTTCTGTAACATTTATTAATGCTATTAATTAGATTGAACAAAAAATTATTACAGATCCTTTAACTTTTCATAGAAAATTTATACATTACCAACATTCAAGTACCTATTTATATTCCTCGGTACACGTCCAGGCAACTGTTAACATTTTCAAGTAAAAATTTGTTTGTATTAATTACGTGGGAAGACTAGATTTTATTAAATCAGGTTTGGAATGAGCTCCTACATATTAAGAGAATTAAAATGAGTGCGTTTGATTATAAGACGGGTCGCCAACGATGAGACAGACGGTTTGTTACCGTTAAGTAAATATACATTTTTTTAAATTATAATTCGATTATAGATTCATACAAGTAATTTCTACCTAAACATACCCATTAAACAAAAAACATAACAAGTCTTTTTCGTGACGTTCTTTTTAAAGACTTTGCGTGATGGATATTTAAAACGTTAATAAGATATCTCCTAGAGGTCTAAATTTTATAATCAAGTTTATTAACATTCATGTCATGTAATTAAAACATATTTTAGATATACACAATAATACTTGAATTCGCAGTTACATACACATGAAGTTCTTTTTAGCAACTTCCTATAGGAAACATTCATACGATGTTAATTGGTATACTTCTTACTAATGGCACATACAGAACATTACTCTAATATTACAAATTAACATGTTTCTAAGTGATCACATTTTGCAGTTACTTTTACATTTCTCGAACTAATTTTTAGTAACGTTCATACGATGTTAGTTCAAAAAGTACAAAAGTGCATTTGCGCAGAATTCCCCATCCTATGGGGGAGGGAATCTTGCACGTAGTTTAAAACAAGAAATAGTGAATAATATTTATTATTATAACGAATTTATTTATCTAACATATTTTGAAGCCTGATGTCAACAACAGTCACCATAAAATGTGAAATCTGTAGTAAATTTTTTAAGAAGCGAGGCCTGAAAACACACCAAAACAAAACCAATGGTGGACAAAATTCAAGTTCGATTACAAAAGAAAGTCTTAGAAAAGAGGAAATAAAAAATACGGATTTTCATCCAAAGTTAGCAAAATTGAAGAGCCAACGATCTGTAATAAGAAGAGTCTCAAAAGCTTCAAGGGCTCTTTGTGCCTCAACGCTCTCTAGTCTGATTGATGAATGCGCGAGACAAAATTCAATTCCCACCTGGGAAAATCTATTGATTTTTCCATACAATGTTTTAAGTCTTCCTTGTAAAAATTCTAATAAAAAAGTATCTCTCTCTACTATAATCAAGAATAATTTAAAAACATTTGATAATATAGATCATCATTTAAATTTCTCTGATCCGCAAAACACAAATTTCTCAGTACGGAAAAACATAAATTTATCAAAAAATAGTAAAATTATAAATGTCATTAATAAAATTTCTGACGGCGACTTGACATCCGCAATCAAAATCTTAGCTTCAGATGACAGTTTTGCTGATGTCAGTGCAGCCACTTTGACAGAATTAAAATCGAAACATCCTTTAGAGAAACTTAATAGTACGTTCCCTACTCTGAGTTCGGAACCTATTCATATTCTTATAACAGAAGAATTTGTCAGGAACGCAGTAAACCCTTTTAAAACAAGTTCTGCTGGTGGTTTAGACTCTTTAAGACCTTCACATCTACAATATTTAATAAGTTACAGTCCTGGCCCTTCAGGAAAAAAATCTCTTATCATCTTTGTGTAAATTATGTAATTTTATTTTAAATGACACAGTCAACATCAACATTCGTCCTATTTTATTCGGAGCGTCACTATTAGCTTTAACTAAAAAAGCAAGAGGTATCAGACCAATTACTATTGGTACAGTTTACCGTCGTTTAGTAGCGAACATAATTTGTTCAAACATCAGAGACAAATTAGGATATTTACTTCGTCTATTACAATTTGGTTTCGGATCGAAAGGTGATTGTGAAGCAGTTGCACATACAGCAAGACGCTTCGTCTCTAATCATCCAGATGTTAATAATAAAGTTTTTCTGAAAATTGACTTAAAAAATGCTTCCAATGCAATTCATCTCGATCATTTATTAAAACTTGTAGCGTGGAAATCTTTAGTCAGTGGAGAAGCATATGGTCTCTTCTATGAACAAGATGACACAAAGTCCCACCTTTAAGTTTAATAATTTTTTTATAAGTTTTTAAATTGTTTATTTCCATTATGAACCAATGTCTTATTTGATTTTTTCTGCAAAATTCATTCATATATTTATATATATTTATAAATATATATATTGTATTTTTTAGAAGTAGGACAATAAAGTTTATATATTTCATCACAGTAACATAATTGGGTGATTGATATATTCATGAAATTATAAAAAAAGAAGAAAACATACATCGAACTGACGAACGATCGAACCAAACAAATGACAAGCATGACATGGCGGATCGTGGCGTGGTTTCCAGTTTCGTGTTATAATTTATTTGCAGGGAGCACATTTTTTGCAAGAAGTACTTAAATAAAGTTGTTTTCGTTTTCGTTAGTTCTTACTTAGCTACAGTTTCTATACTTAGTTATAGTTCTTGTTATAATGGATGAACAACATTTATCGGTAAGTACCTATTGCAAAATCGTAATTATTAAGACTTAATACTCATTCGATACTTTAATCGGCTATTGCACATTATAATTCCGGGTGGCGAGACTGTACCCTAAAATTTTATAACGGAGTTTACAAAATAAGGTTTTTTCAACTTTTAAAATATGTTAGTTAGTAGGTATTTTTGAAAAATGATTCAGAATATTTCAAATCATAGATATGCATTATACCTACAAAAACTGCAATAGGGTAGATATTATTATTAATAATAAAATATGCTCATATGTTTGCAGATATTTGGATCTAGAAGAAAGTATGTTCAATGATCAAGATATTCCAGAAGCTACTTACATAAATAAAATAAAAAACAAACAGTTGGTAATTGTGTAAAAAAAGGGGTGTAACTATTTCAGCTGATACAGACATTGTATTGAATAGTACAAAAAATATTGAATCAAGTATCTCTAGTTTTTGTAGTAGTATCAATAGCCATCAATATAATTTTGCAGGTTTAGAAAATTTTAACATTAATACTAAAAATTCTAGTCAACAATTAGACACTGTTGAGACTTTAATACCAGAAATTTCTGCTAAAAAGCTCATTTGCATTTGAAAATACTCTGTATACAATAAAAAAGCTGAAGTAAAAACCTCTAGATATCACTTAAAACAGTATATTAATCTAGTTGAAGAATATGTAACTAAATAGAAAGTCTCATGTTAAGTTTGAAAAATATTCCAAATGAATTCCAATTTTTTATGAACCATGTTCATCTGATATAATTTATTGTGGCAAAGTGATTGAAAGTAATATTGTAGAAACACAACTATTGGATACTCTTTTAGATAAAATTACTAATAAACTCATTTAACTTGATAATGTGTTCATATCTCTTCTTCATAAGTAGTTTTTTTGTATACAGTGTAATAATTATGCTTAGTTTTCATTAAATTACAATTCCACAATGGTAAAATACAATATGTTCCAGGATGGGAATAACAAGATGAGAATAGTATATAATTTTATTTAGAAGAGAAGTATGAATATTCATGGCACACCAGAATTTACCTGCCAAAGGGAGTGAGGCAGGTAATAGAAGGTAAGCCATGAAAAGTCACTTCTCGAAATAAAATATGTTATTATTGCTCTGAAGAACCCCGCATGTTTCTTATGGAAAATGGGTCCCAGTCGATTGACTGAAAATCTAGTTTGATGTCGTTTATGATGTTCTGATCAAAGGTCTCCATGGGCACAATTTGATCTGAAGATGTTGTTTTTTTAGCTGCTGTTTAGAAGTGTACGTTATCGAATGGTTGAGGCAATCGAAACAGCAACTCTTGCGTGAGAAAAAGTAATCGTAAGTGAACAATAGATTGGATTTCTGTTGATTTACCGTAATGTTTCATAAACTTTTTATGGTGTAAAATTTTTATTAGTTTCAATATTATTAAAAAACTGTTCTAATAATTATTCTGTAAACTAGCTGTCATGTATGTGTATCAGTTAAACTTTATTAATTCAGTTTTCAAAGTATGTTACGTTATGTCAACTACAGATTAACATGCCCTTTTTTATTTCTTGCTTTCACTGAAAGCGTGCAACAGTTGCCCAAAAATTCAATTTTTGTTAAGATGTGTAATATATTACTTTGCACACTTGTTATGTGATATGCTTACACAGTTTTTTTTTAGGTTGGATTCCTGGACTAGATATTTTTTTTATTTTGAATTTACTGTACTGTTTATTAATAGTGAGTAAACTATTTAAATCCATTATTGCTTTTTTATTTTAAATGTACAGGGTGAATAACTAAGAACGGCTGTAGGCTATATCTCAGAAAATAATCGTAGTACAACTTTCAAAAAAAATACCATTAGGAAAGTGACCCTGAAAAATCGCTGGAAAATATGTTTGTGTCTCTAAAATATCCGCAGGGGGTGCGTTGTCCGGAGAATAAAGAATAATACCACCTGGAGACGTTGGTATATTATTATCGGTTTCTAGTTCCTCCAGTATTTTGTGCAATTTCAACGGTTTACTAAAAATGCAAATTTGTAGTAGTGCTTCATACTACCGTCCTTTTAAAAGTAGGTACATTACTGTAGAGAAAAATTTGGAAAATAATAAGTAAACAAAAAATGCCAACTTTTTCTATTTCAATTACAACTAAATAGCACAACATTTATAATAAATATTGTTTTACACATTGCACATTAATCCGAAACAAAAAATAACATACTTCCATTTGGCAACTTCCATTTTAAATAAAAATATGCACAAAAACGATTTTCACTGTAATGTAAACAATTGTAAGTCATGAAGAACATTTTAGTTTACTAAGAAGTACAGTAATACCCCTATCTGCTAACAAAAAGTTAGAGTTACTAAAATGTAGCCATTATTGTGACGCTTTTTAAAAGGACCGTAGTATGATGTGAGATAAGAAACATCCGCTTGGATATGAATATAATTATTTTCCGTCTTAATGATTTCTTTAACATATTTCAGTATTTTTCAAGTAACTGTTCGAAATATTAAAAAGCTTGTTAGAACTACAAATTCTTTTACTCTAGTACAAACCTGTACTGCCACCGTACAGTTTGTCAATATGGTAATTATTATATCACTCCATTACGATAGCCATTCTGCTGACATCAACTTATCTATAACTGCAAGTGATTGACATTAAAAGATCATGTTTTTTACCAATATGACTCAATCTCGTATTGTTGAATCTTGCTCCCATAGTTACTTACATATCTTTACACACATCTACACTGTGTTTATTTGATTTATTTTCGAATCGTTCTTAATATTACGACAATCGAACGATGTACAGGTCTATTTCATCAGGTTGTAAAGCATACATTGTATACAAATCGTGCTTTATTAATTTAATTTAAGAAAAGTAAGTAAACACAACAAACTACTTTAATTGCGCCTCTTCCTCAACCTTCACGGTACATGGAGTATTTAAAATAGTTAGCATATTTCTAAACCATAAGAACGAAAATTTATGTATCAAAGTTATTCGAATTGAAACGAACGACTGCATGTGTTAGTAGTTTCTCTTGGAAACGATAACAATACGACAGAAAAGTATTTATATAAACACGTCAAACCATATTGAGTCTCATTTATAATTGTGTTAATGAGGTCGGTCCAAAATTTTAATTGATTTAGCTTTTTATAGCGTTCCAGTTAGTATGGATGTAATGTACATACCAATTATCACTGTTTAATTGATTTGAAATATCGATGATACATCGAGAGAAGCATGGTTAAATAACTTCACTAATTCTATGCTTCCTCCTGTTTTTAATCTTACTTATAATAATAATAATTATTTATTGGTTAACAAATAGGACGCAAGAGAGATTGTTATATTCTTTGAATACAAAGAGAAACAACTTCATTCTCAGTTGATTTGAAATGAATGATCTCAACTTTGATATTTGATTTGAATATACCCTTGAAAACTGAAGATGAGACATTGATGAAGCAGTAGATTTCATTAAGCCACGAATAAACAGATCACATTATAATTATGTTAAAAAGAAAAAAAGAGATGCCAGATAAAGATTGATAAGTTGTAAGACCGTTTTTAAAAAATATATTTTAATTACAATACAATGTTATGCTTCAAGAGCTGGACAGAAACTGAAAACTGTGTTAAAAATGATAAACAAGTAACAGAGATAATAATACAATGTTTTATAAAAGGTGTCGTATTTCTTCGGTGTTTGCGTATTGTTGGCTCGTAACTCCTCCATCCCTAGGACGATAAAATAATGGAATTATTTTTGTGGGATGAATCTGTTGTAATTTCTTCTAAACTGATTTCCTTTTCTTCGTTGGGTTTCGATTGACTACGTTTCCTTTTCAATAGGAAGTAAGTTGCTATTGTTGCGAATAAAATTATTGATATTGAAGTTGTCGATATGGCTGGTACTTTATAGTTAGTTGTCTGCTCCTCAAGGGGTTTCAACTGTTTGGCAATTCTGTTAATTTCATACAAGTCGTCGAGTTTTATTTCTGTGAGGTTTGAAGCTTGATAATTTTTCTGAATTCTGAATTTCTTCATTTCCAGTCTCGGTAAGATTAGTGATTTTCCTTTTTGAATTTCTTGCTTGAATGAATATTTAAGTTTATTAATTGAAAGTTCACAATCTTCTTGAATATTTATTAAGGAGGGTGTTTGTACTTGAAATATTCGATGAGTTCGACACTTTGAAACAACATCTTGGGATTGTGCAGGGATGATCATCAGTTCGTTATTTGTAACTTGATTGGTTATTGAGTATTGATTATCTATTTGAGTCGCATAACATCCAGTTGGCGACTGGCCGTTTAGGAGTTGCAGCGTACAGTTGTCGGCAGGAATAAACTCTTGAATACAGTAGTAGATGTCTTCAACTTTCGGACATTCTTCTTTCTCTGGTTGGGCTTCTTCGTTATTAAGTGCCAAGTAAGGGTAAGTGGGAGTGAATACTATATCCTTTTGAATTACGGGAAATATGTGATAGAATTCTAAGGACTTTGGTTTTAGGATAGGGACATGAATTGCAAATATCAATTTCGAACCAGAAAAGGTCATTTGAGTACCAAGAAACGTATAGTATGTTAAGATGTTATTGAATTTAGGGATTTGATCCATTTCGTATATTTGATTTAAATGTTTAATCAAATCTAAAATTTCGGAACTTGATATTATGGACCTATGAAGAGTATTTAATTTAGAAAATAAGATAGCATTCTCGATATTATCTATAAATGATATTAGATTTTGGCAATCGAGATTAATTTGACTTATTGTTCCTTGAAATGTAATATATCTACCTAAAGAGTCGATTTGATTTAAAATAGATGCTTGAAATTTTTCTAAATTGTTATGAGGTTTTTGTTGATTTTGCCAAAGTGTTGTTAGTGATTGATTATAGTGATTAATTAATTTTTTGAACAAAGAAGTTTGTAAATTCAATTCATCTGTTACATGTTTTTGGTTTTCCTGTAAAAGTTTAATTGCATTGTCATAACGTTCACCGTCATCTGAGTCTAAATTACCAAATAACCATTTATTAGCTTGACCTAATCAATTGATTAGGCCTCTCTTTGAACGCATATGGGGATTCAAGTTTTCAAATTTTCTGTCTAAAGAATTAATTAGAAACTCAGTTCTCTCTACAAGATTTTCACTTAAGCCATGGTATGAAATGGGATTTGAACTATTTAGTTTCACTACAGTTTTTTGTATAATAGAGAAATGACTTTTTAACGTGTCTATCTGTCTAACTACTTCTCTAATATCTAAATAATGGATAAATGTATGTTTTGTGTATATAATCCTAGCTTTACCTATTTCTACTGGAAGTATCATACTTTCTAAGGGAGTTATGCTAATTTCTTCCCTAATACTAACTATTCTATTCATTTGAAGGATCAGGCAGATAAGGAGTATCAGTGACTTCATCCTGTTGATCCTGCAAAACGTTATCTAAATTAATTCTAGGTTTCCTAATAATACTCTTATGATAGGTACCTTTATTAGTTTCTAGTAAGACACCGCTATCATTTACTACTTCTACCTTTTTGAATTTCGGTAGTTTTTTATCGCGAGACTTAGTTTGTACGTATGCCGTCTCTTGTGCAGAAAAATCAGGGGGATCGTTACGACTTTGATTAGCTTTATTGATGAAGTTTTCTTTTACCTTTTCATTACGTTCTTTTATCGACTTATATAGCTGTTTACTACCTCCTTTGTGATTCTGTACATAATAAGATAGGACTGAATGATCGTTCAGGTCAAAGGGGTCTGGATTGTCTATATGACCTTTAATTATTTCGAATGGAGTATATTTCGTGGCTGAATGTATCGAGTTGTTATAACTTAGTATAGAGTGTTTTATTATTTGAATTGGAGTTAAGTCTTTGTTTTCATCTCGTAAGCATCTAAAGTGTTCTATCAAGGAAGAGTGGAATCGTTCTACCGGCGAATTTGAATTACTATTTTTAGCCGTTGTGTAATGTAGTTCGATTCGGTGCAATTTGCCAAAGTCTTTGTTTTTGAATTCTGTACCACAATCGGTGGTAATTTTTAAGGGTAATCCATGATGAGTTATAAAAATTAATAAACTGTCTACGACTGAAATACCACTAACAGTATCGAGAGGATAGGCTTGTCCATATCTAGAAAATGAGTCTATAATAGTTAAAAAGGGGGTATTAGATATTCTAAATACATCTATGTGTATGTGATCGAAGGGCTTTGAGGATGTTGGTGTTAAATTGAACTTAACAATAGGGGGTTTTCGGTCATATTTGTTTTTCAAACACGTTTCACAATTATTTATGTATTTTTCTATATCATCGTTCATTTTCGGCCAATAGTAAAATTTATTTAATGATGCTTTTACTTCGTTAATTCCGCGATGTCCTTTTTTATGAATATGGTAGTATGTTATTTTTTCCTGCTGTTCTTCTATAGTTAAAATATCGCTTAAAAATTTTGTACAATGTAAAAGTTTATATGCAGAGTTTCTAAAATATTTTTGAAGAGTTACTACAAAAGGGTAAATATTGCGTTTTAAAATACAAAGCATACGTGTATTTGGGGTTTAGGAAGTTTTTGGCAAACTTAAAAATACTCTCTTCCAAATATCTACTTGGTAATGTAACGTTTAATCTTGAATTTTCGAATATTTTTTCACTTTTACAAAGTGTTTCAACTATATCGCCACTCGTTAAAAGTATTTGATTTTTATATTGATTTAATGCTCGATCTACAATGGGTATCGACAGGATTGGGTTCTCTACAGATGTATGTACGGTTTCTAAATCGGTTTCTGAATTATCTGATAATGGGGGTAAAATTTGAACACTTTCAGTAATATTTATTTTATTATTTTCGTTTAATGTGTCATCAATGTCATTTACGGACAAATTTGGCAATTCACTCAGCTTTTCAATTTCTTGTTGAATTATAGAATCAATATCATCTATATTAACATCTAATGATTCGGTTTCTAAGGCATTCAAATCAAGTTTAGGAGGTGCTCGTGATAAAGCGTCTGCTACTTGGTTTAATTTTCCTTTTTGATATTTTATAGTGTATTCAAATTCTTCTAACTTAAGCCGCCAGCGCATCAGACGTGAATTTGGTTCTTTGAGAGAAAACAGCCATTCTAAAGGTTTATGGTCTGTTAAAATTTTAAAGGTTCGACCAAATAAGTATGGGCGAAAATATTTACAGCCCCAAACAATTGCCAATAACTCTTTCTCAATGGTTGAGTGGTTGATTTCAGCTGAGTTTAAAGTTCGTGAAGCGTAACTTATGGGGTGATTGTTTTGACTTAGTACGGCTCCGATAGCGTACTTTGATGCGTCCGTCATAATTTCGAAAGGTTTTTCAAAATCAGGATAAGCTAATACTGGTTCTGATATCAATAAATTTTTACAGTGATTAAAGCAATCTATAAATTCTTTCGTATGCTCTATTTTGTTGTCCTTTTTCAAACAAATCGTCAAAGGTTTAGTTAATTTTGCAAAATTTCGAATAAATTTCCGGTAATATCCCAGAAGGCCAAGAAAAGATTTTATTTCCTTCTGCGTTTTCGGAATCGGGAAATTTTTTATTGCGTGAATCTTTTTTGGGTTGGGCTTAATGCCTTGGGGTGTACTACATGACCTAGGAATTCTACTTCTTTCCGTAGAAATTCGCATTTGTCCATTTGTATTTTTAGACCGGCTTCTTTCAGTTTGTTAAATACTAATTTCAAATTTTGGATATGCTCTTGCAATCCAGTGCTGAATATAATTATATCGTCCATGTAGACGAGGCATATCTTATTTTGGAGATCTTTTAGGACTTCGTCCATAACTCTCTGGAATGTACTTGGTGAGTTACGAAGACCCATTGGCATTCTAATAATTTCTGGGGCACCTAAGGGCTATTCTAATAAATCCTCGTTACCCTTCTTATTTTTGTCACTGAGTAATACCTCCTCTCCAATGAAATTCTGTGCAATCCGAGCGGGTGAGGCACATCCAGTCCGACTTCTGAGCTAGGTACGCCTGGGCTTAAAGCGGAATAATCTCCTTGCCAGGATAGGGTTTGTTCTCGGCAATCGGCCCCCTTTTTCCAGCGTATGTACACCCTCCCGGGGAAGTACGGGTTGAGGGATAGGGTGATAAATAAAACTTATGGTAAACACCACACAGCGTATGTAACTAAACGTATATAATAGCTATATGAAAAAAAATCAGACCAATCATATATACATTTGTCAAACTACTATACTTATAATAATGCGTGCGTCAAAATTAAATTTACAACTTAACGAAATCTGTCTACGCACTGAAGTAGCAACTATAATATATATATAAAATAAACATTAGACGTACCCTGATATAAATCTCTCAACTAGTAATTATAGATATTTATCCGGTTCTCCGGTATACGCCGGAATTACTCACAAAATAATAAATTTCGGATTCCGCGTATAATATTAGTAGGATGGTAAATGAGAAAAGAGAGAGAAAGGAAAAATAGAAAGAAGCCCGAGGGGCCAAGTGCTTTCCTTTTTATATTTTTCTGTCTAGAATTTCCAGTTAGCTGGGTCGCATTCGATTCAGTAAACAAATAAACATAGGCCAATTACCTTGTGACCCCCAAGCGAATTTTTAGTTTACGTGTGCTTTATCACCAACGGCCTTGGAGTATGACGGCATTTAAAGTGGATATTTCCGTAGTGAAACAAGATTCTTATGTTATAACATTACAAAATAGAACAAATTTTTCGGTGTCAGCTTTTATAAGCCCCAAGGTTGTCTATCACCTTGAAATAAATGTGAAATGGAATTTAACCAAAATATGGTTTTCTTTTGTTATATATCCAATGGTCCCTGATTAAAACGGAAAAACCAATTCGCTCTGGCTTAAAACTAAATTCAACTCTGTTATTTCTCGATTGCTCTCGCTCTCCTCTTATCTACCACACGAACCAAAAGATACTCTGTGTAAAAAAAATGAGACAATAATAACGTAAGAAAACTTCTACGATCCTCAAATCAAGCTTTAACATGCCCGTTTAAATCCTTAAATTCTCTAAACCCTCGAGACACGCGGTAAATCTGGTCTTATTCACAAAAATATACGTTATTAAATAAATTAATACTTTTGTTCAAAAACTTACGGTAGAATAACTTCCCTTTTTATATTCTGCAGGAACTGCGTCTGTATCTCTAACTGGGTCGCTGCCCCGAAAATGCGAAATTTGCCGAGACGTGTTAGGATGATTTAGTGATAACGTCGAGGGAAATTCCACCGGTTTGTGCTCTGATACTGGGGGACAGACTTCACTGTCAAGGAATCACCAAGTATTCCTATTACGCCCTGACACAACGGAGACATTTTTACCTCGGGTATCACCAACACTAAAACACTATACTCTCGTACTCGGGGAAAGCCTTTCCCTTCGCGTGTACGACCCGTACTCTCTCGAGTCCTGAGCCGTTCTTCCTTTTTGTTTTTTTCCATCACCCGACTTTGGGTGTGAGATGTTTTTGTTTTTCGAGTTGCAGTTTTTCTTTGTTTTTGAAGCGTGCAGACTTTTTGTTATCGAAATAATGATATTTTTTTTAAACAACTTTGTTTTGGTTTGACCCAGTAAATGTTTTATTTTTTTATTCTGTTTTGACTTTGTAAAGATTTTGTTAAACAATATGTGGGTCGTATTCTAGTTTCATATTAATTAAATTAAATTTTGTATTTACCGAGTGTTCCGAATTTTTGTACAATAATATATTCATGTGTTTTTCGCATTTATTACATTACTTCCCCCTTTGTAAAAGTATTGCGACCTCCCTGGTCCAATACCTTTTTTTTTGTTTTTCCAAATCCCTGCTTAGGTATGATTACCCTTAATTAAAATGTGGCCTACGGCTTACAATAGTGGCCTGAAATCTTAAAATTAGTGATACATTTTTTTATACATTTTACAACTTTATTTACAATTTCATTCATTACTTTTTGTTTGGCACTGTATTTTGTTTTTATTATTCCTGACCTAGGTCGCGACCGCTCACACTCGCGACACTATTGCTTAGTAGATCGTTCATCTGGCGACTTCTGTCTGTCCAATGCTGTGACCTTGGGTGGCTCGTCTCTTGCTGCGTTATTTGGTCCATCTCTATTGTTTCTTCCTCTGGTTTCCTCGTCTGGTGTGAGTGAATTATCCATGCCGTTAGGGAGTCCCATATGCTGCCTATTAGTGCTATACTGCATCCTAAAGTTTGGTGTATACGTATTCCATTTAGTATGGTGCCTGCTATGTATTTTATGGTTTGGAATGTGAAATATATTCCAATAATTCCACTTATAACTGAACCTAATTCTGTGAACCATGCCCATGTGTGCTTTAGGGTGGATTCTGCTAGGTTCTTGATTTCTTTTGTATCAAATATGTTTGATACGGTGTAGCCTTGACTGTTGGCATTCATTCCCGCTGCTCTGCGAGTAATTATGTTTTCTACTGCTTTTCTCTCTGTCCCGAACGTAAGGGCTCTTTGTGCTGCATTGATTTCTTCTTGCGTGTACAGACCCTTGGCTCCTAGTGGTTGGATGGGGTCGAAATGGAGATTTATTTCTTCTTCTACTTTTATGGTTTTTGGTTGTTTGGCTATTGTGGGATGTGGTGTTAGCCCTATCCATTGATCATCTATGAAATAACGTGGTGGTATCATGTTATTGCAATCTATCTCTTCTGCGTGGTTTTGTATTATTCTGGTTAGTGGAGCCATAAATTTTGTTTCGTTGTTTACTTTTATTGGTAGTTCGTTGTAACATCTGTTTGTTCGTCTTATCTCGACTGTTACTGGTATGCATTTTATGATATAAAGTACTTCGCCTAATACTCTGCCTATGTGTCCGGGTTCATTTTCCATTAGTTGGCTGACTGCATTAGGTAGTGTGTGTGCCATTAGCAGTCTGTTCTTGAGTATTTCTCTTTTCGTTAAACATCTTCGGTGTATTGTATCTGTGTAAAGCATGTTTACGTCTTGTTTATATGCTTGTTCAACATAGAGTAGTTTGCTATTTACGTAGTTCATTAAATCTACGTTTTGTGTTAAAATTGGCATAGTCGGTTGTAACTTTTGTGTGTTTCGAAGTATTATGACAATTCGTGGGTGCTCTGTTTGCCATACTTCTATTTCACATAGTATGTTTCTTTTCTGTAATGTTAGTGCGAATACTTTTTCTTCGATTACTATTAGCTCTTCTAATGTTCTTGTGTTTGTGATTTTGTTGCCTATGCCTTTGTATAATTGACTCAGATGGTCTTCGCATGTTGTTGGCTCATAACTGGACCAAGTGGATTCTCCTACCGTGGAGTCGAAGCAGTAACCATTCGTGAATTTGCAAGTTATTTCTCCTTGTAGGTGGATCTCGTTTGTTTCCAGCGTTACTCTAGCTAGATAATCTTTGATTGTTATTTTGGCTGTTGCTATTATCACTACGTCGTTCCAACTTCTGCCGTTTTCTTGGTATGTGATACCTTTACATGTTCCCATATTGTCTAGTGTGCCGCCTATGTTGATTGACGCTGTTGTAGTCCCATTCATTAATATGTTGTCTAATTGTTTGTTGGTATAATTTTATTATTTTGTATCTGTGGGTATTTCTGCATTCTTCTGCTCCTAGTTTATAGATGTAGGTTGATAGTCCTCCGTTGACGACTGACGTGTGGCTGTGCATCCCGCAGTAGAACATGAATTTTGTTACTTCTATTACGCATGACCATACTTTTTGCATTTTTATTTCGTTTCGTTGAATCACTTGTATGTCCGTTTTTTCACTCGCGTACGTTTTTTCTGGTTCCGGACACTTTTGAACGTCTTTTAACGATATCACTGTGAGATTTGTGTTGGCGTGCGAACACTCATACGCGATTAACCCAACTGTTATATGTAGCCCGCACATGACGATTGACACCCAGGTCAGGATGATACTTTGTCGTGCCATTAGATTTGGTTTTCTTCTCCTACAATTTATAAAATGTACAATTGTTAATACAACTCATATTTCTACAACTTCTTTGTTACAAACATTTTAGATTTTTTTTTTGTTACATTACGTATTTGCCTACAGTTTATGTCATTTTTGTATGACATTTCCTCATTTGACCGATCTTTACACTTCTTTAGGACTGTCAAATGAGATCTACTCTCTGAAGAGAAGAGAAAAAAAAAATTCATTAGTTATGACCCAGTGAGCTTGTTTCCCTATTATTTATTTCTATTTTCAAATACTTTTGTATTCCCCTTGTATAATTTAACATTGAATTTCTTCTAAATACCCTACATCAGCTTTTGCAAGTGGTGCATTTTATTTAATTGTTCAATTATACTGACCTTGCTTTTTGTTTTGACGTTGTGTTACGGTTAGTAACATAATTAGTTTAATATTTTCCGTCATTATTCTACTTAGTAGACATTATAATACCATGCTTATGAATACAATTCTGAAGTATAAAAGAAATTTGAACTTATATATCTAATTTGATTTCGACCTTTTGAAATGCTATTTCGTTTCTGTGTATGTCGTCTTATCCCCTAAACCTATCGTAGATTTTTTTCTTTTGTATATATATTTTATCTTTGCCCTATTTGCTTACTTTCTCACAAGGTACTATTTGTTAGTCCCTAGTAGCTTATGGATTTTTTTTTCCATTAATCTGTTATGATTCTTAACTTACTTGATTATTCCTATTTACTCGCTTATCCCTATTTCTTCACTTTGAATTAACCTATAATTGAACCCGTTAATCTGTATGAATTAATAATATAAACTGATATATACTTGTATGATAAATAGTTATTTCTTAGCTCATCGCTATCCATCTAGTACTTATTTTGGTCTTGTTATTTTTATGGTTATTCGTCTGTCTTAGTAATTTGTAGTAGCCCGTCTGTTTCAGTCCGGTCTTTTTTGTTAATTTCCTTTCGGCGTTAAATGTTTTTGTGTAACTGGGTGCACTTTGTATCCTGTTTCTCACTCTGGCAGAGCGTCTTATCTCCGGTGGTGGTCGTAGTGAAACGTGTGGTCTCTGTTCTGTTTTATTCCCTTTATGTTTGCCTTGGGCTGATGGTTTGGATTTTGGTGGTTGTGGATTCTCGTTCATTGACCAAGATGGTAGTGCTGCTACCTTTTCTGGAACTACTTCGTTTTCTTCTTGCTCGTGTATTTCTTCTACCTCTTCTATACTTTCCGAGTCATCTATATCTTGTAGTATCTTATGTTCCTTGTCCTCTATGTTTCCGTGGTATGTTTTTAATCTGTTGATGTGTACTATTTGTGCCTTCTTCCCTTTTTGTGACAAGATTTGGTATGTAACCGGTCCTACCTTTTCTTTTACTTCAAACGGTCCTGTCCATTGGTTCTGTAACTTCTTTGATTTACCTACTTTTGTGCTTACGTCGAGTAGATATACTAAATCTCCTGGTGCGAGTTCTCTTAGTGCCGTTTTTTCGTTATATCTGGCTATCCTTTCTTCTTTTGCTTTCTCCGTGTTTTTTAATGCTGTCTTGTATACTTGACTTAATCTAGCTTCTAATTCTGACACATAATTGTTGTCGGTGTCGTATTTGATTCTCTTCGGGGTTATGAATTTTTCAAATGGTAATGTTTGGTCTCTTCCGTGTAGTAGGAAATATGGGCTGTATCCTGTTGAAGTGTGTACGCTTCCTCTGTATGCCATTAGTACG
Organism: Galeruca laticollis; assembly: GCA_963921935.1. NCBI lineage: Eukaryota > Metazoa > Arthropoda > Insecta > Coleoptera > Chrysomelidae > Galeruca > Galeruca laticollis. The sequence continues at coordinate 56,603,134 of OY998181.1, forward strand.
TAGGGTATCCATTTGTCCCAATCTCTTTGATCTGGTGCTATGTAGTGTGCTAACATGTCTTTCAGCACTCTGTGTAATCTTTCTATTTGACCGTTTGTCGTGGGCGCGTAACTTGCCGTGTGTAGTCTTTTTATGTTCAATAGTTTGCATGTTTCTTGCATTAATTCCGACATGAAGTTTGTTCCTCTGTCTGTTAATAATTTCTGGGGTGTTCCGTGTCTTGCTATTATTTGCTCTACGAATGCTTTAGCTACTGTATCTGCTTTCTGATTTGGTAACGGAATTGCTTCACAGTATTTGGTAAAGTGGTCTTGAAATGTTAGCAGGTATTTGTTCCCTTCGTTTGATGTTGGTAGCGGGCCCACTATGTCCATAGAGGTTATCTCCCATGGTTCCGTGACTTTAGTAAATCTTTGCAATGGAGCTTTCTTGAAGTGAGGTGACGTCTTTCGTCTGTTGCATGCGTCGCATTGTTTGCAGTAGTTTATTACGTCTGTTCTCATCGTTGGCCAGAAGCAACGCCTCTTTATTGCCACTAATGTTTTCTGTTGTCCTTGATGGCAATATATCGGCGAGTCGTGAAAGTCTTCTATCACTTTGGTGATGTAGCTTCTCGGTATTACCAGTTGATCTCTATGTTCTTCCTGTTCTTGTCTATATAGAATCCCCTCCTTGTCGATGTAGTATCTTCTTTCTGTCTCGTCATCCTTTTCCATTTGTTGTATTGTGCTGTTGCAGAATTCGTCTCGTTTCTGTGCTATTTTCAGCCTGTCTTTGTCCCATATTGGTTCCCAATCTTCTTCTGTTTCTATTGCGTAGATTTTCCTTGTTTCCCCTGTATTGTCTGGTCGTAAAACGATTATTTTGGTGGGTGTTCCGTAAAATGTAAATTGGATCATTTTAGTAATTTCTTTCCAACATAGTCCTGGAATTTGTTCTTTGCTTGCGATGAAGGTTATGCTCTCCTCTTTGTTTTCTTCGCATAGTGTCCGTAGCTGTTGTATAATGTTCCACATAATTTCGTAAGATGTTTCCTCCTTTGCCGTTGTTCTGTTTACCCCTATGTAGAATTTTGTGTCGATCGTGTCCCATTCTCTAATTTCTTCTATTCGATTCTGTGTGACGTCTGGTAAATTATATGTGGTTTCAATTTCTTTTATTAGTGGATCTTGGTTTGGTTTGTTTTTGGCTGTAAATAGTACTATTGATTGTTCCTCGTGTATAGCTACTAATTTTCCGTCTTTCTTTAGTATTTTGTCTTTTGTTGGTACTTCGTTTTCCGTTATGTAAAGTAATCTTCGTATGATGTTTCAACGTAGTTGCACGTTTTGTCGTACATTCTGCTTAGTGCGTCTGCGTTTCCGTGTTTCCTTCCTACTCTGTGGATTACTTCGAAATTGTATTCTGCTAAGGTTAAGGCCCATCGTGTTAGTCTTGAATTTGGATCTTTCAGTGTAAGTACCCATTTTAATGCTCTGTGATCTGTGATGATTGTGAATTTTGTCCCGTAGATGTAGCATCTGAATGTTTTAATGCCGAAAATCACTCCTAGCAGTTCTTTTTCAGTCGTTGAATAGTTTGTTTCTGCTCTGTTTAGTGTCCTACTTGCATACGCTATTGGTCTTTCTCTACCGTCCCTTATTTGACTTAATATTGCTCCTACACCTATGTTCGATGCATCTGTCGATAATATGAATGGTTTCGAGAAGTCTGGGAAGATTAGAACTTTGTCTGACGTTAGTGATTCTTTTAGTTGGTCCATTGCCTTAATTACTTCCTCTGTTATTTTGAATGGTGTGTCTTTTTTGGTTAGATTTACTAATGGTGCTGCTAGTTCGGTTATGTTTGGTATGAATCGTCTGTACCAATTTACTATTCCTAAGAAACCTCTTACTCCTTTTACGTTCTTTGGTAGGGGATATTTGTGTACCGCCTCCAATTTTTGTGGGTCTGTAGCTACTCCTTCTTGTGAAATGATATGTCCTAAGTATTTCACTTTCTTTAACATAAAATTGCATTTCTTTGGTTTCAGTTTAATGTTTGCCTCTGTTAATCTATTGAATACTTCTTCTAATTTTTGTAAGTGGTCCTTTTTCCCTGTGTAGTTAAATATTATTATGTCATCCAAGTAAACCATGCATTTTATTCCCGTTAATCCTCTTAAAGTTGCGTTCATGAATCTTTGGAATGTTGCTGGGGCATTCACCAATCCGAATGGCATTTTGGTGTATTCGTAGTGCCCTTGATATGTGCTAAATCCCGTTAGTGGAATATCTTCTTCGTTCATATCTACTTGGTGGTAAGCTTCTGCTACATCAATTACTGAGAACAGTGTTTCTCCTCCTGCTTTGTAGCCTTGTAGTAGATCTGATATGTTTGGTAACGGATAATATTCTTTTTTTGTTACCGCATTTAGTCCTCTGTAGTCTATGCACATTCTCACTTCTTTTTCTCCTTCTGGAGTTTGTTTTACCACTAGTACGACTGGCGCTGACCATGGGCTGGATGATGTCCTGATTACTTTGGCTTCTAGTAGCCTGTCTATTTCTTTTTGTAGCACTTCTCTTTGATAGTATGGGATCCTGTATGGCGCTTTGCATATTGGTTGGCTGCCCGTTTCTATGGTTATATGGTGCTTCACTTTTGTGGTGCTTGTTATTATTTCATCGTCGTCCGTGAATAAGTGATGGTACTTTTGTATTAACTTTATTAATTCTTCCTTATACTTTGTATCTATATGTCCTAGTTCAAAATTTTTTCTGATCCATACATCTGTTTTGGTGTCAAACTTCCTGATCGTGTCCTGTATTTTCGTTTGTGGCACTGTGTCCTCTGTACATTCGTATGCTTTTCCTAGTTTAGTTCCTTTTGTTAGACATATTTCTTGTGCTGACGTGTTTATTATCCTGATAGGAATCTTTTTTCCGTTATTTGCTATGCTGTTTGCTAGTCTTATTGCCTGTTGTCCTTTTTGTTGTGTTTCGCATGCAATAGTATTTCCTCTTATCGTATGTTTTAGCGTCCCAATTGTGTGAACTTCGGTTAGTGCTGGTATAGTTATGCTATTTTCTATGTACACATCTGTAGAATTTCTATTAGTTATTGTTTCTTTTAATTCTTCGTTCTTTTCTTCTGTTTTTGATTCCACTCTATCCTTTTTTCGTTCTGTGTTTTGTTGTCCTTCTTCATTATTTTTTATTTCCTGACTTATGTTTTTCTTTCGATTAATTTCTTCGTTCCACTCTGTATAGTTCTCTATATTGGTCTCTGTTGCCGTTTTGTTTTTGTTTGTTTGTTTACACTGCGTTTGATATCTCTGCTCTTGCTGTTGACTTTCCGTTTTTTCCTCGATTTTTTTCTGTTCTGGGTCCTTCCTTTTGTACATTGTTTTCACCATTCCTAGCCATTGTTGCCACTTGTTCGCTTCTGTAGTTTCTGTTTTTTTCTTTATTGTTGTCACTTGTTCGTTTGCTTCGGTGATTTCACCGTTATCTATAGTGTTTTCCACTTGTTTTGCGTTTATTAACGGTATTCTTCTTTCCCATATTTCTAATGAAGGTTCTCCTTTATATGATATGATTGCTTTTTGTTCTTCTAGAAAATCTCTTCCTAAAAGAACTGGTATTTCTCCCATTATTTCGTCTTCTGCTGCAATGGCTTTTGCGTAAATGTTGTAATTCATCCCATTTGCGCTTATTGCTAATTTCGTTGATCCATACAATTGTATTGTGTGTCCTGTTATCCCTTTCAGAGTTGATTCCTCTATAATTCTTGTGTCTAATTCCCAATCTGCGATTATTGACCGGTTTACCAATGAGTACGCTCCACCTGTGTCTATCATGCAGGGTCTGTTTATGCCATTTACTCTTAGCATTACTATGTATGGGGCGTCCTCGTTTGTTTCCGACATTGATTCGTTGTGATACATTGTTTCTCCTATTTCTTTGTTTGTTATTCTTGGATTATAATCATTCCTATTTTTCCGGTTTGGTTCTTTCCATTGTGGTTTGTTTAAATCTGTTTCCCCTGTTAAATTCACTCGGCCACTGGTCCGGGGACTAACTGTGGTCCTTACTAGTTTAAATGTTTCGTCCATTCTTTCTTACTCGTGTGTCCTCTTTCTGCAGAGTGACCCCTTGTATCCTCGTTCGTTTGGTGTCTACTTCTCTCGTAGTTTCCAAAATTATTTTGTTGCGACCTTCTTTGAGTTTCTTGTTTATGATATTCTTCCTTTTGGTTGCTGTGTCTACCATATTCTCTATGGTTTCTTTGTTGTGTTTCTTGGTTCTCTCTGTGATACCTCGTCTTGTCCGCTTTCCATTGATTTGCCTTTCCGTCGTTGTACCTCTCGTACTTCGCGGTTGTTTTATTCTGGTTGTTCGCCTCGTCGAACATTCTCTTTCTACATTCTTTTAGCCAATGTCCTTGCTTTCCACAGTAATAACATGTCATTGTTTGTTCGTTCCCTTTTTCTCTACAATTTGATGCCCAATGTCCTTGTTTTTTACAATTTTGGCATCTTATTTCCCTTTTTGTTTCTTCTGCTTCCTTCGTCCTGCAATTTGCCATCCAATGTCCTTGTTTGCCACAGAATAAACATTTTGCGTTCTGCCTACATTCTTCCGTAGTGTGATTTGACCTGCCGCATGTTGTGCACCTCAGTTGTCCTCTCGTAAATGCGACTTTCTGGCTACTGTTCCTGCCGCTTGTCATGGTTACCGCCGTTTCTTGACAATTAACTATTTCTTCTGCTTCTTCTAGTGTCATGTCGTCTTTGTGTAGAATGTAAAAACCTACCTCCCTTAATAAATCTTTTCTCAACCCTACTTTGAATTGGTTTATTAATACCGAATTATGTTTTTTTTGTATGTTTGGTATTTGTTCCCTGCTTGCGCCCTTTATATCCTCTTCTAGTATCTTGTTCCCGATTAATTTCAGTCTGGTGCAGAACGACGCCACATCCTCATCGTGTCTTTGATAGCATTGCATCAATTGCATCCACCAATCTGCTATTGATTTTTTTGGTACAAATTTCCGTAGTAATTTTTCTCTGAATTCTGAGTATGATACCGTGTCTAACCTAGGATCCGCCTTGAAAAAATCGTATGCCGATCCCGCAAGTTTAAATTTCAATAATGTTAAAGTTTCCGATTCCGTCCATCCGTCTAGTTTAGCCCTTAGTTCTAGTTTCTCAATATATTTAGCTGCATCTCGACCTGTGAAATCTGTTAACGTCGCCGCTATCACCCCCAATGGTTGCGCCTGTGCTACCCTCAATATGGGTGGCATGTTGCTTGCGTCTCCCATTGTGTCTGAAGTCCCTTGACCGCCTGTACCTAACCTATTTTGTGAGTCGAGCGGCATCTTGTTGGTTTAGTTATATTTTATCTTTATTAAATGAACAATTTTTCAATGTTTACCTAAATTACACCTACCTTTCTGGCTTCTACGGCGCCTGAAATGGATAGTTTTTGGTGCACGGGTAGGATTCTTAGGGATGGGTTAACTTCCCCCTTTGTAAAATTTTAATTTACCTCGTTTCACCGACTGTGGTTTATTCTAGCGAACCCCAAACGAGAAGAAAAAAAAATAGATACAATGGAACACTTATGAGACGACGTAGTAGACCACGACTAATTTGATTCAACCTTCTATTTGCCTGCTGCTTGACGACTAACGTACCTGATGTTAGCTGAGCTGATGGTGGGATAGTATGGCTTATTCTCGATTTTTCCTAGCCTTTTCCCTCCTGTATGCCTTGTTTACTGCCTTTCGCAGCCTCCGGTTACAGACCGTACAGCTTCACCGTTCCCTGTATTCTCTTGTGCTGTAGCAAGATTGGCATATAATCTTGGCCTGACAGGAATCCCTTGCGTGAAGATTTATCGTCCCTGCTGACCTACAACCCTTTATTGGAAGACCGCTACGAAGACTAAGTAGTTAATCCTGTCCTTGGAACCGCTGTGAAGATACTTTATCAACTCTATGCCGAGAAAACTCTATGAAAATAAATTTACCCAACCCTATATCATCCCACCGCTGTCACCATTCTAATAATTTCTGGGGCACCTAAGGGCTATTCTAATAAATCCTCGTTACCCTTCTTATTGTTGTCACTGAGTAATACCTCCTCTCCAATGAAATTCTGTGCAATCCGAGCGGGTAAGGCACATCCAGTCCGACTTCTGAGCTAGGTACGCCTGGGCTTAAAGCGGAATAATCTCCTTGCCAGGATAGGGTTTGTTCTCGGCAATCGGCCCCCTTTTTCCAGCGTATGTACACCCTCCCGGGGAAGTACGGGTTGAGGGATAGGGTGATAAATAAAACTTATGGTAAACACCACACAGCGTATGTAACTAAACGTATATAATAGCTATATGAAAAAAAATCAGACCAATCATATATACATTTGTCAAACTACTATACTTATAATAATGCGTGCGTCAAAATTAAATTTACAACTTAACGAAATCTGTCTACGCACTGAAGTAGCAACTATAATATATATATATAAAATAAACATTAGACGTACCCTGATATAAATCTCTCAACTAGTAATTATAGATATTTATCCGGTTCTCCGGTATACGCCGGAATTACTCACAAAATAATAAATTTCGGATTCCGCGTATAATATTAGTAGGATGGTAAATGAGAAAAGAGAGAGAAAGGAAAAATAGAAAGAAGCCCGAGGGGCCAAGTGCTTTCCTTTTTATATTTTTCTGTCTAGAATTTCCAGTTAGCTGGGTCGCATTCGATTCAGTAAACAAATAAACATAGGCCAATTACCTTGTGACCCCCAAGCGAATTTTTAGTTTACGTGTGCTTTATCACCAACGGCCTTGGAGTATGACGGCATTTAAAGTGGATATTTCCGTAGTGAAACAAGATTCTTATGTTATAACATTACAAAATAGAACAAATTTTTCGGTGTCAGCTTTTATAAGCCCCAAGGTTGTCTATCACCTTGAAATAAATGTGAAATGGAATTTAACCAAAATATGGTTTTCTTTTGTTATATATCCAATGGTCCCTGATTAAAACGGAAAAACCAATTCGCTCTGGCTTAAAACTAAATTCAACTCTGTTATTTCTCGATTGCTCTCGCTCTCCTCTTATCTACCACACGAACCAAAAGATACTCTGTGTAAAAAAAAATGAGACAATAATAACGTAAGAAAACTTGTACGATCCTCAAATCAAGCTTTAACATGCCCGTTTAAATCCTTAAATTCTCTAAACCCTCGAGACACGCGGTAAATCTGGTCTTATTCACAAAAATATACGTTATTAAATAAATTAATACTTTTGTTCAAAAACTTACGGTAGAATAACTTCCCTTTTTATATTCTGCAGGAACTGCGTCTGTATCTCTAACTGAGTCGCTGCCCCGAAAATGCGAAATTTGCCGAGACGTGTTAGGATGATTTAGTGATAACGTCGAGGGAAATTCCACCGGTTTGTGCTCTGATACTGGGGGACAGACTTCACTGTCAAGGAATCACCAAGTATTCCTATTACGCCCTGACACAACGGAGACATTTTTACCTCGGGTATCACCAACACTAAAACACTATACTCTCGTACTCGGGGAAAGCCTTTCCCTTCGCGTGTACGACCCGTACTCTCTCGAGTCCTGAGCCGTTCTTCCTTTTTGTTTTTTTCCATCACCCGACTTTGGGTGTGAGATGTTTTTGTTTTTCGAGTTGCAGTTTTTCTTTGTTTTTGAAGCGTGCAGACTTTTTGTTATCGAAATAATGATATTTTTTTTAAACAACTTTGTTTTGGTTTGACCCAGTAAATGTTTTATTTTTTTATTCTGTTTTGACTTTGTAAAGATTTTGTTAAACAATATGTGGGTCGTATTCTAGTTTCATATTAATTAAATTAAATTTTGTATTTACCGAGTGTTCCGAATTTTTGTACAATAATATATTCATGTGTTTTTCGCATTTATTACAGCATTCTAAGGAATTCGTATTTTCCATTATCAACATTGAATGCTGTTTTTTCAATTGAACACTTGCTCATTTCTATTTGATAAAAACCACTAGCAAGATCAAGTGTACTGAAGTATTGAGCTCTGCCCAATTTATCAAGAATTTCGTTAATATGCGGTATAGGGTACCGATCACTAATCGTTTTGTCATTAAGTTTTCTGTAATCTACTATGAGACGCCACTTCTGCTGCCCGAAGCATCTATTTTCTTTGCCACAATCCAGATTGGCGAGGACCATGGACTAGAAAATGGTTTAATGATACCTTTTTCTAACATATCGTCTATTTGTCGACTCACCTCTTCTTTGAGAGCATAAGGATACCTATATGATTTTACATGAACAGGTGCTTTATCTGTTGTCTTTATAACATGTTTTACTTTTGAAGTAAATGTAAGGGGGTCACCTGGTTTAAGAAATATTTCTGAAAATTGTCGACACAACTTAATAATATTATCTTCCTCTTCCGAGTTCATATGTTGTGTTCTAATAAAATTTTGAATATCATTTTTCTTTAGATTAAGTTTAGTTTTATCATTAAAGCATTCGAATTTATACATTTCATAAGAATCTGATTTATACGGAATAGAGTTTATCGGTTTTAATAATGTAATTGAGACGTTTTTGTTACTCTCGTTAACGAATTCAACTAAAGCGAATCCATTTTTAGTTATAGTTAAAGATTCTGGTATATAAATATCTCCTAAGATAGTTTTATCTATTAGAATTTCACCATTAAGACTGGTTACAGGTATTTCTTTCAAAATTCTTTCGTACGGTCCGACTGAAATTTGAAATTTAATGTCGGTTGGTTTCCTAAATTTAATCGGAATAATAGCGTGATCACTAATAAGTCGTTTATTCTTTAAGTCAATATTAAAATTCATTTCTATTAAATCATTTATACCGATAACACCATCAAAGAATTCGTGGAAGTCATACAGTATAAATTGTAACATATGATTATTATTAAATTCGCTGAATGCAGGGATAGCTTGAAATCTAATATTCTTAGTACCTAGAGAAGTTGAAAGTGATATATTCGAGTGATATATACCATGGGGATAAAATTTTTCTGCGACGATAGGTTTTAAAATAGATTTTTTGCTACCAGTATCGATTAGCATTTTCAATGGGGGTTTTTGAATTTCAATGTAAGGTAATGGGTTGTTGGAAGTTATATTGAGTTCTGTCAAGATAGACGCTTCCGGGAGGCATTGCTCTGAAAATTTGGATCTGAACATTCAATAGTGTCATTTATTTGACAATTACCATCTTGATCAGGGAAATTTTCATGTTGATTGTGATTGTACTCTTGACAATCTACATCGTCTTCATTATAGTCATTAACAAATAATTCTTCTGATATAAAATTGCGTCTTTGACTATTATTATTAGAAAAATAATTATTATTTATATTGCTTTTATTCTGTATTCTGTTGGTATACATTGAAGGGATTCTAGAAGCGGTGGACATTGGTTGCGGTTTCGGCATTTGGTTTTGAGGGATCGAGTTAGGTTTGAAAACATTTCGTCTTCCAAAAACTTGGGCATTCGTTGGAAAATTATGTTTTTGTATAGGAGGGCGTGGTTGAATGTTTATTGGCTGTGAAGACCATTCGGTTCTTCGAAAGTTTTGTTGGGGGTTATTTGCATTTGGAAAGTTTTGCTGATTAAATTGTGAATTTGGTTGATGATTGTTTGATTTCACGAAATTTTGAGGTCTATAATTATTTTTGGGGAATTGAAGTTTGTTTCGTTAGAAGGTGAATATAACTTCTCAAAATTTTCATACTCACTAACGTAAGCTAACGCGTGTTCTAAAGAATTTGGTTGTTTTAAGTGTAAATTATTTCTTAGTACTCCTGTGCAACCGGCAATGAATGTATTCAACGCCGTTTTGTCACAGTGATGCATTTGACATATTTTTTCATTTTGGTGGAAATTCATATCGTTACTAATTCTCTGCACTATGCTACTTCGTAAAAGTTGAAGCCTATGTCCAAATTCTAATAAATTCTCGTTTCTATACGGTCTGGTTCTCGTGAGTTCTTGAATTAAACAGTCCAGATTACGCTTATCTGAGAAACATTGCTTTAAAGCATCTTTTAACATATTCCAATTAGTTAGTTCTATCCGATTTCCTACCATTAATTGCGCTTCGCCAATAAGTTTTCCCTGTATGCATTCAAATATATGATCGTTTAATTCTCTGTCGCCATAATTAATATACGTTGCTATTAAACTTTCACATCGCGAAATAAAAATATTTAAAGTATCAACATCTCCATCATAGGGTCTAATATTTTCTAGCTTTGACTTAAATAAATTCCAGTTGACGGTACGAGGCTCTTGAGCAGCGGTTGCCATATTTTGTATATTTATGTCAGTTGAAATTTTATTTAAATTAGATTCGTTTTTACTCTTACTAATACTCAAGTTAGTAAAGAATTCTACTAATTCAGAATCGCTCATAAATTAATAAATTCAAGTACTTTATTGTTCTGTAGTAACAAAATTCAATAATCTTAACAACTATCCTCCGAAAAACCACGAAAGAGCTAGGAGGGCAAAAAGGAACTTGGCACTTACCTCGATGGTTGTAGATACCAGTTTCTTCTCCGAGTTTCTGCTGAGGTTCAGTCGATTCGGTCTCGTTTCCACTAAAGGGTAACTTAAAGTCCTCGAAAGGGTAACGGAAAAGTCCTCAAAAGGGTAGATTCGACAGATTCGCGATAAAGACGTTAAAACGTCAAAGTCCAGAATTTTCACTGTTTTTTCAACTAAAGCGATTTTTCACAGTACTTTCACGACTTCGCGAATCCTACTGACTGCGCCAGATAAAGATTGATAAGTTGTAAGACCGTTTTTAAAGAATATATTTTAATTACAATACAATGTTTATGCTTCAAGAGCTGGACAGAAACTGAAAACTGTGTTGAAAATGATAAACAAGTAACAGAGATAATAATACAATGTTTTATAAAAGGTGTCGTATTTCTTCGGTGTTTGCGTATTGTTGGCTCGTAACTTGCCACAGCAAACATATTCACTCACATCTAAGTCACACATCATTCATTGCCCTATAAAAAAGAATTTATAGAATAATGAAGAGGGACGATAATCAACATGAACTCTCGTTTCTCGCTAAGGTGCCCTTCATAGCGACTTTATTTTCAACACACAAAACAGGTAAATGTAAGGAAATATATAAATATACTACCAAAACTGCTACCTACGGATGTCAGTAAAACTTTGCGCCATGTACACGTCTCAAGTTACTTTAGAAAGAATAAAATTTCCATTTAATAAACAATTAATGTACCTAATCAAATTTAAATCACAAAAAAATTTTTAATCACGTGAAATACCATGTCGTTTATTTAATGTATCCAACTTTCACAGCATCATAATTCATGTGATGATCAAGAGAATTTACATGATATGCCAACGCGCACCGCTCTGGGTGTAATCTGCAGTCGCTGTTATGTGAGACAATACGGCTCGACAGAGATCTTAAAGTCTGTCCGATATACTGTTTATCACAGTCTCTACATGGAATACTATACACAACATTAGTAAGTGAGGTCAATGGACTCTTATCCTTCACTTTAGTGAAAATTGATCTGATTGATAGTACTGTTTTGTTAGCAATTTTAAAGTTCCCACATGCACTGAGCAATCTGGCAAGTCTCGGAGTTATGTCTCTTATGTCATCAGCTCCAACATCCGCTTGGGCCAAGTTAGAATGGCCAGCAAGTCCACAGTAGGAGATGTGCTAAACAATATCTTATTTAGTTACGTTCTTGGATAAGGATTATCCAAGAAAAGATTAAGTAGAATATTAAGATTTTTATTATGAAAAACATTATTAGAAATTCTAAGTACTCTCTGCTTCATTTGTTTAATCAAATTCACTTTCATGGAATGCTTATGGTGAGAGTGATAATTAAGATATCTACTAGAACTGCATGGCTTCCTGTACGAATCTATAATAATTGTATTGTTGTTACGAATGAACTTTGTGTCTAAGAATGGTACGGAATTATCGACGTCTTCCATTTCTATCGTGAGTTGGATGTTCGGATCATAACTATTGAATGTATCCAGAATTTCATCAAGGCGTTCTCGAGGAAGTGCCAAAATAATGTCATCAACATACTTTTTTATGAAAAAAGGAGTGAAAGAAAGTACTGGAATGACTGTATCTAACACATCGTCCATGACATATGCTGCCAAGATAGGAGAGATTGAAACACCCATTGGTGTACCAAACGTTTGTTTGTACATTTTGTTATTAAGAGTAAAGTCAGTACTGTCAAAGAGGAAAACTATCAATTCAACAAAGGCTTCCTTCGGGATGGAGCAATGGACACTGATACGATCCCAAATCGTATCGATTGTTCTCAAACAAGCATCTAGATAAACATTACTGAATAACGAGACCACATCCAAACTGGCCAGAACATAATTTTCGGGAATTACAAAATTATTGAACTTTTCAGAGACTTCAAAAGAATCTTTGATGACATATTTTCACAGGGGCTCTTATCGAAGCCACTATCGGTCTCACAGAGAGAACCGGTTTATGAACTTTCGGAAGTGAATAAAATTTTGAAGGGACTCCATGGTAGCTCATGAGTTTCTTCTTTACTGTCAAATCTATTTGATGTTTATTGGATAAAGATGTAACCAGGTTATTACCCTCCCCCCCTCGTATCTTTTGAACGGCTACACTTACATTAATAAAATTTGGAAGGTGAAAATAAAGTGGAAACTTCTCTACGAATGGTAACAGGTGACGTAATAGTAATAGATGACGTCACAGTGCCACTCTGGCCAATAATTTTAATAGGACCTTATGGCAAGTGATATCTCGTTTGAAAGGCATTGACATTGGCTACATAGCCATATTATTTTTGTTTGGGTTTAAATTAATTTTGACGGATAAATTAAATAAATACCAAAATTATTATTTCACATTTAAATACTGAAGATTTTTCAGTCCGCCTCTGGTTAGTTGTAAAAAAAATTGACGGTTCTAATTTAATAGTATTTGTTGCTTTGCAAAGTTTTTCTAAATAGCTTAAATATTTAATTTTATTATTGTTTAACGAGACGTTTAAGAGTTTACATAGGCAAAATGGTACGTACTCAAGCCGACAAAGTAGCAGCTATCTTGATAATTGGTGAATCTAGAAAGAATCTCCATGAAGCGGAACGTTTATTTATTGAGAGATACCCAGATCGCCATATCTCGAGAACTTATTTGAGGGAGCTTCTTCACAAGTTTGAAGAAACAGGTACTGTTTAAGATGCCAAACGATCTGGTCGACCAACATTTAGTGATGATAAAAAAATTGATATAGTTGCTGAAATGGTAGTAAACCTCCTCTTCAACTAAAGTTGCGTCTATCTGTGTAGTAAGTGAAAGTACAGTACAGAGAGTGTTGGCTAAAAATAAATCTCATCCATACAAGTTAAAAATGGTGCACCACTTTTCGGATGACGACCCCGACAGAAGACTCGAATTCTGTCAATATATGACAAATAAAATTAGGCAAAAACCACATTACACAAAAACAATTTGTTTTAGTGAAGAAAGTACTTTTTGCCTCAATGGAAATGTGAATACACAAAATGTGAAGTATTGGAGCGATACAAATCCTCACACCTTTCGTGAACAACATACCCAATTTCCAGAAAAAGTCAATGTTTGGGCAGGTATTTTGGGAAACCACATAGTTGGTCCTGTTTTCCTAAATTCAAATTTAAGCGGTGAAGTGTATCTGGAGATGTTACAAAATGCAATTGAGCCGTTAATTCTTGAAATTCTGGAAGATAATCAAGATGAATTCGGCCATCTGGAAATAACATTCCAACAAGATGGTGTTCCTGCACATTATTATGGTGCAGTAAGACGTTACCTGGATGGAGAATATAGAGGTAGATGGATCGGCCGGCGAGGTCCTATAGAATGGCCACCTCGGTCACAAGATCTGACACCATTATATTTTTTTCTATGGGGGTACATGAAATCCAAGGTTTATACTACGGCACCAGATAGCATTCGCGTTTTGAAAGAAAGAATTACTGAAGGATGCAATGCTATTTCAGCTGACACATTCGAACGAGTACGACAAGAGTTTACTAGTAGGATGTATTACTGTCAGGAAGTAGACGGAGCATATTTCGAACACTTGCTATAAGAATCCATCGTTGATATTTGATTAATTAAATTTAAAAAAATAATTTCATTGATTTTGGTGGCGATTCCTCCGAATGATTCTCAACAAACCTAAAAGATATTCAAGCTCACTACTCTATACTGAAACACAAATATTAGATGTTAGACAATTATACATTATTCAGATAGGATGCCATCAATATAAAAATAAATACAAACTTACCACTCAAAATCATAGATACGCGACAAGATCGAATAATCAATACTGTATACCAACAGCTCTTAAAACAATAGGTCAAAAAGGTTACTCCTACTTGGCACCTAAATTATTCGGGCAACTACCACAGATAATTATCGATGAAACTTCTTTTAAACGCTTCAAAACCCAACTAGTAACATTTGTTAAAGAAACAGACAAAACAAAAATACACAAAATGATAGAATGCTGAATAAAAAAAAAACAGAGATGAGTAAACTCATATACGAAATGTATGTCGGAAATACAATCATGTAAAAATGGATTTATATTGTTTTTAACTGCATTTTTTGTTTTTTTAAATTTTTTTTAAATTTTGACACACTTGCCTATATTCACCACATACAAGTATGTACAATACTTCTGTGGATGTCTAGATGTTTATTCAATTTTATTTGTATTTTATCACTGTATTTGTAAATTTATGAATAAACGTTATTATTATTATTTAATACATCCGTCAAAATTAATTTAAACCCAAACAAAATTAATATGGCTATGTAGCCAATGTCAATGCCTTTCAAACGAGATATCACTTGCCATAAGGTCCTATTTAAAATTATTGGCCAGAGTGGCACTGTGACGTCATCTATTAGTATTACGTCACCTGTTACCATTCGTAGAGAAGTTTACAGCACTTTATTTTCACCCTCCAAATTTTATTAATGTAAGTGTAGCCGTTCAAAAGATACGATACGACTTTTGAATAGCACTGTATATATAATAACAATTTTAGGCGAAAAGAATAAAGTGGTTAATATAATTTATTACAAATTGTAATACTAGTAATTGTAACCATCTTTCATTTTAAAACAAATGAAACTACTCTAACCTTACCTTCTAAATTGTGCAATGAACCTAATTTTAAACTTCTTTTGCTGTTTGGCTAAATACACCCTTCATGAAAATGTTCCTCACATGCATAGCTTTCAATTTATCATTTCTTACACGATTCAACCAGTAGATGCATACCTGAAAAAAGAAAGAAACTTTTCAAAAAATTTAGATATATATCTATTTTGAAGTAAATAATTGACATGTACACTATTTTAATGCTAAAATAGTATACTTACTAAAGGATCTTTAATTTGAAAACAGTGCATATGAACTTATTTATTGGTGTTACTACAATTAGTCACAGTATATAAAGGTTATCAATTGTGGCTGATAATTTCAAACATGAAAAACATAGTGCAAGACGTAACTGTTCTCAACAAATTTTCTATCGGAAGTGACCACAGAGCCGTCAGAGCAAAAATAGACATAAATAAAAGAAAGGAGAGGTCAAAACTAATAAGAAAAACAGTTTCTTGAAAATAATTAACCACACAAAGCGCAGACCAATACGCACAACTCCTTAATTCTCGTATATCACCAATGCTGACAAATGAAGAGGATATAGACATTGAGGAGACAAACAAACAAATAATAACAGCAATGAAAGAAACGGGAAACAGGTGCAAGCAATCGCTTGGAGTTGGAAAGGAGGAAAAGTTGAGTAATAGTACTAAGAAGTTGATGGAAAAAAGAAGAAATCTAACAGACAAGCATCAAAACAATGCCACTCAGATAAGAGAAATCAATAAAGAAATATCAAAGGCTATCCGAATAGATGTAAGGCTACACAAAACAGAGAAAATATCTAGGGTGATAGAGGAAAACAGGGAAATGAAAGTGCTTAGTAAAAAATTGTCTGAGGGTAAGAAACAATTATGTAAGATAATTGACAACAAGAATGGACAAACCACCATAAATAAACGAGACATCCTGCTAATAGTGAGAAGCTTTTATGCGGAACTCTATAAGAAAACCACAACAACAGAAATTGGAGTAGGCATTCCCGTAATACAAAACCAGGGATCAGAAGACATCCCGGAAATCACTCAAGACGAAATAAATAACTGCTTAGAAGACATGAAAAACAATAAATCGCCAGGAGATGACGAAATTAGCACCGAAAATATAAAACTAGGAGGATCAGCACTTCTAAAAATACTGTGTAAGTTATACAACGCTTGTTCAAGAAACTCCATAACACCTGATCAATGGAATAAGTCCATCATAATACTTTTACACAAGAAAGGAGATATAGCCCAAATAGAAAACTACAGACCAATTAGCCTGCTATCGCAGATATATAAGCTGTTTATGAGAATAATCACCAAAAGGCTGACAGCTAAACTCGATCTTTACCAACCTATTGAGCAGACAGGATTTCGTAAGGGCTATGGCACAAATCATCATCTTCATACAATTACAATCCTCATTGAAAAATGCATAGAGTATAATAAACCGTTAGTTCTCATTTTTGAAGGCTATGAAAAAGCTTTTGACGCAATAGACCACCATAATGTGCTTAGTGCCCTCGCTGATTGCAGAGTCGATCATCGCTACATCGACATCATTAAGCAATTATACAAGAACGCAAATGCTGTCAATAGACTTCATGAAGATACCCCTAGCTTCCAAATATAGAGAGGTGTGCGGCAGGGGGATGTCATATCACCCAAATTATTTACCAACCGTTTAGAGTACATGTTCAAACAAACATCGAGAACCTCGGCATCAACATTACTGCTGAAAAACTTAGTCACCTTCGCTTCACTGATGATTTGATATTAATTACAAATGATCTCAAAGAAGCGCAAGAAATGATGAGCGAGCTGAACCTAGTATCCAGAAAGGTTGGGCTGAAAATCAATATAGGCAAAACAAAGTTCATGACAAATCTAGTTACCAGTGAAAACCTAACAGTGAACAACTCAAACATTGTAATAAATACGAATACCAAATAGAAAAATTTAAATTAGTAACTTTCAGAACACACGGTAAAACATATTTTATTTCAAATGTAATTAAAAAGTGGAATGCGACCCACTTTTTGTTTAGGAAAATGATACAAAACCATAACAGCTTTGAAACAAATAAAACATTTTACTAGGTCAAAATGAAATAATTGTTTTGTATACAACTAGTTAATAAGGTAAATTGGTAAAATGGATTTTGCAATTCAACAAAAAAAAACCAAACCTAATTCGGGGGGATAGTAAAAACCAAGTACAGAACAGTAAGAGCGACAGATAGTGTCGGGGCGAATACGCGAAGGGGAAAGTCCTTTCCCTGTCACGGTAACGGGCATCAGTTTTTTTGGTGTTAGCGGTTTCAGAGGAAGAAGTTTCTCTCCGTTGTGTCAGGGCGTGAAAGGGATACTTAGCTATCCTTGACGGTGAACGCTGTCCCCCTTCTTGACACAAAACGGGAAGACTCGCCCTCTACGCTAAGTTTTCAGCATAGCCCGATACCGGTTACTGGCACTACCCGCGGTTGCTAAAAAGATAGTAAAGATAGGCAGTAGCAACGCCGGAGAAAGGAAGTTTTCCAACGCAGTAAGTTTTTAAACAAGTTGAGAGTTAGATTTTGTTTTTTGATGAGACATTTATTCGTTTTATTATTTTGCGCTGGTTCTAAACTTGGTATTTATTAATTCACTGTTTTACATAGGGAGAAGCTATAACAATATATTTATTTTATTGTCTGTTCTTTCACGGGTACTGGACAAATTGGCCGCTTTCAATTGAATAGTGAATGTCCAGGCTCACAATTTGGGCACAGCTCGTTCTGTAGGATATGAATTTATCGTGTGTGATGACAGAATAAGATTTCACAGGGTACCGCCAACCTGACAAGAGTTAGGTTTCTATTTATCTAATTATTGTTTTGTTGCGCCACATAATTCGCTTCCACCTCGTAGGTAGAATATAAATAAGAGTTAAAACAAGGTTAATTTGTACTTAGTATCAAAGGGCCGGAGCGTATGATTTTTTCTCTTGTTCCCAGCGAACTTGTGCCACGATAAATAATTTTAAATTGTTTTTTTTGTTCAGACGTGATTAGGAATTTCTTTCAGATTAAGTAAAATAAATAAACATTATAGGTTATTCAAAGACCTGCAAATTTTGCAACTTGAAACTTACGCATTTAAAAGGGAATGTCGATAAAAAATTATTGTTCATAGATCAGCAGAATTAGTTCATGACTCCACTTTCACTTTTTGTTGATATCAAGTGCAATGACACGAAACCATAGTAGTTTCGCATAGTATGGCGTTTAAGAGTAAATAAATATAATCTTTTTTTTGCGCCTCGAGACAGGTGAATTTCGAACTAATGGTTAAATAATACGCCCCTCACGTACGTTGAAATACTAAAACGATAATGGGGGTAATTTCTGTATTCTATCTCAGGGCGAGCGAGGGTTATATTATAATTGTTTTATTGATAGTCATATGTTATACAGGGAAAGACTTAGGATGTACAATTTATGGATAAGTGTATAGGTAATTTTTACACCGGGGGAATTTAATAATTTGTGTTGATATTGGACTTTTGATTTATGTATATATAGATACAGAGAAAGATATATTATATTTTTTTGATATAACTTTGTGGTTCTCCCATACTTTATTTATCATCCCTACCCGAATTTTCCCTAGAGTGTGTATCAACATTGGATACGAAACCTAACCGAGAGAACAATCCTGTCCTGGCGAAGGAAATCAAACCGTTTTAAGCCCAGGCGTTCCCAGCTTAAATCGGACTGGGGGTTGCCTTTCCACGCTCGGCTACAAATACAAAGAAAAAAAAGGTATTGTTGAAAGAAAAGGCATTGGAGTGGTGACAGCATTTGTTAGACTGGTGACAGCGGACCCGGTATAGCAGGGTCAAATATATTACATTTGGGGGCAAGGTATTACGTTAGGGTCTAGCACTTATTACACTGGTGACAGCGGTTTGCGAACCATCCTCTATTCGAACAAAACCCACCCAGGGAGGGTGTGGTATTACAACATTGAGAAAAGTATACTCCTACAAATACTTAGGCCACGAGATTCGATTGGAAAGGGATAATCAAACCTGCGAAATTGGCAGAAGAATAGGTCTAACATGGGCAGCCTTTGGAAGATTGAGCTACATCTTAAGACCTGATATTCCCATGTGTTTTAAGAAGAAAGTCTTCGACCAATGTATTTCCAGTATTAACCTACGGAGCCGACTCTAACAAAGAACATCGCGAACAAAATAAGAGTAGCGCAAAGAAGCATGGAAAGAATAATGTTAGACTTATCCCTGAGAGATAGATTTCCAAACACAGAGGTGAGAAGGAGAAGTGGAGTAACAGATGCCATCTCAAGAATATCGACTCAAAAATGGAATTGGGTGGGTCACCTAGGCAGAATCAACGACGGCAGATGGACTAGAAAAATAACTGAATGGAGACCGCGAGATCACACTTTCTGCAGCAGAAGCAGACCGCCAACTCGTTGGTCAGATGATATGAAGCGCGTCCAAACCAACTGGTTAAGCGTAGCTGTGTGATGATAATAATAATAATGGTGGCTGATAATCAGAGATCCCCTATAGTTTGTGCTAATTACGAGAACAAATATTTAATACTGATTGTAGAATTCATTTTTATAAAAGAAATTGATAAAAACTTAATATTGACAACTTGTTTGCATTTGATATTATGACTTATGACAAAAATGTAAACTGACATTCTTCTTCTTTCTGTTTAATGGCCTCTACCCATTAGGTATTTAGCCAGCGCAGATTTATTTAGTTTATATTTCGAGAATATTCCTTACGGAATGTCTGGAACTCTCCATCTTCCCCTTGATAAATTTTTCTGTTGTAACACGACATTTGTAACGTCAACGGATGCTGAATTCGCTGTTGTCAAGTATATTTAAGCATGAGAACAAAACCATTCGTGTGATTTTGGGCACTGTGCTCTAGTCTTGATAATATCATTTTTAGGAAGTATTCTCAAATAGAGTATTCACAGACTTGCGTGTACGTGACGCGGCGAACGATGTCAAGAATAGCGCCCCGCCCATACGTTGTTCGGGATACAGATGAATATTATTTGTGTGCCTCTCCATTTTGGGTTTAATACTGATTGTGGAATTCATTTTTATAGAAGAAATTGATAACATATTTGAATAGCTTCTTTATATTTGACATAACAAAATGACAAATGACATTTGTATTGTAACGTCAACTAATGCTGATGCAAAGTATATTTAAACGTGAGGACGACACAATTCGATGATTTTAGGAACGGTGCTCGAGAATATCATTTTTAGGAACTTTTCGCAAATAGAGCATTCAGTGCGGATGAAACTCAATCATCTGCAAGAAATGAATCACCGGTTGCGACAGTAATTTTGTTACCGAAATATCGATACTCCTCAAGCCAAACGTTCAGAAAACGTTTAGAAATATGTTTACAAAAGTTACAACTTTTATTTTTCAGAACTGAATATCTTTTTAATAAATACATGGAAAATTATCATTGATACTGCAAATGGAAGATCATATATGAATTATATGGCAAATGCATGCATAATTTGCCCGTAGATAATATACTTTTTAAGTAAATAAAAAAATAGAATTGCGGGGAGAAGGAAAAGAGAGAAGGTATAAGCGTGTCTGCCGTCCAGCGCAAAAATATATAGAAGATGGCGGAGCCGAGACGTGACATGGCACTAGTGAGGAGCAGTCACTCTTAATTACATAGGAGAGACACAATATACTATTTGAATTTAAGTTTGTGCCACAAACATATAGAATTATTAGTGCAACTGCAGTCAATAAATATGGAAATTGACAAGAAAGTCGGATTTTTTAGGAAACGATTCCAGATTTTATCATTGTATTTGACAATTTTATGTTAGACAGATTTGTATCTTGTATTATATATAGTTTTATGACATGAGTTATGAACCAAATGTATTCATTGATCATTTCGGGCATTTTTAGAAAATTACTTTTTTTGGATTACGTACCTTTTCGGTTTCTGAAGACGATAACTAGGTTATCGAAACGCGCGTCTGGCAGTGTAAATGTGTGTAGTGGTAGTAAATAGTGAGCTCAATATATCTACTTTCAAAAGAGATTAGAAAGAACTGTATTAACGAAAAAAGTTCGACCCTATTTCTCCGAAATCCAATCAACATCTTTTTTGAACAAAAAATACATCTTCCTTAATTATGTTAATTGTTTTCTGAGCAATTACTATGAGCAAAGAAACTGTAATTTAACTAAGAATTACATAAATCAATTGTAACTACTTTTTTTATTATCTTCATTAATGACGTATATATTTCCGTTAGACCATAAAAGTCGAATAAACGGAATAAATATTTTAGTCAGTTTGAATTAGAAAAAGAATTAAGTTTGAAAGGGGAAGTAAACAAGAGAAGTAAATAAAAATTTTATATTCCCTGGCATGTTGTTGTATATTAAACAACAAATGAAATATTTAATGTTCGTTTGCATCATATAGCGCGCTAGAATATGTAACTCCTTTCTAAACTCATTTAATTTTATAAGAAAAGAAAGAAACTCGCACAGGTTCTAAAATAAAATTATAGTATTAGAAGAAGAAAACTAAAACGTGTAAACTTTTATATATAGTTTGGATAACGTGAAATAAAAAATCAAAATTAAAAAACAAATCTTCCAGAAGACGTCTAACAAAATTATATTATAACTACGCCTCTGCTGAATAGGTAGATTTCTAATCAGGGAGTCAATTTACTGACTTCTGAATAGATGTCACATTTCTATTAAACTTATTAATGGTCCAAGTTGTTTGTATAGTTAAAATAACCATTTATTGCTGGCGTATCTCGAGTTAATTTGAAATGGTTTATTTTATGAAAGAAGTACAAATATTGGTTGTATAGGAATAAATTTCCTGACAGAATTACGAATTACATGATTCAGTGTAGTTATTTGAACAGTATCAGACTTACTTCTAGGACAATACTTCCGAGATCAATTTTATACCGATATCATTATGCGAGGAATTAATATTAAAATACTCTAGATTTTAATTTGACAATAATTGAAGGAAATCTACAAGAATAGTTGACTCCAGTAACATTTATGTTCAATCCCTCACGGAGACTTTCCTAATAGGATTTTCTAAATATTGGTGTACACACTAGATATAAATTTGAGTTAATGGAAGACGAATACTGAGTGTGTATTTTTATTAAAAATCCAGCTAAAAGCACCTTCGGCCATTAGGCCATTTTCAAAGTTGTCCTATAAAAATTAAAATAGTTGTAAAATTGAAAAACACTTTAAAAAAGTTAAACTTACGTCATGAAAAAAGTACAACTGTTGTCTCAAAAAAAAACCATGAAAACCTGCCACTGCTGTGGCTAAAATTTGTTAAAATAACCCTGTAGTGAGGGCGAACAATTAAAATTCACATGATAAAATACTCTATTCAAAATTCTTAACCTAATGATACGTGATGACAAGTTTGACATTAATAGATGGTGGCTAATATGCCGGAGTACAATAATACAACAAAAGAGTGTCTAATGTTACAACGTGATTTTATGATGAACATTGAATCAAGATATCATGTTTAAAAGAAAATTAATGAAAATTTCAAAATGATAAATTGAAACCTGGAGGAAATTTCTTTATTTTTTAATTTTATATAAGAATGAAGTTAAAAAAATTGTTAATGAAAATTAATACATTAGTTAAATTCAAAATTTCCAAATATCATCCAACTTAGATGAATAGAAAACACCTCCCACTTCTTGTCTTAAGAGAAGTGAGTTAAGGGTTGGATCCATTCCCCAGCCAGTCAGGTACCGAGCGAAGTAAAACTATATGTGTAAAGTGATAAAATAAAATAAAAAACACATTTGTCGTAAATTCATCCATGGAGGATTTTACAATGACTAAGGTGGAAAGGCACGCTGGCAAGATAAACCTAACAGCTAATGTCACCCCGTGAAAATTAAATGTAAGTGTAAAAGAAGGAGGGGGTATCCATTGTTAGAAACCTCGAAAATTGGTTGTGAGCTGATGGACCAAACTATGACCCATACATAGCCTGGTGTCAATAACATCAAGAACACAATGTGGCTGTGGAGTTTAAGGTAATTGTGACAAACCTATACCCATACTAGGTATGCACAGGAAGAGAAGAAATCGAAGAAAAGTGTCAAGAGTAAAATATAGATCGCTTGTATTCTGAAGAACCCAACTGTGACCCATACATAGCTTGGTTTTGGGGAAACAATGGGGGTGTGGAGTTTTTAAGATAATTGTGACAAACCTAGATCCATACTAGGCATGTACAGGAAAGATGAAACAAACTATGACCCATACATAGCTTGGATTCAAAGAAAAATGTGGTGATGAAGTTTTTAAGATGGTTAGATACATAGATGTACAGGAAGAGAACAAGCGAGGAAGAGTGTAGAGACGAAGGGAAGGATAGCAAATATGCTAGAAATTATAAGAATAGACGGGAGGAATTGCTTATATTCTGATGAACCAATGATGAAAGCAATGTGGCCGTGATGTTTTTGGATAATTATGTCACACCTAGAACCATACTAGGCACGTACAGAGGAAGAAGAAATCGAGGAAAGAGAAGAGAAAGGGGGATAGAATGATTTGCTCAAATTTATAAGTGATGAACCAAACTATGACCCATACATAGCCTGTGTTCCGACGCACACTGTGGATCCATAGAACCAGTTCCAAGAACAAACCCAGACCCTACTAGGCATGTCCTCGATTAGTTCCAAGGAGGACATATGTAATAGAGAGAAATATACAGTTGTTACTATTATTATATTTAATTATTAACTTATAATTAAATTTGATTGTTTCCTAATCAGCCAAACCGTGACCCATACATAGCCTGGTGACCAGCAAACACTATTTTTGGGGGATCATTTTAGAACTAGCCCCAAGAATAAACCCAGACCTATACTAGGCGTATCCATGAATAGTTCAAGGATAGATAGATCGAAATTGTTATTTTTATTAATGTGAAGATAAGATGAATTGGTCGTTGAAATGAGAGGTTATACTAACAAACAGTAAATAGTTTTGTCCTGGTAGACCAATTATGACCCAGACACAGCGTGTTGTCAGGAACACAGTGTGTATAACAGTAGAAGGTGTAGTGTAAATGTGAGAGGTGAAAAAGGTTCAGCAAAGTAAGAAGACTTAAACGATGAAATAAAACAATATAATTTGTTTAAATCTTCATTTATTTGAACTAATATTCAATTTAAACTTGTTAACGCATTTCACTAACACAGTAGCTTTGTCAAATTTATCATTTCTGCTAACAAAATTTAACATCCTGCTAAAATGAATATAAACGTCAAAATAGGACAGAAAAAAACTTTTTGGGATTTAAAAATGCAAGTAAAGGGATAAAAAGGTATTTGATAGAAATATAAGTAAAACTGTTTATCAATTAGTTAGTAATAATTATATTTAATGTGAAACAGACAATAAGGAAAATGTAAAAAAATTGTGAGTGGTGACAACTGAAGCAGGCAAAATTTGAGAAGAATCCATGGAGACGAATTTTTTTTGACATTGATAGATGAATTAAAAAAAACAGTACCTTTGGAGAAAGATTATAAAATAACTAATGAAATAAATCGAATCGAATCAAGGAACATCTCAACAAACCTACTTCTTGTAATTTCGGTTTCCATATTAAGTTCACCACACCACAATTTTTCCCCATCACGTAACTCTAAAATTCTGCACAACACTCCCAGGAACAACTTCAGAAATATGGACTTACTTGAAGATCTAGAAATACTTAGAGAAATGAAGATTAACTCAGAACACTGTCTTAACACCCAAATACATCTTAATTGTAAATTTTAGCCCCTGTTCAAAACCTTGTGGTCCTCTAGAGCTTTCGTCTCACCCTCTCGCCGTGGCGATACGGTCCATAAATATTTCGCCCAGCGCTCGGCTGATACGTAAAAGGTGAATGAATGAGTCTTTCCTATCTTCTATCCATTCTTCACTTCTATTTCTTCTTTTCTCTACTTTAAATCTTCTAAAATTGAATAGATGAGGCTTTTACTTGATGAAGATCCATACTGAACGATGAAATAAAACAATATAATTTGTTTAAATCTTCATTTATTTGAACTAATGCTCAATTTAAACTTGTTGACGCGTTTCACTAACACAGGAATTTTGTCAAAACGAATGAATGTAAAATATAAAAATGTCTTAATATATACAGTGCCTAAATACAGAATTCTATTTACTAATCTTAACAATGATATTGAAAGATATTACCTTGAAATTCATTCACTACAAACATTCCTAAGCTATCTTCTAGGTAAAGAGGTTTAATAAAGGAAACTGATATATATTTGGTCGTTAAGAAGATTACCTGAATATCTATTTTTGTTAATCTCTAGGACCTCTAATAAATTTAAACTAAAGGATTTACCGACTACATGGAGAATTTCAAAATTTGAGTCGAAAATGTGTTGGTTTTCTAATAAATGATTTGAATAGTTAGAATCTAATTTTTTGTTGTCATAGCTACGTTTGTGTTCTGAAATTCTAGTTTTAAAATTTCTAGAAGTTCTACCGATATAAATTTTATCACAGTTGTCATTACCACATTTTAATTTATAAACTCCTGATTTGTTTAATTTTGAAGATTCACATTTATTATTTTTAATGAATTTGGATAAATTGTAATCAGTTTTAAAGGAAATATGCATGCCTAAAGTTTCCAAAAATGCTTTAATTTTTATCTGAAGGGAATACTTGTTCTAAAGTCTGTTTTTTTATCTTTTTATTTATGATATTGTCAATTAAATTTGGATCGTAATTATTATTAACTGCTATTTGTTTTACGATATTTAATTCTTAGTTATAATTATTAATATTTAATGGGCCTTATAAAAGTCTGTGTATCATACTATTGAAAGCTGCTAGTTTATGACTGAATGGGTGGACCGAACTATTATGAATTGTAATATCTGTATGTGATCGTTTATGAAATATAGAAAAATCATGTTTATTATTTATATTTGAAATTGTAAGGTCTAGAAAGTTTATAGACTTATTTTGTTCAAGTTCTACGGTAAATTTGATATTATTGTGAATCGAGTTCATGTTAGTAATGAAACTCTCTAATTATCTATTTGTACCGATGAAGCTAGCTAAAATGTCATCCACATATCGGTGCCAGTACATACATTTTTCACTAAGGGGGTGTTCATGAATTATTTTTTCTATATTATCCATGAAAATTTCTGCTAGTAGGGGGCTGAGGGGGTTGCCCATAATCAAACCATCTATACTGCTATAAACCTCTCCATTGAAATGAAAATAATTTTGATTCAAACACACTTTTAATAAAGTAATGATATGAGAGTGAATTATAGGGTTAACATTATTGTATGTGATCAAGTTATCAACAAGAGTTATAGTTTCTTTAGAAGGTATACTAGGGAATAGATTTGTTACATCGAACGATATGAATTTAGAATTATGGGGTAGTATTATATCGTGAATATTATTAATTAATTCCGTTGAGTTTTAAACTGAAAATCGAGATATGAATGAACAATATTTAGAGATGACGTTTATGAGAATCTTTGAAATTTTGAATGAAGGTGCTGTGAAATAAGAAACAACTGGCCTGATTTTTAGTATGTTAAGGTAATTCATTCACAACTATCACATATACTACATCCCATAGTTTGACATTTTAGATAGGGACATAAGAAATAAAATTAAAGTAATTATTCACAAAAAGTACCAAGGATAAAAACGTAAATTAAAGTCATTTTTAACCAACAAACCAGTATCATAAAGCCCACAAACCAAACTCTCAGAACATTAATTTTTTAATAGATTCGTTAATCTTTCAAATACAATTTTTTCAGATGAAGAAGTTCAATTATTACAAAAAGGTTTTAAACATAATATTCAACCCACATGTTCATTGGATAACTTCAACAAACTAGGTATAGAAACAGAAATTAATTTGTATAATTTTCCAAATAATTCTAATATGAAACATAAAGCTTCAGAAATTATTAAAAAAGAATTTGTCGAGTTTAACAAACCCAATTTTGAATTATCAGTCGCCAAATCAATTCAACAAAAATCAAAGTCAAATAGTCTTATTTTCACAAAAGCAGATAAAGGAAATACGGTAATAGCATTACCTAAAGAAGATTATATATTAAAAACCAACAATTTTATTCAGGCAAGCAATTTTGAGACCCTTAAAAAAGACCCCACTAATAAATTTCAGAAAGAAATAAAATTAGCAGTAGATAGCGCTACATCAATAATTAACGATAAAGAAAATGAAGATTTAAACAAACTATATTGTTTTATTTCATCGTTCAGTATGGAACTTCATCAAGTAAAAGCCTCATCTATTCAATTTTAGAAGACTTAAAGTAGAGAAAAGAAGAAATAGAAGTGAAGAATGGATAGAAGATAGGAAAGACTCATTAATTCACCTTTTACGTATCAGCCGAGCGCTGGGCGAAATATTTTTGGACCGGATCGCCACGGGGGGTCTTGGCTTTGCTGTCCGGACCAGGAGGAGACAACCAAATTAAAAACCTAAACTCAAGGTGGGAGACCGGGCCGAAGAATGCGTGGCTATATAGAAGAATAGTCCTTACTGGTTTCGACCTTGGAGCAACGGGGGGAACTCCATTGTATTGAACCCCTTACCTCTGCATGCAGGGCTCTGCAGCGGTAGACCGTAATGACCCTAGCTTCTCGTGGGATCACTCATGGAACGAAAAAGTAATACTTTCACCGGAAAAGTAGTGGAGAAAACCTCCACCTCTTCATCCGGGCACCTCACAGGGGGAAAAAAGGCCAAACAGCACAAAGGTCGTATGCCGTTCGACCTCCCAAAACCGGGAGAACCGGGCGGTATAGACGACCCACTGAGAAAAGGCCTCAGTGGAGCAGGGGTGCGGAAATACCTGCGACTCCTAAATCAGGGAATATCCCCTGAAGAGGCCAGGAAGCAGGTAACTCAGCGCCCAACCCCCCCGAAGGAATTTTACCAACGGGAAAAACAAAGCTTAAAGAGGCCCGGAGCATATTACTCCTCCGCTTAAGCCTCAAAGCAAGAAATCAAAAACAGCTGCAACGGTAACCGGGCAAGCCACTGGTTACGCAGCAGCTGTCAAAGCAGAGAAAGCTTTTAGGGTGGGAATAATGCCCAAGGATTATCCTGGGGTCATCCTGAGAGCGGAGCAGCTCTTTACACTGGAAGACACTCTGGTGGAAGAGCTGTGCCAGAGCAAAGAGAAGGGAATCCACTTCTCAGGTATCCATTTCCGTTGTGGAATGATACTGGTGGACTGTGGGTCACAAGAATCGGCAGACTGGCTTATGAGGTCAGCGCCGAAATTAAACTTTTGGGAAGGACCAGAGTTGGTGGCTCGAAGTGGAGACGACATCCCAAAGCCAGTCACCATAACAGTGTTCTTCCCAAGAAGCCAAGACATGAAACTGGAGAAGATCCTCCAACTTGCCGAGGTTCAGAACTCCAACCTCAGTACTGAGGCTTGGAAAATTCTAAACTCTGAAAAGAGGGACAGGGAACTATCCTCACGATTGGGATCATCACCAATCTGGGGAGGCTCTGAAGGCAGGAGGTTACGCGCTAAACTTCCGTTTTGGGCGTTTCCCTGTCTCGGGGCTGGGAAAAAAGAAGAATCCCGCGGAGGATCCAAAGGACATGGAGATATTCTCCACATCCGGAACCTCTGGAAAAGGGAAACAAAGCGAAAGCTTGACCTTGGGTCAGCCCGAGATCTCCTCCGGCTCTGCTGGGATGACTGGGAATGCGGAGACTGCCTCTGCATCCCGGTAAGCTGGGCAGAGCAGCCTGGGGGTCGAGAGTCTGACTCGAGATCAAGAAAACTGCTCGATTACCGAGGGAGATACTGCCATGGTGGTCGAGGAGGGTCAGGGAGAGAGAAAGGATGGGGATGAATAGAGGCTGAGTAACTCGGCCTCTCTCATCCATAATTATTCACCTTCACGTTCACGAATGTAGCTCAGATTAACCTGCATCACGCGAAGGGAGCTTCAGCCGTGATTGCAAGGTTGTTCGCTAGACTACAACTGGATATTGTAATGATCCAAGAACCATGGATCAACAAAGTAGGCCAAATCAAAGGTTTGGCATGTAAGGCTTCTAAATTGATTTATGATCAAAGGCAAGTATCTCCGCGTGCCTGTGTAATGATAAGAAATAACATAAAATATATTTGTGTTTCAGAATACGTGTCACGGGACCTTGTTCCAATCATGGTTCACCTCAACATTGGGGGTACCCTTGCCCTTTATACTAAAAATAGGGGAAAAAGATGGGACTGATCCCCGATCTTTTAGACCCATCTGTCTAACATCGTTTCTACTCAAATCGATGGAGAAAGTAGTGGATCACTACATAAGAACAGAGAATCTGGAGAATATACCACTCCATAAATTTCAGCATGCCTACAGAGCGGGTCGATCAACTGAGACGGCTCTGTATCAGCTGACAGAAGTCATCCAGAGAACTCTGAACAACAAAGAAATCGCAATGTGCGCATTCCTGGATATATCAGGGGCATTTGACAACACAACTCATGTGTCTGTCAAAGAAGCACTAAAAAGGCGAGGAGTGAATGAAACCCTTGTAAAATGGATGTATGAGTTGTTGACAACGAGGATAGCTGAGACACAGGTGGGGAATCAAACTACCTCAGTTAAAGCCACTCGGGGGACACCTCAAGGGGGAGTGATATCTCCCCTTCTATGGAGCCTCGTAGTAGATGAGTTGCTCTACAGGCTAACGGAGCTTGGCTTCGAATGTATGGGCTACGCCGATGACATTGTTTTAATAGTCAGAGGCAAGTTCGAGAGCACCTTGTGTGATTTATTACAAAAGGGCCTCAGAATCATTGAACAATGGTGCTTGTCAGTGGGGCTAAACATTAACCCAAGCAAGACCATAGTAATTCCATTTACCCGGAAAAGAACACTTCCAGCCATTAAACCCATATCCTTAAACGGGGAAATCATAGAATGGAAATCAGAGGTTAACTATCTAGGGATAACCCTAGACAGTAAGCTTCTGTGGAAAAAGCATGTTGAAATAACTGCTAGTAAAGCAATAAGAGCTTTGATGGCGTGCAGAAATCTAGCTGGTAAGAGGTGGGGCTGTAACCCAAAAATACTGCGATAGAGGTACGCCATGATTGTGAGACCAGCAATTACGTATGGGGCAATAGTTTGGCACACAAATGCAAGTCAGTACAGCACGAGGAAAACCCTCGATAAAGTTCAAATTCTTGCCTGTGTGTGCATCACTGGAGCTATGAGAACGTGTCCAACTAGGACACTTGAGATCATTACAGATCTCACATCTCTACATCTGGTGATAGAAAGATCTGCCCAAGAGACAATTCTTAGAATATCTAAGGAAGGTTCAGGCAATGAGAGTATTAGAAATCAGGGAGCTTGGTCCTCTCTGACAAGATACACCTCATTAGCGAATCTTCCCAGTGACAAAATGATCAGGAAAGTAAGCATCGAAAAGAATTTTACTACGATGCTAAATACGAGGAGAGACTGGGAAAGGGAATACACCACCCAAACTCTCAAAGAAAACACCATTAGATGGTATACGGATGGTTCAAAAACCACCATCGGAGCAGACGCTGGAGTATTTGGGCCTGGCACCAGATACTCATTATCGTTAGGCTCCTCCCCGAGCGTCTTTCAGGCAGAAATACTTGCGATCGAAAGATGCGTGGAAATGAACCTAGAAATAAACTACCAGAAATGTGACATATCGATCCATTCTGATAGTCAAGCAGCTATCAAAGCATTGAGCTCCCATGTCATTGACTCAAAGTTGGCATGAGAGTGCCGAAGAAAACTTGATGAATTAGGCAAGAATAACAGGGTCTCTTTAGTCTGGGTTCCTGGCCACTCGAGAATCACGGGAAATGAAGAGGCCAATACACTTGCCAGGAAAGGAGCACAAATGCCCTTTATTGGCCCGGAGCCTTACTGTGGTGTAGCAAAATGCTCCTACAAGAAAGAGTTTCGGAAGAAAGAGAAAACCGAAACAGAAGCACTCTGGCGGTGCCTTCGCGGGTTGGAATATTCCAAAAAGTTCCTGGGGAACTTTGACACTGCTAGGTTCAAAAAATATTTGGACCTCAGTAAAGATAAGCTACATCTCCTCACGGGCTTTCTTACAGGACACTGCCGCCTTAGGAAGCACTTAATGAGAATAGGTCTAGCAGAGATTGACGAGTGTAGATTCTGTGGGGAGGAGGATAAAACTCCTGAACACCTAGTTCTGGAATGCCTCGCCATTGCAGGCCAACGCAAGGAATGCTTTGGACAATAAACTTGTAAGAGTGAGGACCTAACCTCGCTGAAGCCGTCCCAAATACTAAAGTTCATTAGAACCTTGGAACTGGAAGGCGAGCTGTAGTAGTAGCGACAATAGCTCTGATAGGGGGGGCACAATAAACCTTTGGTTTCAGTGCACAGTAACCCCGTTAAAATCTAATCTAATCTGCCACCAGTCACAATTTTTTTACATTTTCCTTATTGTCTGTTTCACATTAAATATAATTATTACTAACTAATTGATAAACAGTTTTACTCATATTTCTATTAAATACCTTTTTATCCCTTTACTTGCACTTTTAAATCCCAAAAAGTTTTTTTTTCTGTCCTATTTTGACGTTTATATTTATTTTAGCAGGATGTTAAATTTTGTTAGCAGAAATGATAAATTTTGATTTTTTATTTGACTAATAACTTCTCTTTTTTCACTAAGTTTTTTTTGATATATATATATATATATATATATATATATATATATATATGTATATATATATATATGTATATATATATATTAATACAGTTCCTCTATTTAAAATGTAAAAGAAACATTAAAATAAGGAAAACTATTTATATTTGTATGCAATACTTTCGATACACACTGTATTACAGGTATAATCAATAATTTTGAAAGATTCGGTATACAAATCAAATGTGACATTTTAATTTTCGGATGACGTTCATGTAGAATATATTTATTGATAGACAGAATTATATTACATTTTGGAGAATATATTTGAAATATTAAAATACAGATGTCTCTGCTATCAGAATTACAATGATAATAAAATAATTCAAATCTCTCTTTGTTATAGGGAAACATAAATTAGTATTTTTTAAAAAAAAAAAGGAATTTTTCGTAACCAAAGGAGAGGAGATTTATTTATTTGAAGAAAGTTTAGTTAGTGTTGTTTGAAATCCCGAAGAGGCAACATCGTAATTAGAGTTGTCTCAATTTTTGGTAGATAGTAGAAGTTGTATATTTATACAACCAGATTCAAAAGCCATTTCATTATAAAGCCAGTGCGTGCATAATTCGAATAAGAATAGCATCGTGTGTAGTGAATGTGTTCCAGATTTCTAAATAAAATTTAGAAAGTTTCCTGAATTCTAAGATCAATTAGAATTGTACGAGTTGTCCAGTTAATAGTTGGTGAGTGTAAATTTGACATAGATGCATCTATTAGATTTTTGATTGCAAACAAAATTAATAAATCATATAAGGAAATTCACATAGGAGAAGAAAAGTTTTGAACTAGAAAAGTTTGAGTGAAGCTTGTTTTTGACATTTATCCATATCAAGATTTAGATCGACAATTGGAACTTTTATTAAACGTTTTTCATTAAGTTAATTTGTAGCATATAGGTTGTAGTAATTTTAAGTTTCGTAGAAATTACGACTGTTGTTTCGTTTATGATAATTTTGGGGAATATTAATTTGTTAATTTGTATTTGAATCTAGTAGTATAATATAGAATTTTGCATTCCTACTCACTATAATTTTTTTATAACATTATTTCAGAAAATTAAACATTTTTCATTAAATAAAACTGTCGATCAAATCAGTGACAGTTGGTGATTTTCAGAAACAGAAATATTGGAAACGTCATCAGAGATTTCAAGTGCCTTTTATAATATTAAACATACAGTTACTATAGGTTCTGACCAATAGTGAAACAGATAATTTGGAGATACGTAAAAATTTAAACAAATTCTGAATAATTAGTTTTTTTAACAGTTTGATCCCACCCTGAGAGAAGAGTAATAGGTCGATTATACATATAAATTCATTTTTAGAAATACTAAATTAATATTTATTAGAGCCGGGCATATTTTTGACAACTACTGTCAAAGTAGAAATTTCTTACAAAAAGTTATTAAGTTGTATGTACAAGATTTGTCGCTGCGACAATATACATCAACGTGAGGTGAATTGAAATTTATCTTTACAGGAAGGTTTACATTAGATATATTATAATATATATATATATATATATATATATATATATATATATATATATATACATATATATATATATATATTCAAAAGTCCCCTCCCCCCTCGTTTCTTTTGAACGGCTATACTCACATTAATAAAATTTGGAGGGTGAAAATAAAGTGTTATAAACTTCCCTACGAATGGTAACAGGTGACGTAATAGTAATAGATGACGTCACAGTGCCATTCTGGCCAATAATTTTAAATAGGACCTTATGGCAAGTGATATCTCGTTTGAAAGGCATTGACATTGGCTACATAGCCATATTAATTTTGTTTGGGTTCAAATTAATTTTGACGGATAAATTAAATAAGTACCAAAATTATTGAAATCATTTTTTTTAATTTAATTAATCAAATATCAACAATGCATTCTTATAGGAAGTGTTCGAAATGTGCTCCGTCCACTTCCTGACAGTAATATATCCTATTATTAAACTCTTGTCGTACTCGTTCGAATGTGTCAGCTGAAATAGCATTGCATTCTTCAGTAATTCTTTCTTTCAAAACGCCAATGCTATCTGGTGCCGTAGTATAAACCTTGGATTTCAAGTACACCCATAGAAAAAAATCTAATGGTGTCAGATCTTGTGACCGAGGTGGCCATTCTATAGGACCTCGCCGGCCGATCCGTCTACCTCGATATTCTTCATCCAGGTAACGTCTTACTGCACCATAATAATATGCAGGAGCACCATCTCATTGAAATGTTATTTCCAGATAGCTGAAATCATCTTGAGTATCTTCCAGAATTTCAAGAATTAACGGCTCAATTGCATTTTGTAACATCTCCAGATACACTTCACCGCGTAAATTTGAATTTAGGAAAACAGGACCAACTATGTGGTTTCCCAAAATACCTGCACAAACATTGACTTTTTCTGGAAATTGGGTATGTTGTTCACGAAAGGTGTGAGGATTTGTGTCACTCCAATAACTTACATTTTGTGTATTCACATTTCCATTGAGGCAAAAAGTACTTTCGTCACTATAACAAATTGTTTTTGTGTAATGTGGGTTTTGCCTAATTTTATTTGTCATACATCCACAGAATTCGAGTCTTCTGTACTTTTACTTACTTCACAGATAGACGCAACTTTGGTTGAAGAGGAAGTAGGGTTTACTACTATTTCAGCAACTGTATCAATTTTTTTATTATCACTGAATGTTGGTCGACCAGATCGTTTGGCATCTTGAACACTACCCGTTGCTTCAAACTTGTGAAGAAGCTCCCTCAAATAAGTTCTCGAGATATGGCGATCTGGGTATCTCTCATTAAATAAACGTTCCGCTTCATGGAGACTCTTTATAGATTCAGCAATTACTAAGATAGCTGCTACTTTGTCGGCTTGAGTACGTACCATTTTGCTTATGTAAACTCTTAATCGTCTCGTTAAACAATAATAATATTAAATATTTAAGCTATTTAGAAAAACTTTGCAAAGCAACAAATACTATTAAATTAAAAACGTCAATTTTTTTGACAACTAACCAGAGGCGGACTGAAAAATCTTCGATATTTAAATGTGAAATAATAATTTTGGTATTTATTTAAATTATCCGTCAAAATTAATTTAAACTCAAACAAAATTAATATGGCTGTGAAGCCAATGTCAATGCCATAAGGTTCTATTTAAAATTATTGGACAGAGTGGCACTGTGACGTCATCTATTACTATTACGTCACCTGTTACCATTCGTAGAGAAGTTTACAACACTTTATTTTCACTTTACAAATTTTATTAATGTAAGTGTAGCCGTTCAAAAGATACGAGGGGAGGAGGGGACTTTTGAATAGCACTGTATATATATATATATATATATATATATATGTAACCAAAAACCAAAGCTGGTGGTTACTCACGGCTGACTAGTTAAAAAACAAAAAAATGTCAAGAAACAATCTTTACATGGTGGGGATGCAGTTAACTGAAACAAAACCTTTGGGTTCGAAATAAAGAAAAATTCACAGTAGTAGTAGAAACTGGACACCGACCATTGGCACTTAATTTTACAAAGAATGTGGCTTCAAATACAAAAGTATGGTTTGCAAGTAAAGTATAAGATAGGCAAGTATATCTTCTTGTCACATGTCAGATTTGAGTTTAAACAATTATTGTATCAATGTATATACTGATGTACGAATTTTGTCATTGCAATTTCGAAATGAAATAGATTTTTTTTATAAAAATCATCTCGAATAAATTTTGACAGAGATGGGAAACGTCAAATGTGACTATTGTACCGTAGTTTTCTTCTACTTCCGTAAAAAAAGGCCTGAAATGGTTGGTATGTGACATCGTTACAGTTATTAATGTATTAAAAAGTAGGAGAATTGATGATGTCTATAAAAAGTAAACCCGCTTCGTGTTAATATTACACTTCTGAAATTTCATTTTTCATAGTCGTTAAATCATTTATCTCAAACCAGTTCTGTCGAGGAATATAGATAAAATTGTCTGTTGTTGTTGTAGAGATATTTATAATACAGAACTATTGATTAATTAAGCTATTAAAATTTAATTAAATAAATTAATTATTATTGGTTTTCATTATCATATCATTAATTATTGAGATGTAGTGACTCGATAAGTGTGGAAATATTATATTATTCGAATTTATCAAATATACAGATATACACATATTTTAAATTGCAATAAGTTCCTCATAACTTGTAGCTTACCATAGTTTGAGGGGAATTAATTGGTTTCACACGAAATTATTATGCTCTCTTTATAAAAAATCATCACATTAGACAGTCTTAATGGATACCTCATATTAGTTTACAATCGTTCTAGGTATTAGGTTCTCTTATAATGAATTCAATTTTGTTACTTTTAAGTTATGCTGATGCTTAGTCCAAAATCTTTTCTGAAAATTGCTATACTGCTCCTACTCAATAAATCTGAATTGGTTCTATTAAACATTAACTTTAAATTTAGCCAATAGTGAAAAATTTACCATAGTTTAAATTTTTTGATGACATTGACCTTTCTTATAATTCATTATTTAGATACAATAAGGTGACATCATCCTCTTAGGAACCACTAAAATTAATGATTTTAGATTAAAAACAAATCAATAAATATATTAACTATTTTTATTTTTTTACCAACTAGAAACTAATTAGATCTTTGACATTAACCAGGTTTTCAGAAACAGTGTTTGGCATACTTTAACGGGAGTATAGTTTTTTCTTAAATGATATCGCCTTGTGAATGTGTGGTCTTTCTGACGAAGCATTTGTACACATTTTTCGGATTCTGTTACATATATCAAAATGAACTGTTGTTGAACGTTACAGGGCATGCATTAAAAATCTTTAAAAATAATCTTTTTTTCCTCTTCACTTAATTTGTTTTTACATTTTTGCCAACAATTTTTCCTGCATAATGGTTGCATACGCTTAGCTGCCACCGAAATCCTTTTATAATTTGTGTATTCTTGTTCTGCAAATTTCTTGTTTCTGTTTATATTTCTTTGCCAATTATCGGGTTCTTTTTCGATACTTTTTTGGTTGCCTTTTAATGATTTGTTTCTCTTTTTCACGCACAGAAGTTGGATCTGTAGATCCCACAGGTTCTGTAATTATTTGCTCATCTTCGGTATCCGATCACTCAGGTGATGGTGGCACATGGAATGATCCACTAACTGCAAATGGTGAAGTTCCCGATTCAGAAGCTACGGTGTGTGCGGGTGGTGTAGCTTGACATTCACGGATGGGCAGAATTGATAAATTATCCCCATTACTTATATGGTCGTCCAAAATTTCAAAACTTATTTTTTTTAGGATATTAAAACCTTCCGTAGAGCTTCAAGCAACCGTCTCTGTAACAGCTAAAAAATTACGGCAGACCTGATAAGCAAAGACAGGAAAACGGTAGAAGCTGTAGTGATCTGAAAAGGTCGCAATGTAATAGGTCATAAGCCACCTCAGTGAAATTTACGTTCAGTTAGTGTAAAAATGAGGACATAGAGAATTATAGATAAAACCTTATTTTTCTAAACTTAATTAAAAAACTTATTCTTTTTTTAAAACGTATTATTCACTGCATTTTGTAACCTCAAATCCAAAGTTATACATAAGGTAAAGTGGTATAATACGCCCCACATTTCGAAAATAATTATAAACACAAGTGTTTTGAGCCTTTATTCAAAAATAAATGAACAGGAATTAACCAAAACACGAACTGACTACTAACTTAACAGAACGTTTATTTGAAACAACTTCAAATAAATAAAATAAAATTCTAAAAATTTTAAAATGGGGCGTATTACACCCTACGTAATTGCAATACGCCCGGATGAAAAGTTGATCCTAACAAGTTATTTTTTATTTTCCATGCGTTTCATTAGATGTCCACGTCTGTTGCTCATATTGAGGTATATCGTACAGCTTTCATGCAACCACAAACTATACACTGAATCCAATCACCTCTAGATTTGGTTGAATAATAATGTTCTCCACACTCAATGCAGTCGTTCTCGTCAATGTCTGAAGCCTCATCTGAAGATTCGTAAACTACAGATTCTGAAGACGAAGTAGATGGTTTCCTCGTTCTTTTATCTTTTTTCAAAAACTGGGTTTTAGATTTTACACCATATGTACTAGGCGCATTGGAACATTTGGGCAATGTTGTACACGACTTTTGATCAGAGAGAACCTGCCGTTTGACTCTATTCTCTGGAGATGTTAGAATCATAGCAGACTGCTTCCTTTTGGAAGTATTAATAGGAATAGTTGGCACAGAAACAATTTCTCTCAGAAGTTTAGATGAAGCTTCTTTTGCTTCAGGCTGACGATTTGTTGAAAGATTATTGAATATTCCGACAGAGGCAGCTTATTCAGGAAGAACTTCTTGATATGGAACCTGATGTACATCTGCACATATTACATCAGATATATTAAATAAACGTTCCGGAATAACAGATGTGTCAGATAGATAAATACCGATTGCCTTAAATCCGGATACTGCATTTATAAAGGAAGCTGATTTAACCCAAGCTTTTCCTATCAGTGCAGAAACGTTGTTTACATTCAACTTTCTGTCTTTGTGGTTAACCATTCAGGCTCTTGTCTCTTGTGCGAAATAGATTTTCAGTGGTTTAAAAAAAGATTTGTCAAGAGGCTGCAATACCTGAGTCGTATGGCCGGGCAGGCATAAGAGGTCAGTATAGTTTTCGAAAGTTCAACAGTTCAACCGCATTGCAATGGGAGGCATGGCAATCCATTATCAATAACGCTTGGCCTGTACCTTTTCTTTGAATGAAATATTTACGAAACCACTTTATAAATAAATCGCTGTTATTGTACGAGGTCTTCTGGTTCATGTAAATATCGGAGCCAGGAGGAAGTCCATCTAAAAAATCTGGTTTTTTGCATTTGCGTTTCATTATTAGGACTGGTGGAGAAAATGTCCCGTCAGCATTGCAGCGTGCTATTAATGAAATGTTTTCAACCTTTTCTGTACTTGTAAGACAGTAGGCATCTTTGATTCCTTTAGTAGCAACAACACGTTCTGCTTTAGTGTTCACTTGAATGCTTGTTTTGTCAATATTCAATATTTTCGACCGCTTATCTATTAAATCGTTTTCCGTTAATACTTTAAGCAAGAGATCAAAGTAATCACCAACTTCTTAACGATTCATCCCTTGCGCCCGTGCTAGCGAAAGGCCCTCAGACTTTCTGACAGACAGGATTGGATTTCTTCTCAGAAAACCATTTAACCAAACTTTCCCTGCTGACTCATTATTATCCGAAAAACAATTCCTTATGCTCAGCTTTTGAGCGAAAGCAAAAGCCATTTCCTTTACGTCACTTTTATTCGGTGCGAACCCCACTTTCCCCAGTTCCTATATGTGCTTTCGTGTTCTTTGCTTAGAACTGGGTTTCGACCTAAGTGTTTTATGGAGCTGTTGGCGGCTAGATGTCTTCTCAGAGTTCTAGAAGGTATACTATACTCCGTACTGGCTGTGTTTGTCCCCATCTGACCACTTTT
Organism: Galeruca laticollis; assembly: GCA_963921935.1. Lineage (NCBI taxonomy): Eukaryota > Metazoa > Arthropoda > Insecta > Coleoptera > Chrysomelidae > Galeruca > Galeruca laticollis. The sequence continues at coordinate 56,642,851 of OY998181.1, forward strand.
CCCATGGCTGTTGACATTGCGGCTTCCGTCCAAAATGCTCTTGTTGTTTTTCTCACACATATTTCGCCCATTATCTCAAAAGGGCATTAATTAGAAATAGTTTAATAACCTCTTGACTGGGGCGTTTTACAACCAAGCGTGTGGGGCGTATTCGAATTTGGGAGTACAAAACGCCCCACTAAAATATTTCACCAACAAAATTCATTTGAAGTGCCACGCATACTCAAGGACGTTCATTTGTTTATATAGGTAGAGGTCAAACAGAAAAAAATTGAAGAAATATGTTTTGAAACATAACAGAGAACTTGACTGGTTTTCTATATCATTGCACAGTTATACTGATCTTAATTGGAAAAATGATATCCAGGATATCACCATAGGGCTAATAATATCTAAGCTTCAATATTTGTAATATCACATCTTCTTCTTTTTTCTATAAACATATATTAAGCCAATCACAAGTTAGGTTACTTCTTGGTCTAGCCAAAAATAACTACTAAACATCAGGTAGGCATAAAATGAAATGTAACTTCTGTCATTCTGACGATGATATTGATTTATCGAAACAATTGTCAATTTTTTAGAATTTTCAATAACTTGTATTATATTGTGGAATTAACTAGAGACCGTGAGTTCCATTTAAAAACACTAATAACAGAGAACATTTACTTAAAGTATGAAAGAAATGTTTGACTGTACTTACCAATCAAAATTATTTTTCTCGGAAAAATACAAGCGTACGTTTTTAACTATTGCATACGAAATGACACACGTGTAACACAGTCGGCGTTCTGCATAATACTAAATCATAAAACGTATGAGAGGGGAAGAATGGCGGTGGGGCGTATTAAAAGCCACTTTACCCTACATTTAAAAAAAATAATTATAACACTTCAGTACACAACAATATTTCACTTGAAATTAGCAAATAAACTCACACTTTTCTATATTTTTTAAAGGAGTTCATGCTGCTTCATACCCACGTGGCTGGCTTATGTCATAAGATAAACATGTTCGAAATGACCAATATCAGACATCGACTTTCTGAGATTCTTTAAAATAAAGTCATAATATTTAGATGACATGAAAGGCCAATGTAGACATTAGCCAAATTTAGAAATAATCGCATTAATTTCTTATGACTGACATCTCGGCTGTCCCATAGCAAAACACAGTAACTAACATTTTGATAAAAACGCAGGTTTATCAGGTTTTGTAATTGCTGTGTTTTGTTAAACATTTTGGTATTTTGCGAACTAAAATCGTACAATGAATAATGAGAATACAATACATTCAAAACACAGTAACTGCTCTCCTGAAACCTATTTTACCAGTACATAACACAGTATTTATCAAATCTTTTATCAAAACACAGTAACTGATGGGCAGTTACTGCGTTTTGTTACGGTTTTTGTTGTTACTGTGTTTTGTAGTTGGAAATTTGTAGAATTCGATATCAAGTGGGGTATCCCCACCATTATAATTTAGAAGTTAACTACACGTCAGTCTGGACAAACCAAGCGTCGTGGAAGGATGTCGTCGCCAAGCAGTATTGTTTTTTTTTATTGAAATATGTTGCATCCACCAAAAGGTTATTAGCGACAATACAATAATATAATACCGTTAGATCTTATACAATAAATTTATAGGACTATGATTCGTCTATGATATTGACAGTCTTTTCCGAGGAGAACTTCCAAACTGTTTGGAAAATTATTTGTTTCTTGTTCGACTGCGTATTTTGGGCATGCAATAAGGACATGTTTTATGCTATCTACGACATTACACGTTGTACACATCGGGAGTTCACTATTTGTGAATAAAAAGGAATGGGTATATCTTGAGTGACCTAGTCAAAGCCGCGTTAATATAACTTGTATTTTCCTATTCTTAGTAGTAGGTTGCCAGTCAGATATATTACTCTTTACTTCCCTTAGCTTTGATCTGGAATTCGACCACTCTCGATCCCCCGCATTATACACTTTCATTTTAAAGAATCCTTTTAGATCACTAGCAACGCTTCGACACTCACTTTCCAAATTAATATTAAGGATCGCGTCACGCGCTCTAGCATCTGCTTTGTCGTTGCCTTCGATTCCAATATGCGATGGTATCCATATAAACTTAACGCTTTTAGAATTCAACTCAGATTCCAGTAACTCAGCCTTTATTAGTTTTCCAATAGGATTTTGTTGGTATATTTGCTGCAAACTTTTTAAAGCACTGAGGGAGTCGCTAAGAATGAGGCTGTTTGAAAATGTCCGCGAGTTTGCGAGTTGGGGAGCTTTGTATAAAGCAAACAGTTCAGCAGAGAAAATACTGAGGCTGGAGGGAAGTCTGTATTGGGAAATATTCCCCGAATTTACAATGGCAGCCCCTACCCCTGTTTCACATTTTGATGCATCAGTGTATATTTTATGGCAGTCACTGTATTGTTTCTCCAAAATTAAATTAAATGTATCCCTTAATATTGCTGAGTTTACTTCGTATTTGTTGAATATACTTAGTGTTGTATTAACGCTAGGGGTTTTGATGGTCCAGGGTGGAGGATGATCCAAGTCTACAGGAAATACATGAGGAAATTGAATGTCCAAATTATTTAGAAATATTCTTATCTTTTCGTAGTAAGGTTTAGCTGTTTGGGGCTTATTGCTGAAGTGCTGTAGATATTTATTAGTGAAGGTGTTATTATAAAGGGGCTTGTTTTTATTCGATGCAATTGAGGTAGCATGTGACAATGTTAGATACATTCTTCGATAATGTAGAGGAGGTTCACCCGTTTCACTATGAATACTATCAACAGGAGTTGTTCTAAAAGCTCCAAGAGCAATTCTAAGCCCATGGTTATGAACAGTATCAAGTAATTTTAATTTTGTTTTAGATGCAGAGGCGTAAGCAATTGATCCATAGTCTATTTCAGATCTTATTGAACTTTTGTAAATAGTTAGCAGCATATTGTAATCAGATCCCCAGTATTTGTTACATGATGTCTTCATTATGTTTAGCCTTTTATGACATGATAATATGGTTTGCTTTATATGTTCTTTCCAAGAAAGTTTTTGGTCCAACCACATTCCGAGAAATTTAACAGATGGCTTCAATAAAATAATTTCTTCGTATAGAGTGAATTTTGGATAGGATTCTGGACTCCTTTTAGAAAATAGTACTCCTTTTGTTTTTGAAACTGAGAATTTGAAGCCGGTGTGCTGAGACCACTGTTCCAATTGTGTAAGAAAGGATTGAAATATATTTGTCATTGGAGTGGTATTTTCACAATAAACAACTACCAGGTCATCTGCGTATAAGCGAGCCTTAAGACGCTTTATCTTTGATAAACTTATTTATAGCTATTAGAAACAGTGTTGGGCTAAGTACGGAGCCTTGAGGAGTTCCGTTTTCGTCAGTTTGACTTTCGGAATAAGAATTATGGACTTACTTGAAATTATCTGTCTTTAAGGAAATTACTAATAAATCTGAGGCAAATACCACGAATATTCCATGAGTGGAGTTCTTTTATTATAATGAATCTCCAGCATGCTCTTTTCAAATAGAAAAATATAGATATACATGATTGTTTAATCGACAGTGCTTCATGGATATCACTTTCCAGTTCAAGAATATTATCGATGCCGGATCGATTTTGTCTAAAATCATTTTGTTCGGGTATTAAACATTTTGATGTTTCCAAGGGCCACATTAATCTGTAATCAACCATTTTCTCCATTAACTTAAATTTCATTTTGGTTGGCTTGTATCGACGGTTGCTTGAGAAGTTTCCATAGTTGTAAGTATTTGTGGGTTATCAGAGACAGCTTTCGTATTTGTTGGTTGCGTTACTGTATTTGTTTGAGACGGTGCTGAAGGAATTTCATTTGATACACGTGGAAGTACTGTAGGTTGTATTATAGGTTCAGAACATTGAGATGCTATGTGGCCTTGTTTTTGCAATTGTAGCAAACTATATTGTGTTGAAAAATGAATATTCTGTAGGAAGTGTTGTCGAAATCAAGTATAAATGAATCTGCAAGCTGTATGTTGTGTGGGCTGACGAATACTTGTCTTCTGAAACTCAATATGTGAGTATATTCCGGCAGAGATGCACCAATTCTCAGGAATGTCATGGGTAAAACAGGGGCTAAACCAATTTTTTGTAATTCATTAATCAGTATATTATGAGATATAGATGGGCACACATTTGAGAGTACGATTCTTTCTGCTGGTGATATTAGTTTTCTAGCACTGACTACCATTCCGTTAACTTCTATTTGTCCGTAGTCATTCATGAAAGTTTCTACTAGTTGTTTATTGGATAAATACATGCATATCCGGTTGTTTGATAACCGGGATGGATTATACTGCCCAGAGGAATTAGGAAATCTTGAAGACGAGTGTTTTCTAATGCACTGAAGACAATTGTTTGTTCTTTTGGAGGGAAGATGGGGCTTGAAGCTGCTGATGAATAGACTGAGAATGTGGAAGAGTCGAAACATTTTGGTTAAGGTTCATGATGAAGTGTACGAAAAATAATACAGCCCTGTCACCTGATAAAACAGATGTATGGGCCTGCGATAGTGATTATCCAGCTAATGAAATCGGTTTCTTATCAATAACAATATAAAATGTATGAAACTGAAATTGTTTAATACACAGATATCGTACACTTTGTTGTCAATAATTTTATTTCGAAGATACCAGCAAATGCACTTACTGTTGTAAAAGTATCCCTACACAAAATTCACAATTATTACTTTGTTAACACTAAGCAACTTTGGAAATAATCAGAGCCCACATTGAACACAGATTCTCTGTATTCGGTCAGGGCCGAACTCCAAGCAGTATTGTTGCATCGTGCATTTCGCGAACTAAACGTTTGGTTAATTCTGCTCATTTTCGCTCCAAGAAGGTAAATCTATCAACACGAAATTGACATGAAATATTATCCTTAATTTTTTTTTCTTGTAGGATATCGACTCTCCACCACTACATTTTCCTGTAATTAAGTATGAAACTTCATCATTATTTACCAGCAACAATGAAAGTAAAGATCAGAAAGAAATTTACATAGACAGACTGAATAAATTCTGTGACATTACTGATTCTTTACGTGAAAACTTTCTTGAAAGCCCGGTTGATGATAGTGGTCTAGACAAAGATTACGAGCCTAGCGAAAGCTGCAGCGAATACGATGAAGACGTTGTGGAATCTAAGAGTATAAGAAGAGTAAAAATATCACATTCCAAAGAGAATATATCCGTTTTTGAACAAAAAGTAAGTGATATAACTTAACAATATAAAAATGTTGAGTTCCTCAGTGGGATTATCTTTGTTCAATTTGTTAATTTTTTTTTGTTCACAATATTAACACTAACCTATTTTTAGAGCGAAACAAAGTGTGATAATAGTCAGTCAGATATAAGAAATGAAGGAGAATTATACTAATAAGGTGCCTGAACGTGACGGTTTAGTGGTAAAATTTATTCACCAGTTCATAATTCAAAAATTGTGTATGTTACATTTTTTCAGAACAACCCTGTTCAGGAAAATCTAAACAATGGAGAAGGTATAGAAGAGCAAAGTACTGAAGAATTAAAAAGAAATGGAAGAAGATCAGTAGGAGTGGAAAAAATCAATAGAAACAAAAATATGGATCCTATGAGAGCTATTTGTGGGAGTAAATGCAGAAAACTATGTAAAAGTCTCACAAAAGAACATCGTCATGATATCTGGAACAAGTACTGGAATATAGACTACACATGTAGACGCAAGTGGTTGAGCAAACATTTAACATTAGTTCCAGTAAAACGAAGAAGCGCTTCAGCCGAACATCCAAGAACTGAATCAAGGCATTTTACTCTACCACTTGCAGATTATATTGAAATAGTAGTATGCAGACTGACGTTCCTAAATACTTTAGGATATTCTAGTGATTCAGTCATAACCGAATTAGTTCACGCAATGAAAGCGAGCCCATGCGGAGATCAAGTGAAAGAGTGTAGAGGAGGAAGCCATAAACCGGAAGTTGACCGAGATGTAATAAGAAACCACAATGAATCGTTTCAGCCTTGCGTGAGTCACTATAGAAGGAAGAACGCTCCTAATGTGAGATATTTGCCCAGATACCTCACAATTAAAATCATGTACGATGAAATTATGTAAAATTTATTGCGTTTTTTGAAAAACCTATTTAATTTCTCAAAATCCTGAAGTGATGGACCAAAAAACCAAACTGTGTTTACCAGTATAATTTGACTTATTCCTTGAGGGATTTCTTTTTCTGTTCTTCCATTACAGCTTATTGTGGTTCCAAGGTAGGTGTACTGTACTGTTTTGCAAGACGAGCGTGCAATTTTTTCCTCAAACCCACATAATATACGTAATGTTTGACAAATTCACTGACATTCCTCACTTCCGAGTCATAAACTCAATATATTACTGTGTGGATCAGACTATCGCAGTCCTTTGGTTACATAGAATCTTCCAGAAACTTAATTTTTATATGCAGTTTTTATATGTTATTATATACATTTTTTAGACAGAATTTTCACCAGTCACAGGCCTACCTATTTCTCTTTCTCATGGAAACCCTATAATATTATAAATGAAATTCAAGACATAAAATGATTGATTATATTTTTATGTAGAATTAAATATTTGAATATGTCACAGTTACTATCCTCTTAACTATATTTTACTCCATTATTATTGCGTAAGCTTCCACACGTTCAATATTGAAGAATTAAATGATAATTTAACATCTGCTATCAATTTTCAAAGTTAACACTTCAAAAATGTAAACTATACAATTGGTATAATATTGATTGAGTATAGTATCGAATTTATATTCGTAATTATAGGTATAATTCTTCACATGCCACCCGCCTTACCTACGACGTACCTATTAATCATGTTAGGTACTTTTTCACATAGTACGAACAGAATAATCAGGACTACATTAAGCTGTTAAGTCGCTGGAGATAAAGACAAAAAGATTAATGACCCATACGTTTTATTCTCCTTAACAGTATTAACGCAAAGTCAACAAGTACCACTGAATATCAATATCAAGAATATTATTACATATGTTATTCATGCCGGTGGAAATTCAGTTGTAATTTTTAGTATTAGAAATAGAAATAGGAATATTATTTATTTAAAACGTTTTTTTTATTACGGGTGGGATACATTTTAAACACACGGTATGGCTACTTACTAATTTATTTAAACACTAAACTACTCACTAACAATTAATATGCACACAAACTTAATTATTAATTTATATCAACACTGTACTGCTCGCTATTTCGGTGTATTCTTGTTTATTTCTCGAGATCACTTTATCAACTAAAACTAACTTTCTCATATATATATATATATATATATATATATATATATATATATATTTAAGGTATTTGGATTTTTCTTGGACCAATTTATATATATTATAACACAATAACACATAGTGTATAACATGTAACACAGAAGAAATATCAAAGTAAGTTTCATAGCAAACTGATCTGTTAAGGGTCATTAAAAGTGGCACGATAAGACATGCTCCCTGAGTGTAGGCAAACATAAATGAAAAGACCAATTGTCACAATAAAAGAAAAAACTGTACATGATACTATTTAATAATAATTCAATAGATTATGTTATATGTAATTTCAAAACAATTCGTAGAAATTAAAATGAAATTTGAAAGAAACGCGTTAAATTTTCATATAGTTAGTAATTAGGTTATTTTATGCAAGGGATTTCAGGAATTTTAATAAATAGTAAATAAGTTATGTTAATATTTATATGTATAAAAATCTTTATCTCTATATGCTAATTTCTAATACAAAAATGTCATTTTCATGTTTCATATACGGCTTAAAAATTCATGATAATATAAACAGTGAATCGTCGTTAATGACACTATATCTATACATTTAATACGATATAGGGAAGTTTCGATAGCAACCCGCAACGAGATGGATTGAGGAATATAGATAGAAAAACGTCAGTGAATTTTGGGACGTCAAAGTGGGAAATAATATAATTGATCTCGTCAAGAAGAACGTAAGAATACAGTATATATCATCTGACAGAAACAGTAATAGTTTATGTAATTGGGTAATACCTTCACCAGAAAATACAATAAATACATTAAGAATATCAAAATTGAACTTCTCAAGAAATTTCACGTGTTTGTTAATTAGAAACTTCGACAATATTCAATTGAACGTGTGCAGTAACGACATACTACCCAAACCTGTTGTACTATCGTCAAGAAACAAACTCTCCAACAGCAGAATTCGTTTTGTACAGACCATTCTGATTTAACAAGATAGATGTTTCTACCCGTATAAAGACAGATGTGATGAAATCATTAAGTGTCCAAAAGGCGAAGGCAAAATAAATTGTTCAGAACTTTGTCCTCATCTTATCAAATGTCCAATTGAAAATTAGTTTGAAGTGGATACAAACCTAGTAAATAAAAGGTACCATTTCAAAATATTACATTAGAGATCTCTAAATTAAAAAAGGCCTTTATTTAAAAAAACATTTTAATTGTTCAATAGTAATAGTAGTTTTATTAATTTTGTTGTATATCTGTACACATTTTCTGTTTGTAAATTTCTATGTTTAAAAAAATTACTGAAATCATAATTTTGTTCATTTTAATTTCACAAACCAATAATTAGAGTTAATTTGAATGGCGCACTTGAACACTATCCTTTGATAGAGTTGATATACATGTTTAATGATTTTTCAGTGTCAAATAATAAATAATTATTATAACCGTTACAATTTCGCGCCCAACGTGGGGCCTTTTAGCAAATCAGGTTTGATTTATTGAAAATTTATTCAAAATTAACTTATCTCGTTTTGCAAAACTAACGATTCCGTTTAAATAATTTCTTACAATTAATATATTGAAATGGATCTAAGAAATGGAAAAAAGACACCAGGAACACGGGGAATTATACAAAAAAATATAAAGCAGCTGAGTAAACACGAGTTACGAACAGAATTAATCAAAAGAAATAAAGACGGAGAAGGAGACAAGAAAAAGTTGAAAGAAGATTTACGACAAGTTATGATAGAAGAAAATCTAGATCCAGATGTTCATTTATTCGATGTGGAGGAAGATAAAGAACATACGGGGGAAGAAGAAATTGTGGAAACGGGAACAATTAAAGAAAAACCAGAAAACCCTAATGAAAATAGAATGATGGAAATGCTTATGTTAGCAATAAATAAAATAGAAGAGTCACGTAAGGACACTCAACAAAATATAGAAAAATGTAGAGAAGAAACAAAATTAATTAAAGAAGATATAACCAAAACGATAAATAAAAATGCACAAGAAGTGGATGACAGATTGAAACACTTTCTGAGCAAGTTTCAAGACTTTCAAGTGGATGTGTGCAAGGAATTTGAAGTTGTTCATAAAGAAAACGAAAGAAGACAAGAAGATATACGAGAGATAAAAGAGGAACAAATGAATATAGTAAAAAAACAAGAGACAGAAATATGTTACATGAAGGAAGAGATTCAAAACTATAAACAAGAAAATGATACAAGATATCTCAATTTAAAAAAAGAAATTAATGACGAACAACGAACATTTTTTAACCTAACACTAAATAAGGAAGACACGCAAGTCCAGGAAGAACTCAACGGTATTAGAACACAAATAGATGACAAACAAAAGCAATTGGAAGAACAATACAAAATAGAAATGGAGAAAATAAGAAGAGAGTTAGAAAAAAAAATATATACGCCTCAATTTGTAAATCAAAATATTTCCATTGATTTAGGAACAAAGTTTGATGGTAATATAAAAAAAATACACCCAGTAGTCTTCCTCAAGAGTTTAAAAAACAAGATAAGGTTTTTCAATAATTTTGGTGACGTTAGAGAGGTTATTCGTAATAACTTAATTAATCAAGCTCAGATTTGGTTTTCTAGTAAAGAAGCCAGTATAAATTCTTTTTCTGAATTTGAAGATGCATTCCTTAAAACCTTTTGGAGTGAAAACAATCAGTTCAATGATACGGAAGAATTTGAGATGCAAATTGTAATGCATTTCTGGGAAGAGAGTACAGAAACAGGAATATATGATGAAGATAATGAGATATGGGGCAATGAATTTAAAAAGAACATAGTAGAAAATTTAAAGAAATCTAGGAAACGAATATGGCACAATGATTTTAAAAAGGATATAGTGGAAAATTTAATCGAATTTAGGAAACCGATAGAGAGTCAAACAATAAGAGAAGAGAATAAGACGAAGTTTAGGAAAAGAAAATAAAATTGAATTATATGACAGGATTAAAGGACCGAAAACTAGAAACGAAAAGGAATTGTACATGGTAAGGAAGGGATATAAAAACGATGTGTAAATAAAAGGTTAATGATTAACAAGTAATATTTAAAAATATATTTAAATAGAAATTTTATAAACATGGATTGATAATATAAGAAATGATAGACATGTTAATATGAATTATGGAAATGAAAATAGAAGTTACAGAAATAAAAAACGAGTATATGGAAATGGAGATAAAATTTATGACAACAAGTATTGTGAGAATAGAAGAGATTTTGAAAACTTTGATAGAAGAAATGATAAAGAAAATAGAAATGAAATTAAGCAACAAAATAGATGTACAGGATGAAATAATTACATTTATAGGAACAAACGGACGGAAGTTATATGAACTAAGCAAATATATGATACAAAAGATTGAATTAAAGGATGAAACAGAAGTTGATATGTAAGCATAGTCGATGAAGAAGTTAGAAACAGACATAGTTATTGATGAAATATAAGGAAATAATTGATTTTGAATAGATAGATAGAATTAAATGGTAAAATAATTGAATTTAAGGAGGTAAATATGGAAGTATTGGCAATTGAAGAGGATAATAGGAAGTTATGGAATATAAAGAGGAATGGAATTATGGTAGAATTGGAGTTATTGAGTGGAAATAAGGAATATGAAGAGAAAATGAAGAGTTTGATGATGAAATATGAAGGTCCTTACATAATCAATAATGAACAAGGTGGGAATAGCTATGAACTAAGAAATCCAGTTGACAACACCATTAGAGGAATTTTTCACGTTTCTCAAATATATAAATTTCATCCAACACCTAGCTAATTTCATATATATTATTCAGACGATAACTATTTATAATAAAAAATCTTCAGGATTATTTTTAATTTGAAATTATAAATAAGTTCTGAAGATTTTGGGGGAATGTTATAACACAATAACACATAGTGTATAACATGTAACACAGAAGAAATATCAAAGTAAGTTTCATAGCAAACTGATCTGTTAAGGGTCATTAAAAGTGGCACGATAAGACATGCTCCCTGAGTGTAGGCAAACATAAATGAAAAGACCAATTGTCACAATAAAAGAAAAAACTGTACATGATACTATTTAATAATAATTCAATAGATTATGTTATATGTAATTTCAAAACAATTCGTAGAAATTAAAATGAAATTTGAAAGAAACGCGTTAAATTTTCATATAGTTAGTAATTAGGTTATTTTATGCAAGGGATTTCAGGAATTTTAATAAATAGTAAATAAGTTATGTTAATATTTATATGTATAAAAATCTTTATCTCTATATGCTAATTTCTAATACAAAAATGTCATTTTCATGTTTCATATACGGCTTAAAAATTCATGATAATATGAACAGTGAATCGTCGTTAATGACACTATATCTATACATTTAATACGATATAGGGAAGTTTCGATAGCAACCCGCAACGAGATGGATTGAGGAATATAGATAGAAAAACGTCAGTGAATTTTGGGACGTCAAAGTGGGAAATAATATAATTGATCTCGTCAAGAAGAACGTAAGAATACAGTATATATCATCTGACAGAAACAGTAATAGTTTATGTAATTGGGTAATACCTTCACCAGAAAATACAATAAATACATTAAGAATATCAAAATTGAACTTCTCAAGAAATTTCACGTGTTTGTTAATTAGAAACTTCGACAATATTCAATGGAACGTGTGCAGTAACGACATACTACCCAAACCTGTTGTACTATCGTCAAGAAACAAACTCTCCAACAGCAGAATTCGTTTTGTACAGACCATTCTGATTTAACAAGATAGATGTTTCTACCCGTATAAAGACAGATGTGATGAAATCATTAAGTGTCCAAAAGGCGAAGGCAAAATAAATTGTTCAGAACTTTGTCCTCATCTTATCAAATGTCCAATTGAAAATTAGTTTGAAGTGGATACAAACCTAGTAAATAAAAGGTACCATTTCAAAATATTACATTAGAGATCTCTAAATTAAAAAAGGCCTTTATTTAAAAAAACATTTTAATTGTTCAATAGTAATAGTAGTTTTATTAATTTTGTTGTATATCTGTACACATTTTCTGTTTGTAAATTTCTATGTTTAAAAAAATTACTGAAATCATAATTTTGTTCATTTTAATTTCACAAACCAATAATTAGAGTTAATTTGAATGGCGCACTTGAACACTATCCTTTGATAGAGTTGATATACATGTTTAATGATTTTTCAGTGTCAAATAATAAACAATAAATAATTATTATAACCGTTACAATATATTTCCATTCAGCGATTTCTTGGGATTCGGTCCTTATTTTCAAAATTCATTAAACTATATATCTCATGAGATATATAGTTTAATGAATTTTGAAAATAAGGACCGAATCCCAAGAAATCGCTGAATGGAATATATATATATATATATATATATATATATATATATATATATATGCCTTTTTTACTTGAAAATTCTGGATTGTGGCTTACACAAAAACAATTATCTCTGGCATTTTCTAGATAAGACTGGTCACAAAAATAATGTCTAGATAAGATAGTCGCAATCGTAAACAGTTATAAAAAAAACCTGCGTATCCGCCATAACTTTCATACCTGGCTTGGACAGAGTCGGATTTAGGGACTGTTTCTTAACAATATAATGTGATCTAAAAAACTAGCAATGTAAGTTAGTGGTAGTTATTAGAGGTAATGAATGTTATTTACAGGTAGGGCTTATATCTCCATTACGTGAGACATGGTCCTTACACACTCTGACAGTCGCCTTAACGAAGACAAAATTAATGCAGTTGCAAATGCGGAACACCTAGTTGTAGAGAGCTCGAAAATATTGTTTGAAAATGATAAAATATGGTGTGAGGATTTAACAAAAAAATATAAAAATGGTAACCAAAGTTTGATAAGGAAGAATTAAATTTGCCTGTTTAGGTGAAAAAATTACAGTCAACTAACATTTGAATTGTGGCAATTAAATATTGATTTTACTTTGAAAAGCAGAAACTAGATGTGAATTCTTTCACGGTTAGTGAGAGTTTTAAAATAATTTTCTGGTTTCGTTAGAATTTCGGTTATTCCCTGCTGTTGTAAATATATATTTTTTCCCGTTTTTAACTCCCGATTGTCTTTTCATTTGTTTCCTAATGGAATAACTTCATGTGTTTGTGGATTATATACAGGGTATCCCAGTACTAATGGGAAAAAAGTCGGAAGCGTATAGTATGAGCCAAAACTTCTCCAATAAAGGCCCTCGGTTTCGAATTATTGGTCTCCGCATTTTTAGTTTTGAAATCGTTTTTTATTTTTAATTATCGTACTACCCATTTGATCTCTATATAATTCAGAATATTGATAATGTATGTGTATGTTTATTTTGATAAGGTAAAAAGATTCACAGTAAGTAGTGCCTTGAAGCCAGGGATGTTTGCATAGATGACACACCTTGTATAAAAATAACGAAAATTACTTCCCCAAACCTTAAGCTAACGGAAAGGTACTCTTATTGGAATTTGATAAAATAAGCCGTATGGCTGATATTTACCATTTTATTAATACATTTCGTACCGATCTGTTCATTCATCACTTTTATGAGGATATCCTTCACAACGAGTAAAAAGTAATTCATTGATACCATGTACAATATTCACCTACTATAGTAGCTAGAGCTGGACTAGAAATGAATAACTTCGCAGACATATTTTGATTTGTTTTGGAACTACAAACTCGCAGGAATTTATGGTCCATGCATGATGGGGCCCCTCCTCATTTCAGTTTAGAAGTCAACATTTGAACAAAAGGTGTCCTAAAAGATGGATTGGTCGGGAGGTCTTTTTCAGTAGCCACCCCGATGAGGAGATGTCAGTCCTATGGATTTCTTTCTCTGGGGTAATCTCATAAATAAAGCGTACGCAGCACCTGTGCATACAAGACAATATTTAATAGATATAATTATATAGGAAAGCAATGTGTAGACTTAGAAAATGCGTGGAAGTGGGAGGAGCTCATATTGAACATTTATTAGATCAACGTTAGTTTTTTTGTTGGTAAGGGGATTAGTTTTAGTCTAATGTTTTATAACTTGCATTTTTGATATTTTATTAATGGTTCAATAACTTTGTGTTTGTAATTTTGATTCATAGCAACTAATGGTATGAGTTGTCAATATTTTTATTATCAACTATTGCTAAGTTATCCATTTTTACTACAGTACGTGAATCTTGGACATGGTATCAAAAAATTAGTTTTAACTCGTTACTTAGGATATCCCCATAAAAATGGTGAATGAGCGAATCGGTACGAAATGCATTAAAAAATGGTAAATACCAGCCAAGCGACCTATTTCAACAAATTTCAACAGGACTACCTTTCGATAGCTTACGGTGTGGGAAGTCATTTTCGATATTTTCATATAGGGTGTGTCATCGTTGCAAACATTTTGGATTTCTAACCACTATGAGTAGTCCGTCCCTGGCTTCAAGGCACTACTGTAAATATGTTTATCTTACTAAAATAAACATATACATACAGTATAAATATGCTGAAAATGGTATGAAGATCAAATGAACAGTAAGAAAATAAAAAACGAATTCAAACTTTGTAGGCCTATAATTCGAAAACGAGGGCCTGTATTGATAAAATTTATATGTAGTACTAACATTATTGGCTCATACTATATGCTACTGACTTTTTTCCTATTAGTCCCGTGACATCTTGTATATGAGACACCTTTCTTCGACACACATTAGGTCGATTAGGTCCCCTCTGTGAACCCAATGTAAGGTTTTGGGTGAATGAGATCCCTCAAACAAGCAAGTTGAATTATTACTGTCGATTCTATGGAATGGATAATAAGTATGATATTAGTTCCCAGCCCTGAAACGATGGGCCAAACTATTCATAAATGACATTATCATTTGATGAACATTAACATTTAGTTATGATTAGATGTACTGATAATACAGTAGGATCTCTGAACAGCACATTGAATCTACAAAAGCGAAAGATAGGATAAGCAGCACTTACAATGCTCATGCCAAATTTTAGTAGACTTAGAAGTAGTGAACGAGTTGTATCATGCAGCAGAATGGAAAGAACGATAAAACAAATATAATAAGCTAAACCCTAGACACCTGGTGTTTTACTATCCAATTTTTTTGTAATGAAACAGCAAAATGCGGCAAGTCATCAATCACTATTATTTATATCTCGAGGGACCAGTCGCACATTCGCGACAGTAACTAACTATAGTTTTATAGTAGGTGTGAAGTTATTCAAATTAAATTCATGTATCACTTTCACTCGATATATTAACTGTATGCTACATATAGTTCACTTTGCGGAACAATTAAGAATATTGATGAGTATTTGAAGATGAATGATTTAGTCACATTATGATAATAATAAATTAATCTAAATGCTATGCTAGTAAAAAAGCCGGGTGGCTATTAAAATGAGAGTACCATTTTGTACGAAAGATGACTAATTTGTCGTGAATTTATGCTGAGAAGTCACTGAGAAGTGGTGAAAAATTGGGTCTTATTAACATTTATTGTTGGTAGCAAAGTGGGAAATCAGGTGATATATCGGGGAACATCGATCAATGGGAGGCGAGAGTTTAAAATGTAAGGGTCAAATCCAGCTAGTGAAATATGCACACTGGGGTCGGTTTTTCTTACATGAAAAGAGTGTTGTTTGTTACAGATAAGGGAATTTCGACGATAGTCTTTATGAAGCGATAAGGCTTAACTGATATGGAATGCTTTGAAGTTTTGAGTGGAGATGATTTTAAGGCAATAATTATCTGTGTTTTTTATATGAAAGGGACGTTAAAATGGATTTTTGCGTATTTAAAGAAATATTTGAATAGTTGAGAAGAATGATATTTATATTTATGATGTATGCGGGATATATAAATTATGTTATACAGGGAGAAGATAAAATAAAGATTACAGGAAGAATTTGACTGTTAAGTCAAATTCGTACACCTGAAAACGAAGTCACGAAGGCTCTGTTGATGAAAAGGCTAATTCCGGATACCAGAGCAAAGGCATTTTCAATTCTCAAATCAAAATTAAACCGAACTCAGAATAAATAATTGGACGATTCTGCTAGACATGCTGTTTTCCAAAGTCCACTTGAGATGAGGTAAATATATATTCCTGCAGCTGGATGGCTATCCAGCAAATTTTTCAATTAATGTGCTCGAACAATTTATAGAAAATGATGGCCAAGCACTTTGAGCATTTGAGGCGGCACTAGAATACCCATCTCTACAGGGGGAAGCTAAATAAATTTGTTTTAAATTGAAGTATTATTTTTTTATATCTCCGGTTTGAAAATAGTTAGAGACTTGGGGTTTTCACTATTCGCATTGACGTTTAGCCGCATTTATACAAGTGTAATAACATTATCATTATCATGAAATATGTTGTATTTTGATAAGGCGTCATCTAACGACTTTATTCAAAATATCGACGACAGTTCGTGAGATGCAGGTAATGTAGCAAGAAACACTCTTTCACATGGTACTGAGTTCAAACATTTTCAATAAAGTTTTCCCGAGATATTGCATTTTTTCCAAATCAATGGTCGCTTTGCCCTCACCACTTTATTTGAAGAGTAAAATACAAAAGAGTAAAACCAAAAATGTTCATAACAAAATGATATTCATTTGCAATCATTTTCAGTGCAGCTAAGCTTGGCGAATTATAGAGAATCCCCCCTTTTCTGAATTACTAGTACTAGTATTAGGGGCCATATTACGATCTTGTGAATATTTTTCAGTGATTTCTCTTGGCCGCATTCAATGTAAATATTCTTTCCAAAATCTCTACGGTGAACGGTTTTCGAGATGCAGCTGCTTATCTCGCTTAGTTGGCCACCCTGCACATAATATACAGATTGAAAGTTTGTGTTAGTTATGAGTCCTGAAAAGTAGAAATGCTTGACGATTGCTGAAAATATGGAGTTAATCGAAAAAGTGGAGGGATGTGGGATTAAACGTGAGATTGCAAAAAAATTAAAGATTCCTCTGGGTACTCTCTCAACCAAAAAGAGAAGATTTACGCTCCTTATCGGAAACGTGTTATAAGAAAAAGCAAGAGTACCTCTGTATCATGTTTGATGAGTAACTTTAATGGGTGGTATTAATAAAAATCAGTAGATACTTAATACTTGCGGTTTCATAAGTTAATACTGAAAAGTATATTATTAAAGTTTAAGTACAAACTGATACTTAAAGTATGTACTAAGAGAGTATAAGTTTGTACTTATACTGACTAGCTCTTACTTAAGTCTATATTAATAAACGATAGGTTATACTTATTAAATTGAGTATGTTCTTATAAATTTTTAAGTCTGCTTCTTAGTATACTGATAGTTCTTGTTGAAAGTGTATACCAATTTGTTTAAAAAATGTTTGTCGTGCAACGAGCTCCAAAAGTTTATAAAATCAGACGAGAAGATCCTTCTGATCGAGATTATGTGAAATAGTATCGTTTTAACCCCGAAAGTGTGGCATGGTTAACAACACATTTTTTGACATTGATGTCGGGAAAAACAAGAGGAGGGGCTATAGAGAATATTACCAAAATGAAAATATTTTTGCGATATATTGCTGATCCAGGTGGGTCTTTTACTTTCCTTAGTACACTGCCAAATATTATATTATGTTATTATTTAACTTTTTGTTATATTTGGCTTTAGGCTTCCAGTTTGGTGTAGCAGAAGATATTGGTGTAAGTCAACCAACGGTATCAAATGTGGTACATCTTGTGAGCCAAAAAATTATTGAAGAATCTCATATTTGGATAAAGTTTCCTCATGTATGGTTGTACTTCTTTTGTTATCTATTCAATTAATTACCTTTGAAACCATAGGACTATGAAGCGATACAACAGGAAAAACCAAAATGGCCAGCAAAATTTCGCTTTCCAACTGCTATAGGTGCAATTGATTGTACGTTGATATGAATTGAAAAAGTTGGGGAAAATCATCATAGTAATGAATACATTTGTCGCAAACAATTTCCCGCAATAAACGTACAAGCAACATCTAACGCCGACGAGTTATTTACAAGTGTTGGTGCAGAATGGCCAGGTTCTGTACATGATAGCAGGATTTGGAGGAACAGGCATATCTGTGGTGTATTCAGAACATTTGGCAATGCAGTATTGTTAGGAGATTAGGGATATGGTATTGAAAAATGTTTAATGGTCCCATTTAGAGAACCAAGAACTGCAGAAGAAGTAGCATATAACAACCTTTTGAAAAATGAACATTTAATTATCGAAAGATGCTTCGGACAGTTAAAGCATTCCCTTAATTACAAAATACAATTATACTGCCATTAAGAAAAGTGCCATCCATTATTATAGCATGTTGTATTCTTCATAATATTGGAAAATATTTAAAAGATGAAGAAGTGTTTGTAATTGAAGAAGGCTTACATCCAGACGATGAAGATGAAGACGAAGAAAAAGAACCTGTTGGACTTATTGAACTTCGAAGGGAAGGTCAAGCCATACGAAACCGTTTAGCTACAATTATTTACGCCAATCAAAATATCTAAGATAATTTTTATTAAATTGAAAATACCTATTCAATTACAAAATAGTGTAATTTTTCTCTCCTTGTCTTACAACATGATCTTTATTTAACTCTTTCTCCAGCTTTGCCTTTTTAAGGTTTAGAACATGCAGTTGCTTCAAAAGCTTTGTAGTTCCACGGTGCTTAAAGTACGTGTTTCCTCTGTATCGTACTGTTCTATAATTTTTTGTCGCTTTGGACGTGCAGGTAACGGTGGCGGCAGTGTTAAAGGACACACTGAAGTGACTGACGGACCTTCCACTTCATCGGACTGTTTTTCTTTTTGTTTGCCAGAAGGGATTGCAGCTGCAACATGTCCTAAAACGAAATATTACACTAGCTTATATACATATAATAAAAATTAATTATTTTACCAGGTATTTTGTTAAGAATAGGATTGCACTCCTCTTGATCCCCCTGTAGTGCCATGTACATGAATTGTTCTGCTGCACGTAGCTTTGTCTTTCTATTCCCAGTTGGCATTAGTCTTTTTTTTCTCTACCGTCTTCAGGTTATTAATTTTTTTAATAATTTTTTGAAATCGGTAGGTTTTCCAAAATTATCTACAACGTTTTCATAGTAACTTACAACATTTTATTATCAGACATGATAACTTACTTTCATAATGTTGTTTAAGCATGGCTAAGACGTGTTGTTTTCTTTTATTTATTGCGGGAGTTTTCCCTTTATTTAAAATAATAGGGTTATCCCGAACAAATTTCGCCACAAATGTTAAATCCGTCTCTTTAATTTTTGAAACAATACTCTCATTGCCACTTTCTTCACTTCCAGACGAAACGAACGACATGATGGTTGATAAATAAAGTAAATTCTTTCAGGTTTGTATACATCAAGTGTAGGTAAACTGATTTGAAAAAGTGTTAACATGAGTTTTTTGTATTTTTTTCTTGTAAATAAATTCCGACTAACTAAGTAAATACTTAGGAATAATCAGTAGATCTATACTTCTAAGTATCAGCATTTTTTTTTAATATACATTTCAGTATTTACTTAATGCTGATGCTTATACTTATAAGTAAGTACTTATAAGTGAATACTGATTTTTACCATAGAATATAGAAAACTATATTTTTTGAGATTACTCCACTGTTGTCTTAATAGGTATTTCATGAAAATTTCATATGTCAAATGATCTATTGTTAATGCGATGGTCTGGAATATATTGATAGTTGGGTGAAAATATGGAAGGAAAATCAACAAAAAGGGTGGAATTAGAAGCAAAATATGAAGACGATTAACCTACGTAGTTGGAAATGTGTCTGCAACTATTAATAAATAAAAACAGTTCAACAAAATGTCCGAGTCTCAAGTTAATACTTTTGTTATTTCAATATTTCCGTTTAAGTTGCTAGAATACAAATATCTATGCATACTATGCATAATTCCATAGTTTTTTGCTCAATAAAATTTTAACGATTGTCAAAACTAGAATGCTATGTGTTGTAGAGAACATCAAACTTTAACTAAGATGTAAAACGTACAATTCCCTCACGTTGTACTTCACATTCGCAATTGTGAAAGTAAAATATAAGTAAACTTGGCGAAAGTCCAGGTGTCAGGAAATTTATAATCTGTTTACAATTTTATGGGACAGCAACGGAAACACTTTCATGACAAGTTGTTATACACCATTCAGTGGCTATTCCACGTCATAAACTTCACACTCTTTGCCAGGTTCGAAAGTTGTTGTTTTCAAATAAACAAAAAAACTACCTTTTAATGAATGGTCTGTCTTTACTGCAATCATATGCGAGCTGTATTATTATTACGTTAACGCGAATAGATAGTAAATGTGTCAACGAAAGAGTTTTATTCAAACATTAAAATACTAGAAACTCAAAGCAGACATTGTTCATTTGTCTTAAAAATAATGAGGATAATATTTCAACATATGCGTGTGACGCGTTATCGCATATCATCCATTCCCAAGAGAGCCACCGATGGGTTTGACTTTCGGTCGTGATGAGAACGATGTGATCTTAGTATTTGTAAATAGATAAAATTAAACTACATTTGTTTTTAATAACGATAATTATTATTAAACAATTTTTTATATTTAAATGTTTATTAATCGTGTGACAGAAACATCAAAATTTTGCTATAAGTGACATCCTATTTCATGACAAATACATCGCCATCAAATGCACTTTCGGCAGTATTAAAAACATTTAATAGTATCTTCAGATTAGTTTTGACATGATTGTTCATGACTGGAAATTAGCTATTTGAGATTCCAATAATTGATATCGTAGAATTATAATCTAAAATATAAAATGAACGATATTGTTCTAGCAAATAGGGTTTGTTAATGTCGAAAATATGAAAAAGATTATGGACTGTATATCTGTTAGTTATAAAAAATTGTGCACATAATCAACGGTACGTATAAGGAAAAAAATAATCTATAAGGCTTCTACCTGGTGAATATTACTGTCCGTTATACAGGCGCCTGGGATGTTTTGGCACACTTTTTTGGTTGACTTTTGTCAGAACGATTTTACCGGTTTTGTATTGATCTTAATGTTCAGTGTACGAAGTTTTACGAGCTACTACCGCTCTGGGCATGTCGACATTTTTATCAAAAATGCGCCAATGATACATTCTACGCGGCAAAATTTATATACAAGAGATTCCTTAACATTCACCCCGCCAAAACGAATGTTTTTTAACCAAGTAGAATACAAAAACAAAAAAATATATAATGTGAGAAAAAAAATAGAATATTCCCGCGCTTAAATCAACAAATATACTCAAATAGTAATAGCTAATTAAAGTAATCATAAATTAATTAATCGGCAAGGGGCAAATGTTTACAACAGAGCGTTGCATAACGCCGTGGCTGGTTTTCAATGTAACCACACGAACCACATTGTTCCGACCAAGGTGCACATCAATAACTCTAGCAAGTTCCCAATTTAGCGGAAGCGTTTGTCCATCTTTAATTAAATCTGAAACACCTTCAACGATAGGAGGTGAAAGTTGGGTCCATTTATATCTCTCTTGAAGAGAAAGAATACATTCTTGTCACCAACGCTTCCAAAAGTCACTCCGCAGATAATTCAGATAAATTTAACTTGTTATTAGTTTGCGTAGGCCATCTATTACTAGGCTGAGCTAAAAATTCAGGACCTGACCACCAAATAGGAGTTTCTAAAAGCTGTGCTGAGGTTTGACCTCGACTAGCAGAGTCAGCTGAATTCTGTGAAGAGGAACATAATACCAAAGAAGGGGGGAATGAGATCTTGAACATGACTGACTCTATTAGCTACAAATGTTTCCCATCTATGTGGATATGAAGATAACCAAGCAAGAGTTACCATAGAATATGTCCAAACATAAATAGCATCAAAAACGACTCGGTCACTATAGCTTTCTTTAACAAAGCGTATTAGATCGGCCAATAAAACGGAACCCATAAGTTCAAGTCTTGCTATAAATTGGGTTTTTAATGGGTATACTCGACATTTCGCACAAATTATGCAGATTCTCACAATTCCTGAAGATTCAAGAATTCGAGAATATACAACACTGGCATAGCCAAATTGTGGGGCGTCACAAAACCCATGTAGCTCAATCTATCTTAAACCTTGACCAGACATCCAGAATATCCTTTGAAGGAGGGTCATTCCAGGAAGCCTTGGATTCACACAATTGTTGTAAAAGACGTTTTGCAAATAGAAGACATGGTGGAATGAATCCAAGGTGGTCAAAACTTCGACTTATTTCAGATAGGATGTTTCGTTTTGAACAAGGTCGTTCAAAGGGAATATAGGTATAAGAAAAACAATCTAAGATTTTAATAAAGGATAGTTCATCTTTATCAAAGGTCCACGATTCATGGAGATCGAAATGACTTCCTTGTGCTGAAAGAGCAGGATGATTACTTGTCCATTTGCTCAATTGAAAACAACCTCGTTGCATGAGTTGAATTAATTCATATTGCAGTGAAATGACTGAACTTAGATCATTGCTTCCATGCAAGCCATCATCTATATAAAATTGATGATCAATAATTTTAGACGCTCGAGGAAAAGGAGATTGCTCTTGTGTTGCCAATTCTTTCAAATTTCGTAGAGCTAATTACGGAGAACTCGAAATTCCGTAAACTACGGTTCGCTAATAAAATTCCTGAAGAGGCTCAGTGGGCTTAAAGCGCTAAAGAATTCTTTGATAATTCCAAAACTGAGATTGTACGTTAATTTGTCTGTAGTTTTGCTTTATATTGCAAACACAAACATAAGAAAAAATTTGAAATCTTGAAAGTATTGTAGAAATATCACGTTAAAGTTTTGGGCCAACTAAAAGAGTGTCATTAAGTGAGACGTACATTACGCAAACTCGTATCGAACACAACTCGAATTTTGGAAATTATTTGAGAACCTGAAAGTTGTTCTTTAAAGACGGCGTGATGGAGTATATAATAAGCAAATTAAGATTTATAATCATTCAGTGTGGGACTGGAATCATATGTCTACTGTTGAGATAATCTTGCATGAACTCATCTATCATCTATTTTCTGGCATTAAAAATCTCCGATCAGCATGTGTATAAGTATCAATAAAACTGGGGAAAGATTGACGGAATTGCAAAGGTACCGAAAATCGTCCAGCAGCTTCTCTGAAAGTGGAAGTCTTATTCACTTCTTCGCATTTCTTATCTTCTGGGGTTGCATAAGTAGCTTTGATAAGATGCATGGTAACTTAAAGAATAATTATTTGAGGAATAGGAGCAGTTTGTTCGTCCTTGAAGAATATAACTAAAAACAGTTTCTAAAGCGACAGGTTGATCAAAATTTCCAAATATACGACCTGATTTCAAAATTAAAGGTATTAATTCAGTTCCAAGAATCATAACCAAGGGCCCGGGAATATGAAATTCACTATACGCCAAGTTTGAATTTTCAATATATGTCAATTCTGCAAAATTAATGAAGACTTTCGGCTGTTCAGAACAAACTTGAAGTATAATAATAGCTTCGAATGAAACAACAGGATTTTCTTTGCCACATGGCTTAATGATACAATGTGCTGTGCTTCGATTTGTAAAGGTAGTCATTCCATTGAGGCATTCAATAGGAATAGAGCAGTGTTTGCGAGAATGCCCAAGTTTTCTGATACATTTTTCAGATATAGAGTTAGCCATTGAGCCTGTGTCAAGGAAAACACGGATTTCTTGAAAATTACCTTGAATGTCCTTAATCTGCACTTCACAAGTAGATGATAAAACAGTAGATTGTGGTAATGTTAAAGTATTTGTAATACAATGACCATTCGTAATTATTGAAGAGCAAGAATTGTCACTTGAAGTATTCGTGAGATTGTCGGAAGTGCAAATCGAGTTATTAATGTAATTAAAATTAGGAGAATTGTTTGGGAAATGTAACACTGTATGATGAGGAAATCGACACATCTTTGTGTGGATGAACACATTTTAATAGAGTGAGGAGATACTAAACAGTTGACGCATAGCTGGTGCTGCTTAGGAAAAGAAAATCTTTCTTGGGGCATCTTGGCCAAAAATGATTGACATTTATACAGTGGGTGAGAGGAGGAGCATAATATGCATTTTAAGTTACTACTATTTTGCTGTGTATTTGCAACAAATGTAGATGTTGAAGGTTTATAACAATGTTTCGACTTTGAAAACTTGTTTTTTGATTTATCTATATGGGTAGATGAAGTAATAATAGATCATTTAACAGATTCCAAAGCTATACAATTCCTTTCTAAGACAGAAACAGTGGTTTTGAGGTTTCTATCTAGTATGTAGTTCAAGTAAAAAAACAATTTAAAATATGACTACATTTGTTAGGATTATTTTATAAAAAATTCTTACCTTCGATTTCCTTGACGTTCTAAAACAAATGGTGCTCCCGACCCAACAAAACAAGTGAACAATATGGACGACCAAAGGAGTGTTGCCGAATCAATATGCAACTTGTATATATTCATAATTATTGACTGAAAGCTTGTAGATATCTTATTAGAGGAAAAGAAAGATGAATATGTTAATTATTGGGAAAGTGTCAATGACTGGCAAATTACCTTAGTCGTCATATGGACTAAGGTTTATGTTGGAGTCAAGCTTTATAATGAATAGAATTGGGCAAATAAATCTTTAAAACTTAGCAAAGGAAAAGAAGCAGTAAAACTAGTACGCAGATTAGAAAGAAGAAACCAATTGAAGAGCCAATTAAAAAAGGAAATATATACACAGGCCAATTAAACCGGAAAGTGAAACTGATAAAAGAGCATAATACAATAAACGGGAAAGATGTTCACAAACGATTCATTTCCAAGATAAATAAGCGCTGAGTATAAGTGTAGCATAAAATATACGGGTTTAAAGATCAAAAATAACTTTTTTATAATTCGCGTATGAAAGAAACTTCATTATAACATTGTTTACAGTGTCACAATGAAGCTCTTTGGACACTGTTATAGTAATTTTTAGTGTACAGTTGGTTATTGGATTTAGTTATATTTTTATTTGACATTTGACTTTAACCTTGACACAAATTATAAATAAAATAGTCTAGCGTTGTTCTAGCTAGCAAATTATTATATTAAAGGTAAATTAAAATGATCTATATATTAAAAATATTAATGAATAAAGTACGCTAACGTTCATTTATCAATGACTTGTCAATTGTTTATTTTTATATTTTATAGGATTAATATATAGGTACGTATACAAAACGTTCGATTTTTGGGATAAATTACAAGATATCTATGTCAAGATATATTACAGAACTAATTCTGTTCATGATATAATATAAATAGATCGCAAGAGCATATACGAATAAGCTATTTTTTAAACAAATAATTATCCTCTTTTAGCTTAAATGAAAGTTTGTTTACAATTTACACAATTATTCGGTTATAATATGTCAAAAGTCAGAAGTACTGAATAAATCCATCTGTGATCTGACCAATTAGGAATCTACAGAATTGCCAACTTAAATTCAAACTACTCCTCCTAGTTTAAAAACAGGGATTATATGAAATTCTATTTTACTTAAATAATTAAATAAATGCGATTTATAAAAAATATTGTGTAAAACTTGTGCCACAATGACTTTCTGTAGTACTCGTGATTTGCACAACTCACCGCTTCGCGGTTCGTTGTGCAAACTTCACTCGTACTACAAAACGAGTCATTGTGACACTTGTTTTACAAATAACTATTACGCATCTCCAAAATGACCAAAAATTTAGTATATCTGGACTTATAGGTTCAGTTGTACTGGCTTTGATGGGCTGAAAATCAAAGGTTCATCTGGAGTCGTGGTAATAACGCGAAATTTCTCCAAAAATGAGGCATTTCCAGTGCCATAGCACCCATTGTACTAGCTCCAGTGAGCTGAAACTCAATAAGGTTCATCTATAAGACTGCCTGAACAATATACAATCATAAAATTGGTCACTTGGTGGTGCTAACAAACTGAAAATTCTCCAAAAATGACAAAAACCATAGCACCCGTTGTACTAGCTGTAGTGAGCTGAAAATTATTAGAGTTCATCTGTGAGATGTCCTTAACAATATTCAATTATAATATTGGTCACAACCCGAAATTTCTCTAAAAATGACCAAAAATGTGGCACTTCAAGTAACATAGTACCCGTTGTGCTGGCTCTAGTGAGCTGAAAATCAATAGGTTTTATCTGTGATATGTCATGAACAATATTCAATCATAAAATTGGTGACTTTTGCACTCCGGAGGCTGTATCGTGCTAACAAACTGAAATTTCTCCAAAAATTACTATTGATTTGCAGCTCACCAGAGCCAGTACAACGGGTACTATGGTACTTGAAGTACGACATTTTTCTCATTTTTTGAAATTTCAGTGTGTTAGCACGATACATCCTCCAGAGTGCAACAAGTCTCCAATTTTATGATTGAATATTATTCAGGACGTCTCTCGGATCAACCCTATTGATTTTCAGCTCACTGGAGCCAGTACAACAGGTGCTATAGTACTTTAAGTACGACATTTTTGTCATTTTTGGAGAAATTTCATTTTGTTAGCACGATACAGCCTCCGGAGTACATGTAAGTGACCAATTTTATGATTGGAGATTATTCAGGGCATCTCAAAGATGAACACTATTGATATTCAGCACACTAAAGCTAGTACAACGGGTGCTATGGTACTAGAAGTACCAATTTTTTGTTATTTTTGGAGAATATTCAGTTTGTTCGCACGATATAGCCTCCAGAATGTATACAAGTAACCAATTTTATTGTCACGTTTAGAAATAACACCCAGTATATGGTAGGCCAAACAAAAGTAGGTCAATGTTTTAAAATATGTTTTGCTAATTACTTCAAAATAGAGCATAATATTTTCTAATATAAAAAACAACAAACTAAGCATTTTTGGAGAGAACACTTTCTTGGTTCGAAAAATATAATTTTTCGGGGAGTTGGTCTTCGGACCAGCGAAGCGAATAGTCAAGTGAATCGAAAAAGGCCTACCTGGGAAGTGTATACCGCGACTGAACACAAAGTGCCTTCTAGAGGAGAAGTCGTTTGAACTGTGCTATTCGGACAATAAATTTAGATGATAGGGACTTGAATTGTATAAACGCAGATATTTGAAAATGGGTTGACCATGTAGTATAGTAGATATGTACTATTAGCATCATAGGAGTGGAAACTTTTTTATTCTATGTTAAAGATAACAGTGGTAACTTAGGACTGAAGGCAGTCCTCTTTTTGAAGGGGGGGCACATGTCACGTTTAGAAATAACACCCAGTATATGGTAGGCCAAACAAAAGTAGGTCAATGTTTTAAAATATGTTTTGCTAATTACTTCAAAGTAGAGCATAATATTTTCTAATATAAAAAACAACAAACTAAGCATTTTTGGAGAAAACACTTTCTTGGTTCGAAAAACAATTTTTCGGGGAGTTGGTCTTCGGACCAGCGAAGCGAATAGTCAAGTGAATCGAAAAAGGCCAACCTGGGAAGTGTATACCGTGACTGAAGACAAAGTGTCCCTTCTAGAGGAGAAGTCGTGTCCTCGGATAATTTTAATGTAAGTGAATAGTTTATTGTATTCCTTTTGCATAATATTGTTAATTTGAGAGTGTACATTATATTGCTGTCGGGAGACTTATACTTATGCTCAGTACGGCCAGTCGTACTTTTCCGTAGGCGTTGTCATTTTGGGAGAATATTGTATTGTCTCCTGAGGGCCACTGAATATATGCCGGTGGAGGCTGGATGTATTTGTTTTATATTGGTTTTGTATATATTTGGTTAAGCTTCAAGTGCATGTCGATTTGTTATCGGAAATTCCGTCAATACATTTCTTAATTTTTTAATGAGTGGTTTCTTAATTGACCCCCCAGACCCAAATAGTGGATTCAGTAGCTACATCGTCGATGTTGGTAGACGGGTAGGGACCCTACCCGAAATCCTAGCGTTGGGATAAAACCCTATATCGTCGCATTATGACTTTATATTGATGATTTTTAGCTCACCAGAGCTAGTACAACGGGTGCTATGGTACATGAAGTTTCACATTTTTGGTCCTTTTTCGAGAAATTTCGGGTTGTTACCATGATACAGCCTCCGGAGTGTATACAAGTGACCAATTTTATAATTGGATATTCTTCAAGGTGTCTCACAGATGTACCCTATTGATTTTCAGTTGACTAGAGCGAGTACAGCGGGTTGCTATAAATCCAGGTATACTACATTTTTGGAGACATTTCGGTTTGTGAGCACGATACATCCCCCGAAGTGTACATAAGTGACAATTTTATGATAGAATATTGTTCACATCTCACAAATGCAGAAAAGTCAGTTTTAATCTTCAAATCGTTTATTTTTATTATTGAGAGAGGTGGACGATCTTTGAAAAGGAAGCAATACTTGGCATGAAATCTGCTAACAAAGAAGTGTATTTACTAGATTCAGTTGGAGGATATTCAGGAGATCCTTGATGTAGCTCGGGCCAACTTTTTTCCCTTTCCAAAACTCATAGTATCACTTTGAGCTATACGTTTTCAGATGATACAAGATATAAAAGAGAATTAGCAACAAGCACTGAAGTTGACTCCTAACATAGCGTTTAAAAATTGTAATGATTAATGGATTATCCGTTAGCAGGAGTGTATTATTTCGGAAAGGGGCCTATACAGTTGGACGAATAATACATAGTTTGTGCTTAACCTTCGTCGTGCCGTGCATTAAAACGACGTGGAATACTGTGCGAGGTGCAAGTATACCCCACATAAAAAATTAAATATTATATTTTGTAGTTGTGTGTACGTTAATGAAGTAACAAGAATTTTCAAAGAAGACGTATTACTTATTTGAGACATGTTAAGATTAACATAAAATTTAGTTACATTTTTTTTTCATTTAAGTATTGTTATGGTAAAAAAATTAGTCTGGTGAATTATCGCGCTGTGTTTGACATTTTTCACATATAATTTGTTTCAATGAGTGGGTAGCGCATACAGGATATTTACATTCAGAACATATTTGCCTAGATTTACGATCCCTTTTTCAGTCGCACAAGTAAGACCGCCTGGGTATAGACCACTCAATTTCATCCCGTTCTAAAATTCCGTCTGTCAAATCTGGGAAAACATCAAGTATGTATTGTTTAATCGTTGTGTGAATTTTCGTTTCTGTTTCAAGTTTTCTAACCACGTTGTCTTAATTAGCGATTCGCCGAGCGTCAAAAGAAATATTCTTCGGTTGTCTTTACATCTTGATTTTTTTTCTGAGAATTTAGTCCCCACAATACATATGCGTCTAAAATTTGTCGGAACATTACCATTGGCCATCGATTGGGAACTCGACGAGCTGAATATTATTTTCCCATTTTATCTGTAGTATCTACAGCTCCTTTTGTTTTGTTATAGTGGAGTATGATATCCGGCTTGAATCTGTTTTTCTCTTCAGAAACTGCATACCGCTTTTCCTTTACTTGGAACGTAGTACACCATTGTGTGCCGCTCTTTGAAAGCAAAGATACTAGAAAAAACGCGTGACTGAACGCGCGTGAAAGTCAGACTATCCGTTTTTGGCTCTATTTTCAGGGCTCCGTAAAAATTATAACTATTGGAGATACAGTCCCGGAAGCTGGAACTTTTTTTTAGTAAATTAAACGATCTTTTTGGATCTTTTTTAATTTCGAAAATCTTTAATAGTTTTCGAGATATTAAAAAAAACTAAACCCCCTGTTGGATTTCATTAGATTTGAATTTTAATTATTTTCCTGCGAGGTAGACAACCCGAACCACAAACATTTGTAGTCGTGGATGCCTTCATGCTCGCGTTAATTGGAGATTCATTTTTAATTTTTCGAAAACCTACACAGACTTCAGCTAACCATTGTGTGGTAAATTGTACGGTCCTAAACTTCACTCTCCTCATAGGAGCTATCGAATTGCCGCTGAAGTATTACATAACAACACTTACGTTGATGATATCGTTGGTGATGCTGATACTTTAGAAATGGCGCAAGATCTTCGAAAGTTAATATCCTTATTAGCCCGAGGTCAATTTGAACTGCGCAAGTGGTCCAGTAATGATTTACGCTTGCTAGATGGTTTGCCTGAGTCTCATATAGGTAGACAACCCATTTCTTTTGATAATGATCGCTGTTCTTCTCCTTTAAAAATCCTTGTTCTTGTATGGAATCCACAAACGGATTGTTTTTCCTTTCAGGTGACTGCTCTGGACAAGTCTTGTACTAAGCGAAGTATGTTGTCAGAATTGGCCAGAGTATTTGATCCTGTAGGTTTTCTCGCTCACATGACTTTGTTTACTAAGCATCTTATTCAACGTTTGTGGTTATCTGGAATAAAATGGAATGACTCTCCTCCAAAAATAATTAGTGATATTTGGAACCAATATAAGGAACAGCTTTCATCCCTTGTGCATCTTCAAGTACCTCGTTTTATGTCCGTGTCAAGCTATGCTACTTGTGAGCTGCATGGATTTTGTGACAGTAGTGAGAATGGTTATGCTGCGGTCATTAATTTGCGTTTTGTGTTACTAGATGGTCAAATTCGTGTCTTTTTTGTATCTGCGAAGTCGAAAGTGGTTCCCATTCGCACTGTTAGTATTCCCCGTTTGGAGTTGTCGGCCGCTGTGTTACTGGCCAAACTCTTGCCCTTTGTAGTCAGAATTCTAGAAGTTAAGCTTACAATTGAGAAGTTAGTGGCTTGGTCCGACTCTGAGATTGCCCTCGGTTGGATAAAATCCTCTCCTTATCGATGGAAGACCTTCGTTTCCAATCGAGTAGCTTATATACAGGAACGCATACCTTCTGATAGTTGGTTCCATGTTCCTTCTGCTCATAATCCCGCTGATTTGGCTTCCAGAGGTGTTTTACCGGCGTTGATGTTGGAGCAGTCTCATTGGTTCGCTGGTCCCAAGTTCTTTTATAATTCCACTCATTTTCCAGATCTTTTTCCCTTCCTTGTTCTGATTATGCCGGAGTGTTTGAGCGGGCGCGAAAAATAACCTTGGTTTGTTACGCCGATGGTAATTTTTTTGAAACGTTGCTACAAAACAATTCTGAATTTGTGTTTATTCAACGTCTTTTAGCTTGAATTTTGATATTTGTTCACAATTCCAAGTTTCCCCTGCAAAAAAGCGGGTCCATTATGTTCCAATGAACTTTACGAGTCACTGATGCTTTTATTTAAACATATTCAATATCGATATTTCGAGATTTTCTAAACCTTTTCGAAAGTTGTGTTGTTTTATTGATCATCGGAAGGTATTACGGGTCGGCAGTTGTCTTCGATATTTACCTGTTCCTGTTCCGTTTTCTGTTGTAATGACTCGCTACCGAGGAGCTAAATCTTGTGAGGTGTATTTGTGCCTCTTTGTTTGCTTGGCCATCAAAGATCTTTACTTAGAGATAGCATCTGATTTATCCAGTGAAACTTTCCTCTTAGCTTTGCAACGTTTTATAGTTCGTCGTGGTAAAGTTGAGAACTTGTACTCAGATTGCGGTAGTAATTTTATTGGTGCGGCTAACTACCTTAAGCATATGCAAAATGCTGCGTCAAATGAAAATATTTCGTTTCATTTCAATGCTGCATCTGCACCATACTCTGGAGAATTGTGGGAAGCTGGCATTAAATCTGTAAAGACGCATTTAGTTCGGGTTAAAGGTGATCAGATTTTATCATATGAGGAACTTAATACCGTTATGATTCAGATCGAATCCTATCTTAATTCTAGACCGCTGACTCCTACGAGTTCAGACCCTAATGATTTGTCTGTTTTAACTCCGGGCCATTTTTTGAATCTTGAGCCGCTTTCGGCTGTCTTTGAGCCATTGCAACAGAATCCTATTCCTGCCTCTCATCTCATAAGATGGAAGCTACTCAACAAATTGCATAAGCATTTTTGGGAACGGTGGAGCAAGGAATATTTGCATACCTTGCACCAACGCAGTAAATGGACTACTTCGGATAATTTGAAACCCGTCGAAGTAGGGACGATGGTTTTGATAAGAGAGGACAATCTCCATCCTTCGCAGTGGCGTTTAGGCCGCATATCCGAATTATTCCCGGGACAGGACGGAATTATAAGGGTTGCGGATGTAACTACCACAAAAGGGTCTCTTTGGCGACCCCTAGTCAAGCTGGGTCCGTTGGCTATCTAGATTATGTAATTATTTTTCTTGTACATAATTTATTAATGGAACTTGTTCAACAGTCCCATATTTATTTTTATTTTGTTATATGTTTTTTTTGTCAAAATGCCCCTTTGTCAGTTGCATTTTGGTGGGGGAGTATGTTGGATTTCATTAGATTTGAATTTTAATTATTTTCCTGCGAGGTAGACAACCCGAACCACAAACATTTGTAATCGTGGTTGCCTTCTACTCGCGTTAATTAGAGATTCATTTTTAATTTTTCGAAAACCTACACAGACTTCAGCTAACCATTGTGTGGCGAGGAACAATAAGATTCGTGTGCGTTAATTCCTAATTATTTTTTTTACGTTGAAATTTACAAAAAGACGTTTTGTGTTATGGTGAACGAAGCTGCATTGGAGAGAGCTCTCTGAAGAAAAGTTTTCTAAGAATTAGTGGGAAAAGAAAACCTCAGGTGAGTGAATCTCTAGTCGTTGCTGGTCAATTTTTTGAAGTAACTGAATTTTTACATCTTCCTAATTAAAACCCGAAATCAAGCACTATTTTGGGGTAAATTGTACGGTCCTAAACTTCACTCTCCTCATAGGAGCTATCGAATTGGAGATCCATGATACCGGATCGCACAACCCCTTTTTTTTACTATATTGTTTATAGCTTTTGCAATTTTTTTCGGCCCCTTTCGGAACCTTTCCTTAAACTATCTACATAACAATCCGAATCGAATGACACCTTGATCGTAATTTTCGGTGAATATACAAAATTTTTGAGTTAAATCGTACATGTGAACCAGACTAAAATGATACTTGCACTTGATATAATTTCAACTACACCGTATCCTTTATGCCCTTTCTTGGCACAGCTCTCTAGATTAATCAACGCAACTTATACTATTAATAAAATTAGTACCAGAACT
This sequence comes from Galeruca laticollis, assembly GCA_963921935.1. NCBI lineage: Eukaryota > Metazoa > Arthropoda > Insecta > Coleoptera > Chrysomelidae > Galeruca > Galeruca laticollis. Next base: position 56,676,362 of record OY998181.1, read on the forward strand.
GATTGAATTTCAATACTGCCTATTCACATTTATCGTAACCCAGTTATCATATTCTCTAATACCTTCAATCCATGACATTAACACATTAACTGTAGGTATGTCGAAATGGAAGAAACATGTATTAGATTTATTTATTTATATGCATTTGTATAAAATAAATATTTTCAGCATGATTGATTTCGAATGCCGTTATTTTTTATTTGTTAGGTATTTTATTTTGCAATAATTCTTATTAGAAATTGTTAATTTAGTGTGACGGGATTTCTATAATGGTGTGCGATGATTTATTGTGTTAAGTTTGCTATTATCTACCTACTTCGTTTATAATTGATCGGCATATATTTTATGCAATGAAAACAACTTTTTCCGAGTCAATTTTTCTCACGCAGGTCCTGACTAAGATAATACATTCTTCTATCCGGATATATCAATTATCAAATTTAGATGATTGAAAAATTTTTGACAAGTTAAAAACAAAACAAAAACTAATACTAAACGATTATTTCAAAAGTTGGATAGTAATTTTTGAGATAAATTTATTTTATCCCCAACCGTCAGTAAAGCCGTAAATCAGATTGATTTCCGGAAGTGAACAAACACTTTATTTCACCGTAAAATAAAGTACTTCACCTGCCCCAATTACAGCAGGTAAAGGTAAAGTATTTTGACTTTGACAGTAATCGAAAATCATCTGTCAGTGTCGCGCTTCTCCCTATATTACGGCTCTATAATAGTTTTCTTGTTATTTATTCATAACAAATTATGGATGATATTCAGTGCACCCTTCCTGAAATTCAATTGAAGTCATTGGATACGTCTTTAGAACTTCTGCCAGAAAAATGCAATAGCCAGTACGACATTGTTAGGCTGATCGTCTATTGGAAGCGTAGTCGCGCGACTCGAAGGTAGGGCGTATACGCCCGTATACAAGCGACTGATCCTAACAAATGAAATGTAAGTGAATATCCACTGTAAACGTTCTTGAGCGACCGGCCACGGCCGACCACAAGCGACTGGCGACCGATCCCCCCTGAGTGGGATTAGTCGCTTGTAATCGCCTGTATGCATGAAAGACGCCATAAAATTATTCATTGCGTTTGGGTTCGTATGTTCTGTGCAGGTATTGTTTAGTTTTCGATATGGAAATTGATAACAAAAATTGATTAGTGCTGTTCGAGAAAAGTCTCCGTTGTGGAACATGAAAGACAAAAGGTATAATTCTCGGGATGTACAGAGGAAATTGTGGTCAAAATTTGCAGAAGAAGTAGGTGTTCATAATAATGGTAAGAGTTGTTTTTAATATCATTATTATATTACGAAGTGAACAAAACATAAGAAATATTTAGGCAAAAACAGACATCAGTACAGAGCTTTTACTTCAGATAAAAGCTTTTTTAGGTATTCGCTTTATGTTCACCAAAATATACTGTGAATTTGTCTCTGATCACATAAGCGGTAGTGACACTCGTATTTTCGCCTAGGGAAGCAGATCTGGCTTTTGTAGTACTGGTTTCTGATTGTTGAGGTATTGACATAGGTTGTGGTTCGCCTTCTTTGTCAATTATAATATTGTGCAACAAACATATACATTTAACGATATCATCGACAAACTTTGGTTCAACCTCAATTCCTTTTTGAAGCACTCTCCACTTGGCGGAAATAATACCAAACGCGCATTCTATAACTTGTCGTGCTTGTGAAAGTCGTTTATTGAAAATTGTCTGTGAAGGTCCAAGTTGTAATGCGGGAAAAGGTCGCATCAAGTAAGTTTTCAATAGATGAGCTTCATCCCCCAAAAGAACGCGCGGAACTGTAATATTCGATCCAGACAGTGTGGCAAGCTGTTTATTACCCAACTCATTGTTTTCAAGCCTTCTATACAGGCGGGACTTGGAAAACACACCACCGTCACTTTCCTTGCCGTACCCTCCTATATAAATGATAATAAACTTGTAATCGTGTCCCGCAACACCTTGTAGCACAATTGAAAAGAAATGCTTGTAATTTCTGAACATGCTGCCTGAATGGTCTGGATTTCGTATGCGTATATGTTTTTCATCAATGCACTCAACACAATTGGAAATTCCCATTTACGCCAAAAACCTTCTATTATTGACTCCTGCTGTTCATCTGTAAGAGGGAATGGCATATGTAGAGTGCTCAAAGTGGTCCCAAATAGCAATACATGTTTCTTTAACTATTCTTCCAACGGTTACATCCGACATTCTAAACGAATACCCCAATGTTTTGAATGAAGAACCTGTGGCCAAGTACCAGTAACAACAGAAATCATTATGAACATACAGATTACATGATTTATTCTAAAAAAAATGTTTTTGTTACTTGCAATATTAACCAAAACTGTGGTATTGTATTTTAGTGAACGAAGTAAACAAAAAGTGGAAAGGACTGCGCGATATATTTAGAAGAGAATATAAAAAAGTCTATAAATCAGAAGATGAGGCGCCGGAGGGACGTTACTCTTCATGGACGTTCTTTGACCAGATGCTGTTCTTCTCCGACATAATTGAGCCAAGACAGCTGAGAGGAAATGTTGCCTCTCCAGAAAGAACACCTTCGCGAAATGATGACGGAAACGCTATTGCCGATGAAGATGATTTGTCTCATTTGGAATCACCACAAACAGTTTTCACTGACCAAGGAGAAGTTAATATGTCATCAAGCGAAACCAGAAAGATGGAACCCCCAGTACCTGCAAGCAACCATCAGATGCGTAGAAAACGGCATGATACACAACCAGATAATGCTGACGTTCGTCTTGTTGGTCCTCTAATAACACCTACAACTAGCAATCCTAAACGTAAAAAAAATAAACCAGCTGACATCACGGTTGAAGATAAATTCATAGAAATCGAGAGGGCTAAGTTACAGTTATTTACCGAACATGCTTTTAACAAAGAAGGAGACAGCGACTAACAGTTTTTGGTTAGTCTTCTTCCATACCTAAAAAAAGTTCCAGAACACCGCAAATTGAATGTAAGAAATAAACTTCAGCAAGTTCTTATTGATGAAGGAGAGCAATGCAACAGATCTTCGCATATCCCATCTCTCTACACAACAAAACCGGTATCCTCGCCTTGGACCAGCGAATCAAGAGGACTCTCATGGACAATTCAAACGTCTAACTCACCTCCAGGTGAGAGTAATACTAGTTTGTGACAATATTTCGGGAACTTTTCAGATACCAAGTAACTCTGTTATGTAGGCTAATACCAATCAGGCGCAATAATAATTACAAAAAGTTTGCATATTGTCTGTACTATTGAGTACTTTTTTTATTTCCTTTTCATGATAGATGTCTGTCACTTTTTTTTTGTTTAATTTGAATTAATGAAGATTTATGACAATTGAATAACTTTACTTACCTTAAAGTCACTCTTAAACGTTCCACATGTCTTATTGTTTCCCTGAAATTTGAATCTTGGGCGATCGATGACTCTATAGCACTCAAAATGTACTGAAATGTGTCTGGACTCATCTGGTAATAATCGAAGAATTTGTGCGGATTACTTAGTAAATCGTCATGCAGGTGATGGAATTCTCCCAGTAAATTTCTTCTACTAAGTATATCATTTATTCAACACAAACGTTTCTTCTTATCACGACGAGCTCTCAAACGCCTTATTATGTAAGGTTGCTCCAAAAAGTACAAGTTTTGCAAATCCATTTCACACGATTCTACAAAGCACACTTTGTTTATGATGACAGTTGCGAACTAAGTAGTATAGAGTCGCCTGTCTTATGATCGTACATACACGAGCGTATACGCGCTACCGTCGAGTCGCGAGACTACGCTTCCAATGGAGACCAGCCTTATGGAGTAGTGCAATAGACACAAAGTTAGGAAATGCAGTGAAAACGTGTTATTGGCATATTTTACCGATTTATCAAAGAAGTATTGCTCCTTTTCAATGTGGTCCTATTATTCCATGCTTAAAGCAACCCTTTCAGTGAAGCAAGACGTCAACATAGGTGAATATATAAAACTTACAGCATTTTTAATACAAAAAGCCAGGAATCATGTTCCAAAGAAATCCAAAACTCTTTCACAAGAAGAAATACTTGAATTTTTACTAGATGTACCAGACGAAATCTACTTGATTAATTTATACAAACTTTTCAAAACCAAAATGATACAATGTAGCATTTTTTAGATTTGTTTTATTTAGAATTGCTGGAGCTCTACGTGGTGAAGAACTTTTGAATTGAAAGGTATGTGATATAGAGCACAAATAAACAATTCTGGTTGTTCATATACCCAAAACAAAGACCAGCAAGCCTCGTTTATTTGTAATCATTGAAGAATTTGAAGAAAAAGTAAAATCCATAGAATTATTTAATAAATATTTCTCTCTGTGTCCTAAGCACACATCTCACGATCGATTTTTCTTAACCTACAGGAACGGTAAATGCAGTATAGTACATTTCAGCCAATTGGAATGCATACTATCGGAAGAGTTCCAAGCAAAATTGCCAAATATTTGTTTCTACCAGAACCATAAATTTACACGGGACATTGTTTCCGTTGAACATCCGCCACTCTCTTTGCCAACGCAGGCGGAAATAAAAAAAAAATGAAACGCCACGGAGGGTGGAAAAGTGACACGATTGCAGAGTCCTATCTTGAAGAATCTGTGCTCAATAAAACAAAAATTGTGAAGAGAATTTTAGGCGATGATCCAACTGACAACACAGCTATCACCAATTCTAAATGGGAAGATTTGAACATTTTCAATATAGATAATAACCCTCAAACGTTTTCGGTTGGAATTCCTTACATTTCAGGTATTAATTTTTATAATGCTTCAGGGTGTACGTTCAATTTCAATATAACAAATAATAAGTAGATTTGTTCTATATTTGCTGTTAACTTTGTCATAATAAAATGCAATGAGTGATATTCTGAATTCTTAACAGACGGCGATAAAATTTTGTATGCACTACGTCAGTAAAGTGTCTTTATCGAACTCGCCTGTTATTCGCCTCACTCGCTTCACTCGCTCGTCTCATAATTTCAGACTCGTTCGATAAAGAATCACTTTACTGCCTTTGTACATAAATAACTATTTAAAACAGGAGTAAGCAAGATGATTTGGTTTGATGGAGAGGTTTATATTTTTACACCTTAAATGCGTATAGTCCTTGTAACACAAGTTGCCGACAAATTGTTAAAGACTCAAAAACTATAGTTCTATTTGTGATATTTTTCATGAAAGATAAAACGTATACTTAGAATTTACCTCCAACTGTATTCTTCTAATCGAATAAAACTCAAGTCCTATCCATTCTTTAGATTAAATAGTAAAAGTTATTCCGCCATATCAAGGCAGGTTGCTTTTAATTCAGCAGAATTTTTATTTGATTTAAAAGTACCTGCACTTGTTAAGCATTTCATTAATTACTGTTTAGATCGAAGTTTGATAACGTTGATCAAAATATGTTAAAAGGAAATCTTTATACAAGGCGTGGTTAATGGGAGTTGTTCAGTCTTAACAGTATGTATTTAATACATTATATGAATATTAATATTTCGTAATTTAATGTCAACAAATTATGAAATCAATTCTAATGAGAAAAAGTATATATAAACAACACATGCGGCAATTATTTGCGAAAAAAGTTCCGGGAGTGTTTTTTAATTATTTTTTTCCAATTAAAAATGAAGCGATTGAATCTGTGCAGTATTCTCTATGATTTGACATATTAATATTTATAGAGATTTCAAGAATGTTATTTGTTTAGCCAATTGGGCAAACAAGAGATTTATCAAAATCTGCACAGCTCCGGGAGCCTATGGCCAGATATTATAGGAATTTTACTGTTTTAAATGAAACTTACTGTTTCTAGATAATTCCACAATATATTGAAAAAAATGTTAAAAATTCTAAGAAATTTGACAATTGTTTCGAGATTAAATATCATCATCAGAATGACAGAAGTTACATTTCATTTGATGCCTCTCTGATGTTTAATAATGATTTTTGGCCAGATCAAGAAGTGCCCTACCTAGTGATTGACTTAATATATGTTAATAGAAAAAAGAAGAAAATATGATAATACAAATATTAAAGCTTAGATATTACTACCCCTTTGGGAATACCCTGGATATCTTTTTCCCAATTAAGATTAGTATAACTGTGGAATGATATAGAAAACCAGGAAAACTATATCTGCCGATCATTCCAATTATCACTTAAGAAGACAGTTGAAAAGTGGGGAACTCTCTACATTTATCTGTTCATTGACTACTTCATATTGTGGGTTTCTTAGGTGTCTTCTAATTTCCAATTCTTCAAAAATATCCCCATTAGAGAATTATTTGAATTATATTTTAATGCTATTTTTGATTCAGTTGCTAATATTTGTTTAATATTGTTTGTAAATTTTGGTGGTATGCTGTACTTTAATCCTCTATTCAAAAATTTTATTTCACTATTTGTAAAATTAGTGTCTGAAAGGTTTTCAAATCGTGTGCAAGGTATGTTGGTATGTAATTACTTACAGTTTCATTATGTTTAGATTATTGAATTATATCTTGTGTGTGTTCAAGTTTTTGTTCTTGTTTCTTAAATTTCTTGTGCTTCATCGTGCTGACACTCTCGAAACATACTAATTTACATATTTGGAAAAAAATCCTAATAAAACTGTCCAACAACAGAAGGAGCAATAACACTAATAACAAGAACACAGAACATTAAAAATAAAAGTTAAAAATAAATTAATAGTTTTGTCGTAAATGTTCAAAATGTTGTCCATTATTTTGAATGCACTGGTCCAATCTTTTCTGGGTGGACTTGACAGCTGCCTCAATTTCCGCTCTTGGTATATTATTTATGGCGTTTTGAATTCGGACTATCATGTCTTCTCGAGTAGTTGGTCGAGTTTTATACACCAAATCCTTTATTCGGCCCCACAGATAAAAATCAAGGCAGGTTAAATCGGGGCATTGTGGTGGCCAGAAAAATAGACTGCCTCTACCAATCCAACGGTTAGGAAAATGCCTGTTCAAAAAATCTTGCACATTTCGAGAATAATGTGCCGGGCATCCGTCTTGTTGAAACCACATGTTTCTTCTTACTTCTAAAGGCACATTTTCTAAGAGTCTTGGTAAATCGTTCAATAAAAAGTTCAAATACATGTCACCGGTTAGTTTGCCATTAAAGATGTGCGGACCGATAATAGCACCATTAATAACACCGCACCAGACGTTGACGCTCCATCGACCCTGCTGATAATCTTCACGTAACCAGCGTGGATTAGTGTCCGACCAGTTATGCATGTTACTGCAAAAAGATGATTCATCTGTCCACAATATTTGTGACAAAATATGACGGTTTCCCCTAATGAAATCTCTAAGCCAGTAGCAGTAATCGAACCTACGTTCAAAGTCAGTCTCATTTAAGGATTGATGAATCACGACGTGATACGGATGCATTTCAAAATCCATTAATATTTTTTGTACTTAGCCATAGGATATTCCTAAATATCTGGAGATCTCTCTTATGCTTAAATGGATATAAGCCAACACATTTATAATGTTATCTTCTCTTCTTACTCTACGATTTCTTCTCAAAGCTGGAGTTGGTTGCACAAACGTCAAAAAGTCAAAACCAACTAAGCGTTTTGTAGTGTAAATTATACTCTTTCATATGAGCCCAAATTTGTTAAAATAGGTCAAGCGAAATGGGAAAAATCTTGGTTTGTTTAAAAAAACAATTGAACCTCCCCTACGGCATTATTTTGACAGATCGAACAAAACATTTTAGTCAAATGTGTAGGTAAATAGTCAGTAAAGATGAAAATGATATCATCGATATACTTTCATTATGCAAAATTGTATAAAAATCCCATTTTTCTACTTGGTGTTGGTTGTTACGGCCTCTAGCGGACGTTTGACAAACTCGAAAATAATTTCCAGCAGTTTCTCTTGGCGACTTTTATCATGAATATTTTTTTCTTAATCTATACGACCAATATCTTATGAGATATGGCCACTCGCTACCCTTAACTGATCACCCGGTACAACGTTTACGTCGTCACCTGAGGTCAGAACTAGCCTATGTCCATAATTTATCCAAATGCGCTTTTCCCCCCACTATTATTGAACAATACCTCCTGAATTCAGTGCAGAAGTAGCCTAACTGCAGAACGGTCGATGTGTCCGCAAATCGAATAATGGTGAATAGTCTATGTCACATAACAATATATTATTTTGTGCAGAAGGAGTCTAAGTCCCAATGCTAGTCTATGTGCTTTTTAAAGGTGGACATAGGATAGTTTTAGTTGACATTGGATATTTGAGTGCATCTGTTTAAATGGATATAGGCTTATTCTGACTTAAGTTAAAACTCGCAGAAATTGTTAGTGAAGTTTTCCTCTTTATTTATGAATTATTTCTGCAGTGTTCTAAATTATTTCGAAAACGATGTATAGGCAGCGAACACGAAGAATTGTTGATGCAATTCACCAATCAGAAACGACGAGAAAAAATTGTGAGTACAATATATCTATCTGTCTATATAGTTGTATATTTTAGAAAAAATGCGGTTATTTTCACTGTGGTTATTTATAATATAATAACTGCATACATTTTTTAACATGTTTGAGGAGACTTGTTTTCATATTTCATATTATTTTTTCAAGATAATCACTTAAAATGACGGGTGATGTAACTTCTTTATTTTCTACGCCAGCGAAAAATATATCGGAGTTTGTATGAATGTATTTTAAGTACTTTTCGTAGGTGTGACGAGCAACAATGATCATTGTTAATTTCAAATGTTACATATGTTTTTATAGTTGTATGCTTTGATGTTTTCCCACTACATATCTAAGTCTTAGGTGTGCACTTAAAAATAATGTTTCCGAAATTCAGAGTTCTATTTGTTTTCAGGTTCAAAAGAAAAAGCAACCTTGCAATATCCAACAGAATCAAAGAAATCTTCAACAAAGGAAGCTTTAATGTCTTGTAGTGCCAATTTGATACCTCCTCCCGAAGTTGATGTAATAGAAAATTTCACTTATTTCAACTCAATACTTGCTCCAGACAGCGATTTTATCGACAAAATTAGAATAAAAATATGTGAAACTTCTTCTAAGAGTGTTTTGACCGAATCTAATACGAAATTGTTCACTGTACCGGATCATTCAAATTGTGACATGTGAAAAACGGAAATAGAACATCCGTTCACTTCTGATACATGCGAAAATCGGGGACATTTATCTGGTGAACAAGAAGCTAAATGTGACGAAGTAACGTCAATCAGTGGACTTCTACAAAAAAAGGAACTTCACTTCGATGTACATTTATTATCAAACTCTCCTAATAGTGTCTTGACCACGGCAAATACGAATTTATCATCTGTAGCCGATCATCCAAATTCTGAGATAAGCCAAGTTCAAATGGAGTCTTCTTTGCTGAAGGTAGCCAATAATGGCGTCCATATGTTGGCTTCTAATATTTGCGAAAATGGAGTACGCCTTCTCTAAAAGAAAAAGATAAATGCGAAGAAGTAGCACCTTCTACAAGTGGACTTCAACAAAAAACGCAGCTTCAGCTAGACCTACAGTTATCATCTTCAGAGTCGGATCCCTATGGTAATGACAACGACTCACGTGATCCTGATTATCAGCAAACTTCTTCAGAAAACGAAGAAAGTGGAAGTAATAATAAGAATTTAAATGAACATTCAAAAACGTCAAGAAAAAGAAAACGCAATACAGAAAACTGGAAAAGATACAAAATTAAAGAGAAACGAAATTCTGGAGAGTCCTATATAAACTGGAAAGGAAATACTTGGCCTCGTCGAAACGTAAAACCACCTTTCCAAAATTGTCGAATGAGATGTTCAGAAAAAATAGCAGAGAATCAAAGAGTTGTTTTATTCGAGGAATATTGGGCCTTAGGAGATATCAATAGGCAAAGAGACTTCATAGCCAAGTATGTTGAACTTAAAAGAAAAATGAGGCAACGTAAAAGGCCAAATGATAAAGACTCTACCGATGTTACAAGTAGGCGAACATTTACATATTTTTATTTTTTGCCTATTGAGGAGATAAAGATTCAAGTCTGCAAAACATTTTTTGTCAACACATTAAATATTAGTCCTCAGGTTGTGAAAACAGTTTTCAATAAAATGGGAAGCGCAGGAGTAGTAAAGGAAGATAGAAGGGGAAAAGCATCAAAAAACAACCTCCAGATGAAACCGTCAAACAAAGCGTTAAGAATCATATCAATTCATTCGAAACTATTGAAAGTAATTGTTGCCGCAAAAGCTCTTCTCGTTTATATTTACCAGCAACATTGAATATAGCGAGGATGTATACCCTTTACATTGAATATTGTGTGGAAAATTACATTCCTCGACCTGCTACTGAGAGCATGTACAGAGAAATATTCAAAAACGATTTTAAACTATCCTTTCATCATCCGAAGAAAGATTTGTGTGACATTTGTTACAAATACCAAAACTCCACACCAGACGAACGGATAGATTTAGAAATAGAGTACCAAAATCATATTCAAAACAAAAATATTGCTAGGGATCTAAAGAATTCTGACAAGGAGAAGGCTCAAGGTAATACTCAAATCTGTGCAGCTGTCTTTGATTTGCAGCAAATATTACCTGTTCCAAAATCGGAGGTAGGCTTAGCCTATTACAAGCTCAAATTATCTACCTTCAATTTTACTGTATTCAATTTAGCCACCAAGGAATGTGATTGCTTCATGTGGTATGAATGTGTTGCGAAAAGGGGCTCTTCTGAAATTGGAAGCTGCCTGCTAATGTTTATTTTAGACCATATTTCCAAAGGCGTCAATGAATTCTGTTTCTACTCTGATAATTGTGCAGGACAGAATAGAAACAAAAACTTGTTTTCACTGTATAACTATCTGTCACAAAAATATAACGTTATTGTAAATCATACATACCTCGAACGGGGACATACACAATCAGAAGGTGATTGCGTTCACAGCGTAATCGAAAAAGCAGCAAGAAGTGTACCCATAGCAACACTTGAGCAGTGGTATACACTCGTAAGAACTGCCAAAAGGAAGCAACCTTATCTGGTTCACGAAATTTCCCAAGATTCAATTTTTGGATTTAAAGGACCTACATTTGAAAACCACCCCAAATACTGAAAAAGACACAGCAGGTGAAAGAGTCAACTGGAATAAAATAAAGATCATTAAGAGTTCTCCGGATCATCCCGATTGTATCTTGTTGAAATACAGTTATAAACAAGACTCATTCAATATTATAAATTTGCTGGAAAAGGGTAGGAAAAAAATGATTAGTGTTACCAAAGACTATAAATTAAAGATATTATACAACAAGCCTATCCCACTTACCAAAAAAAATACGATCATTTGCAGTTCCTTTGTGAAAAATGCGTTATTGGTAAGATATATATCATGACTTCTTTTGTAATCTTCCATATTCTAAGCAAGCGAACTGGACAATGATTCTGATAGTGAATAATGTTTGCTTTTTTGTTAAAATTTTTTATGTTCTATTTTTTTGGTAAGTTATATCTTTCGTTGTCTTCCATATTTCAAGCAATCAGAACTGATGAACAATGATTCTATTTTTGACATTTTTTCCTGTTTCATTTTTTTGGACCAGTAAGAAGAAAATAAATAATCACTTACCATTTTGTTCTTAGGCATTAACTTTTTTAAACAGCAGCCATGTTGATTTATAGAATTGTAATAAATATTTTTTGTAATTTGTTCTTCTTTATTTAATACCTTGATACATCATAATACCGTTTTAAACAAAATTAGCCCAAAATTCTGCTAATAATTGAAATTTATGCAAAGTATTGGAATGACATGTGAAAATCGGAATTAGCCTATGTCCTATGTATTTCCAAATATTTAGTAGCTTATGTAAAATGATGGACATAGAATATGTATCCAAGGTGCTTTAGGTAGCCTATGTCCATTATTTTCTAAAAACAATGGAATATGATAATTCATTATACCTTATTGTGTTTTAATGCCTCTAAAGATGATTTGACTAAATTTTGAAGAACATTTTTCAAAAGGTTTTTTATATATACAAAAAACAGCTTCTCCTGTAAAATTTAAAAAATGTGACTTAGGCTAGTTCTGACCTCAAGTGACGATGTAGTTTTCTAAGGAGTCTCTTACTTTAAACCATTTTTTCATTCTTCTTTAAGCCATACTCATTGAGCATATTTTATAGCTTTTTGTGCTTGAGGTAATTTGGTATTACCTCTTTTCTAAGGCAAGCTTGGTTGTACCAAATGTTTTCTGGTGCTTTCTAACGTTTTTATAGTAACTTCTGGTACAGTCGGTCAAATCTTCTACAGAAGATTTTTTAATTAAATCAACCCTTACTTACATTTAAACAGTATTATGAGTAGATTCCACGAAGTAAGGGTGGAGGCAGTTAATTTCCTAAGAAATTGTTTATATTCCATACAACAAAACAATAATATGTGAGATTCAAGATCTATACAGAGTGGCCCACATTAGACAGTCCACCCCGATATTTGGCAGTTTTTTACTTCTAAGAGATCTTTATTGATATTCTTTGTACAATCTCCAATACAACTTGTGATCGAATACAAAATATATGTCAGGCCGATGGTCAGGCAATTCTTGTACTCCTTGCCGCGTCGTTTAAAAGTAGTTGGCTCCTTTTCCCTCGGGGCATTATCCATTTTTTTTCGGAGAAAGTTCCTGGAATAAAAATATGGTTCAATAGCATTATCGACTGATATAACCCTTAAAAGCAGCTAAAAACAGGGTTTCAAAATCGAGCGAAGGGTTAGTTTATGAGAGGCGGTAATATTACAGTTGTTGGTTATTTAGAGTTTATATTTTGTCCTTGATAGTGGGTGTGGCGGCTTGTTCATGTAACCATGAGTTTCTAGGAAGTTTGGGATAGTCTGTTATGTATTTGATTGCCATTCGGAGACACTTATTTTGCACAACCTGCAAAGTGTGAATGTTGTGTTTTGTGGCAGTATAATATACTGGGGCGACATATGTAAATATTGGTCTAATAATCTGTTGTATGTTAGAAGATTGTTTAACCTTGAGAGACAACTATGTTTGCAGATTATAGGATATAATTTACTCATTGCAATCTTAGCTTTTTTGACTTGTTTGGTGTTGTGGGCATGAGCGTTGGCGTTGCCTTGAACCCTATAACCTACTTATTTTAAAGTATTACTTGGTGGAATATTTTGTCTATCGATACATAGCTGCGACTGCAATGAAGTATTCTTTCTTGCAATTCTTCTGAGTAACAAGTACTCTGACTTGGAGGCATTAATTGTTAGTTTGTTCTCTCTCAGTTAAGGCAGGATGTTTTTGTTTAAGTGTGTTTGAATGCTGTGTAGCGCAATGCCTGGTGTTTTTGCAGCTGAGACAAAGCAAGTGTAATCCGCATACATAGCAAATAAGATTTTAGGGGAGGTTGGTAAATCGACGGAGGAATTGACCTACCTTGTGATTGACTTAATATATTTTAATATAAAAAAGAAGATGATATGATATTACAAATTATTATTAAAGATTAAATATTATTAGCTCTATAAGGATATAATAGAATTCAATACTCTAAACATCATGAAACTGTAAGTATTTGCATACCAACACACTTTGCATTACGATTTGTGAAAACCTTTCAGACATTCATTTTACAAATTTTTAAACAGAATTTTTAAATAAAGGTTTAAAGTGCAGCATGCCAACAAAATTTACGAATTGTATTAAACAAATATTGGCTACAGAATCAAAAATAGCTTTAAAATCTAATTAAAATAATTTTCTTTATGAAAAATTAAAAATTGCCAATTTAATCAAAAATATTGAACCGAGAAAGGTTAAACGCCAAGCAATAAATGACATTACAGTTTTAAACTCAATCAAAAAGGAAGTAGAAAATAATAACCTAATAACTACAAAATCTGACAAGGGTAACGCCACTGTTATATTAAAAACTGAAGATGATAATTCAAAAATATAAAACTTTATAGAATCTAGCGATGTACAAATTCTTAGAGCAAGGGCCAACAAAAAAGTGTTCTAATAACGTAAGAGATATTGTTAATAATTCAAATGATTCAAGTGATTACGAAAATAAGTCCATCATTAATAAAAATTCTCATTCTCCACAATTATATGGAACCGTTAAATTACATAAAATAACGAAACCAATTAGAAGTGTAGTTTCTTATGTTTATACTCCTAATAATATATTAGCAAAAAAACTTAACAATATATATAGTTACGGATATACATCTAAATACTCAATTAGAAATTCAATAGAACTAAGCATTTAACTTGCCAGATGGTTCTAAACTCATTTCATTTGATGTTAGCAATATGTTCACTAAAATTCCTCCTAAAGAATGTCTAAGAAAATTACTAGAAGATAAAAATATTAATCCAGGAATAATATCAGATATACTTATTTTATTTGATGTATGTATTAATCAGAATTATTTCACTTCTGACAATAAGATATATATCCAAAATGAAAGTTTACCAATGGGTAGCACTATATCACCTATTTTGGCAAACATTTTTATGGACAGTTTAGAAAGAAAACTCTATGCAAGTAATATTTCAAACAACATTTTATTTTGGTATAGATATGTAGATGACATATTAGCTTGTTTTATAGGTAGTGGACGACAATTAGATATATTTTTCAACCATATTAATAATTTACACCCAAAAATTGAATTTACATTAGAAGTTGAAGAAAATTACTCAATCAATGTTCTTGATTTAAAAATTTAAAGAATTAATAATGTACTTGTTTATTCAATTTACAGAAAACCAACACACACTGTGACTATTCCATATAGTTCCAATCATTCCATGTCACATAAATTGGCAGCATAGAATTCAATGATACATAGAGCGTTTTCAGTTCCAATGAACAAATGTAATTTTGATAGAGAAATGAATACAATTCAACAGATAGCAATATCCAGGTTATCCATTACATATAATAAATAAACTAATTAATAAAAAAAAGAAAAAAGTGGTATTTCAACTAATATTTCCTAATCAAACTAAAAAAATAAAAAGTTATAAAACCATCACATATGCAGGAAATATTTCTAATAATATTTCAAAGATAATATCTTTAACAACGAATACAACAATTTCTTTTAAGGGGAAGCTCGAATTTTAGTTAAAACACATTGCAAGCTCGGTGTCAGACAAAGAGGTACTTACTTCCATATACCATGCACGGCCAAAATAGATAGAAAGCGAATCGATGTTTTCTAAGACAGTCAGTACGGATTATATTTGGTAGAGTGGGGCAAAAAATTCTTGTTGAATTCGTTAGATTGTATATTCGCGTACAAAGGTATTTTCAATAGTACTCAATTTTATTGGAGCTGTAGAATTTCCGATTGACTCTACAATAATTACACAGCTTTATACAAGAAATTACATATTCAAAATTAAATAGATGAATATGTTTATTTATCCTTCTCTCCAGAATATAAAAAAATTATACTAAGCGATGCAAGAAGTCACGAATTCTGTATTACATATTAGTTTCTACATGATTCAAGAAATATAAGGTGATAAGACGAGATACAAATTTTTATTTATATATGTATTATTTTCCGCAGAATATTTATAAAAATTATAGCGTGACATTATTTTATATAGGATATACAAAAATTATGCAGGCTGCGTACTAGAAGTTACGAATTCTTAATTGAACAATACCCAAGAAATTGTAAATTGACACGGGAAGTTACTTCTAAATGATTTTCTACATGAAAATGAATTTCTACATGACATTTTTCAAAATATAATTTGCACAATCTGTTCAAAACATAAAATATTGGCTAGTCAATAGAAACGAAATTTGTATATTAAATAACAGAGCCAGAACAAGAAATAAACGAAATTACAAAATTAGTTACACAACAAGATAAAAATATACACGATGACACGGTGTCGTTTTAGTATTTCTCTTATGTTTTAAGAATATCCGGAAGCATATATTCCATATAAAATGTCTGCAGCTTAGAAAGCATGTTTAGCGAGAATTGTTCATCCCTTCCTATTGTCTGGACAGACATACCCAGCGGTATCCAAACAATAAAATAACAATACTTAGCTTTGGTTATTGCAAGCTGGCCTTGTATTTGATAATAATTATTACTATTTAATTTCAATTTAATTTCGTCATTGTCATCAATATACAAATATTTGATTATTTTTTCTGTAATAGCTTCTTTTGGTGTATATTTATTTGCAGAGAACGGGCACTTAATTTCTATTATATCCCCTTGGTCAGTTATAACATCGGGACTAGCTGCTAAATATGGGTATTCTTCCAAAATAAATTCGTTTTTAAACTGTCTTCCCAGCAAACACAAATGTATATGTTACATAGAAATATATAACAGGGGAGGAATGATTTTTATATAAAACGTTTATATATTTTTTATGTAGTATTTATGTAACAAAATCTTTATAAATTTTGTTATATATTCTCAATATTTATATCATAAAATGTTTTATATATTGGATATATCTAATTTTATATGTATTCAAGATGTAAATTCTGCTACATAAATATATATTTATTACATAAAATTTGTTACATAAAATATTTTATATATTTCATATGTATTTCGTACGAAAATCGTCTGGTGTATTTCTAAAAAAAAGAAGAAATCTCTTCAATATTATAACCTTTAAATTGTCACGAGTCGATCTACCCACATACCTGCAAGTATAATAAATAATAACGTTTTAAAAGGTTTTTCTTCAGTTTTGTCTCTGTATTTGTTTTTAGTTTTGTTTGTAGAGGAATGGAGAACACATCATGTAAGTGTTATTATTATTATTATATTCAACAGACAAGGGGCATCGCCAATGAAGCCGTTCATTCAACTGTCGTTTACAAAAGATTATTTAATAAAGGTATTAAAAAGGTTAACTATATTAAAATATACAATGAAGTAAACACATTATACCTATCTCACTAAAGTACTTTTCAAGATATTTTCGTTTTAACTTACAACTTAGACATGATTATTATTCCGAAACAAATACCGCCGCCCAGGTATGCATTTAGGGCTCAAATAGATTTTGTAATAATATCAAATAAAATATACATTTTTAATCCTCTGACCGCAGGTAGTAAGTCAAGACAAAATATCGTGAAATGAATTAATTAACACTTATCTGTTGAAAGTTATGTATATTCGAATACTTAGATTAATATAAATTATGAATTTTAGGTAAAATAACTATTTAAAACGAAAAAAAATAAATTGAAAGACTTCTGTGATTTATCAATAAGACAGAAAAACGATACGTAGTACAATCTTACAATGGTGATGGTGAACCAGAAATACATAATATAGAGACATCTCACTCGTGGTTAGGACATAGAAATAACTACAAAATAAGGAACTTAAAATCAATTAAGTTATTTCAAGGTATATGATTTGTTTATTTAATATTATTAATATATATCTACATTTTTAGAAACGTTGCTGAAACAGTTTGATATGGCAGGCACTGATTTTGATCACCTTGGGGTGGATAAGGCTAAGTAAAGAGACTCTAGAAGGAAAAGAAGGGCGAAACTGTAACCCTTCAAAACAATGGATAATATTGCCCACTCGCTTACAAGTGAACCTCGAAAAGTCTTCTAAGAGAACATTTTTTTCCATGGTTAATTATTGTTGTTTTTGAATATTCATTCGTTTTGCATTATCTTTTTATATTTTATTATCAATTAGTTTTTGAATATATTTAGTTTTGCAACATGTTTTTTTCATTAGGTGTTTTGTTTTTAGTATCTCTTTTTTATGTTAATAAAATCAATGTACTTATATGCTGTTTTTTTAGTAACTAAGTACCAGCAAATTCCAAATAAATACCATATACAATATATACATATTAAATTGTAATAAGTTGCTTTAAGTTTGAAGTATTCATAAGGTAGGTATTGAATAATATAGTAACAATAGTCCCTTAATCTTTTGGCCATCAACACTACTAAAAATATTGTATTTCATTTTATCTATGAAAAATAATATTTTAACAGATTTTTCTGAATTTATTATAAATTAAGAATTTGGCTGAATTTTTTCATAGATCAAATGAAATAAAATATTGTAGGTAAGGGGTGAGGCAAAAGAAAAATTAGGTATCTTTTGTTACATCTATATTATGTAATATTTAATACATAAATATTCTCTAGATATTATCTCATTTTTACATATATATTACATAGTAATTTGGACATATTTGAGATATAATTTATAATATGTATTTCTTATATCATTATTGTTCTCTAGCTGTGCCGGCATTTGTCAGTATACAATACATAAATATTATCTAGTTGTGACTTCAGTTTTATATAACTGTGACTTTTATATTTCAAATAATATGTAACATATATGTATTCAATATGTTTTTGTGTTTGCTGGGTTTTAGCTATGTCCTCGTTGTTCGAACAATACTTTTTATTCAGAATGACAGACCGCCAAGTGTTTTCTTTTTGAAAGTTAATTTTTTAATTTTGACGTTTTAATGTCAACTGAATGAAATTCGTTAATGTCATGTTGTACCACTAAAATAGTTTTTGTAATTCAATTAATGAGTAAAACTATATTTTCATGTTGATGTGAATACTTATTTCATCGTGGATGTTACGATGTACATAATTTTGGTCCTACGAAGCCGATATGAACTGGTAAAGTGTAAAAGTGTCTACACTTAAATATATGCAGCTAGCACCTGGCCGGTTCCGAAAGAATTTCTTTGTAGACGATAACTACAACGAAGTAAGACTGCGAACGACATAGGAGATAATCGGGTGAGCGGACTCCATTTTATATCCTATCATTTATTCATATTTTCGTGTTATTGAGAATACTTTGTACTTGGCATTGACATTATTTGGCTGATGAAACAGCTTGAATACCTGCTGTCCAAATATAATATTCTGAATAGTTATACTGTTCTGTAGATTTTTATAGGTACCGTCGCGATTTTTTATATTATCTAAACAGTCACCTTGATTCTGTAATTTGTTCTCAGATTCAAAAAACGTCTTAATACTATTAATTGTCACAATGAAGGCACAGTTAAACATTTTGACCAAAAAAAGAGGCCAAATTAAAGCATCACTAACTAGATTTGAGACTTTTCTAAACAGTATAGATGTAAATAATTTAAATGAAGATATAGTCAAGGAATTAAGTAACAGACTAGACATAATAAAAGGGTGTTTCGATACGTTCAATGAAATTCAAAACGAAATGGACATACTTAATCCTGATTGCGACACAAGTGAAAATGAAAGATCATTTTTTGAAAATTTGTTCTTTTCCACAACTTCAAAAGCGGATGTTGTAATTGATAATTTTCATAAAAAATTATGTGAAAGAAAAAATAATAACCCTTCTGAAAATGGCTCTGTGATCAGCTCAGGGAGTGTTCACCGTAATATCAAACTTCCAACTATTAAACTGCCAATTTTCAACGGAAAATATGACAGATGGTTGGAATTTAGAGATTTGTTCCACGCACTTGTAGACGGCAATCACTCATTGAGTAATATTGAGAAATTCTATCATTTAAAAACATCTCTAGGGGACGAACCGCGCAAAATTATTGCTAAATTAGACATGACTTCCGAAAACTACCAAGTGGCGTGGCAGTTATTAAAGGGTCGATATGAAAATAAAAACCTCATGATACATAACCATATTAAAAGTATTTTTGAAAGACCTAAAATACAAATAGAGTCACATAGCGAACTTCGCAACCTAACAGACACGATTAATGATCATTTACTCTCATTAAAATCACTAGGCGAAAATATAGAAGCGTGGGATCGTTTAATCATTTATATCATTACTCAAAAAATCGATGCAATTACACGACGTGAATGGGAATCCTACAAAATACAAAATGAATTACCAACGATGGTAGACATGCAAAATTTTCTGAATGAACGCTGTCAAATACTAGAAAAATTAAGTTCCGACAATCCAAATAAAAACAAAAATACCGGGATCATGAAATACGATAAATTCAAAAAACAAAATGCAAGTTACTCTTTGTACAGCGATGAGGTTAAATGTTATTTTTGTAATAATAATCATACGATGTATGTATGCGAAGCATTTTTAAAATACTCAATACCTGATAGAATCGCTGAAGCTAAAAAACGAAACCTGTGTTTGAATTGTTTTAGCCCAAAACATAAGACAGAAAAATGTCAATTTAGAAAGTGCATTAAATGTCGGCAAAAACATAATGTACTCATACATTTGGATAATAATAATCAAGCATCCAGTCAGACAAACGCCATAACAGAAGAGTCGCACGTCAGTGATTCAAATTCAGAGTCTGCAACTCACTATACATCCTACGACGCCTGCTTTATTGTTCGACCAGTGGCGTTCCAAGTACTTTTATCAACGGCTATAGTTAATGTAAAAGCTAATAACAATACATTTAAAGCTCGAGTTCTCTTAGATAGCGGATCCCAGAGTAACTTCGTGACTGAATCCTTTTGTAATAAAGCGGGAGTGGCTATGCAACCTGTTATACATACTGTGAAAGGAGTGGGTGAAGGTTTGATTAACATCAAAAATCAAACACAGTTCGAAATTATGTCTTTGCATAACAGTTTTAATGTAGATATAAATTGTTTAGTTATTAACCAGATAACAGGTAAATTGCCAAAAGCATCGTTTGATAATAAATGTTTAAATATTCCCAATAATCTAAATTTAGCTGATCCAACATTTAATGAAACCAGTGAGATTGATATACTTATAGGTGCACATATATTTTGGCAAGTTCTAACTGTAGGTCAAAGAACTTTAGGAACAAATCTGCCTATGCTACACAATTCTAAGTTTGGATGGATAATAGCTGGGAATATTGGATGTAAGTCTGACACTTCTGTAACATATTTAGCCACTGACAGTGATAAGGAAATAAATAACTTGGTATCAAAATTCTGGACTTTAGAAAACGTAAATAATAATCATAATAAATCAATAACGTCGAAAGATAATCGATACTGTGAAGAATATTTTGAAAGAACAACAACCAAAGATGAAACAGGTAGATTCGTTGTAAGAATTCCCTTCAAAGATAACCTCTCAGAACTAGGCAGGTCAAAAGATATTGCAAAGAGTAGATTTTTTAATTTAGAAAAACGATTAATAAAAAACCGTGAGTTACGCGAACATTATATCCACTTCATGGAAGAATATAAAAATCTAGGGCATATGTCGGAACTCTCAGAAGACGAATCTGAGAAAGATGACGGGTATTTCATACCACATCATGCCGTTCTAAAATCTTCGAGTCTTACAACAAAATGTCGTGTTGTTTTTAACGCGAGTTGTCCTACTGACAGTGGACTGTCACTTAACGATGTCCAATACGTAGGACCAGCACTGCAAAATGACATTTTTGACATCCTTGCGAGATTTAGAACTCATAAATTTGTAATAGCCGGTGATATATCTAAAATGTATCGTCAGATTTTGGTAAATCCTTCAGATCAGTGTTATCAAAAAGTATTTTGGAGATCAGATATAAACAAACCACTAAAAACTTATTTACTCAGAACAGTCAGCTACGGTACAGCTGCTGCTCCTTATCTAGCTGTAAGAACGCTATTACAGATAGCTAATGAAAACGAGAAAAATGCTCCTGTAGTGAGTTCTATTATAAAAAACGACTTTTATATAGATGATCTTTTAACGGGAGCTAACACCCAAAACGAAATAGTACAAATTCAAAAAGACATTTCAGAATTACTTAAGAAGTCAGGTTTCGAACTCAGAAAATGGTTGTGTAACGACAATTCAATCTTACATAAATTTTCTGTTAATACTACTTTAGAAACAAACTTTATTACTATCGGAGACAACGAAAATAATAAAACCCTTGGCATATACTGGAATGCCAGCAACGATTTTTTACAATACTCAGTTTCCACGGCCCATGATCATACTGTTACCAAGCGGAATATATTGTCCGTAATCTGTCAGATATATGATCCATTAGGACTGATAAACCCTATTATCGTTTTCGGAAAACTGTTTATCCAAGAGCTCTGGAAGTTGAAACAATCTTGGGACGCAGAAGTTCCTGAGCCATTGAAACAAAATTGGTTAAAATTCCAAGAAAATCTAATTCAAATAAACAATTTCAAAATTCCTCGAAATTGTGTCTGCTCTGAATACTCCGTTATAGAAATCCATGGGTTTTCCGATGCGAGTGAGAAAGCCTATGGAGGAGTTCTTTATATAAGATGTTTAATAGCCAATCGTGGATATTTTGTTAGTCTACTATGTTCAAAGTCGCGAGTAGCTCCTCTAAAGCAAATAAGCCTTCCCCGGTTGGAATTATGTGGTGCTGTCCTATTAGCTAATTTAATGGATAAAGCTTGTAATACACTGAAAATTGATTTTCATAATACGTTTTATTGGACAGACTCAACAATCACTCTATCATGGATCAAAGCCGAACCCACCGTATGGAAAACATTCGTTGCTAATAGAGTCAGCGAAATTCAAAACTTGTCTGATGTTAACAATTGGTATCATGTCAGAGGGACAGAGAACCCCGCAGATCTTCTATCCAGAGGTGTTCTTCCTCAAAATCTAGAGTTTTGCACACTATGGTGGCATGGCCCACCATTCTTATTAACCGACAACACTTCTTGGAATGGTACCAGCAAAATCAATTACGATATAGATATTCCTGAAAGAAAAACAGTATCTTCAGCCCTGATAACAGTTTCTAACTTCGATTGCATTCTAGCTTTAATTAACCATATCTCAAATTTCTCCAAGTTACTGCGAATAACTGCATTTGTTCAAAGATTTATCTATAACATTAAATCACAAAATGTCGCACGGCATCTAGGCTCGTTAAAAATTTCTGAGCTAGACAATGCACTTCTTCTTCTAATCAAAACTGTTCAGTTGAACTGCTTTCGTAAAGAATATCTCTGCTTACGCAACGGAAAAGATCTTCCCAAAGATAGTAAAATCTTGAACTTAAAACCATTTCTTTGTAATGAAATTATTCGAGTCGGCGGGAGACTTGTTAATTCTGAAGGTTCGTTTGATAAGAAACATCAAATCCTTCTACCAAAAAATAATCATTTAACGGAAATTCTAATAAGAAATTACCATATAAACTTGTTGCATTGTGGTTCGCAAATGTTATTATGTTCAGTTCGCGACAGGTTCTGGCCCATTGACGGCAGAAATATTTGCAAAAAAATCATACGCACTTGTATGAAATGTTTTCGCGTAAAACCCATTCCAACTAATTATATAATGGGTAATCTACCTCCTAATCGTGTTAATCCATCCTTCCCGTTTCTCAATGTCGGCATAGACTATGGAGGTCCGTTTCTAATTAAAGACCGAAGAGGCCGCGGATGCAAAACTTCGAAATGCTACATTTCCTTGTTTGTATGCATGTCTAGTAAAGCAATCCACCTTGAGTTGGTTACAGGCCTTACTACCGAAGCCTTCATAGCTTGCTTCAAACGTTTTATGTCACGAAGAGGTAAACCACAGAATATATATTCAGACAATGGTTCGAACTTTGTTGGAGCCAAAAACACAATAAATGACTTGTATACCTTTTTAAGCCAGGAATCTGAAACAATTAGTAGTATATTATCTACAGATCGAGTAAAATGGCATTTTATCCCAGCCAACTCACCCTCTTCCGGTGGACTGTGGGAAGCAGGTATCAAAAGCTGTAAGTTTCATCTTAAAAGAGTAATTGGTGACTCCACCTTTACTTATGAGGATTTTTCTACTGTTCTTTGCCAAGTGGAAAGCATTCTCAATTCTCGTCCATTATGCCCGCTTTCCAATGATCCTCAAGACTTAGTCCCACTTACTCCCGCTCATCTCCTGATTGGTCGCTCACTAATCGCTATCCCCGAGGAAGATCTAACGTCAGTCCCGTCAAACCGATTAAATCAGTACCAACACATACAAGTCGCAGTGCAGTCTTTCTGGAAACGATGGAGTAAAGAATATCTATCCGAACTCCAAGTGAGAACGAAGTGGAAATCTTCCACCAACGTCCAGATAAAACCTGATCTGCTAGTGCTGCTTAAAGACGACAAGCTACCACCCCTCAGATGGTCTCTGGGGCGGATCGTCAACACATACCCTGGAGACGATGGAGTTGTTCGAGTTGTAGACGTCCAAACTGCTAATGGACTTTATCGTCGTGCCGTAAATCGGCTGTGTATTCTTCCTCATGAACATTAGTTGAAAACAGTGTTTCAAGGTGGCCGGGATGTTCGAACAATACTTTTTATTCAGAATGACAGACCGCCAAGTGTTTTCTTTTTGAAAGTTAATTTTTTAATTTTGACGTTTTAATGTCAACTGAATGAAATTCGTTAATGTCATGTTGTACCACTAAAATAGTTTTTGTAATTCAATTAATGAGTAAAACTATATTTTCATGTTGATGTGAATACTTATTTCATCGTGGATGTTACGATGTACACTCGTGGTCATTTCCCCATTTTGTTGCTGCGCTACCTTTAAACTGACTACTCAAGATGAGTAACCATTTTTTTTGGGTTTGTTGTTTTTCGTTGTTTGCATACTTCGCCAAATCGAGACGCTGTTAATCGATATGCCCTTTCTTCTTTCCAAATTGGATTTGTGGATTGTCCTCTGGTTTTAATTTCTAACTCGACAATTTCTTCCGTAGTTTTCGTCATATGGGTTAAAAATTCTTGTTTCCGTTTCTTCATAATTTCTTCATCCTCAACCTCTAATTCCTGGATACCGTATTCAGCATCAGCGGGTACCGATGAAAGTTTAATTTTCTTTCTTGGGAACAGCTGTCTACGCTTAAGGTTACTTAACCTCTTTTTTCTTTTGTTTATAACAAATTTCTTAGTATGAGTTCCAATGCTCTGTCCTGTTAATTGCTTATTAACCAAATTAAAAAACTCCTCCTTCAAATTGTATTGTAGAGCAGCGGCTCTACACCTTGTATCGTAACTATTTTTCACTGAAAAATGTATTCGTGTACCTCCAACAAATTTTGCTATTATGGAGTTATATGACTCCGCGGCATTATTATTCATATTCAATAATAAACTATGAACATGTTGCTGCAACCGATTTCCACAAACCAAAATATCATCTAAAAGACCACATTTTTCCATTTCAGGAATTAAAATATGTTCCCCTTCTTTGGGCCCTTTGCAATAATAAGCACTGCATTTGGTATGATCACCAAAGACGTGCCTAGTACAGTAGCTTATGTCTGCTTTCAATAATTTTATTTGCTCATCCATGGGTTTGTTCTATTTTCGATGATGGTTTATGGCAGTTTTTATTCCAACTCGCAGTTTCATTATATTGGATTCTAGGCGTTTTCGCAGTGGAACGCCGACTATCAATTTCTTGGAACTTATTCTTTTTTTTGCAACCTCCCTCAGCCGAGTGCAGTAGTTCCGCAACAGATGGTTTGTACATTCAATTTTACTAATCGGAAACTGATATCCATACGGCCTTTCTACACATATATTTTCATATACACTGCTATCTCCGTCACCTATTAACTTCACATATTTTAGTTTATGCATTTTAACACTCCGCCGGAATCCTTCAAGGATAATACTAGTTTCCATGGTATTAGAAGATGCACTCCAATTTCTGAAGCATTTATGTTGGGGGAATATCCACTTTTTTTAAAGTACACGTTGGACAGTATTTATTTCGTGAGCCCAGATAGAGAACTTTTCCAGTTTTAGCGCCAACAATACAAGCCACTCCTGATAGAGCATTGTAGTTCACTTTGTATGACCGTTTCGACCAAGCACCATCAGTTATTACCGCAATAAGACACATCCTAATTCTTTGGCTAAACGAAGTTCTTCTTGACCGGCTTCTTCCATGGCAGTGTTTGCGGTTTGAAATATGGTTTCAGATACAATATCATGGTGTTTGGCATACTGATAGAAAGACATTGACGGAATATTTAAAATTGCGTATTGTTCCGTTAACTCGGAAAGTCCAACACCAGTACTCATTATAGCAAGGACGGCAGCAGAATTAACATGCAAGTTTGACTGCTTTTGTGGATCTTCAGAAAAAATTTCTTTCTCGATATTGCACATAGTACACTTAAAAACAAAGCAACTTGAAAGCCCACTTTGTTTTTCTTTAATAGAAGTAATATATGAAAAATTACAATCAAATGGAGGGTGTTTATTGGCATTTTGAATTTGTTTAAATATACTCATAATATCGACAGTTCTTCTGCCCTCAAGAATATATAACTCCCTTGTAGTGCCGTCATCAATTTCTATTTCCATTGGGTCTAAGTATTCATAAGTTCTATCATCTTCAAGTTGAATATCTCCAGAAGAGTTAGCTAAAATTGGAGATTTGTCTACTTGGACTACTTTACTGTCAAGAATTCCAGAAGTAGATGGTGCTAGATCATCATTACTGTTTGACACAGAGTTTTTATTAATAGGAATGCATGTTTCAACCATACGATTTTCTTCATTTCTGAGATTCCTGTGAACAAAATGTACAAAGTTACGTTCGTTGAATAATGCACTCTGAACTAGAATAGTCGCACACAAATTGTACCTTCTAACTTTATGTCAATGAAATAAGTTGATTCACTAATTCAAAAGAATTTGAAAGGGACCTTGTACTATTTTTATTTCTTTTTCTTTTCATTTTTGTATGTGAACACTTTGCGCATTTCGTTGTTGATGCCCTATTCAATATCCTTTTAAAAATATAAATGTAAATATTCATTTAGCTCTAGCTATATAACATCCTTACCGATTTCCACAATTTACTTGAAAATCACTATTACTTTACTTTTCCGCCAAACCTATTTACGATACGAGAAAAGTATTGGTTCACCCCCATATTTTATTGAGTTATTTTCACGTTTTTCAGTGAGATAAACACGAAAAATGGGTTTTTGGAAAAATCCGGAATACATAAAGTCAATAATTTTATGATTGGGAATGGTTCAGGGCGTTCAAATGAACCCTATTGGTTTTCAGCTCACCAGAGCCAGTACAACGGGTGCTGTGGTACTTCAAGTACCACATTTTTGGTCATTTTTGAAGAAATTTAGTTTTGTTAGCATGATACAGCTTCCGGAGTGTTTACGAGTAACCAATTTTATGATTGGATATTGTTCAAGGTGTCTCACATATAAACACACAGCCTCCGTAATGTATACGTGCAGAAAAATTAGTTTTAATAGCTAAAACTGTTTATTTTTTTCATTTTATTCTTGTGTTAGCGTTTATCAAAATTATAAATACATATAATATTCAATCTATTAATTTGCTAGCTAGAGCTACGCCAGACTGTATGACACAAAAAAATACTAAAAAAGTGTTCATAAAGATTTCATTGTGACATTTATAATGAAATTTCTTTTATACGCGAATTATAAAAACAATTTTTTATACCTCAACGCCAAAAGTTTCCGACTCCTAGTTCTAGTTTTTCGAGTTTTAGGGCTCATTTTTAACACTAAATGTTATAATAGGTTTAACTAATAAAAATAATATCCGAGCATTTAACCAAAACACACAAAACTAAAAAAGTACCTACTACGCGACTTCTGCACAAATTTACAACTTACAACTATTATTTGAAAAGTCTGTAACAATAAAACAAAACATTCGTACACAAAACGTAAACCACTAAACTGCAACTGCGAAGACCATCTGCATACTGTCTAACTACAATTCCATAACAAAATGAGTATATTATATTAGCAGACATAAATTCTCCCAGTACCTATTTGCAAATTTTTAAAAATTTTCGCTTGCTTCAAATAATCAAAAAATCACTACCTTTCTCAATATTGAACTGTGAATTTCGTGTTTACATACTTGATATTTTGAATTTTTTCATCACGTATAACCAACATAAATGTATTACGGTAATTAAATACCAACTATACTGATTTGATAAAAAAAGATAGTTTCTTCTCGTCAGCAGTCGACGCATCTTTCCCCTACAAGACTCATCTCAGTGCCGATAACGAGGTAGACACGTGCGTGCATACCATATTTCAGTTTTTAATTTCTGTAATTTTTGAGGAAACAATAAAACTTTTTGTCAATGTAAACAGTTTTAAATTCTGAAAAATAATATCTATGCTTTGATGGGATTGAATTTTTTAACATTATTTTTTTTAAAATTCATATTTTTAAGTTTGTGGCTTTAACTATAACTAATTCGAATTTTAAAAATCGAACGTCATCAAGGCATAAGTATTATTTTTTTGAATTCAAAAATGTTTCATTTTTTGGAATCGGTTGAAAATTAAGCCCACAAAATTTACAGAAAATTTTAGTAGTTCCAGATATTATTCGAGAACCCCCTTAAAACAGAAAGTTACATGAGTAAGAAATTGTTAAATGTAAAAACAAAAACAACCCATTAGAGAAGTCAGGTATATATAAACCCAAATGTCCAGAATGTAATGCTGTCTATTTGGGTCAAACCCTTAGAAATTTTGCCGATTTTTCCGATACAGTGAATACTTACGAGCATACAGATTAAAACAACCAGATAAATCCCACTACGCAAAACATCTACTTGACACAAAACGTTCATTGACACCTAACACAGAACTAGAAGTACTACATATTTGCGAAAAGAAACAAGAATTGGATTTTCTTGAAGAATTAGAAATAAGAAGACACTTAAGAAACCCACAATATCAAGTTGTCAATGAACCGTGTTCGAGTTTGATTTAATTACTAAATTCTCCTGTGATTTTTATTTTCAACTTCCTCTGTATAATACAATTCGAATATTATGCTCAAAACATATAACTAAATATATCCTTCTTCTCAACATTTAATATTCCCTTACATCAACAAAAAATTCATTTTAACTTTACTACCACATAAGAAATACAGATAAATATCGTTTTCTGTAATTCCAATGAATATTTCAAAGTACCCGACACCGTATCGCTTCATAAATACTCTCTTCTAAACTCTGTTATATGTATCTACGGAACCTTTTCAGGCCATAAAAAAATCACCCCAACTGCAAATTAGCACTCGCTGTATCTGACCGTTACGTTTCAAACCCTTTTATTCCATTGGCCAGATCCTAATATTTTGCTCCTTCCTCGCAACTACGTCAACCGACGTACGAATACGCCATCTACCTTACAATTTGTCTCTTCATCATTTAACCGTGGTACATAAAGGTACTCAAGTTCTAAGAGCACCCGGCATTTTTTATCCCGGGAACAAACATGTGTACTTAATCTTCAATCATCCATTAAACCATCATATTATGTGCAAAATAATCTCAGTTAACGCGTATGTACAAGTGAGTTCTTAATTGTCTACGCGAAAATAAATAAAATTATAAATTCATGCAATATATAAAAATGAAAGTGACATAAGTGTTTAATTTCATCATTACATTATACATCAGTGAAAACAATCGTTTGGTCCTTCGAGTACATCAGATAACAACAAAGAACTTTCGTTCAATCTAATAGCCCACGTAAAAAGGGTTAATTAGAGCAAACCCAAAAATCTACGGAGCTCTCCACTTTTAAACTGTCTTCTTAAGGGATAATTATGAAGATCAGGAGATATAGTTTCCCTGGTTTTCTATATCATTGCACATTTATACTGATCTTAATTGGGAAAAAGATATCCAGGATAATATCATATCTTCTTCTTTTTCCTATTAACATATATTAAGTGATTCATTTCATCATTACATTATACATCAGTGAAAACAATCGTTTGGTCCTTCGAGTACATCAGATAACAACAAAGAACTTTCATTCCATCTAATAGCCCACGTAAAAAGGGTTAATTAGAACATGGTCATTCGAAGCCGGATTAAATCAGTGAATAGAAGATAGCCTAGATTTCAACAGCGACTGAACCTAGAGGTCAGTGTCAACAGAAACAACTAAGGTATTTGTTACTAAAGCAAGAACTCTATATTTGATTATTTAACTTTTGAAATTTACATGAGACTTTGTGATTTAAATAATTACACCTGAATATTGATTGATTATAATAACATCGTTGATATTTCTTATAAAACATAAATTCATACTCTTTATTTGATTATAGAACTTTAGAAATTTACTTGAGACATTGTGATTTAAATAATAACACCAAATATTGATTGATTACAATAACATCGTTGATATTTCTTATGAAACATACATTCATACTCTGTATTTGATTATTGAACTTTTGAAATTTACATGAGACATTGTGATTTAAATAATTACACCTGAATATTGATTGATTATAATAACACCGTTGATTTGATATTTTTCATGTAACATACATTCATTGTACAGTTTCGATTAAACAATTACATATTAATATTGTTATGGAACTATGATAACACTAGTCCGTATTGTTGTGTGAGGAAACCAGGTACAATTACAGTGTCATTTAAATTGCAACGAGCCGTAGAAAACTTGAACAAGGCACGGCTGGTAGCAAATATATAAAAAAAATATATTACGCTGATACAAAATAAACATTGTTCAAACATAGCCATTGATTCACATTTCATGTTAACCATATAATTAATACATCATTTACAAAATGGATTCATTAAAGACGCAACGTGCTAGTTGCAAATCAGCAATTACTTGTATTTACAACTGGTTCCATAACAATCTGGACGAGTCAGACAAGTATGCTTTCAAATCCCGAATAGACAACTTAGAGAAATATTACTCTAAATACTCTGAGATTCAAGACCAAATTGAAACCATAGCCGTAGATACTGAATTAGAATTTGACGATAGAAGTCAGATTGATGAAAAATATTACTCATTACACTGCAAACTACAAAATGCTTTCGAAAAATTAAACTCTAAATTCAATCAAACTAATCAATTAACTGTACATTCTCAGAGTGAAACTCATATTAGATTACCTTCCATAGAAATACCGATTTTCTCAGGAGATAGCACTAAATACACTGCCTTTATAGATCTTTTCAATGCACTAATAGTGAATAACACCCGGGTTACATCCAAAACTGAAAAACTTTATTATTTGAAATCATACTTGAAAGGTGACCCGCTCAATTTGATTTCTCAATTACCGGTAAATTAAACCAATTTTGATGTAGCATTGGATTTACTGAATTCTAAATATAATAATACACGGCAGATTGTTACTGCCCATTTTAACCGTTTGACAGCAAAATCTAACGCCCAACAATTAAGAACATTCACGTCCGAAGCTAGATCTATCGTAAAGTCATTGTTAAATCTAAATATCAATAAGGAAGAGGTATTTGATGCACTAATCGTTCACATATTAAAAACAAAATTAGATTATAATACAAAAAGATCTCTTGAAGAAAAAGAGACTGATCAAAATTTAATTGCTAGTGATACTTTTTTTGACTTTTTGGAAAAAAAATGTACGGTCTTAGAAAACTTGTTAACCCAAGATCCCAAACCCGATACATCCCATCATCGTAACCAGTCTTCTAATGTGACCACACCAACCAACAGAGTAGCATTATTTGCAAACCAACATTCGCATCCCGAACAAAACCCACATCATAACAATGGTCAACGCAACCAACCTTCGTCTAGCGCATTCATTCAGACAACCCATCCATACAAAACTCGGATACAAGAACTTTAAACAGAAATAATAACCATTCACATCCTACATCTTCAGGACAACGCATCTACTCTCACTCTCATCCAGAAAATCCAACTGAAATAATTAATGATGTTCCTTCAACCTCCAGGAATAGTCATGTCGTTCCATCAGAAGAGAATAACACTCAACCCCTCCCTAAGTTGACAATGCTCAATTTAAATGGAAGCCATGTGCTTCTCGCCCCAGCTAACATTTTTATTTACCCTCAATCAGGCCCCGCAATTACAGCTAGAGCCCTCCTTGACCCAGGAAGTCAAAATTCGTTCATTTGCTCCCATTTAGTAACTCAGCTGAATGGAAAAACATTTAAACAACCCCTCTGTGTATCTGGCATCTGTAATAACAACCAAAATATTGACTCAATGTTTAACCTAACATTTTACCCGACCACTAATGAATCATTCCCGTTTGAAACCACGTGTGCTGTTGTTAAGCAAATAACACGGTTCCTTCCTCAAGTCATGATCGATATACAGTCCTTAGCAATACCAACTCATCTCTTATCTTCATTAGCAGACCATTCTTTAGGTACCCCCTCCCAAATAGACGTTCTCCTGGGAGCTGACATTTATTACACATTACTAAAACCCGCCTTTCACAAATTAGGCAAAAATCTACCTACCCTTATATCCACCTATCTTGGGTGGGTAATATCAGGTACGGTCCCCTCAGCTTGTATAAAGAACGACATCCCCATAGTCGCCATGACCCATTCCTTTCATTCCATAGTAAATGAACCGCTACCCACTCGACACTTTATTAGAAAAATTCTGGAACCAAGAAGAGGTTACTATACCCGACCAATTGTCTGAGGAAGACATGAAAGCTGAAACCATATTCACCTCATTTTTACAGACCCTTCCCAACGGACGTTTTAAAGTAGACTTGCCCCTTATACATGAGTCGGCCCACAAAAATTTGGGAGATTCCTTTCTTGTAGCCAAACGCAGATTTCTGTCACTAGAAACTCGACTTTCAAGAAAACCCCAACTTAAAGAACAATATAAAAATATCTTGTTTGAATACATCCATTTACAACACGGAGAAGTTGTCCCTCTTACATTGCAAACACCGCTATTAGATCACAAATGTTTTGTCCCCCATCTTTGTGTTTTTAAAGAAAGCAGTTCAACAACCAAAGTCAGGATAGTTTTTGATTATTCAGCCAAAACATCTTCCCATACATCACTCAATGACATCTCACTCAAAGGACCCAGAGTCCAACCAGAACTACTCGACATCCTAATAAGATTCAGAAATTT
The DNA here is from genome assembly GCA_963921935.1 of Galeruca laticollis. NCBI lineage: Eukaryota > Metazoa > Arthropoda > Insecta > Coleoptera > Chrysomelidae > Galeruca > Galeruca laticollis. The sequence continues at coordinate 56,709,390 of OY998181.1, forward strand.
TAAATATGCCCTTACAGCTGATATTTCTAAAATGTATCGTCAAATAGAGTTGAATGAACGCTTCCGATTCTTACAAAATGCGTTATGGAGAGACTCTCCATCGGACCCTTTCATTTGCATCCAACTTAACACAGTGTCATTCGGACAAACCAGTGCACCCTTTCTAGCATGTCGGACATTGAAAGAAATAGCTCTACGAACTCCAGAACATCCTGAAGTCAAATTGGCACTATTGTCACAAACATATGTAGACGATATACTGACAGGAGCAAATTCAGTCCATGACCTCATTCAACTTCATCAAAATCTCAAAAGCACTCTATCCCAATCAGGGTTTGAAATTCATAAAGTATGTTCCAACTCTTCTAAATTCACTACCGAACAATTAATAGAAAAGAATCTCAATTTAGACGATAACCCTAGTAAGGTCTTAGGAATCACCTGGAACCCAAAAACTGACGTCTTACAGATATCATCCCCTGCCACTTTCGATCAAAAACTAACTAAAAGACTGATGTTATCCATTATATCCCAATGTTTCGACCCTTTAGGCCTGGTCAACCCTGTGATCGTTCAAGGAAAATTAATCATGCAGCATCTTTGGTTACTCAAGATTGCATGGGGCGATCCCATCAACGACTTGATACTCATAAAGAAATGGCATGAATTTGTAGAAAGCGTGACCCAGTTATCATCATTACATATCCCTAGGCATATATTTGAAAACAAACAAATATCACACATCGAACTCCACGGTTTCTGTGATGCCAGTTCATTGGCTTATGGAGGCTGTTTCTATCTGAGAACAATTTACACGGATTCTTCCGCATACTCACAACTTATCATCTCCAAATCCCTTGTCGCCCCTCTTAACAAACCAATTACAGTTCCCAAATTAGAATTATGCGCCATGGCCCTTGTATCAAAACTTTACGCACGACTCCGCAAGATCCTTGATCAACAATTAAAAATCTCACCGTTCATTTTATGGTCCGACTCTCAAATAGCCCTTTCCTGGATAAAAAGTATACCCACTAGATGGGCAGTTTTTGTCTGCAACAGAGTCACTCAAATTCAACAAGCAACCCATTCCGCTACGTGGAGACATATTCGATCTCACCTCAACCCCGCGGACATCCTATCAAGGGGCCAGCCCTTAGAATTTCCCAGTACCAAGTGGTTCTGTGGACCTCCTTTTCTATGGGAATCCTCCGACGACACGTCTTCTCACGACACTTTTCCCTATCTACCGGACCCCCCTGAAGCAAATAAAAAATCACTCGTTACAACAGCGAAACCACCAAACCCCTTCATAGTTTTAATAACTTCGACAAAGGCAATTCATCTTGAGTTAGTCTCTGATCTGTCCACAGATTCCTTTATCGCTTCATTGAAACGTTTCACTTCCAGACGAGGACTTCCATCTGTGATTTACAGCGACAATCGCACGAATTTTGTTGGTGTTAATCATTATCATGCTGAAGTATCTCACTTCCTGACTAAGAATTTTTCTCCCATATATGACCACTTACTTACAACATCAATAGTATGGAAATTCATTCCCCCCAGATCCCCACATTGGGGTGGTCTCTGGGAAGCCGGAGTCAAAAGCGTTAAAACTCATCTGATAAAATTGCTTGCTACCTCCACTTTTACTTTCGAACAATTCAGCACCATATTGACTCAGATAGAAGCCATACTCAACTACTCACGACCCTCACATCCCCTTTCAACTGACCCTACTGACCTGCTGCCATTAACCCCCGGCCATTTTCTCATACGAGCACCTCTAATGGCATATCCTCACTCCCTACAAACCGATTAAAATTCTGGCAACAATGCACTCATGCTCAACAAAACTTTTGGAAACGGTGGTCTGTCGACTACCTCAACCAATTGCAAAACCGTCCCAAGTGGACTACCCCATCTAAAGATCTCACTATAGGAACCATGGTCTTAATCAAGGACGATGACTCCCATCCCTTACGATGGCCTTTAGCCCGCATAACAGACGTCACAGCAGGTAAAGACGGTAAAATGCGTTCGGTCCAAGTCAAAACCGCTTCAGGAACTTACACTCGACCAATTGTCAAACTCATTCCGTTACCCATGCCTGATTCCTTAGAAACATAAATAATAAAAGTCATTTATATCTTGTCAACGTGACAAAGCGTTCTCTCGTTGCACAAATAAACAATCTTATACCTAAAGTTATACCTAAAGAAGATCTCTCTTACATTTACTCTTATATTTGTGGTCACATTACTTGTACTTATACGATCATGTCACTTCATTAATTAATCACACATTAATTTGTCAAACATTAAAACATTACTCTCTCTTACAATCACCCTCACTATACAATTCATTCCTCCGCGTAGAAAGGGAGTAGCGGAAGGTACATTGGAATTTTCACGTTCTCCGAAGAAAAACGTTCCCTTTCTTACCCAGCACCATTCATTCTGATACAATAAAAACCCGGAAAAACACCCACATGAGCTTTCCATGCTCTCTCATGGAATTTCACACCCCTTCACAACTTAGTCCCCCTTTTTGTTTACATATGCCAGAGGTTCCTGGACCGTTACTCCTTAAACAAACTGGTACCACAATTGCTTTAACCTAGAGCCGACGCTTGGCGTGACGTAAGTCGGTAGGCCCCAATCGGACCGTGTAAGCCTCTGCCGGTGGCGAATTGCGCTGGTACATAGATCCAGTAGGCCCGAAAAAACTGCCACTTGGCCCTTTTCTATCTCTCTCATTCCTTCATCTTTCTTTCTCATGAAACTTAACCCAAACCTTACTCTTCTACAACATAATCATGTACTTAATCACTTACGCTCTCTCTTTCCTATTATATTACATACATTCTTATCGTTTACAACTCTAGTCCATTTCTAGAGTATATTGCTTACATTCTTATCGTTTACAACTCTAGTCCATTTCTAGAATATATTGCTTACATTATTATCGTTTACCACTCTAGTCCATTTCTAGAGTATATTGCTTACATTCTTATCGTTTACAACTCTAGTCCATTTCTAGAGTATATTGCTTACATTCTTATCGTTTACAACTCTAGTCCATTTCTAGAATATATTGCTTACATTATTATCGTTTACCACTCTAGTCCATTTCTAAAGTATATTGCTTACATTCTTATCGTTTACAACTCTAGTCCATTTCTAGAGTATATTGCTTACATTCTTATCGTTTACAACTCTAGTCCATTTCTAGAGTATATTGCTTACATTATTATCGTTTACCACTCTAGTCCATTTCTAGAGTATATTGCTTACATTCTTATCGTTTACAACTCTAGTCCATTTCTAGAGTATATTGCTTACATTCTTATCGTTTACAACTCTAGTCCATTTCTAGAGTATATTGCTTACATTCTTATCGTTTACAACTCTAGTCCATTTCTAGAGTATATTGCTTACATTCTTATCGTTTACAACTCTAGTCCATTTCTAGAATATATTGCTTACATTATTATCGTTTACCACTCTAGTCCATTTCTAGAGTATATTGCTTACATTCTTATCGTTTACAACTCTAGTCCATTTCTAGAGTATATTGCTTACATTCTTATCGTTTACAACTCTAGTCCATTTCTAGAGTATATTGCTTACATTCTTATCGTTTACAACTCTAGTCCATTTCTAGAGTATATTGCTTACATTCTTATCGTTTACAACTCTAGTCCATTTCTAGAGTATATTGCTTACATTCTTATCGTTTACAACTCTAGTCCATTTCTAGAATATATTGCTTACATTATTATCGTTTACAACTCTAGTCCATTTCTAGAGTATATTGCTTACATTCGTATCGTTTACAACTCTAGTCCATTTCTAGAGTATATTGCTTACATTCTTATCGTTTACAACTCTAGTCCATTTCTAGAGTATATTGCTTACATTCTTATCGTTTACAACTCTAGTCCATTTCTAGAATATATTGCTTACATTATTATCGTTTACCACTCTAGTCCATTTCTAGAGTATATTGCTTACATTCTTATCGTTTACAACTCTAGTCCATTTCTAGAGTATATTGCTTACATTCTTATCGTTTACAACTCTAGTCCATTTCTGGAGTATATTGCTTACATTCTTATCGTTTACAACTCTAGTCCATTTCTAGAGTATATTGCTTACATTCTTATCGTTTACAACTCTAGTCCATTTCTAGAGTATATTGCTTACATTCTTATCGTTTACAACTCTAGTCCATTTCTAGAATATATTGCTTACATTATTATCGTTTACAACTCTAGTCCATTTCTAGAGTATATTGCTTACATTCGTATCGTTTACAACTCTAGTCCACTTCTAGAGTATATTGCTTACATTCTTATCGTTTACAACTCTAGTCCATTTCTAGAGTATATTGCTTACATTCTTATCGTTTACAACTCTAGTCCATTTCTAGAGTATATTGTTTACATTCTTATCGTTTACAACTCTAGTCCATTTCTAGAGTATATTGCTTACATTCTTATCGTTTTTATCGTTCACAATTCTAGTCCATTTCTAGAGTATATTGCTTACATTCTTATCGTTTACAACTTTAGTCCATTTCTAGAGTATATTGCTTACATTCGTGCCCTCACAAAACAAGAACTAGCATACATCTAGGCCTCTTGTTCATTCTTACATTCATGACGTTAGAGTCCTTACAACACTCTAACATCAACTCTTATTCATTCGTTACATTCATGACGTTAGAGTCCTTACAACACTCTAACCTCAACTCTTGCTCATTCGTTACATACATGACGTTAGAGTCCTCATAACACTCTAACCTCAACTCTTGTTCATTCGTTACATTCATGACGTTAGAGTCCTTACAACTCTAACATCAAACCTAAACATTCGTTTACTCTCATGACGTCAGAGTCCTTACAACACTCTGACACCAACATTGGGTTACTTTTACAACCCCTATACATTTATTTATATAATTACATTCACAATTATTCACTTTCATTCACAATTCTGCAAATTTGATTTAATACCAAATTCTCTTGTGATTTTTTTTCAACTTCCCCTGTATAATATAATTCGAATATTATGCTCAAAACATATAACTAAATATATCCTTCTTCTCAACATTTAATATTTCCTTACATCAACCAAAAATTCATTTTAACTTTACTACCACATAAGAAATACAGATAAATATAGTTTTCTGAAATTCCAATGAATACTTCAAAGTACCCGACACCGTATCGCTTAATAAAAACTCTCTCCCAAACTCTGTTATCTGTATCTACGGAACCTTTTCAGGCCATAAAAAAAATCACCCCAACTGCAAATTAGCACTCGCTGTAACGGACCGTTACGTTTCAAACTCTTTTATTCCATTGGCCAGATCCTAATATTTTGCTCTTTCCTCGCAACTACGTCAACCGAGGTATAAATACGCCATCTACCTTACATTTTGTCTGTTTATCATTTAACCGTGGTACATAAGGTACCCAAGTTATAAGAGCACCCGGCGTTTTTTATCCCGGGAACAAACATGTGTACTTAATCTTCAATCATCCATTAAACCATCATATTATGTGCAAAATAATCTCAGTTAACGCGTATGTACAAGTGAGTTCTTAATTGTCTACGCAAGAATAAATAAAATTATAAATTCATGCAATATATAAAAATGAAAGTGACATAAGTGTTTAATTTCATCATTACATTATACATCAGTGAAAACAATCGTTTGGTCCTTCGAGTACATCAGATAACAACAAAGAACTTTCGTTCAATCTAATAGCCCACGTAAAAAGGGTTAATTAGAGCAAACCCAAAAATCTACGGAGCTCTCCACTTTTAAACTGTCTTCTTAAGGGATAATTATGAAGATCAGGAGATATAGTTTCCCTGGTTTTCTATATCATTGCACATTTATACTGATCTTAATTGGGAAAAAGATATCCAGGATAATATCATATCTTCTTCTTTTTCCTATTAACATATATTAAGTCAATCACTAGGTAGGTCACTTCTTGGTCTAACCAAAATCATTATTAAACATCAGGCAGGCATCAAATGAAATGTATCCTCTGTCATTCTGACGATGATATTTAATATCGAAACAATTGTTAAATTTCTTAGAATGTTTAACATTTTTTTTCAATATATTGCGGAATTATCTAGAAACAGTATGTTTCATTTGAAATAGTTATATGGGTAGATTCCACGAAGTAAGGGTCGAGACAGTTAATTTCATTATAGAAATAGAAATAATTTACCGTGTTTGGTTCTTCGTATATATATATATATATATATATATATATATATATATATATATATATATATATATATAGGGTACATCTATGAGACACGTTGAATGAGACACCTTGGAAATCATCCAATTATAAAATTGGCCACTTGCATACACTCCGGAGGCTGTATAGTGCTGACAACCCGACATTTCTCCAAAAAGCTCTGGTGAGCTAAAAATCAATAAAGTTCATCTATATGACGCCCCGCATAATATTCAGAAAATTCGTCACTTGTATACACTCTGGAGGCTGTATCGTGTTAACAAACTGAAAATTTTACAAAAATGACAAAAATTTGGTACTCCAAGTTCCATAGCAGTCGTTGTACTGGCTTTAGTGAGCTGAATATCAATAAGATTCATCTTTGAGATGACTTGAATAATATCCAATCATAAAAATTGTCACTTGTATATGCTCCCGAGGTTGTATCGTTTCTCTAAAAATGACAAAATTGTTGTACTTGAAGTACTATAGCACCTGTTGTACTGGCTTAAAATCAATAGGGTTCATCTGTAAGATGTTCTGAATAATATTCAATAATAAAATTCGTGACTTGCTGCACTCCGGAGGCTGTATCGTACTAACAAACTGAAATTTCTCAAAAAAATGACAAAAATGTCTGACTTCAAGTACCATAGTACCCGTTGTACTGGCTATGGTGAGCTGAAAATCAATAGAGTTCATCTGTGAGATATCCTGAACAATATTCAATCATAAAATTGGTGACTTGTTGCACTCCGAACGAAAAGTGGCCGACGACAACGACGACGACAACATACACACAGGATTTGTTTTCTAAAAACCATTTTTCGTGTTGTTCTTGATGAAAAACGTAAAAATAACAATAAAAATTTTCAAGATTTCAACTTTTTTGGGGGAACCCAATAATTTTCTCGCATATTAGATAGGTTGGGCGGAAAAGTAATAGAGGAGAAGAGGAAAGAACCACCCCACTAAATGGATCAAAATGCAATGCATTGCGGATTATTGCTTGATGATTATGGATCTCCTCAAAATATGCCCTGCTATACTGATTTTGTATAAAATATGAAAAGCATAGCAACACGAAAGTTGAGTCGGAATTTCACGTATCCAAGAAGAAAATTAACCACATTGAAATTCATAAAGGTACTAACTTATCCAAATGATAGTCCAAGATGTTACAAATTCTTAAGACATTCATATTTTAACAACCATTCCAGTATAATTATGGATTAGGAAAAATATTTTATGTTGTTATAGAAATAAGGAAATAATGATTATTATAATAGACTAATTGAGGATGACCACAACGACGTTCGATGTAAAAAGTGACATTTGAGAAGAATGTGATGCGGAATTTCTGACTATGGCTTTCAGGACGAGTTGAAGGTGCAGTGTATATTATATCAATGGGTTTGTTACCTGCATTAGTCAGCTCTTTTGCGTAACACAGCGGTAAGATCTGTTAAGGACTATTTTATAATAAACTTAATTTTACTTATCCATAAATATAACCTTGCAATTCCTATAATATACTTTATACTAGTATCAGGTGTAAAAATATAAAATATTATAAAAGAGTCTTCGTAGCGAATTCTAACGCAACTTGTGAAGTATAACTCAATATTTGTCCCAGATTGCATTTACAACGGTTCTTAGTTCATTTTTCTATCTTTTTTGCGATATAACTGTAAATTGTTAATTGACATTCACATCTATTTTTAAAATGATAATAATTGATAAGCAACAATTTTGCCCAGGTAAGAATCGAACTCCAATCTTATTGCCCGCCTATTTCTCACATTAACGCGGATATTGACAATCATTTTGAGTGTCTATGAGGGCACTTAGGTTTTTGCTAGAGATGGATACTCTATAATCAGTTATTAGTACCCATGTTTGTACACAGCTAATGGCTAAAAGTTTGCATAATGGTTATCGCATCTACAGTTACACCGTAAACATTATGTTAATTTGGCGTTCGTGAAATTAGTTGTTTGAATATTACTTATACATGTGATGTTCGAAATTATCATAACGAATCAGATTATGAGAGTTGTTCTTCTTTCTTCGTCAAATTAACAGAATATGTAATTTAATGTGAGCCCTGTACGAAGAGCTATATTATTTTCTCATAATAATTACTTATTTATTTTTTTAAATAAAAAAATATGTAGTTTGACTATAGGCTTGCGCTATATAGCATACATATCAATATTTAACTGACAAGCACAAATTTCTACAGGATATACCGAGGTAAAAGGGGTGAGGCTACCACACCTACTGAGAAGAGTTTTTGTCGAAAGCAGAATAAAAACTAACTACCATTTCAATGTTTTGAGGATCTAAGGTTGCGTTTATGGAGGCTTGCCATAAAGACTGTGAGTATTCGATAATCTGACTACTACCATATAAAACAGAAATGTCTGACTATGGAATATACACTAGATATAAATTGAGTGAATGTGCAGTTTGTTATAAATTCCAGCTAGGAACTTTCAGCCACTAGGCCATTATCAAAGCTGTCCTATAAAATAATAACTAATTGAAGAAACAATTTAAAATTGAACTTACGTCAAAAAAGGTTATAACAGGTGTCTAAAAAAACTTAAGATTGTGCACTTGTTCTGCATAACTAGATGAAATTGTTAAAAGTTACAGTAAATGAATTAAACAAAATAAGTTGAAATTAACCCTATAATAGGGATGTACAATTATATTTTACATGTTATAAATGTTGATTTGAAAATTATCAACTATATGATATTCTGTCTAGACAGCCGGATGGTTTAGCTATGGGTAATCCCTCTCCCCGTTATTGGCGGATTTCCTTGACCCCTTAGAGTTAACAGTTATTTTCAATAACAACCCGGATTTTACTAAAGTAATCACATCATATGATTCAGATACGTTGATGATATTTTAGCTTTTATTACGGGAGTTTAAAGGGATGCACAAAATATTCTCAGCAGCCTTAACGATATCCACCCTTCTATACAGTTTACTTTGGAAATTGGAAGTAGTGTTTCAATTCATTTCTTGAATTTGACTTTATCAAGCAGATATTCTCAAATTGAATTTTCTATATACCGAAAACCAACACAAACTGGTCATCTTATTCCAATACACTGTAACCTCCCTATCCAACATAAAATGTCGGCTATATCTTGTTATGTCCGTATATTACTCAGGGTCCCTCTCTCCCTACAGAATTTCAACTTAGAATTGAATATCTTGAATCTTAATTATAAATTTCAGCCTCTGTTCCAAACCCTATGGCCCTCTAGGGCTTTTGTCTCACCCCCTCACCGTGGTGATCCGGTCCAAGAATATGTCGCCCAGCACTCTGCTGATTCGTATAAGGCGAATGAATGAGTCTTTTCTACCTTTCTATCTTTTGATCTACTTTCTTAAGTCTTCTTAGTTTGCTCAACCTTACTTGCCTCTCACATACACATTACACCTACTTCTGTTATCCACATTGTGTTCCTGACACCAAGTTATGTATGGGTAATAGTTGGTCCACCAGGAACCAACCAATTTTTTCTACCTTCTCATAAAGAAATTTTCATACCTCATTCAAGTAATCACTTCATCTTACCTTCCCCTTGTAGCTATTCATGAAAACGCGTAGTATGGATCTAGGTTTGTTCATACGACTAGTTCTAAAATATCTCCCAACCACATTGTTCGACAGACACCAGGCTATGTATGGTTCATAGTTTGGTTCATCAGGATACAATCAATTCCACTCTTCTAGATTTAATTATAAAATATATTTTTTCCTCTCTGGTACATATCCTCTCCTTGGAACCATTCACGGATATATCTAGTATGGATCTAGGTTTGTTGGTCTCAATCACGTTGTGCGCCGGACACCAGGCTATAAATGGGTCATAGTTTGGTTCATCAAGATAAAATCAATTCCAGTCTTTTATATCCAATTAAAAAATTGAGCAAATTATTCTATCCTTTTTCTTTTCTTCACTCTCGTCTCCGATTTCTTCTTTTCCTGTACTTGCCTAGTATGGATCTAGGTTTGTAACAAGTATCCTTCTAAAAATATTTCCCAACCACATTATGCTCCTGACATCAAGCTATGTATGGGTCATAGCATGGTCAACCAGTCCACTATTCTTGAAATTCCCCGAAATTTCTACTCCCTAGGGAAATGTTGCCCAAGTTCTCAAAAATGTACCACCAATCAAAAGGTAGATAATTTTGACAGTATAAGTAAACTGTACTGTTTTTGCCATGAATTCTAATGAAATAAGAAGAAGATGTTTTCAACTTCAACCTTCAGCCTAACCTTTTTTGCTTTGCGGAATTTTTAATTTTGTCGCAGGTTTTATCGTTTGTCCAATGTGTCCATTAAAAAATGAGTAGTCAAAAAAAAGTAACTAGTGAACAATATTATGAAAGGGTTTCTCAAAACGAAACCCGAGATGTACATGGGGAGGTTTACTCCACATTTTACAAAATATATAGTCAAATAGTTATGGGAAGAATTAACTGTAATTTTAAATTCGGTTTCCAATGGGGCCGCCATAGATTGGCGTTGGTGGCACATATTGCACTTATTTCTTATTAGGTAAAATAGAAAAACACTGAAAAGTCTACAAAAAATCAAGAATAAGCCTATTCATAAACGGAAACGGAAAATACTTAAAGAAATCCACAAAAATCCGAGAATTATAAATTAATTCTTAAACTTATTGAAACCGAAAAACGATTAAACAAGTCCAAAAAAACTACGAATATAATATATTTATTGATGACAAAAAACAAGCAATGGATAAATTGTTAGGGTAAATCTAAATATTTTCACATTAAGTTTTGGCTTTTTTCACAGTCATGACCAATAGAATAAAATTCCCCTAGGCTGTAATAATTTCCCTCATTTTTTGATAGAAATTTTTCAAGAAAACGGTATATTAAAATTTGGGGAATCAGCTAAATTTCGAACATTTCTCCTCGGAATTGTTATTCCTACACATTCTTGAATAGCGACGCTGGACACAATCAATTTTAAATATTTCTTCAAAATTATGATCCTCCCCTCCCATTCAATTCATATGGGTTGTCATTCATAGTTGGATATACTTTGCTAGCATGCCTTTCCACCCCTGGTCATACAAGGAAAACGTTTTGGTCACAAAGTTTGGTGTGTCAATGGTAAAAGCGTGAATTTCATGATATATCAAGGAAAGGATCTAAAATCCAATGAGAATTATAATGCAGTATTTCGATCTTGTTCTGCACTGTTCGTCACAATGTTGAACGAGATGCCCGAAGAAAAGAGAAATTTACAATATTCTTTATTTTGTGATAACCTTTTTACCAGTTTCCATTTATTGACTCACTTCAAGCAATAGAGATATAATGTCACAGGCACTATTAGAGAAAACCGTATACCAAAAAAACTATAGTTAAATAATGATATGAAAAAAAAAGAAGGGGGGAGATGTTGCTTCTGAATTGGATGGGATTATATTAGTTAGATGGGTTGATAATAATGTAGTAACTGTCGCATCTACTTCTGACGGGGCATCCCCAATGGGCAGCGTGAAACGATATTCTAAGGCGGAAAAGAAAAACATCCAAATTCGAAGACCTTGTGTTATTGGTACAATTCATCAATGAATGGCACCGACTTGATGGACAAAATCATTTCCCGATATAGAATTGGAATACGGTCAAAAAAATGGTGTCTCTTCACCTGGTTAGTAGATGCTACTCTACAAAATGCTTGGATTCTACACAAGAAAGCAGGAAATAATTTGACACAACTGCAATTTAGACGAGAGAATGTCAAAACATACCTCAGAAATTTAGCAATTCTCGGAAACCCGGTGGCAGACCATCAAGCAGTGTATCGAGTAGATCTTTCAGTCTAGTTTCTGATGACATAAGACTCGACAACATTGGATATCACTTGACTCCTGTACCAAATAATAAGAAAATAAATTGTTCGGGTGAACAATGCAAGTCAATAATGAGAACAATGTGTATCAAATGTGGCGTAGGGCTTTGTCTGAAATGCAATTTAGTATTTCATAATCAATTCTGAATGTTCATGAAAACGTTTTGACAGTTCTGCAATAAAACTATTTAATTCAAGATGTTATTATACTTATTTTGCAGCAGAAGACTACAACCATCCTTATTAGAGCCTAGCATTGCCATACGACAACCAACTATAATTCGAGAAATGATGCATTTTTCAAGATTTCTTGAACATTTCCGCAATCACTAAAATAAAATTTTCACGAGGGATTATCGTTATTTTAAAAAACTAAATACTTCGTCTCTGATGGGTTAACTTACCCCCGTATACAAATATCTGTTTCACTTATTATTTCCTATTGTTATAAAAATAATCTAATATTTTATTCATATGCAACCCTGCACACAATCAGTTATAAATTTGGCTTATATATCATTCTCTCATATTATTGTAACTCTAACGGCATAATATAACATAAATCGTATCTTCTGTATTATATAATTAAAGCTTACAACCATTTAACTAATTTTTCTCAATATATGAATAATTGTTCTTTTACAACATTTGATGACTTGCAGCAAGAAATTTCTATTACTAGGGAACTTGATTTGATCTAAATGATTAGATGGTTGAATTTAATTACTGCCAGTTTGGGATCCTCTGGCAAAAATCAATTAATTTCAAGTAATTTCTATGCAAGCGTATACAATTTTACTTTGAAGGCAAATGCGATAAACAATAAATAATTGTAACCAGAAAACAGATAGTATGAATATTATATGAATTTATGTGGCGTACATGAAGGCATTCTTGTCTGGCTATGTTTTTTTTCTATAAATCAAGCTTTTAAAAAGAGATAAAATGTGTATTTCTTCAAAAGTTTCATGATTCTTTTATTAAGAAATATCCCCTTCCACCTAAGGTTAGACTTCTACATAATTTATGCAACTAACTGACAAGAAACTGGACACACAGGAATTAATGTTAGTCTACAAGGTTCTGAATTCACAAAAATTAACTGCCTTATAAATGTAACCACTAATTATGCACCCTTAAATCAAAAGCTATCACTAGAACATATCTTAGACGAGAAAATATGGAAGATCCTCAACCATCTTAAAACTAGAGTGGTCCTAACTAAAACCGTTCTGGTCAAAATGGATGTCAAAGACGGTATTGACATACTATCTCACTGCAAGTAGCCGCATACTTATAGGTCATACATTAATATTTATTATATAATAGCTGACGTGATTTGGTGAGCAGTTTATGTCGAGATTTGAAAAGCAGTGTATATCACAAAAACAAATTGACAAACTTTCTCTCACAATCCACTTTCTCTACAAAACCAATGTACTTAAAACCTAGTTTAAAAACCTATTCTTAAGAAAGAATTATGGACTTTTCTGAAATCCAAAGTGGTTGACATAAAATAAGTACTAATGGCTTCGCGAAAATGAATAGGAACTTTCAATTATGGGTAACATTACACACCCTATTTTTGTTAAATAAACATGAAAATACAATAGCATGTGCAGCAGATACAATTTTTTAAGCGGTTGTTTGGTCTTAGGATCACACTGGGATATAGAAATGAAGTATCGATCCTCGTCGTAGTAAAACAAAATTGGGTACTGTAATGCATTGTATAAGCGATGGATTTCACTTATTAGATGCAATGTGTTATCATGACTCTCAGTTACAATATCACGCTTAGGAAATTGTTGTCCAGCAATAACTAAGGCAACTTCATTTGACATAGGTTGATTATACCGTCCACTGTGGCCATTTTTAGGTTTTCTTTAAGCATTTATAACAAGCTTAAATGTATTTGACGTAGTAGATAGTTTGTCCAGGGCTAGTTTTAACTCCCTTTTGTATACATTATGAGAATATAGCATTTCTTGTAATTGCCTTACATCAAGAAAGTTATTGCATCTTAATTGGACTTCTCTATCGTCCTCGCCCAGAAAATATACCTGTAAGAAATGTGGTTCATTCTGGGCAGGCGGAAACAAACTTCCAACCAAATGATACACCTGGCCCTGGACTTTGAACGTAGACATAAAACCGTTTGTATCTCCAAATGAGGTCATTCCAAAACAACTTTCATAATGCCGTATGTCAGCCATGCTCAGGATGGAGGTTTTTTATCAAAGAGTGAAGAAGATCTGGAAGATTTTGCAAAGATTCGAGGTGAACCTTTCCTGAATCGTAGCACATTCCCACATATTCATCCGTGTACTTGAGAATTTTACATCACTTGCATCGGTCCCAAAACAACAGTATTGTCACTATCGTACACTATATTACTATCATAACTCAGTCCAGAAATGGCTTTAGAATTCCAAAGTTGTAGACGTCTTTCAACTCACTGTCCTTCATGATTTCGTGATACTCTGTACACTTAAGGTATTTGCGCGAATATTTACTTCAGCCTGCTTATGTACTTCAGGGTGTCCCCGCTGATAATCAACGTCAGCCTGCCTATGAACTTTAGGGTATTTTTTCTGATAATTAGCTGTATGTTTACGATGATTAGAAGGTTCATTTTGATTATATTTTTTTCTTGCTTGCGTAAGTTGCAACTTTCTGATAACATTGGTAACCCTAGCCATGCGTTTCTTCACCTTATTTTTTTGTGACTTATTTGTCAAACTAATTTCGTTTTGGACTGATTCTTGGGTAGTGAATGTTGCAGATTCTATGCAGTTATTCGTGGACAAAGAAGAAATTAAATCTAACTCACATTCAGATTCAATAATTGTATAAGTAGGCGAATGAAAGCACAACATTCGATATTGGTGAAGGTTGAGTAACCGTTGGAGATACAGCCATTTCAATGCGACGTTTTTTGGCTATTGAACGCTCATCTGTGTTATTATAACCATCGGCATCAGTGGAGGCATCAAAGTAATCTTTGAAAAGTTCTTGGGAAAAACGTAACCTTTTGATGGGTTGGTCTTCTGTACCAAATTTGGCATACGTTTGCCATGTCGATACACTTCGCATACAAATGGGTATATTTGATCAGCTGCAACTAACTCGTAGAAATCGCCATATGTAGAGTCTTGTAATATATTTAATGTAAACTCTTCTTTCGTCCGATGATTGTTGCCATGACTGTAATAAGACATAACAGCAAACGCATCCCAATTGTTCGTCACATGATGCAAAATTTCCGAGTATTCATTGAGCCGTACAACAAATAAGAAAGCGTACGGAAAAGGCATGGCCATCTCCTATTATTGGTACAATAATAAGGTTTAATAATTTCCCATTAATGTTAACCAACTCTGCTCTCATTTTTAAAAATAGACACAGACGAATTGCAGAAAAACAATACACACTAAATTAAAATTCTAAGACACATGGCACATGTGTCAATTAAACAAGACAAAAGTCTATATTATACACTAACAAATAATCTTTTTACGAATTATACTAACAAATTAAAAATAAATTAAATTAACTACACTCAAAATATTCTAATGAAATAGTGAAAATGAACTTCCAAACAAATTATACAGCAATGGCAAATATTCGCTAAGTAGGTAATGTAAGAGATTTCCAAGAAATTTTCGAAGTAAAATCAAGGTATAAGGTGAGTTTTGCATTCAAACATTCAAGAACAAATAAAATTGAAATTTCGAATTCTAATCGGTTTTAAATATCCTTTTATATTTGATATTACAAATATTATTGCATTGCAGTGAGTAGAGTCTATCGAGTCATTGAGATACGTTATTTTTCGCTCGGTCTTTGGTAGAACGAAGAGTAGTATCAATTCAACAAAAAACTAGGAAATATAAGTGGGCTCGTGTAAACGGGTTTTCTGATCCAGCTGATTTTCTATCAAGGTGCTCGATGCCTTCTGAGTTGCACTCTAATGTGATATGGTGGCGAGGTGCACCAGAATTAAAAAACTTAGATTTTTCGCCAACTGAATTCAATTTTAAAAATGGAAATGTAATTACAGACACACATTGGGATAAAGATTTTGACAATTCAAAAACTGTCAATTGTAATTTGGTTGAGGAGGTACTTCCTATATCGAAATTTTCTTTAATTTTCAAACTACAGCGTGTTGTTGCTTACAGGTTAGCAAAAATAGCTGAAAGTTTGAAAATGGACACGCCCATGATGCGCGGTGGTCTCAATACGGAAAGTAGGAGATAAAATAGTTTATGATTAAACTTTAAGGAGTACAGAACTAGGTATAGTCTGCGAAAAAGTTATTGCGGCGAATAAAAATGGAATTTCAGTCGAAGTTGAAAGGAAAAGTTTTAAATGGACAAACTCGAGAAGAGGTAGCAAATGTTATTCATTTTATGAGAAGAGAGGCGGAAAATAACGGGCCATTGAAAGATTTTAAAAAAGTCCAGGAGCGTGTGGTATTGGCAACAGGAGTCAGTTTAAGTAGTGTACAACAAATTTCAGGTGAAATGATGGTAGTTGAAGACGGTGAATGCTCGTCGTTTGAAACACCTAACCAAAAGAGAAAAAAAGCGCTTCAAAAACCTGTCTAGATAATTTTGATACTCCGAAGGTATATTATCAATTTTTATATCACAGAAAAACAAGTTCCAACTTTGAAGCATATTCATCGAGAATTTATAGATGAGTATAATTATACAGGTACCCGAGAGTCTCTTCGGCATGTTATTAAAAAATGGGATTTCGTTGGCGAAAAACTAGAACAAATAGGAAGTTGTTAATGGAAAAACCCGAAATTAGACATATGAGACTTAACTTCTTGCGAAGTATGGAACGTAATAGAGACGAAAATAGACCAATTATATATATGGACGAAACGTATATCCATTCGTGTCATAGTAATCAAAAGAGCTGGTCTGATAGTTCGAACGAGCAGTTACATAAACCAGTATCAAAGGGAGAGATGCTAATGATAGTACATGCTGGAGGTGAAAATGGTTTTGTGAAAAATGCTTACTTTAGATACAAATCTAGCGATAAAACCGGAGATTATCCCAATGCCATGAATGACGAGAACTACAAAAAGTGGTTGCAGGAGATGTTAGTACCAAATTTACCACCAAATAGCGTTTTAGTGATCGACAACGCACTTTATCATAATGTACAGAGTGAAAAGGTACCAAATTTCTCTTGCAGAAAAGCCGAAATGTGGCAGTGACAAAGCGAAATATTGGATTTACGGCTGATATGCTAAAAGCAGATTTATACAATCATATAAAGTAACACAAACCTCGGTACAAAATATACGAAATCGATAAAATTCTTACAGATAAAGGACATTCCATTTCACGATTATCTCCATATCATCCGAATTTAAATCCAATAGAGTTAGTATGGTCTTCTATGAAGCAATACGTAGCTGAGAAAAATGTAACTTTTAATTTTAAACACGTAGAAAGTTTGTGTGACGAATTATTTTATTCATTTTCGATAGAAGAGTGGAAAACTAGTTGTCAACATTTAAAAAAAATTGAACAAGATTATATGGCGGAGGAGCCTACTTTTGATTTAGTTGTTGATGTCATAACAATAACTCTAGGATCTAATAGTGACAGTCAAAGTGGAACTGATAATACCATCTGTGGATTCAGAGCCTGATGTATCTGAAATAATATGAATGTGAGGTATACTTTTATTGGTACAAAGAAATTTTACTATTCCACGATTAAATATCATCGTGGAATAGTGAAATTTATCTGTACTGACAAGTATACCTGTTTATTTCCTTTTTCAATATATTTCATTATTCTTGTTACGTTTTATTACATATTTTTTCAAAATAATGTAAATAAATACACAACGCAAAGAAATTTCCTAGTTTTTGTCGCCTTAATTTTATATGTAAACAAATTCTATATTAATTGTGCACTGGATTGTACCAATATCGGCAGAAATTGTTAAGCGCCTTGGGTATCCTTTTCCCTCCGAATGCGTTCTCACTTTATCGTTCGCGCAGCGAAGTGGGGACCTCACACTTCCAGCTATTTTTGCTTAATAATACATGTTGCGATTTAACAAAAATTGTAGATCAAATAAGGAAGATCGTATCCTCTCAACACAACTACTTTTTGCAGACTATAGACTTGCTATGCAAGTTATAATAAGGCATGTTCAGTCTTTACATTTCAATAAACAAATTGATTGCATTCAAAACAATAAGTGTATCAAATCTAATTTAAACAAATTGTGTCCATTTGTAGATAGTGATAGATTGTGACGAGTCGGGGGAATATTGGAGAATGCTAACATAATACGATTTTCGCAAAAACACCCCGTCATTTTGCCAAAAAATTGTTATTTTACAATTTTAGTTGTTCGGCACGAGGATTGTAACCTATTACATGTTGGTTTAAAGTTGACATTATCCAGTCTCTCCACAAAGTATTACATAGTAAGTGCTACTATTATTGTTAAAAACGCCATAAACAAATGTGTAAATTGTTTCAAGTTTCGTGCACAAAGAGCACAGAAATTAATGGCTTCCTTACCTCAAGATAGGGTTGTACAAGATAGAATTTTTAACAAAGTAGGTATAGACTGTAATCTTAAAAGGATATGTCTGCCTTTTTGTGTGTTTTATCACAAAATATATTCATTTGGAGCTAGTGTCGGGTATGACAACAGAATGCTTCCTTGCAGCCTTTAAAAGGTTTTGTTTGCGAAGAGGCCTTCCTCATACTGTACACTGCGATAATGCTGTTACCTTCAAGGGAGCCAAAAACCAATTAAAACAATTGTATGACTTACGTAAATCTCAGATTCACCAGATGGCTGTTACAGTTATTGTAAAGCACACTATGTACAGTTCAAATTTATTCCTAGCTTTAGCCTAACCTGGGGAGGGCTCTGGCAGGCTAGTGTAAAATCAGCAAAATTTCATTTTAAAAGAATAATTGAATACTTAAATTTAACATATGAACAATTTAATACAGTTATTATTCAGATAGAAGAGATTTTAAATTCAAAACCCATCACACCTTTTACTAGTGATGTCACAGATTTTACATTTTTAACTCCTGCTCATTTTTTAATTAATCGGGCAATTACCGCTATTCCTGAACCTGAATAAAAATATAAATTATTTAAACTTTTGGCAAAAATGTACAAGAATCAGGCAAGATTTTTGGCGAGCTTGGCATAAGGCTTATTTGTCACAATTACTTAGCCGCCCTAAGTGGCATAATATTAGAAACAATATTCAAAATGGATCTTTAGTATTATTAATTGTAGATAATATCTCTCCTCTCTCCTTTGCAATGGCCTGTTAGTAGAGTTGTTAATATATTTAAAGGAAGTGATGGTCTTGTTAGGTCAGTACAGATAAAAATAAAAACAGGATATTTGCAAACTAGAGCCATTAATAAACTTGCTGTGCTACCTATATACGATAACTAATGTCCCGTTGTTATGGTCTGAATTTAGAATAAAATTCTTATTTACATTATTTCTTAAATACATTCATTAATTTGAGAATAATTAAACAAATTCTAAATTGTTATTTTAATAAATCCCATTGGATAATAAAAATAACATTGCACATTCATTTCCTGTAGGTAATTATAGTTCGTCTTAACTTTTTTTTCTTAATATGCATTCTTTTATTGACTGTTGTGGACTATTTAATATTTTGGGACACTCTGTATAGTTAATAAATCTAAAAATGCTTCGGTGATCGGTAAAACTCGTATCCCTTCTACACGGCTGGTATTAATCTCCGACTCGCCGAAATTACTTCGCTACAAGAACGGTTTTGCTTTTAACAACATGTATAATTATTTATTAAAGCGACAATAAGGAAGGAGAATGTAGGAAATTTGGACGTACTTCGTTTGTTTCTCCATTGTGCTCGAGAAATACATGTTTACCAACTGGAATAATTTGAGGCCTAGATTTTAATAGTTTTTATTAACGGACTTTTGGATATTTCGAATTTTAAAAACTTTTGATATGGTTTGTATCATTGGTTTTGAAGCCATCTTTTCTTTGGAAACGACGAGAGGAAGGTGTGTATTGTATGGTTTGAGGAACGAAAAGGGTTCGGTGCTTTGTGCGAGTTATTTCCTTGGTTTCATTCTCATTTACCCTAATTGGGGGATAGAATTTGCACAAATTGTTTGGAAATCCGACTATTTTGAGGAAGCAATTCGTTTGGAAGTCGATTTTCCACCGTTAAGGGATACTATTTTGCCCTGTAAACACGATTCACTAAGATCGGATCAACTTCTTTCAACCCCTGCAAGAATTCGCCATTTTGTAAGCCTATTGGTGGAGGCTTTTGATTGATTAATTCCACGTGGCTGGATATTGGAATTTTGAGAACCCTCATTGATAAATTGAGGTGAGTTATTTTTAGTTTTCACAGATTATAACATTGTAGATGGTGAGATTGATTATTTTCTCTCCTTGTAGTAGGGTTTTTATTTTTGGTTTCCTACTTCTACGTTATATATTCCCACCTATTTTGGGATTTATTTTGGAGTCGCTTGATTATCGAGATTGGATTTTGTACTCGATTTCACACCTGGTTCGACCTGTTATATACTAGCAAAAATTATTCCCGGCCGAGACGATCCCTGAAGATTTACCAAATATATACTCCCGATTGTGACCTTGTGGACGTTTGGTTGGAACCCAAAACGTGCCATCCAGCTAAGTATAACAGAAGAATTTCGTTTTGCTGAATCACCTCTCAATAAAGACTTATATTATCGTTTTATGATTCTCATTATCACTCGTGTTTATTAAGTGATTTTATATTAGTTATATCTACTAATATTAATTTATATATTAGTACAATTCAACATTTGCGGCTTGATTTGGGCTGGAACCCCACATCAAAGCATTGCTAAGTGTGGTATTTACAATGTTTCAGATAATTATTCGGCTTGTGATACTTATAGATACAGGGTACATACATGTAAAGCTCGTATGATCATAACACGCTATATATATATATATATATATATATATATATATATATATATCGGTTTTAAAACGTCTTTCGACGTTGTTCGATGTCTAACTTCCATCTCTTCCTATCGTCCCATTGGCCCTCTCTCAGGTCTCGTGAGCTCATCGCCTTCGCTATTCCTTCTTTCCATGTTTTCCTAGGTCTTCCGCGTTTTCGACGATTAGGCGGCATCCAGTTCCTTACTTTCTTTGGAAGTCTTTTCTCTTCCATCCTCTGAACATTCCCGTACCACACTAATTGTTTTCTCTCGATGTCCGTTATTAAGGAGCCTTCTATCCCCATTTGGAGACGTACGTCCTCATTTCGTATTCTTTGTCTTCTGCTGATTCCTAACGATCTTCTGAATACATCCATTTCTACAGCTTCTAATCGTCTTTTGTTGTTTTCTGTTATTCGCCACGTTTCTGACCCATATAATAGGCTGCTCTTTATGAGGGTTTCGTAGATATTATATTTTCTATGTTTTCCGATTTCCTTACTCCAAAATATCCCATTCAAACACCCAATTATCCGTCTAGCTTGTGTGATACGTTTATTTATTTCTTTGTCGTCCTTCCCTGTTATGTCGAAAGTTACACCTAAATATGTATATTCATCGCAAGCCTCAATTTCCTCCTTTTCCAGTTCTATGTTCATCTTCTCTTGTGCTATAGGTAAATATTTAGTTTTTTGGGTATTAAGTTGCAAACCCCATTTTTCGTATTCTTCCTGCAGTTTACGTGTCATATATTCTAAATCATCTTTGTCATTTGCTAAAGACTTGATCATCCGCAAACTGTGAGGTATATAGACAGACACCGCCAAGGTCAATACCCATTCCCTTACACTTTCTCTTCCACAGGTTTAGTGCTCGGGCTACGTAGATTTTAAATAGTGTGGGTGAGACACAGCACCCCTGGCGTAGTCCTTTATTTACTATAAATTCTGGTGACAATTTATTGCCTACTTTTACTTGTGATATCGTTTGGTCGTAGAGATTTTTCAAGGCTTTTATTAGGGTATGACTAATATTAGTTTCTTGTAGGACTTTCCATAACTTATTTACAGGAACCGTATCAAATGCTTTTTGGAGGTCAACAAACATGAGATGTACATCCTGATTGGTACCCATTTTTTTTCTATCATCTGTTTTAAGCAAAAAACGTTGTCTGTGCAGGTTCTTCCAGCTCTAAAACCCGATTGCTCCTCTTCTTCTTGTTCCCTGTATTCAGATTCTATTAAATCTCGAAGGATTCTTCCATATAAGCGGCTCATGGTACTAGTAACAGATATACCCCTATAGTTTGCACAGTCAAGTTTGTTTCCCTTCTTATGAATAGACGAAATGTAGGCGATTTTCCATTCTTTTGGTATAGGAGCGCCATTTAAAAATTGATTCATGCACCATGTTATTGCTTCAAAAAGTTTATTCGTTCCGTTCTTAAGTAACTCGGCCGGAATGTCTCCTGGTCCTGATGCTCTATTGTTTTTCAAGTGTTTTATAGCTTCCTTCACTTTATCATTATCGATTTTAATCATTTCGCCTTCAATAACAACGTCCGTCGGTGTGGTTATCATATATTCGTCTCTATTTTCTGTCAAGAGCGTCTCGTAATGTTGTTTCCATTTGTTGATAGAGATTAATTGTAAATTTGTGTCTTTCTTTTCTGTTGTTTTCACTCTGTTTATAAACTTCCATGTTTCTGTACATTTTTTGCCTCCTAAATAGGTATTTATTTCTTGGCATTTTTGGTCCCACATGTCCCTTTTTGATTGATTTACTGTTCTTCTCGTCGTTCTCTTCAGTTCTAGGTATTTATCTCGGTCATCTGGTTGTTTGGTACTTAACCATTTCCCGTAAGCTTCCTTCTTTTGTTTTGCAAGTGTTTCTATCTCTTCATTTATCCACAATTTACTACTACTAGTTTTATATCTTTCTCCTAGGGATTCCTCTGCTGCTTCATGCATACTGGCAATTATATTATCATAAACAATTTCTACAGTTTGGTCAGCTGCTAAACTCAATAGTCTGCTATCTAGTCTGCGTTGGTACAGCATTTTAGTACTTTCA
Source organism: Galeruca laticollis (assembly GCA_963921935.1). Taxonomy (NCBI): domain Eukaryota; kingdom Metazoa; phylum Arthropoda; class Insecta; order Coleoptera; family Chrysomelidae; genus Galeruca; species Galeruca laticollis. The sequence goes on from OY998181.1 coordinate 56,732,689, forward strand.
TTTATTAGGCTGTCTAAGTTGTAGTGTTTGGGTGTTATTTTTATTATGTCCTCTGTTTGTCTGATATCTGACTTATTTTCTTTTGTGTTTACTTGTAACAGGAGCTTCGTATTGCTGATTTGCTTATTCGCAATAAACGATTGGCCTGTACTAGTTGGACTATTTATTTATTTACTTATCCGTTAGTTTTGTACATATATTTTTCCGCGTTTTGGCTACTTCTATAACGTTTTTTTTCGATCGCCTTCAGCGTTACAGTTTCTAAAATTCGGTGGCGCCTATTCACGGATTTGACTTAAATATATGACCAAGGAAACAATAATACAGAGAACCCCATATTATTCCCTGAGGTATAGTTCTTAATTATTTTTCTCCAGACATAGTTTAATCACTGTAATTCTTTTATGTAGCACGGGTAATCATCGGCGGTAACGCCTTATATAAGCAGCGATTATTTATTTATTTTTGTACTCCAGTATTACCCAAAAGAATCTAGTTTGATATTTTTTTGGGACTATGAATAACGAGTAGACCTACGATATTATTCGGATAGTTTTTTTTGTAAACTGTGAAAATTATATTTAAGTAATAACTTGTTGTAGTCTTTGATAATTTTGTCACCTTATATTTTCTCTCAAGAACACTAGTAAAAATCGACTTTTTGGGTAAAGGTTAATTACATAATGGTTAATATATCCACTGGTAACCTTAGCTAACCTTAATAATTCTTTAGTTAAGATTAGGGCAACCCTAATGACAGCTTAAGACTATAATAACGTATAGAAGTAAGGTTATTTAGTAGTCATTTACTAGTTATGCTAGGTTTAGCCAAACCAACTTTATATTAGCATAAGTAAATGTTAGCCGTATAGAGGTTTAATTAAATAATTAAAGTTTTATTTCTATATTTTCCTGGGGGGAAATTTTATGTTTAAAAAATTATAATAATGTCAAGCAATATTAGCTGTCAAGAAAAACGTCAAATAACTTCTCTCTCAATCATTGTAAATTGTGCAAGCAATAAACATTTCTCAATTGGAATTAATAATTTTTTTATGTTCTTTACAAGAACTATAGTTAAAATATCTTCACAATATTGAATATCAACGTAACCTCATTGTTTCATATTTCCCCAATCTCCATGTTATTTTGGGTGATTTATTATTTTTTCATTTCTTTAGAGTCCTTTTTATGTCTTCTGTGATTTCAGCTTCATTTCTCATGGTCTTAATATTATTATTTTTATACTCGAGACGGCATTCTGTACAGGGTTTTTCATTATATATGGACCCTTCTAAATCTCACTTATTATTTGATGCAGATAACAATGTTTCAAATAAGAGTTAAAGGGTTATTAATGTAGTTTTTAAAACTCAACAAAAATATTATACAGTATGTCCCAGAAAAGAGGGTCAGAGCCAAAGTGTTCTTTCTTGAATGGGACACCCTATATATTTTTATATTTTTAAACTGTTCACTTCAATCCGAATTCAGCAATATATAATTGTTATAGTCTAACCTTAACAGTTCAGAAAATATATTCATTTAATAATCGTTTTCTGTGGGATGAAAACCAACTATAAACAACGGGCAATTAAAGCAGTGTCATATTTGACAAGTAGTTATTTACACCATTATAAAACATTGTATTTGATAGTTTGGAAAATGCGGTATACAGATGATGAAAAGATAGGAATATTTTCTCTATTTGTAAAAAATAATAATAACAAATTAGATGCAAGGAGAGAATTTATGGAATTATATCCAAATCGGCATGCGCCTAGCAAAAATACGTTCTACAGAATATACCAGCATGTAATGACAACTAAGAACTTTTCTAGGAAACAACGAACGTGTGTAATTAATGAGGAGGATGATTTAGATACACTTCTGCATTTTGAAGGTAAAAAAAAATATATTTCTTTGGATTTTATGGTAGTTGAATAAGAAGGAATAATTTTTGCGCTACTACTTTTTTGCAGAAAACTCTGAAGACTCGTTAGTAACCAGCTCCAATATATTACAAAAACATCTTATGAAAATTTTTAGGACTCTGAAAAGACACAATTATAAACCATATAAGATACTTCCCGTGCAGGCTCTTACTGAATTGCACAAACGGAAACGGTTAATATTTTTTTAGGAAATGCTTCGTCGATTGAATGAAACTCCAGATATCCTTCAGAAAATCTGTTGGACAGATGAATCCAGTTTTTCTACAGCTGGTGTGTTTAATAGAAAAAATAGACGTTCGTGGGAAAATAAAAATCATAGACAGCGGAAAGTGCAACAAATAAAGAAATCTGGACGGAAATCAATTAAAGTGTGGTGTGGAATATTCCAGAATAAAGTGGTTGGGCCAATATTTTTCAATTATAAGTTAACAGGAAGAACTTACCTAAACTGCATAATACCCAAAATAAGTGAAATACTAGAAAATAAATTTACAGCTGACCAATTAAATACTATGATCTGGCACCAAGATGGGGTATCACCCCATAATGTATTAGAGGTGAGAGAACATCTCAACAATCAGTTTCCAGAGTGGATCGGAAATAATGGGACAATTCTATGGCCTCCTAATAGCCCCGACCTAACTCCCTTAGATTCTTTTTTGTGGGGGATGCTGAAAGATATAGTTAACTTTGGCGAAAATAACAATCTTGAGATAATCCAGGAAAAGATTCAAGGCGAAATTAATAACTTAAATAATCATGCTGATATTGTTTCTAAATGCTTAGAGAATTTACGCCGAAGATACCAACTATGCATTGGCAATATGGGGGGTCATTTTGAACAATATTTATAGTTTCATTTGGGCTTACTTAGTTTGAGATTACTTTATTTTGTAAATAAATTTAGTGAATTCCAATCGATAGATTACTACATCTTACTGTGTCGGAAATATTTTCTAAACTGTTAAGGTTAAACTATAACAATTATATATTGTTGAATTCGGATTGAAGTGAACATTTTGAAAATATAAGAATAAATAGGGTGTCCCATTTAAGAAAGAACACTTTGGCTCTGACCCTATTTTTTGGGACACTCTGTATAATATTTTTGTTGGATTTTAAAAACTACTTTAATAACCATTCATCTCTTATTTGAGACATTTTTAATTGTAACAAATAATAAGTGAGATATGGAAGGGTCCATATATAATGAAAAACCCTGTACAGTAGTAGTTTCCAAGATTGTGCAGACATACTTAAATGATATTCAATACATATACACACTTTCATACAAATACAACAAGCTGCAAACACTTAGGTAGGCTCCTAGACATGAGATACACGTGGACTTAAACATAAAACCTACTGGGTATTTGGTAGAAAATACCAATCAATACTTGCAATTTGAATTATTAGCTATTTGTTGTTAACATAATTTCTACATTAACTCGCAACCTTTGGCTCTAAATGGTTTCCGTCTGGTCATTCAAACACATGGCGCTATAGACAACACCACTCAGCACAATGTGACTGAAAATGAAATGATACATCAAGTTTCACTTGAAGAACACATTCGCTAACGTTTAACAGTATATGTATCATAAAACTTCATAACTACCATTTACATTTTTATACACTTTTCTTATTACTAGATAGTAGTCTATTTATTCATAACTTTCGACTCTTTTACTCAATTATCTTCACCCTATAAGTGGCTATTAACATAACATCTTTTTTCAGTTGTAATGAAGGATAGATTTACAGCATAATAATATTTACATTACGCAAATTAATGAATATTCATTGTATGTTTTCAATGCATTTTCTTATTACAATGTTAATTCAAATGGATTTATTTGTAGAACGAGTTAGGTGGCTACATGAAGTTGTTTAATGAAAACGAGTAACGGCATTTACGTACGGTTCTTTCAGAACGTAAGTTTTCGAAACTTCCATCACAATCTCGGATGATTTGTGAATCTAATTTTATCACCGTATATAATAATAATAACAAAAAAAATAGTAACACTGAGAATGGAACTTTCACGATTCAAAGAATGTCTGTATAAAAGAACTCGGAAGCAAAATGAACAAAAACTGCGAATATTCTCAAAATACAGCATCAAAAGCGATAAGGACTACACTAAAACTAATGAAAAATTAAAGCAACAAATCTCGCCTAAAGGATGTAGAATCAAGAAATACACTGAAAGAAGCCTAAAATACCGACAGAATAAACTTTACACGGAAGACACAAGTAAATTCTACAACAAGAAGAAAGAAATGAGAAAGGTTCTGGGAATAAATCTGAGAAAAGGACACAAAACACGAGTCAAGAGCAATATGGATCTAGCAAGAATACGAGAAAACAGTCCAAATAAAAAGATAGGAATGGCAGGATATACCACAAGTAGTCGCGTCAACAATAACCCAGACAGCTAACTGGAAAGTCCCAGACGCAGTTACAAACTTTTGGATACAAAAACTAGACGCAGCACATGAACTAATGCGTATAACGATCTCATCTCTGAGAAACAAAAACAACCACTTTGGTTAGAAAAAGAAGAAACTTACCTCATTCCCAAAAACGACAGAATAGATCAAACCAACAGTTCCAGACCTTCAACCTGCCTAAACAATATGTACAAAGATAATTGCAGAAAGACTGCACACGCATCTAAACAACAGCCTATTTCTCAACGAACAGAAAGGATACGTCAAAAACACCTTCTCATAGCTGCCTTACAGAAACGCTCAATATCTACAGTGCCTTAGCAACACTCCTTTCATTCATAAGCAAAACCAAGACAACTTGGAATACTTACCTTAATCTCTCAACTGGAACACATGGCGCTGAATTGATGACAATAAAGGATACCGAAATCAAGAACGGAATATATCAAGGCGACTCGCTTTCTCCCCTGCTCTTTTGCATGGTCCTATCCCCACTAACATCCGTCTTAGAGAAGTCACAAACATGATACCGCTGCAAAAACGAAAAAGAAAAGATAAACCCCCACCTACACATTCACGACCTGAAGCTGATCACAAGAAATGACGAAGAAGTCAAAGTACAACTCTAACTAGTAAAAACCTTCAGCGACGATATAAACATGGAATTGGTCCAAAGCTAAATTTATCAACAGACGATTTTTAAAAAGCGAAAGCATTGAACCCTGTGAAAAAACGGCAGAACAGAATGATGTATACAAATATCTCGTTGTAAACGAGCACAATGGTGAACAATACAAGAATATTAAAAACAGAGTGCCAAAAACAAGACATCTGCCATCCCATATCTGGCAGTACCCGTTATTCAGTACAGCTTTGGTATAATCAAGTGGACCCAAGCGGAAATGAGAAAAATGGACCAGTAAACGAGAAAACTGATGAGCATATACGGAGCCCTCCATCCAAGAGCCGATGTAGACATGCGATACACCCGAGAAGATAAGGAGGAATGCAAACATTGGCTGGAAAAGCAACATGCTCATAAGTGAAGCTCTGGCATGGTTTGCACTCGGTGATACTAATCAAACGTAACTTTGCGCACAGGCTAAGTGAAGCTCTGAAATAATAATAAAAATATTAAGATAATCTTAACCAAAATATGTACCAATTAAAATAATGATACAGCAAATGGCTGTCTTCAATTGCTAAAGCGATGTTAAAAATTTATTAACCAAAACGGATGAGAAATAGGTTGAAAAAAAATTGTGTATTTCTTGCTTTGAAGTGGTGGTAATTTTTCTTGGATATACAAAAATGTCGATAAATCCATTCTCACATAATTACAAAATCTATCAGGATTTTTTTTGTTCTTTAAACATAGTGTAATAGGCTCCACAGCATATTCTCCTTTCAGTAATTCGATACACTGCATGCTACCTTTTTAAAGAAATCAAAATTCGTATTCTGTTAAAAACTTTACTATATGGTCCACTGGATCTACACCGCAGTCATTAGATCTGTGCTAGCATACGGAGCCTTTGCCTGAACACAAAAAGTACTGCAGACGATGGTGACAAATAAAGTAAACCATATACAACGGATGGATTGCATTAACATAAAAGGAGCAACACCAACCGTTGCTATCGAGGTGATTATTTGCATTACCCTTGTTGATATTTACATCAAAGAGGTTGCGATATTGTTAATATTACCACTTCGCACGGTTGGTATAAATCCCGATATAGGAATGGGGTACCTGAGGCAACACCTGTGGCGGGAAGCGCTTAATGCGCTACCCATTCTGCAAGCAAACTACGACTCAATTGAAACCACATTTGTTTTTGTAAAACCCTACAAAATAAAAATAAAACAAAATACGAAGCAAAATGTGACATATGCAAATCACATATACACATACGGCTCCAAAACAAAAGAAGGCTCAGGATGCGGAGTGTATTCCATGACCCTAAGCCTGTCAACAAAGTGGGCTAGAGGGATTTCTTTCATTAACATAACAGGAGCCATAAGAAAATCACCAACCGTTTCTAAGGAGGTGATTATTGGCATTACCGTTGTTGATATTTACATCAAAGAGTTTGCGATATTGTCAATGTTACGACTTCGCACGGTTGTTATAAATCCCGATGTGGGAATGGGGCAACTGAGGCAACGCCTGGGGGGTGAATAGCTTGATGCGCTACTATTGATGCAAGCAAACAAAGGCTCAATTGAACCCACATTTGTTTTCGGAAACCTCTACAAAATAGAAATTAAACAAAATACGGAGCAAAATGTGGCAGACGCAATTCGCATATACACAGACGGTTCCAAAACGAAAGAAGGCTCAGGATGCGGAGTGACGCTGACCCTGAGGACAAAGTGGGCTATATGAAAAAATGTCAGCGACGTTCAAACAGAACTGACTGGCATATCAATGGCTGCTATAGAACTAACCAGGAAAGACATCTTTAGCAAAACCATATTAATGCACTAACAGCAGACCACGCGTCACATTAAGGCTAGCAATGGAGTGCCATCAATCATTAAACTACGCTTCGGATAAAAATAACATCTTAAGGTGGTTCAAAGGGCATAATGAAAGCAAAGGCAACCGCATCGGGGACTGCCTGGCTAGAAGCACAGCCGGCCTAAGAATATTATGATCCGGTGACTCTTCCGGCCTGTCGGCCAGGACAGAAATCGCGGAGATAGCCAAACGACACTCCCATAGTCAATTGGTGAAACGATTGGAAGAAATGTAAGGATGCATACTTGCCAAGGAACTCCTTGGGAACCTTGACGAGTCAACGCCAAAGAAGTACTTGGCCATGTCCAGATTGAACCTACGATTGTTTGTGGGATTCCTGACTGGTCGCAGCCAACTAAGGAAATTCCTCCATACTATGAGGCTAATAGACACACCAACATGCAGAAAGTCTGAACGAGAAATCCAAACTGTGGAATACGTCATATTTGAATGTCCGGAGATATTGTCTATAAGAGAGCACGCGTTCGGCGAGTCTTGGCCTACACCTGCCCACATAAGGGAGATGACCACAAGCGACTTGTCCACCTTTCTAGAATTGGCAGGATGGACGATGAGCTAAATGTGGGCAATGAGCTAAATGAGACAACTCCTGGGAGGATCCACAATGGGCCAGCTGTAGCCTAAGTACTGTGGGACTAACTTACCCTCCTAACTCTACAGATACAGATACTAGGTATGCTAGTCAATGTAATGTCACTGTAATTTGCGCAATTTCGTGAGTCCCCCTTCTTGTAAATTGGCATAATTATGTCAGTCCTCCATTTCTTGGGTATTTGTTTTTGATTTAATATATCATTTAATTTTCCGAGGAATTATTTTTTCACATTTTCTCCCAAGATTATCGTTGCAGATGTGATACCACCTTGTCCTGAAGTTTCTTCTATTTTCAATTTCTGTATGGCTTGTGAAATTTCCTCTGAAGTAATTGTTTGTACCTCATTTTCATATTCATTACTTTCTTGGGAAGATACTTTTTCTTCTTGGTTTGTCTCAGTTAGTCAAAGTATTTCTTCCAGCTGTTTATTATTTCTTTTTCCGTAGTCAGGTGGTCAGGTCTTCATCTAGTAGATTTTTCAGTCTAGTCGTTTTTTTGTCCTAGTTGTTTTAGTGTACCACAAAATAGTTTCTTGTTTGTACAGCTTCTATAAATTAATTTCTTGTTGTATAATAACTATTGGTTTTAAATAAAGTTTAAAGATATAATTCTAGATCTTTTTGTTTATAAATAACTCAGTAACCAAGAACAGGACACAAAATTATTACATTTTAAGTTGTTATTCCCAATTTATATTCAGTCTTGCAAATTTGTTGATTTTCCAACACATGAATATTAGAAAAAATCCGCCTGTTATCAATTGTCAATGAGAAAATAGTTTAAACAAAACTTTTTCATAAGTACATAATTTTTACATTTATATTTCCCTGTAACTTTGTAGCATATGCATCGTCAGCGTCGAGTCTTTTAATTTCGTTTCAGTTAGAAATTTACTGGAAGAGATTATTGTCTAGTTTTTATACTTTTTATCTCATTTTCATCCTATTTATTCGTTGTCTGCTATTTACTTTTGTATCATTTAAAAGTTGCAGGGCACGGCAATATTTTTCGGTCTTTGCAATTCACGCCGGTCTACTACTTAAAATTAATACAAGAACCTTTTTAAAAAGCAAATTCCAGCGACCTTTTAAGTTTTAGATCTCACTTTTGTTTACTTTTTCGCTGTACCTACATGAAAATTTGCATAGTGAAGCTGAGTCAATGAACTTTGACGACAAGGCGGTTGGTGTTTTAGATTAAAGACGACACTTTTTTTCCTGAACTGGAACTTTAGAGGTCGACTTTCAAACGTTACGAAGTATATACATATATTTCATTATTTATTGAAAAAAACGAGGTAGAAATGCATTCAGATGAGAGTAATATACGTTTTATTTCCCATCTTTGGACTATTTTAAATCTTAAAATTCGTAAGTACTACAAAGGTATTTAACAATGATACTATTCATATTTTTTTTTGTAATTAGTGGGTACCATTAAATATCATGGGACAAGCCTCTACCATTTAGATATGATAAAAATTATCAGGACATGAATAACTTAACTCTTTCCTAACAATCAATGGAATTTACGTTTCAAATTCTGAGTAAACTGACGTTTAAGCACAGTCGGCGCAATCCAAATATGAATGGTGTAGCTTAGAGAAGCTCAAGACAGTGAAATTTGCATATGAATTTTTTAACTCTCTAGAAAGAATTTTCAAAGAAGCCGTGTTAATCTTCCAGCTGGAGGCTACGGGTTTATCGACTAAGAAATTAAAATTTTGCTTTGCAAATTGTCATGGGAAAGGTTAATGAATTCTGTTATTTTAATTCAAATTTCTTCATATTTCTATTGTCAGTTTTTTTGTATACATATGTAAGTTTAGCCACTGTAATTTTAGTGTGAATTCATGTTTTCTGTGATTATTGACAAATATGGAATCGGTAACACATTTACATTAAAGTATGTTGTCAATATTTAATGAATATAGATAATAAGAACGTTTTTCACTGAATGAACTATGGCGCGTGCCAACTAGATTTTAGGCGAAAACCGGCAGTAGCTATTGAGCGGTGGACAGTACATGTTCTCGATCGTTGTAGAAATTATTGTTACCTTAAAATTAAATGTGTAACTCCAGACTTTAGAATTCACATGGTGGTCCTATTTTCACCCTCAATCGGTACCGACATTGAAGCAAATATAAAGAAAGATAGAAAAAAAATACTACAGTCCATTTGCTTTCCGCTCATACAACTTGGTCATTCGAGCACGGATTTTTCAGGATATTTTCAGCCCTTAAAATCCCATAATTCATGATTTAATTATGGGATTTTAAGGGCTGAAAATATCCTGAAAAATCCCTTTTGTGGCAGACATTTTTATTTTTATTTTTTTTTTATTTCGACAGAAAGTCGCATCAACCGTGGTAGGTTATTAGCGACGGTACAATAGATAATAACATAATTACACTGAATTATACACATTAATTAATTTTAAAAATATTATTAGTCTATCACAATTATTATCCTGAAATAAGGCTTGAAATGTGTTGGGTAGTTTACAAATGTTTCTTTGATTGTAGTATTTAGGACATTCTGTGAGGATATGTTTCACTGTTACATCTACATTACACAGTTCACATACTGGATGTTCTTCACGTTTTATTAGGTAAGTGTGAGTTAGTCTAGTATGCCCCAACCGTAGACGTGAAATAATCACTTGGTGTTGTCTGTTGTTAGAAAATGGAAACCACTTTTTATATAGAGGTTTAATTTCACGAAGTTTTGAGTCACTTTCAGTCCACTGAGATTGCCACAAAGCGATCACTTTCCTATTTAATACGCACTTTAGATCCGAACTAACCACCTTTGAAATCGATACCGCACTTTCATCTGTGATGGAATTACGAGCACATCTGTCCGCTTCTTCATTTCCACTAATACCAATATGGGATGGGATCCATATAAAGATGATATCATTGTTTCGTTCTCTGGCAACGTAGAGTTCTTTCTTAATGAGATGAACCAAAGGATGTTTAGAATAAATCGTTTGTATCGAGTGTAAGGAAGTAAGGGAGTCTGTAAGGACAAGGAAAGAGTTGTGGTGGCTGCTTTCGTTGATATGTGTTAAAGCTTGATATATAGCGAATAGTTCTGCCGAGAGGATATTTGTGTAGGATGGAAGTTTATATAGAAGTTTCTGCGAGTCAGGTACTACAGCTGCTCCTACGCCTATGGTCGATTTCGAGGCATCTGTATATATCTTTTGGTAATTTGGATACTTTCCCAAAGTGTCGAACAGTTTGGCTTTTATAACAGTTGGGTTAGTATTTTGTTTATCATATTTAGTTAAGCTTTTGTCGCAATTTGGTATCTTTACCATCCAGGGTTCTATGTTATAATAAGTGGCAATTGGGTAAACTTTTGGCAGACAAAAGTCAATTTCTTGAAAGTATGTTCTAATTCTCTCGTAAAACGGTTTTGGTGTCCTCGATTTCCCAGTAAAAAATCCTTCCAATTTATTTGAGTGTGTGTACTGATAAATTGGATTTGACATATTGGCAAGAATAGTAACTGCATAATTGCTGCTAAGAGATTTTCGCCTTAGGCTTAAGGCTGGTTCTCCTAATTCCCACTGTAGACTTTTTACCGCTGTAGTTCTAAAAGCTCCAAGTATAATCCGGAAAGCGGAATTTTGGATTACTTCGAGTTGGTCGGTGTCAGTTTTGTTTGCTGTATCATATGCTATAGAGCCATAGTCCAATACTGATCTGATGAGAGATTTATACAGTAACAATAAAGTTGGTCCATCAGCACCCCATTTCTGGTTAGCTACCACTTTTAGAATGTTTAATCTCTTTTGGCATTCTAAGGCTAGATTGTTGATGTGTATTTTCCAATTTAATTTGCTGTCTAAGTGCATACCTAAAAATTTTACAGAAGGTAGGATCTTTAGATTTTCGCCATGTAGTATCAAATTAGGTTGAAATAGTTCATTTTTTTTGCTAAATAACATGCAGTGAGTATTGGATGTTGAAAAACGAACTCCTGTTTGCGAACACCAAATTTCCAGGTTTGTAAGAAAATCTTGGAGAAAATTATTCATTGTGGTCATATTTGTACCTTTTAAGAAAACAACTAGATCGTCAGCGTATATTCTTGCTCTAAGGGGTGCTTTTATATTCTCCAAGATGCTATTCAAGGCTACAATAAATAATGTTGGGCTTATTACGGAGCCTTGCGGCGTCCCATTCTCTTGTAATTTATTTTTAGATATCTGTGTATTTGCTCTGACAACAAAAGTTCTTTTTTGGAGGAAGTTTTCGATAAAAACTAAGCAGTGGCCTTGTATGTTCCATTCACTCAACGTTCTCAATATATGATATCGCCACACCGTGTCGAATGCCCGGTTAATATCGAAAAATATGGCCATGCACGTCTGGTTCAATGCGAAACCCTCATGAATAAAGCTTTCTAATTCAACAATGTTATCTAAAGTTGATCTATGTTTTCTGAAGCCACTTTGTTCCGGGATCAGAAGGTTTCTGCTTTCAAGTGTCCATAAAAGTCGTTTGTTAATTATTTTCTCGAGTAGCTTGCACATTGAACAAGTTAGTGAGATAGGTCTATAAGATGCAGCGATTGTTTTAGGTTTTCTAGGCTTTAGTATTGGTATGACAATAGCTTCACCCCATTTTTCTGGAAAGAGGTGTTTAGTCCAGATTTTATTGTATAGGTGTAACAAGTAATCTTTGGAATTTTGAGGTAAGTGCTTCAAGAATACTACAGGAATGTCATCTGGTCCTCCGCATGTATCTTTTAAGTCTTCTAGTGCTTCATTTAATTCATTTTCAGTTATATTATGATTTAATGGATCGAGTATGTTAAAAATTTCAATATCATTTGCTTCCTGTGAGACTTTTTTGGTAATAAAGGCGTTATCATAATTATTGTTGTTGGAGTGACTAGCATATGTATCAGAGAGTATATCTGCAATATGTTTGTCGTCTGTAACCGTTATTCCATTGAGATCAAGAGATGTTATTTTTTGAATGGAGCTTTTACCAGAAATCTTCTTGACTTTTTTCCATACATCTGATATTGGAGTGGATCTATTAATTGAAGATACAAATTGTCTCCATGATTCCTTTTTTGCAGTTTTTATTATGTGTCTAGAAATTGCTCTTAGTCGTTTGAATTCAACGAGGTTTTCTGTGGTTTTGTGTCTTTTGTAAACGTTGAAAGCATGCTTACTAGTTTTTATGGCGTCTTCGCATGTTTTACTCCACCATGGAACTGGAATTCTACCTGTAACAAGCTTTGTTCTACCAATACTAGATTCTGCGGCAGATATGATAATATTTTCATGATTTCTTAAATCCTTATCAATATTCTCGGTCGTAGTAAGGTTTTCTATTTTCTTTTGAATATTTTCAGAAAAGGCATCCCAGTTTGCATTCTTTAATCTCCAAATGTAAGATGGTGAAGTAGTTTTAGTTTCGAAATTGGTATTTCGTATAATAATCGGGTGATGATCACTATCATATAAGTAAGGATCTACTTCCCAAGATACCGATAACGAGACCGTAGGATCACAAAAGGATAGATCTATTGCGGATGATTCTCCTGTTGCAGAATTGAAGCGAGTTTTAGTACCATCATTTAATATATTAAAATAAAAATGGTCAATAACATTCGCAATTGTTCGACCTCGATTATCATTAGAATCGGAGCCCCAAAATATATGGTGACCGTTAAAATCACCTAAAATTAATCTTGGTGTTGGTATTTGATTAATAACATCGCAAATATCTTGCATGTCCAATGGGCCTGCCGGTAGGTACATATTGCATATGTGTATTGGGTGCGAGCTCCTAATTTTTGCGGCAACGACTTCCAGGTTGGAATTAATCGGAATAATTTCTGCTTCTAATGTGTTCGATACATAAATCGCAACTCCGCCACTGGCATGTTGACGATTTGTTCTGTTCCTAAAGAAGCACTGATAACTTTTTAGTGAATGATAATGATCTAGTTTAAAATGTGTCTCTTGAAGGCATAAAATGTCAGGAAGGTGTTCTGATAAGATTTTTTGTAGCATAGGTAGACGCTCGTAGTATCCATTCAGGTTCCACTGAATTATTGATTTAAATAGCATTGGATTGAAAAAAAATAATAATAAATAAATGATAGTGGAGTTCTATTCATGAGAGGACGAGTCACTTTCTGTAGCCATCGATTCATAATTGATTTCGTCTCCTAGGTGTCTGTATATTTTTTGTTGAAGTTTTGTGATACGGCTTTTAATTCGTCTTTCTGTAAGAAGAGGGTAAATTTTATTTAACATGATCACTAGAGATCCATAGTCAGTTGTGTAGTCCTTAACTACTTCCAGGGCATTATGAGAGCCAAGAGTATTTTCAAATAGGTCTACAAGTTGGTCGTAGTTTAATGGCAGTCCTTCAGAATTGTTTGTTATAAATGCTTTGGCTGGTTGAAGTAAAATTTTTACAGGAATTGCTGGTACCACTGCTGAGGTTGTCTTAACTTTTTTTATTGTTTTTTTAAGATGATTAGGTTTTTGGAAAATTGATTCTGAGCTTGTTTCTTCTATAGTGGGGCTCTCAGATGCGGGTCTTTTTGGAGTATTGGTTGCTGATGGAATTGGTGTGTTGGGATTGTTGATCGCTCCAATGGTGGAGGGTTTTATTATATCGATAATAGGAGAAGGTGTGCAGTTTGTGGCGTTATTGGTTGATAATGTAGTAGGTGCAGGAGTTGTGTCAGTCTGTTGTTGAGTTAAATTAGCTGAGATAGAAACTGAGCACTGTGCTGCAAGATGTCCTGTCTGGCGACATTTGAAACAAGTCATTCCGTCTTGTGCTACAAATACTCTGTATGATGTATTATCATGATTGATCACTATAGAATCAGGAATTTGGATATTGTGAGGCGTAACGAAAATTTGTCTTCCAAAACTAAGAATATGACTAAATTCCGGAAGAGCTGTACTGATTCTTAGTACTGACATAGGTGAAATTGGATTTAGACCTATATTTTGTAATTCATTTATTAAAAGTTCATTCGGTATGGTAGGACATACATTCGATAATACAAGCCTTTCTGCTGGTGTAACAAGTTTTCTGGCCTTAAGTATTTCACCATTTACCGTTATTTCTCCAATATCATCGAGGAATTTATTGACTATATTTTTGTCGGCTAAATATACGCAGATTCTGTTATTAGTTATTTTAGAGATATGTGTGATATGTTTTGGTTGTATAACAGTTCCCAAAGGAATTAAATAGTCTTGAATAGGAATTCCTTCTAATGCGTTAAAAATAATAGCTTGTTCTTTATTAGGATATCTTGTTTGTTTCGCAGCGTTAGAATAGGATTTTGTTTGGTTGGATAGGATTTGAGAAGAGGAATATAATGGTATGTTATTGATCATTGTGTTGTTGGTATTGGAATGTGTTGGTAGTTGATCAGTTTCAGAGCTCCTGTAGTCAGAAGTGGTCTGCGTGGGAATTAACAGTGGCATATTAGAATATGTTTAATTAATTATACTAGGTCGTATTGGGCAGGTTTGACCCTGTCCATCCCAGGACCTAGGTACGGAAAAAACCTTGACTTGATATTTACTTCGTATTTTAAGTTTATACTAATGGTAAATTTCTTATGTTCTTCGAGAAAAATCTTAAATTTTGGGTACTTACAGGTGAACAATAGGAAGTAACTAATTAAAAACACTATGACAATAAAGCGAAATTTAACTACACTGTGTTTTTACTATAAAATTAACAAAATATAAGAGCGAGGTTAAAACAACTTGTTATGACATTTTTATTCATTATCTTTTTCGGTAGGTCTAGACCGTAGGTACCGAACGCGCATATAAATTGACGCACCTGTGAATGAACATTTTCTCATTGAATATATTTTATTTCAATAATAAAGTGCACTGCTTAATCCCTAGGTATATCGTTCCACATTGATAGTATTCGTAATTATATTCCCCTCTCGCGCAAATAATATTTAATAGTTGATATAATTGAGTGAACGTCATTTAGTCAAAAGAATCTCCTTATAACTCGTTGTTTTCGCATTTTTTCGCTCGACATAAATCATTTTTCTCTTATTTGCGACAGCAGTAACGTTCGCTCTCCCTTCTTTATATGCTGTTGATTTAAATAATATTTCATTAATTATTTTCATTGTCAAGTGTTTACCTTTTATAAATACTCGTAATATCTGAAGCTAAGAAACTTAAATTATTAATTGCTCAACGTCAAAGTGAAATTCTCAACATACACTCTCTGTTAACAATTGCTAATGATGCTCTCACAAATACAGGCTTATAAAATAATTTTAAATGTAGGTATAAACAGATCGAAAATATTCGTGATGATTTTCTTAAAGCTCATAATGGCATAATTTGTATTGTGTCTATATAGGAAGGTGCGGACTTAGAGCCACATAATATCTCTCGTACATTTTGATAGTAACTATTATCATGTTCAAGCAGTTTATACTCAAATATTCGAAGATGATATAAGTAATAATAATATTAATCAAAACTCTACTCAAAAAGTGACTACTTTTAGAACTAATTGTTATGTTAGATTGCTCAAACTCACTGTTCCTGTTTTTGACGGAGATTATCAACATTGGTAAACGTTTATTGATATGTTTGATTCAATGGTACATAATAATGATTCTTTAATGAATATAAATAAGTTTAATTATTTATTGACATCCACTTCTTTACGAGGTAATACTTATTGTAGCATACAATAGACTCAGAAAGCGTTTTGATAAAAAGTTGTTAATTGCTCGCTCCCATTGGCATGCTTAAAAATTTACTTCTGCAATGGACTGTTCAGCTGGTCATGAGGCTTTACGTAAGTTGACTGATAGTTTTGAGAAAAACTTGGCCATTTTATAGGATTTAGGTTATAATGTCAAGAATTGGGATTTCATACTATATAATATGTTGTTAGATAGATTAGATAATAATACTAAAACTCGGTTTGAGCTGCAATATTAGAATAATCTACCTGATGATAAATATTATACTACGCTCATAGAGTTTTTAGAGACTCAATGTGACGCTATGGATAGTGTTCGTATTTCTGAAGTTGATGTCAATGCACGCGCACTTGCAAATAATGGAAATGAAACTATTGTTCTTTCTCCCAAAAGGTTCTCTTCACCTAAAATTAAAAGTACTTCAAAACACACTCCTCAAAAACAGCGAATTAGTAGTGCATTTACTACCCAGTCTGGCTCTAAAATAAATTGTCAATTATGACATCAGCAACATTTAATATACAATTGTCAAGGTTTCTTAGCTTAATCTCCTAACGAAAGGTATGACTTTGTAGAATTGGTGTAAAAATTGTCTTGGTTACAAACATAATAATTTTAATTGTCCTTCTCAACTTCGTTGTAGAAAATGTTCACGCAGGCACCACACTCTTTTACACTTTGATGCAATTCCTACCTCACAAGCTCTCCCAAACAATGCTCCCATTACTCCAGTTCCTCAACTAGTGCTACCCATTAGGCTGCTCGTTCTAATGTTGAAACTTCAGTCAACCTACCCTCTCGTGTAAATAGTACAGTATTGTTGTCGACCGCTATGATTGATGTTGAAGATAGCCAAGGTCGTTATCATTCTGTTAGAATTCTTCTGGATAGTGCCAGTCAGATTCCCTTCATTTCTGCTGTTGTAACAAACTGGGCTTGAAGAACTTTCCTCTCTCTTTGGAGATAAGGTATGTGGGTCAGATCTCTTCTCAGGCTTCATAAGGAGTCACTTGTACTATTAAACCACGGGATGCTCCGGAACCTCTTCTTACTTTAGACTTTGTTATTTTGCCACAAATTTGCTCTGATATGCCCAATGTCTCTATACCTAAGCATAATGTAGATGCTCAATTCTTGCATTCTCTTCCTGTAGACATGCTTCTAGGTGTTGACGTGTTTGCTAATATTCTCAAAGGTGGTTTTAATAAATCTTCAAACGATAAACCCGTTGCTTTAGATACGCTTTTTGGTTGGATTTTCATGGGAAAAGTTAATCATACCTCAAATCAGATCGTTCATTCGTTCTTTACTTCCGCTGAATTATCTCTAGAAAGGGAAGTTAAAAGATTTTGGAAAATTGATTCCATACCCTCTCGCTCTCATTCATTGTCTGATGATGTCTTAGCCGAAAGATTGTTTTTAGACTCCATACGTCAGGACTCTACTGGGCGTTTTGTAGTATCTCTCCCCTGTCGTAATACTCCATATGATTTCTCCGATTCTCGGGACATCGCGCTAAGAATATTTTTATCTTCAGAACGTCGTTTGGTGGAAAATCCTAAATTATATACTCAATATAAATATTTTATAGAAGATTATTTAATTTCCGATCATATGGATGCCGTTCACGGCAGTGAACTTATCTCTTCTAACTATTATATCCCTCATCATTGTATTGTTAAGTCAGATATGTCTAAATTTAGGGTCGTATTTGATGTTTCCGCGAAAGGCTCCAATGGTCTTCCTTTGAACGATATCCTGCTTTCAGTCCCCAAGATTCAACAAGATTTCCAATCAATTCTTCTCAGATTTCGTTCGTACAATCTATGTTTCACCACGGACATAAAGCAGATGTTTCACCAGTTCCTTAGAGAGAAGATTTACAGTGATTATCAACACATCTTGTGGCGTTTTAATCCTTCTTGCAATATTCAAGATTATCGTCTCAAAGCAGTCACTTATTGTATCATTTCTTCGTCTTTTTTAGCCATTCGAACTATTCTCCATTTAGTTGATATGTATAAACATTCATACCCTCTTGCTTCTCAAATTTGATGTACGGATATATATGTTGATGATATTGTTTCTGGTTGTAGTTCTTTAGAAGAAGCCTTTGCTGTTCAACGGGAGCTTATTGCCCTTTTATCTAGCGGTGGCTTTTACCTGCGTAAATGGGCCAGTAATAATACTCAATTTCACTCATCCTTGCCAGCTGCTGATTTACAAGTTGATCTGCCCTCGTTTGACTATGATAGTCAAATTACTCTCAAAATTTTAGGATTTTGTTGGAACCCTTCGCAAGATTTCTTGTGTTATATTGTATTAAGTAACAATGAGTGCTTAATACTTTCTGAACTCGCAAAAATTTGTGATTCATTAGGATTTCTCTCCCCTGTAACGGTTTCTCTCAAAATACTAGACCAATCACTTTGAGCTCTTGGAATTCCTTGGGACTCATATCCACCAGATAATATAGTTGATTTCTGGCGTAGTTTTAGGACAAATTTGCCTTCTCATAATTGTAACTATGATCTTTATGGCTTTTGTGATGCCTCAGAAAAGGCGTATGCCCCTGTAATTTATTTACGGTCACACATTTAGTGTGTAACAAAACCCGGGTAGCTCCTCTCAATAAAAATCTCTTTACCTCGACTCGAATTATGTGGGGTCCTATTGTTCTCTGAATTAGTGCATTTTGTACAGACAAATCTTCTAAATTCCTCACAGATTAGAAATGTGTCCACTTACACAGATTCCACCATTGTCCTTTCTTGACCACGAAGCTCTCCCTACAAATGGGCTACTTTCGTGTCAAACCGGGTGACATTGATCCATGAGAAGATTCCTCCCTCTATTTGGAGACATGTTACGTTCGCAGACAATCCTGCATACCCTGACTCAAGAGGCATATTCTCTCAAAAAATTCTCAATAATTCGCTATGGTGGGCGGGACCTCCTTGGATATGTGTATTATACGATGGTTGGCCTACCTCTCTATCTAAATTTGAAGTTTCCGAAGTTTCTGAAGAACTACGCAAAACTGCTTGTCAAGTTGAATTAAATCAATCCCCTGTTCATATTATTTTATCTCATTTTTTCATGTCTTGAAAAAATACAACGAATAATTTGCTACGTACTTAGATTTATTCGTAATCCCGTTAATGCACGATTTAATTCATTTTCAGTAAGTGATTTTGATAATGCTCTTGTCTACCTCATAAAATTTACTCAATATCATGCATTTGCTCGTGAAATACCCTTGCTTCAAAAGAATCTTCATGTATCAAAGTACTTGCGAAAACTAAGCACTTTCTCAGATGATCAAGGACTGCTCAGGGTGGGCGATACACTTGTCCACTCTAGTTTGTCCTTTCATAAAAAGCACTCTATTCTTTTACCCAGGAGTCATACCTTCCCGTATCGACTTATTGAATACTATCCACGGAAATATCTTCATCCTGGACTGCAAACTTTCCACTTTTTACTTCTCCAGAAGTTCTGGATCCTCGCGCCAAAACGGTCGATTCCTAGAGTAATTTCCCATTGTATATAATGTTTTAGAGCTAACCCTACTTCATCTCAGCCCTTAATGGGCAATTTACCCTCTGTTCGTTTATCTCAAGTGAAACCGTTCTCAGATGTTGGTGTGGATTACGGGGAACCTTTTTGTAGAACGCTTGGACGATCTCGTGCAAAACGCATGAGGCTTATCTCGCTCTGTTTGTTTGTATGGCCACAGAGTCTGTTCATCTAGAATTGGCTTCAGACCTATCCACAGACACCTTTGTTGTCGCGTTCCGTCTTAGACTATAAATTGATTCCATTAGTATTATTATTGTTGCCAATAAATGTTACTCTCTCTCAAGTTTTGAAAATCATTAAGTTAGCTCCAAATCTTGAAGCATGCTTCTTATGTTATGACTGCGCCATGTAAAAATAATTACATAATCTCTATTTTTAGGAAAAAAAGAATACATTTATTTTATTTCCTGAAAATGTGATGTTATCATGATTTCTATCAATCTCGTTTAATACACAATTGTTATATTGATACTTTTCAGAGAAATGTTGTAGAGATTGATGAAAATTATTTGGACATTCAAATTTTTCCTAAACGAATTTTCCACGATTTAAAAATCCATGCCGTCAAAGTTCAATGACCTAACTCGGTGATTTTTAAGTACAGCGAAAAAACTAAAAAAACGAGAACTAAAACTCAAAAGGTCGTTGCAACTTGCTTTTGTAAAAGGCCCTTGTATTAATTTTAAATAGTTTTTAGAGCGTGAATTTCAGAGACCGAAAAATATGGCTGTGCCCTGCAAATCTGAACGACGCGAGTTGAAGTAAGAACAAAAAGCAAAAAATATATGATAAAGCCGAAAAACAAAGACAGGTGAGAGAAATCCGACTAAGAGAACAAGCAAACACAGTCGGACACATATCTTTTTACGAAGGTTTTAGTTGACTACATAGTTTTGTTTCGTTATTTACATTACTCAAGATTTATTGTAATTTTGTAGGTTTTTTGTCAATATCTCTTCTAATTTCGATCTACTATATTCACCTCATTAACTTCCGCGAATGCACCCTTCTATTAATGACTACATTTAAATAAATTATCTTGATAAGATCGTGTATAATAAATGTAACGTGGTTTCCGATTAACGCAGTAATGAATTTATTTACGGTGATTGGAGGAACTTTTTTCGAGGTAAAAGTCTGAAAATATTATATTTAATAAATCAAAGTGATGTTTTTGTACAAACACTAATAATTAATATTTCATTAGAACGCCACCTATTAATTGAGGCGTTAATTTCAAAAACAGCATATGTCCCAAATTGACAAACTCGAGATGTTAGAGGCATCTTGTAGATATTTTTTCAAGCTATATGTTGGTGGTTTTATTTGTTCGTTTCAAAACCTCACATATAAGGATTTACAGCGCTTTAAATTATTGCCACTGCAGCATAAGTCGACATCAGTTTACTTAAAAACAGCACGTGTTTAGGACATGTGATATTTTTGTTGGAAACCAAATTCTAACCTAGTTATTATCACGCTTGCAGTTTAGTGCTACTACAGTGTTTTAAACATTATTACTAATCAAAACTACAGAACGCAGTTAACAATTATGATGCCAATAATCAAACCAACTGGCCTAGATGAAAAAAAAGTAAAAAAACGGTGAAAATACGGGATGCTAAAGTAAAATGTTTACAACATACCAATCATAAAAATCAAGCAGTAACCGCCCGAGCAACAGGTGTTGATTGCAGGTAAAACCATTTTTAATTTTCCTCCCAACCTATCTATTATGCGAGAAAAGTATTGGTATACCCCAAAAAATTTGGAATTTTGGATTTTTTGAGTTAATTTCACGTTTTTCACCAAAAAAATCCTGTCTGTATGTCGTCGTCATTGTCATCTCCCAGTTTTCGTAACATGGTCTTGTTAACACGATACAGCCTTCGGAGTGCAACAAGTCATCAATTGTATGATTGAATATTGTTCAGGACATTTCACAGATGAACCCTATCGATTTTCAGCTCACCAGAGCCAGACAATGGATTCTATCGTACTTGAAGTACGACAAGTCATTTTTGGAGAAATTTAAGTTTGTTAGCACGATGCAGCCACCGAAGTGCAGCAAGTCACCAATTTTAGGATTGAATATTGTTCAGGACATCTCACAGATGATAGCTGTTGATTTTCAGCTCACCAAAACCCGTACAACGGGTGCTATGGTACTTGAAGTACGACATTTATGTAATTTTTTGAAAATTTCAGATTGTTAGCACGATACAGCCTCCGGAGTGTATACAAGCGACCTATTTTATCATTGAATACTATTTAGGACATCTCAAGGATGAATGCTATTCATTTTCAGCTCACTAGATTCAGTGCAACGGATGCTATGGTACTTGAAGTACCAAATTTTTGTCATTTTTGGATAATTTTCAGTTTGTTAGCACGATACAGCCTCCGGAGTGTCTACAAGTGACCAATTGTATAATTGGATATTGTTTAAGGTATCTTATAGATGAACCTTATTGATTTTCAGCACACTGGAGCTAGTACAACGAGTGCTATGGCACTGAAAGTGCCACATTTTTGGGTTGTTAGCACGATACAGCCTAAGGATGTGTGCAAGTGACCAATATTATAATTGGATATTTTTCGGTGTGTGTCATAGACGAACCTTATTGATTGTCAGCTCACCAGAGTGAGTACAACGGGTCCTTTAAATCCAGACATACTACATTTTTTGTTATTTTCGTAGAAATTTCGGCTTGTTACAACGATACAGTCTCCGAATTGTATACAAGTGACAATTTAATGATAGGATATTGTTGAGGACGTCTCACACATGCCGAAAAGTTAGTTTTGATCTTCAAAACAGTATATTTTAATTGTAAAAGTGGGAATAACTATATGTTAACTTATCTTTGTAGATGTAAAATGTTAAAGTGCTATCAGAGCGTCGATATAAAGACTATACAATTAACGTTGCAACGGTTCAATAGTTTGGATTCAAAAAACGAACAGGATTCCCATTTAGCAGGATTGATTACTTTTAAGCACATTTCCAGGTGCAGACGAAGACATAATACTCCAAAAGAAAGGCGAAAACTTCACGCAGCGTCCTATTTATTTAAAATGAGACGTGGAGGAAACGAAAGGGTTGTATGGAAAACTGCATTTATCAATCTACATGGTATGATTTTAGCTAGATTACGAAGAATCCAGAATAGTTTGCTGCCTAAAGGTGCATTGCCAAAAGACTGAAGTGCGTAATCTAATGTAAATAGATATTAACAGTTTTTAAGCAAAACAATCGCATTATACAAGACGAATTATTCGATTGTTACATCGCGCCATTGTAGACCATGAACTTTGTAATGACGTTGTGGCTGATTCGCAAAATATAATAGAGCTCTTGTATTTGTACACTGCACAATAAAATGTTTTTTCAGGCAAATATGCATCTAAAGACCTTGTAAAAGATAAATCATCACCTATAAACAAATCTGGAACCTTAACCTGAAATACCAAGAAATTCAGAAATTTCACCAGGTCGAATGTCTTCAAATGGATCACCTATCATATTCCACATAGCTGGATTATCATTTACAAGTGACGAGTTACTATAGTCTGACAAATTTCAAAATGTTCACTGTCACTACCGGAGGTAATATTTTCTAATAGAAAATCAGAGTCTAAATCGCTTTCGCTCATCTTAGAGAATATAAAAACTAAATTTAAAAATAATATGATTGTTCCTTAATTTATCATTCATGTTGTCTTTTTTTAGTAAAATAAAAATGTTTACCAAAAATCTCCATAAGAACGAATACTCGAATAAGATTTGAAGACGGTAGAGTTAAATATGACGTTCAGTGAATATGTTACAGAGTCATCTAAAAAGCTAAAACTATTTTTTTACATGTAAGCAATAACCCAAGAAATAGTAAGCAAAATGATCGGCATACGTTCCCAAGTATAGCATTAAGACGTACGTGGAACGTCCACTGGTAGTGAAAGGGCTTGATGGTACATAGCTGGTTATGCCTCATCAGATAGTCAGTGTTTAGCTGTAAAAGCCTCGATTGCTGCCAGCAAGTAAAAACTTGATGATCAGAAGAAGAATTGAAAGTGCGTGAGCGGACGAACTGCTGAAAATTTAGTTAGGTACCGAAAATTACAATAAAATTGTGGGAAGGTTTATTAGAAGCTGCTAAAGGTGTAAAAAATAGTAGAAGATTTACATTCCAAAGAAAGCTTCTAACAATTTCAAGTCACACTGCTTATGTATAGAGTAACGTATGTGTAAAGTGTCAGAAGCGTAAGAATAGGAGATTTTGAGGAAGCGGGTGCAAAGTGCTTATTAGGTGTCCGGCGCAGTCCTCATCGTATTTCTTTCGATTTTTCGATAAATTTTTATAAGAAAAAAATATTTTTTTTTATTGATGCTGCATATTACCTTTTTAAAGCACGCGTCAGCGTGTTTAAATCGAACTTTCAAACACGCGCGTTTTTTAAAGTCCCCATGGTAACAACAACAACTTGAGAAACGTAAGTATCAATGACAACTTTTTTTATTAGTTTTTAAATTATATATTATCATTGGGAACCAATGTCTTATTTGGTTTTTTCTGCAAAATGTATTTATATATTCATATATACATTGTTTCCCTTTAAATATAAATAAAAAAACTTTTTGATTATTGATCTGACAGCCCGTAACGTCAACTAAAAATAACTAAAAATAAATACTATTTGACGTTCACGAAACTTGGCTGGGCATCGAGGATGGACTTCCATTTTTTTGTAGTACCTAATAATATAATAATAATATTTTATGATTTCAAAGTGCACCAATAAAAACAATAACGTAAAGTATTCGTGGATAACTGGTCTTTCAAACACTTGCTCTATTTCGAGCACTCCGGATGCGCCGTCGTGCTCGAAAAATCGCGCGTGTTTGAAAGACCTCTTTATCCACTTATACTTTAATATACTATTTTCGGTAGAAAATTTTATTGTACATTTCAATTTAATCATTGGATCTTCATCGCTATCGTAACCAGACTCCTTATCATCAATTAAAAATAATTAATATTTAAATAAGTTTAATAAATCCTGATTACTTCATTCCACACTTATGTAATACAGTCGGCCCTTCTCATTTACTCGGGGTAGCAAGGTGGCAAGATAGAAGTGTCAAAGTTGTTTAATTGAATTTACTGTTTCGACCCTTACTACGTTGAATCTATTCATGTTACTGTTTTAAATGCAACTAACTGTTTCTAAATAATTCCACAATATAATGCAAAAATGTTGAAGATTCTAAAAAATTGACAATTGTTTCGATATTAACTATCATCGTCAGAGTGAAAGAAGTTAGATTTCATGTGATGTCTACCAGACGTTAAATAATTATTTTTGGTTAGACCAAGTAGTGACCTATCTTCTGATTGACTTAATATATATGAAGTGGGAAAATATATCCAGGATATCCCCATAGGGCTAATAATATCTAAGCTTTATTATTTGTAAAGTTCTCTTCTTTTTTCTATTCATATATATTAAGTCAATCACAAGATGGTATAGCCAAAAATAATTTTTAAACATTAGGTAGGCATCAAATGAAATGTAACTTCTGTCATTCTAACGATGATATTTAGTAATTTAATTTAGTTTTTTTAACAGTTTTCTATTATATTGTGGAATTATTTATAAACAGTTAATTGGTCTCACTACCCTTGACATACACATCAAGGAGGTGGTTTTGATGCCCATGGTATGTTTACGCTCTCCCGGTATATAACCTGATGTATGATCCGGTAAACTGAGATGAAACTTGTGACATGAGGGCATCAGAGAGGTCCCACTGCTGCAGGCCAATACGGACTCGATCCCACCGCGATATGCTTTTCACAGGCCCTACAAGGTAATTTTTAAAAATAACGCACAAGACCAATTGGAAGAAAGCGCAATCCGCATCATCACAGATGGGTCTAAAACCAATGTAGGCTCAGGATGTGGAATTTTTTCCAGACCCCTAAATCTTATCAACAAAAGGCCAATGGGCTGCAATGCAAGTGTTGCTCAGAGTGAGCTCACTGCTATCTGCATCGCTGCAAAAGAGATTACCAAAAGGAACACCACAGGTTACATCCTTATGGATAGTAGAGAAACACTACTAGTCCTGAACATACCACACATTACATCAGGTCTAGTACTAGAATGTCACATGGCCTTAATCGAAGCCTGTAACAACAACACGGTCACTTTAGGCTGGATCAAGGGCCACGAGAAATCTAAAAGAAACCATATTGCAGACTCGCTAGCCAGGAAAGCAGCCTTCTAAAAACTGAGTGTTTTTCTTAAAAAACTTGCTTCATGGTCAGAGAGACCAGAGTTAATTACTGAGTGATTCACATCATGGGGTGGAAAGACGGAAACTATGTAATCTAAAATTGAAGGAGTTGTTTTAGTAGTTCGAGTTGGTGAATCCACGTGCATATTTGAATCAAATGACTAAAAAATATTTACCAAAGACCTTCGAGTGGTACAATCATTAGTAAAGTCGATATCAAAATCACCGCATAAAACTTTTAACAGGCAGAGCGTCGAGTAAATTTGCAAGGTTCTCAAAAAAAGAATGAACATTTGAATGAGGAGGTCTGTAACTATAAATTATGTATAAATCGATATTTTTGTTGTAAATTATGGAAAATTCAAAAGTATTTTCTACTTGTAGAAAATCATACCTTAATAATTTTAATACAGCCGAGAAGTCATCGCCAGAAGATAAAATTAGAGTTCCACCATGAGCTGAATTGCTCCTGTCATATCTGCTAATAACTCGATATTTTTCGATAAAAACAGGTTGGTTTGCTTATAGCCAGTGTTCAGTAATAGCAACTATCTGCAGGAACCCCAATTCCTCCAAAAAACTATTACAACAACAACAATATTATTTAAAACCATTCTTAAGTTACTGTCCTTAAAACTAAGTGAGGATGTTGACTACTACATAATGCCACCTTTGATTACGGCTAGGGGATAATTTGTTCGAAACTTCAGGAATACTGGCTACCTCAGGAGATGTTTCAGTTTATGTAGAGGATGATGTAATCTAGGTGGATAATGCTATTGAAGCTGTGAAAAAAAACCGCATGTCCAAATTCAAAGTTAGTCTAAAGTTTTCGTTCCGAGAACAACGTTAATATATAAAATTCGAGAAACTCATACTTCAAAATCGGGTCGTACATGCGTGCTGACTGTCAAAGAAGAACAGCTGTTGGCAAAAATTATTGGTATAGTGAGCGACTGTAGTTTTCCTATGACACACCAGGATATTCGTCAAGTTGTAACGAAATTTGTGAGCAAACAAGATAAGAATTTTCTTGAACGGAAGAACGACGAGCCAGGTCTGGATTTTCTAAACAAATTCGCTTCGAGAAACCACCTAACTCGACTAGCTTGTTGCTAGTTGTATTTGGAGATAATTTTGCGTCACGCATTTCCTCTCATGTCGTTGAAGCAACTCAAGCAAATTTTATTTATATGACTCCCCTTCCAGCAAACTCAACGCATTTGATGCATCCTCTTGAAGTAAGTTTTTTTGCTGCCATGAAGCGAAAATGGCGCAAATTTCACGATTCATGTCATGATGTCGTCGAAAAAGATGCATATCAAAAGAACAGTTCCCAAAGTTGCTAAATCGATTGTGGTCACATATTGAAAACAATGCTACCACAAATCTACAATCTGACTTTAGGGCAATAGGGCTGAACCCCTTTAATCCAGAAAGAGTTTTGGTGAAAATTCCTGGTAACCAGTCGGATTCCGAGAGAGATTCAGGATTCATAGAGAAACGAATGTCGTCGAAAAGGAGGCATATCAAAAGAACAGTTATTAAATCGATTGTAGTCGCTTATTGAAAACAATGCTGCCTCAAATCTACAATTCTAGCTTTAGGGCTATAGGGATGAGCCCCTTTAACCCAGAAAGAGTTTTGGCAAAAATTCCAAAAGAGTGTTAGTATTCCAGTTTATTAGAGTTTCTAAAGAAGGTCAGAGGATATTCCAATAAGCTGGTAAACTCTCTCAAAAATGGAAAGAAAGTAGCCACAAGACCAGGCCAGCAGATCCAAATGCCAGTTGTAACAACCACTCCATCCCATTTAGACTCAGCAATGCAACCATTGGATTTACCAGAAATTCCTAGTTAATACAACTCCCACCACGCAAAAATCAAAGAAAAGACAAACCGCCCCATGAAACCCAAAAAACTAAAACCGTTGATCCTGATGAACCCGGACTATCAAGTTGTTGACTCTATATGCAAATGTTCTTACGCACATTGCACTGATAAGAATGAGTTGATTTGTTGCGTTTTCTATATAAAGTGGATGTGCGCTATTTGTAATCGTGGCTCTAAGACACTGAATAAGAATGTCCTTTATGTAATTCTTGTTCCATTTGTTTATTACAATACTCCGAGTACACAAATAGAAAGGTGTGAATTAAGTGCGTAACCTGTGAAAAGTGGATTTGTGGATACTGTAATAAGGGATCCAAACAAGCGAGATACGAATGTCCCCACATTTCTACGATGATTTAAAACTTGATCCTTCGTTTTTATGTTTTACACTTGTTTTAAATGTGTTGTTTTTATGTTTTTTACTTTCTTTAGTGAATTCGAGTTTAGTGAGAATAACATTTTTTAGTTGCTCGTTTATATGCCAAAAATTGCCATACCAAAAATCTTTAAAAATAAATGATTGTACTTTTCCTTTTATTTGTCTAATTTAGTCCTCATAAATCTTTGCCCAATGCTTCTGGTTAGTAATTTACAATGATTTTCACTTTAGTGTTGAAGTTGTCTCAAAGAAATCTAACTTCGACTGTAGAATTAAACATGCTGTCGAAGTTATCCCGTACACGAGGTAACTTCGACACAAAAAAAAATAAAAAAAGGTACGGGGGATTGGCTGTAAAGAACCAAGGCTTCAATTGTTACGATGACACATAAGCCAAAGTTCTAAAGAAAATGGTTTTTTTCACATAACACCAAATATAGCTAAAACTTGTCGAAGGAATCCCCTGTTAAGGCATTATCCATCTGGTAGGATATACTTCATTATGACTTCGATTATGTTTATCTGAAAGTACCCAATTAATTGTCTACTATTCCCTATAATACTGAATTGAATAACAGGAGAAATTGCATTCTCTTGTTCCACTCCTGTGTTTATTTCATAATTTTGAGCTGTTCCACCTTGGAATTTGACTTTTCCTGTAGTGTTACGGACAGAAATTTGACTTAAATACTTTGATATACCTCGTATTTTTTACTATTATACCTAACTAAATATTGGCACCACCCTGTGTATGAGTGCAAACAACATTTTTCGCTCATTTACTTTGCCTTTCAATTAACTAAAGTATCTAGAACCTACCCTTTCAGTACGTCATTGTCGGCAAGCGATATTTCGGGGCTAAGGACCTTTCGTAGTCTTAGCCAAGTCGAGTGGGAGTAATGTCTCATTAGTAGACCAGTTCTTTTTTACGTCTTTTTGTCACCTAGATACTCAAACCTCAAGTTTTAATCGATGCACTGAGGTGCATTCAAAGCAGACGGATGAAGCCCGGATCGTTCGTTTTTGCCTTTTTTTTCTTCATTGCTGCAACGGTGGTGGCGGGTTTTATTTTTCAGGCCTCAGCGAAAATTCATCTACTTCACGTTACTTCAACTATGAGAAATCGTTTGGACCATATCGGTATTCATATTTCAGCTGCGACTAATTCTTTATTACCTTATAATTGAACTGTAAAATTTTAAAAAAATTACAGTTATCGATGTCATGTATAATTGTCGGTTAAATCATTTTTGGCAAGATGCTTGAATAAATGAGGCATCCTAATATGAATGACTTAATTCAGAATTATATGTTGCTGTTTAGTTATTGTTTTTTTTTAAATTTGTATTATTCTGTGAAATCAATAAGATTGTACCTGATTTATACAGGGTGGTTCATTACTAATTGGAAAAAAATCAACAGTGGAAACCTGATTTCAAATTATGAAGATTTAACCCACAGAGTGTTTTGTTTAAAAATTTAAAAACGATGTTCATTACTATTAAACTGTTTTACTTATTCAGTTCATACTTGGCAAAAAGTTTAGATGTACACCCTACTAAATTATGTTAATCAAACGTTTCTGGCTACTACCAGAGGCGAACGACAGGGGCAAGTGATTGGTTAAACATTCCCAAATTCTACGCCATAGGCAGAATAGAAATATTAGCACAATTTTTCGATTTTCAAATACTTTTTACGTGAATAACATACTCTTTCCTCATAACGATAAAGTAGATATTTCTCTTCTATTTTAAGTTAAACATGAAGCCGCACATTTTTTTTAAATTTTGATGTGTAATAACTATGTCGATGTTTTGGGCCAGTGGATTGAATTTAATACGCAAATGTAACTTAAATCCGTAATAACAATAGAGAAAATTAAAGGAACTGTTGAATTAAAAACAAATTGTGGTGATGAATATGTAATCTAAATAAAAGTACCTACAATTTTAACCCAGATATGCCCAATTATCTATATGTAATACGCTTCAAACTCGTCAAAGCTCGGCAATGATCGACGGAAAATATCGAAGTTTGCAAGTATTTTTCAGTAGTATATCCTCAACTGTCGTTGATGATAGCATGTAGTTACATTTCCAGTGAGAAATCTTGCTTTTTACCAATCGGCAGTTTGTGATTTTTTGTAGATGGTTGAATTTGGCGTCAAGTTTGTAAGGTAGGTCATGTTTTGGCTATTTAAAAAAAATATGATGATATTTTATGGATAGTTTTAGTTAACACGCTAATCGCCCAAATGGAATATAAAAAAAATTCTACAGGGCCAAACAAAGTAAATGATACATAATAATTGCATACAATTGTATTTATTTTCATATATTACCTAAAAACAAGCCAAAATATTACTTTGAAAATGAAACCCGGCTTTTGGGTTTCGTAGCCCCATCTATGTTGGCGCCCTGAAACCCTACTAGCGGTATTCAAAGATACAAGCTTTAGCTTTTTCACTAGGCGCATGGCACTTCTATTTTATTTATACTGCGATCCCAGTCGATGTTTATAGCGTTTGAGAATAAGTTCTGTATGTTCAAGTGATTTGATTTTGTTGTGTAAAAAATGGGAAGTTATGAAAAAGAGCAAAAACAGCTTACGGAATTGTATAACGAGATATTATCAGATGAGGATGAGCCTCCAAAGTACGCAGATAATAATTTATCTGACGACTTCCAGCCTAGTTCATCTTAAAATAGCGATAGTACGAGATCTGATGATTCAATTTATATGAATAATCCCAAGAAGAGATACACAAGGTAAGTTGGTAGTACAAAAAGCCCTACGTTATTTATATTCG
Organism: Galeruca laticollis; assembly: GCA_963921935.1. Classification (NCBI taxonomy): domain Eukaryota; kingdom Metazoa; phylum Arthropoda; class Insecta; order Coleoptera; family Chrysomelidae; genus Galeruca; species Galeruca laticollis. Next base: position 56,763,960 of record OY998181.1, read on the forward strand.
GTATATGATGTCAATATTTTTTGTTTCAGAACTCTTCAAGTTTCTGTCAGGCCTACAGTTCCATCAGACTTAGGAGTACAAGCTTCCACGTCTAAGAAGCCAGATATCTACATCCAGGCAATCGAACGAGACATCCAACTCGCATCTATCTATCGATCAAGCCATAGATGAGGTTTATATCCACGTTTCGTGTCCCCGAAAATGAAAGTGACGAAGAGCTTATTCCAGATGATATACTGTGGCTTCCTTCTAGTGGTCAGCATTTGAAAACTTCTGATTTGCCATCTGTGGGAATTACAAATGAGATCTGTGAAAACTACATAAATAAATCACCATATTATTTTTTCACAATCTTTTTCTGCGACGAGCTTCTAGAAGATATTACCATTTTTCTGGGAATAGTGTCGTATATGGGTCTCAAAAAGCTACCGAGGATGACAGATTATTGGTCGAAAACCCATTGTATAGCGACCAGGTACCATCCCGGATGCCAAGAAATCGTTTTGAGCTGCTTCTCCGAATGCTCCATTTCAACAATAATGAAAATATTGTTGCCAACGACCACCTAGGAAAACTTAGTTCCCTTTTGAATATTTTGACCAGTAAATATAAAGAAATATACATTCCTGAAAAATCGGTCTGTATAGATGAAACACCCTTTTAGGGGAAGACTATCCTTTCGGCAATATATCAAAAATAAGAGATTCAAGTTTGGGATCAAACTTTATAAGTTGTGTTGCAAATGTGGTTACACCTACGATATACGGGTTTATTGTGGAAAAGAAAAGGAAGGCACAATTTCTACTGTAGTGTCGCTTATTGCACCGCTGTTGGATCATGGAAGAATTTTGTACACTAGCGTTGCCTTGGTACATGAGCTTCAGAACAGAAAGACTCACTTGGTGGGTACACTGAGAGAAAACAGAAAAAATAATCCCAAAGACGTAGAATCTCAAAAACTAAAAAAAAAGGAGAAATTTGCGCAAAGGAAAGTAATACAGAGGTAACTATCTTGAAATGGCATGACAAGCGTGATGTTTTATGTCTTAGTACAGCTCATAGTACCCAAATGACAAAGTACCAAAAAGGAGGAAAGGAAAAACCCAACCTAATATATGATTATAATGTCAGTAAATCCTTAATCGATCTTTCTGATCAACTAAAATCCTATTACTCACCTTTACGTAAGGGTATCAAATGGTACCGAAAATTGGCTTTCAAGATACTACTTGGTACTACTGTGGTGAACTCTTACATCCTTCATAAGACTGTGACAAAAGGTAAAATGTTAATAACCGAATTCCAAAAAAATCTTACTATAAGGAAATAAATCAAACACAACGACCAGCAGATGAAAATCCACGCGGCACGTTCTTGAAGAAGTTCAATCCAAAGACCGTACAAAATGTGTGTCATGCTACGAAAAATTAAGTGCTTAAGAAGGCAGAAAAGTAGCTCAAACCAAAGGACCAGAGTCAAGATTTTCTTGCATACAATGTAAACATTTTTACTGTCTATCTTGTTTTTTTGACTCTCATTAGTATATAGAATAAACATTCAGTTTATAAGTTATTATTGTTTGTCATAATTAATCCCTGCATTTTCTTACAATCAATAAAATGTGTTTCTCAAAACATATAAACAAAAATCTCCAGGCTCATAGGTTAGAAGGGCCCGCCTTAGGAAAACCCCATATATTACAATGTAATTTGAAGCCCAAGAGTCGGGCCACAGGCTTGAGAGTATAGGCGCGTGACGACGCATGTTTTAGAGCCTGGTTCACCACTGGCTCTGAAACCCGTATGTAGGGTGTCATGGCGATTAACGTGTTAATAATATAAGCTACTGTTTTTTGTATGATAAACGTGTTGAGTTGACTTAGTTTTTTAGTTAATGAAAACGGGTGTCTTATATTTAGTACATTGGGCACATATTATATAAAGAATATTACAATTTGTTACAAACAAATTTGGGGTTACCCAATTGAAAACTGTAATAATTGTTCAAAATAGTTATTTTCAAACTTTTCTTGTCACACAAAAGAAATGCTTATTTATACGTCATTTCAAAAAGTTATCAAATTATTTTATTTTCAGGGGGATCTCCTTACACGAAGCTCCAGCAATGATCGAGGATAATGAAATAAGTGCAGGTACAATAACTTTATTTCCTCCTGACAATGCTGCCGAAAATTTAACCGACAAAGATTCAGGTAATGAGGATAACGTCAACATAAACAATTTACCAGCGTCACAAATGTAAAGTGAAGTTGACGTTACTGCAAATTACGCTCCAGCTGATCAGGAAAGCAAGTCAGAAGATGAATTGCCTTTAACTAGAATAAGCAAAGTGAAAAAACCAACTGTTAAAAACGCAAACAGGAAGAAAAATTACCATTATGTGAAAGAGGACTTTGTCTCTAATGATGTTTCCGTAGATAAACCCGTTGTTATTGACAGAACTGAGTATTCTCCCACTGAATTGTTTCGTTTTTTTTTTATAAAGGACTGATTGAAAAATTGCAGAAGAAACCAATAGATCTGCTGTAACGAGGATTCCTTTCTTTATTAGATAGATTATGTTTCCGAGTATATTTTAAATATTACTTATACCCTCTAACTTCTGTATAGAAATTATTTTATATTATAGTGAGGTCTCCGTTCATTAATGGCTATTTTGTGGTGCCGAGTATATTTTCATTTGATATTACTTATAACCCGTTATACTCTAACTTCTGTATAGAAATCATTTTATATATAAGATTTCTAATTATTCTAAATTTCCGAGTATTGTAACGAACTTTCCGTTCTTTAATAGTTATTTTATGTTGCCGAGTATATTTTAATTTGATATTGCTTATAACCCGTTATGCCCTCTAACTTTTGTATAGAAATAATTTAGAGTCTCAGAGGATATTTTAATTTACCCTCTAGCTCCTGGGTAGAAATAATTTTGTATATAAGATTTACAGGTATTCTAAGTTTCCAAGTATATATTTATTTACTATCTGGCTTCTGTGCAGAAATCATTTTATGCTGATAAAATATTTATTCCGGTTTCGAACTCAAACTTTGAAAATATTGGTTTCCCCACTGTCACGAGATAGAGAGTAGGTAGCGCGCAGGTCGAACTAACCGAAAGATGTGGAAAGGTGGGGCTGAAAATGAGAGGGTTTTAATCGAGGAGTCAGTGCTGGCTGGCTGACTACAGTGAGCGACTGCTAGCAATTGTGCACCGTTCCCCTACCGCTTATTTTAGTTTGTCTCTGCAATACCTGTTTTAATTTCTTTTGAATTTTTTTTAGTACATAAATAAAACGTTAAATTCCGTTGCTGTGAAGGTAAGAACTTTTAGAAATAATTATTCGTAAATAAGTGGTCTTTTCAATCACGAATAGAGAATAGTTATTCAGATAATTTTCATTTTACGATAAGTTTGAATGTATTGTATGTAAAAGCGTCGTGCGCCGAGCTTATTACATATTATCCGATTTTCCCATAAGAATTCCGATTAAAATCTTGGAGAGCGCCAGTCATATACGCTAAGGTTCCCCGATATTTTAATCCGAGGACCACAAGACCTTATTACACCTTTTCCGATTTTCCCATAAGGGTTCCAATTAAAATCTTGGAGAGCGCCAGGCATATACTCTGAGGCTCCCTGATATTTAAATCCGAGGACCACAAGACCTTATTACATCTTTTCCGATTTTCCCTTAAGAGTCTCGATTAAAATCTTGGAGAGTGCCAGGCATATACGCTAGGGCTCCCTAATATTTTAATCCGAGTACCACAAAACCTTATTACATCTTTTCTGATTTTCCCGTAAGAGTTCCGATTAAAATATTGGAGAACGCCAGGCATATACGTTAGGGCTCCCTGATTTCTAATCCGAGGACCACAAAACCTTATTACATCTTTTCCGATTTTCCCGTAAGAGTTCCGATTAAAATCTTGGAGAGCGCCAGGCATATACGCTAAGGCTCCCTGATATTTTAATCCGAGGACCACAAAACCTTATTACATCTTTTCCGATTTTCCCATAAGAGTTCCAATTAAAATCTTGGAGAGCGCCAGGCATATACGCTGAGGCTCCCTGATATTTTAATCCGAGGACCACAAGACCTTATTACATCTTTTCCGATTTTCCCTTAAGAGTTCCGATTAAAATCTTGGAGAGTGCCAGGCATATACGCTAGGGCTCCCTGATATTTAAATCCGAGTACCACAAAACCTTATTACATCTTTTCCGATTTCCCCGTAAGAGTTCCGATTAAAATATTGGAGAATGCCAGGCATATACGCTAGGGCTCCCTGATTTCTAATCCGAGGACCACAAAACCTTATTACATCTTTTCCGATTTTCCCATAAGAATTCCGATTAAAATCTTGGAGAGCGCCAGGCATATACGTTAGGGCTCCCTGATATTTAATTCCGAGGTCCACAAAACCTTATTACATCATTTCTGATTTTCCCATAAGCGTTTCGAGTAAAATCTTGGAGAGCGCCAGGCATATACGCTGAGGCTCCCTGATATTTTAATCCGAGTACCACAAAACCTTATTACATCTTTTCCGATTTTCCCGTAAGAGTTCCGATTAAAATTTTGAAGAACGCCAGGCATATACGCTAGGGCTCCCAGATTTCTAATCCGAGGACCACAAAACCTTATTACATCTTTTCCGATTTTCCCATAAGAATTCCGATTAAAATCTTGGAGAGAGCCAAGCATATACGCTAAGGCTCCCCGATATTTTAATCCGATGACCACAAGACCTTGATACATCTTTTCCGATTTTCCCATAAGCATTCCGAGTAAAATCTTGGAGAGCGCCAGGCATATACGCTAGGGCTCCCTGATATTTTAATCCGAGGACCACGAAACCTTATTACATCTTTTCCGATTTTCCCAGAATAGTTCCGATTAAAATCTTGGAGAGCGCCAGGCATATACGTTAGGGCTTCCTGATATTTTAATCCGAGGTCCACAAAACCTTATTACATCATTTCTGATTTTCCCATAAGATTTCCAATTAAAATCTTGGAGAGCGCCAGGCATATACGCCGAGGCTCCCTGATATTTTAATCCGAAGACCACATAATCTTATTATATTATTTTTCTCGATTTTTCCGTAAGCGTTCCGATTAAAATTTTGGAGAGCACCAGGTATATACGCTAGGGCTTCCGAATATTCAAATCCGAGGACCACAGCCCTTATTACAACTTTTCCGAATTTCTCATAGAGTTCAGATTGAAATCTTGGAGAGCGCCAGGGATATAACTAGGGCTCCCTGATATTTTAATCCGAGGACCACAAATTCTTATTATATTATTTCCCGATTTTCCCATACGCGTTCCGATCAATATCTTGGAGAGTGCCAGGTATATAAGCTAGGGCTCTCTGATATTTTGATCCGAGGACTGCTACCGCTACCGGAAAACTACCCGATTCCCAGTTCTCCCGCTTAGAACAATAATTTTGAAGAAGTGCCAGATGTCCTAGTCAGGGCTTTTTCGTTTTTTATTCAAGAACCAAAATCCCTTCCGTATTCTTTCTTTACCCGACCACTAAATACATTATGTTTTAATAGCAGCTTATTATACATACCGGGTGTATCAAGTGTAACTGAACATTTTTTTTGTTAGAAGTAACATTGAACCCGTTTTATTTATTTAAATTTTTATTTCAAATGCTGATTTTATTCATACCAGGTATATCAAGAGTAGCTGAACATTTTTTGCAAGAAGTAACATTTAACCTGATTTATTTAGACAAATTTTATTAATCTGCTGAATGAAAGGACCACTGAATTTTGATGTATACTTTTACCGCTTCTTTCTCATATACAATATTTTTATGCTTTTAAACCTCTCTCGCTTATGTACTGCCCACTTCGTCACTAATGATGTTATGGCTTTTTTTGTTGAAGTAACGATAGCCTAATTAAATCTTTAGTAACTCCCTGCAGTTGGAAGATACAGGGCGATTATTGAAAACTGTCGAAAACTACAAGGTACTATAACTTCTTAATTAAGAGAAATATAAAAAAAAACGTTATAAAAGCTTTTGATAGATATAATATTTAAGAGTTCAGTGACGCACGGAATTTTTTTGTTAGGGTGCTCACTAAGTAAATATAATGCGAACTTATGTTGTTTTAAATGGGACACCTTGTATATTTTGACGTTTTTCGTTTCCTTTTTTAATTCTCATTCACCTGATATGCCATATTTTATATCCATTTCCAATGGTTGGAGCTACAGTGCAAATAAACCATTTATGGATGTTATCAGGTGAAACACCCTTAAAAAATTGAATACTCAGTAACGAAATTTAACATTTTATTATAAGGATACTGATGGGTGACAATTTTATTAATCAAAATTATAATTAATAAAAAATAAAACCAGATTAAAAAAATAAAAACAATAAACTTATGAAACGACAAGAAATATTGAAACAACTAATCTACCTATAACTAATTTCATTAGAATGTAAAAATTACATTAAATGTTCAAAATGTCCTCCGTTTTGTTGTAATAATAATTGACACATTCTTCTTACTGATCTTACACAATTGATAATGTGCACTGGCTTTATTTTTCTAAATGCGGCATGAATATTTTGTTATAAATTTTCCCTACTCTCGAAGTTAGTCTTGTAAATATTATTTCTTTAAAATTCCCAAATGAAAAAAATCAGGAGTATTTACTTCCGGAGAACGAGGGGGCACATAACCGGTCCAGAAGTACCAATTCACCGATTAGGAAATTTTTCGTTTAAATAATCTCCAATGAATAGAGCATTATTTGCAGGTGCTCCATCTTGTTGGAACCAAAATGTGTCCCTATCAGCCAACACTTCTTCCTCCAAAAGTTGGTGTAAGTTTATTTCCAAGATATTTATATATATGATGAACTGATTTATTACGTTTGAGAAAACGTTAAAGCCGAATCTGCCTTGTCTCCTTATCCCCTGAACTAAGTGTGGATTTGAATCATTCCAATATAGTTCATTATGCCTGTTAAATATTCCTGCACTGCTTAAGCAAGCTTCATCGCTAAATATTACCTTTGAATAAAAATTTGGCTGTTCATTACATTTTTATATGTACCACTGTGCAAATTGTGTTCTTCTCAATAAATCGTTTCGGTATAATTTTTGACGGACGGAAGTCCGATAAGGCCTAAATTTATATTTCTTTAAAATCCTTCCTGCAGTAGTTTTGGGAACACCTATTTCATTTTCAATTTGACGCAGAGAAGATTCATGATGTGCTTGGATATATCCCAACGTATTTACCTCTCTTTCTTCATGATTCTTTTCGTACTTACGCCGTGGTTTCACAAAAACATCCATACTTGATTAAATTTGAATCGAGTTTTTTAAAAATTCTCTTGTCAGGTTGCCTAATTTCTGGATATCGTTGAAAATATAGTTCAGACGTATCACTAACATTCTTTTGACATTCAAAAGATGCTACATGCATATCATATTTTCCATAATTTTCAAAATTCATGTTGTTGACAAGACTGCACGTCGTAGAATTAATTCTGACAGGTAACACAGGTTTTGTTTTATTTTCCATGATAAGAGGACCAAAGCCTACTTGATGAAATGAACAATCATGTCAATTGAGGTAAACAAACTATAATATAACAACATATCGGGTTAAACATAATTAGAAATAAAAGTGAAATCGGTAAGAAAATACAGACGTCTTATTTCGTGACGTTATTTACCAAAAAACGGATTCAATAATTTCAAAATAATAATAATATACGTACTAAAAATCAATAATCAGCTATATTTACCTACTTTGTTTTTAGTTCACTGATTTGATTTTTGATAATGCTGAATTGGTTGAAGATTATTTAAACGAAAAACTTTTTAATCCATGAAAACGGAGGAAATTTTGAACATTTAATGTAATTTTTACATTCTAATAAAATTAGTTATAGGTAGATTAGTTGTTACAATATTTCTTGTTGTTGCATAAGTTTATTGTTTTTATTTCTTTAATCTGGTTTTATTTTTCATTAATTATAATTTTGATAAATAAAATTGTCACCCATCAGTATCCTCATAATAAAATGTTAAATTTCGTTACTGAGTGTAAATGGCTTATTTGCACTGTAGCTCCAACCATTGAAAATGGATATATAATATGTCATACCAGGTGAATAAGAATTGAAAGCGGAAACGAAAAACGTCAAATATACAGGGTCTCCCATTTAAAACAACATAAATTTGCATTATATTTCCTTAGTGAGCCCCCTAACAAAAAAATTCTGGACGCCACTCAACTATTTAATATTATATCTATCAAAAGTTTTTTATAACGTTTTTTTATATTTTTCTTAATTAAGAAGTTATAGTACCTTGTAGTTTTCGACAGTTATCAATAATCGCCCTGTATCTTCCAACTGCAGGGAGTTACTAAAGATTTAATTAGGCTATCGTTACGTTAACAAAAAAAAAAGTCATAACATCTGAACTGCTTTTCTTCTATCTCTTCTAGTTTACGAGATACCCTGCAAAACAAACAAATTTGGGACACCCTGTACATATAGTTTGATAGCTTTTGAGATATCAGGGTATTGTCTTCCTTTACGAATATTAGTTTTTTTGTGTGTAACGGCTTTGTCGACTCTAGAAAATATTATTATAATACAACCTAACCGAACCTTTGTGTTTTATTGACCTACTATAGATTAGCACATCCCTATGATAGAGTAGTTGATTGGCTGCACGCATTCAGCTTTCCCGTAGTGTGGACCAGGAGAATAACTTTTATTTCAGGACCCCCGAGAACGTTTTTTATTTAGTAATAACCCTCCCGGATTTTGACGACATTAGACCTTGGAATTTACCGTACCTCCATCTGAGGCTACCTGGAACTTTTGACGATTGAAGTCAAGGGGCCGTGGGGCCGTTATGGGCCGTCAAGGGGCCGGTAAAAATCTGGCGCCCGAGAAATTGTAAAGTTCCAAAGGTGTCAGAAGTGACGTACCGAGGCAATAAGAGGTAGAGCAAAAGGCTGCGACGTCTGATATCAAAGAAGAAGAAAAGCACGTCACAATGCATCCCAAAAAAAATAAACACAACGTGTTGATGTTTTCGAAATAAAATATTTGTTAGGAGTTCTTCTTCCGAGTGGAGTTGTTCCACTTCCAAGAGTGTAACATTTTTTTTTTCTTATATTTTGCTCTCTCTATCTCAGTACGGCCCAAAGAAAAAAGGCAATAATGTCTCAGTCTGAGAAGGCAGGCCACTAGGGCTAGCAAGATATCGTCAATAAACTTAGAGGATGTAAAGGAAATACGCCAAGTACTACGAAAATGCAAGAAAGAGCTGCAGCTCTTGATAAATAAGTCATAGAGGAAGCATTGGGACGATCTATGTAAATAACTGGAGGAAGATATCTGGAGAAAAGGTTATCAAATAGCTGTTAAAAAGTCTGGTAGGATATGCCTCTTTCCACCTAGTAGCGGAGCAGAAAATGACTTATTTCGGAGAAAGGTCAAGACCTGGAGGGGAGCTAAAACCGAAGAATCTGCAGCACCGTTCAATAAGGAAGAACTGGAAATAGTCCTTGAAAAGATTAAACTAGGGGAAGCACTAGGTATAGAGAGTATCCCCACGAATGCCATCAAGATAGTGAAACAGATCTCGCCAGCTGCAATACTAAATCCACTAAATGCAATTCTCAGACAAAAGTGTTTTCCGAGAGAATGGAAAAGAGCCAAACTAGTTTTAATCCCGAAAGGAAATGTAAATGACATGTAGTTTAGACCTACTGAACGCCATTAGTAAAGTGTACGAAGGATTGCTGAGAGAAATATTGGAAAAAGAGTTGGAAGTTACTGAGGGTCTCTCTGAGCGACAATACGGATTCAGAAATGGAAAACCAACGATACAGGCCATAGGAAGGGTAATAAGTACAATAAAGGTTAGACCAGATGACAAATGGGCGGCTCTTATCACACTGGACGTGAGAATGCATTCAAAATGGCATCCTGGGATAAAATCCTACAGAAATTGGAAGCAAGAGGAGTGGCTAGATATCTGCTGGAAATAGATAGATAGAAAAAGATGTAATACTAGAAGACCAAGCTAGAGTTCCACTGGGTTCTGTTCTAGGACCAACCAACGTGCTCTATGATAACGTGTTGAATGATCTGGCACTAGAAGGAGTGAGTACAATCGCATACGCAGATGATCTCGCTGTTGTCATATTTGCCAAAAGTAAGAAACATCTTGAATGGAAACCAAACGATGCTCTTCACCAAATCCACACCTGGATAAAGGATAGTGAACTACACTTAGTCCCACAGAAATCCGAAACGGTAATCCTGAAAGGGCAGAAAGGAAAAGAGCAGGTTAAATTCGTATGTGGAGGGGAGGAAATTCCTACAAAAAAGCATTGTGTACCTGGGAGTCACAATCGGCGAAAACTGCAGTTTCACGCAGCATATAAAAGTCACCGCACAAAAGTCCGAGAAAAGGGTAGCTGCTCTGAGTACAATAACTCCAAAAGTGAGAGGTCCTGGGTCAAGAAAAAGAGAGATGCTATACAAGGTAGTACAGTCGATTCTCTAATATGGAGCACCTATATGGCATAGTTCCTTAACATTTAAAAAGCACAAGCAACTATACACGAGGGTGCAACGCAAAATGCTCATAAGGGTCATTAGTGCGTATCGTACAATATTCACGAAGGCCTCGCAGGTGGTTGCAGGGAAATACCTATTGAACTGATGGCAGCAGAAAGAGAACTATTATACAGGAGAAGAGACGGGGGAACTACGGAAGCGAAGGCAGAGGAGAGATTGATCACCCTAGCAAAATGGCAGGAACTATAGGATCATACCGAGAACGAGGCGCAATGGACAAAAACTTTAATACCAACCGTACGGGACTGGGTGGAGTGCAAACATAGAAAAGCGGAATTGGGAAAACACATGATGACTTGTGTTTGTACTGTAAAGCAGTAGACACAGCGGCACATACAATTTTTGAATGTGATAGATGGGGAGAACAAAGGGACCAGTTGGTCGCAAAATTTAGTGGAGACTATGATGATTGAAAGAGAGACTTGAAATGGAGTTCATACCATCATAAAAAGAGTGATGCATCAGAAAGAGCTAGAAGAAAGACAAGAGGCAAGCCAAGCATAAAGTGATCAATGCACTTCACCCCTGAAGTTATGCGACAAGAGGTTCCAGGGTGAAGAGCAGATACAAAAAAGGGTTCTTAAGCGAGTAGAAGTCTGGTACTATCGATAGAAACCAGTGGGGAATGCGAGAAGGAGAGGTTTTAGTCGGTAGGAATCCGAAACTCCGGAAAGACCGGGATCTAATGTAAGATTTCCTCTCCCCGAAAAAAAAGATTATAAAATTAAAAAATGCCCAACGTTCACAAGACTACAGACTTATCTGAAATTAACAGGAAATATATTAAATGTTTACTCTTTAGAAAATATTACCTAAACTCGATGTTCGTGAAGTGCGAGTATTGGAATGAAATTGAAAAAATTCAAACCAATGTATGAAGAGATCAAGAATCTTTCAACTATAATATTGTTTTAAATGGAACTTACTGTTTCTAGTTAACTCCACAATATATTGAAAAAATGTTAAAAATTCTAAAAAATTGACAATTGTTTCGATATTACCTGAATATCATCGTCAGAATGACAAGTTACATTTCATTTGATGCTTACCTGATGATTAGTAGTTATTTTTGGCTAGACCAAGAAGTGACCTACCTTGTGATTGACTTAATATATGTTAATAGAAAAAAGAAGAAGATGTGATATTACAAATATTGAAGCTTAGATATTATTAGTCATATGGTGATATCCTGGATATAATTTTTCCAATTAACATCAGTAAAACTGTGCAATGATATAGAAAACCAGGAAAACTATCTGCTGATCTTTACAATGATCACTTAAGAAGACAGTTTAAAAGTGGAGAACTCCCTAGATCTGCTCAGTGACGACTACATATTGTGGGTTTCTGAAGTGTCTTCTAATTTCCAATTCTTCAAGGAAACCCAGTTCTTGTTTCTTATCACAAATATATAGTACTACTAGTTTTGTGTTAGGTGTCAATGAATGCTTGGTGTCAAGTGGATGTTTGGCGTAGTGGGATTTATCTGGTTGTTTTAATCTGTATGCTCGTAAGTGTTCACTGTATCGGATTTCAAAATTTCTAAGCGTCTGATCCAAATAGACAGCATTACATTCTGGACATTTAAGTTTATATATACCAGACTTCTTTAATGGTGATATTTTTGTTTTTACATTTAACAATTTTGTACTTATGTTACTTTCTGTTTTATAAGAAATCGTTATATTTGTTGTTAAAGATATTATCTTTGAAATATTTCCTGCATATGTAATGATTTTATGAGTGTTTATTTTTTTTACTTATTGTTATCAACTCTTTGAATTTTTAAATCAAGAAAATTGATTGAACTATTTTCTTCAACTTCTAACGTAAATTTTATTTTTTGAGTGTAACTTATTATTGTGGTTGAAAAATATATCTAATTGTCGTTCACTACCCATAAAACAAGATAATATGTCATCTACATATCTATACCAAAATAAGATATTTTTGAAATATTACTTTAAAAGATTTTTCTTTCTAAACTGTCCATAAAAATGTTTGCCAAAATTGGCGATATAGGGCTTCCCATTGGTAAACCTTAATTTTGAATATATATCTTATTATCAAAAGTGAAATAATTCTAATTAATACATACATAAGAATTTAGAACCGCAAAAACTTTACGAAAAGCCAATATCTAAAAAACATGATGACCTAATGGCACTATGCAAGAACCATATTATTTTACAAGAATACCATGACTTTTATAAAAATCTACCAGTCTCAAAAAATGAAAATTCAGGCTCCATTAACGAAAGTTCAGATGATGACGAAACAAGTTTGCAAGCTATGAGAGAAATGATTTTGTCCAAGAGAAGGGAATGGAAATTAATAATTGTTAGGTAGTTTGTTTATATTTAGTTTTTTATACGAAGTAACACTTTCTTTTTTATTTCATTAAGTGAAGTTATTTTCAGATCTGAACAAATGTCGGTAATTTTATTTCATATGCGGCAAGATATTGCCGGACCAAAAGGACGTATGACCAAATTCAAGTTTTTAAACGATTGTTTTACATAACTTAATACTTGACCACCAGTATTCCATTAATATCCTAAGAAATACCTATATTTACTACTTAGCAAAGTATTTTCTTTCGTCATCGATTTTAAAAACGTTTTTTTAGTTTCTGAAAAATCATATTTTGGTTGAAACGCCTTTTGGCAGGAAACCCTCGATATCGTAACAAAAAAGCAAGTATGGAAGCGTCACGGTGTGACGTATAAGTAGACTTCCAAACAGTAATTTTAGTTTAATGCACATTTAAATTACCCAATTTGTATATTAATTAATACAATAATAAAACTATGAAACATAAACACTCTCTATCCAACAAAAATATCAAAAAATGGAAACGAAACGTGAAACATACATACAGATTAAGTATTTTGTAATTAACCTCCCAAATACTTGACGGCTGAAAATAACAGTTTAAAGATTTTTTAAAATGACAGAAGAGGTCAAAATAAATTCTTATGAATAGAACCTAATCAATGTTGTATTTAACTGCATTTGGAAAGAGGGAATTAAATATAGGTCAGAGGTAAGTTTTTTCTCCATTGGAGACGTTTTAATACATGCTAATTCCGAATACGTTTTTACCTAAGCTCTAGCACTTACCGTTCGGCCGCTGACGGTTAAAACGGACAGACAGACGGGCGAACATCAGAAGTCACATATAAGACTTCAATTTTTTCATTTTTTGCTAATTCGCTGACAGATAAAAAAAATCAAGAGTGACTGCGCTGTAATGATGCGCTTTACGGCAGGCACTCTTATACACAAAATTTCTTCATTTACCTCACCCCACAACTCAATTTTTTTTATTTGCCTAAATATTATATCATTTACGGGCAAATTATGCATACATTTGTCATATAATTTATATATGATCTTCCATTTCCAGCATCAATGATAACTTTTCATGCATTTATTAAGAATATGTTCAGTCCTAAAGATTGAAAGTAGTGACTTCTAAAAAAAATGTCCATCATGGATGAAAGTTGAACATTTGTTTTTTCAAGTTGATAATTCTGTATAGTTTTGTAATGATTGGGTGCGTTGAGAAGACATAACTTATAACTCCACCGTTGAGTGAGCGCTCACTGAGCAATGAATGGTATATGCCTTGTGAACGATAATTTTTTGGAAAGTATAAATATTGGGAAATTAAAATTATTGTTAGATACAATCTAATTCTAAATCTAGATGATGGCGATATAATTGATATAAACAGAAATATTATAGCCCATGCAATAGAATATTTTCAGGAACCATTACCACATGATTATGACGTGAGAAGACATGGTGTGGAATTATTATGAAGAAATCATTCCAGCGATTATGTTTTTAAGGAGCATTTTAGAATGTCTGTAAGAGCTATATAAGAGGTATATAAATTTATCTGTTAGAATAAAGAAATTAAATTAATTATAATGTATTTCAATATTTATTATAAATACTGTTACAGATATTACTTTTTTAGTATCCGTTATGCTGTATGTAGCATTATTATAGGTATAAATCAGTTCAGTTATCACTCATTATGTTGTATGTTGTAATTGCTACGTGTTGTGCTCTGTGAACGTACTTCAAAACCGCTCAGAAAACATGGCGTCCGCTCACCATACATGTTGAGTTTAGTTCACTGATTGTGCAATTATACAACAGTTGTGTTTTCTGAACGCACCCATTAACAATGTCATTGACATAACCGTATGTTATTATTATTATTGAGATAGCAATCTATTGGAGTAGAGATTGTATTTCATGTAACTAATTAAATCAAAAATCATGTTTTTATTCAACATAATGGAATACTTGATTTATCAATAAACGGTTTTAAAGATTGAAACTAACTTTTACGCATCTGTGAGATGCCCAGAACACTATTCTATCATAAAATTGTCACTTGTATACACTTCGAGGAATGTATCGTGCTAACAAACCGAAATTTCTCCCAAAATAACTAAAAATGAAGTATATCTGGATTTATAGAACCCGCTGTACTCGCTCTAGTCAACTTAAAATCACTAGGGTACATCTGTGAGACATATTGAACAATATTCAATCATAAAATTAATCAATCGTAAACTCTCTGGAGGCTGTATCGTGCTAACAAACTGAAACTTCTCCAAAAATGACAAAAATATCGTACTTAAAGTACTGTAGTACCTGTTGTACTAGCTCTGGTAATCCAAAAATCAATAGGGTTCATCTGTGATATGTCCTGAATAATATTCAATTATAAAATTGGTGACTTGTTGAACTCCGGAGGCTGTATCGTGCTAACAAACTGAAATTTCTCCAAAAATGACAAAATGTCGTACTTCAAGTACCATAGCACCCATTGTACTGGCTTTGGGAAGCTGAAACCAATAGGCTTCATCTGTGATTTGTCCTTAACGATATTCAATCATAAAATTGGTGACTTATTGCTTTCCGGAGGCTGTATCGTGCTAACAAGACATGTAAGGAAAAGTGGCCGACGACAACGACGACGACGACGACATACACACAGCATTTTTTTCTAAAAACCGTTTTTTCGTGTTGTTGTTGATGGAAAACGTATAAATAACTCAGAAAAAGGTTCAAAATTTCAACTTTTTCTGTGGTAAACCAATACTTTTCTCGCATATTAGATAGATTGGGCGGAAAAGTAAAGCCCGAAATTTCTCCACAACGGACCAAAAATGTTGCACTTCAGGTACCATAGCACCCGTTGTACTAGCTTCGGTGAGCTAAAAATCAATGAGGTTTTTCTATAAGACGCCCTGAACCATATTCAATCATAAAATTGGTCACTTGTATACACTCTGGAAGCTGTATCGTGCTAACAAACTGAAACTTCTCCAAAAATGACAAAAATATCGTACTTAAAGTACTGTAGTACCTGTTGTACTGGCTCTGGTAATCCGAAAATTAATAAGGTTCATCTATGACATGTCCTGAATAATAATCAATCATAAAATTGGTCTCTTGTATATACTCCGGAGGCTGTATCGTGCTAACAAACTGAAACTTCTACAAAAATGACAAAAATATCGTACTTAAAGTACTATAGCACCTGTTCTACGGGCTCTGGTGAGCTGAAAATGAATAGGGTTCATCTGTGACATGTCCTGAATAATATCCAACCATAAAATTTCTCCAAAAATGACAAAAATGTCGTACTTAAAGTAATATAGCACCTGTTGTACGGGCTCTGGTGAGCTGAAAATCAACAGGTATCATCTGTGAGATGTCCTGAACAATATTCAATCCTAAAATTGGTGACTTGCTGCACTTCGGTGGCTGGCACTTCGGTGGCTGCATCGTGCTAACAAACTTAAATTTCTCCAAAAATGACTTGTCGTACTTCAAGTACGATAGAATCCATTGTCTGGCTCTGGTGAGCTGAAAATCGATAGGGTTCATCTGTGAAATGTCCTGAACAATATTCAATCGTACAATTGATGACTTGTTGCACTCCGGAGGCTGTATCGTGCTAACAAACTGAAATTTTCTTCAAAAAATGATAAAAATATATTACATTAAGTACTATAGCACCTGTTGTACTGGCTCCAGTGAGCCGAAAATCAATAGGGTTCATCTGTGAGATATCATGAACAATATTCAAAAATAAAATTGGTGACTTTTTGCACTGCGGAGGCTGTATTGTGATAACAAGACATGTAACGAAAAGTGGCCGACGACTACGACATACACACAGGATTTTTTTCTAAAAACCGTTTTATCGTGTTGTTCTTGATGGAAAACGTGGAAATAACTCCAAAATATCCAAAAATTTTTGGGGTAAACTAATACTTTTCTCGCATATTAGATAGGTTGGTTAGGTTAGGTTAGATTGGGGATAAAGTAAAAATGGTCAGGAACTGTGGTTATAATATTAGTTGAACATTACTTCGATTCAAAGTTTATGAAAAGATGACCAACACTTATAAATTTGATATATTATAACAGTTCCATATTAGTATCCATGGAATAATATATATATATATATATATATATATATATATATATATATATATATAATATTTCAATATAATGATTATTTATTTAGACTACTGAGCAAGAAATGATTGTAAAAATAGAGGCCACAGAGCGTGCGTTAAAAGAAATAATTTTGTTTGGAGGGTCTCTCAACCGAGTTGTTGGTTTTTTTTAAGAAAGTTACTTGGTATTCTCTAATTTTTATCGGCAATTCAAATAATTACAATGGTTTCATTTCAAAGTAGTTTCTTAAACAGGTATGGACAGTTTAATGATTGTGCCAATCAGTACAGTATCAGTTTTAAATTTTTTAAATGTTTAGAATCAATGGCTAATGAGTGACTCTAGTACTCATTGGTGTTATGAACATTTTATCCAACATAAATCACTGAAAAGGGTATGCAACTTAAGAAAACAACTTATCGAATTGGTGCAAATTGTGGAAATGGAACCAGTTTCTGGAATATCAGACACGATTGGCACAAGGAAAACAATCACTGTGGTTTTTTTATGATATTGTGTATTTATCTATGGGTGGACATTATAAAACTGCATGACAATAGGTGCGTTCTTTTTGACTGAGATCTCAGTTAATCTCAGCTCACATCAGTAATGTGAACGTTCTTTTTGTTTTACTCACTTCAAGTGAGCTGAGATTTTTCCTCCCCCTTCACAGATGCTGAATGTGATGTAAGGGAGAATCAGTTGGACTTGAGTCGGAAATAAAGTGGAGGGGATGAAGAAATATTTGATTTGCTTGGTTTATTTGTAGTTTTAACCAAGGTTATTTATGGTTTTAACCTTTGACATATAAACAATAAACACACATAATCTATTTTTCTTTTGTTATAAATTTTGGATACATTAATCAACATTCTTAGATGCTGATACGAATCTGTCGTATAGTTTAAATCTATCGACAGATCGCGCGCTTCAATTGAGATGTTCTTTTTGGTGCTTACTCGCATCACTTTATCTCAGATCACCTTAACTGAAGTGATCTGAGATCTCAGTCAAAAAGAACGCACCTATTATCACACAGTATCTATTCATCCAAATAGCTCATTATTTCAAGAGCTACCAAGATGATTGCTATATCATCAATTTATTATTACGACTAAAGAATTTATGCGGCAGGTAAATTAAATTTTATTTATTATCTAAATAATCAGAATAGGATATTCGATTTTCGAAATAATGAAGTTACTAAATTTCTGTGATAGAATAGATTGTCAATTATTATTGCTGATAGGTAAGAATATGCAACTCATAACCTCGTGTTTATGGTCCATTTTAAATGAGACGAACAAATTAAAACCATTGTAAAAACTCCAATTAAATTTCTCCAAAACCAATGGATAGGAAATTTAGTAGAAGTCACAATCGTGGCTAAAATGTCCCCGCAGATCATAATGGACGGGAGACTAGCCTAGATGAACACACTGGAAACCGAAAGCGCAAAACAGAAAAAAAATGCTAAACATATATTTAAAAGGAAAGAAAACCAAGAACAAATGAACGCCATAGAATAGTATTTTACATAAACTAGCTGGTCGAAACCGAAAATAAAACCTAGAAGTACAAAGAAGTAGTGAAATATTCCTATCCGTTATGCTTCTAATTTCTTTAGCGTCTTTCTATCCAATGATATTGTACGAAATATCATACATTCTAAGCTTCATATCATATACCAAACGGCACCACTCTCTTTGACTTCTACTTTTAATTTGGCTTAAAACGCTCCATTTAGTGGTTTTTTTTCCAAGAAAGCTCAAAGGATATTTCGTAGCTGACTTCTCTCGGTAGACGTCGAATGTTACAATTTTATTTTTATGATTGTTAAAACTTACCTGAGATTCTCAACTTCCTTAAAGTATGTTTTCCAAGATGATTAGATTTTGCATAAGCTGAATTTGAAGACTCACCTGTGAATAAAAGAGAAAATCATCTTCATTAAGTTAGCGGTTGATAGAAAAATTGAATTGCAAGAGAAAGAAAATTATATTTTTTGTTGAATTACTGCGAATTTAATGATGTTAGAGCAGGTTCAAAATACAATGAGAAAATCGTAGCGTTGAGTGAATTTTTTAAAAGAATTTGAGTTACAAAATTTATTATTTTTTAATTGCCTCAAGTTACTGAGAGAGTGACGAAAACTGTTGAAACGAACAAAATGAATAAAACTTGTATAATTTTTTGTTAAATTGGAAGATAGGAAATATATACATTTTTTGTTATTATCTTGTTTTTAAAAGGTCAATGGTCAAACAAACAAAAGTTCCAAACAAATCATTAAAATATTTGGTACTTCCAGGCGGATTCTTGAATCCAGTGATAATAGGAAAGCAGATTCTATAGAAAGGGATGTAGCAAGTGTTAAATCCATAACCTTGTTATGGTTAAAGTACGAGTTGAATTAAGGTTACTGAAAAATAGACAAGGTCAACTGTGTTTGGATTGAAAACAATTCTGTCTAGGTCGAACGTGTTATAACGTATAGTTGTGCTGGTCAGTTTTAGTATTTAAGTCAGTGACACAGAGCATTAGAGATCATTGTACAGTATTCTAGTCCCAATCGTATTGTAGTAAGATATAATATTAATTAAGTGTTAAATAGTATGTAATTAATAGTGGCACAAATGAAACCCAGTGATGTAATTAACACTGCAAATTAATTCCTCCTTGAGTCCCTACTTTGGTAAGTCAAACTACACATATGTCACAGGAATAGTCATATTACTGTAATGATACTGAGAAAGTTTATACGCGTATTCACAACACAATTTGTTCCTTTAAGTTATAACACAACTTATAATCGTATCTTCGTTAATTATATACTGCTTAACCAATCAATATGTGCTGGGCAGTATTTGTAGTATGACGGTTCTCTTTCCTAAATAAAGGCTCATTTGTAAATATTGTGAGACCAATAAGTAAACTTGTTAGTATTACCTAAGCTCAACGTTTGGCTGGAAAGTTGATGCAAGAAGAGCTCTAATTGACATATATTTAATTACATGGTCCAAGATTAGTCAATACGGGTATTCCGCAGGAGTCTATTTTGAGCCCCTTACTTTTTAATATATACACGACAGAATTGCATGACATTTTTGACTAAAGAATTCTAATTATTCAATACGCTGATGATATTTGTATTTACGTATCTCATAGTACTTATGGGGAGTGTCTGAAAGATCTAAAATATGTTGTTCACTGCGTCGAAGAATGGCTACACGATCTTGGCTTTAGTCTCGTATCTGAGAAGTTGGCGGTCATATGCATATTGGCTTCATCTGGCGGACTCAATAACTATTAAAGATATAACGCTTCCAGTCGTCGATAATTATAAATACTTTGGACTAGCCATATTAAACACATAAAAGAAAGATGCGAGAAAGGTTTAAACATTCTTCGCACTGTCATAAAAACTAAGTAGGGTGCTGATACAAATATATCTCTCACCTTCTGCAGATCTTACATACGTTCACATATAGACTATGGATGCACTCTATATGGTTCCGCTTTACAAAGTAATTTGCTAACTCTAGACAAAGTACAATGTAAGGCTATCCGCACCTCATTGAGAGTTATGAAATCGTCACCATGTCATTTAATTCTGACGGAAGCTCAAGAACCGCCAATAAATCAAAGACGGCAATATAACGCGTTGTTAGAGCGAGAAACAGCTACCTTGAGTGAGCAAGATCTAGTTGATCATTTTTGTGCAAAAAGAAGTTCCCCTCCGTTAGCGAGCGCTTTTATTGATACAAATAAAATAGTGAAAATCAAAACTAGTCCATATTATCAAATCTACATGTGTCAATTTGAAGCTATTATTTTCAAACCTTGCATCATTTATGCCTCATATAGCGACTATCCTATCCTCAATAATAGAATAATTCATTCCATTTACACCCGGTCACTCATTTTGAGGTTTCTTCAGCCATTAATTCATTGAAAAATTCGAATTGTCTTGATATTCATGAACTCAATAGCCGCATCTTGAAGGAGACCAATTCTATTGCTGCAAAACCTTTCACGGAACTCATAAATCCTATTTTTAACACCGGTCTTTATCCCGATATTTTTAAACTATCCAAAGTGCTTCCCCTTTTTAAAAAAGGCGATGCTTACGTAATCGATAATTATCGCCTTATCAGTATTATTTCAATATTCAGTAAAGTCGTTGAAAAATTAATGAAAAAACAGTTGTTTTGACTATTTTGATTCAAACGAATTCTTCAGTAGCTCCCAATTTGGCTTTAGAAATTCCCGCTCAACCACCCAGGTGGTTCTTAATGTTGTGAGTGGCGTAGTGGAAGAACTTGAACACGGTAACCGTACGGCCATAATGCTGTGTGATCTTTTAAAGGCAATTGACTGCGTTTCTCACGACATTCTCTTAGAAAAATTAAATTATTATGGAGTTAGGGGAATTTCGTTGGAGCTTATTGGTTCTTACCTGTCAAACTGAAAACAATGTGTTACAGTGAATGGTGTAACATCAGCTTTTCTGGAGGTAAGCCATGGAGTCCCTCAGGGGTCGGTTCTAGGCCCCGTCTCGTTTATCATTTATATTAATGATTTGAGCCGTTTTATGTTACCCTATATGTCGGTTCTATTTGCAGACGATTCAACATTTATTATTTCGGAGAAAGTTGATACAAATTCAGCCGCCTCTCTAGATTGCGTTAATAACAGGACAATTGAATGGTTTTCATCGAACAAACTAAAATTAAATAATAATAAAACTGAAATCATGCATATATCTGCAAGTAATCAATTGTCATTTCACCAAAAAAACAAAAAATGTGAAATTACTTGGATTAGTCCTAGATCACAGGCTAAGTTGGCAGGCACATATTGAGCATTTAGTCAAAAAACTTTCAAGTTCGTTATTCATTTTACGACAGTATTTCTCACTCTTTCATTCGCATATTAACTATGGCATCGCCCTCTGGGGTAATTCCTCCCATGCTTTAACAGTATTTAGAATGCAAAAAAGGCGATAAGGGTGCTTGCTGATCTTGGTTTCAGGGATCATTGTCAACAGTTTTTTCTAAAATATAAAATTATGCCATTACCGTCATTGTTTTTATTTCATACTCTAATTGAAATTCAAGGGAAACAGTCAATGTTGTCTAGAAATTCAGATATCCACGACTACAACACTCGCAATGCTCACCATATCAGATGCAGCTACTTTCGGCTAAATAAGACACAATCAAATTCACCAAACTATAGGCTTTTTAATATTTTGCCATGAATTGTAAAATCCTTGGGCTCCAATGCGTTTAAAAAATATTTTAAAAAGTTTTTCCTCAAATGTTGTTTCTACTCTGTTGATGATTACATTGTGCATTGTCGAGGCAATCTCAACACCGTATCTCTGCTGTGACATTTTACTCTGTTTTTATCTTAAGATGTATTTTGTATATTTCTATTGTATGTATTTTCTTTTTGACGTGCTACAAACATCTTATTGTGAAGTAGTTAATAAAATCATACTACAGAATCATAACAAAGATACGATTATTTATACGGATAGTTCTAAAGATGAATACGAAACAGGTACCGCGTTTTTTGTCGCTAGTAATAATATAGTTCAACATTTCCGGAACAAAAACGTTTGGTCATTATTGACTGCAGAAACAACGGCAATTGAAAAGGCTCTCATTTGGTGTCTGGAGGAGTCAGCGCCAGGTGCAGTCTTAATTGGTGACTCCAAGTATGTTCTAGAGGCTTTGAATAGCTCACCAACAAAACAATATGAAAATGAAATAATTTTCAGTATAAAAAAACTACTTTTTCATCTATACACCAAAAATGTGGAAATATATTTTATTTGGACAAAGGCACATGTTGGCGTCATAGGCAATGAAAGGGTATATAACGAAGCTAAAAAAGCTTGCAGAATTGATAACTGACCCATCAGAGCGTTGGAAGTATGTTTTAAAACACTGGTACACCATTTTGCCCGATTTGTTTCAATCAATAAATAATATCTTGCATTTGGTATTATCTACAGGCCTCGTTTCTAAAAGTCTACAGGCCACTCTCGGTGAGCTGGGCTTATATATTGATTATCTAGAGGCAAGCAATTCTGAATACATGTCGTAAAGTTTGCAGAATTTAAAATAGTATGCTTGTAAAGTAACTTTTGTCATATGAATAAATTCAAACGTTTTTTACTCAAGTACCAGATTATATATACTTAATGAATAAGGTATCTATTTATTTACTGTCCAAAATGTATAAAAAAATCAATAGGGACCGAATATGACGGCATAGGCCGGCCTAATTTTGCGGGACCGTCATCAGTCCCGAAAAATTCGTTGCATAGCAACGAACTAGAATAGCGTATTTAGAGGCCTGAAGTGGACATTCTTGAACTTTTGCAGAAAAAATGTTTTTCCTTACGACCACATAGGAAAGTAACACAAATCGCACTCTCTAGTCCCATGGGTAGTGAGCTTTATTCTCACGCGTGCGGAAATTACTTTCCGCACGGCTGTCAATAAGCCGTCAAACCCGTGAATACTGTAAGCTTTACAGATTTAGTTATTAATTACTCTTCCTTATGGATATTATTTACATAAAAACTGGACTCAAAACTAATTATGATATTTCTTGTATTTTCATTTTATTAAAACAAAATTTAGCCATTTTTAAAGTACAATTAATTAAGGAATAGTATCGAAAGCTTAAAACTTTTAATTTATAATTATTTCAGTAGTTGGTTTTAATACGAACTCCCTGTATCTAAGATAGGCAACCAAAGAATCAGGCGCGGGCACATTATTTGAAAATTTAGAAAGCTAAATAGGCTTTGAATCAATTCCACGGCACAATACCACAAAAAATAGACATTTCGTGATAGTAGGTACATGATCGAAAGTAAAATGTTGTTAAATCTCAGAGTGGTACAAAAGTTTTAGTTTAGTTTATTACTGTTCAAGATTATAAAATGTTGAATTCTATCGTTTACGATACTTTTAAAATATGTAAGATATTTGTATGCTTCTTTTCGTCATTGTATATATTTAAAGCGTAAATTCATTTTAGTTGCTAGCGTTGTAAAGATATGTTTCATAATTGATAAGATCTTTTCTATTGTTATAAATTCAAAGCGAAGTTACACTTTATTTCCAGCTTTTGTTAAATACCTTTAAAATATTACGTTTTGCAACAATAATTGTAAATAGTTTTGTTTGGGCATTGAAATAGCACATTTTTGAAAGTCGACATCTTTCGTATTGTCCTATAGTTAAGAAGTTAGGAAAAGTTCACGTTTCACACTATTATCTATTTTATTGTAAAAACCCTAAATTTAGTGTCACTTCTGCGTGAATTTTATGGTCGACGGTCGGAAGATTTAAAAGACATGTTTGAATAACCTTTCTGATTAAAAAGGTTACAATTGCTATTGGAGTATTCAATAGAAATATCTATTGGAGGCACCCATTGTTGATTCTTGTCAATGAACCCGACGAGTCCAATGATACTGGCCAATAGGAAATAGTTATTTTCGTTTGGTCAACCCAATCCACGTGTAAACACTCCACTTGCAGATTTCTGTTTAACACGTCTTACAACGTGAATAAATCAGTTTCTCACTCATCAGTTCTACTACTTATCGACGCGAGTTTTACACTCATCGAATCGAGCTCAACGCTCAACAACAAAGTTAGTTTTACACTCATCGAATCGAGCTCAACGCTCAACAACAAAGTTAGTTTTTTACACTCATCGAAGCGAGTTCAATACTCTCGATAATAAAGTTTTTTACATTCATCGAAGCGAGTTCAATACACTCGATAACAAAGTTTTCTCATTCATCAGTGCTACTACTTATCAGTAGTAATACCGCAAGTGATTGAATTTTCGCGATAAGTCTGTCGATTTATTTTTGAACGAAACTGAATTGTTTCGAGAAAACACCACGAGTCCGCAGGACGAGTGGTGTTTTTTCGAATCAATTCAGTTGAGATCATAAATGAAAGACAGACTTATGAGATAAATTCAATCACGAGTGGAATTTTATTAGACTATTTCACAAACAGAGTGAAAGATAAAAAATCTGAAATTCTGCAGGATTAGAGGAAATTGGCAAAAAAGTTGACCATAACATACTGAAATATTTTTCAATTATAATTATTATAAATGGTACAGTTATTATATACAATGTTTTGAGCTTGATTATTTGAACACGCGCTTGCACTTGCAATACTTGTTACATCTTGATTGCTATAATTTCTGACATTTGCTATAAGTTTTTCGTGATGTTGTTTACTAAGTTGGATGTAGGGTTTCAGCGAACTAGAGCTCGAATGTCCAGTAATTTTTATGGTTTCCTGTTCTACTCCTCTACATAAAAGTTCACTGACTGCAGTTGCTCGATTTGAATGGTTGGTAATTTTTTGCTTTTTCACATCAAGCCCTATATTCTGAGCTGATGTTTTGGTCCATTTACTGATCGTATTGATCCCTAGAGGCATATTTTTGTACCAAGGAGTGCAATGATCACTAGGCTTCCAATGTCCATTCACGGTGAGAAACAACCTATTAGATCTTACATTATTACCTCGTTTTGAAATCATCTTTTTATAAAGTCTCACGGGGCACATTGTTGCATTTTGCACATTTTCAATCAACCATTTGCTGTTCGCACATCGCTGACCACCTCCTTGGCAAGTTTTTGAAAAAACTGTGTTATATTCGATTCTGCCGGTAGGCGCCCCCTTATTATCTAATTCTTCTTTAAAATAATCTAACAAACAATATGCAGCATCACCTCCTCTCCAAGCAAGTTCTACTGCTGCGATATGGAAAAATTTCATTTGGAGTCCTGTGGGTGTATTTTCATCCCATTGTGTACATATTGCTTGATGTTCTTCATGGGTCAACGGTGCCGAACTGATCTTTCGTTTCTGTACGTTACCTTGAAGCAACTTGCGTTTTGTATCTCGCGCATTTCTGGCCGATTGAAAAATAATATCTTTGAATGGGTCGAAACTTCGTCCATATTCATTATAGAATTTTTCTTGCAATAATCTAGCACTCACATTCCAAATCGTCTTCACAACACATTCCTTGTAATCAGAACCATCGATTTTCCTCATGTTGAAGCCCCAGTCCTTTAAAATAATAGCTAGTCTCTCGACAGGCGTTGCTTCATTCAATAGGTATTTTCGTTCATCGCAAAATCAGGTAAATTGCTTCCAAATGTACTCCTTCGATTCCCTCGTATTTTTCGGTACATTTTCATCGATTTTTTCGTTGATTGATTCGATAGAATTCATCCCAAATCTACTCGTTTTTGAATGCGTGCACAGCGTAATCACTTATATTTGACGTTTAACTGTCACATGCACTGTAAACAAATCTGAAAACACCGAACTTGATAGGCCAATCAGAGTCAAGAGTCAAGTTTGGTATTATCGGTAAGCCGAACTTGACTAGAGCTTCTGATTGGTTCATTTCGTAGGTGAGTGAAATAGTCGACGCAAGTTTTACGCTCATCGAATCGAGCTCAACGCTCAACAACAAAGTTAGTTTTTTACACTCATCGAAGCGAGTTCAATACTCTCGATAACTAAGTTTTACACTCGTCGACGCGAGTTTTACACACTCATCGAATCGAGCTCAACGCTCAATAACAAAGTTCTTATACTCATTGAAACGAGTTAAACACTCAATAACAAGGTTAGTTTTAATATTCATCAAATCGAAACATAAAGTGTCTTCCGATCTGAAACCACCGAAGTTCAGCATTCACAACTTTGTACCATTTTGTAAATTTGTACATAATAAATTATCAATTTCGACATTAATTTTGTCAAATTAAGATTATTTATCTAGTTGAATGTCTACGCCAGTCGACGAAGTTCAGCTAGAAATATAATCAAAAACAATTACCTATGCCACGCATAATAAATACCTTAGTAAATAATTATGGAGTCCAACAAATGAATTGGATTGCACTTCACCAGAAATCATAGAGGCAGCAAAAATAACCTCTTTACAAATTCTACCAGAAAAGTCTAGAGATGGATATGAAGGAGCTTATAATGAATTTCGCAACTGGGGAAGAATAAAAGAAATCAAATGTTACTTATCTGAAAATGTGATCCTAGCATACATAGATGAATTATCTAAGAAAGTACGACCAAATACACTGTGGTCTCTGTACTCTATGCAGCGCACTACTTATTACATTAATCATAACGTAGATATCTCGAAATATCTTAAAGTGAATGCTTTTTTAAAAAGAAAAAATGACGGTTAGGTTAGGTGTACGTGGAACTTCGGAAGACACTGATACTTAATCAGCCTTGTATTAAAAAACATAAATTTAAAACCCTCAGCATCCGAGAAAATATTGAAACGAATCTTTCGGCAACACCGTTACAATTTACAAATTGTAAGAATAACCAATTCACTTTTAGACCAGGGCCGAAGCCTTCAAAAATGGTAAAAAATGAGAAAAAATCACATTAGGATGAAACCCATTAGAAAAGGAGGGGAATATGATCAAAATGAAAGAAAAAATAAATTACGGTCGATCCGAGTTCGGGAAGTGGTAGGGGAGTTTTTAGGGTAAAAAATGGTTTATCGTGATTTCCGGCAAAACTACCTATGGAAAAATGTTAAATGGCAAAGTTGTAGGTAATAAAAAGATCTACAACTTTTGTATTTGCATTTTTTTCACATAACCTCAAAATTTAGGTGAAAAATTCAAAAAACCAAGTTTTTGGTTTTTTATTTATCTTTTTCAAAAAAAAAATTTTTCTACGAAATTTGGTGAAAACTTACCTTATTATGTCCCAAATACACTGTAATTTATTTGATTTAAAATATTTATTTTTTCGCCTTATTTTAACTTAATATCAAAAAAGCACCCAAATTTTCAATCGAAAATTCTGATGTCAAAATATCGGCTTTTTTTCAAAAAGTCTGGGGGCTTTTTGTTCGTTGAAATATCTACTTTCTGATGGTGTAAAAAAAATATACATTACTATAGGAAATGTTTTCAAAAAATGCAAAAAATTGAAAAAAACTCAAATTCGAAAGATTTTTTTCAATCATTATGTACAATTTTGGAGTATTTATTAAAATTTACACTTTAATTACTCAAAAAACGCAAGATTTCATGTTTTATTGATAAACGATAAAATTGTTGGTATGTAAGATGGGTGTATGGGATTATCTGATTTTTGATTATTGACAAAATCAGCACTGCAAATTCTAGTATTTATATTTGGTTCCCAATCCTCCCGATGTTTTCTGAAATGTAATTAAAAAACTTGAAGAGATTCGTTTTGTACAAATGTTTACTTTCTTCCCCTTAATAGTATTTAATTATTGAACTTATTATATAATATTAAAGTCAGCAAGTACATAACTAGTTTTTATTTTATATAATCAATGAAATCGTACAGAAAACAACATTTTATTCTCTCTATAATAATTTTTTATTTATGTAAAAAAACATATAGAACTTTTCTAACAGTTTGAAATGTGGCTACCGAAAACATGGTTTAAAATGCACAAATTTATGCATGCAATTGTCATGGTTCTGAAAATTGCTCCAATATGGAAGAAAAAATCTACGAGGAAGTAAATGATTCAGATGAAATTGTGGATGAAGAACCAATGCAGACTGGAAATAACATTGGAGACGAAGATGATGGTCTTGAAGATTGCGACGATCAACTAGAGTTGGAAAGGTTTGTCGAATCTAACGATGAAGAAATGCCTTCAAAGAGACAAAAGCTAATGAATAACTGATTAGAATTTCAAATGAGGTATTTATAAATAACAAGATTAACGTTTTTGAAAAAAAAATAATGAATAACGTAATCAAAATTAAGTATCTAAATTCAATAATACGATTTACATGTATATTTATATTTTATGAGATTTTCTATGACATGATTGTAATTCGAATAAATAAACTTTTTAACTAAAAAAAATTGCAGCAATCACATTTTTTTGATGGAATTGTACATAATGATTAAAAAAAATTTTTTCGAATTTGAGTTTTTTTCAATTTTTTTCATTTTCTGAGAACATTTCCTATAGTAATGTATATTTTTCACACCTTCAGAAAGTAGATATTTCAACGAACAAAAAGCTCCTAGACTTTTTGAAAAAAGCCGATATTTTGACGTCAGAATTTTCGATTGAAAATTAAGGTGCTTTTTTGATATTAAGTTAAAATAAGGCGAAAAAATAAATATTTTAAATCAAATAAATTGCAGTATATTTGGGACATAATAAGGTAAGTTTTCACCAAATTTCGTAGAAAAAATTTTTTTTTGAAAAAGATAAATAAAAAACCAAGAACTTGGTTTTTTGAATTTTTCACCTAAATTTTGAGGTTATTTGAAAAAATTGCGAACACAAAAGTTGTAGATCTTTTTATTACCTACAACTTGGCCATCTAACTTTTTTCCATAGGACTTGTAGTTTTGCCGCAAATCAAGATAAACCATTTTTTACCCTTAAAAACTCACCCCCTCCCACTTCCCGAACTCGAATCGACCGTAATTTATTTTTCCTTTCATTTTGATCATATTCCCCTCCTTTTATAATGGGTTTCATCTTAGTGTAATTTTTTTTGGTTTCAAAAATTATCGACCCTGTTCTATTTTAATTTTTATGGTTCCAAATAATTCAATTTGTTCCCCAGTTGTATCTAATAAGTACTTACTCATTGTAAGTTTGTCAAATAAACATTAATTATCGTAATTGTAAATTTGTGCGCCTTTTTATACAAACAATATTCAAACATATACAGTCACAAATAAAACGTAAGATTAGTTAAGCAACTCAATATACACGATCTGATATTTAGATATTGTTTAATAAAATAAGTGGCCGTAGGAAAAATATGGTACATTACTCGTGCGGAAATGATTTTTCACACTCGTGGGATTGTCGGACTCGGCTTACGCCTCGTGCTACAATATTTCCCACTCATGTGAAACATCTCACTTTCCGCACTCGTAAATACAATTACGTTGTGAATTTTTCATGTGTCTACTCTCCTCACTTACTTAACGTGATTTTTCATATTCTTATCAATGAAGCGACGTTGAGCAATATAAAGTTAAATTATCAGTGTATATACATGGAATACTTTGACACTGACCGTCATTATTCTCAGTTCTTGTAAGAAACTTAATTCTTCGGAATTATCGCTCAATAATTACAGTCAGTTTAATCGTTATGAATAGCCTTTATTGAGTTAAGACATTTCTCTAGGATACTCATGAGATGCTTCGTAAGATTTACAAATATCTGCGGTTAAGAAATGCTGCATTTAAAAAAATAAGGTTCTCGAAATATTAGATCGAATACATTAAATTAATAACACCCTGTATGATGACCGAGCTGACCGTTTTAAAAATAATGGCTTCTTTATTGCCCAGATTTAATTAATCCAATAAACAAAGAATGGAAGATGAGATCGATCTCATAAACTATTCAACAGCCTTTAATCTCTTAACTATTCAAGTTTAAATATTGAAGAACGTCCATCCAACGCCGCCGCCGCGATATCTTCTTGTTGGAATTAATTCCCCTTAAATATTCCCTTTTTATCTCTAACCGAAACCCTCCTAATCAGAAACCAGACGCCGAATTCTCGTTTTACAAGCGTACAGGGTGAATTTGAACTCGCATAATCTACACTATGATAAAATGCAATTAGTTGATTGAAGTAAAATGTAATTAAGAATGGATTTTATGCAGCATAATCAAATCTTGAACCATTCATCCATTTTTCTAATCAAATACTACAATGATAATAAACTGTGGTAATCAGGATTTAAAGTTCTATAAAGTTAGTAAGAGAGTCGTGCGATGAAGAATGCTACTTGCACTAATTTATGCTGTATAGGAGAATGCCGATTAAGAGCTACACATAAGACAATCGTCGGAGGAAAGTGTCCAATACAAATGATCTTTGAATGTGTCGAACCAATTATATGTCTAAATTTTCCATTTCAAATGGAATTTGCTATGCTGAAGAGCTGAAAATTTACATAAATACAGTATGTCGATTTCATTAAAAAGTGGTTCGCGCGCGTGGTGCATTCATTTTAAACCTTTGACTAGTACCGAAAGTACCGACAATATTCATAAAACGCGATGTAGTGATTTCTGAGAAGGTGATTTACAAATTTTTTGGTGAATCAATTATTCATAGTTTTAAGTCTAGATCCGTGATTTTTAACCTTATTGATTACGCGACTCCTTTACAAGTAAAAAAATTCTGGCGAACCCAGGTCTATATGTCTGAATAGAACAATATTCCACAAATTATTAAAAAATAAACAGACACAGCCTTCTCATTGAAATTCTAATTTTTTTAATGTAGTGTAGTATCTACAAACACTTGCCTTTTTCTTTTAATAATCGCGACCCCTTGTGTCGACTTTGCGAGACCCCTAGGGGTCACGACCCATAGTTGAAAATGCTGGTTTAGATATACTTTAAAGGAGATTCACAGAATTTGTTCAATTGAGCCAAGTATACGTAGCTGAAACTGAACGTTCAAATAAGAATGAAGAAATCACAGAGGTGTGTAGAAACAGGTCTCTGCTCTAAACCAGGAAAGGAGAATACCATGTGGAAACAGAGCACTGGATCTTCTTCGACATATTACAACTATCGAAACATTAAGGAATCAATATAAATCTCTGAACATCTGCTGAGATGTGGTTGCCAAGTGCTCAGGCTACACTTCCAGGTATAGACAATTTTTATGTAGAGAGAGTTATAAAACCTTTTTTAACCATAAGTTGTACATAACAATAGAAAAAGGTTTGGAAGGCCAAAAATCCTGTGTATTATAGATTACATAGCCGTATCATAAGATTATTTTCAATAAATACCTATTTGCCAATTAAGGTTTGAAATTTTGTTGTATTTTAATTCCAAGAAACTCTTACAGTAATCGAATTATAAGTAGATAAATATCTTCCCAACAAATTTCAACGAAAATGCGATTGTAGGTTTTTCCATTTAGTAAGGAGGTCCAAGTTGTGTATTGTATGGCAGCAGATGATCTACGTGAAATAGTAAAACCACATTTCCCGGAAGTAGCGGTAATATCATTAAATTTGAAATATCCGGAGATTTACAGCTCTTTCAAAGTAAGTATATATGGGTATAACTTTAATACTAAGATGAATCCAGCATTATGGCCGCATGGAGCCCATATCCAGCAGTTTTTTCAGTTGCGTCCAAAGAGACTTCCCCAAGTCTAGAAAATGTAACTCCAGTGTATTCTCTAAGTTATATATGTGGAAATGTATGTAGGTGTACTAATACAGAAAAATCAACTATATTCTATTTCTTAATGTCTGACAGCACAGTAGCCTCATTAAATATTCAAATAGAAAATTATCTCTTACAGAGTGATCCTAAGAATTTTACAAGTAAATACTAAAATTCTAATGCAAAAAAAGTAGGTGTCTGTATTGGTTATCTGTACATTCCTGTTTCAGCTCAAAATACAATATGGTAATAAAACTGAACAATTCCAGTAAAAGGATAAACAGTGCGGCAGTGGCGGAGATTACGATATTAGTTCATTTTGCTTATTTAATTAGATTCGGTCAACGTTACAGTTGAAATAAAATTCATTCGTTTAGGCCTATTAACAAGTTACATTTTCATTTTTATTAAATTGAATTAATTAAAGAAAATATAGTTTAATTCTCATAATTCAAATTTATTGACCATGAATTAATGTATATTAGGTAAAGTAAACATACCATTTATAGGAAATATAAAATTCAATCTATAGTATCATCCTCTTCGCTGGCTAAACAAGAATCATCCGAAGACTCGTCGAGAGAGATCACTATCGGTTCTATAGTTTGTTCTATGAGGTTATCTAAAACCCACATTTTCTCTTCCTCTTTAATTACATGATTCACAGCATCTCTCCAGTTCTCTTCAGTTATTGTTGTCAATGAGTACTTCATGAGTTCACGAACATCTTTTATTTTAAATGTTTTATTATGCCTAGCTACGTAACCTCTCATTTGGGCCCATATTGACTCTATCGCATTTAATTCACAATGGTATGGCGGCAAACGAAGCACTGCTATCCCACGATTCTTGGCTATTTAATCAATAACAAACTTTTTAAATTGTAGCTTGTGATCTGAAGCAACCTTTAAAAGTTCTTTTTTCCACATACCATCTTCAAATAGTATATCTTTCACGATTGGTTAATCGATTAACTAGTTTCTAATATCAGCTTTTCTCCAAGAGGTAGATGGAAGATTTTCTGGTAATCGCGAATGATAAGTGGCATTGTCCATAACGATGACAGCATTATTTGGAATTAATTCGACCATTAGTGTAAAATACATCTGCAGTCATTTCTTCATGATAGTCTTTGGTTGATGTTGACTGAAACTCCAGTAAACCACCTTCAACGAACCCTTGATTGCATCCAATACGCGTTATTATTAGTCGGCGACCTTTACCGATAGGAGTTTTCAGTCCAGTAGATAAACCTTCTATGAAAGCTTGACGGCTGGTTTGAATACTTTTGTCCTGCCATATTTTTTTCACTGAATGTCCTTCATTGAGCTATGTCTCATCTAGATAATAGATTTGTCTTCCCTCCTGTCTGTATTTTCGGATATCTCGTAAATACTGGCGTCTCCAACATATTATTTCTTCGTTGTCGATTAACACTGATTTGCGACTTTGCTTCTCCCAAGTAAAATTTAATTTGTGTAATATTTTCTACCCTATGTCAGGCAAATTCTCGTCCTCCTTCACCATTCTTAGAATTCTGTCAAGGGTTGGGATCTCTTTTTTAAAATATAATTCATGTACTTTTCGTCTTATTGTATTTTGCATATGTTCATCAAGGTCAAATGGTTTTCTTCCAGTTGACTTTTTAGGTGGAGATATATTTCCATTTTTCCTCTCCCTTAGAAGCCTGTAAATAGTAGATTCACTAACTACTGTTATATTGGAACATGTCGAAACAATATTTATAACAGTAGCAGCCGGCATTTGATGTACAACAGCATCATGCACATTTAACACTACAGTCTTCGTTTCTAAGCTCAGCACGCTCTTACACTTTACTAGGGTGAAACTTGAAGACATTTTTCACAACACAGTTAACACTTATGGAACATAAGCGACTCTAAGCAAAACAAATTTGGGCGAGACCAAGTTTCACCGTATATACCTGCAAAATTTGTAAGTAGTCATTGGGACAATCCCTAGTAGGACCCTATTGTAATGTTTCTTGGAAATGTTATTATCAACATTTCTAAAATCAGAAAGTAATTAACTGGAGAATTAATTGATAAATGATTTGTTGATATGTCTCTCAAGAATTGACCTGCTTCAAATTCTCAATATAATTAATGAAATATTCAGTCAGAATAGTTGCGTTACAAGATTATTTCAAAAATAATTTATCGTTTTAACTGTATGTACTCTATAAATGTATGAAGGTCAGTTAGTTGTTTTAACTAACCGAATTTACATTAATATTACCTTTATATATCAGATCGGGTATAAAATTAAATAGTAAATAAATTCCTTAGATGAACTGGGACGCTTATGCTTTACTACTTGACTAGCATCTGACCTTTTCGCGTGCTGTCAGACAATAAGAAAGAGACTATAAAGCCTTTCAAATCATAAATGTCAATTGTCCATCTCTAACTAATAACCCCAATAGAATGTATTTAATATTGCAATGTAACTGACCTGATATTTTGTGCCTTTCTGAAACTTGGTGTAATAAAGATAATATTGATTTAGTGAGATTTAACGATTATATGTTGGCTACTCACTTCAATCATATCAACAGAATTCATGATGGGGTTTTGATACTTATATAAAAGATGATTAAATTTTAAAAATCTAGACTTTGTAAATAATTGATATTGACCTTGAAGTATGTAATATATCCTTTATTTGCAAGATAGAAGCTGTTGACTTGTGAATATATATAGATCCCCATCAAGAAACATTGAGATGTTCATGGATCGACTTTTCAATGTCCTAAATTTTTGTTTCAATAATTATGACTGTACTATTCTTTGTGGAGACATGAACATTGGTTATTTGAATATATCACGAGAAAGAACATTATTAATTGACTTGATGGAGAGTTTCAACTTAAACTTAAAAAATTGTCAGCCAACACGGATTTTCACAAATAAAAACATAAAAACGACAAAAACTAACTAACTAACTAATATGACGTTTGAATACAATGAAAGCGTGATTGATATGCAGCTTGGTGATCATTTGGGACTAAACATTCATGTAAAATATTGTACGGATATATTATGAACATTTTGTGAAAATAAGCTGAATAACAGAAAGACGAGTTTTAGGAATGTATCGGCATCCAATTTACTGAGTTTACAAACTCATCTAGACAATGAAAGTTTTCTGTCGGTCTATAAATAACTAAATGATACAAACATCTCAAGTGTTGATCTTGTATTTAATGAATTTTTAGATACTATATGTTGCCATATTGATTTAATTTGCCCTATTTTCACAAAAAACGTATCAAATGTAACCAGAAAATCATGGGTTGATAGCGATCTTGTACGGATGGGTAGCGATCTTAGGAATTTGTTTTGGTTAACAAAATTTTCCGCAAATCCCGATGATCATTCAAATTATAAGAGGTTAAAGCAGGATTATGTCACTGAAATTAACAAATCAAGAAAATTGTTCTACCAAAAAAGTCTAAAAATGTAAAAGAAAAACAAAAATATATATGGCGAACAGTACAACACAAAATTGGAAAAAAGAGACATTCTACTATTGATACCATTGATATAAATGGGAAAATAACTCAAAATAAATACGAAATTGCTAATTTGTTTGCCACTTTTTTTGCAACGAATACTAAAAAAGCAATAAATACCCACTTTGCTAACTGTGGTTTTGAAAGTTATACAGCAATGTATGTCGGTAATACTTTTTATTTCAAACTTGTTATCCCTGAAGATGTATTGGATGTAATTAACTGCCTAAAAAATGTTAATGCCGAGGGTGTTGACTGTCTTTCGATAAAGATAATTAAAAGTATAGGTCCACAAATCGCATGTACTCTAGCAGACATTATTAACTACTCAGTGGTACTTTAGCAGACATTATCAACTACTCAGTGGAAACAGAAACGTTTCCATCAAGTCTAAAGATAGAAGTTGTTTCGCCAATACATAAAAACAGCCTTTTCAGTTTTGACAATTATCGGGCAGTAACTGTCCAAACTGTGATATGTAAAGTGATAGAAAAGTGTATTTATAAACAAATGAAGACTTGTAGTAAATAATGGGCTAAGTGCCATAAAAATATAAATTAAGATTCTTACTAAAATGCGTGAAGAGCCAGCGCCAGTAACCTGTGTAACGGGCTATAAGTGGAAAGAGTTTATTTTATAGTTCAAAAGTCTCCGCAAGATAGAGTCTGTTTAATTTGCAGTTCTGGTTATTGTAAATAACGGGCTATGTGTCACTTGTCACGACCGTCACGTCGTGCGTATATCTACTTGTATATCTACGGGTGTATATATAAATTCCATATAAATATGGAAAATATAATACAAGATAATACGACAAAAAGAAGTAAGGGAAAAGAAAGAGCACAAGAAGAAAGACCAATCAAAAGATGTGAGGGAAAATCGTATATTAACAAAAGTAATATCCTTGTAAGAGAGAAAAAGGAACCTAAAGGCGAGGTAAGTGGTTACGGTTTTTATTAATATTATTTTTATTTGCAATTCCCTTTTACGGTCATTTGTAAATGTAAATACAAGTGTCGAGAAATTCCTCATGTTCACAAACTAAAACTCTTTCATGATTTTTATGGAATGAAAGATAATGAAAAACAAAACTCATACTTGATGGGATTACTCTCAATTTCTGGTGTGAAACGAAGAAGGCACGGCCAATACGAAAATCCGGAAAATAGTAGAAGACAGGCAAGCGTGTATTTTACTTTACCAGATGGCAAAGGCAACATAGTCCAGGTCTGTAAACAAACTTTTCTAGAAGTGTACGGTGTAACCAAAAGAAGGATTGAAACTCTTGGCAAAGCTAAAAAGTCAGGAGATGTAGTTTACACTGAGAAACGAGGAAACAAGAAAAAAATGTGAAAATTTACAGAACAAGACGAAAATCTAGTTATTGAGCACATTCAGTCATTTCCAAAAGAGCAAAGTCATTACAGTAGATTGAAAACCCAAAAAGAATATTTAAGTCAAGACCTTAACATGAACAGCTTGTATATGGCATTTAAAGAAAAGTTTCCCCAGACGCAGATATCGTACCGTTATTATTATACTACGATCAAAAAGAAATTTCCCAAACTATGTTTTCATCATCCTCGTACTGACACCTGCGATACTTGCGATTTGCTAACCATGCAAATGAAGAATGGTCCTAGCAATCGGGATGCAAAGCAAAAACTTGAACTCCACCATCGTAAATCTCAAAAGGCTATGACAGAGATGAGACATGATCATGGAAATTCCCAACTTCCTTCAAGCTCTATGTGTACGATTTCGGTTGATCTCCAACAAGTTCTGTCTCTTCCTGCTTTAACACATTGTCAGATGTACTATTTACGGCAACTTTCGTGTTACAACTTGTGTGGGCATGTAGGAGACAATAACAAAGGTTTTATGTTTTTATGGCATGAAGGAATAACTGGACGAGGAGGAAATAAAATTGCCTCGTGTATATTGAAAGCATTAACCAGTAAAGTGACATATAAAAAACGGCTCACAGTTTGGAATGATAACTGCGCTGGACAGAACAAGAACAAAATGCTCTTGTTTCTGTGGATCTACTTAGTTGCTCGGGGTTGCTTTGATGAAATTGATCATAAATATCTAATATCTGGATACTCTTTTCTTAGCTGTGACAGAAATTTTGCACAGATCGAAAAAAGAAGACGACGGGAGACATGTCAAGTGCCTATGTATTTGGTCCGGCTCATGGCAACTGCTACACCAAACAACCCATTCATGGTAGCTTTAATGCAACATGAAGATTTTTTTAATTTTAAATCTGCAGCTGAAAAAACATTAAACACCACAAACTTGAAAATTTCTAAAGCACAATGGATAAGAATAAGCAAAGATGATCCTGGATAAGTAAAGATACGAGAAACTCTTAACGAATTAGATGCATGGAAGATTACTAAAGTTTTCAAAAAGAGCATCAGCACTCAAAGTATTAAGACTATGAATTTAGAACCTTTAGAGTGCACCAGCAGAATAAGCGAAGAAAAAAAAACAAATTCAAGATCGGTGCTGCCATACATTAAAGAAGAAAATAAAGCATTTTTCCAAAATTTGTTAGTCTAACAATTATTTTCTAACTAATTTTTTGTAGTGTTGAATAAAAAAATATTCAGAATAAAATCTTTAATGTCTGACATATCCCATTTGTACGCTATTTGTTGTGGCACTTAACCCTTTTCATAAAATCAACATTTTTTTATTTTTTTTTAATTTCTGTATTTCCTATTACAAATTTCGATCAGTAATTAGTCTTACCTTTATCTGTAAATTATCAACTTTCTTTTTAATTCTATATTATAAATACAGCAACATTATTTACGAAAAGTTGATTCACTCAAAAGTTTAGTTTTGGCACTTTGCCCATTATTTACTTCAAGTCTTCAAATGTTTTCTTTCCTCAAAAAGTATAATGTTATATTGGACCATCAGCATAGTTTCTTACCTGGCAGATCGACAGAGAGTGCGTCAGTAGCTCTGCTTGATTTTATTCACACCTCATTGGATAGAAAGAGGTAGGTGGGGGCGCTCTTCTTTGATCTTCCAAAAGCGTTTGACTCGGCTAGTGCTGATATATCAATAAATAAACTACGAGATTTAGGATTTCAGGGCAAATTTCTATCGTGGCTGAAATCATAATTAGAAGCCTGAAAACCTTGTCAGAATTGAAGATCAGAAGTCCCACCCCCAACCTGTGGAAATTGGCGTACCTCAAGGGTCAATCTTAGGGCCTCTGATATTTTTATTATACATTAATGATCTTTCTAAATATGTTAGCACTAATCATTTAATACTATATGCAGATGACACCACACTAGCAATTGATTCTGAATCTCCGAACTTTGTCTACCATCGGAAGTTCTTTTCTAAAGAAGAACGCATGTACTTACTTCCCTTCGAAGTCTTTCTTTCAAATGATTTTCTATTTGAAATTTTGGTTTTACTGGAGCTTTACGTGCTGTTTGAAACTCTCCACATTTTTCTTCTTTAATTTCTTCTTTCTGTACATCTTAGATTTCCCAAAACCAAGCATACTATTAACTAATTCCACTGTGTCATCAACACTTTTACATAAATGTTTGTCTGTAAATGATTTGAAACAATTACATATTAATGTTTTTCATTAACTGATAAACGACCGATTTTTCGGCGTTTACACGGCCCTTCCAAATTTTCCATAATAACACTAGAATTCACAATAGACTGCACACTGCACCTTGCAAGTTGCAACTAAACGACTTTTAATAAACTGTTAAGAATACAAAACTTGAAACTCCTTACTAAATGGAGAAACCTACAATCGCATTTTCGTTGAAATTTGTTGGGAAGATATTTATCTACTTATAATTCGATTACTGTAAAAGTTTCTTGGAATTAAAATACAACAAAATTTCAAACCTTAATTGGCAAATAGGTATTTATTGAAAATAATCTTATGATACGGCTATGTAATCTTTAATACACAGGACTTTAGGCTTGTCCAAAACTTTTTCTATTGTTATGTACAACTTATGGTTATAAAAGGTTTTATTACTCTCTCTCTACATAAAAACTGTCTATACCTGGAAGTGTAGCCTGAGCACTTGACAACCAAATCTCAGCATCCAAAAAAAAACAGTGATCACAGTCACTGGTGAGAGAATCGATAACCATCTCCGCGAGATGTTCAGAGCTTTATATTGATTCCTTAAAGGCGGGCGGCCACTGCGAGCGAAACTAAACTAAGCTTGTATAAGAGAAGAAAACGGTAACGAAACGAAAATAAGTTTGGGCGGCCACTGAGAACGATCTTCGTTTAGTGGTAAGCTGCGTTTTCGTACGGAAGGACGTATTGAAAATGAGTTCTGTAGCAGAAAAAATTTTATTGTTAGATCTAAGTTCGGAATCAGATGATTCAGATTTTTCTGAAGATATTGCCGCGGAAGTGTTAATGCAGAAGAAAAATAAATGTTGGATAAGCAGTTACATGAAGGCACGAGAATAATTTGGAGAATTTCATAACCTCATTAACAAGATGGACGATAACAAATTCAAAAATTATTTCAGGCTAACTCGAGCACAATTTTATGAAGTGCACGAAATGATATCAGTTGACATTCAGAAGCAAAACACAAATTTTCGGCAAGCAATAGGTACCTAAGAGAGACTTGCCATCTGTCTCAGGTAAGTATATATACAGAAATAATCAAATAATATACTTTTTTATAAATTTATTTGTAAATAATTTCTGCGTATATCAGATTCACTATTTATCATATAACGCAAAGTTTTGCACAACGTTTAGCATTCCATAATCGTTTTCTGTAGATGCCATATCATTAGGTTGATGTTCGTTATCTGTGGTTACCATATCATTTGATTGATGTGCATATGTTGCTTGTAAATTGTGCTCGATATCTGCAGTTAGCATATTATTTGGTTGATATACATATGTACCTTGTAAATTGGATGCAACTTCTGCAAAAACGTGAGCTTCACCTGAATCTGACATTGAAAATGTTGTTGGTGTAGAGGTACCATTAGATTCATTGTCAGCACATTCCTCAGCAGCAGAAACTGCATTGAAAAGAGCTTTTCGTACTTGGCGTTGTTGTGGTAATGGCAAACACTTAGTGGCTTCATACATAGAGTCAAAAAATAATCTAAGACTGTCGTGGGATGAGTGAAGCAGAACATCCCTATAACGTTGCCTAGCTTCAGATCTCTTTTCACGTTTCTTAGCTTGCTCTCTAAGAAATTGCAATGGACTGTTTTTTGCTTTGGCAATTTTTTTCGCATTTGGAGTTGCACTTTGGTCACTTTGCAGTTGGCTTAATTTTCTCTTAAGCTTATTCTCATTTGATGTGGATGGGGTTTCACTATCTTGGGAAACTTGTTCCTCATTACAGTCCACTTCAATCTCATGAACATTTTCATTTACGTCATCAGAAACCGCCTTTTGTGTCTCATTAAGTTGAGATGCTGCCTCATCATCACATGCCATGTTAGAACTTCTGGGTCGATCCTTCATATAAGGGATTAAAAAACTCATCTGTTCCGTAAACTTCCAGACTTTGATTTTCTTCGCAGCATCACCACTTTTGCCAGCCTTGGCAGTTTTGAGAGAACATCTATAGCTGTCTCTAAGGTTTTTCCAAGTGGCTTTTGCTTGGTTGCCTGAAAAGTAAAAATGTTTAAGTAGATGTAGTAGCAGAATTAATTTTATTTGATGCATCATACTGAGTAGGAATTTTTTGTTTTAGGTATCTAGCAACAGGAAATTCATACAAGAGTATAGCATATAGCTACCGAGTAAGCCCACGAACTGTTTCCCGATGCGTCAACGATGTATGTCAAGCGTTGTGGCTCAGATTGCAAGCACAATTTATGCCAGAACCAGGTATCGAATCTTTAAAAACCATTGCTGCTGAATTTAAAAAGAAGTGGCAATTTGATCACTGCATAGGTGCCATCGATGGAAAACACGTAACAATAAAAGCTCCTTCAAATTCAGGT
Organism: Galeruca laticollis; assembly: GCA_963921935.1. Classification (NCBI taxonomy): domain Eukaryota; kingdom Metazoa; phylum Arthropoda; class Insecta; order Coleoptera; family Chrysomelidae; genus Galeruca; species Galeruca laticollis. The sequence goes on from OY998181.1 coordinate 56,805,953, forward strand.
ACCTCATTTTTTAATTATAAGAAGACATTTTCTATAGTACTCATGGCTTTAGTGGATGCCAATTATAAATTCATAGGAATAGATGTTGGCGCCAAAGGTCGATTTAGTGATGGTGGAATTTTTTCAAGCAGCCCACTTGGTCAACTTTTAAAATCGGAAATAAATTTGCCTCCAGATGAGCCGTTGTACAATGGCGGTAAACTAATGCCTTTTGTGGCTATCGGAGATGAGGCTTTTCCATTACTGAGACATCTAATGAGACCTTATCCAAACCGACAAGCTTCTGGCAACCCTCGACTTGAACATTTTAATTACCGTTTATCTCGGGCACGTAGGATTGTAGAAAACGCTTTTGGAATTTTGGCTGCACGATGGAGAGTATATCGGAGTCCATTTGAAATCCCTGTTGAAGTAGTTGATTCGGTTGTTAAAGCAACATGCGTGTTACATAATTATTTGTCTGAAAATATATCCGAAAACAATGAAGTGACCAACCACTCTAAATATAATCAGTTAATGAATATCCCAAACAGACTTTGCCATTCCCGAAGAGCTGGTCAAGGGGCTTTCGAAGTTAGAAATGACTTCATGGAATATTTTAACTCACCATATGGTTGCTTACCATGGCAGAAGCAATAACATTATTTTGCATTTTTTATTACAATAGTAAAATAAAAAAGTACCTGTTAAAAAGCCGCATTCTTTTGCAATTTTTTCCCATATTTTAGTTTTCAACTGGGCATCACTGTATTCCTTTAAATTGGTGTCATACAGTGTAACGTGTTTCCGAACACATTCAATCAACAATTCACTTTGCGCTATTTTACAAGACATCTTTACATCTGCGCGACATGCGTGTTTGTAGAATGACTTTTAAATACATACTGGCATACGAACTACCCCTGCGAAAACCTCGCCGGGATCTGACACGAGCTAAAACGCGCGAAACTAAACTATGATTGAAAACTTCGTTTCTATATTTTCGCTTAGTTTCGCTTAAGTGGCCGCGGATGCATTTAAGAGAATGAGAACTGATATATAGGAAACTTATCTTCGCTCGGCTTAGTTTCGTTTCGCTCGCAGTGGCCGCCCGCCTTAATGCTTCGATAGTTGTAATATGTAAATTTGGCCGGAACCTCAGTCTTATCGAAGAAGATCCAGTGTTCTGTTTCCACTTGGTGTTCTCCTTTCCTGGTTTAAAACAGAGACCTGTTCTCGTACACCCCTTTGATTCCTTCATTCTTATTTGAACGTCCAGTTTGAGCTACGTATACTTGGCTCAATTGAACAAATTCTATGAAGCTCCTTTAAAGTAGATGTAAACCAGCATTTTCAACCATGGGTCGTGACCCCTAGGGGTCTCGCAAAGTCGACACAAGGGGTCGCGATTATTAAAAGAAAAAGGCAAGTGTTTGTAGATACTACACTACATTAAAAAAATTAGAATTTCAATGAGAAGGCTGTACCTGTTTATTTTTTAATAATCTGTCGAATATTGTCTATTCAGACATATAGCCCTGGGTTCGCCAGAATTTTTTTACTTGTAAAGGAGTCGCGTAATCAAAAAGGTTAAAAATCACGGATCTAGACTCAAAACTATGAATAATTCATTCACCAAAAAATTTGTAAAACACATTTTCAGAAATCGCTACAACGCGTTTTATGAATATAGTCGATACTTTCGGTACTAGTTAAAGGTTTAAAATGAATGCACCACGCGCGCGAACCACTTTTTAATGAAATCGACATACTGTATTTATGTAAATTTTCAGCTCTTCAGCATAGCAAATTCCATTTGAAATGGAAAATTTAGACATATAATTGGTTCGACCGCGCGTATGAAGAATTTATTACTCTTAGAGGTATTGGGTCAAACAAAGTAATAATAATGGGATCTTTCAATAGAAACGTCTTCATTAATGAAGAGGAGTTATTTCTGAAAATCCATGTTATCTCTCCTGAAGCATCAAACTTCAAGGTGATTGTGGGAAATGATGTTTTAGCTAAAGTAGATGTTATCTTTAGAGATGGTGAAATGGTTGTTTTAAAGGAGGAGAAGCAGATTTGTGGACGATAACAATAGACGAAGAAGCTGATAGAGAAACTGATATATTTGATGTTACACATACAAAAAATGAAAAAATTCGGGAAGAATCAAAGAAACTTATAGAAGAATATTATCCAGAGAAGATTATGGAAGTTGAAGTTAAAATGGATATTCTATTAGCTGCGTCCACACTGAACGAATTGGCTCGCGAGGCTGCCTCGCGAAGCAATTGCTCGCTTAGTGTAGACGTGCCCCACTCTTAATTTTAGGACGCGCTGCCGAATGCTGTCGGTAAAGTGAACGTGCTCAAAAGAGTTTCAGTTCAATTTGCTCGCGCAGTCTAGACGGTCGTATGAAAAAGTTTAAAAGAAACTTGATCAAACTTATAAAATGCATAAACAACAGTGTCGGCAACTAATCGAAATGTATGAGAGTTACAACCGGTTGTGGAATTATAAAAATCCTGAATACCTAAACAGATCTTTAAGAGAAGATGCGTGGAGAAATATTTCAAAGGAAATATCTCTTCCTGTCGGGGAATTAAATAAAAAATGGAGTCTTTACTAGGGTCTTACAGAATAGAAAAGTCTCTAGAGGAAAAAAAGTATGATTACAGGATCAGGCAAGTATTCGTATTTATTAAATTTACTGTATGCTCGATGCCACAAATTTTTTAAAGTGCTATAGTATAATAAATAAGAAGAAGAAGATAAGAAACACTGACATACGAGCTCAATGCAGCATAGTAGACATAGTCAGATGGGGCAGACAGAGACGAAGAGAATGGTACGCGCACGTACGAAGAATGGACGAAAACAGATTACCGAGAATAATGATGGAAAGCAAGCCACACGGAAATCGCCCACCAGGAAGACCCCCAAAAAGGTGGCAGGAAAGCTGGCAGTCCACCTCACAAGAAACCATCCAGAGACGGCTTCAGCAAGCAACAGACCAATAGGTCTATTTAAAAGAAGAAGAAGAAGAAGAAGAAGTATAATAAATACAAATTTCAGGTACTGGAGACATATATAAATCGAATTGGTTTCCATACGACTGCTTCCAATTTATGACAGACAGAAATAGCACAGGAAACGTATTTCTTTGGCATAATTTGATGCACTTCGTGGAACAGCTTGAAGGGGTAACCATGATTGAGTATCTTCCTCATTTCGCCACCTTCCTGGAACCAGGCGGCCATTTTCTTCTCTGTCGAAAGTTCCTGGTGGTATTAATTAGGAAGAAGAAGAATAGTTTCTTCGTAGATAGTTGTATAAACAGATTGTTACCAAAATCACTTTTGTTGCTTTTTCTTTCTCAACACTCTGTAAACCGCACTTAAAATCCCAAAAGCATTTTCCACGACTCTAAGTGCTCTTGATAATCGGTAATTAAATATTCTTTCCTTGGAATTTATAACTGGTATACCTTCATAAGATTTCATTGTATACACTAAATGCTTAATCGCCTAATATAAAATGGGAAACTTCGATTCTATATGGTGTTTGTAGAATTCTGGGAGACGGAATATGCAACTCCTTTCTTTGTTACTTTATATACAAACTACTGTTTTTAAAGATGTCTTCATCGGAGATTCGACACTTACTGCCAACATCTACATGGAGGAATTTGTAATCCGCATCGACTAAAGCAAATAGGACAATACTGGGGAACTGCTTGTAATTGTCATACCACGATTTATAGGCGATTGTAACGGTATGTGCTTTCCGTCCATTGCACCGATTGTATGTGAAAACTGCCATTTCTACAACGTTGAGCCACTTTTCTTCAGTTGCTGGTAACTGAAAAATAAAAATATATCTGTCAACGGCTAGCAATGAATATATCACTTAGATCGCTGTAATAATGAGTAAAATCTTAGGAATTGTAATGTTCATCATATATTATTAATCTTTCAGAACGAAACGGAAGCAAGTCAACAAATAACAGAATCCGAAAATGGCAAAGACGACGATGTTCGGGCAGAACCAGTACCTCAAAACATGGAGGCTGAAGTAAGTGAGGAAGTCAGACCTAAAAAAAGTTTCCCGAAAAAGCGGAACCGAAAAGCCGCTGATACTGGAAACAAAGGACCTACTGATGAACAACAAGTACTACAGGCCTTCCAAATGTTAAAAAAATGTGCTTCTACATCTAGTGATCCTTACGCATGATATGGGGAATATGTAGCCAATGAACTAAGGAAGTACGACCCCTTGACATTGTCTCATGTAAAGCACGAAATAAATAATATATTATTCGCTGCCGATACAGGAACTGTGCAGGCATACCGTCATGAATATAGGCCACAAACGACTAGCAATGTTTTATCTGGCACAACATCGTATGGTACCTCTTCCTTCTTCGGCTTCTCCTACTTCAGCAACTTTCCTATCAATGCCTTCTTCGCCAAACTCTTTTCTGGTTAATCGGAAAAATGTTTCTCCTTCATTACAGCATACCGCTACCTATGACAGACCTCCTTCACCAACTACAGGCTCAAACTTATCCAATTCGCAATTTAATACTCCATTCCAAGAACATGCCATCACGCAACCAACAACTACCTTTTCCTGTGGGCAATGTCCTAAATATGGAACACCTTCCTATGATTACCATTTCGCACGTTCTCAACAAGCTCATCGTCCTTCCATACACTCTAGACGCTACCCCCAGCCCTCCCCATCTCCATCTGAATTAGAAAGTAGTGATATTGATGATGATAACATATCTAAATTTATGCAGCTTAATTAATTATACAGTGCGGGTCTAAAGTCCCCCCCCCCATTTATTTTTTGAATCGTAAAAGTTAGAAATTTGAAATGTTGGGAAACGAAACTATGGAATGTATACTACCTTCCTAATGAAACTAGGTGATGTAATCCTTAAAAATGAAGGCCTGGAGGCGTTTTGGAAGATATTTTTAAATGGGATCATATGGCAAGTGGAACATCATTTGAAATCTTGTTCCAAACCCTTTCCAATGACACCAATAAAAATGAAATGTTTATTTCTTATTTACAAGTTTCAACCGAAACACGTCAGTTTATTGAAATTTTCAAATATTTTATTTACCAAAAAGGTTGCTTTGTAAAATTTAAATATTGAATAAAATGTTCAAAATGTCCACCATTGACTTCTTGGCAAAAAAGGTCTTGCATAAAACCCCCGATTGCGTTCAAGTGTCTCTCTACAGTTCAAAGCATAAATGAGGGAGGGGGACTTTAGACGGCACTGTATGTATTTATTGTTATTTAGCTCTATTAATTTTAGGATAATTTTTTTTTTCTTTCTTTCATATAGCGCTCGTGCGTAGGATGTGTTTCTTGAGTTGTGTAGTAATTAAATGGGTGTCGACTTTAATAGACGTTTCTTATTTTCCTGACTAGTAATATTTACAATTTACTCTATAGAATTTTCACTTACATTGACATATTTCCGAAGAACCTCGGTAATTGCATCACAAACTTCGGGTATTATTAATGATATAGATTGTCTCGACACACGAAAGAAATATTGCAGGCTAGTATATGAGTCTCCAGTAGCTAAATATCTTAGTGTTATCAGCAATCTTTCTTGAACGGTGATGGCCTCGCGAAAATGTGTGTCTTTTTTTCTAATCAAATCAGATGTAAGAGATTGTAGAGTGTTAAACTCATCTAAACTCATACGAGTAAAATTTTTTACTGTACTGTCTAGGACCATTTCTCTCAATAACCTGTTTCCGTATTCTAGACGGTTCTTATATAAATTCTTCATCCAAACGCGTCTTTTTTTATTTTTTATGAGTGCTTGACGTATTATTAGAATGCTGAAACAGCCTTAACAATTCGCACATAGAGAGCCATGACTTCAACTGAAAACAACTAAACACAACACTGATTCGACACTGTTGACAAAAATGGTCAATTTGTCTCGCAAAATATGTGGCTCGGGTTGCCTCGCGAAGCAAATTACGACTTGAAATTATTTTCTGGAGCCAAATTCAACCGAGGCAGGCTCGTGAGGCCGAAGCCCGAGGCAGCCTCGCGAGGCAATTCGTTCAGTGTGGACGCGGCTATTGAATAATGAAGAGCCAATATACCAAAGTCCAAGAAGGTTAGCTGTACCAAAAAAAGAAGAGGTTCAGGCGCAAATAAAAGAATGGCTAGAAGAAGGAATTATAAGATGTAGTTCATCTGACTTTGCTAGTACAATAGTTCTTGTTAAAAAGAAAGATGGTAGTACTAGAACATGTTGTGATTACAAAAACATAGTGAAGGATAGATTTCTCTTTCCATTATTCGAAGATGTATTGGATAGATTGCAGGATGCTTAATACTTTAGTACCATCGATCTGAGGAATGGATTTTTTCGCGTTAGAATAGAAGAAAAGAGTATAAAATATACCCCATTTGTTACACGCCACGGTCAATTTGAATTTCTAAAATTTTCTTTTGGATTTTGCAATAGTTCATTAATTTTTCAGAGATTCGTGAGTACTGTCTTTAGAAAATTGTTGCTGAAAAATATTATGTTTTATTATATGGACGATATAATAATAATAAGTTCTACAGAAGAAGGACTTGAAAGGTTGAGAGAAGTTATTCAGGTTGCGGAATACACTGGTCTAGATATAAAAAATGTTAATTACTAGAAACGAAAATAGCATTTTCAGAATTTATCATTTAGGGTGGGAAAGTGCAACCCTCAAATAAGAAGATTTTGGCAATCATGAATTTTCCACAACTAACGAATCTCAAACAAATTCAATCCTTTCTAGGTTTAACAGGATATTTTCGCAAGTTCATTTCTTCATATTCCATTATCGCGAAACCTTTGAGTGATCTTTTGAGGAAGGAGCAAAAGTTTGTTTCTGGTGACGAGCAAAAAGAGGAGTTTGAGAGACTCAAAAAATGTCTATCTTGTAAACCAGTAATAAACATTTATAAGCAGGGCGGTGAAACGAAATTGCATAGACGTGAGCAAATATAGTTATGGAGCCTGTCTGATGCAGAAGTCGAGCGAAGATAATAAATTCCGTCCATTTTACTACATGAGCAAGAAAACTACTCCGGCTGAGGAAAAATACAGTAGCTATGAGCTCGAAGTTTTAGCCATCATTCAAGCAATGAAGAAATTACGAATATATTTACTAGGAATACAATTTAAAATTGTAACTGATTGTTCAGCTTTCCAGAAGACAATGACTAAGAAAGATTTAACCACCAGAGTTGCTAGATGGGCTTCACTATTGGAGGAGTATTCATACGAAATTAAACATCGCAAAGGGAGCAAGATGTCTCACGTAGATGCTTTAAGACATTATCTAGTTGCTATGGAAATTACGAAGACATTAATTGGAGAAGATGGTGTTATAGAACGACTTAGACGAGCACTAGAAATGGACGAACACATATTAGCGATAAAGAAGATATTTAGTACAGAAGATTATGAACATTTTTTGATTAAAAATCATATACTTTTCTAAATTTGAGAATGGAAAGGAGCTAGTAGTAGCTCCAAATGTAATGCAGATGGATATAATAAAAAGAGCACACGACATTGGTCATTTTGCACTCCCGAAGACAGAGGAAGTGGTAAGAAGAGAATTTTATATTCCAAAGTTGAAATAAAAAATAAAAAAATGTTTGGGAAATTGCATACATTGTATACTAGGTAACAGAAAGGAAGGAAAGAAGGAAGGGATGTTACATCCCATACCTAAACAGGAAAGAACACTGCACACATATCACATCGATCATTTACGACCAATGCCTTCGACTAATAAAAATTATCGTTATATATTGGGGATTGCTGATGATTTCTCCGAATTTACTTGGCTATTTACATGTAAATCTACAACAACTAAAGAGGTTATTAGTTGGTTGGAAAAACAAAAACAAGTTTTTTGAAACCCAGGTAGAGTTATAACACATCGAGGAACTGCTTTCACTTCTGAAGAATTCAAAAACTATTGTACTGATGAAGGTATACAGTGCTTAATAATAACCACTGGAGTTCCAAGAGGAAATGGTCAGATTGAGAGAGAGTGAATCGTATTATCATTCCAGTTCTTACGAAACTTACCTTGAACGATCCTAGAAAATGGTTTAAATATGTTGAGCGCGTACAAAGAGCATTGAATTCTACTATTCAGAGAAACATACGGACTACACCTTTCGAAATTCTGACAGGAGTAAAGATGAGGAATAAAGAATAAATAGTAATCAAAGAATTATTGGAAGAAGCTATAATACAAAAATTTGATGAAGAGAGAAAAGAACTCAGACCAGAAAGCAAAAAACAGATTTTAAAAGTGCAGGAAGAAAACAAAAGAACTTATAATTTGAGAAGAAAAAAACCAAGGTTATATAGAAAAGGAGATTTGGTAGCCATTAAAAGAACCCAATTTGGAGTAGGAATAAAAATTCATAAAATATTCCTTGGACCCTATGAAGTCACAAAGGTAAAACCCAATGACAGATATGACGTAATGAAAGTGGGTCATCATAAGGGGCCAGTGGGTACTTCTACATGTGCAGAGTTCATGAAACCTTGGGTTGATAACCAAAGTTAATCAGGGTCGGATTCACAATAGGATGGCCGAGTGTAGATAACTGAATTTTCAATGTATTTAGTTAGTGTTACTTTTGTGATTTTCTTTTAACGTTTTATTAAAGTTTCACTTATTTACATTTAGATCACTTGATGAGAATCATCGTATGACCTTTGGGTTTTTGGTTTCCAGGGATTCAATAGAGAGGCGAGGAATATTGTGACGGACAACTTCAGAAATCGACTTTAGCAGTAAATTGAGGTATTTTTAGAATAAAACTGTTATATTCACCTCTGGGAATATTATACGCAAACAAACCTACATATAACAATGAGAAACTCAAAGTCAAAATGTCACAAATTCATTTTATTATACTGAAGTGCTGAGCTACTAGTTTCGGCCCTCAATGGCCATCTTCAGGCTACAAAGAATGTTTGGGTAGGGAAGAAAACATTAGACAATCAGTATATCATACCTAAATGATGATAATACTGATTGTTTAATATTTTCTTCCTTACCCAAACATTCTTTGTAGCCTGAAGATGGCCATTGAGGGCCGAAACTAGTAGCTCAGCACTTCAGTATATTAAAATACATTTGTGACATTTTGACTTTGAGTTTTTCATTGTTGTAATACTAGTCACATTTGAGGTATGGATGAGATATTACTTTTAAACCTACATATATATATATATATATATATATATATATATATATATATATATATTGTTATATTTTCAAACCTTTGAATATAATTGCCCTACGATATGGAAATAAATTATACTATCTTGTCGCAGCGACAATTATTGTGCATACCACTTAAGTACGTATTGAATTTCAATTGTCAAATTAAATATGCCCGGCGCCAATAAATATCAATATAAAGATGAATTTATGTACAATCAACTTATTACTCCTATCTCAGGGTGGGATCCAAATTGTTCAAAATTAATTCTTCAAATTTATTTGTTTTTTTAAGATATTTCCAAATTAAATGTTTCACTATTATCAAACTCTCAAATAACTGTTAGTTCAATATAATAAAAGGCCCTTTAATTATTTTATGATATTTACTAATTTACTGTCACTAAAAATTTCAACCAAATGTCACTGATTAAATTGAAAATTTTATGAATGTAACATGATAAGTTCAATTAGATTGGATACTGACTGAATACTACAGGTAGTTAGAATCAAAATTATATATTATACTATCAGATACGCAAAATTAACAAAATTGTTATTCCCAGAAATTATGATAAAAGAACAACAGTCGTAGTCTCTAAAAAAAAACTTAAAATTAGAATACAATTATGCTAAAATTTAACCTAATGAATTATTAATAAACGTTCTAATAATAATTTACACTTGACGTGTATCAATGTCAAATACCGAAACTTCTGCTCAAAATGGTCTACTCACTTGATGTTGTAAATGATATGTATCAATAAATTTCTTATATTTCAAAATTTTTTATATAGATGCATCTTTTAACTGTATTGAATTTAAGGCCTGATATTTCTCGAGAAATAGATTTAAAACTGGAGAGGACTCACCCAATGGATCAGGAAATCTCGTACTTATTCTAACGTATTCAGAATGCTGCAACTTTCTAAATATATACGATTTAGAACAACTGGAACCACATACACTTTTACGATACAATTCTTTTCCGAATTATCTACGCACTGAATTTATTATATGGGTTATTTATCTGATTGTATGATATGCAATTTATGCAATCTACCAAAAAAATTCGAGACAATTCTTATTCTGATGTTGTCTCTTCAAAGGATAAAAAGCTACTCACTAAATTTTTATAAAATAAATAATTCTCCTTTCTGTTGGTTACCGATTTTTCTTGTTTTTGAAAAACTTACTAATCTATAATTTTCAATAACCAAGTGAGATTTTGAAATTCTTTTATTACATTTGTAATCTTGCTAGCAGAGACCTCTATATTTTACAATTTCAAATATTTTCTCCAAATCCTATTATGTTCTATCTATCATTAGATATATTCTACTCAAATGTCATCGAAATTATGAAATGTCATGTTTGATATTTCTACTGAATCTTTCAAAATTTAGGAATTTACGTAGAGTACCGTGTGTATCGAGAGTATGACAACTAAAATTAAATAAATTTCCTTATGTTTTACTTATTCTTTAAATTTCAAATAGAGGATGTGTATTAATATATATATATATATATATATATATATATATATATATATATGTATATAAATATATATATATATATATATATATAAATATATATATATATATATATATGTATATAAATATATATATATATATATATATATATATATATATATATATATATATATATATATATATACACTGTGTCCGTAAAGTATGGAACAAATTCATTTTCAGCTAAACAGACCATTTTAAGAAATAATCATGAAACACGTCGATTTTTGATTTTAATTTACCGTATTTTGAAATAATAATCTAATATACAGGGTGAATTACTTTCGAGTAATGACGTCACCGTCATTTTTTTTTCAATGGAACACCCCCATTTTCTCTCAATTTTCGGATTACTCTAGCTGAGCTGATTCCAAAAATGTATCACATGTTGATTCCAATTGGTACAGGGTGGACAAAAATACGATAGTTTTGTGTGTGCTCATAAAGTAACGCCTAACATTCTTTATTAGTTAAATTAACAATATTATCAAAAATACTTATTGTCTAGCGGACAGAATATGATGAAATACATGACTTTATAAATGTTCGAACTGCAGCCCTTGCTGTATTTGACAGTAACCCAAACGATGTACAAATTCTTGTTGAAGCTTGTTTATTGTGTCTTGAGAAATATTGTTTATTGTTATCCGCATTCTCTCTTTTAATTCTTGAATATTTGCTGGTTTCGTTTGATACACAACATTCTTCAGATGGCCCCACATAAAATAATCCAAAGGATTGAAATCTGGTGACCTCGCTGGCCATTCAATAGGTCCACGTCTACCAATCCACCTGTTCGGAAAAATTTCATCTAGATACCTTCTAACATCTACAGCATAATGTGGAGGTGCACCATCCTGTTGGAACCATAAACTTTCATCACAACATTCAGGATTACGTCTGCTGGGAAACAAATTACGTAAAGTAGGTACGAGATACTCCCTTAAAAACTCAAGGTACGTTGCCCCATTTAAATTACCTTCGATAAAGTAGGGTCCGATGATTCGATTTCTTACAATTCCAGCCCATACATTTACCTTTTGCGGGTATTGTGTATGATGCTCACGCATCCAGTGGGGGTTTTCTTTGGCCCAGTATCTACAATTCTGACGGTTAACCTCGCCATTTAACGTGAAAGTGGCCTCATCAGAAAAAATAATGTTTTGTATCAAGAGAGGGTCTCGGTGACATTTATCCATCATTATTTCGCAAAATTGGATTCTTCTATCGGGATCATTTTCGTTTAATTCATGCACAAGTTTGATTTTATAAGGATGCCATTTTTCAAGCTTTAATAATTTGTGTACCGTTGTTTTGCTAACACCGATATCGCGACTAACTTTACGCACAAAGTGTGCGCGTCTTCTTCAAAACTAAGTAAAACATCTAATGATGTATCAGCATTTGCAGAGGGACGACCTGATTTGCGTACATTTTCAACCGTACCAGTTTCTCGAAATTTCTTTTCAATCTTACTGACTGTTGAACGCGTTATAGGTCTTTCTGGATATTTATTATTAAACAAATTACACACTTCCATCTGAGTTCGCGATCTGTCTCCATACCCAATCATCCCAAGTATTTCAATTTTTTGTTTTACACTTAACTCCATTTCTAATTCAAATTAAATCTAAGCAATAATTAAAACATTCACGAATACCAAAAATATTGTAGTACTAAACTGTCACTGAACATCAATAAATTAGTAAACAAATAATGACATTTCACAAAAAACTAGACGACGTTTTTTTTTAAAATTGATAAGAAATAATTTCTTTCATATTCTGTTTGCTAGACCACAAGTACCAAACATGTTTGGAAACAGCTCATTTTTATTAATCTAAAAATGTAACAAACTACAGGGTGTTATAATTAAACCAATTGCCACTAAATAATAAGTATTTTTGATAATATTGTTAATTTAACTAATAAAGAATGTTAGGCGTTACTTTATGAGCACATACAAAACTATTGTATTTTTGTCCACCCTGTACCAATTGTAATCAACATGTGATACATTTTTGGAATCAGCTCAGCTAGAGTAATCCGAAAATTGAGACAACAAAATTGCCAACCAATATTGACGAAATTCGAGCCCTAATTGGATTATTATATCTTGCAGATATTAGGAAAGCAAATCATTTGAATAATACTGACTTATGGAACACAGATGGGACTAGCATAGAACTTTTCCGATTAACAATGAACGAGAGAAGATTTAAAGTTTTACTAGGATATATTCGCTTTGACGACATACATACTAGAGCTGAGAGATCTATTTTAGACAAACTAGCTCCAATTAGAACTAGACTGACAAAATGGAATGAAAATCAAAAGAACCGTTTCTCTCATTCTCAATTTGTTACTGTTGATGAGAAACTGGAAGCCTTCAGAGGCAGATGTTCTTTCCGGCAGTACATCCCAAGTAAACCGAAAAGATATGGTTTGAAAATATTCGCTACTTGTGATGCGAAATTATTTTATACTAGTCATATGGAAGTTTATGTTGGGACACAACCAGCAGGCCCTTTCAGTCTAGACAACAGTACGAAAGCTATAACTGAAAGAGCCTGTAAATACCTTTATAATTCGAACAGAAATGTCACAACAGACAACTGGTACACTAGCGCTGCACTCGGTATAGAACTAAAACGAAATGGTCTAACCTTAGTTGGAACTATAAAGGGCAGAAGAAGGGAAATACCTGATTTTTTCAACCAAGCACAAAGTAGGCCAATTGGATCTAGTGTATTTGCTTTTGGCTGCGGAGGAACCTTGGTGTCATATAAACCGAAAGAAAATAAAAATGTTATATTGTACTCAACAATGCATCACGGCGATGATGTTGATGAGGAATCTGGTAAACCAGAAATAATATTACAGTATAATTCAACGAAAAGTGGTGTCGATGCTGTGGACCAATTGTGTGCACAGTACAATGTAGCAAGTTGTTCCAGAAGATGGCCCATGGTGATTTTTTCTAGTTTATTGAATGTTACAGGAATAAACGCGTTCGTTATTTATAGCTGTAACAAATATTAATTCAACAAAACCAAGACGATAAATGGTAACAGAACTAGTTTTTGCTTTGACGTACAACAATAAAAAAAAATAGGTATCTGAATCGACATATCCCAGCAAATATTAGAATGCGACTGAAAGAACTGTGTAATCTGCAAGATCCGCAAGAGGATGAGCCAGCTCAGAGAAATCCAGGGCAAACTGGAAGATGTGGTGACTGTAACTGGAGAAAAAATCCAAAAACAAAATATTTTTGTGAACTATGTGCTAAATTTTTGTGTTTAGAGCATGTGAAGCTTTATGTGCAAATTGCTACGATTCTCATCGCTGATTTTTGTACCTCCTTTTTTATGTTCCGGGTACGTCTATTTATAGTAATTTCATTACTGGTTCTAATTTTTTAGTGTTTTGAGTATATTGACGAAGAACTTTGAGGTCGAATGTATACGAATATTTTTTTAGTTATTGCTTTGTAATTGAACAAAAAAAATATAACCGCATTTGTGTAGTTTTTTTCAGCTCCCTGTTTGAAAATAATGTAAAAGGGGTGTTGTCAAGCAAATGTCATATAATTGTAATTAAATGTTCAAAAAACTTATCGTTCTAACAGAACACTTATTAGTGGTCTCTCAAGCCTATTTATTTTAACCGGTCTCGTACACCGTGTGCGCCCACTAATGAACAAGTTCAACCTGCGCCTACCGAAGGGTTAATCCAATTTAAGCTAAATATTTTTTTTGTGATAAACAGTGACGCTACTGTTCTAATTATCCATATTATCGCAATAGTTTATCGTTCACAATACGAGCCCAGCATCGGTTATGTAAAAATAAAATAAAAAGAAGACGAGTGGTATTAATTTCATTACAGCCCATACTTGCTTTTATTTTGTATAATCAAATGAAGCCAAGCTACGTTCTTTTAACAACGCCTTAAATTGTCAGTATTCACTTTAAAGGTATGAAAGCATCGCAAACAGGATTGATTACTTTTGTTCGTTTTTTTCCTTTCGTCTCTGTCTTTCTCTCGCGTCCTCTCGATATAACGTACAATCCCTTTATTGTTGACTTAATACGTTTAAAGGTCATTAATCTGAAGTTTGAGTAACACTACTACAAGAATATTAAAATATTAGTGTATATTCCGAGAACACAGACTGATCAATTATGTTTTATGAAAAATTATTATTATTTTAGATTATAAGGAGAAAGGGGATGAAGAATAGGCTAAAATATATCCTGTATAATGTATAGGAAGGAAATAACTGATACAATTGTTATAGTTGAGATGGCAAAAGAAGTAACAAATATTTAACAAAATGGACAAGACAATTAGAGGAAAATCGGTATGAAATTATTGAAGACAAGATTACAGTGATGATGTGTAATTTCAAAAGTTACATAGATAAGGGGCACTCGTTCAAAGGAGATGGTACAAAACAATTCCCCTTTGAACCACATGCTACAGAGCGAGTAAACCACAATTCCACTTAAAAAGAAAAATACATTACTTTCCTAGGAATATTTCTATACCGTGTAAGTTAAGGCACCCTACATAAACAAATGAATAGTAGGTTCACTCTAAGCTCCTCCTAGCGCGATGTCTATCTCACTCGGTCTCCGATGCTACTCTTTTTCGGTATCCTGAAACTCCGAATCGATCGATATACAGTTACCGTGTGTCTCTTGTAGTTGAAGGTACGAGCGGAGTTGATAGTATACCAGGTGGACTGTCTTTTCAGTGAATTATTTGATTATTATTACGGGATATTTATTAAAAAGAAAATGCCACGAATGTGTTGTGTGGACGGTTGTAGAAGTAGAGATTGGGCAAAAACATCTTCCTTCAGATTTCCCAAGGATGACAAGGTAAATTTTAAAATATTATTTAGCAAAGGATATTAGTAATTTTGTTATAAGAAGCAGTGTAGTAGACGTTATTGTGTTTCAAAATAAAATATTACCAATATATCTTTTCAGATGTCAACGTTGGAAACAGGCCTTAGGCTTTGTTGATTGTCACAGGTATGCCAATTTTGACGCAGAACAATGCAACAAAACATTAAGAGTGTGCGATAGACACTTTTCCCAAGAATATTATATGTGCAGTAATAGCAGAACAAATCTGCAATATAATGCAGTTCCGTCCTTGAATTTGCAAAAAAATAGTAAATTCCCAAAATTTTTAGTACCTAAACAATACTTCTGACAATAGGATTTTGTCTTTTATATTTTTACTAGGTATTTCAAATAATTTGCAAATTTTTTAGATGGCGGTACAACTTTAAAGGAAGTCGCAGTTCAAACTGATTTTAAGACAATGCTGCACAGTGAAGGTATGTTATTATACTTATCGATGGCGTGTTTTGGATACAATAAATATATGTAAGTTAAGTATTTTATAGCAATTTTATTTTTCAGACGATATGAAATATCAAGATGTTTATGTTCAAACAGAAGGCGAATTTTTTTCAGAAAATGTTGAAAGTGGTAACGATGTTTCTACTCTAGCTTCTGTGGTTACCAGAAGTATTTAATGTTTTTTTAAAGCTAGATACATTTCTAAAAGCTACGCTATGGATGATTTAAATTAAACATTTTTTATTTTTACGTCTATTATGATTTCGTGGTTAATAAGTAATACTCATTTAAAAGTGGTGGCGAAAGTTTAATCCTTTATAGAACTTTTGATTTGTTTTAGATCAACATTCACAGACCTCAATGACGCTTACGGCCAATACTCCTCGAAAAAAGTCTTGAGAGAGGAGATTAAGTGTTTGAAAAAATCAACTGTGCCTGCTCAATGTTCAAGAAAGTTGGAAACCGGAATATCGTTTGAAGATATTTCCAAATATTTGGAGATAAGTTTATTAAATAAATCACCTAAAGGTTGTAGGTACACAGACGATTTTAAAAAGTTTGCTTTGAGCGTTTACTTTTTAGGACCTAAAGCATACAAGAAATTTTTTACTTTGTATCGGTTACCTTCCAAAAGCACGCTCAACCGGTTTACCCGCCAGGCTTTAACGAATTTATTTTTTGCCTTATTGATCTTAGAACTCGACTATTAAGTGATAAAGAAACAGATTGCATTATATGCCTTGATGAGATGTCATTGAAAACTCATTTATCTCATGATTTATCAAAGGATAACGTAGTAGGCTTCCAAGAATCACTTTCAGCAGAAAACGAATCCGAACCAGCAACTAGTTAGTGCATTAGTTGTTATGGCACGGGGTGTATCAAGCAGCTGGAAACAACCGCTTGCCTACTTCTTTTATAAATCAACGGCGCCTTCAAATGAAATAAAAGACATTTTGTTCGAAACAGTTAGAAAGTTACGTGATATCGGTCTAAATGTGCTAGGTATGGTGTCTGATCAGGGTTCTAACTTCCAAACATTAGTTAAAAGCTACCTTAAATTGAGCACAGACAATGTTTTTTTACGTAGATATCAAACTTGTTTACTTTTTTGACGTGCCACACTTACTTAAATCTACTAGGAACATTTTTTTTTCTTACTGGTTTGAGTTACCAGAAGGAACTACCAATAAAATGGATACATTCTACAATTATGAAAAAAAAAGGAACTTAGAATCTGTCCAAAATTAACTGACGAGCATTTGTTTCCAAATAATTTTCAGAAAATGAAAGTAAAATATGTTTCTCAGATTTTTAGTCATTCTGTTGCAGTTGCTCTTAATACGTACATTGAAGTTTTGCCTGCAGATGCCAAAGTAACTGCTAAATTCATTAAAACAATGAATGATGTTTTCGATTTATTAAATTCGTACCACTTAAATAATTTCAATGCATTCATGGGTACCCAACAATAGTTTCAGCTAATGGAAGAATTTGAAACTTTACTGAAAAATGTCCGTGTGGTTAACAGTGAAGGAAAAAATTTAACAAATAAAATGAAATTTATATTTAGGTGGAGCCTTACAATAAAATCAGTTAAAGCCCTTTGGGGTATATTAAAATCAAAAAGTTACACCTTTTTACTGACAAAAAATTTAAACCAAGACTGCCTTGAAAACTTTTTTGGGCAAGTTAGAAACTGTTGTGGTAATTCAAGAAACCCTACGCCTATACAGTTTTCTAGAGCATTCAATAAGTTGTTTACTCTGAAGTATTTAGACCATGTTGACGGCGCCAACTGCACTAATGACATTAATGAATTGTTATTAAATATTACTCCAGACTTGGCAGGAAACTGTAAAGATCTCATTTTACCGTCAATAGAGCCATCAAATCCTTTGAAAGTCTTTACAACTGATTACAGGAATCTAAACAGTACCGATGGCAACGCGTTAGTTTACGTTACTGGTTATTTATAAAAAAAATGTATGCAGCAACATTCCTGCGACATATGTATTGCTTTAAATGAAAGAAATACCTTAAGAAAAGAAACAACCATTCTTTCTCAGACAAAAGCCTATGTCAGCAATACAAATTTTCCATTTGGTGGGCTCAATGTACCTAGCCAGAATTTTGATGGATCATTGACGCATCCTTGTAAAAATTTTCCTTTAAGTTATTTCTTGTCTCTTTATACAAGAGTGCGTTTATATATAAATCTTATGAACCCAATACAAAATTACAAAATTTATAATTATTCCTTTTTGCTTTGCTTCATAAGTTTGGTTTAGGATTACATTCTTAACTGTATGTTATTATTCAGTATTGTTCTTATATGCAAAACAAATTCTAAAGAATGTTATAGAATCTGGTATAATTTTTAACTATTTTAAATATATAGTTGTTCATGCTTCCTATTTTTATATTGTAATGTATAAATGAGGATTTGATTTATTCTAAGTATTTATATACGTAGAATCTTGATAACTTAAACCTCGATAACATAATAACCTCTATAAATTCATAAAATTTTGTGCTCCCTTCTCCTCTGAATCCAAAACCTCCTTTACTTAAAATACGAACCCTCTATAACTTAGACGAATAATTCGGGCATCACACGTCAGTAACTCAAAGTTGTAACGACGACGACCTTTGTAACTTGAATCATCAATCAATGAGTCGTCATTTGAAATGAATTAACACGTGTTCACCAAATGGCTCAGTACAGTAACTTATTTGTATCATTAGCTTGCAGCCGTCTATCTCTATAATTCCTGAACAAAGCTCATAAACGGACCTCCGTAAGTAAAAACATAAACCAATAAAAATTCCTTAACTTAAACCCTTAGTAAATAGAAACCTCAATAACTCAAATTATTTAACGTCTCCCTCGGTCTTCATATTATCGAGGTTCTACTGTATATATTTGTACATTTTTGATGAATTATTTCATTTATATAATGTAATAAAAGCTATTTTAATCGATGATTCTAGTTTATTTCTTATGAGTAATTTTATATTCCCTATTAAATACTAAAATGTACCCTGCATAACAAAACAATACCTATAGTTTATTGAAATAGTTTTCTAACAATGTACATTTTTATTAGCCCCCGTACCAAACACTCAATTTATAAATCAACAAGCTATAACGGTAGTAATTCGCGCGACCCCTGTATACTCGAGACAAGTGCGGTTTTATGATCGTTTTTCGGAAAGCCTTTAACATCGTTATATCAAAGAGCCGACGTCGAGTGAACTTACTATTCATTTGTTTATGTACGGTGGTTAAGGTAGATGTTATAATTAACTCCCGACCGCTTGTTCTCAACGAGAATCCAGAAGACTTTGATATCCTGCTGGACATTTTCTGACTGGCAGTTCCTTGTTGTCTTCACCTAAAGTTTCTGCTGATTTTTTACCGATATAAACACATGCAGTTTTTGTTTCAACAGTTTTGGGCAAAATGGTCGGGCGACTACAACAACAAAGATACAAGTGGCAGCATCCTACTGATATTTTCCGTGTTGGACAGTTAGTGCTCTTGCAATAAGATAACTTAACTCCGCTCCAGTGACAAATTGGTAGAATCAGCAAAGTCTATCCTGGAAAAGACGGAGTGTGACGGTTATTGAACCAGAAGGTCGTTAGAAAATTAATAAGGTTAATTAATTTACTTGTAAGCTACGATCAAATAAAAAGACGTTTGTGAGTGTGGAGTACGATAATTTTTCATATATACAGGTGTATTGCTCATAAAAATTATTGTGAGTTAAAATGTCATTTTTCAAAGCAAATATGTCGGCACAATTTTCACGAAAACTTGTTAAATCGTTTCTCACATATTCCGGCACTTCTAAATTTAATGATTCTCTCAGTTCTTTCATTCTGTTCTTGCTGTCATTCATGATTGTATATGCATCAAACAATCTAAGGCCCGGATTTCGATATCCTTCGTTTTTACTGAAATACTCTCATAATTCGTATTTAATATTCAAACATATGAGTTTTTCACTGATATGATTAATTTGGCTATAAATACTCCCGGCACTAGTTCTTGTTATTCTACTACAGCAAGACGTTACGTCTATAATCATCCAGACGTTAATAATAAAGTTTTTCTGAAAATTGATTTTAAAAATTCTTTCAATGCTATTCATCCCGATCGTTTATTAAAACTTGTAGCAGATATTCTACCTGAAATTGTTCCTTTCATCAATCAATGTTATCGATTCCCTTCATATCTTTTATTTGGCGAAAACATCATTCATTCGGAAAGAGGCGTCCAACAAGGGGACCCTTTGGCACCTCTCCTTTTTTGCATATCGATACACAAACTTATAAGCAACATTGACACAGAATTCAATGCTTGGTACCTTGATGATAGTTCTTTAGGTGATAATACTAATTCCGTGTTCAAGTCTCTTGTCTATATTATAAACCATTCCAAGGATATTAGTCTTGAACTCAATTTCAGCAAATGCGAGCTATTTTTCTTAGAATCACCAAATAATCTAACCGTTGATAAATTTAATTCTGTAGCACCAGGCATAACAATTACCAACAGACAAATTTTATTTTTATAAGGTGCTCCTTTATTAAACGAATCCCTTTTATCAGCATTCAATGAAAAACTAAACTTTTTCAAAAAAATGTCATCTCGTTTATCCTGGTTACCGACACATATTGCTTATTACCTTCTCAAGAATTCCCTATTAATTCCAAAATTAGCATATATCTTAAGATGTAGTCCGATCTGGTTACATAATAATATCTTAATCAATTTTGACAATACCATTCGTCATTCATTAATTAACATTAATTAGAGGACCTTTCTTGGAAACAAGCTTCACTACCTGTTTCATATGGTGGTTTAGGAATTCGCTCAATCGTTTCAGTAGCTCTTCCTTCTTTTTGGTCATCATTAAATAGTTCAAAAAATTTCATTAATTACATTCTGCCTATATTTTTCCACACACAAGACCCTTTATTAATGGAGGCAGAAAATATTTGGTCATTAAGTCTAACAAAGTTGTACCCGATGAATATAAATCCTTCCAAAAATCCTGGGATATACCGTTATTGAACATTGAAAGAGAAAATCTGCTTCAGAAAGCTATCAATTTACCAGACAAGGCTCGTTTGAATGCAGCATTTTCAAAGGAATCAGGAGCATGGCTGAACGCTATACCGTCGGCCCCGTTAGGTACGCTTTTAGATGACGAAAGTTTTCGTATTTCTATTGGTCTCCGTTTAGGTTGTTAAATTTGTGTAAAACATCGCTGTCGTTGCGGAGCTGATGTTGATGAATATGGTAGACACGGCCTAAGCTGCAAATTAAGTGCCAGCCGTTTTTCACGTCATTCTGCAGTAAATGACCTAATCAAACGAGGCCTGTCATCTGCAAAGATTCCCTGTTCGTTGGAACCGTTAGGTACTTGCCCGCGAACACACTAAACGTCCAAATGGTATGACCCTCATTCCATCGCAACGCGGCAGTCCAGTTACATGGGATTTCACTTGCACTGACACTTGGGCTCCGTCCCATGTCCGATCCACATCTACTTCCGCAGGCGCTGCAGCCTTCCAAGGCGAAACTTTTAAAATCAGTGAATACAAAAATTTGGAGAACATTTACATTTTTGTTCCTGGTGTTTTCGGTTATGAAGCTTTAAAATTCATTAAAGAAATCGGTAAAAAAATATCAGTAGAAACCAATGATTCAAGAGCAACTTTGTTCTTTATACAACAAATAAGTATTGCAATTCAAAGAGGAAACGCTTCATCCTTTCTCGGTACGTTTCCCCGTTCTAAGCCTCTAGAAGAACTTTTTATGAAACCTAATCATAAGAAACCTAATTCTTCTACCACATTCAAACTTTCTCACATTACAGACCCTAAAACATGTGATCTTTCCTTTTTCCGAAATTCTTATTTAACATATTCATTCTCTTCTTCAGAATGTGTGCCTTCTGATAATACATGCGTTAACAATTTAATAAATTATGCCTCCAACAAGCTTTTGGGCCTTAGTGTACTAAAAAATATAGATAACCACCAGCCAGATGATGTCCCATTCATAAGAATACTGAAGAAGATGACTATGCTAGAGAATGATGCGATTCCTATACGCAATATATTATCTTTGACCAAAACAAAATATAAAACTGGTTTACCCCAAATAGAGTTGGAGACATCAGACCAAATGGAAGTTATTTATACTAACAGTGTGGCATACTCTAACAATACTAATATAGAAAATTTGTATGATGAAGATGATAACGGAAATTACACATCAGTAGCCGATTTGAGTAAAAATTTTAATAACAAACTCTCCAGAACAGTAAAAAAGGGTACTAACCTCGCCAATAAGACAACTGAGGTTATATCCAAAATATCTGATGTGACCAATAGAGTGAAACCAATAAGTACAAAATCTATATCAACCAGAGTTAAAAAATCTAGTTATTATTTTTCACTGACCAAAAAAAATGTCATTGTCTCCAACAAGTGTCAAAATAACCGCGATGATTTGCAGTCAAATTAAAAATTGGAAGAGAATGAAGACGTAGAAAAAAATAATGGTTCAGAAGTCGATAGGGTCGTAGTAACTGAGGAATCAATAAACATCAATTCCCTTTCTAAAAATAATCCTAGAGTTATCAACTTCTCTTCATACATTTCATTTTCGATTAAAGATTTTCAGAAAGGGAATGATACTCAACAAGAACAAAAGGACACGTCAAAAAATAATGTGGATAACAAGGAATATATTAACAAAGTGAACCAGACCAATGATCTATCGACATCATGCAAACTCTCCAAATCCGTAATATCTACATACAATTCAATAGCAATCGACATCAATTCAAATTCTTTATCACACCGATCAAGTGAGAAAGACAATTAATAATAGAATCCGAGATTATTCATACAATGATAGTAGTTGCGAAAGAGCTCTTAACAATATCTCCACAATCAGATCCATAAAGGGTATTCCGCAAGAATCTTTGGATTTGAAAGGCTTCAAAATTCTTGGTAACACATGTTTCATGAATAGTATTATCCAATGCCTATCAAACACAAGATGGCTATTAGAATATCTAAAGAAAGACGCATACATAAGAGATATTAACATAAACATATCTAGCATGAAAGGAACACTAATTAAAGCATTTGCTGAAGTTATTCAAGAGCTTTGGTCTGAAGACGGTTCAGACAGAGTGGGTAATACAGTATTATTGAAAATTCAGATTCAGCGATTTACTTCAAGTTTCATGGGATACACTCAACATGATGCACAGGAGTTGCTTCGTTACCTATTAGCAGGACCTCACGAAGATGTCAACAAGGTATATGAAAAACCAAAGCCCATATTATTAGAAATTGATGACAGACTTAGTGATATGGAGAAAGCACAAGAATCTTGGTTAAGATATCCGAGAATGGACAACTCCAATATGGTGGATACCTTTGTCGATCAATTAAAATCAACAATCAAGTGCACACACTGTGGTCACTGTTCAGTTACCTACGATCCCTTTTGGGATTTATCCATTCGATACCCCAAAGAACAGGTCAATAGCGACTTTCACAATGTTTAGATTCGTTTACAAGAGCAGAAACACTCGACGGTGATGAGAAACCAACTTGTTCGAAATGTAAGGAACGAAGACGATGAACTAAATCATTCTCAATTCATAAATTTCCGAAAATATTGGTTATTCACCTGAAGTGCTTTTCGCAAACAGAAAGGTTCAGTGGAAAACTTAATGTTGCAATAGATTTTCCAATAGAAGGGTTTGATATGAGCTATTACGCGGCTGATAATGTGGCACCTTGTATGTACAACCTCTACACTATATCAAATCACTGTGGAACCACTTATAATGGTCACTACACAGAATTTTGCCGACATCCCTACACGGGATAGTGGCACGAATATAACGATTCAAGAGTGCTGTTAATATCGTGGAAATCTTTAGTCACTGGAGAAGCATATGTTCTCTTCTATGAACAAGATGACACAAAATCTCACCTTTAAGTTCAATAATTTTCTTTATTAGTTTTTGAATTGTATATTTTCATTGTGAACCAATGTTTTATTTGGTTATTTCTGCAATATTTAATTATATATTCATATATACATTGTATCTTTTTAAATATATATTTAATGTTTGTATGTAACGAATTAAATTTATCGTTAGTTTGAATTAAATTATGTGGAATTTTTTTAGAAATTTTGATCGAAGAAATGTCTGCTCCTGTATCCAATTTAAAATTACAAATGTTATCAGATATGTTTGTCTGAATTTCTATCAAGTTAGTTCAGTAATAAAAGTTTTAAATAACTAGAGGCGCATAATGGCCAATCCTACATTTTGAAGGTAGCTGTGTCTCACTTCGAATGAGCGTACAGATGAAAAACTGGGCGAACGTTGGAACAGCTCGATAAGCTTTCGGTAAAGTCTGAAATACCTAAAGAAAATGAAAATATATGTAAACGACTATATTTCTAAAAAGTGCACGATAAAAGAATTTATAGAGGAAGGTAATAGCAGATTAAATAAACGGTTTTAAGGATTAAAACTAACTTTTCCGCATCTGTGGCCCTGAACAATATTATATCATAAAATTGTTATTTGTATACACTTCGGGGGATGTATCGTGCTTACAAACCGAAATTTCTCCAAAAATAAACAGAAATTCAGTATATCTGGACTTATAGAACCCGCTATACTCCCTTTAGTGAACTGAAAATCAATAGGGTACATCTGTGAGACACCTTGAACAATATTCAATCATAAAATTGATCAATCGTATACTCTCTGGAGGCTGTATCGTGCTAACAAACTGAAAATTTTCCAAAAATGACAAAAATTTGGTACTTCAAGTACCATAGCACCCGTTGTACTGGCTTTAGTGAGCTGAATATCAATAGGGTTCTTCTTTGAGACGCTCTAAATAACACCCAATCATAAAATTGGTCACTTGTATATACTCCGGAGGCTGTATCATGCTAACAAACTGAAACTTCTCCAAAAATGACAAAAATATCGTACTTAAAGTACTGTAGCACCTGTTGTATTGGCTCTAGTGAGCTGAAAAATCAATAGGGTTCATCAGTGTTATGCCCTAAATCATATTCAATCATAAAATTGGTGACTTGTTGAACTCTGGAGGCTGTATCGTGCTAACAAACTGAAATTTCTCAAAATATGTCATAATGTCGTACTTCAAGTACCATAGCACCCGTTGTACTGGCTCTGGGGAACTGAAAATCAATAGGGATCATCTGTGACATGTCCTTAACAATATACAATCATAAATTTGCTGACTTATTGCACTCCGGAGGCTGTATCATGCTAACAAGACATGTAAGTAAAAGTGGCCGACGACAACGACGACGACGACGACGACGATGACGACATACACACAGGATTTTTTTTCTAAAAACCGTTTTTTCGTGTTGTTGTTGATGGAAAACGTGAAAATAACTCAAAAAAAAATTTCAAAATTCCAACTTTTTTTGGGGTAAACCAATACTTTTCTGGCATATAGAAAGGTTGGGCGGAAAAGTAAAAATGTACAAATATGTATCTGCGAATTACCAAAGATGATGGAGCAGAAAGAAGAAATTCAAGAGATCCTAGGAAGATATCACAATGACCCAATGTTTGGAAGACACGTAGGAAATAATAGATTGGTGAAGAAAATAAGAGCGAATTTTAAATGGAAAAACATGGAGAAAAATGTGAGAAAGTATGTAATGAATTGTCATGAATGTCAAGTAAATAAAGCTAAACGTAGTCATAAAGAGAAATTTGTCATCACGGATACTGCAATGAAACCATTCGACATCGTATATTCAGAGTGAAAACTCTAACTGGAACAAATTTTGTAACTTGATAAATGAAGGTTTGTCGTAAAATTTCTGAAACACGTCAATTTTCATTTTCAATGGGACATATTACAAAGAGATTTGTTTATCTTTTTAATTATCTGGGGGGGTTGCAGACAACCCTACCTTTTTTTTAAATTAGGTTGATTAATTTTTTATTTGAAAGCTTTTTCCATGGTTAATACAATTTCACCTTTTTTTGTTACTTTTTATAAGCAATGTGTCGGAAATAAATGAAATAAGGAAATATTTACTCAAATTACTTTAATGTATAGGTACATTTTTTCTTACTTAATAAGCCCAATAAAAAACCTGCTCGATAGTTTTTTGGTCAATTTGAACTGAATGTGATTGATTTGTTAGTACTTGTTTGCATTTCAACGTGTAAATAACAAACGAAAAATAGGAAAATGTCCTATTTAACCGAGACGCATCGTATCGAAATTTTAATGATGATCGGATATGGGGACCAGAAGTCGAAAACAGGCTGAAGTCGCTCGTTTGTTTATTGAAGTTCATCCAGAATTACCTTCAATTAGTCGAAGTACGATTAGCAAAATTGAAACTCGATATCGGAAGTTGGGCCACGTAGGGGATGCTCCCCGACAAAAGGTTTTAAAAGTTGACGAAGAAGCCCATTTAAACATATTGTTGGAAGTTGAAGAAAATCCTGTTACTCCAGCAAGGCAAATAGCTCGCGTTCATGGTGTCAGTCACACGAGCGTTTTAAAAATTCTTAAACAAGCCAAAATGCACCCATATAAGATGCAAAACCTGCAGGAGCTTAACGAAGATGATCCTGATCGTAGACTCGAATTTTGCGAACGAATTATGGCTTCTATCCATGGTGGACGAATTGCTTTGGAATGGGTGCTGTTTTCTGATGAGGCTACGTTCACATTACATGGGCACGTCAATCGACAGAACTGCCGTTATTGAGCTGACGAAAATCCCTGTTGGATGCGTGAATCCCATACCCAAAGGCCTCAAAAACAAACTTCTGGGCTAGAATTATTGGGGATCGCATAGTAGGTCCTTTTTTCCAATGGAAACGTAACCGGAGAAACATACCTTAATATGATCCAAGAAGAACTGATTCCTACTTTAGTAAATTTTTTCCCAATAATTTGTATCCCAACTTATTTGACCAACGGATGTGGCTTCAACAAGATGGGGCACCACCACATTTTGCTCAAAATGTACGGACCTATCTAAACGAAGTGTTTCCAAATAGGTGGATTGGAAGAAGGGGCCCAATTTAGTGGCCAGCAAGATCACCCGATCTTACTCCATTAGATTTTTTATGGGGATATCTAAAGAGCAAAGTTTATGCCACTAAACCTAACGACATCGCCGAGCTTCCACAAAGAATCAGGGACGAAATTAGGCGTGTAACGCCGGAAGTGTTACAAAAAGAGAGAGAGAGAGAGAAGTTCGTGTGAGATTCTGTTGAGTGGAATGTTTTTGGGTGAAGTTGAACTTTTCTTGTGGTGCCCTGTTATAGGATTTGTTTCCTCTTCAGGGCTGGTTGGGGGGTGTGTTGGGTGGTTTTGTGCGCGCTGACCGAGAAACTGAGTTAGGGGTAAAAAAAGGTGTCTAGTAAGATTTGTTTAAAAGTGTCTAGAAAATGTGCTTTTAAAGGTGTATTGAATTTTGAGGGAATTGAGTGGGCTTTTCGCCAGAAAGTAACTGGAGGGTTGCTTGTATTGGGGTATCTAGGAGGGTGATGTTTCGAAGCAGCGAAGCTCGATAGTGAGCGGAGAGAGTGACAAAAAGTGTATGGAATTGGAGCTTGAATGTTGAAGACGAACCATGTATCGTTGCCGATACATAGCTGTGTGTTGACTGGCTAGGTGTCAGAAACTATTGAAGTTGTTTGAAGTAAAAGGGTGTTTTAACTGAATTTGAAATGTCTCCGGTAAGTGTTACAAAATGTTCGGAATGCTATTTATAATCGATTAGGATATTTTCAGCAACAAGGTGGAGAGCCCTTTGAACATTTATTGCAATAAAATAATTTGAGTAAATGTTTCCTTATTTCGTTTTTTTCCGACACATTGCTTATAAAAAGTAACCAAAAAATTGGAATTGTATTCACAATTGAAAAAGCTTTCAAATAAAAAATTAATCAACCTACCCTTCCATTTACAAAAAAAAGTTGGGGTTGTCTGCAACCCCCCCAGATAATTGAAAAGATAAACAAATTCTTTGTAATATGCCCCATTGAGAATAAAAATTGACGTGTTTCAGGAATTTTGCGATAAACCTTTATTTATCAAGTTACAGAATTTGTTCCAGTTAGACTTTCCACTCTGTATAGAAACATTTGTAGAAAGTAATAATGGAAATAGTTATTGTATCATAATACTGTGTGAACTGACAAAATATGCGGTCATGATATCGGTCAGTAACAAAAACATTACAATATATTCATGTCCAAAATATGCCAAAATAAATTTATTTTATTTATTAACTGAAACTAGCGGCAACATATTTTTATGATAATAAATATTAAGATAACCTCATTGTTTTACATTTCCTCAATGACCTTATACTTTGAAAATTTGTTTAAATGTAACCTCATACTGGTGCAAGACGTTTATAAAGGTGCGACGATGCAGAAAAGAGTCTGATAAACATTTTGTACACATATATGTGCAAGTATTGCAAAAATTTCCACTACGTTTAATGTCGATACGGTCCTGTTACTAAGCGAAAAATATGACCAAACAATTGAACTGTTACAAGAAACAAGCGTATCCGAAAATGTTATCCAATAATTTATCGTAAATAGTAAAATAGGATTCGTTTAAATTTGATACAGCAATAAAGTGGACAATTTTAGTGATACGACGGTCGTAGTCGCTTCATTCTGGTTTGAGGAACACCAACGACGCGACGTTTCTAAATTTATTCAACTGTGTGTGGAATTGTTTTCAATTCAGTCATCTGTCGCTCGGTTAGTTAGAATTTAGTTTATTTTGGATAAATACATGGCCAACATTTTTTAAAACGGTTTGGCACGCTCTGTAATCTCTTACTGTCACTTACGATATGTTAAGAAACGCCGAGATTTTAAATGGTTCACCAGTTATTTTTCACTTATTAGATCTTGGGACAGCGCACAAGTGATTTATTATCTTTTTTACTTAAAGTTCGAAAGGAAATTATTGAATTATTTATATGTACATGCTCTAAAATAATAAGTAGTAGAAACTTAAAAATAACGTGCAGACCAAACAGAAGCAGTCACCTAAATATCGGCGTAACTTCGCGACATAACGTGAAATAAAAAACCCTTAAGTACATCAAGTCAGAATCTACAAAGCATGTGTTGGACCCGTCAAGACGTACGCCGACAATACCCAAACCAAGAACATCACATATCCAAATACTAAGATCAATAACATGCTATAGACTGGAAGACTGTGAGAAAATTGTGGAAATTAAAGAAATCTGAAGGCTACAAGATCTAGTAAGTTAGACCCAAAGACATATAGAAATGGACTGAGCGGTCCATATAGACCAGTGGTTCCCAACCTTTTCTGGACCACCGCCCCCTATAAAAGAGAACAAAAATTTCATCGACCCCCTCCCCCAGTCGCTGGTTAGTCGAAAGTAGTTACTTTTATTTGACTATCATCTGTACCGTCCCAATTGATCTGTATTTAGCTTTAATTTCAGTTAATGTCTAAATTTTATTTTAGAGGAATGATGAAGTAGAAATTTATTAAACGACTACCAAATGTACAATAAAATGGTTAATTAAACTTATAAATATAAACACAGAATCAATAAGAAATACAATCACAATAGAAATAAGAAATGCAATACAATAAGAAATACAAAATTAATAATAAAGAAAAAATCAATGAGACTGTTGAGGCTGGTGGAGTGTTACCAGTTTGTTAATATCGGGTTCCTATTTCGTTAACATCAATCGCAGATCGCCACGTTCAGTGATATGTAGTCTGTTCCTCTTCTTTGACAGCAAATCAGTTACTGCACTGAATGCACGCTCAGCCATATAGGACGAAGGAAACGCAATTGACAACTTCTGTACTATTCTCCACAATCCAGGATAGAGAACCGGTATTGGTTTTTGAAGCCAGAAATCTTGATATCCACGTTTGAATTTTACTTTCAGTTCCTCGTTAGTTGTGAGTTCTAGTAGCTCCTCTTCCAAATTTGATGAGCCTTCAGTATCTGTGTTTGCGAAAGGATCTATAACCCAACTTGGTATTTCCATGTTCAAAATGTAAAATCAACATGAAGAACTTCCAAGTGGTGGCAGTAAGTAAGTAAATCTTCCGGTTTTGCAGACACTGTTGATAATGTGGGAAAATGGTTGTACTCACCTGTACCAAGATTTCTTTTGAATATAAGGAGTTATCCTGCTAAACCAGCTATGACGTTTTTAGTTTTAATTGAATTCAAATCATCACCTTGCAATTGTAGATTAACTTGATAAAATACTTTAAACAGGTCCGTCAAATAAACGATGTCATTTTTTGACGTAATCAGGTTTTCGCGCAATTGTTCGTTTTCTTCAAGAAATTACAACACTGAGTCAAATAGATTGAAAAAACGATTCGGACAAACACCTTTGGAGAGCCAACGTACTTCTGTGTGCAGCAGCAAGCGATTGTAGTCTTCATCATTTTCATTGCAAAGCTTATGAAACAAACGGTCATTCAATGAATTGCTTCAAATTGTATTGATTGCTCTAATAACGTTATTGAGGGACGCATGCAGACGTTCATTTAATTTTTTTGCAAGCAAATGCTGACGGTGAATAATACAATGTACAGCGAGTACATTTGGCACTGCTTTTCTCAAATGTGCTATAAAACCCTTATGACGCCCGGTCATTGCTGGAGCACCAGCAGTAGCAGCAGACAAAATATTGCTAATAGGAATTTCTTTCTCTTGAAAAAATTCTTGCATGATAATAAATATAGAATGTCCCTTTGTATCAGATTCCAAACTCTTAGCAAATACCAACTCTTGATGAATTTTTTCTTCTGTTATGAATCGTACGTATGATAAGAGTAGAGCTTCGTTACTTGGTAGAGTTGATTCATCGAGTTGAATGGAAAATTTGCAAGTCTTTAGATAATCGCATAATGATATTTCAACGTCATTTGCCATTTCATCTATTCTTCTTTGCACTGAATTATTACTGAGAGGAATTTTTTTAATGATATCAAATGGTGTCTTATGATGGAGAACAGTTTTTAATATCTCTTCGACTGCCGGCAAAATGAATTCCTCGCCAATGGTGTGTGGTTTTTCTGACTTTGCGATTAACAATGAAACGTTATATGAGGCTCGTAGCCCATCATCGTCTCGTTTAGAAGACGATGCAAAAAGGTTTGATATAGTTGGCTGTTTTGAATATTGTTTTTCGAGTTCTTGAAAATAGAATATATCTTTTTTTCTTCTTATCGGGATGCATTTTATGTAAATGCTCTTGTAGCATAGAAGGTTTCATAGCTTCATTTGGAAAAACTTTTCGGCAAATTAAACACATAGGTAATGATTTGTTTGTAGAAGATTCCGCAAATCCATATTTTAAATATTCAATTCTGTATTGCCGGCATTTCTTTTTTAATTTAGAAGTGGATTCAGCCATTTTCATACAAAAATTTAATTCTCAATAGATTTATAGATAGTAATTTTTATAAAATGACACACCACTCACGATTATTTACTACGGCAGAGCTTATGATTCACGACTATATATCGCGGACAAGCACATACAACTAACTAACAAAAAATTTGTAGAGCTGTTGCTTTTATACGTTTCATTTCGTGCATGATTCAACTTGTCTGTGTGCGAGCATGTCGAAACATGTTATTTTGTATGAACATCGCGCGTTCGCTTATGAACGTGCGAGGTCAAGTCATATACTTCTATTCTGAACTAAAAGAAATTATTATAATTATTAGTATTATTATTAATGCTAATTCAAAACTGCTTATTAACCCTTATTAAATCTTTTTTATTTTACCATTCCTCTTGACTGCTTATTATTTTCTTCTGAATCCGCTACCGCCCCCCTAAAAGGCTGCAGCGCCCACAGGGGGGCGGTATCGCCCCCGTTGGGAACCAATGGAGACCATTAAAAGTCACGTGGCTTTGACAGGTCGGCCATCTTGTCTGGGAGCAAACAAAAGCGGTATAAAGCTCTTAATTTGCGCTTCTAAAGTCTACTTTTACTTAAAATAAATATATTAATAAGCATATTGATCGTATTATTTAATATTTAGAACTCTCATTCATCATTTGATATGTTTAATTTCAGTTAGGTATGTTCATCAAAAATAAATATAAAGACAATTGCTTATAAAAATGTTTAATAATTTGAAATAAAAAAGCTCAAAAATCCGGTAATTCGAAATGATAAACATAATTTTCAAAACGTTATATGCATGTAGAAAACTTTAATACATCAAAATTTTAAACATAAGGTATTATTTTCTTGCTTTACATGTCACTTAGATAATAATTAATTGCATTGTGATTTTTTAAAGCTATAATAATAACAATTTCTTTTAAAACAGAAAGTAACGTAAGTACAAAATTGTTAAATATAAAAACAAAAATGTCACCGTTGAAGAAATCAGGTATATATGAACTTAAATGTCCAGAATGTAATGCTGTCTATTTGGGTCAGACCCTTAGACATTTTGAAATCCGATAGAGTGAACACTTACGAGCATACAGATTAAAACAACTAGATAAATCGCACTACGCAAAACATCTACTTGACACCAATCATTCATTGATACCTAACACAGAACTAGTAGTACTACATATTTGTGATAAGAAACAAAAATTGGAAATTAAAAGATTAGAAACCCACAATATGAAGATGTCAATGAACAGATGAATCTAGGGAGTTCTCCACCTCTAAAATGTCTTCTTAAGTGATAATTGTAAAGATCAGCAGAAATAGTTTTCCTGGTTTTCTATATCATTGCACAGATCTTAATTGGGAAAAATGATATCCAGGATATCCCCAGAGGGCTAATAATATCTAAGCTTCAATATTTGTAATATCATATCTTCTTCTTTTTTCTATTAACATATATTAAGTCAATCACGAGGTAGGTCACTCTAGCCAAACGTAACTATTAAACATCAGGTAGGCATCAAATGAAATGTAACTTCTGCCATTCTGACGATGATATTTAATATCGAAACAATTGTCAATTTTATAGAATTTTCAACATTTTCTCAATATATTGTGGAATTAGCTAGAAACAGTAAGTTTCATTTAAAACACTAATATAAAATTAATGGTCATTGCTAAATACTTTTCAAAATTACAGGGATTAATTTGTAACGACACTGTCGTCTGAACAAGAAATAACCCCGATAAATAATCAGAAACCAGAACACTACCCAAGCCAAACTAGACGGAGTTGGGCACCCAGCACCGAGAGGGCAGCACCTTCGACGTTCGGCTAATAACTTGACCGATACTACCAAAGCAGACGAACAATAATAACAGGCAGTAGTTAACATGGAAGAAGTAAATCAAACAGAAGCCAACCCCAAGTTTCATATTAAACCGGAACTACCAGCATTAGAGAAGAAAAGACAACAAAGGTTTTTAGAAACGGAAATAAAAAAGTTCAACAACAGCCGGGGAGTAACACCATTGGCAGAACACACAATAAAACTTAAACAAAACACACCTATCAAACAGCGGTATAGACCGAGGAATCCGATAGACTGCATTAACGTAGCACCGGAGAAAAGTGAAGCAGATTAGTACGAGAGAAAAAAAACAGAAGAAGTAACACAACCGCAAAAGCATTCGGATCTCACAATCATAGACGACAAATTATACAGACACTTTTGGGATAAATACGACTTAAAGGAGACAGAATGTCAAATCCGTGGAAATTATGCATCCCCACAAGCGAGCAACAGAAAATAATAGAAGAAAACCACAGCAGACATACGTCAGGATACCTGGGAATAGCAAAAACAATAGCACGACTAACCAGGAAATACTATTGGCCAGGAATGTTCAGAGACACAGCTAAGTTCGTAAGAGAGTGCCAAAGCTGCCAGAAATATAAGCCGTCGCAACTACAAACACCGGGCCGAATGCAATCGACGAAGATCCCTCAAGAACCATGGCACACAGTGAGCTCCGACGTCATAGGACCACTACCAACCCCCAGTAAAGGCAATAAACCAAACCGCAGAGATGGAAGACGTACTCGACCTGTACGACGATGCCATATGACAAATCCAAAAGAGAGAATTGGACCGACCTCCAACACCAGGAAAAACAGTCGAGCAAGAATGGAACCAGTTGATAGAAAGGAGAAATCAGTACCTACCGGTGAAGGACCTCTAATCCAACTTGTGCCGGAGCAAATAAAAAATAAGCCGAAGACGGGAAGGACTTGCCGATACTGGCGTTCCATACCACTGACGCGGAACCAAAATTTTGTCCCAACATTTTAACGACCTGGGAGGGATGTAACGACACTGCCGTCTGAACAAGAAATAACCCCGATAAATAATCAGAAAACAGAACACTGCCGAAGCCAAAC
The DNA here is from genome assembly GCA_963921935.1 of Galeruca laticollis. NCBI lineage: Eukaryota > Metazoa > Arthropoda > Insecta > Coleoptera > Chrysomelidae > Galeruca > Galeruca laticollis. The sequence goes on from OY998181.1 coordinate 56,840,613, forward strand.
TAGATGGATTTGGGCACCCAGCACCGAGAGAGCAGCACCTTCGCCGTTCCGATAATAACTTGACCGATACTACCAAAGCAGACGAACTGCGATATACCAGGCAAGCTCTTTTCTTACGTATATTAACGATAGGAAGCTTCAACGGAAAATAACCGAAGTGTTGCACTATATCCCGGAGCGTGTTGAGCCTGGGATTGTGAACACATAAACATCCGGCTTGTCGTCGACCCCTCGGTGTGCGTTGAACCCGAGGCTAGACGCTAAGCAAACCCTGTATATCGGACGAAGCCTAAAGCGTGTTGAGCTTAGGGCGGACGCCAACTACCCTAGGTCAAGCCCTGCAGCGTGTTGAGCGCAGGACCGATGCCTTCCCGATTAGCCGAAATCCTAGAGCGCGTTGGGCACGGGACGAAAGCAAACTCCCAACCTCCGAGATTACGCTGTGCGTTGAACGCGGGATCTCGACCCTGACACACCCCTTTGGTTATAAGAACCTATCGTCCCAGTGAGGAATCCGGACAACAGAGTACAACAACGCCCGAGCAGGGTAAACCGGAGCCGTGAGACGTAGACAGTAACCGTGCCAATCCGGACAACAGAGAAGAATCATCCGCGACCCGATCGAACGACCACCCTAGAGAGAGACTGCCCGCCTCCAGGACCAATAGATCGTGTATATAATTCTTGTACAGAGTATTAGACTTTAGATGTAAATATTTATTTTAGTTTGAACACATCACACTGTTAAATAAAGAAGTACATCTAATCCTCCAGCCCTTTTTATGCTCTACCACCCTGACCAACCCTCACAAATTTAACTCCATATTGCTTATCCCATAGGAATTTGTGATGAACATAAATTATTAAGGCACTACAAACCACTAAAATGTTATTAATATAGTGATATTTTTACAGAATTTCTTATTAAAAACCTTCGATAAGCTAAAATACAGGTAGAATACATTTCAACATAGATATAACCATTATCAATTTTGATTTAAGAATCCACAGTTTTCTATCAAGAATTTATCGCTCTACACGCTCTTTTGATAATGCATCTAATAATTCACCTAAAGATTATATTCACAAATTCACCCCCATAAAGGTAGATTGTGTTTGTAAGTTGACCATTGCTTTGTTCGCTTTGTTCGCTTATTTGCTTGCTTGCTGGTTTCTTGTCTGCTTGTAGGTAGATTTCTGAAGCCCAATGAGGAAATGCCATCGAGTGTATGCGTCCTCGTGGCACCGCTGGATACGTTAGCATTGCTGATTATCAGTGACAGCACTGTTCAACAACCAAACGACACTCCAACAAAACCCAAGCTAAGGTGTAAGGGAACGTGCCGATTACTGATTCGCCTCAGGAAATGCGGCCGCAAACGTTCGCCTGGGGTACCAGGCGAAACCCCCTTGGAAATTGCCTTTCCCTGGCATGCAGCGCTACACCAGAGATGACACAATCTTTCCCTAGCTACTCGTGGGATCAGAATGGATTATCGAAAACAAAAAAAAATCACAACAAAAACCGGAGGATGGGCGAAAACGCACACCTCCAACAGAAAAGCACAGTCAAGGCAAAAGAGTCTGCGGTGCTGAGTTAAAGAGAAGGAGGAAAGTGAGACAGCAGGCTGGCATTTCCACAGACACCACCAGCGACACCTGCCCCTCTCTATCCAAACCTTGCACCAACGGCCAAAAATACAAGGACAGCGATGCCAATTCCTCCTCCGAGAGGCTCGGAACGCGTCGCTCCCCAGGAAAAGAAGCGCATCCGCTCCAGCACCTCGGAGGAGGACGCTTAAGTAAAAAGCTACAGCGAAGTGTCAAGGGACAACTAATGGAGGTTTTGGACGAAACCCTTATATCCTCCTCCGGAAGTCAGAAAAAGCCACCTACTTTTAGGTCATGGTCGCCCTTTGGTGAAATAATCAGAGTCACCTGGGATAATGACGGAACACTAGAGTGACTAAAGAACACGGTTTCCGAACTGAAACCGTGGAAGAAGGCTAAGCTAGACGTGGTGCACATGGACAACCTCCCACAGCAGATAAATGCCACCCTCTGGTTGCCTAGCGAAAATCACGCTGACCTGGGTGACAAAGAAGATGTGCTGCATCGGCTGGAAAAACAAAATCCAAATCTTTGGGTGGTTGCGTGGTTTTCCTTCCACCACGAAGCGAAGGTCAATCCCGAAGGGCACCTCTTCGTCTTCGGCATATGGAACGAGAAGATGGGAGCCCTAGAAAAACGATCAATGAAGTTAAGCTAGGCGTTCACCTCATTGATCGTTAAAATAGAATAAAAACCGACCCGGAACGGAGGAGCGGAATTAGATCGAGCATGGATCCCCATCTCCCATCCGAGGTGCCCCAATAAGCTGTTGTTTCTGTGAAGACTGTCGAACCATCTCCTAGAATGGCGACCGATAGTCTCTTGGTAGAACTAACAGCTCTAAGGCAAGATACACGCAACCTCATCCCACCGTGGAGATGGCCTAAACAGTTATTATGATTCATTTCATTCTGATAGTCGCCTATTTTAAGATCCGATTTAAATATGGTTAGAGCTCCGAGCACAAAGCCTGGAACACACCGGCATGTAAGATTATAAGTCGTTGCCCTATGTACACAGGTGACTATGGACAATTATTTGTTCCATCGTCCCATGCCATTGGTACAGTATATGAACCATGAATATTTGTATATTTGTGTCGCCGCAGTATAAAAACTCCCGTCCTTCATTTTTTTTTTTAATTTTCTTAAATATTCGACTCGTTTGGATTTGATATCAAATTTATCGACACTAATACCTTTTGGTTGTCTTCAGTTTTTTTCCAACGGTATCCTATTTTTCGCACCAATTTTTAAAATGAATCGATTTTACCTTTCTATTATCTTCAAAAATGGTATTAAAATATTTCTATTCTGTTTTCTATAAAAATAAATAGGTACCGCAACCAATGCATTTTGAGGTAATGACCTATACGCTCTTATCAATTAGTCATTTAGTATTAATAATCATACCTGGATGAAACTTTTTTGCATGTTTCCATAAATTAAAAATAGCACTAAAGCTTTTTTGACATCGGGAACATGTGACGATATCCATTTTTTAAATATCTTCAACACACAAAACACAATAAATTATTACATACAATACGCCACAGCAACATACCTAACCTTTGAAAATATACAGATGCTGTGACAATTACCATATATTTGGCGAACTTCGGTTAAATTCGCAGTTTGTGGTTGGGAATAGTTTTCGAATGCTGTCCGCATCCGATAGTGTCTGCGCAGGGTGGCCTTACTGTTCACGAGATACTCCAGCTGTTCTACGCAATAACTAAAATATGGTTAACTAGGAGATTGTAGTCTTAAAACACTTGTAAGTTTGAACTTAAGCTAGGACCAACATTCTGGAGACTTCAGCTCAATTAAGTAGAGCTTTTGCATGGTATCAATATTTTCTACTGTGGATTAATGAGATATTTTCCTTGATTAGATTCTTCATATCCACTGTAGTTATATTTTTGTTTCTACATATCTTTTTTCACGTTTAGTCAATAGAGCAAAAAATCGTTACAAATCTATGGTCAACACAATTAACTCGTATAGTTATGGCCGTTAACATGATCAATTTACAATAATAATTAAGTTGTTTTGTTTATTGTAAGGAATAAAAAACTGTAATTTATTGTTTATAGACTCGTTTTTATTGTTTTTTAGTGGACGCTATATGCGTGATGTGCATTAAAATTTATTTAAAAATTGATGTTAAATAATGTGAAATTCAGTCTTTGACAAAGCTTCAGAGTCGTAACTTGGATTTATTAGAGAATGTGTAATAAAATAGAGATAAAACCTTCATTTCCTTTCTTCTCGGCGACTTTGGCTAAACAACTTGCTTAATTAATTATTAAATTTTAATTCGATGACTTTTATCTAGTAGTACTTAAAGAAGTTCATTCGCTGATGAAAATAGTGAACATACACTGTCAAACATAAAATTTAAGTCAACTTGAAATTTGAAATATATCTACAATCCATCAAATTGATCTTTACCCTGACGTCATACCCAACAACCACGCGAAATGAATCAAAACGGAGTGGCGGCTGTTACTTTATCGTGTGCGTAAATATTTTCACTATTTGAATATCTCGTCACAGTATATTTTTTGAGTTGTATAATGTCAATTAAATAGTTTACATTCTTTTTTAATAAAATAGGGAATTCAGAAAAGAGGTAGTAGTTCTACTATAGTCAAATTTCAAGGTTCCGAAAGTATATAGGTTGCCTACTAACTTTCAGCCAATCAGAAGGTTGATTAAAATGCGCGGGAATTTGCTATCTTGCCTGCTCAATTCAAACTGCTCAATATTTTTGGTATAAAACCAATAATTATTCTTCCTAAAAAAATGCTGAGGGCTAATATTTGACCCTTCACAATTTAACGAGTACTTTCTATTATCATAATTAACCAAACCAATTTTTTTCATACTTAAAATTGAAAAACTCTTGTAAAAGGCTACATTTTTGTTGTTCATTGTCTCTTTGAAAAATACCATATATTTTAGTAAACATTTCATGTGAATTTTCGCAATTTAAAACATGCATCATTAGTTTTTTATCAATTGATGTAACAATTGCTTTTTGTGCTTGAGCGCCCTTCTTTTTCCAACCATTTTTATCAGAAAAGTCATATCTTCAAACTTTTTGGTGCCCTCAACAATTTCAAATAGACTACTTGCCTTAAATAAAATTGTAATTTGGAATTTCCACAATTCGAACGACTCACTATCTGTTGATTTGGTTATTAAGGACAAATCTTCTGAAGGCGCCATTTTTACCACTTCACACGTTTTTTTGGTTATTTTATTTCACACAGATATTAAGTTTTTACAGTTTTTTTTTAAATCACGTCGGTTTTAATTTTTATGTACAAAACGGGACTGGGCCCATAACCTAAAGTTATTATATTAAAACACCCAGTATTTCACTAACTTTTAATGGAAAAAGTACAAAAGTTTTATTATGAAAGAAACTACATTTTTAGCTTGTCATTGTTTATTTCTATATTTGTACACATAACCACACTCTCTTTTTGTAAGAGGCCTATTACTCGCATGTTTTACAGCCACAAACAGGGATCAATAATATTCTTAGTTTTTAGATGGTGTGGTGTTATCTATAATCAAGTTAATTTAGAATAACGATTAAATAATTTGATTGCATCAGAATTATGCACTTTAACAGTATATGATATGAATAAACAAAGCCGATAGAGGGCTTTTCTAATTTCAGTCAAACAGACTTATTACAAATAGCTTTAAAGTTAAAGCTATTATTGAAAATAAAAAACGGATTCTTTGGTCTTCTTCTTCTTCTAGTGCCTATCCGTTACCGAATGTTGGCAATAATTCCAGCAAAGATAATTTTATTCGCTGCTGCTCTGAATAGTCCTGTGGTGAATGTTTCAAACCAGGTTTTTAAGTTCTTTAACCAGGATAATCGTCTTCTTCCAATGCTTCTCCTAATCTGCACTTTTTCCTGTAAGATGCATTGTAGTAATTTGTATTTGGTCTCGTTTCTCATTATGTGTCCCAGAAATTCCAATTTTCCACGTTTTACTGTGTTTATTATTTATTTTTCTTTATTCAGTTTTTGGAGTATGCGGGAGTTCGATATTTTGTCCACCTATGATATTTTGAGGATTCTTCTATATGTCCACAACTCGAATGCCTCCAGTTTCTTTGTTGTTGCCTCCGTTAAGGTCCAAGACTCTACTCCGTATAACAAGATGGAGAATCGGAGCAGTCTGAATTTCAGTTTTTAATTCAAATTATGTGTATTGAATAATTTGGACATTTGAAAGCTGTTCTTGCTTTTTCAATGCTTGTTTTTATTTCTTGGGAATGGTCCCATTGCTCATTTAGTACTGGTTCAAGATGTGTGTATGTTGACACTTGTTCTTCCGATTTCTCATTGATGGTAAACTGTACCTCTCCAATTATTTATTTACTAATTACCATGACGTTCGTTTTACTGGTGTTTACTTCTAGACCATATTTCACAATTACTGCAACTACCCTGTCCAATAAAAGCTGCAGTCCCTGTGCAATGTCTGCAAATATGACGGTGTCATCGGCACATCTAAAATTGTTTATTCGTTCGCCATTCAATAGTACTCCTGCTTCCGTGTATTCTACGGCTTTTTGGAAAATTGCCTCTGAGTATATGTTGAATATGAGAGGTTACAATATACTTCCCTGGCGTACTCCTCTTAAGATTTGAACTTCCTCTGTTTTGGCATGGTTAATTCTAACGGAAGCTGATTTATTCCAGTATAAGTTCTTAATTATGCGTAGGTTCACTATCTTGCAGAACTTCCATCATTTTGTTGTGTTGGACTTTATCAAGCGCTTTTTAATAATCAATAAAACAAGCCTATACTTTACAACTCATATCCCTGCAACGCTGAAAAAGCACCTGTACACTGAAAAGGGTCTCTCTTGTTCCAAGTCCCTTCATAAAACCAAACTGTGTGAAAATTGAATAGATGAGGCTTTTACTTGATGAAGATCCATACTGAACGATGAAATAAAACAATATAGTTTGTTTAAATCTTCATATATTTGAACTAATGTTCAATTTAAACTTGTTGACGCGTTTCACTAACACAGTAGCTTTGTCAAAACGAATGAAGGTAAAATAAGACATTTTCATATTTTACCTTCATTCGTTTTGGCAAAGCTACTGTGTTAGTGAAACGCGTCAACAAGTTTAAATTGAACATTAGTTCAAATATATGAAGATTTAAACAAACTATATTGTTTTATTTCATCGTTCCAAACTGTGTGGGCGATATCTGTTCTTCACAGAGTTTGCACAGTCTCCGATGTATGATTTAAAAAAATAATTTTTTCCACTACTAGCTATGAAGTTGACAGTTATTATGTCTTCTAGCCAACTGAGAAGTAGAATTTCTCTATTAGTGGTTAATAATTTTTTCTATTGTTAACCTAGGTCAATTATGGACAAATTCAAATGTTTTTAGAATCCAGGGATAGTAGTTTAACAAAAACTTGTGTAACATAATTTTGTGTACCCAGGAGATTCTCTTTAACGTATTTGCTTTTTGAAATTACGTAACACGATAAAATCATTTGAATAAAAATGCCATTAGTTTATAATTCGCGCTCAACCAATTTCGCGCTCAACCAATAATGACTGATGACATCCCGTAACTACAACATGGCCATAATTACAAATATTGGGTGCTTTCAGAAAACACAAACGTTGCGTGAATGTTCTGTGAACGCACTTTGATACATAACATTATATGCTGGGATAGACAACCGGAGTGTGACGTAGATCTTGGCAGTCCATAGAAACTTTAGACAGCGTTTATTGTGTTACAAGAAAGTTTTGTAAAATTAGTGTTTAGAAGACATTTTGTAACCGTAAGTACTTTTACCACATTATTTATATTTGGAAGAAATCCACAAAACACGTTTTGTTTTCATATTCTAAAATTGTGAGAAATATAACCTGATTTTAAAAAATACTGTATATGAATCTTATTGAAGTTTATTTAAATGATATTCAACAGTAAATTACAGCACTCATTATTTTAAAATATACTTACGTAACAATAAAATAAAACTACTTTGTAACAATAATTCACATTATACGCAAATCACAAAATCAACAAACTTTGTTTGAAAAATAGACACTGACCAACCCTAACAAGACAGCCGATTTACGTCATCACTCCGGTCGTCTATTGTTTCTTCATAATAATTCCTCTTTTTTTTACGACTACCGCGTCTTCTTACATTATAATCACGTGGTAATGGCTCCTGCAAATCTTCTATTGCATGGATTATAATATTTCTGTTTGTATCAATTATATTACCATCATCTAATAACGCAAGAATTAGATTGTATCTAGCCATAATTTCAATATTATTGTTTTCCAAAAAAGTCATGTTCAACAAACATACGTCAACTATTATAATTTGTTGATCAGTGAGCGCTCATCAACGGTTGAGTTATAAGTTATGTTTTATGAACGCACCTGTTGTTTACAACTAAGTTTTACTAGTGGAAATGTCAATCTGTATAAGACTACTTGATTATTGTTTTATTAGTGGAAAGGCAAATTTACACTTCTGTGCTACTCGATTTATACAAGAAATTTTTTAAATTTTTGTCTTAAATTTGGCTAGTAGTGGAAAAAATTGTATATACACCACAGTGATTAAGACATTTATAGGCCTCGCACCTTATTCCTCTCGGGGCAAAGCCCCTAGCGTAATAATCTTAGTGCTCGGTCAATAATAACAGTCTTCACCACCTTGGTGTATAATATACTATTATTAATAAGTGACTCATAAGGCTTATTGTTCTGTAGTCACTGCACTTTTTGCCCCCCCCCCGCTTCTTTGGGTGAACTATAAACTCCGATCTCAACCATTCTTTGGGTATTTTCCCACTGTTGTGCTTTGGTATGGAAGGATACAAAAGAGTGCTGGAAAAACTATTTTTAATTCCAAGGTAATTTCTATATGATTGTAAACATGAAATTCCGTGTCATTCTATGTATTGAAATGATCTGGTCTTGACTATATGTGATATTCTCGATTATGATAAGCATCGGTAATTTGTTCAAACAAAACTTTCTTCCATTTTTAAATTTTACATAATAATTATTATAGTATCCGATAACACCAACAGAGTTGAAACATAATTTTTGGGTTAGGTATATACCTCAGATTAACAAATAAAATAGAAATGTTTGTTTTGATCTTTTCTTGCCCCAAACATTGAGTCACATTCTAAGCTCACTTGCGGACACTTCCACTGCTTTGCCATATTTACAAAGTCTCTTTAGTTGCAGGAAAATTGAAATTAGAAGTTTAATTGAAAATGTGTTAAAAAGTTAGTCAAATAAAAAAAGTCATACTAATTTATGCATTTCAGTCGCTATTTTTAAAATTAATTAATAATACTTGAATTTTATTTAATAAAGGCATATTCTTATATAAATTTTAAAAAAGTATTTGTTGTATCCTTAGATACATTTATTGTTATAACTAAAAGTGGCAACATGGCTCAAAATTTCAGTACCTGTTTAATGTGTCAATAGTATTTAGTAGTTTTGTCCTTGTTTAATTACCATTAAGGTTACACAGAGCTTAGTCAAGAGAATTATTTAAAAAATGTACTAAAAAGATTTCAGATGCATAACTGTAAGAGCATTAACACTCCTCTTGACAGTAACCTAGACCTAAAGCTTTTGCAAACGGAAGAAAACAATGTAGAGTTGCAAAAGCTGTGTCGAAAAATTAATGGCAGTATAATGTATGCTGCTTTGGCTACCAGACCTGATTTATGTGAGAGTATAAGTATACTAAGTAGATTTCAATCAAAAGCAAATGAAAATTTACATAAATCATTAAAACGGGTACTTAGATATATCCAAGGTACTATTCAGTTAAAATTGCTTTTTAAACCATACGGTAACATTTTGACAGGTTATGTTGATTCAGACTGGGGTGGTGATACGATTGACAAGAAAATCCACCTCTGGTTTTATTTTTAAGATGTTTGACTGTACTATTTCCTGGACCAGTAAAAAACAACAAAATGTAGGGGAGACCGGGGCTAAATGTCACAAAATTAGGTTGTAAATTTTTTGTGAAACCATTTTTAATTCTAGCAAAGTTATTTCTGGTGCACTTTGTCACTCTGTTATTTGACTATACAAAGTGACTCAAAAAGGAATATTTATAAATAACGCGAATTTATAAATTTTTTTGCAAAACGTAAACTGTTACAAGTGTGACATCTTGCCCCCATTATGGGGCACGTTGTCTCACGGAAAGGGGTGAAAAGTCACGCAGATTTTATTTAAAAAAGCTCAAAAATACAGATGAAAAGAAACAAATAATACATTATATTATGCTCTATTCCAATTTTGTTATTCAGTGTCGTCATCTTCACAGTTCTGACAGACGTACCACGGTGTACCGGGAGTGCACAGTTCATGGGCCCATAGCTTACAGACTGTACATTGAACCCAAACTTCTTTTGGTGAACTATTGGAAAATGGTTCCAAGCAGACAAGACAAAAACTTTTTTCATCCTCGTCCTCTGATTCTTCAGGGGACTTCTCTTTAGCACTTTTATGGTTTTTTCCCTTTTTATTTTTATTATTTGACACTCTTATATTTCCTGTAAAATTTTTGTATACACTTTTTCTCTTAGCAAACTTCGCCTCAAGAGCCTCTTTCTCTGGCGTATCAGTTAGTACAGCCGACCTCCTTTTCTTTCTATTTGACACTTTGTTTCTTGTAGCTGAAATTTAAGGTAACTGTTATTTAAAATGTGTCCTCACCTGTTTTTGGTAAAAGTCTTACCTGCTTTGGGCAAGGGCCTTATATCTGAGACACTAAATATACTTTCCTTAGGCCCAGAATGCTGAGTATGGTTTGGGATTTTTTCTAAGGATGAGCCACTAGGACCAGGCTGCTGAGTGTCGTGAAGTTCTGTGTTTGCAGGTTCTGACACAGTTGTTTTTTTGTTGCCCATTTCAAGGAAAACAAATTATTGCAGAATAATTTTAAGATACTCAGGTAACTAACTTACTTGTTAACATTTCGTCAACTGTTGCTTCATCAGTTTGGAATGAAATTCCACTGGTCCCGGGCTTTGGATTTTCGAGATCTGGTTTCTGATTTTCTTGGTGCAAGTTTCTGTCTGTTACTTTACATGGGCTAAATTCTGTTTCATCAAATACATTTTGGTTGAAGGGAAATATCCCTGATACACGAAATCCGGATTGTATATTTTTTGGTGTTGCGGCTAGGGGATAGCTTTGAGCATCGTTTGACCGGGATGATTCATCATCCACGCATCGCAAGCATTATTGTACTGTTTTTTAAACGGACCATAAACTGACCTATCAAGAGGCTGCAACTTGTGCGAGCAGTGGGGAGGAAAAGATAACATAACTATACCACTTTCCTTAGCCAACTCAAGTCCCTCGATAGAAAGATGCGACTGATGATTATCAAGAAGTAACAGACAGGGGTGCTTTTTGGAACATTTTAAAAAATTGATGAAATGTCTCAAAAATAGCACAAAATTTTCTTCTATCATCCAGCCACTTCGATTAGCTGTTCCCGCACATCCTGCTGGTCCAGATGTTAGCCAGAATTCTCTAAAATGCACTCTTGGAAATATAAAGAATGGCGGGATGCTATTTCCCAAAGCAGATACGGTACAGGCCACTGTGACGAGGGTTCCACGTTCACCAGAAGTTATGGATCTGACTTGTTTAAATCCTTTTCTGGCCACTACTTTACAAGGCTTCTGAACAGTGGTCACCCCCGTCTCGTCCATATTCCAGATTGAGGATGGATCAAAGTTATATTTTTACATAACCTTTTCCAGATTTGTGAAAAAGCTGTTCACATTTGCTTGGTTAAAATTTGTTGCGCGTGCGAAACTTGTTGGTTCTGGAGTGCGAAGAGATAAATCATTGTTTCTCTTTGAAAATGATGTAAACCATTCAGGTCCAGCCATTTGATCCCTTTTCCAAGGCTCGGAAACAGCTATTTTATTGGCAATGGCAAACTGGAATGCAAGCTTTCTAATTTCCTTAGGACAATGTCCGAAATAAATATTTGCTAATTCGAGTAGGTATGTTTTTAAATCCATTTCCATTTCTCGGCTTAATACCATGCGAGGTTTGCCATATCCCACGTCTATATTTAACTGATCTTGATTAAGGTCCTCTGCTGAAAGCTTTTTGCAATAGCGCCCCACTGTTTTATAATTTAAATCAAAATTTTTTGCTGCTTGCCTAATAGAAATATTTTTATTTATAACTTGTAACACCGCTTTCCTTATTGTTTCCTTATCAAAACTCCTTCGATCTGTTCTTTTTCTGTATTCGCGCACCATCTAAAAATTAAATCCGATTCAGAGCTTTACTTCTTTTAATATCGGGGTAAAAAGTCACACATGACAACTTGCCCCACAACGTGTGAGACAAGTTACTCCAAACGGTCCTGCCATTTCCTTTCTAAAATAACTACCTAACCTAATTTTATAAATTAATAAATTTATAGTGATTTCGGAGAACACCTAGGGATATCATAAATATAACACGGTATTTTTAAATTCTGGCACTAAGATAAAATATACGGTTTGTATTATTAATCCAAAAAATTACTTACATTGGCTTTTTCCGTAAATTCACTTATAAATATATACACATGCGACTTATACGAATGGCGAATATGGCGGAACTAACTAGCATTGAAATAGTTCCTGGCGTATGAATATGACGACGTTGCCATATTTACTTTGCGCAGGAAAGGGTTTGTGACTTTAAACCCGTGAGACTTTAGGCCCCGGTCTCCCCTATCAAGTTCGTCTACTGAGTCCGAATATGTAGCGTTGAGTCTAGCTGTTACAGAGGCCTGTTGGCTACGTAAACTTTTGCTTGATTTTCAATTAGAACTAAATAAACCGACTAAGATATACGAAGATAACAGGGCAGCAATTTGTTTAGCCAATAGTCCTGAAAACAATAAAAGACTTAAGCATTTAGATATTGAGTTTAACTTTATAAAGGAAAAAATAGACGAAGAAATTGTAGAAATTATTTATGTTAAAACCAAAGATCAGATAGCTGACTTTATTTACAAAACCTTTGTCTAAGATAAAATTTGAAAAGTTCCTATCAGCATTAGGCATGAAATTTAAAATTTTTTGGTTGCGTCTAGAGTTAAGTATGTTTTATTTTTTTGTTGTGAATCTTTGTATGCTGAAATAATTTTATTGAGGGTAAGTGTTAAAGTACATAGTTCTGATGCAATAAAATTATTCAACCGTTATTCTAAATGAACTTGATTATAGATAGCACCACACCATCTAAAAACTAAGAATATTATTGATCCCTGTTTGTGGCTGTAAAACAGGCGAGTAGTAGGCCTCGTACAAAAAGAGAGTGTGGTTATGTGTACAAATATAGATATAAAAAATGACAAGCTAAAATGTAGTGTTTTTTTCATGATAAAACTTTTGTACGTTTTCCATTAAAAGTTAGTGAAACAAGTACTGGGTGTTTTAATATAATAACTTCATATACAGTTGAAGTATTGAATATTTGTCCGTGCGTCATTCATATCTGATAACATAACCGACATAATTATTAAGTGGCATGTCTTTCTATTAATAGTGAAGAACAGAGCAAAATACTTTGCCATTTGTCGGTTATGTCATCAGATATTAATGACGCACAGGTAAAGATCCAATAATTCGACTGTCATTACGAACTCAATTTGAAAGACACTCTCTGAAGACACAGACAATTTTGGAAAAACAAAGGTTTTGTGGGACTTAAATAAAACAACATATACTTGGCCCATGTGTTAATTCGATAAAGAATTGAGTGGAACTACCTAATTGATTTTATAATTTATACAGCTTAAAAAGGCAGAGAAAATGCTACGTTAACACCATGAATTTTTATGTGGCTAATATAAACATAGACACTGTTAAGTATTCATTAATTTTATTTCAATTGTTTATGATCTATATTTAATATGTAAGGTTATTTAATAATGAAATGTAAATGTTAAAATCTCAAGCAAATCGTTGTTGGTATTTTTACACCTAGCGGACATACGGTATACACACATTATGTTAAATTTAAAAACCCAGTTCTCCAAGCAAAGAAAAGAGAAGCAGAACAGTTGTCGAAGTGAACAGTTCGTAGTAATTAATATTAAACGCGCTAGTGCCAGGAAATTTAATAAAACCCATTGAACCCCTGCTACAGTCCACATTATCGCTTCCAAGAAGGGTTGCAGAAGATCATCCGAGACCTTCAGGTAAGAATACCAGTTGAGGGCGTTCCACTTGCATCATACTTTTTTTACATATAATTTGTAACCTGTCATAATGTAACGAAAACATTTTTCATTCTCCGAAACAGATAATTTTATATTGATATGTCAAGTTCAAAGCAATAGCAATTTGATTTGGAATCAAGAAATTCTTAAAAACTATTTTGTCTCTACCTTCAAAATTGCAGTCAGATTATTTAAGCCGTTTATCCAATTCTTTGATGCGTTTTTAAGCACTTCACTATTTTTTTCGTGCTGCTGAACTTTACCCCGTAACTGAAGATTTTCTTGCTGTATGGTGTGTTGCTGCTCCAGTGCATCAGAGTTTTTACTGCAGGATAACTCAGCGCTGACATCTTCCTTCTCTTGTAGCTGTTGTTTCTCTTGTTCCAGTAAGTCTACCTCTACACTACAATTGAAGTCAATACAGCATTTGAATATTCAATTTTATATCTTGCAACTCTTACCATGTTCTTCAACTTACTTTGCTTGTTTCGCCAATTAAACTGTCCACACAGGCTTGCCTCTCCTTATTTTCTGCTATCGGCGGATCGTTTCGACAATAAAGGTTTAGTGTAAGAGAAGACCTAGGATAGTAGTAACAATGAAGAAAATGCTAAAAACAAACCGACATGCAAAGAGCATTCCTAAATGGGGTTCACCTGTAACTTTTACCTGTCTTTTTTAACTTTGAGCTTGAATGCCCATTAATCTGGCGTCGTCTGAATCAAAATATTTGTCTCACACCCTTTTACTTTCAACTGAAAAGCTGTCTTTTCAGTAACATTTTTGGATCCATTATTTTCTAACTTCTGAATCCTTTGGAAACGAAAAAAAACCTGTTGTCACATTGACTCACGATTCCATAAAAGACCATATGTTACATGACTTTTAATTTAAGGTTATAGCTGTTAACTTACGTTGCTGAAGATCTAGTAACTTAAAACACAATACACACTATTAATTGTCTTTCTTTTATATATAAAATAACACGAAACTACGATAAAAAACTACTATAAGCACGAAAAAGAAAACGAAAACAATTCTGAACAATGGTAAACTGGTATATACGGCAGGCACGATGACGCGCAATATGGCGACGTCAGACAACCTCCAATAGATTCTAGGCAATATATATACTTTAAGGACCTTGGTCAAATTTGCTTACTGTATACGCAATACTATACAATTATTAGACATGATACAGCACGTAAACAAGGAAAGGTTATGTTGGCATAAAACGCTTTGAAAACAACTCGATAGTTGAAAATGAAAGTATCAAGATTTTATTAAATGACAGCTGACAGAAGGGATCAAAATTAAACCTTATGAATAGAACCTAATTAATGTTGTTTGTCGCTATCTCTTTTCAACATAATGAGGTCAAAATCAAAAAGAAGGTATATCGGTACAAAAGGATAGAATGTACGTGTTTTGTTATATAAGTATTATATGTAGGTACACCCTGTTTATCGGAAAATTCTGACAGTGTCAAATGAATATTAAAGTCACATCAAAATCTCTTCTTAAATTGTATTGAAAACGCGACGCGGATAAAGGAAGATTACGTCAACAGAAATAAAACGTTCCAGTGGTTGATTTCTATAAATTTTTCTAATTCCACCATTCAGAAAAATGGCTCAAGATTTTGTACCTCTCACAGCTGCTCTAAGTGGACAAGTTAACAACCTACAACAACAACGTTCGAATACAGTTAAAGAAGTTCTTCAAACGAAGGTACCAACTTTTCAATCTTTTGATGAAACCACGGAAAACATTGATAGTTGTTGTCAAAGACTCGAGAATTTTTTCAGACTGAAAGGTCTACAACGATGATGTGGAGACAAATGATGCAAAAGTTATGGTTTTGATAAACTGCTTAGGAAGTAAAAATTATAAACTCGTATCAAGTTTAACTTGTCCGGATTTACCAGCGATGAAATCGTACCCAGAACTCATAAACCTGCTTAAAAATAATCTCGCACCTAAGCGTAATGTGTTGGCTGAACAACGTAAATTCTTATTAAGAATCCAATGGCGTGGGCACTCAATATCAAAATATGTTGCAGCTCTGAAGTACCAAGCAAAAACTTGTGAGTTCAAATTATAATGCAACGATAACAAATGTTCAAGGTTCATCGTGAATTGAAGCTTCAATAACCCAGAACAGGGAAGTGTACAAAAGTTCGTCAACATATTCAGTAATGGAAGTGGATACAAACTTGGCGTATCAGAAGGAAAATCGAATCAAGAGTATAGAACGAAGAGGTATAGTTCACGTGAGTGCGTTATTTAAAGTTTCGGCTTATCCTTTGATTTGAATACCTTCAATGTCCAGACAAAATTATAATTTAAAATGCTTGTTAGACGATATATTCATTTAATATTATAACTTCAACTAACAATCGTTAAAATGTATTTGATAATTTTATAATTATTAAATACATCTTAAACATAACACCAGACGATTAACACTACATTATATCTCGTTTTATTAACAAGAACTAGTAATATCATTTTCAAATAACATATTATTTTCACCATATTTTACTGAACTATAAGCATATTTTGAGATAGCAGTTTTTTCTAACAGGCACGTGTCCACTAGCGATTAGGACCGCTCACTATTTAGTTGTTACGCTAGTATCAAGATAGAGTGTAGTGTGTAAGTGATATTGGTAAGAATAAAAAAAATATTAATACCTTTCAGAGTCTAGCTCCGCAACATAACTTAAAGGGGATATGCCATTACATTTCTGCCTATATGTTTTGCGCGTATTGTACCTTAATCAGTCAAACAGCTGTCGGAAAAATTCATTTCAAAATGTCAACTTGCAAGAATCAGGAATATCCGAATGTTGGGAATGGTGTGGGAGAAAAAATCATAAAACACAAGATTGTTGTTTAGGAAATAAATCCATCTGTAATATTTGTGAGAAGAAAGTCCATGTAGCATCAGTATGTATTACTAGTTTACTGAAGAATAATCCTAATGTAACTTGACATATTCATGGAAACTTCTGTTAACATGTATGATCCGAAGATGTTACTCCGACTCAATATCAATGGAAAACTATGGGAGTTCGAATATGATACAGGAAGTCCCGTAACTATTATATCACGAAAAGGTTTTGGATAACTCAATCTGGGAGTACAACTGCAGAAAACAAATGTTTCATACAGATTAAACACTAAATGAAATCGGATTCGGCAGAGTTATGTAAAAAACTGTTTACTATTTATTATATATTTGCTTCACGATATTAACTGGAGTTGTATAATCATAAAATGGGATGTTAACAGTTTCTTCCTGATTTTACTTTTCCGCCCAACCCTATCTGATATTCGAGAAAAGTATTGGTTTACCCCAAAAAACGTTGGAAATTTGGATTTTTTTAAGTTATTTCTCCGTTTTTCAGCAAGAACCACACGAAAAAAATGGTTTTTAGAAAAAAAATCCTATGTGTATGTCGTCGTAGTTGTAGTCGTCATCGTCGTTATCGTTGTCGTTGGCCACTTTTTGTAACGTGTCTTGTTAGCACGATGCAGTCTCCGGAGTGCAACAAGTGACCAATTTTATGATTGAATATTGTTTAAAATATTTCACAAATGAACCCTATTGATTTTCAGCTCACCAGAGACAGTAAAACGGGTGATATGGTAGTTGAAGTACCACATTTTTGTCATTTTTGGAGAAGTTTCAGTTTGTTAGCACGATACAGCCTCCGAAGTGTTACAAATGACCAATTTTATTATTGAGTATTGTTCAGGCCATCTCACAGATGAACCTTATTGCTTTTCAGCTCCCCAGAGAAAGCACAACGGGTGCTATGGTATTTGAAGTAAAACATTTTAGTCATTTATGGAGAAATTTCAGGTTGTTAGCACGATACAGCCTCCGGAGTGATACAAATGACCAATTTCATGATTGAATATTATTCATTCATTCATTAGTAGAGTATGGGACACTTTAGCGTGGGAACTTTTTTCCGAGCGTGGGTGGTAACCTAACATAGCAAACCCCACGAGGATGAGTCAAGGTCACGAAAACAAAGCAAATCCCATGAGGATGAGTAAAGGATGAGTCATTTTTGGGGTTTTGGCCCGGGCCAATTGCCAAAATTTGGAACGTGCCATCATTTTTGGGGATTTGGCCCAGGCCAATTGCCAAAATTTGGCACGTGCCATCATTTTTTGAGGGTTTGGCCCGGGGCCAATTGACAAAATTTCGAAGGTCAAAGGTCTATTACCCCAATTGCCAAAATTTGGAAGGTCAAAGGTAAATGACCTTTCGTGACCTTGACCTAGGCCAGGGTTATAGGTCAATAACCTAACATGACCACGCCCTATGACGTAACATAACCACGCCCTATGACGTAACATTTATCTATGTGCGTTCCGTCGTGACCACACCCTATGACGTCACATTGTCTATGTGCCGTGCGTACGTTCCGTCGTATGTGTCATCCGTCAAATGTCTCATCTGTCATACGTGACGTACGTGCCGTATGGCCATCCGTCAAATGTCTCATCTGTCATACGTGACGTATATGCGTTCCGTCGTACGTGTCATCCGTCAAATCCTTGCCATCTGTCGTCGTCGTCAACCTACACTATCCAACAGGTGTCGGTAATACAGCTACCTTGTCCTGCCATCTATCGTCGTCGTCGTCATATACGCACATAGACAAATGTTACGTCATAGAGCGTGGTCATGGTACGTCATATAGGTAAGAAAACCACATTACTTTACTTTCAGCGACGCAGTTTCCACGACCCCCACCTCTTCTCCCCACACCTTTCTACGATAGTATGAATATAGGAGGTCAAATTTTACATCTTGTGTTCTGTGTTATATGTGCCGTATGTGTCATCTGTCTAGCAAACCCTAATAAATCTTGTGTTCTGTGTCATATAGGTAATAAAACCACATTACTTTACTTTCAACGAAGCAGTTTCCACGACCCCCACCTCTTCTCCCCACACCTTTCTACGATGGTATGAATATAGGAGGTCAAATTTTACATCTTGTGTTCTGTGTTATAGGTGCCGTATGTGCCATCTGTCTAGCAAACCCTAAGAAAACTTGTGTTCTGTGTCACCCATAAATCTTCTTGTGTTCTGTGGAGTGTGAGTGTCTGCTAGTCATGTGGTGTTCGTCTTTTGCCATGTGTTATGTGACGCACCACCTCCCTTAACCCATATCATTAGGAAATAGGAATAAAATAACACTGGTAGGGATAAACAAAACAATAACAAAACGCTATTTTTTTAATCGTTTTTATTTACAATAATAGCATGTTGAGTATAATACAAACAAATACAAATATTACACACAAAATACAACTCTTTCCTTATTTCTATTAGGCGTATGTTCAATTTTATCTATTTTGATCTTAATTCTATAACTTAGGTCCATCTCTGCAAATTCTCTTTCCAACCAGTAGTTCGAGCAATAGAAGATTTCCCAATTCTCAAACTTTAACATGTAACGAAGTCTTTCTGTGTGCTTAACTTCCTCTATAGCGGTAATTACCATTTCTGTTCCTTCGGCAATTTCTCCTAAGCGCTGGCAAAGCTTTAATTTAATACGATCTTTTATCTTCTGCATGGTAATGTTTTTAATTTGGGTCATATCTTCTTGTGTAAAAGGAATATTCTCCCATACCTCCGTAGAAAACTTAAATTTTCTATCTTAGCGAAAGTGTTGCCTTGGTAAGACGTAAAACCATTTGTAGTAAATGTTACAAACGTTTCTTCTGTAGGCAAACATATTATCTACATACCATTATTATAAAGTATTGTAATATAACAATCTGCAATAAAAGCTGCTCTATTGTTGTAAACACTTAGAAATACATTTTTGTAGTAACCCTTTAAGAAGTAGATATTTTTTATGCCATCCTTTTCCGCTAACACACCAACATAAGTGTATTTGTTTTTATTGTTTATGGTAAACGCCGACACTTTATACACACCTGCTGGGTCATATAGGTAAGAAAACCACATTACTTTACTTCCAACGAGGCAGTTTTCACGACCCCCACCCCCTTCTCCCCACACCTTTCTACGATGGTATGAATATAGGAGGTCAAACTTTAAGGCTTTAGTATTCGACGATCGTTGGAACTGTTAAGATGGCAAGCTCCAAAATGTTTAGTGTTTCCCAACTTCATGGCAGGAAGGTCAAACCGACCGATGAGATATTTGGATTGTGGCTCCTGTTGGAAAATTTGGAAGGAAACAATCTGATTACAGATATTGGAAATATTAAATACACGGAAGGTGAACACCCGCTGGAAGATGGACTTATACCAATTACAGAACCATTTTGTGACAACATAATGCTTGTAAAGGTATGCGGCTTAGAGGACTGCGACGCAAATTCTAAACTTGTTAAAAAAGAAATATGTGGTTCTTTTAATAGTTATATACGTGGAAAGTTTGGCGAATTGGTTTCTGCAAAACATGGTGTTAAAGCTAAGCTGCCTTTCCTCCTATTAAGTAACAACCCACTTGCCATTGGAACAAGAAAAGTAATCGGAGAAGATATGGAAATTATTAAAAGGAAACATAAAGAACCTGTGTACATTCCATACAAAGTAGAATTGGCGGACGTTAAACTCGACAGGTTACTTGAAGAAATACAGGATTCATTGGAGCAACTCCGAAAGGGAGATTACTACCTAATGGACTTGGACATAACGCAGGATTTTGCAGGAATTTTTAACAAAGAAGAAATGATTAATTATTTAACAAACAACTTTAACTTTTGCATCCAAGGAGAGTACAAGGAAAGGTGCAACGTTATTGTAAACAATGATAAAACAGTTGGCATAGATTGCTTACTTGGCTCACATCTAATGCAAGGGTTAAAATATACAACAAATTTATTTGTCATATAGGTAAGAAAACCACATTACTTTACTTTCAACGAAGCAGTTTCCACGACCCCCACCCCTTCTCCCCACACCTTTCTACGATGGTATGAATATAGGAGGTCAAATTTTACATCTTGTGTTCTGTGTTATATGTGCCGTATGTGTCATCTGTCTAGCAAACCCTAAGAAAACTTGTGTTCTGTGTCACCAATCAATCTTCTTGTGTCCTGTGGAGTGTGAGTGTTTGCTAGTCATGTGGTGTTCGTCTTTTGCCATGTGTTAAGTGACGCACCATCTCCCTTAACCCATATCTTTAGGAAATAGGAATAAAACAACAATGGTAGGGATAAACAAAACAATAACAAAACGCTATTTTTTAATCGTTTTTATTTACAATAATAGCATGTTGAGTATAATACAAACAAATACAAATATTACACACAAAATACAAGTCTTTCCTTATTTCTATTAGGCGTATGTTCAATTTTATCTATTTTCATCTTAATTCTATAACTTAGGTCCATCTCTGCAAACTCTCTTTCCAACCAGTTATTCGAGCAATAGAAGATTTCCGAATTCTCAAACTTTAATATGTAACGAAGTCTCTCTCTGTGCTTAACTTCCTTTATAGCGGTAATTACCATTTCTGTTCCTTCGGCAATTTCTTCTAAGCGCTGGCAAAACTTTAATTTAATACGATCTTTTATCTTCTGCATGGTAATGTTTTTAATTTGGGTCATATCTTCTTGGGTAAAAGGAATATTCTCCCATACCTCCGTAGAAAACTTTAAATTTTCTATCTTAGCGAAAGTGTTGCCTTGGTAAGACGTAATACCGTTTGTAGTAAATGTTACAAACGTTCCTTCTGTAGGCAAACATATTATCTCCATACCATTATTATAAAGTATTGTGATATAACCATCTGCAATAAGAACTGCTCTATTGTTGTAAACACTTAGAAATATATTTTTGTAGTAACCCTTTAAGAAGTAGACGTTTTTTATTCCATCCTTTTCCGCTAACACACCAACATAAGTATATTTGTTTTTATTGTTTATGGTAAACACCGACACTTTATACACACCTGTTGGGTCAAGGTTTATCCAATGGCTATAAAAATAGTTTTCTAATCTCTCCCTCAATTGTGTTATCTTCTCTTCTTTCTCCAGTAGACTTCTATACTCTTCCTTTATTGCAGTTGTCTTTTCGAGAAAATCCAGCTTTCGCCTCTTGGTATCTAGCTCATCCATTTCCTGTTTTCGTTTCCTTGTCGATGTAATGTAAGCTTGCGACAGAGGGTCGATTTCTTTAATCTTATAAGGAGAAAGTTTGTTTGTTTTATTAGTTCTCTTCCTTAAGATGCGTGCAGTCAAATTATCTGTAGAGATTAGTCCAGCGTCCTGTATGTCAATATCCTACGGTATAGTAGAAAATGGGGTGCTGGACCTAGAAAAGTAAGTCCCTCCAGCTTTATTGTAACACTTTTCTATAATTCGAACATTGTCTCTGTTCTCCTTTTCTCCTACAACTTCTAAATTTATTTGTAATCCCGTCAGCTTTCTTGTATTGCTGATACCACAATAAACATATTGCAGCATATTGGTAAACACAAGACAACAACTGTTCTGTAGACTCTCGGTCAACTTTGTCCACATTTTTGCAATCGAAACAGAGTATAACGGAGAATTTTGGAAGTACAACTTACTATCTTGTAGCAGAGTTATGCAATCATCTAAAGGACTGTAGCCTTCTCCATGGGAATTTCCAATAGAGTAGTTATATATCGCAGCTTCTAATCTGGTAATACCATGCTTCTTGGCCAATGCAGAAGAGAAAGTTTGCTTTAATCCTGCGTCTGGGCAGTTCAGGAAATCTATAATATGGTTTCCAATATACTTGTTAACTCCAGGACTGGTTATTTGACAAATAAATTTGTTGTATATTTTAACCCTTGCATTAGATGTGAGCCACGTAAGGCAATCTATGCCAACTGTTTTATCATTGTTTACAATAACGTTTCACCTTTCCTTGTACTCTTCTTGGATGCAAAAGTTAAAGTTGTTTGTTAAATAATTAATCATTTCTTCTTTGTTAAAAATTCCTGCAAAATCCTGCGTTATGTCCAAGTCCATTAGGTAGTAATTTTCCTTCCGGAGTTGCTCCAATAAATCCTGTATTTCTTCAAGTAACCTGTCGAGTTTAACGTCCGTCAATTCTACTTTGTATGGAATGCACACAGGTTCTTTATGTTTCCTTTTAATAATTTCCAAATCTTCTCCGATTACTTTTCTTGTTCCAATGGCAAGTGGGTTGTTACTTAATAGGAGGAAAGGCAGCTTAGCTTCAACACCATGTTTTGCAGAAACCAATTCGCCAAACTTTCCACGTATATAACTATTAAAAGAACCACATATTCCTTTTTTAACAAGTTTAGAATTTGCGTCGCAGTCCTCTAAGCCGCATACCTTTACAAGCATTATGTTGTCACAAAATGGTTCTGTAATTGGTGTAAGTCCATCTTCCAGCGGGTGTTCACCTTCCGTGTATTTAATATTTCCAATATCTGTAATCAGATTGTTTTCTTCCAAATTTTCCAACAGGAGCCACAATCCAAATGTCTCATCGGTCGGTTTGACCTTCCTACCATAAAGTTGGGAAACACTAAACATTTTGGAGCTTGTCATCTTAACAGTTACAACGATCGTCGAATACTAAAGCCTTAAAATTTGACCCCCTATATTCATACCATCGTAGAAAGCTGTGGGGAGAAGGGGGTAGGGGTCGTGGAAACTGCTTCGTTGAAATTAAAGTAATGTGGTTTTCTTACCTATATGACTAGCAGACACTCACACTCCACAGAACACAAGAAGATTGATGGGTGACACAGAACACAAGTTTTCTTAGGGTTTGCTAGACAGATGACACATACGGCACATATAACACAGAACACAAGATGTAAATTTTGACCTCCTATATTCATACCATCGTAGAAAGGTGAGGGGAGAAGAGGTGGGGGGTCGTGGAAACTGCTTCGTTGAAATTAAAGTAATGTGGTTTTCTTACCTATATGACGACGACGACGATAGATGGCAAGGTAACTGTATTACCGACACATGGTGGATAATGTAGGTTGACGACGATAGATGGCCAGGTAACTGCATTGTCGACATCTGGTGGTGTAGTTTGGCCAATCAGACACGAGGACGCTAGCCAACCAGAGAACGAGTCCAATCATAGACCAGGACGCTGATCAAACAGAGACGAGGATGCCCCGACTTGACTCATCCTCGCGGGGTTTGTTTCTTTTACACAACCCTGTATATCTTTACACCCTAATATTTTCACGACTACACCCTGTATAATATTTTACGACTACACATCGTCGTAGTGACTTACCTAACATAATACCGTTTATTCAACATTAATCTGATTAATAATAACAAAGTGCCCTTATGAAGCAAAGTAATGTGGTTTTCTTACCTATACGATTCATTTGTACGAAGTTGACGACGATAGATGGCAAGGTAACTGCATTGTCGACATCTGCTGGATTATGTAGTTTGGCCAATCAGATACGAGGACGCTAACCAACCAGAGAACGAGTCCAATCATACACCAGGACGCTGACCAACCAGAGACGAGGATGCCCCGACTTGACTCATCCTCGTGGAGTTTGCTTCTTTTACACAACCCTGTATACCTTTACACCCTAATATTTACCCATTTACTACACCCTGTATAATATTTTACGACTACACCCTGTATAATCTGTAACGTCATAGGGCGTGGTCATGTTACGTCACAGGGCGTGGTCATGTTACGTCATAGGGCGTGGTCATGTTAGGTCATTGACCTTTAACCCGGAAGTCCCCAAACTAGGTCAAGGTCACAAAAAGTAGGTCAAGGTCACGAAATTTTGGCAATTGGCACGTGCCACCAAAAAAATTTTGGCAATTGGCCTGGGCCAAACCCACAAAAATGACTCATCCTTGACTCATCCTCGTGGGGTTTGCTATGTTAGGTTACCACCCACGCCCTGCAAAAAGTTCCCACGCTAAAGTGTCCCATACTCTACTTTCGTTCATTTATATTATATATAAATTGAAAATTTTCGTACTGCGAATTAACCAATAAATATATCTAAAAGGCCTGGTAAAACGTGCCGTATTCTGCAATGCCACATCCAAGAGAGTTTTCCTACCCCTTCAAGGATTATAAGAAGACTACATTGGACATTATTAATGAAAAAAATAAACAACAATTTCTAATTGTCTTATAACGAATTTTGTAATAAAACATCATTGTGTATTATACGAATAGCCCTGATGATGAACCTAAATAAATGATTCGAAACGTTGGAAAAAGAAAAAAAAGAAAAACTTTTGAAGTTTTATTTCTTATAAAAGAAGTTGGCGAAGAACCATTATTTACATATAAATTGAAAATTTTCGTACTGCCAATTAACCAATAAATATATCTAAAAGGCCTGGTAAAACGTGCCATATTCTGCAATGCCACATTCAAGAGTTTTCCTACCCCTTCAAGGATTATAAGAAGACTACATTGGACATTATTAAAGAAAAAAATAAACAACAATTTCTAATTGTCTTATAACGAATTTTGTAATAGAACATCATTGTGTGTATTATATGAATAGCCCTGATGATGAACCTAAATAAAGGATTCGAAACGTTGGAAAAGGAGAAAAAGAAAAACTTTTGAAGTTTTATTTCTTATAAAAGAAGTTGGCGAGGAACCATTAATTATATATAAATTGAAAATTTTCGTACTGCCAATTAACCAATAAATATTATTCAGGAGGTTTCACTGTTGAAACCTATTCATTTTCAGCTCACTAGAGCCAGTACAACGAGTGCTTTGGCACTTGAAGTACCACATTTTTGTCATTTTTGGAGAAATTTCAGGTTGTTAGCAAGATTCAGCCTCCGGAGTGTTACAAATGACCTATTTTATAATTGGCTATTTTTCAGGGTGTCTCACAGACGAACCCGATTAATTTTCAGCTTACCTGTGCGAGTACAGTGGGTCCTATAAATCCAGATAAACTTCATTTTTGGACAAATTTAGGTTTGTTAGCACGATACAGCCTCCTTAGTGTATACATGTGACCAATTTCATGATATGATATTGTTCAGGGCGTCTCACAGATGCGGAACAGTTAGTTTTAATCTTTAAAACCGTTCATTTTATTTGCCTTACCAATATTTTTCTATAGCGCTTTGATTGTTTCTATTAATAACCCCTGATGGAGAATGACACAGCTATGAATCAAACTTATAAATTATAGCCTATGATTTATGAGTTTATAATTCATAGCCAATGATTCATAAGTTCCATTACGGACTATTATTCACGGGGTATTACCTTTTTTTCCATATTTTTGACATGATGTATATATAACAAGAATGAATAGATTGTCTATTTTATATTGGACTTCACGTGTCAATTACGAACAATTTCAGTTACTTGCACTCAATTCTAGAAACATCATACCCGCATGCCAAAATTGACAAGTTTTCTACCCGTACAACAGTTTTGAGTTCATATTTACATGCACGTTCTTTCACTTGGATTGCGTTCTAGTAACGACTTGAAGAAAATACTAATTAGATATAACAAAAAAAAACGAATTTAAATTGTAGTAATTTAACCCATTTGTGCACATACACTTCATTTTTTAAAAGACACATAATTCGTGTTTCATTAAATAATTCAGAACAATTATGGTGCACTCATTTGCATGAATGTGAAAAAGAGTTTCTCTAATTCTTAAAATTATTCAATTATTAGGTTTGAAATATTTCGCATCCATTTAATTTCTGCAAATATCTGCTTTTATAAATATGCTCGACCAGTTTCAAGTTAAATGGTATGTGATTATAAGTGCTACCTCGTTTAACTTGAAGTATGTAGTATAATTACTATTAGTCTGGAGGTTTATCAACATAATGAAGAATGATTTTTAAAAAGCACATGACAAAACACCAGTAATTCTTCAACTAAACTCCACCAATCAGAATACTTCGGCCACATTCTACCTAAGTATACTCGTTTTTCTTCATCATCTAATTGGGGAAGAATTGAAAAATGACTGATATCAGCTTAGGGCCGCATTTGACAATATATGCCCACGTTTGATGATACACAAATAAAAATTGAATGCATGTTGAACAACTGTTTCGAAATTATATTTTCCAATATAATGCAGAAAAAACATTGAAAATCAAAATTATTTTGATTTATTTCCATATAACACGCTCACTACATAATTTCTATCTTAATAATTGAAAAGTAGAACAAAATAATTTGACATTTGTCGGTTATGTTATCAGATATTAATGGCGCACGGGTAAAGATCCAATTAATTTCATAAATGAATACTTGAAAATTGTTTATAAATTACTTATATACTAATATATACTGGCAATCTTTAAAAACTGGTAAGTAAATTCTTATTAAGTAATTTTAATAATAAATTAGCGCTAGTTTAATGTTGAATTTTAGTCTTTTAACTGTTATGGCCTTTATATACAGTGTGTCCACGTAAGTTGGCGGCCTATGGGAAACTTTTTTATTATAAATTTTACGAAAAAAAGTTATTCTATATAAAAAGTTCTGCATGGTCCAAAACCTAAAATTCAATGATCAGATGTTAAATTTTTTCAGTCGTGATTTATGCTCTAGAGTGAAGTACCTTTCTTTTTGACAATATCGAAAATTGTTAAAAAGAAAAGATGTTTAGAATTAAAAATAGCTTTCAAATATTCAACATTGTTTATTTACATTAAAAAAATATTTTTTCTACAGTTTCTCTGCGATTACGTTGGAAATTTAAGTTTGCACATTAATGCATTGCATTTGTTAATTATAAATTTGAATGAACAATTCCAAATAGACTTTTGAGAACAATTATCTCTTAATTGTTATCGAACACTGATAACCTGTAACTTGCTTAATGACTAGTTTGTTACATTCTAACAATGCATTTAAATGAATAACAAGTTGTTTGCATAATTCACTTTGTTACAATAAATACTAATGAATAATCACTATCTTCAATTTACTAATGCCTCCACATATCCTCCATTTCTGTTTATACATGTAACAGTTCTATTACAAAATTCTCTTAAGATATCTCAAACCATACGGGGAGTTATATTACGAACCGCTTCTGCAATTATTCTCTCTAAATGGTCAACATCTTGAAATGGCTTTTGAAGGTAAACTTTTTGCTTTAAGTAACTCACAAGAAAAAATCGAGTGGGGTTAAATCCGGAGACCGCGGATGCCAAGGAATTTCCGAAAAACGATGAAAAACCCTTTCATTCAGAATATTGTGATTGTATCGATGTACATCTAATCTGCTGTGACATGGGGCACCATCCTGCTGGAACCATATCTGCTGACGTTCAAGTAAGGGAAGGTTGTCAAGAAAATCATTTATTTTATTGTTTAAAAAGCACAAATAACGATCAGCATTCAAGGTTTCTCATATAAAAAAAGTTCCAATTATTTGATTTTTATACATTCCGAACCACACGTTTGCTTTGAACGAATATTGGTCCCGAGTTTTCAACGTAAAATGTGGATTTGTATCACTCCACCAACGACAGTTTTGGCTAAAAACTGTCCCATTTGATGAGAATGTTGCTTCATCCGTAAAAATAATACACCTTGACATAAATGGGTTATCTACTAAGATTCCCTGTATGTCACAACATAATTCAAATCGTCTATCATTATCTCCTGGTCTTAAAATATTAATTTTTGGAGGTTTGTAAGGGTAATATTTGTATTTATTTGTAATCTTTAAAACTGTACTTTTTTTTATATTCATTGGCAATGAAGATGCCCTTTTTCGCAAACGATATTCATGATGCTCAGTTGCAGAGAGCATTACTTGCAACGCAACGTCATTATTTTCTACCATGCTTTGGCGTTTTTTGCTAAATTTATTATGTACATCTCCATAAGTCTCAAATTTATTAAATATTTTTCTAACAGTTTCAATGTGGATATTTTTATTTGGATGTCGGAAATTAAAAATGTCTGCTGCTTCTCGAAATGTTTTATACTTATCACCCACTATTAGAACAATCTCAATTTTCTCTTCTAGACCTATTGTTGGTGGAATGTCTAACTTTTCATAAACAAATACGTCTGTCCAACATAAAACTGTACAAAACGGATCTCTAAAAACTATGAAAAACACTGTTAGACTGCCTAAAAAAGTGTTTATACCGTGGCACTTTTTGAAATACGATTGTTGATGTTTTTTCGAATGTTACATATTTAAACAGATCGCAATGCCCACTTTAGTTATCAGTTTTAAGAAATGCCAGTGCATCCCAGATTAATTATGCATGCAAACTTGAATTTCCAACGTAATCGCAGAAAAAATGTAGAAAAAATATTTTTTTTAATGTAACTAAACAATGTTGAATATTTGAAAGCTATTTTTAATTCTAAACATCTTTTCTTTGTAACAATTTTCGATATTGTCAAAAAGAAAGGTACTTTACTCTAGAGCAAAAATCACAATTTCTGACAAACCTCGTATACGACTGAAAAAAATTTTACCATCTGATGATTGAATTTTAGGTTTTGGACCATGCAGAATTTTTTATAAAGAATAACTTTTTTTCGTAAAATTAATAATAAAAAAGTTTCCCATATGCCGCCAACTTACGTGGACACTCTGTATATTTGTTTTTAAATGAGGAAATGATCATTTTATTATAAAAGTTTTGCTTTGGGACCCAAAGAAGGAA
Source organism: Galeruca laticollis (assembly GCA_963921935.1). NCBI lineage: Eukaryota > Metazoa > Arthropoda > Insecta > Coleoptera > Chrysomelidae > Galeruca > Galeruca laticollis. Next base: position 56,870,211 of record OY998181.1, read on the forward strand.
TTCCACTAACCTTATTTTGTTAAAAATTTTAAAATTCATGATGTCTGCACCTTCACGTCCCATATGCACTGCTATGGATCACTAATTATCTGGCTTTTTCTCCTGTATCCTTACATCTTGATTAGGAAACTGGTTTAAGCTTTTTGTTGTCTTTACTTATTAACGGAATTCATAATTTGACCACATTTCCAAAAATGTATACAATTTTTATCAAACTGTGGATCTCACCTATATGCAGTTGTCGCTTTCAAATCTCCCCGACGACTCTATATGTTGCTTAATATTATTTTGTTTTAGCAATGATCGATTGTCATATCAAATAAATGTTCTAAATTACACATTTATTGACAGAAATATCTTATGGTTCCTTTTTATACTTCATTACAGGACCCGTGCTGCGCCGCAGCATTAGGATAAACTATGTATGAGAGGGTGTAATTATTACATAAAATCATTTTACAGTACTTCCTTCCAGACAATATGAGCTGTGCGTTGACAGCAGTATTTGGAAGAAATTGGAAGAAAAGTTGATTGTGCACACATAACTTTTCTCAAACTCAACGAATTTAAACGGTTAACAGCTTAAAGGAAAGGGCTTAATCAACTGAGTGTTCTTAGACTTGTGTCAACAGCCTACGTTATAGTGGTTTGAGTGAAGCAAAATCTTGAAAAAATTGAATGTAAAGTTGATTGTGCACGCACAACTTTACTCAAACTCAACGAATTTAAGCAGTTAATAGCTCAGAAGAAAGAGCTTGATCCATTGGCTTTCATCTTGGCCTAGGTCTCTTTCCTGTATCTCCTCAACTTCATTATTTATCACTGACTCTTGATTAGAACGAGTGTCCTCAAATTCCAAATTATCCAGAAAACCTATGTCACGCTCATTTTCTTCTATTGTTAGATCTTGGCCTAGGTCTACTTCCTGTATATTCTCAACTCCTTCATCTATCACCGCCTCTTGATTGGAACGATTGTCCTCAAATTCCAAATTATCCAGAAAACCTACGTCATCCTCATTTTCTTCTATTGTTAGATCTAGGCCTAGATTGACGTCTTCTATATTTGAATCTAATCCAATCACATTAGTTTCCTTTACAATATCACCTAAGTCATTCTCAGTTAGTTCTCTTTTTGTTAAAGTATTAGTCATTACATCAAAAACAATAACTTGATTGATTTCTACAGTTATTTTGTTGAAAACATAAGTTAATACTTCACTTGTAGGATCAATAATTATAGCTGAACAATCATCTTCAACAGTATTATTGGGATCGATCACTACAAACGAACTGCAATCCTCTTGCTTACTACAACCTGGAACAAGTTGAGCTGTTTTATTACTTTCATTACCTTGTAAAGCTAAATCCACCATTTGTCTCGTTCTTGAGGATACTTTATTTGGTATCATGTTGAAATACTCAAAATGTCAAATAATATTTACTTAAAATAAATAAAACGACTAAAATGTTCACCCGGTGACATCACTTTACATTTGTTGCAAAACAAATCATAACCTAAAAATTAAACATGAGTCAGCTGTAAATAAAAGAGTAAATGTCGTATGTACAGCCACAGTGGTAACATTGTTAAGTAAAACTGCCATATGTGCTAGAGCTAAGCAAATGTGCAGTATGAGCATTGGAGTTACTGCATTTATGTTTAGTGTCTTGGACTTACGACACTTTTGCTTAGCAATGGAGGGATTTTAATGCACTTACGGCAAACTACATCTGGATATCTAGAAAACGGTTGGAGATACGGCGTTTTTGAGTAGTTTATTGGATTCCTCGTGGTCTAAAACATGGATATCAATGTATAACTCAGAATCGATAATTTTGCACTGACGGCACTTTTTATTAGTTGGGCAGTGTACTTAAGAGCACCTCTTACCGTGGTTATCTAGACTTCTTTGTCTTTCTTTAGCCCTGAGATGTGACAGAACAGGATTATACCTTCCGGTCATTGGGGAAAGAAGGACGTACATAAGGATGATGCAAATTAGCGAGTGCCTCTGTTGCGATGTCCAAAGTGATTTATATTGACATGAAGAGTTGTGACTGGATAACTTGGGGTTTGAGATCGTTTTCCAACGGCATTTACGCATTTGAGGTAAATACTTTTTAAATTTTTCTTCTAAACTATTGATCCCCATGGAAGAAAATGAGCATAATTCTTGCAGTATTTGGTATTTGCGAAAGTTTATTTGCGGTTATTGGCTCTAATTTGAATTGGTCATGAGAAGGATTCCTCTTGACAATGTGTGATAATAATGTTTCGAAATGCTCAATCATTATCTGAAGTAGAATTGCCTGTAACTCAACAGAGTCTTTGAAGAGAACCTATGACAAATGAGTTGGTTTGAATTATTTTAATCAAGACGTGTTTACGGATGTCTGAGAGCGATAGAAGCAGATTCACTCAATGGTTTCTTCAGTTGTTAAGGTTGTAAAACTTGTATTTTAAAGTTAGAGTAGACTATAATGCTATCTCCCACTTCTTGCGCTAAGCCAAAAATTCTAACTATTCCAAATGCAAGCTTAAAATACGGAAGAACTAAATACAGTTTTTCTATGTTTTCTAGTTTTACAAATGTCGTATACATAAATGACATGAAACTAGATTAAATAAAGAATATACAGATGCTAAGCTTATTAACAGATTTATAGAAATGAATACATTGTAATAAGTCATATGTTCGAATTTACTAGAATTATCTACTAGAGCAGATACCTGTAACTAAGAAGAAGAAACGAGATTAGAGAAATCGAAGAATATTCATTTATAACGAAAAAAAGTGACGGCTTGAAAAGAATTGGACGACTGTGTAAGAAATCAGCAACCGTAAACACTGAGTCGGTTAACAAGATCGCGCCTCGTCGAAATAAAGATTGTGAACATTCTAAAAAATTAGTAGTGTAATAATTTGATGATAAATGATGTATAAATAAGTATATAAATAGTGTTTAAATAAATATGAAAATAAATTTGTTACAATTTTAAAGACCAAAAATAAACATATTTGTAGATTGTATTATTGTATTGTATTATAAATGTTTTCTTAAAAATACTTTTTTTAGTTCATCGTTAATATCGAATATACAAAATTCTCTATAACTAATTTGTAATTCATAGAACTGTAAATTCATGCCTCTACTTACATATATTTAATATTTATTTAACCTGAGCAAATAATTAATTTAAGAAAATCGACTCGAGTGATCATGTAAAACGTTTTTCAAATTATGATAAATACTAATTAAAGCGAAGTTATATTCAGTGCACATAAACAACCTTTGCATAACAAATTATTAGTAATTTTTCACTAATCTTCTATATATCAAGCTGTGATTATTATTTTATGTTATAGCAATAAAATGGAAATGTGAATGAATAATATAATAAATGATGGCATGGACAACTAAATAACCTCAATGGACAATATAGGATTAATCTGGTGGGAGTGTCCTTGAAATGATTACCGAAATATGATTAAAATTTAAGTAGTGAATTTCAAAGTGACGCTATCAATGCTAAATATTGTGGTTATCATATTCTTGTAGATGATTAGGGCGATTTAATACTAAGAAGAAGAAATAGAACATGATTAAACAATTCAACTACCAATATTACGACCTATATTTGACTAGCTTCTTTGAGGCATAATTGAATAGTAAAATAAACGGTTTTAAAGATTAAAACTAACTTTTCCGCATCTGTGAGACACCCTGTACGATGTCTAATCATAAAATCGGCCCCTTGTGTACACTCCGGAAGCTGTATCGTGCTAATGAACCGAAATTTCTCAAAATATGACCAAAAATGTACTGGCCCTGGTGACCTTAAAATGAATAGATTTCGTCTGTGAGACACCCTGTACAGTATCCACTCACAAAAATTGGTCACATGTATACACTCTGGATGCTGTATCCTGCTAACAAACCGAATTTTTTCTAAAAATGATAAAAATGTGGTAGTGTGAGTACAGTAACACCCGTTGTACTGGCTCTAGTGAGCTGAAAATCAATAGAGTTCATCTGTGAGATGTCCTGACTAATATTCAATCATAAAATGTGTGACTTGTTGCAGTCCGGAGACTGTATCGTGCTAACAATACATGTTACGAAAAGTGGCCGACGACAACGACGGCATACACACAGGTTTTTTTGTAAAACCCTTTTTTCGTGTTCATTTTGCTAAAAAACTAAGAAATACTTTTCCCGCATATTAGATAGGGTTGGGACAAACAATTAAAAGTAAAACTTTAAACAAAATGATGAAAGAGTCTAGTTCATATCTCCATCGCTTGCAATTTATAGGTAGGTACTTTTATTTAAAAATGAAATTAAAAATAGATTCATTTCTTCTAAAAAATAATATGGACTGAGATTGACAAATAATATTTATGTATCAATGGCGTAAAACAGGCGCTCATGAACCGTAACGTGCTTTAACGGCTCGTGCTATTAACACGTAAGGTCCATAATAGTATATTACGTAACGTGTGTTGAAGAAGCATTTTACGCACGAACGGAAAAGTTACGCACGAAGCCGCGTAGCAGCGAGTGCGTGATTCCGTGAGTGTGTAAAATGCGTTACAACACGAGTTACGTACTATACTTTACCTAGGACCTACTTGTGCTTGTATTTCTAATCTTATTAAGGAATTTAAAGTTCAAATAAAAACGTACATCCTCGATGCCCAGCCAAGTTTTATAAAAGTCGCTCCTCGATGCCCAGCCAAGCATCTTAGAAGTTTACCCTCGATGCCCAGCCAAGTTTCGTAAAAGTCCATCCTAAGTAGTATTTATTTTTATTAAAAAGTATGTAGAATTACCGTAATTGCATAAAATAGCGTATACACCTCTCGACTAAAGTGACATCCCTTAGGTGGATTACTTCCCTCAAGAATCAAGCACCACCCGCGGGATTAAATAGGCCACTTTAGTCGCTTGGTGTATAATATACTATTGTACACTATACTCGATAGTCGAAATTGTGTAAAGTGAGTCAGAGCTATCTAATCAACACTTTGGTTAAAGCGCAGTTGCCATATGTATTCTAGAGAGAAATGCTGTATTTTATAAATATACTTCAAATCCATTGTGTCAATATTTCAGGTATAAAAGATGCAATGTAATTAAGTCAATACCAATTTAATATATTTATTTCAAATTTCAAGCAGACTAATAATAATTAGTTTACTTGAAATGTGAAATAAAGTGTTTATGTATATTTCTTGAACGCAAAGTTTGTTGTGAAAAACTCGCCGATTTGACAATGTTGGAGAGTCGCTTCAATGTTCCGGCTTTGAGAACGAGATAGATAGATCGAGCTACGCGAATGAGACAGTGATAGTAAACAGTTATGTGAGGTGTTTATTCTCTTCATGAGCGTAACATCAGTATTTGTGTTGTGGTTTTGTGTGATAAATCGGTTATAATTGGTATTTATTGTAATATTTATATCGGTATATTTAGTGACAATAATGGCGGAGTGTAGCGGTGTTGGCGATAAAAAACGGCGTCGTAACAATTTAATTCGGGAAGAAAAAGTCCTCATATTAAATGTGTACGAAGGACTGCGTGCCATGGACAAACAGTTGGGTGTTAGTGACGCTGTGATTAAGTGCAGTTATTTAACTAAAGTTTCTGAGAGTACTATATACAATATTCTAAAGAAATCGCGGGACGGATCTTTGACAAGAGAACGAGGTGAAAACTGTAAACCGGAAAGTAGGGGAAGAAAGAAAATTGTTTTGGACGACCAAACACGGAATGCTATACGTAGGGAAATACATTCTTTTTATTTTAGGAATGAAATCCCCTCGGTAGCTAAATTGAGCAAGGTAATAGAAGCTGATGATACTTTACCAAACATCAGTGATAAAGTTTTGAGACGAACTTTAAAATTAATGAATTTTCGTTACCAAACAAGAAGTAGAAACAGTGCCTTAATTGAACGAAATGACATTGTGGAATGGAGGAGAAATTATTTAAAACAGATACGACAGTTTCGTAACGAAGGACGGCACATATATTATCTTGACGAAACATGGTTAAATGAAGGCCACACTGTGTCAAAAGTGTGGCAAGACATGAATATACGAAGCAATCGACAAGCCTTTATGGAGGGTTTCTCTTCCGGTTTAAAAGCTCCCTCTGGGAAAGGACGTCGACTGATTATCACTCACATTGGCAGCGAGGAAGGATTTGTAGAAGGTGGATTACTGAGTTTTCAGTCCAAAAAAACTGTCGATTACCATGAAGAGATGGATGGTAACCGGTTTGAAACATGGTTTAGATCAATTTTAACAAAGGTAACTCCTGGTTCAGTGATAGTTATGGATAATGCTTCATACCACTCTCGTCGACTGGAGCAAATACCTACTTCAGCTAGCCGCAAGAGGGTTATAATTGATTGGTTAGAGAGTAAAAGCATTCCGCACAACGAGGCAATGCTAAAAGTTGAATTATTATCTCTCGTACGGAAACATAAAAGCAGTTATATTAAGTACGTTGTCGATGAAATGGCGAAAGATTTCAACGTCTCAGTTGTTAGACTTCCTCCCTACCACTGTGAGTTAAACCCCATCGAGCTGGTTTGGGCCCAAGTGAAAAATTATGTTGCGAGAAAAAACAGTACATTCAAAATGGCTGACGTTGAGAAACTGTTTGACGAGGCGCTGCATACCGTTACTGCTGAGTGTTGGCGTAAATGTATTCAACACGTATTAAAAGAAGAAATAAAGTTTTGGGATTTAGACATACGTGTAGAAGTAATGACGGAACCACTCATTATCGATATAGGAGGAGAAAGCGATGATTCTGAGGAGTCGTCAGGGAGTGATACCGCTTCCAGTTAGTCAGACATTTTACAAGTGACCTCGCAACATACATATACTTATTGGTAATTTATTTTGGTCTTGACAAACAACTTTTTTTTAGTTTTAGTAGTAGTAAGTTGAAATTGACTTTTAAACATTTTTTTATTTTGTTTTAACTTACTTATGAACAACTTGTGATAAGTTATTATTTCAAATGTTAAAAATTGAAATTCCAGATATTTCAGTATTCGCACCCTTAAACTATGATACGCTCATGGAGTTCACTTTAAATCGGTAGATAACCGATGACGTCACTTTACACAATTTCGACTATCGAGTATAACATGAGATACATTCAGACAGCTAAAAGATGCGGATTGAATGAAACGGAACCAATTATCATATAATTCCAAATAACTCTTAGTATTAAATGCAATCTCATATCTAATAAATGTTATCTACCATTTATATATAGAATAAAATTAAACGTTCAATATCCAAGTAATAAATTTTGAATAAGATGGTTACGTCTATTGACAGTTGCTAAGTGGTTGCTATGGAAGCCGTGCGATTTACTTTACAGCCGTGCGTTTTGTTTTACCGTGCGTAATAGACGTCTTACATTGATTGCCGACTGTGTGTTTTTGAATACTTACAGGGGTGGTTGTAGATAAATGCTGTTTACGCCTTAATACAAACAAAATTGTATGAAAGATCACTCTGTATAACAATAAGCCTTCCAAATAATTTGCATTCGTTATAGAGAATAGTATATTCTTCAACGAGCCTATAATGATGGCTATTCACAGGGATGAAAATTACGAAACCAGCCGCAGTCGAGTGTTGTAATCATCCGAGTGAATAATTTCCATTATACACAAGTGGAAGACTATACTTTCTCCACGACTATACAAAGATGTTGACTGTTAATCAAAAGTGACTGCATTTCAAGTATGAGTATTTGACCCATTTCCGACTCGTAGGTATATCATTTCATGCTCATTGTACAGTATACTCCTCCCATTTAAGATCAGTATAAGTGTGCAATGATATGGGAAACGAGGAAAACTATATCTGCTGATCTTTACAATTATCACTTAAGAAGACAGTTTAAAAGAGAACTCCCTAGATTTGTCTGTTCATTGACGAATTCATATTGTGTGTCTCTTAAGCGTCTTCTAATTTATAAGTCTTCAAGGAAATCCACTTCTTGTTACTAATAACAAATATATATATCGATCGCTAATTAGCCTATTTGTCAGCGAAAAAAACCGTTCTGAATCTTTTAAATCCAGTTTAGAATACTGCGATCAAAATTTGCCTGGGTGCATTTCGTTCAAGCCCCTCCGAGAGCCTTCTCAGTGAAGCCTTCGAAACTCTCCTCCACCTTCGACGGATTTACCTTGGCCTCTCTTATGCAATCAGTATATCTGCAAATCCCAATCACCCAGTTTTTGACAACACCCTCTCCTAGCGTTATTCGGCTGATTATAAAAAGAGAAAAAGAACAGATCCACCACTTTATGAAATAATTAACAGATCCCTCAACCTTCTAAATATATCTATTCCTCCAACGATTCCTCAATTTATTCCTTCCCCCTCCTCTAGAGATAATAAAATTACCAATATGTGATACATCGTTGACAAGTTTTGATAAGAACAAAACGAATCATACCCTAACTAGAGGAAAATACCATGAGAAAATATCTTATTTCCAACAATATACCCATATCTACACTGATGCCTCTAAAGTAGAAACTGGACTTGGAGCCGCACTTATAACTCCAAATGCAACAATCAAAATTAGACTACCTCATATTACAAGCACTCTAGTTGGAGAACTGTAAACGATATTTCAAGCATTAGTCCATGCCAATAGAGAAGATGTGAAACACTTGCTCATAGTGACGAATTCATAGAACTAAATTGAAAGTTTGCGCCAGACATATCTATCAAACCCAATACTGATACTAATCAAGCAGGAGCTATCCCAGCTATACAATTCATGAGCAGTTATACAGTTTTAATGGATGCCTTTACATACAGGAATAGAGAGAAATGAGTGAGCTGACGCAGCAGCTAAAACTGCAATTCAGGATCCTAGTGCTACCAAAGTCACGATAGCTACGATGTCAAACATCAAAATACATATTAAGGCATCGCTTAACAACGCATGGCAATATCAGTGGTCCCAATTTCACGATAAACTTTGAGAAGTGAAAAGAACCGTGGAGAGGCGTTTCAGAAAATAAGAAAGAACAGGTTATCCAGACCCGTCTTCGAATAGGTCACACCCGATTTTCCCATGAACATTTAATGTCAAAATCCGAACAATCCCGCTGTACATTGTGTCAATGCCCTTTAACGGTCAAGCATGTATTATTTAGACTGTCCAAAGTTTTCACAACAAAGAGTGTCATTTAACATCCCACATACTATGTACCAATTGCTCGGAGAAGGATTCAAAATTTGGTAGCTTATCTACCAACTATTCAGTTTTTACACAAAATTTAAACGTTTAGTATAATAATTGTTTGTGTTCTTATACCTGTAGTACTATTTAATATTTATTATTGTAACATTTGATAGCGCTAATAACCTAAAGGGTTGATGCGCTTTATTTTTCTTAAATAAAAAAGAGGAGAAGTCCCTACATTTATCTGTTCATTGACGACTTCATATTATTGTGGGTCTTCTAATTTCTAACTCTTCATGGAAATCCAGTACTTCTAGTTCTGTATTGAGTGTCCATGAATGTTTGGTGTCACGTAGATGTTATGCGTAGTAAGATTTCTCTGGTTGTTTCAATCTGTATGCTCGTAAGTGTTCACTGTATCGGATTTCAAAATTTCTAAGGGTTTGACCCAACTAGACAGCATTACATTCTTGACATTTAAGTTTATATGTACCAGACTTCTTTAATGATGACATTTTTGATTTCACATTTAACAATTTTGTACTCACATTGATTTCTGTTTTAAAGGAAATTGTTGTATTTGTTGCTAAAGATATTATTTTTGAAATATTATTAGAAATATTATCTTCATATATTTTGGTTTTCTAATTTTTTATTTCTTCTGTGTTTAGGAAATATTAGTTGTAATATCACTTTCTCCTCTTTTTTATTAAGTAATTTATTTATCATATGTAATTGATAACCATTGGATGTTGCTATATGTTTAATTGTATCAATTTATCTATCAAAATTATATTTGTTCATAGGAACTCAAAATGCTCTATGTATCATTGAATTATATGCTGCTAATTTATGTGACATGGGATTATTGGAATTATATGGAATAGTTACATCAGTGTGTGTTGGTTTTCTGTAAATTGAATAAACAAGTACGTTAGTAACTCATTAATCAAGAAAATTGATTGAGTTATTTTCTTCAATTTCTAATGTAAATTTAATTTTTGGGTATAAATTATTAATACGGATGAAAAACACATCTAATTGTCGTTCTCTACATATAAAACAAGCTAATATGTCATCCACATATCTATACCAAAATAAGGTATTTTTTAAATGTTTTTTTTTCTAAACTGTCAATAAAAATGTTTGCCAAAATTGGTGATATAGGGCTTCCCATTGGTAAACCTTCACTTTGAATATACAGGGTGAATCACCACTAACGGGATGGAGGTTTATAACGAAACAGTAAAAGTTTTAAAATGTTTGTCACTTTAGTTGGTTGTACATTCATATAGACTACATTTTAAAATAATTTTGAAATATACAGGATGGTCCGAGAAAGTGTGGCGTATCAAAGTTATATTTTTTCTTATGTGCCCCCCTAAATTTTATTGCATTTTCTGATTGCCCCTAAAAAATAAAATACACCTTCATAATGGTTCCCTAGACCGAAATACAGAGGGTTCCAAGTTATGCTGACTTTTTTTAAAATGTGAACATTTCGAAAAAAATTAATAACTCATTGATATAACAAGTTCAAGCAAATTTTCTCTTACATCTAAATAGTTGGACATTCGTTGAACGTATTCCACGACTGAGTACTAAACATCTCTTTACAAGGTGTTCAGAATTTTCAGTTTCATTATTAGATCATTCAATGTGCAATATCGGGCTTATTTTAAATAGAACACCCTGTATTTTAATAATTCACCATGTTCATGAAAGTGTTCTCTCTCGAATGGTATAAGGGCGTCTCGTACCTAGGTATTATACTTTTCGTGCAATTTACAATCTTCATAAATTGTATGGTAAATCGATTTTAAAACATCTGCAATTCTCTCTAAATTTTAAACTAATGATCTTGGCATAGTTGTTGTTAAACAAATAGTGAAATTGCTAATAAATATGCACACTTGTAGTTGCTGAGGTACACTAGCTATTTTTTACCGATAAGTATTTGAGTACATAATAATACCAAAACACATTTTTAATAAAGCAAATACATAAATAGTACAAAACGAACAACAAATTATTAAAAGCCAAAAATGAAAAATTACTATAATAGATGCTCAAAATGCTTGCCATATTATGCAATGCAGCACGTGATTCTAGTTTCCAACGATTTACTTAGATTATTCAACATATCGGGTGTTATAGACGCGAAAGCGTTCGAAATTCTTAATTCATATCGTCTGGAGTAGTAGGGGGTGTAGCATACACAATATTTTTAATATAACCCCATATGAAGAAATCCTCTTGATCAATTCTGTTGACCTAGCTGGCCAATTATAAGGACCGCCTCTGCCTATCCATTTATTTCCAAATTTTCTATTGAGGTAGTTCCTAACAGCACTTAAAAAGTGAGCAGGAGCTCCGTCTAAGAGTAGCCACATTTTCATTCGGATGCTAAGGGATAGGTTTTCGAGAAGGATCCAGAAGTCTTTTTTAAAAAAACTAAAAAATTTTCTTCCATCCAGGTGTCCGTCAAAAAAATACTCCCGTGGGAGTAGCGCCGGTCTTACGAGCTTTCTAGATCCTTTTCTAAGGGTGGATCAGACCACATTCACTTTTTCATATTTTTTCTACTATTTGTAGCCATTGCTTCCAGTCCTGCGTTTTCTCTTCCTAGTGTCTAATTCCCGTAATTCCCACACTCTTGAGATCACCTACTACCTCTTGCAACCAAGTTATCCCAACCATTTCAATCTTTGTTCCTTAATCTTTCTTACTATGTCTTTTTGTATCTCTTGATATAATTTCATATTTGTTCTTCTTCTATATTCGTCACCTATTTTTTTGGTACTAATATTTTTCTTAGTATTTTTCGTTCCTGTATTCTCATATCCTCTTGTTTTTTAGTCATAGTTAATGTTTCTGCCCCATACATCATCACCGGTCTAATTATTGTGTTATATATTCTTATTTTCGTGAGCTTGCTATTTTTTTATTTTTTTTATAATTTGTTGTTAGCCTGGAATGCTTTGTTTGTTGCTACGTTTCTTTCCCTTATCTCAGTTCCTCTTGTTATTCCCAGATATTTAACTCTTTAACTTCTTCAAATTCATATCTTCCAATTTTCACATTTTTGTGCTCACAATTCTTTTTGAGTCTTGATAATTTGGTTTTATGTGTATTTATCACCAGTCCAATTTTCTTTCCCTCCATTATTATCTCCTCCAATATTTCTTCCATTACCATTCTGTTTTTAGTCACTAGTGCTACGTCGTCGGCATATGCTATTATTTGTCCTTCTCTGTTTCTTAAATTTCCTTCACATATTTTTTTCAACGTATATTCTAGTGCTCAATTGAATAGTGTGGCCGACAGTGAGTTTCCTTGCTTGACTCCTTCATTATATGTAAACTTCTCCGTTTTTCCTCTTTGTGTTATTACTTCTGCTACGCTGCTGTCATTTTTATTAATATTATTAGTTTATTACTCACTCCCATTTCATTCAGCGCTTTCAGTAATCTATTCCATCCTATTTCGTCAAATGCTTTTTGGAAGTCAATGAATAGTATCTCAATGTCTATGTTATATTCGTCGGATTTTTCCAAAATTTGTTTCAGTATATGTATCGCATCTTTAGTTGACCTTCCTTTTGTAAATCCGTACTGATATTCTCCATCTTTGTAACCTGCGTCGTGCAGTCTTCTTTTTATAATTGTTGTTGTTATCTTATATGCTGCATTCGGTAGCGTAATTCCTCTGAGGTTTTCACAAACTTGTTGGTCTCCCTTCTTGTGTATTGTTACTATTTGTCCCACCTTCCATTCCTCTGGCATCTCTCCTTCTTCCCATATTTTATATATCAATTGGTATAATTTTTCTAACAGTTTAGTCCCTCCGTATTTAATAAGTTCCATGTTGATTCCGTCGCTTCCTGGCGCTTTTCCGTTCTTACTCCTGTTAATTATCTCTCTTATTTCTTCCTTCGTTGGGCTCTCGATTACCTCTTATTTGTTCTTTGCTTCTATATCAACCTCTTCTCTTACTTATGTTTCCCTAAAGTATTCCATCCATGTCTCTTTATATTCCGTATATTCATTTACTATTCTTCCCTCTTTGTTTTTTATTAATGTTGTTTTGGTTTTATATGTTCGGGTCTGTGCATCCATTTTTTGATAAAAAGTTTTTGTGTTCCTCGCATAACTTGCCCTTTCAATTTCACGAATTCTGTTTTCATTTGTTGTTCTCTTAGCTTGTTTTATAATATTTCCTTTGTTTCTGTCCTTAGTTTTTCATAAGTTCCTCTTCCTTAATTTCTGTTCGTCCTTATCCATTTTAACCACGCTTCTTTTTTCTTTTTAATCATCTCTTTGCATTTTTCATCGAGCCATTCCTTCGGTTCTCTGTTTACCACCGTTCCTATTTTTTATTATTTGCAGCTGAATTTATACATTTCTATATCCTTTTCCATCCTGCTTGATTTCCACTAATTTCTTCTGCCTCATTAATGAATTGTTCTTCTTTACTATCTCTGTACTCATTTTGTGTTGCTGTCTGTTCTAGTTTTCTTATGTCCCATTTTTTGTTGCATATTTTATTTTTATTTTCTATCTTCGTCTTCTGTATCATAGTGCCTGCAACCATGTAATGATCAGGATTAGCACACGCCCCTCTATATGTTCTGACATCTTTCATTGTCGACCGTTTTCTTTTTGTTATCAATTTGTGTATATGTTTTGCAATCAGGTGATCTCCACGTAACTTTGTAACTTTATGCCATTCGGTGTGTTGGAACATCGTACTTCAAATCATCATGTTCATTTTTACTGCCAGATTACAAATTCTGTGTCCATTGTTGTTTGTTTTTTCATATAATGTGTGTATGCCGCTTATATGTCTGTAATATTCTTTTTTTCCAATTTACGCGTTCAGGTTTCCAATAATACTATCGGGTTTTGTTTTGGTATTTTTAATATTTCCTCTTCTACCTTTTCATAGAAGACTTCTTTTCGTCATCTTCTGCCACATCTGTGGGTGCATAAATATTTATTATTAACAGATTGAAGGGTCTCGCCTCAATTCTTATTTAGGCCATTCTCTCATCGATTGGTCTAGACTCCATTACGTTTCCTTTTAGTTCTTCTTTCACAGTGAACAATACATAATTAAAAAAATCAGGATCTTCTCCAACTTTATCCCAAGTCCATAAACAAAAATTTAAGCGTTTATTATAATCCTGTTGTGTCAATTGCTGGTGTAGTTGAATATGATATGGATGGTAGCGATTTTTCTTGAGTATTCTACACACACTCATTTGACTTATTCCTAATTCACTGGACATTTTTCTAGAACGGGTATTAGGATTTTCCTTAACCGACAGCAGTACATCAAATTCGTTGCGTTGTCGCCAGTAACTGGTTTAGTTTCGTTCCCCTTCTCGTATGCAACGCTACCAATATCACGGAATCTATTGAGCAGTCTTTCGAAAACTTTCCTCTTTGTGTGAATTCTATCAGGGTACTTTTGAGCATAAACTCTAGATTTTAGGAGACAATTTTCTAAATATTACCCAATGCAAAATATCAAGTCGACTCTTTCGTTTAACCGGTACTGCTTCATTTTTAGTAGCAATAAAATTTGAAACTAACACAAGATCGTTCAGAGAATTAACAGAGAAATGTGATAACATGACATTAGGTTAGGTACCGACTAGATTATGTATGCATTTTTTGTTTTAAAATCGACTTATGGGAGAGTTGGGTAATGGTGCGCGGCGGGTAATCGTGCGCTCCAACTTATTTTGAATTTCGCGACATATAGAGGTCAGTTGAGCGATGACGCAGGGTACGACACGTCACGCGACTTCCGAATGAAATCGGACGTGATGCCAGTACGCACACGACCGAGGTGAAAGCACATGGTCGGTTTGTTTACTTTTTTTTTGTAATTTTTGGGTGCTCCAAAATAATGAGGTGAGTCGACAATTTTTATCCATTAATTTCGAATGAGGTATCTCTTTGAAATGTAGTGTTTGAGGAATGTTTTAGTATTGTCCAACTTCAATTAAATTAGTTTTTTATATGAAAATTTTGGCAATTATGCAAAACAAATACAGAAGGGTAACCGTGCGCACTAGTGCGCACGATTACCCCTCACGTAGTTGAATAGTAGCAAATATTTATTTTGAATTTTGATTTCAGATGCCTCAGAAGTCCTAAGACAACGATCCTTTCCTACACAGCCGAACATCTGCAAAATGCCCTGGATGTAATAAGAAATGATGGCAGAAAAATCAGAGAAGTGGGAAGATGTTTTAAAATACCCGAATCGACGCTGTGAAAAAAACTCTCAGAAGATGATCTCAAGCGCTACCTCATCTAGGCCGTAAGACTGTATTCACCCACGATACTGAAGTCGAGTTGAAGGAATATATTCTGTTGCTTTCTAAATCATTCTACGGATTGACTCCCGGTGGGCTCAGAAGGCTAGCATTTAGGTATGCAGAGCATCACTCAATCAATCACAATTTTAATCGACAAAAGGGTCTTGCTGGAAAAGCATGGCTTTATGGTTTTCTGAAAAGATTTCCAGAGATAAAACTTAGGCAGCCGGAGGGAACCAGTTTGAATCGGATCGCATCCTTCAATAAAGAAGCTGCGGAACTATTTCACTCCAATCTTCAGATTCTGATGCAGAAATTCAAGTTTGAACCAAGCAGAATATTTAACTTGGACGAGACTGGAATAACAACGGTCCAAGCCAAATGTCCAAAGGTTTACGGAGTCAAAGGAGCAAAAAATATTGGTTCGGCTATTTCTGCTGAACGAGGAAGATCTATAACGGGTGTCCTTTGTGCCAGTGCAGCAAGAAATTACATTCCACCTATGCTTATTTATCCTCGGAAAAGGATGCCAGCAACTCTTCAAAAAAACGGCCCCGTGGGGGCCCTTTATCGATGTTCGAAGAATGGATGGACCAATTCTGAGCTATTTCTGGACTGGTTAACTCACATGGTGAAGCACTCAAAACCTACAGCTACCGACCCCATACTTTTGGTTTTAGACAACCAATCAAGCCACATTTCGATCTTCGCTTATAATTTCTGTAGAGAGAACAATATCCACATGGTGTCTCTTCCACCCCACACTTCGGACACTTCGGATCACCTTCAGCCGCTGGACTTGACATTTTTCAGTCCATTGAAGAACGCTCTTTACCGAGAATATGATCTGTACCTCTCTACAACTGGCCACTAAAAAATAACAGAGTATGATATAGCTGAACTATTGAACAAGGCCTTCATGAAAGTCGCGACGATGGAGAAGTGTGTTTCAGGATTTCGCACTTCGGGAATCTGCCCATTGGATCCGGACAAGTTCAAAAAAGATGATTTTGCTCCTTCCAAGCATGTAAGAGAATACGCAATAGAAGGGTGTTCTGCTGATGCTGATGACTCTGCTGTATCTGGAGCTGAAGCTGCTAATTCATTGCCCGATATTGGTACAAATTCTTTAATCGATTTGCAAGTCTCTCAGCCTAGTACATCCAAAGATAATTCTTTTCTGGCCCTAGCTCCTATACCGAAGAAACAGGTCAACAAAGAAATGAAAAGAAAACCATCCAAAAAGCAGAACTCAAAAATCCTCACAAGCACCCCTGTCGGGAAAGAATTAGAACCGGCTGAAGAAAAAAAGAGATTGAGGGAAGAAAGTATGAAAAGCAAAAATGATGACAAAACGGACAAAAGGAAATTGGTCCGCAGATGCTTCAGCAGTGAAACCACAAGCAACAATAAACTCAAAGGAAAAAAGAGACTGAAGAAAGATGCAGAATCTGACTCATCAGACGACTCCGTGGATGAAGATTTGTCTGACATATGTGACGACGACGAACTGGACGATGTTGAACTGAGCTTCATACCTCCTCCGCTGCCAACGCATTCGAGCCCCAACGATGTTTGTGGCATATGTGGGGAATTTGGCAAAAACGAAGTATGGTACCGCTGTGTGTTGTGTGCTTCATGGGACCATGCGGCGTGCACAGGTGCAGACACGGCAGAAAACTATAAGTGTGACGATTGCACATGAAACAATTTTGATTTCATGTTAACTCTCAGAAAAAAAACTTCATTTGTGAAATGTATTGTAATTTTTTCAATCAACGCTTAATGCGCACCATTCCCTAACCCATGCGCATCATTAACCGCCGGGTCGGGTAAATGTGCGCAAATACATTTCCACATATTTCAAATTTATACTCCTTACGTCAATACTTTATGCAAATATTGTTTTACTTACAATAAAGTAGAAGAATCAATGACTCTGAATTTGTCCTCAAAGTTAGAAAACCTTCATTCTGATTGAGACAAACACATTTTCTGCTTAACTGCGCACCATTTCCCAACCCTCCCTTACAGTTCAATTTAAGAAAATTGTAAATTGCCCGAAAAGTATAATACCTAGATATAGGACACCCTTACAACATTCGAAAGAGGTGAATTATTAAAATACAGGGTGCTATATTTAAAATAAGCCCGATGTTACACATTGAATGATCTAATAATGAAACTGAAAATTCTGAACACCCTGTAAAGAGACGTTTAGTGCACAATCTTGGAATACATTCAACGAATGTCCAACTATTTGGATGTAAGAGAAAATTTGTTATAATTTGTTATATTAATGGGTTATTAATTTTTTTCGAAATGTTCACATTTTAAAAAAGTCAGCATAACTCAGAACCCTCTGTATTTAGGTATAGGGAATCATTATGAAGGAGTATTTTATTTTTTAGGGGCAATCAGAAGATGCAATAGAATATAGGGTGACCCATAAGAAAAAAATATAACTCTGATACGCCACACTTTATTGGAACACCCTGTATATTTTGAAATGTAGCCTATATGAATGTACAAACTACTAAAGTGACAAACATTTTAAAACTTTTACCGTTTCGCTATAAACCTCCATCCCGTTAGTCGTGATATATCTTATTGTTAAAAGTGAACAAATTCTGATTAATACATACAATAAATAAATTAGGTATATATGATATTATTTCTGGATTAATATGTATATCTTCTAGTAATTTTCTTAGTGTTAGAAATTCTTTTGGAGGAATATAATGTAAATATAATATCTAAGCTTTAATATTTGTAATATCATATCATCTTCTTTTTTCTATTCATATATATTAAGTCAATCACAAGGGAGGTCACTTCTTGGTCTGGCCAAAAATAATTATGAAACATCAGATAGGCATCACACGAAATGTAACTTTTGTCAATCTGACGATGATAGATGCAATATCGAAACCACTGTCAATTTCTTAGAATTTTTAACATTTATTCAATATATTGTGAAAGTATCTAGAAATAATTAGTTTCAATTAAAGAAGTAACATATAATTACATTATCCCTTTTTGTTTTTAAATTAGGAGGTATGATTTGAATTTAAGTTGGCAATTCTGTAGATTCCTAATTGGTTAGATCACTGATGGTTTTAGTCAGCACTTTTGACATATATTATGACCATATAATTGTTTAAATTGTGAACAATCTTTCATTTAAGCAAATAGAGGATTATTATTTGTTTAAAAGAGAGCTTCTTCGTATGTTCTTGCGTTCAACTTTATATTATATCACGAACAAAATTATTTCTCTAGTATGTCTTCACACAGATAGCTGGTAATTTATCCCAAAACTCGAACTTCATGTGTACCTACCTATATAATGATCATATACAATATAAAAATAAACAATTGTCAAATAATTCAGGAATAAACGTTAGCGTACTTTATTTATTAATATTTTTAATATATAATTTGTTTCAATTTACCTTTAATACCATTGAATCTATTAATTTACTAGCTAAAACTACGCTAGACTAATTTATAATTTGTTTCAATTTTAAATCAAATGCCAAATGAAAATATAAACTATGATGTTCATTGTGACACTGTAAACAATGTTATAATGAAATCTCTTCGACACGTAAATTATAAAAAATCTATAAATGATAGTTAATGATATTAGAAAATAATGTTATAATCTAAAAATTATTTCCGGACTCGGAGTCGAGTCCGATACAAATTAACATTGTGATAAGAAACTTAGTTGCACTTGCCAAGCATACAATATATTCCTTTTGGTAAGATGAGTCATCCAAATACTCGATTTGGTCAGCCCACACATTGTTGTTAATGATGTATATAATATATTATTGTTTGCAGTTTTGAACACATTATTTAACCACGTAAATTTGCCTTGTTCGTTATATAACTAATGTATTTTACAACGTACATTTTTAGTGTGTGTCTTTTCTCGTTATGTGTCACAATGTATCCAATTTACACTGAAAAATCATTTATTTTCTACCAAACTTTCATTTAAGTTGTCTCTCCATTGTTAACTGTCAGCGATAGATGAATGACGCGAAGCATAACAATAATACTTTCTGGTCCCACTGAAATTTCGAACGAGAAAAAGATTTTGTGGGAAATGCACCTACGAGGGCATGACGGCTTCGGAGAAAAGTTACACCTACCGGTTGCATTTGCTGTGAAATCGAAACCGCAGCTAGACATCTTAAAATTAGTAAGCTTTTTTTGTATACAAACCGCAAGCCGGAAGATACATTGCGGGTCGGGACCCATCAGACACCAAATGTTTTGGATATTTTATTCTTCGTATATTCGTGTCCTTAAAATGAAACTAATTATAGCCCGGTTGATAGAAGAATAACACCAATCTATTTATTATACGAGAAAAACTACAGAAATTAGACACCTGCTGTTTTTTCACTATTAAAATGATAACGTCCTGGTAATATCAAGTTTAATCTAGAAAAATGCATTCCTTAAATTTCCTTCTTTCATTTTATGGAGAACTTGATATATTTTCCAATATATAGGGTTTCTGTATATGAAACTTCTTAACTGAAACAAAATATTTTGGAAAATTCAGAAAATTCTGGATTGACCCCTATCTCGGAAAGACTTTTCTTTAGTCGCTGTAGAAACTCTGGTTTATTGTCACTAGTATTGGGATCTTTGTTAGGTCCTTCAGTTTCATCTTGATTTATTCGCAGCGACCGAATCCTTAATTCAGTTTTGGACACTACGGAGATCGAAAAACATGTCTTTGTCATTTATAGAGTCTATTAAAACTGAATCAAACCGTACCGAATTTCAAAATGTCCTTATCGCTTCAATACAGTATTGTATAGCAAGTAATTCACTTCCGAATAACAAATGTATTTTTGCATGTCCTAAGGGTGTTTATCCAATATCAAATTTGGAAGTTAATTATTCAAATCAAGGTATGTTAAAGGATAAACACTACTACTTCGATTACATCAAAAATACCACTTAATTGTAGGTTAGCGAAAAATAATTGAAATGAGTGTCATTTAGATGTATTTCTGCCGCGCTTCTAATGCCAATTGCAAGAAATTTATTTCGAATCCCTTTTGATTTTGCTGAAGATGAGTCCTACTTCTACGTAGTATATATATATATATATATATAACAACAAAGAGAATCATGGGTAATTCACGCAAAGTAAAGGGCTACTGAAATAGAGTGGTAACCGTGGACATGCATGTTTCTGGCTCATTTTGCCTCATCAGCACGGCATAACCAAATAATGATGTGAAATTTGGGAGCAAAGATGTTAATCGAAACATGGGAAAACACAAAATAACGGATTTCAGCAGGGAAACCAAACGCTCATTTGTGTCTTCAATTGGAAGATCCCGAGTTTTCAGGACATCAACCAACATCGACACGGAGGCGCATATAGCCCCCCCGCCATGAACCTCCGTGTAGATGTTGGTTGATGTCCTGAAAACTCGGGATCTTCCAATTGAAGACACAAATGAGCGTTTGGTTTCCCTGCTGAAATCCGTTATTTTGTGTTTTCCCATGTTTCGATTAACATCTTTGCTACCAAATTTCACATCATTATTTGGTTATGCCGTGCTGATGAGGCAAAATGAGCCAGAAACATGCATGTCCACGGTTACCACTCTATTTCAGTAGCCCTTTACTTTGCGTGAATTACCCATGATTCTCTTTGTTGTTGTTGTGTTAACATATCACGCGATATTCCTACATCTTCTTATATATATATATATATATATATATATATATATATATATATATATATATATGGTGAATATTGGGGTATGCAGCAAGAGAAACGGAAAAAAGTGTACTCTTAACGGAAAATTTTCTAGCTTTTGAGGATGATTGTCCCTATCATCAGGAATACTGAAATGGAAAAACAGCATTAAGATACTGTAGTTAACAAGTAAGGTACAATAAGAAAGAAATCACAACAGGTGTGAACTTACCTCCGAGTTGAGGTTAGATTCCATTACGTTGTATAAAATTAAACTACGGATATTTAAAATATGAAACAGTTGACTAAAAAAGGTTTAAAATAGCACAATCACATTGACATGACTGAAAAGGCCAACATCTAACACCATTTTGCAGACAAACTAACACGAGTGCTTTTTTTGTCAAAAGGCTGCCAGGAAATGATATCGTTTTCCTTCTAAATTGGAGGGATTAGTTGACAGTCAATGATGCCAACAAATAGTTAAGTAGATAAATATGACATCAAGTATCCATTCGAGAATGGCCTCCGCTGTGATAGTTAATGTTAACTATCACCGTTTTAGTGTGAAAATATGTTTATAGCGGAATTAGTTGCTAGTACCATACCCGTAACGAAACGCAACAATTTCTCCACAGACCTCATACAACACCTAACTAAGGGAAGAATCGTCACTGCTAGTTGAGTTGACATTTGTACAATGTAGCAAATATGTGTAAATCTTACTTATGTATCGATGTCAGACTTTTTATTCATTGTTAGGTCATTAACTTGACTTGAATGTGGTACATTTCTAAGAATTTACGTTTATTTCTTTCCACTTCTAAAATTTCACAATTTCCAAAATCTACGTGATCTGTCTCATCTATAATGTGTTCTGCAAGCGCACATTTTCTTTTCCCTAACTTACTATCGCTGTTATGTTGTACCGAACGATTTTTTAAATTTTGCGGTGGAAAACAAAAACTATAAAGCTGTAAACGAGGTGATAGAATTGTGTGTCTTCAGAATAACACGGATTGTGATATTTTAAAATTTTGAAAAATAAAAGTGTGGTTATTTTCTACGGCGGGTTTTGATAGTGCGGTGGTATTAGTTTCGTTATTTTTAATGTCATAAGAGTTTGAGTTGAAACGCTTATGTATGTATTGTTTAGTTTGTACTATATATTGTTTATGACAGTCATCATATTCATTTTAATATACTACGTTTGATCTATGTGTATTATCAATTTTTGGTTTTAATTTTGAAAAAAATTGTTTAGTTGTATTATAAGGTTTGCGAACAATATTGATATTGTAACATTTTCTTACTGTTTTCGACTACATATATTAGTTTGTGAGCTGGTTATGCGTTGTTGGTTGTAGAACTTATGCAATCGTTTTTTAATGATAGGATCAATGAAACTGTTTGGATAGTTATTTTGATAAGGAACTTCTTTAATTTTATTAATATTTTTTTATCTTTATTGAGGGCTGGAAAGTTTTATAATAATAATAATAATAATAAATTTTTTTATTGGCCAAACATACAGTGCATACAAGTGAAGATATACAAAAAAAAATCATTATGTTACACAGCAGTTTGCCAAATGGCAGGGTTCAAATTTCTTGAATAAATCAAGAATTTGCTCTTCCACTCAACCAGTTGAATACATATACTAAATACACTACAACTATGAATACAATTCAATAAATAAAGACATCCATTATCATTTAATATTAACATTTTGTGTAGATACATTTGTGTAGAAACCAGAAATTATAAGTTTTATTACAAATAATATTATAATACTATTTCATATAAAACCAAAACTAAACCAAAACCAAACCAAAATATCCAGGCAACCCCAACAAAAAAAATATTGAAAAATCCAAAACTGATAACTATTTCGATATTAAAAATAACGAAGCAACCACCAACCCCGAACTCCCAAACACCCCCCATCATAGTGGAAACACTCAGAAATTCTCAACCCCACTCAAAATAATTATATTAGTAGACTCCACAAAGTAAAGGTCCAGATAGTAAATTCAAAGAAAAGAAAATTAATATTGATACTATAGGTATCCATCTTCCATTACAGTTTTAAGCTACCATTATGCAAGTTTAAATCTATTCAATGTGAGTACTTTTAAACAACCGGGTATCCAGTTCCAAATCCTAACAACAATAAATGAAAAGCAGCCCTCAAATAAGGCGGTTGAATGTTTAGGCATCGTTAAGCGACCAACTTGTCTCAGGTTTAGGTTGTGTACGTCGGTACTAAATCTAAGTTTATTGTACAAGTACGGAGGTTTTTGTGTATGTAGAATTTTATAGCATAATACACATTCACGTACCTTGCGACGTTATTCCAAAGTAAGCCACTGTAATTCTTTATAATAGGATGAAGTAGGTGTTTTTCTTCTTAATCCAAATATAATGCAACAGTTCTGGATACGCTGTAATCTTAGTACGTCTCTTTTTAATAATCTAGGCCCAAAAACCGAATCGCTTTGTTTTTTTTGTAAGCATGGTCCAGCTGCTGTATATTAATTTGAGAGATTAGCAAAGGCGCGACGAACGATTAAAGTTACATGGGACGAATAGCGTAAATCAGAGTTAATGATCAATCCTAAATTTTTGGCACTATCATCTATATTAATTATATTATCATCAATTTTTAAGTTCATTAATCTTAAGCACCTCTTCCTGGCCATTGGCTTTCCAAATAAAAGTGCAACTGATTTAGCACTATTTAGTGACAAAAATTATTGAATATAGCTATCAGTGACTTTAAATCTTCATTTACATGCTGACACGACACAACCGCATCTTCTTCCTTAAAAGAATAATACAACTGTGCATCATCCGCATAAAAATGAGACGAACAGTGTTGCAATTTCTTATAAAATACATGTGTATAAATTATAAAGAGAACTTGTCCAAGTATAGAGCCTTGAGGCACTCTACAATTAATTTTTAAAAATGCAGAAGACCTATTGCAGTAGATAACTGCTTGCTGACGATTACTGAGGTAGCTACGAAACAAATTTATAGCACTTGTATCTGAACCAATAAAATTTAACAGGGAAAACAGTAACTCATGATTTATACGATCGAAGGCTTTGGAATAATCTAGCAAAACTAAAGCTACTAATTTATTAGCGTCCAGAGATGCATGGATATCATCGGTTACTTTTAAGAGAGCTGTTGTGCAACTATGTAATTGTCTGAATCCGGACTGATGAGCTGGTGAAATATTATTACAATCTAGGAATTAAATAAGTTGTTTATTCACAATTTTCTCAATCACTTTTGATACACAACATAAAATACTTATAGGACGCAAATCTCTAAGACTAGCTGGATTATTATTTTTGGGCAATGGTAAAACATGTACACGTTACCAGATAGCAGGATACACACCTTTCTTTATACAAAAATTGAATATGTGTGTTAAAAGCGGTAAAATAACTGAACAGCAATATAGTAGCAAATCGATGCTAAGTTGATCGACACCTGTGGCTTTAGATTTAATTGACAGTAACATCTCGTATACTTCGGAGTCGCATGTTTGCGCAAACTTAAAACTGTTATTATTTTCAATACTTACATTGTAGTATGATATTAAATTAGGATCAACGTTAAATTCACTTTTAGAAGAATGAACAGAAAATTCATTAATACTATTTAGGTTCTGCAAATTATCTGGTATTAAAGTATTAATATTTTTACTGTAAATATTTAATTCTTTCAAGACCTTCCATAGTTTTCTACTCTCCCCGCGACGTACACGAAATTCCAAGTAGGCTTTTTTTTTCTCTGGCTATAGCTCCATTCGTATAATTTCTTAGCTCTTTGTAATAATTATAGCTGTATCTGCTAGGAATGTAACAAACACTACGTTTGTAAATAACTGGAATATCAGAATTAAAATTTAAACATCAGCCGGACCATATATCTTTCGTGAAGCAACTAGTATGAATTTTTCCGGAAGATGAAATTGTAATATCGAGAAAATGTAAGCAATTGTTTACTTATTTCTCAAAAGTGAACTGAATTGTAGGATGACCTGCATTAAAAGCATTTAAAGAATATTCTAATTTATTTTTGGGAAGACAGAGAATACAATCATCTACATATCGTTCGTAAAAATGTACAAGTTTTGAAATGAGAGAAGTTTCAAGCTCTTCCTTGACGAGACCAGCAATTGTAACAGAAATTCGAGATCCCATAGCTGTACCGAAAATTTGAGAGAATAAATCATTGTTATATCTAAAAAATGTAGAGCTCAAACAAAATTGAACTCCATCTGAGTAATTTTTTAACGGTAAATTTGTTTAATGTTATTCCAATTATTTTTTATACATTCTATTGCAAAATTTACTGGTATATTTGTATACGAAGCCATCAAAAGAAACAAGAATTTGATCCTTTGGAATATTCTGCTTGCTTATAAAATCATGAAAGTGCCATGAATCTTTTATATAACACTGGTTTCTTCCAATGATATTAGAAATTATGCCGGATAAGAATTTTGGTGCTCCATATAATTTATCAAAATTCAAGTCTTCTACATTATTAAAAGCCACCTCAATTATTAATGATATTGTATATACAAGTAAATATTCCAAACTAATATCATCTTTGAAACGAAAATCGGTTGGGTACAAACCTGAGAATTACAATACATTTTCAAAGAAAGAAATTAACACATTTTTATTGAATGCACGAGACACAAATATTTAATGTTTAAAGTGAAAGTTTTAAATAGTTGATTTGTTTTTTGTTTACTTTATTTATAAATTTGAAGGTAACGTTAATACTAGGAATAGCTGAAGGTTGTCAAAGAGAAGAGTTGTATGAAATGAAAATTGATGACACTTAAAATAAGGGGAAATTTCGAGTCAATACGATTCCAAATTCAAAAACTCGGCGGTTTACGGTTATTGGAAAATCTAGTGAAAACCTTAATTTAATACATTTATATCAATAGTATGGTAATCTGAAACCGAAAAACACAACCAGCAACCATTTCTTTTTAACATATAGAAATGTACAAAACAAGTAGTTGGTATAAACACTTTTTCGAAAATTCCATTGCTAATTGTGCAATATTTAAGTTTACCGCACACAGAAGAATATACAGGTCGCACGTTTCGGGCGCTCTTCGGCATCGCTTCTAGTTGATTCGGGTGGAGACATTCTTCAATTAAAGCAACATGGAGGTTGGAAATCTACTGTTGTTACCGAAGGTGAACAATTCTCTCAATGCAATAATGAAATGTGCGTCATAAATTTTACAAGGGGCTAATGTCAGCAGTTTTTATAACCTACTTTCAACATCATACGAGAATCAAGCAGAGACGCATTTGACTGTTCCAAATATTCACAATTTTTCCATCAATAAAACAGAAACAATCGTGACTGTATAAAAAATTCACCAAACAATTGCGTTATTTGTATAGGGCTGTAGAAAAAATATTGTATGCAACATATGCATAAAGTGACTTTTTCCGCAACTTTTCCATTCGTGAAAAAAACATCACTTCATGCACTTGTTGCGTAAATTACTATTATTGTCCCAGTTTTCAAAATGTTTCACCCTAGGCCTAATCCTTATAGGTCCCCTCGTTCTTGGTAGTTGCATTTCAAAATCCTCTTCGTCTATTTCATCAAAAACTTCTAATATTTCTTCCATGAGCATTGATGTTTTTTAACTTTTTATTCAAGTAATAATGCAAATACCTACTTTATAAAACACATTTCTCAACATGTAAATAAAATCTATAAACTCAGCTTTGAACAGAACAAGATTTTAGGTTATGTATTGTGTTCTGTTTTCTCCTCCGTTTAATTAACTGGTGCTGGACCTCAGTTTAAGTAGATCTTCCCGTTAACTTTTAGACAGACCTAGTTTATAACCTTAAATCTAGTTTAAACGATCTTGGGGAAAGCGGCCTTTGAGATATGGCATTATTCTGATGTCAAATACAAACTAAGTCATGAAATTTATTTGTTCTCGAAAACTGCGAAAGTAATAAATATTATAACACCATTTCAAAAATACCAGGTGTCAATTAGTCCTAAATGATAAATACATCGACAGGAATTGAAATTCAAGTAGTATAATTGTAACAAATTGAGAGGATGTTGACACGGGGGCAAGTCAACAATCAATCAAAGCGACAAGGGTAGCAAATCGGATAAAACACACATGTGGTGAAATACACACCTAAGAATAAAAGCCAAAACAGATATTCTTAAAATAGGAATCATATCTATTTTAACGCACACAATATTAAAATCAACACACAACAACCGGAAGAACATTGGAAATTCGAAAAATAAGGAGAACCATAAGGTACATACATATATTATTAAATTCAACTTGTCAATCGTTGGTTATCTCTGGACTAATTGTCGGCCAAATTTTTTTTTATTTATAACTAAATTTGTATATACAAACAAAATCGCCATAAAAGAAGTTGCCGATGCATAATATAGCCGATCAATAATTTTAAATCGGCGAGTTCTTATGAACCAAATTTAAAAAAATAACTAATATATAAGCTTCCGTTGGTTTCAGTTAGAAATAAATAAGTGAGAGATAAAAAAATTCCAGAAAAATAAACGAATGTTGTATTTCATGGAGGAATGCTGAATTCTCATGGTCTCTGGTTATTGATGTGTATCTTCTGTAATGGTTGATGAGGCAACTTTTTTATTTTCATTTTTTTTAACGCAATAGGGTTCAGCGCTTCTTTCTACATGTCCTTTATTCTCATTTCAGCGCTTTTATAAACTACTTCTATTGGTGAATTATGAATATTTATCGTAATGATTGCAATTTATCGCTAAATAATACCGGACTCAATAAGAATTATATTCTCACAAAGAAACATAGAAACACAACTAACTATATTACATAATTTCGAAGATATTAAGAGATCTATAAGTAGATCATTTGAGAATAGAATGATAAAGAAGGAAGATTATAAAAAATCCTGGAATGAACAACTTGAATTAGTATTAGTTATGATATCTCTGTACAAAAACACTTTCATCGATAGATCAGGTACGTAGTATAACCAATATAATGGAAAAGGCATTAGAAGAGAGTAAAGTCTGCTATACACCCTTCGTAGTTGTATCTCAGGCTTTTGATAGGGTATGGCATTCATAGCTATACTCTTAACTCCTGCAGTAATACATATCAGAAAGAGTTTTTAGAATACAGCAAGAAGAAGCCTATTCAGAACGTACAGAAATCAAAGCGGGGGTGCCACAAGGTAGTTTATTAGGACCAGTCTTATACCTAATGTACACCAGTGATTTAGAGCATAACACAAAAAAGTGAGAGAATATTTCTCTGCAGTTTAATTTCTGAAGAAAATAGAAATCAATTTTCCAAATATTTTAGGAGTTTGCCTACATTGCCAGAAAAAATGTACATCAAGGGTTTAAGGAGCTCAAGAAAGAGGAGGACGCGAACAGTTAATGTAATTAATATAAATAAAAAAAGTATCAATTGAAGAATCAGCGGACGATACTGAAAGATAAAGATCAAAAGAAGATACCCAAAAAAATGGAAGGTCAGGATATTTCTTTGAGAAAAAACGGTGAAAAGGTTCGGGTATGTCGTGTCTTTTTCCTAAATACATTTTGCTTTGGTGAATATACCTTCATGAGATGGAAGTAACAATTTATCTCCAAGAGAGAAAAAGAAAATTGAAGATAAACAATCCCTTAAAAGTTGGCTTGATTTGCTACCAAAAGTACCTAGTCAATACTGCAGAAAATCATCAAAAAAGTTTACGTGGAATCCTTTTTCTACTCCAACGCGCAAATGCATAGAGAGTATGTGAAATGGTATACAGAAAGACAAATCAAAAAAGCTTCCATCATACTACTGAAAAATATCATTAAGAATGAAAATATTGTCATACATAGATATGCCACACGAAAGAACCAGTGTGGTACAAGCTGCAGTCACAAACTTGGGCATGTTCCTGATGATGAGTACCTGATTCACATACAACAAAAACATGACGCAAGAGAGGAAAAAATGCTAGCAAAGACAGTGCAATAATAAATAATGACCACCTAGCAAATACGATGGATCTACAAAGTGTCCTTTTGTGTCCTAAAACATTACAATCTGCCATGTATTATAAAACTAAAATGCAACTACACAATTTTACGATATATAACTTCAAAAATGGAGATGTCACTATGTTTGGCATGAGGGAAATGAAGGTGTTACTTCCAACGAATTTACTACGTGCATCTTGGAT
Source organism: Galeruca laticollis (assembly GCA_963921935.1). NCBI lineage: Eukaryota > Metazoa > Arthropoda > Insecta > Coleoptera > Chrysomelidae > Galeruca > Galeruca laticollis. Next base: position 56,899,806 of record OY998181.1, read on the forward strand.
TCTTTGAATAATGCTATAAACGAATACAAGATTATGACTTTGATATCAGATGGATGCGCATACCAAAACTACAACCGAGTTTTGAGCAGTTCTTTAAGATATTTTGCGGTTCAGCACAATGTCACCATGGACCAGATTTACCTTACGAATGGTCACACTATGATGGAAGTGGATAGTGTTCACTCCATTTGGAACAACATCTTATCCTCTCATTAATTCATCCAGTGACTATACAGGGTGTCCCAGACTAATTTATCAATATTATATCTCTTTGACGAATAGAGATTTTCGAATGGAACATAAACTGATCTATTCCATTTCTAATACAAAAATCATCCCCTAAATATTCATCCCTTAGTTACAACCCCTAACTTTAAATTTTTTAATAGCACCCTGTGCATTTTGTTATAATTTTAGATGTGGTTTTCCATCGTCTATTCAACAAATTTTTCAAAAATAAAATCGGTTCGTAAGTAACCAAGAAAATATCAGTTTATTTTTAATTTTTGTTAAATTAATCCAAAAAGATTAAAGAGTTTATAAAAATAAATGTAATAAAATTTTAATAAAAAAAATAAATAAAAATAACAATTAATTAATTAATATTATTTACATTAGATTTTCGAATTGAACCAGCCACCTGCTGCAACACACATATCGAATCGTGTCAGAAGATTTCTGGTATGTAGGTTAATCGTTCTCGATTTGTCATTTTTTGACTTTTCACATTTTCACAAAAATGTATCCATTCGACAAATTACTCCTGCAATGATTCAAGCCACATGTACAAGAAATCTTCTAGCACTATTCGAAATGTGTGTTGCAGAAGGTGGACTACAATTCGAGCATCTAATGTAAATAATATTAATTGTTATTTTTATTTATTTTCTTCATTAAATTTTTATTACATTTATTTTAATAGTTCCTTTAAGTTTTAAGGCTTCTTTGATTGATTTAACAAAAATAAAAAGTAAACTGATATTTTCTTGATTACTTACGAACAGATTTTATTTTTGAAAAATTGGTTGAATAGGCGATGGAAGACCACATCTAAAATTATAAAAAATGTACAGGGTGCTATTAAAAATTTGAAGATAGGGGTTGTAACTAAGTGATGAATATTAAGGGGATGATTTTTCACGCCATATTAAAGTGTATTAGAAATGGAATAGATCAGTTTTTGTCTCATTCGAAAATCTCTATTCGTTTAAGAGATATAGCCTGCATAAATTAGTCTGGGACACCCGGTATAGCCAAAATAAGATCAACTAGACCTAAGCAACCCTACGAAGTTAAGGTGGTTCATTTTGATTTTCTCAAAAAATATGGTGCATTACCAAGCAATCTCGTTTCTTTTAGATCGGGTAATTCTGTTGGAGATCCTGTCGTAGCCAATTTATGTAAAATTAAATACAGCCCAGATGGAATTATATAGTACAAGACACATTCCAAGGAAGACTGGAAAGAACTCATGCAACGTCGTCAGTCTGAAATCAACAAAGGAAACTTAATACAACTTTATTACAAACCATTGCCTATTTCAGAATCTAAATTTAAAGATCTTCAGAGCCTGAAAACGGCCATTGAAACAGAGCACCACTCTTTATACGATAACCTGTTATTCAAGCCTGATAAGAAGACCAAATATAAGAAGCTAGCCAAACATTGGTCCACTCTGCATAAGCAGCTATAAGTATTTCCTTATCCATCACAAGGCCGGCGCGTATAAAAGCAGAAAATATTTTTTTTAATTCCTATTAAGGAGAGAACGCTGATACTACTCGATTTAAGAATATGTATTGATTTTTTCCAGTTATAAGCGCGAGTCCGCGCTGGATACCGGTAAGCCGGCACCTGCTTCCACTGTCCTGTTTGTTCACTAAGGATTGAAGAGTTGTTGGATCAAGATATCTCTATTGATTTGTGTACTAATAATTATTGTGATCGAGGTATATCTTGGGCAGCATTTTCAAAACGAATGGGTATTTTGACTGTATATTTGGAGTTTTTTTTTACCCACTGTGGGTACCTCTGGTATTAATAACTTTGCTGTGTATAGATATACCTAGTTGATTTGTTAAATACATTTTAAGTATCTAGAAGTTGGGTTTGGATGAGTTGTTTTTATTTCTTCAGCTGATCAAGTTGTGGTTTTCTATTTCTGTGGAATCAGCCGTTTGGTTAGCTCTGTTTGGATTTAGTACTGCTGCTTCCGATTAGATGTAGTAGAAGTTAACGGAGGTAGAATTCTTTAATATTTACTCGTTCCGGATATAAAGCTGATTTTTAAGAGTATAAAAATGTTCTTGTTGTTTAGAATTACTAAACAATTCACATTTATTAGTTAGAAAAATGCAACAATAAAGCTATAAAACAATCAGACTGCTGCAGCCACCTCAATTTTCGGAGGCAAGACAATGAATAACTGAAGGTATGCAGATGATTGTGCTGTTATTGCTGGAAGTATGGAAGACTTGCAAATAGGAGGCATTGGGAAGAACAAACAAATGAATAATCTAAATAATGAATGATAATTTTTGCCTTCAAGCTCTATGTTCAGTCAAAAGATTATAACGTTTTGAAAGCCTCAACTGCTTCTTCGGGTGATGAAAATAATTGGGGACTGAGTCCAGGCTGTGACCCATCAATTCGATTTTTTGTGTATCAAATACGCGCTTATTTGTGAGTCCGCATTGTCGTAATACAAGTTTATTCTTCGTTTTGGAATAGTTTCTCACAATTTACAAGAAACTTGATGAAAGAAAGCAAATTTTAATACAGTCTATCACAAATAAAAAATATTCTTCGCACCATCTTACTAGCCGCGGCATATATCACTTTCAAATAGTGTTTATTTGACTCATACTTCTAAAGAAATGTTTGATCTGACAGTTAATTAATTTATTGACCTTCTTCGTTACTTCTAAGAATGAAATCGTTGGTCTAACCATAACAAATTTTAAATGTTTCTTTTTAGATATAATCTCGTAACTTTTCAATGAATGACACGTACAAATTGTTGGTGAAATTTTGAAATTTCTAGAATTGTTACGTAAGGAACATGTGACATTTGATTAATTATTTGGTTTTTTATTATTCTATGAGTCATGTAGATGGAGTACGTTGACAAAATAAATCAATCATTATTCAAGCGATATTCTTACTACATTTCAATGAATAATAATGAAAGTTTAACCTGGACTCCAAATTCGGGTTACCCAAATGGCTCCAGCAGCAAGGCCTCAATTTTTCGTTGATTTGTTGATCCCTTCTCCCGCTGAAATTGAAACCAAGTAAACTGTAGTACAAACTGCAAACGGATGATATTCTTTTAAAATTTTCCCATCCAATAGTAATCATACGCATTTCAGGTACTTCACGAAATACCTAAGTTTATAAAAAAAATTCCCATCAAAACCAACGCCAACATTTGTGATTAACTATAAAATATAAATACTTACTGTGTACGTAATTTAGTTGGGGTTACATAATGATTATGTCGTTCTGAAAATGAAATAAAACAATGAGCCAACGTTAGACTTTTTATTTCTTACCATCACTCTTATTCTAGTGGAAATACAATTTTCTAGAAATGTCAGATCACTATACAATGGGCGAAGTAATCATAATTAAAAACAAAAGACATTGTTTTTTTCTTGAAATATAATTTTCTATACTTACATAAATAATGATTTGTCATTGCGTCAGAAAATGTGATAATGATGATTGAATAGATAATAGATTATTGAAACATTTATTAGATCATAATCATTACCGGTATTTATGTCAAACTCAGCTTAAAGCTGAGGTATGTATATTTTACGAAATAAATGTGATGTAATTTATAGTGTGGGATAGAACAGCTTGCTTATATGAATTTGGTGACCTGGAACGAAGGTGACCCGCGCGTTCTTCATTTTAATATTGCGCCTCGTGGCTGTGTTCCAAGTAGGCAGTCGATTGTTTTATGAGTAAACAACTTTAGGGAAGCTGGTGATGTGATGAAAGAGTGTAGATTTTCACAGGTAGATCGTTAAACGTCACTTGAAGAGGCAGTTGGTTTTGCAATACCTAGGAAACATGCTACTGCTATATGCTTTTCTGGTGGTTCCTCCATGAAGAATTGGAATTTCATCCATATAAATTAGCTGTAATGCACGTGATTTTGTAGTTCAAGGAAATGTATGTGAAGCTGTCCTTCCAGTACCTTCTCAATCGATATGGCCCATTTCCGCAAAATGACTTTGGATCAACTTAAGAGCAACATTCGCCAAGCTATCATACTCCTCAATACGCTAAAAAGGGTTGAACGAAACTTCAGAAGTAGATCAATGCAGTGTATTAACAATAACGAACATTATCTGCCTGATAAAGTATTTAAAGCTGCATCAACATAAACATTACAAATTGCTCATAGAATAAAATGTACATCTGCATTATTTTTTCATCGATTTTCAAAATCAGCAAGTTGCTCTACTTCACTCGTATAATATATTGCATTCTTGATATATTTTTGAATATTTTGAGTGTCAAATTTTTGTTTAAAATTGTCAGTTATGTTTATACGAGAAAAGATGGGTGAGACATACATTTTATTGTTGAAATTTTAACATAAATTTGTTGTTAATATCAATGTTAAGAATGCATATGATCGTATTATCGAGTTATTGGTTTAATCAGTTTCGTGCAGACTGTCTGGAAATATTTTCAATTTATCATTCTTTGGTTTTAGTTCATTTGAATTGAGTATCTTGAAAAATAATAATAGAGTCAGAGAAATTGATTGTCTCGACCCTTACTTCGTGGAATATGCTCATATTAGTGTTTTTAAATGAAACTCAAGGTCTCTAGTTAATTCCACAATATAATACAAGTTATTGAAAATTCTAAAAAATTGACAATTGTTTCGATAAATCAATATCATCGTCAGAATGACAGAAGTTACATTTCATTTTATGCCTACCTGATGTTTAGTAGTTATATTTGGCTAGACCAAGAAGTAACCTAACTTGTGATTGGCTTAATATATGTTTATAGAAAAAAGAAGAAGATGTGATATTACAAATATTGAAGCTTAGATATTATTAGCCCTATGGTGATATCCTGGATATCATTTTTCCAATTAAGATCAGTATAACTGTGCAATGATATAGAAAACCAGGAAAACTATATCTGCTGATCTTTACAATTATCACTTAAGAAGACAGTTTATTAGTGGAGAATTCCCTAGATTTAACTGTTCATTGACAACTTCATATTGTGGGTTTCTTAAATGTCTTCTAATTTCCAGTTCTTCAAGGAAATCCAGCTCTTGTTTCTTTTCACAAATATGCAGTACTTCTAGTTTTGTGTTAGGAGTCAATGAATGATTGGTGTCAAGTAGATGTTTTGCGTAGTGGGATTTATCTGGTTGTTTTAATCTGTATGCTCGTAAGTGCTCACTGTATCGTATTTCAAAATTCCTCAGGGTCTGACCCAAATAGACAGCTTTACATTCTGGACATTTGAGTTTATATATACCTGACTTCTTTAATAGTGGTATTTTTGTTTTTACATTTAACAATTTTGTACTAACGTTACTTTCTGTTTTAAAAGAAATTGTTGTATTCGTTGCTGAAGATATTATCTTTGAAATATTATTAGAAATATTTCCTGCATATGTGATGGTTTTATAAGTTTTAATTTCATCAGCTTGTTTAGGATATATTAGTTGTAATGCCACTTTTTCCTCTTTTTTACTAATTAGCTTATTTATCATATCTAATGGATAACCGTTAGATGTTGCTATTTGTCTAATTGTATTAATCTCTCTATCAAAATTACATTTGTTCTTAGGAACTGAAAAAGCTCTATGTATCATTGAATTATATGCTGCTAGTCTGTGTGACACAGGGTGGTTAGAATTGAATGGAATTGTTACATCAGTTTGTGTTGGTTTTCGGTAAATTGAATAATCAAGTACATTATTAACTCTTTGAATTTTCAAATCAAGAAAATTGATTGAGCTATTTTCTTCAATTTCTAATGTAAATTTAATTTTCGGGTGTAAATTATTGATGTGGTTGAAAAATACATATAATTGTCGTTCACTACCCATAAAACAAGCTAATATGTCATCTACATATCTATACCAAAATAAAATATTTTTCGAAATATTACTTTCAAAGATCTTTCTTTCTAAATTGTCCATAAAAATGTTTGCTAAAATAGGTGATATAGGGCTTCCCATTGGTAAACCTTCATTTTGAATATATATCTTATTGTCAAAAGTGAAATAATTCTGATTAATTTATTTGTATATGCATTAATCAGAATTATTTCACTTTTGACAATAAGATATATATTCAAAATGAAGGTTTACCAATGGGAAGTCCTATATCACCTATTTTAGCAAACATTTTTATGGACAATTTAGAAAGAAAGATCTTTGAAAGTAATATTTCGAAAAATATTTTATTTTGGTATAGATATGTAGATGACATATTAGCTTGTTTTATGGGTAGTGAACGACAATTAGATGTATTTTTCAACCACATCAATAATTTACACCCGAAAATTAAATTTACATTAGAAATTGAAGAAAATAGCTCAATCAATTTTCTTGATTTAAAAATTCAAAGAGTTAATAATGCACTTGATTATTCAATTTACCGAAAACCAACACAAACTGATGTAACAATTCCATTCAATTCTAACCACCCTGTGTCACACAGACTAGCAGCATATAATTCAATGATGCATAGAGCTTTTTCAGTTCCTATGAACAAATGTAATTTTGATAGAGAGATTAATACAATTAGACAAATAGCAACATCTAACGGTTATCCATTAGATATGATAAATAAGCTAATTAGTAAAAAAGAGGAAAAAGTGGCATTACAACTAATATATCCTAAACAAGCTGATGGAATTAAAACTTATAAAACCATCACATATGCAGGAAATATTTCTAATAATATTTCAAAGATAATATCTTCAGCAACGAATACAACAATTTCTTTTAAAACAGAAAGTAACGTTAGTACAAAATTGTTAAATGTAAAAACAAAAATACCACTATTAAAGAAGTCAGGTATATATAAACTCAAATGTCCAGAATGTAATGCTGTCTATTTGGGTCAGACCCTTAGGAATTTTGAAATACGATACAGTGAGCACTTACGAGCATACAGATTAAAACAACCAGATAAATCCCACTACGCAAAACATCTACTTGACACCAATCATTCATTGACACCTAACACAAAACTAGAAGTACTGCATATTTGTGAAAAGAAACAAGAACTGGATTTCCTTGAAGAACTGGGAATTAGAAGACATTTAAGAAACCCACTATATGAAGTTGTCAATGAACAGTTGAATCTAGGGAATTCTCCACTAATAAACTGTCTTCTTAAGTGATAATTGTAATGATCAGCAGATATAGTTTTCCTGGTTTTCTATATCATTACACAGTTATACTGATCTTAATTGGAAAAATGATATCCATGATATCACCATAGGGCTAATAATATCTAAGCTTCAATATTTGTAGTATCACATCTTCTTTTTTCTATAAACATATATTAAGCCAATCACAAGTTAGGTTACTTCTTGGTCTAGCCAAAAATAACTACTAAACATCAAGTAGGCATAAAATGAAATGTAACTTCTGTCATTCTGACGATGATATTGATTCATCGAAACAATTGTCAATTTTTTAGAATTTTCAATAACTTGTATTATATTGTGGAATTAACTAGAGACCTTGATTTTCATTTAAAAACACTAATAGAGTCAGAGCTTTAAATTTGACGGTACCTCATAACTATTGTACACAATTGTGCAGAAATGTCAAAAAGATATTTCAATAGAACAAGAAAATATATTTCCGCGGTCATAAATGCATTTATTATTTGATTTCGACACTTTCACTTTCCAATTGAAGCCATTTTGAAAAAGTTTATTTACAACGAGGCCTCAATCTGCCTACTCCTCGTGTAAGCGTCGTATGCGTTGTCCAGGCCTGAATTTGCCTACTCCCTGATCTTAAAACATATTCCAAGATCACAGAGTAGGTAGATTGAGGTTCTGAAAACATATCAGACTAGTTTTTTGAGATAAGGGAGTATGCAGATCGAAGCCCTGACAACTCATATATAATGACATTATATATTGTTTATTACAGTTTTTATTTGGAAAAGGCATAAAATAATTTATTACAAATTCTACAATTTTACCACTATTCTCGATTAATTATTTCCATAATAATGAATATATAATATTCGAAAACATGGAGTATATACTAAAAAGAGTACACTTTTGCATTTCATAATATCTTGAATTTTTAGTTTAATTATTGTTTAACGAGACGTATAAGCATCTACATAAAAAATGGTACGTGCTCTAGTTGACAAAGTAACAGCTATCTCCATTATTGGTTAAAGTGGAAATAATTTTCATGCGGCAGAACGTATTTCTAATGAGAGATACCCCGATCGCCCTATGTTTTAACAAACAGGTAGTGTTCATGATGCCAAATAATCGGGTCGACCAAATATTGATATTGATAAACCCTTCTTCTTCCACGGCGAAATAGCGTCTACCTGTGGAGTGAGTCATAGTACAGTACACAGGGGGTTGACCAAAAACAAATTTTATCCATACAAATTAAAAATGGTACATCAACTTTCAGATGACGACCCAACCGAAGGCTGCAATTCAGTGAAAATAAGTCCACTAAAATTCTCCAACAGCCAGACGTAAGGACAAGTTATTTTAGTGAGGAAAGTACTTTCTTCGTTAATGGAAATAGTAATATTCAAAATGTGAGGTATTGGAGTGACATAAATCTTGACATGTTTCGTGAAAAACATACACAGTTCCCATTAAAAGTAAATTTCTGGGCAGATATTTTGGGCCTCTTTTTTGAACTCTAATATAACCGGTAAAGTATAACTCGAGATGTTAGAAAACGTAAATGAACCGTGTCTTCAAATTCTGAAATATAATCCATATGAATTTGGTAATTTGAAAATAACATTCCAACAAGATGGATTGGACGACGCGGTCCAATATAATGGCCAGCTCGGTCACCGGACCTAACACCTTTAGGTTTTTGTCCTGTGGGGATATATCAAATCTAAAGTTTACGCTACAGCTCCTAAGAGTATTAAGGTTTTAAAACCACAAATTGTTGAAGAATGTAGGGCAATTTTCCCTTATACATTTTATCCAGTCCGACAAGAGTTTAATAATAAAATGTTTCACTGCCAGGAAGTAGGAGGAGCACATTTTAAACAATTATTATAAGAACTGGTTCTTAAATATTTGTTAATTAAAAGCGAAACACCAATTTTATTGTTTATTTATTTTAACCATCAAAAACATCGTAAAGAAAAAAAAGTAGTATAATTGAATAGGTATTCTAAATGCCTTTCCAACGAGGTGTCACTTGCCATAAGGTCCCATTTGATATTATTGGTTTCAATTGCCTAGTTACTTCACAGATGCCTAATTACGTCATCTCTTACCACTAGTAGCTTACAATAGTTCATTTTCACGCTCCAAATTTCGTCAGTTTAAATATCACCGTTCAGAAAGAAAAAAGGGGTAGAGGGTAGAGGGGAATTTTGAGAAGCACTGTATATATATATATATATATATATATATATATATGTATATATATATATATATTATAATATATTTTATTTATTTAAGTAAAAACCTGGTTTATGTTTAATTATTATTTGTCTATGGTTTAAATTTGATTATGAATTGAATATGGCTAGCTCAGGGTAAATGATTTATATTTATTTTATATAGTTAATTTATTGTTTAATGGAGAGCATGAGAAATCTTACTCCCGTTGGGTTCTGGATTGAATTTAAACAACAAAATATACGAAATTTGCACCTTACAAATAACCTGCGAAAATCATCTCCTCCAACGGCAGTGAATAGATTAAATGGAACACAGTAATTCAATTTACGTGGTGTGAAACCTTTTCCTATATTTAGCAAATGACATATAAATTAAATTCAATGACTCAAAATTTAGTTCCTATCATTATCAACAAAACATCAAATCAAAAAGCATCATAACTGTGAAGAAAACGTATGGTATACAAATATAATACAATCCAAATTACAAATACCAAATATTATTATATACCTAAAATTAATAATGTGTAATTTGGCCAAATTAGTGAATTTCGTTTGAGTTTAATATGGTTAACCAGATACATTGTTAAAACACTAACCTGATCACAACACTGGGAAGTCTCTTGTACATTCTAATCCTGTAGAATCTTCTGGAACGAAGCTGGATCTCCTCCAATCTCGTAGAAACAAACTCTATAGTTTGTATGGTAAGTTCGTGAATTCTTGTTAAATCATTTAGATATACTTGCTTATAATGTTTTTGTTACAATGGTTATTGATTTAAGAAAGTATTTTCTCACGGTAAAGTGATTACTTTCTGAAAATTCAGGTAGCGTCCCCTCTCAAATTTTAACTGTTTATATTTCTTACAAATTATTATTCATTCCAAATATTTTCTTCTCATAATGTTCAATGTATATTTATTCAATGTTTGCAATGTCTTTTCACTTTAATTTCTAATAATTTCCCAAATATTTTCATCAAATTTATAAAATTTGCTTACGTGCATCCATCTCCATTAGCTTCACCTCACCAACCTTTTGTTTCTTTTTAAAGCAACAAACTTTTTGTTGCCAGCTTTGTTATTTGTAAAACAAAACACTCACTACATACTAGATATAATATACTCTGTTTTATCTAATCTTTGATATATCGTTTAATGTCTTTATATTTTTCTATTATTATTTATTGTTGATGTAAGATTTCAAATTAATTTACTATTCCTATTTACATACGCAATATTTCAAAAATCTACCTTATTTTTTAATAAACAAAAAATATATCTATATAACTTTGAATTTCAATATCAATACATATACAATATCAAATGTTCCAGTATCTGTTATAATGCCTTTCAATTAAATCTTTACTCATTATTACATATTTATCTACCATAAACTTGGCCTTTTATTTGATCCAGTTAACAAATTTTTCTATTATCAATAGTTCACAGACATATATAATTCTATTGTAGAATATATTTCTGCTCTCAGTGTACTTTGCTAACTGACATGAAGTTTTTAATTGACACTTCATTTATCTCTTTTTTATATAAACATTACAATTCTGTTGGTATATATTGTTATCCAAAATTCTATTTATTATTGTCTGATAATAATTTACTTTCTTTTCAGATTCAATGTTGGATATTCTAAATACTGGATAAAAATTATCATTTGCTGTTGACAAGAAAATGAGTTTATGATTTATTAAGGACATGATTAAAATTTTATGAAAATAATGCTGTTTACATTCTAAAATCCTAAGGTAAATAATTTCACTATTACTTCTGTATTTCTTTAGTTATGGAGCATAACTAATATAATAAATGTTTAATTCAATAGGAGATATATATTCTTCTCATATTATCACCATTAGACAAGATAATTCCAGCTGTGTGAAATGACTAATCTCCATTTGTTACTTAACAAAGTTGCAAATTTCATACATTTGTGTTTCATTCTCTTTACTACCTCTTACGATAAGTTCAATATATAGATATATATATATATATATATATATATATATATATATATATATATATTGAACATAATTCAAGAACACAGAAACTAAAATAATATAACTCATATCAGCATACTACACAGAATTATATAAACCAGTATCGGTTAATGAAAATATTTCCAATATACAGAAGATTTAATGCAGTATTTAAAAAAAACTGTATGTTTTACATGTACAAAATATTCTGGAGCATATATACATCATCTGTTAAGTGTTAGAGAATTATTAGCACCTATTTTGATCAGGATACATAATATCTATTACCTTATAAAAGTAAAAAATATATATATAGAAGAGATAGTTCTTCACTACTTAGATGGAAGTATATTTGAAATTCTCACTCTCACAAATATATTGAAGTTTGGAACATTTGATTCAATATCTTTAATATGATACCAAAAGAATTTATTGATGAAATAAGCTATTCATAATGGAATACAATATATGAGCAATAGTAATAAGAAATTTGAATAAAAAAGATAAAACTTACCTTTAAACACAGTAGTTCATTTAAAAAGCATATCGACAATCCATTGTAAGTAATAAATAACAAGTTATAAATCAAAATTCCTTAATTAAAAGAAACATGTAATCCATATTCTAAAAATATTCATTGAACATTAATAATAGTTACAATAAATAAACATGTAATAACTTAATTATTCAACATTTAGAGAGTTTTGGTTATATATATCAAATAATGTCAGAAATGTCAAAAAAAAATCATTTTATAAATTGACTGGAATAAGGTTATAAATTGAAAAAGAAGCAGAACCATAGAAATCTATATTTATTGAGTCAAGAAAGATGTGAATTTTATGGTTTGTAATTATATATTAGGAATTAGAAAATGAATCTGAAATCAAGATATTTATGATTTCGGATAGCAACGAAAAATAAAAAGAAAGGCGGGAGGGTTGTTGATTTTTGAATAATGATGGAAGTCGGAGATTAGAAAACTTAGATGGTTGAAGAATTTAAAAAGAGAGAATTAAGTTATTGTACAAAGAAGTGAGTTATTCCCTATATTAATTCGAAATAGCTAGTATAAGGATATTAAAATCATAATTTCTACGAAGATATATACAATATATAAAAAATACATGTTATTGGAGGCTATGGTACAAATGAAAGAGTCATTTCAAATTGAATAATTAGTTGATGTGATACGGAATCGTAATGTAAAGTACCTGAATAAGATATTAAGCATTGATTGGGAATTCGAAGCTGGAGAATAATAGAAATTACAAACACGTGTTACCTGTAACAAGAAATCTAGTAAAAAAAAAACATCTCCATCTGGACGACATATGTATGCATGACATGGTTTTTTAACAGACAGAATTTCAAGAAAGGAATATTAGTGGTTGAGAGGTTAGTGTTTCTTTTTATCTTTGTTGGTACCAACATTCGGGTTAGAGATGTACATTTATAATAAAAAAAAAGAAAGGTAATAACATAGACTTGAGTACTTACCATTTATATTTAACAAATATTTTATTGTTTGACATTTCAATATTATATTAGTATTTAAGATAGTTCATCACTTACTTTAAATTTATAATACATAATTCTTGATCAATATAATATAGTTGTTGTATTAAAGGTATTCTGGAAACTATTGTTTATGTTCAGATAAATATTACTTCAACTGATATTAGTGACAGTTGGAATCGATTATTCTACTGATAATTTCCATCTATTTTAATTGTGAAAAAAATCGATTGCTATATTGAAAGTTTCTATACATAGGCGCACCAATTAATTTAACAAATATAATATCAGTTATTTGAATGATTCATATATATGTAAAATATTGTAGATATAGAGTTAAAATCACTTCCAGATCCCAAAGAGTAGTAAGAGTTTCTCATGCTCTCCACATAAATATATAAATACATAAAAATTTTTCTTTATTTCATTACTGAGCTAGCTATACTAGAGTTGAATATATTAAATTGATAATATAACAATTATAGTGGTATTTTCGGCAAAGTATACAACTATAACAATCCATTATAAATATGTCACCGCAACGTGGGGCAAATTAAGATTTTTTCGTGATAAGAAGGTTTTAAAAACATTAGAATTAGATACAATTAAAATGGCAAAGAGAATGATGCTTAGGGACGGAAAACAAATAGGTGTGGAAGGCAGATCAGATGAGGAACAAGAAGAAAGGAGACGTGGAATGGGAGATTCAGATGTAGAGGAACAAACCTTAATAGATAAAGAAAGTGAAGAATCAAGGGAACAGCAGGATAGTAGACAAGACAGGCAGGATAGTGTAAGCAGAGGAGATCAAATAATGGAATTTTTAATTAATTTGAATGGGAAGATAGATAATATGAGGGGAGATTTGAATGGGAAGATAGATAATATGAGCGGAGATTTGAATGGGAAGATAGATAATATGAGGGGAGATTTGAATGGAAAGATGGACAAGATGAATGAGAACATGAATGATTTAAATGGAAACATGAACAGGATGGAAAAGAAAATAGAAGAGGTGAAGATGGAAGGTTTGAAGGAAATTAAGAAACTTAGGGAGGAAAATGAAGAATTTAGAAAACAGATAGATAAAATTAAAATTGATATAAAAGAAGAAAATACGAATTTGAGAGTAGAACTTCAGGAACATAGAATTAAAATAAGAGAAACAATTGAAAAACAGGTAGAAGAAGAAGTTCAGGAACTAGGAAGAAGTCTAGAAGAAAATTTATCAGGAGCAATTCAAGTAGAAGTGAAGAAACAAAATGAGAATATAATTGATGAAATACAATCTATAAAAGTACAAGGACAAACAAATGAGGAAATAATGCAAATGTATGAACAGAATTTAAATAAGAAATTCAATGACTTAAATGGAAGGATAGAAGAACAAACGGGAACGTGTAAAAAAAGGAGAGAAAGTATAGAGAAATTAGTTAATTGGGAATTAAAAGAAATGAACAGACGATTACAAGAAACTAAGGAAGAAATAGATGAAACCATAAGACTAATTGAAGAACCAATAATTTACACAGAGAATGGCGAAATCAGAGTGAAACTAAAGAGAAACATAAAAATAATTGATCCAAGAATATTTATTAAGAGAATTGAAAATGAAAGAAATCGAATTGAGATTATGGTGGATATGAAAATAATAAAAAGCAACTTCAATGAGATGGAAGAATTTGAGATGCAAATTTCAATGCATTTGTGGGAAGAAATTGATGAGATATGGGACTTCAAAATTAAAAAATTTATGGTGGTGAACAGAAAGAAGTTACAGAAACCAATAGGGAATCAAACAATAAGAGAAGAGAATAAGACGAAGTTTAGGAAAAGAAAATAAAATTGAATTATATGACAGGATTATGGGAACGAAATCTGGAAAACGAAAAGGAATTGTACATGCTAAACAATGGATATAAAAACGATGTGTACATAAAAGGTTTATGATTAACAAGTAATATTTAAAAACATATTTAAATAGAAATTATATAAACATGGATTGATAATAGAAGAAATGATAGACATGTTGATATGAATTATGGAAATAAAAATAGAAGTTACAGAAATAAAAAACGAATATATGGAAATGGAGATAAAATTTATGACAACAAGTATTGTGAGAATAGAAGAAATTTTAGAAACTTTGATAGAAGATATGATGATGAAAATAGAAATGAAATTAAGCAACAAAATAGATGGACAGGATGAAATAATTACATTTATAGGAACAAACGGACGGAAGTTATATGAACTAGGCAAATATATGATACAAAAGATTGAATTAAAGGATGAAAAAGAAGTTGATATGTAAGCATAGTCGATGAAGAAGTTAGAAACAGATATAGTTATTGATGAATTGATGAAATATAAGGAAATAATTGATAGATAGAATTAAATGGTAAAATAATTGAATTTGAGGAGGTAAATATGGAAGTATTGGCAATTGAAGAGGATAATAGGAAGTTATGGAATATAAAGAGGAATGGAATTATGGTAGAATTGGAGTTAGTGAGTGGAAATAAGGAATATGAAGAGAAAGTGAAGAGTTTGATGATGAAATATGAAGGATTGATTGAAAAAGAAACTAGACTGGCTAACCATTATGAGTATGAGATAGAATAAATGAATAAATAGAAGATGTGAAAAGTAATGGTAATTGGACAGATAGTAATGAAGAATATTATGAAGTTATAAATGAATTATTAAAGACGTATAACAAAAAAATTTCGAAGGAACTAAGGGTTGCTTAACTAAAATATCGATGTAATAAAGGAGAAGAATACTGAGAAATGTTAAAGTAAAATCATATCCAGTTCCATGTAAGTTGTTTAGGCAGAGTAGAATAAAAGAGAGTTGAAATATTACAGATCATAGAAGAAATTGATCAACATGTATATAGGGAATTTTAGAATAACAAATAACAGTACGTTACGTGAAATTTCAATAGATATAGTAGATTTAAGAAGTTTTATGGGAATTAGGAATAATAGTTTAATTTGATTCAAGATAATTTTGAGATATGTTGATAATTATTTAATAGATAATATTATGTTACTAATTTATAAATAGTTAGATTTAGTGTAGATATATGATAGGTAATAGAGATATAATAATAGATTGAGAAATTAATCGCCGTATTCAAAGAACATAATGAAAGAATGATAATACACAAATTTAGATTTGCCTCCAGAAAAAAAAGAATTAATTTTAAATTGGAAATTTAAATGTGAAGAAGATCTCAAGGTATTGAGAACTCTTAAAATTTAAATTTGAGGGGATTTGAACATAATTCAAGAACACAGAAACTAAAATAATATAACTCATATCAGCATACTACACAGAATTATATAAACCAGTATCGGTTAATGAAAATATTTCCAATATACAGAAGATTTAATGCAGTATTTAAAAAAAACTGTATGTTTTACATGTACAAAATATTCTGGAGCATATATACATCATCTGTTAAGTGTTAGAGAATTATTAGCACCTATTTTGATCAGGATACATAATATCTATTACCTTATAAAAGTAAAAAATATATATATAGAAGAGATAGTTCTTCACTACTTAGATGGAAGTATATTTGAAATTCTCACTCTCACAAATATATTGAAGTTTGGAACATTTGATTCAATATCTTTAATATGATACCAAAAGAATTTATTGATGAAATAAGCTATTCATAATGGAATACAATATATGAGCAATAGTAATAAGAAATTTGAATAAAAAAGATAAAACTTACCTTTAAACACAGTAGTTCATTTAAGAAGCATATCGACAATCCATTGTAAGTAATAAATAACAAGTTATAAATCAAAATTCCTTAATTAAAAGAAACATGTAATCCATATTCTAAAAATATTCATTGAACATTAATAATAGTTACAATAAATAAACATGTAATAACTTAATTATTCAACATTTAGAGAGTTTTGGTTATATATATCAAATAATGTCAGAAATGTCAAAAAAAAATCATTTTATAAATTGACTGGAATAAGGTTATAAATTGAAAAAGAAGCAGAACCATAGAAATCTATATTTATTGAGTCAAGAAAGATGTGAATTTTATGGTTTGTAATTATATATTAGGAATTAGAAAATGAATCTGAAATCAAGATATTTATGATTTCGGATAGCAACGAAAAATAAAAAGAAAGGCGGGAGGGTTGTTGATTTTTGAATAATGATGGAAGTCGGAGATTAGAAAACTTAGATGGTTGAAGAATTTAAAAAGAGAGAATTAAGTTATTGTACAAAGAAGTGAGTTATTCCCTATATTAATTCGAAATAGCTAGTATAAGGATATTAAAATCATAATTTCTACGAAGATATATACAATATATAAAAAATACATGTTATTGGAGGCTATGGTACAAATGAAAGAGTCATGTTAAATTGGATAATTAGTTGATGTGGTACGGAATCGTAATGTAAAGTACCTGAATAAGATATTAAGCATTGATTGGGAATTCGAAGCTGGAGAATAATAGAAATTACAAACACGTGTTACCTGTAACAAGAAATCTAGTAAAAAAAAAACATCTCCATCTGGACGACATATGTATGCATGACATGGTTTTTTAACAGACAGAATTTCAAGAAAGGAATATTAGTGGTTGAGAGGTTAGTGTTTCTTTTTATCTTTATTGGTACCAACATTCGGGTTAGAGATGTACATTTATAATAAAAAAAAAGAAAGGTAATAACATAGACTTGAGTACTTACCATTTATATTTAACAAATATTTTATTGTTTGACATTTCAATATTATATTAGTATTTAAGATAGTTCATCACTTACTTTAAATTTATAATACATAATTCTTGATCAATATAATATAGTTGTTGTATTAAAGGTATTCTGGAAACTATTGTTTATGTTCAGATGAATATTACTTCAACTGATATTAGTGACAGTTGGAATCGATTATTCTACTGATAATTTCCATCTATTTTAATTGTGAAAAAAATCGATTGCTATATTGAAAGTTTCTATACATAGGCGCACCAATTAATTTAACAAATATAATATCAGTTATTTGAATGATTCATATATATGTAAAATATTGTAGATATAGAGTTAAAATCACTTCCAGATCCCAAAGAGTAGTAAGAGTTTCTCATGCTCTCCACATAAATATATAAATACATAAAAATTTTTCTTTATTTCATTACTGAGCTAGCTATACTAGAGTTGAATATATTAAATTGATAATATAACAATTATAGTGGTATTGTCGGCAAAGTATACAACTATAACAATCCATTATAATATATATATATATATATATATATATATATATATATATATATATATATGAGTGCTTCAAATGATGATGAAAAGAATGGATCATAATAATGAAGATATGAGGGGAGATATGAAGAATAATTTGAGGGGAGATATGAATGGAAAAATGGACAGACAAAATGAGAATATGATTAGTATCCGTGAAGATATGAATAATATGAGTGGATATTTAAATGACAAGATTGATACAATGAAGGAAGAGATTAAGGGGGATATTAACAATATCACCGGAAACATGGACAGACTGGAAAAGAAAATTGATGAGGTGAAAATGGAAAATTTGAAGGAGATTAAGAAAATCAGGGAAGATATGAAGAAATGGAATAATAAATTTAGTGAAGATATGAAAGCGGACATGATGATAAAAAAAGTATACGTAGTAGGGGGGAACATTGTTGAAAAGACGGATGATATATTGGATAACATGGATAGCATGATACAAGAAATAAAGGGGCAGGACAAGATGGATGTAAATAGGAATGACAATATAAATATAAATGATGATACTATAGAGCAGAAAATATGTAATAAAATGGAAAAGGAAATTGACGAAGTAAAAATCCAAAGTTTAATGGAGATTAAAAAAGTTGAGAAGGAAATTGATGAGATACAGTCTATAAAAGTACAAAGACAAACAAAAGATGATATGTTTGACGTTAATTTACAGAACCTAGGAAGTGAAGAAGTTATGCAAATTTATGAGAGACATATTTTTTGGAAAATAAAAGACTTATGATTTAATATAGTTAAACAAATCGTGATAAAAGAAATAATAATTATAATAGGGGGATACAACTGCATTTATGGGAAGAAATTGATGAGATACGGGACTCCAAAATTAAAAAAATCATGGTGAAGGACAGAAAGAAGCTACAGAAACCCATAGAGAATCAAACAATAAGAGAAGAGAATAAGACAAAGTTTAGAAAAAGAAAATAAAAGTGAATTATATGAAAGGATTATAGGAACGAAATCTAGAAACGAAAGGGAATTGTACATGGTAAGAGATCGATATAAAAACGATATGTAAATAAAAGGTTTATGATTGACAAGTAATATTTAAAAACATATGTAAATAGAAAATTATATAAACAGGGTTTGATAAAAAAAATTGATAGACATGTTGATATGAATTATGGAAGTGAAAATAAAAGTTACAGAAATGAAAAATGAATATATGGAAATGGAGGTGAAATTGATGACAATAAGTATTTTGAGAATAGAAGAGATTTCAGAAACTTTGATAGAAGAAATGATAATGAAAATAGAAATGAAATTAAGCATCAAAATAGATGGACAGGATGAAATAATTACATTTATAGGAGCAAACGGAAGGAAGTTATATGAACTCAGCAAATCTATGATACAAAAGATTGAATTAAAGGATGGTAAGAAGTTGAAATGTAACCATTGTTGATAAAGAAGTTAGAAACAGACATAGTTATTGATGAATTGATGAAATATAAGGAAATAATTGATGTTGAATAGATAGATAGAATTAAATGGTAAAATAATTAAATTTAAGGAGATAAATATGGAAGTATTGGCAATTAAAGAGGATAATAGGAAGTTATGGAAAATAAAGAGGAATGGAATTATGGTAGAATTGGAGTTAATGAGTGGAAATAAGGAATATGAAGAAAAAGTGAAGAATTTGATAATGAAATATGAAGGATTGTGTGAGAAAGAAATTTGAATGGCCAATAATTATGTTCGTGAAATAGAATAAATAGAAGATGTGAAAAGTAATAGTAATTGGACAGAGTGTAATGAAAAATATTATAGATTTATAAATGAATTAATAAAGACGTATGAGAGAAGAATGTCGAAGAAACCGGGGGTTGCTCAATGAAAATATAGATAAAATATCAAAGTGAAGAATACTGAGAAATGTTGACACAAAATTATATTCAATTCAATATAATTTATTTAGACAGAGTAGAATAGAGTTGGAAACATTTGAGATCATGAAAAAAATTTATCAACATGTATATAGGAAATTTTAGAATAACAAATAATAGTATTTTACGTGGAATTTTAAAAATAGATATAGTAGAGTTAATAAGTTTTATGGGAATTAGTGATAATAGTTTAATTTGATTGAAGATAAGTTTTTAGAAATATGTTAATAATCATTTGGAAGATATTAATATGTTTAACTAGGATACTAATAAGATATTTGGCAATTTTGAAAGATAAATTATAATAATATACAAGAATCGATTTGTCATTCTTTTATTAGGGGAATTTAATACAGTTCCTCTATTTAAAATGTAAAAGAAACATTGAAATAAGGAAAACTATTTATATTTGTATGCAATACTTTCGATACACACTGTATTATAGGTATAATCAATAATTTTGAAAGATTCGGTATACAAATCAAATGTGACATTTTAATTTTCGGATGACGTTTATGTGGAATATATTTAATGATAGACAGAATTATATTACTGTTACGAACTCGCACACCGAAGCAGATACTAAGTACGGCCCTGTAACCTTATGTTAACGGAGTTAAGAAAATGGCGAGCGCGCCGAATTCTGAGGTCTATTGGGATTTATTGTGACTGTCCTTTTTAAACATGTTCTCGAAAGGCATTTTAAGAAATATCGCGAAAGGCACTTGTCCCATCCGGAATGTTCTAGTAAAGAAAACTTTGATATAAATACAGGACCGATCAGCGGATGAGTTTAGTTTATGAGTTGATAAAGTGATCTTGACAAATAAACAGTAATTAAGTGAATATAAAAGTGTTATAAATTAATAAGTTAGTGTGCATATAAATTAAATTTAAGTGACTAGTTAAGTACATATAAATTAGTGTTAGTGAGTTAGTGTTTAAATAAATTAGTAAGTAGCAATACCGAGTGTTTAAAATTTATCCCACCCGTTTATTGTTTAAATAAATAACAAAAAAACATTACATTGGTGTCAGGTGTGGGGTAATATAAATAAATAGCTACATCAAAATGGCCAAGAGACTGTGTGATCTGAAAATGGCGGAATTAAGAGCAGAATTGGAAGATCGTGAGTTGGAAACGTCCGGTAAGGAAAGTGAGTTAGTAGAAAGACTTAAAGTGGCACTGGAAAATATATAAAGATATATTACAGAAACCTTTTTGATATGGCTGGCGCTCAACAACATATGCAATTATGAAATAAATAGTTATGATTAAATAGTAAAATCACAATAATTTATATAAATAAAAATAAAATCATAACAAGATATATCATCATCATCATCATCATATGCAGCTTATTCAACCATTTTGTTATGGTGTAGCCTCCCTTTACATATTTATATATTCCATTTCCATGTGGGCCCGTTGTTGTCTATAGCTAGCTATGCGGCCCCAAGTTGATCCTGCGAGTTTCTTTATGTCGTAGTCCCATCTTAAGTTGGGGCGTCTTCTTGGTCTTTTCACGCCTCGGGGATACCATTGCGTTATCTTTGTGGTCCATCTATCGTCTGTCCTTCTAGCGAGATGTCCCGCCCATTGCCACTTTAGGGATCTGATTCTATTTATGACATCTATCACTTGGGTCTTTTGTCTGATCCAATCAAGCCTTTTTCTATCTCTCCTTGTTATTCCAAGCATGCATCGTTCCATAGACCTCTGCGTTACCTGGAGTTTTCTAATGATATCAGTTTTCAGGGTCCAGGTTTCACAGCCGTATGTTAATACTGGTAGTACGCACTGATCAAACGCTTTCTTTTTCAAACGGAGTGACATTCTAGACTTGAAGATGATAGAGTTCTGTCCAAATGTTCTCCATGCTAATTTGATTCTTCTGTTTATTTCTGGAAGTACAGAGCCTGATATGTGTATTAGTTGACCCAGGTATATGTATTCCTCTAC
Source organism: Galeruca laticollis (assembly GCA_963921935.1). Classification (NCBI taxonomy): domain Eukaryota; kingdom Metazoa; phylum Arthropoda; class Insecta; order Coleoptera; family Chrysomelidae; genus Galeruca; species Galeruca laticollis. Next base: position 56,922,146 of record OY998181.1, read on the forward strand.
TATTTCCAGGGCAGTGTCATTAATTGTTATTTCTTGTGCGTTTATCAGTTCGTTATACATTATCTTGGTCTTACTCAGATTTATTTTAAGGCCTACTTCGTTGCTTGCTGCATTCAATTCATTTATTTGTTGTTGCATTTCGCCAGGGTTACTCGCTATCAGGATGATGTCATCAGCGAATCTTAGATGGTTCAAGTATTCTCCATCTATATTCAGACCTGTGTTGTTCCAGCCCAGTTTTCTGAAGATGCTTTCTAGTGTTGCTGTAAATAACTTTGGTGATATTGCGTCTCCTTGTCTAACTCCTCTGCTGGTGGGGAATTCTGGTGTGCCCTCATATATCCTAACTCTCGTTTTGGCTTCCCTATGTATATTTGCTAGGGTCTCAATATATGGCTTGTCGACCCCTTGTTCTGTTAGGGCATTTATTACTGCTCTGGGATATATAGAGTCGAATGCTTTCTCAAAGTCGATGAAGGCTAGTGCTAGTGGTTGTTCGTATTCTTTGGTTCGACTGATAACCTCTTTGAGGGTATGGATGTGATCTATTGTACTGAAGCCTTTGCGGAATCCAGCCTGTTCTCGTGGTTGGGCCGAGTCTAGTGTATTTTGTATTCTGTTGTGAATGATCTTTGTGAATACCTTGTACGTCACTGGTAGTAGAATTATTGGTCTGTAGTTCTTAATGTCTTCTTTGCTGCCTTTCTTGTGGATCAACACTATAAGGGCGCTGTTCCACTCTTTAGGTATGCTCCTGGACATCAGACAGCTCGTGTATAGTTTGGCAAGGTACTTCCATGTTTTAGCTCCTGCATATTTGAGTATTTCGGTCGTGATGCCGTCATTTCCCGCTGCTTTGCCATTTTTCATGCCTTTCAGTGCCATTTCTACTTCCTCCACCAATACTTCTGGTATGGCATCTTCTGAGTGTTCTATTATTTCTTCCAAATTTTCAGGGGCCTTGTATAGGTCTCCATAGAATTTGGCTACTAGGTCTATTATTTCGTTCCTGTCTGTGGTTCTTGTGTTTCCATCAGTTAATGCAACTATTTGTCTTTTCCCTATTATTAGTGCCCTTTTTGCATTTTTGTAGCTTTTACGGTTTTCTATTGTTGTTTGTACCAGTTTCTCGTTGTAATTCCTGATATCTTCTGCGATTTTCTTTCGTATCGTCTTGCACAGTTCGGTGTATTCAATTCTTTGAATGTTTGTTCTCTTTTTCATTTCTCTTCGTTTTTGTAATAGTGCTTTTGTTTCCGGAGTTAGTTTCTTGTGTTCACCTCGTTGTTGCAGACCTCCCACTTCTACGGCGCAGTTTCGAATTGTGTCTATCAGTTCAGGGTTGTTATATTCCACTTTTTGTAGTCTTTCTTCTAGTAGTGCTTCATATTGGTGAGAGTTCTCTTTCAGCCTTTCGTTGTTTATGTTTTTCGTTGTGTTGGTTTTGATTAGTCTTGACCTTTCTAGTTTTATATCTAAGACCAGTCGAGCTCTAATTAGTCGATGGTCGCTTCCTGTAGTGAACTTGTTGAGCGTGCTTAGATCTTTTACCGTGTTAATTTTGTTGGTGAGGATAAAGTCTATTTCGTTTCTGATAGTTGCACCGGGGCCTTCCCACGTCCATTTCCTGTTAGGGTTCTTCTTGAAGAAGGAGTTTGCCACATACATGTTCTGAAAGTGTGCGAACTGTATTAATCTCTCTCCTCTTTCATTCCTTTCTCCAAATCCATATTTCCCCATTCCTTTTTCTTGGTCTTTCCTGTGTCCTACTTTGGCATTAAAGTCTCCCATTATGTATTTGAAGTGACTATTGTCGTTGCTGAGCGCTTGGGTTATTTCATTATAGAATTCTTCTATTTCGTCGTCACTATGGCTTATTGTTGGGGCGTATACCTGAATAATCTGGATAGTATATCTTTTGGAGAGTCTTAGTGTTATGCTGGCTACTCTGTCTGAGGTGCTTGTTATCCTTATGATTCTATTTTTCCAGGTTTTCTTAATTAGAAATCCTACTCCGCTTGTTCTTCCTGTTGGTGTTCCTTGGTGGTATAGAAGATTCTCTGATTCAAGTTCTATGAGTTCTTCATTTCTTCGTCTTACTTCGCTAATGCCCATGATATCCCACTTTATTTTTGCTGCCTCTGTTTCCAGTTCCATAATCCTAGCTTGATTAGAGAGTGTACGGCAGTTATAAGTTGCTAGGTGTAATGTAGTTAATGGGTAGTGGTTTAGACTCCGCAGATTCTTAGCACCTTCTGCCCTCGTGGCTGGTTCCCAGGATCTACCCCACCTAGGGCCCTTCGGGCTTACGGAGAATGAGGGCCGTAACTTGTCCTTGTCTGTCATGCTGGGGTTGTGAGGCGTACCTTACCACGCTGCCTCAATGCGGTTTGGCAAGGGGCGAGGGATGTCGTCCGCCAGTTTTCGCCATTTACTGACGGACCCTGTACCCCCAGATTTTTAGTGGAACCTTTTATTTATGAAAAAGCCCTCACTAGAGTGAGATTCGAACCTCCGTCCTTCAGGTCAAGAAAACCCAATTTCCGGCGCTCTAACGCACTCCGCCATCTGGGGGTAAAACATATATATATATATATATATATATATATATATATATATATATATATATATATATATATATATATATATATGTATATATATAACGGATATTTTGGTGGGGATGTGGCAATATAACACCAGAGTACACTCTTCCAGATATTTAATCCGAGCTTTCGAATAATTTTTTATTCATATTCAAGTACTGAAAATTAATGGTCAATGTTAACTACTTACATAAAATCTATGGAGAATTTTGGTTGAATTGTAAATTTCTATAATAAATTATTTTAAACATAATTCAACGAATAACTCAAAAAACAATACGACATCAAACCAGCTATTTGATCTTGAACTACTTTAATTTTTATTTTTTTTATAATAAACCTAATTGATTTTCATCAGCTAACTAGAGCCAGTACAACGGATGATTCGTTTCTGAAGTATCACAATTTTGGTCATTTTTGGAGAAATTTTTGGTTGTTAGCACGATACAGCCTCCGGAGTGTATACAATTTTATAATTATTATGGTTTTCAGGGTGTCACAGGTGAACCCTATTGATTTTCAGCTCACCAGAGCGAGTACAACGGTTCTTATAAATCCAGATATACTACATTTTGGGGAAATATCTTCTTATGATGATCCAGCCTCCAATTGTATACAAGTTACCAATTTAATGTTAGGATGTTATTCAGAGCGTCTCACAGATGCGTAAAAGTTAGTTTTAGTGTTTAAAACCGTTCATTTTATTATTGATTTATTCATAAAATTCAATTCTGCGATCCGGATCATCTGTCGGCAAATGGGGCATTTTCATTTTGTAAGGATGATATTTTTGATTCTTTAAAACCCATTTAACAGTTGATGAAGACACTGCACAAGCTAGCGCAGCCTTTGATGTGGGTTTTGTATGGGGTTCAGTATAATTACGGCAACTATCTCAATTTGTTTCTTTTCGCTGATTCCTGACCGACCAACACGGTTATCGTGAGGAATGTTTTCTGTTCTCTAGGTCAAAATTCTACTTTTTCAATTAATAGAGATATGAAGCCCATTAACAAACTGATATTAAACGAGAATAGTTAAAGGTGAAAATTTGTAGTTCGCCAGTTGATAGCATTGAAAATTTAAAGCAAAGTATTCGTTGTGAGTAAAAAGAAGAAAGGGTTTGGAACAAGCTTTCAAATGAGGTATCTCTTGCCATATGATCCCATTTAAAATCGGTTTCCCAAATAGCTCCCGTCCGCCATTTTTATGGGTTACGTCATCCAATATCATCTAAAAGGTAATATACATTTTTTAGTTGGGTTTCCAAAATTACAAATTTCTAACTTTTATGGTTCAAAACATAAATACGAGGGGGGGAGGTACTTCAGACCTGCACTGTACATAATGATACTGATAATCAAAGTACAAATTATCAAACAGCCTTAAACATAAAAGTTTACGTTTCCCATTGCAGATTAGTGTCCTTTTATACCATCACAATGTCAATTGTCATTCATTTCCTGAAAAGATTTCTTAGAAGATAGAATAGAAAAGGGACTCAACAAACATCGTTATAATGTGTCCCTATACAGAGCAGGTAACTTTTGTGTTGTTAAAAAAATCCTTAAAAAGGATTATAGTATATGTCAACCTTGAAGATTAGCCACCGGTTGGGTGAAAAAATGCAGGGGCCATTGTGAGTAGGTGTTTGCCCAAATTCTTAAATTACCGGATAATTTTTCAGCATGATGAAGGGACGTACAGGGGAGTCTCAAATTGCATAATGTAGATCCCTGAAGTTCTCAGTACATTTAATTATAGAACCGATGTTTTATAGTTTATGGCAAATTTTTATTTGAATATAATATAGTGGAGAAAAAACATTTGGAATATTTATTATTGATAGTTTACCGTCTTAACTGAAACTAACTGTTTGTAGATAATTCCACAATAAAGTGATAAAATGTTAAAAAGTCTAAGAAATTTGACAATTGTTTCGGTACTAAGTATCATCGATGATATTTACGGAGAAATGCCGTAAGACCGTTGTTATGCTTATGGTTATTTTTCCAATTACAATGTGCCAGAATTAGTATATTTTGCATAATTGTTAAAAACCTACAATTTCTTCATTTTAAAGGGAATTTAATATTTTTTCATGTTAGGGGTTGGGAGTTTTAAGAGATAGTACTTCATGTGTGTGTGATTTGGTTTACCTTGGCTGCGGATACTATGTCCATTCGCCAGCTTAACATTTTGCTCAAGGATGTACATTTTTTTTTTTTTAATATAACAGGGACACTTTGCGCTCAGGGGTCGATCAGAGCGACTTCAACAAACAAGAGGACCACGGATTGACTAGGATACACACTAGGTATGGAGATACATTTATGGATAAGGTTTATATTGTACATAATATAAATACTCTAGTAATTATCTATTTAAATTTTAAGTCCTATTCTACATATATGCGAGTATAGTTTTTTGTATAATTCAAAGTTATTTGACCTAATTAATTCTGTTAAATTATAAGGGACCTTTATTTGATTGTTCTTATTATAAATAAATTTATTCAGTTCTCTAACTTGATTTTGAATCAATATGCAACCTAAAATTTTATGCTCTGCGTTTCCTTCCTCTCCGCAATCGCACATGGGTGAATCTTCAAGATTAATTTTAAATAGATGTGACTGAACTAATGTGTGATTGAATCTGAGTCTACAAATTTTAGATATAACTACCTTATTCAGTTGTGATTTTTGGAACCATGGTTTGCTTGGAATATCTGGTTGAATACTTTTATAAAAAAGTCCTTTCGTTGAGTTTTTATAATCATCGTTCCAACTGCTTAAAACCTTAGCTTTCGCCCACTGAAACATGTCTTCTTTTGAGCATTTATAATCGGACCCCTCTCCCTCTTCTATAGCGCCTTTTGCTAGCTTATCTACTTCCTCGTTGTTAGCTATACCACAATGAGCCTTAACCCAGACAAATTTTATATGTTTCTGAGTTAGTTCCAATTCATGTAACGTTTTTACTATATCCCCAATAGTATTATTGATTTTTGTTTTGTCTAATATATTGTTTATATTATTGATTTTTTCTAAGGCACTTCTACAATCGGAGATAATAACGAACTTGTTGTTATCTAGTTTTTGAATGTACTGTAGGGCTTCCAGTATGGCTATTAATTCAGCAGAGTATATAGAAAATTTGTCATTCAAACTGCATTGTCTTCTGATTTGGTTAACTGGATCCCAGTAAGCGATACCCACTTGCGATCTAATTTTTGAAGCATCAGTGTATATCTGAAGATGATGCGGAAAAAGTGTTTGTATAACACCTCTAAACATCAAATTTCTTATCTTTTCTGGATATTCTATGTAGTTTCTTAAATAATAAACCTTAGGATCTGTATCTAGCTCTACGTAATTTCTTGTTTTTATTTCTATTTCGTTGGAAACTGGTAAGTATTGTGCATAAACTTTTATAATTGGTAAAGTTGCTTTTTTCTGCCAATATTTTGTTGTTAAGTCTAATATATATAATTCATGAATCTTATTTAGCAGTTTACTTTGTTTTTTGTGCAATTTGAAAATGAATTTGAATGTTAGATATTGTCTTCTATACTTTAGTGGCATTTCTACCGCTTCTACATATAAATTACTAATTGGTGTAGTTTTCATTGCTCCTAGTGATAGACGCACTCACTTATTCGTTACTATTTCCAATTTTTTTAGATGGGTCTGTGCTGCTTGTGAATAAAATACAGACCCATAATCTAAAATGGATCTGATGAAGGATCTATAAAATAAGAGAGATGTACTCGGATCTGCTCCCCAATTCGTATGGCTTACTGCTCTCAACACATTCACTCCTTTTTCCGCCCTATTTATTAAGTATTCAATGTGATTTTTCCAAAGCAGTTTCCTATCCAGGATGATTCCCAGATATTTAATTTTTGACTCTACTTTGAATTCTATTTCGTTAATTTTTAAATTAGATGGTAAGTTTCTTTTCTTGGAAAAAATACATAGCTGAGTTTTCTTTGTAGATATATTTAAACCCTTCGCATGACACCATTTCTCCAGAGAAGTGTAACTCTTTGATAGTTCTGTTGATTGCAGAGCGGTATTTGAAATATTTCCTTGGTATACGCATACGTCATCGGCAAATTCCAGTATTTTAGTATTATTTCCTGCTATCTTACACAAATCTGACGTATAAATTATATATAGCAAGGGGCTTAGTATTCCCCCCTGTGGCAAACCAACATTAGCTAATCTAGGCTCTAACAACTCATTCTGTATCCTTACGTATATCTTTCTATTTGAATATAATGAACAAATTCTCGACGTAAATTCTGCTGGTAATCCTATATGTATCATTTGATCATACAAAATGTCCAATTTGACGTTATCGTAGGCCCCTTCTATATCCACAAATATAGCGGTTAGAGATTCCTCTTTCGAGAAAGAAATATTTATATCGGAAACCAGTTGTCCTATGTTCTCATTTATCGAATACCCTTTTCTAAATCCAAATTGTGTTTCTGGAAATTTTTTATTTTCATCCATCCATTTTTCTAACCTTGTTTTAATAATTCTTTCAAATGTTTTGAATACGCATGATGCTAAAGATATCCCCCTGTACGATTCTGGAAATTCGGGAGGTTTCTTAGGTTTAAGAATGGGAATTACAATATAATCTTTCCAACTAGGAGGAAATTTTCCGCTTTTCCAAATGTTATTAAAAATATTCAATAAACACTGTTTTGCTATTTCAGGTAGGTTAAATAACATGATATAATGAACGTTATCGAGACCTGGAGCTGAATTTATATTATTTTTAATACTAATTTTCAATTCCCTGAGAGAGAATGGTTTTAATAGTGGATGATTTTCAATAACTAATTCATCCGAAATACAATACATAGAATTTACTTGAACCCATGGAGGAGTTAATTTCGTTTGAAATATTAAAGCCCAATCATTTTTTATAACCTTGTTAGTAGGTTCACAATTATAATATACATTTTTGATTTGCTTAACTTCTCTCCAAATCTCTTTAACTGGTGTATTTTTGTTCAGTTTATTACAAAACAATTTCCAAGATTCTTTCTTGCATTTTTTAATTATTCTTTTGGTGTTAGCGGCTGCTTTTTTATAATAAATATATTTTTGTAAATTGGAGTTATTTTTGAAATCCAAGAAAGCCTCTTTTTGAGCTTTAATAGCTTCCTCACATTCATTATTCCACCACGTCTTGTTATAATTTGGATTGGTCACTTTTTTCTTTTCTGGAATTGCCTTTTTATTTGCTATATTTATAATATTTAAAAGTACTTCATATTCTGCTTCCTGCAGCTCATTAACGTTAAATTCTGTTTCTATTAAATGTGAAAAAAGTGTCCAATCCGCTTTCTTAATATTATATTTTTGACAGTTTTTATAGTGTGTCTTACAATTTACATTTAGTGTAATGATCAAAGGATAATGATCTGAGGTTCCTAAAGAATAACCAATCCTTTCCCAATTACAAGACGTAGTTATATCCGTTGAGCAAATTGTTAAGTCTACGGCTGATTTATTTTGTTCGTGAGGATGTAAAATTCGAGTCTCCAAACCGTTATTTAAAAAATTGAGATTATTCTCCTCTATAGCTTCTAACAGTTCTCTACCCGCAGCGTTTGTAAGGTCGCATCCCCAAGCTCCATTGTGACAATTGAAATCCCCTCCGACTATAAATGGTTTTTTTAGATTTTGAAAAAAATCATTCCATGTTCTCCCCGAAACTTTATTTTTAGGCTCATTGTATAAAGAATAAAAATTTATTATATTACTGTCTGAAAAATGAATTTCAGCGCCTATGCACATAACTCCTTCTATAGTTTTTGATAATATTATCTCTTTAAAACAAAAACTTTTCTTTATTAAAATAGCGACTCCTGCATACCCATCATCTCTATCACTCCTTATCATATTATAACCTGTGAAATTAATTATTGAACTTGGTTTGAACCAAGTTTCATTAAGCAAAGCTATCTGAATGTTTTTATCAAATATAAATTTTTCCAGAACTCCCTTATTTGAAACTACCGATCTGCCGTTCCACTGGACCAACTTAAACATTTTCAATTTCAGTAATGTATTTTAATAGATTGTTTCTAAGATCATCACAAATTGAATTTTCATTTTTATTTACTGAATTTTTTTCTAAAAAGTTATTAATTATATTTAATATTTCATTGACAAAGCTAATTTTATGATTTTCATTTTTTAACATATTATGATAAGACGGTACGTTTCTAAACGACTCATAAGCCGTCTGAGACGCTACATTTGGAATTTCCAAAATTTCCCGGTGTTCTTCTGATAGAACTCTTTTTCTAGATATATACTCGTTTGGTTTTGATTTTTTTGTTACCGTATATCGAGATCCTACTACTTTGTTTTTTGCTACCGTTGCATAACTGTTTTTATGTTTTTCTTTTGCCTCATTATATGATATATTTTCAACTACCATCGTTTCTTTAATAGATTTTTGATTGTTGTATTCGTCACATTTATTTCTCTCCATAGCGTTGTGTTCGCCCCCACACATTATACAATTTGGATTATTTTTTAATTCGCATGCTTCCTGATCGTGATTTTCTCCGCAATATTTGCACCTGACTTTACCCTTACATTGCATAGCTACGTGGCCGTATCTTAAGCACTTTAAACATTGGGTTACTTTAGGAATGTACATTTCTACTTCGTATCTAAGCCTTTCTATTATAACTTTTTTTGGAATCATTTGTCCCCTGAAGGTAACAATAATAGTGCCCGTAGGTATTAATTGCTTGCTTTCGTCTCTCCTAAACATCCTTTTAACATATTCTATTTTAATATTTTGTCCATATTCTGGTTTAATTAAATTTTTTAATTCATCTTCAGTTATATCTGTATCTACCTGCTTAATTACTCCCTTTTTTTGGACGAAAAAGTTAGGAATATATACATCGTAATTTCTTATTTTTAACGTTTCTGAATCAGTAAGTTTATTAGCACTTTCAATATTATTTAATTCTACCTTTATTTTATTTATTCCTATGAAAGAAATATTTATTATATTATCTTTAATCTCCGGTACTGCATTTAGAATTAATCTAGCCGTTCCAATTTTGTGTAACCTGCCTATATGTCCATCTTTGTTTTGTATAAATACATAATATGGACCTTGATGTCCAATACTATATTTATTCCTTATATACTATACTATATTTATTCCTTATATATTTTTTTGTCAGCATTGCTGTTACATATTTTCACTGAGAAAATCTAACAGCGTCAATAATATATTAAAAATCCAAATTATGAAGTGTACACACTCTTGTTTTAACAAGGATAAATGAATTTGTAAAGAATTGTGTAATATTTTATTGAATTCAGCCAAAAGCTTTCGACATTACGTCATTATCAGGGCTCTAAAATAAATTATATACACTACAAACTACTGTCCTATCAAACTAACATAACAGTAAATGTAACTTACTTCGTTAGTCGGTCCAAAAACATATTAAAATTGTCCACATTATTGCGTTTGTCAGTTAAACATGGTAAACAAACAACAAATTACAAACATTTAAACAAATCAAAACGACACCACACAAACCATATCCACAGTGGCCCTTCCGACCTGATCTTTCGAATTATGTATGGGTATACATAGGTAAGATTTCATATGAAATAAGCAACATTTTTAGAACCTGTCAAGATAACATTAGGGTTTCTTTTTCATCTCAAAATACCATAAAACCAGTTCTCCCTAAGACCAAAGATAAGTTACCCAAACTCAAACAGAGCGGTATACACAAACTTCAGTGAGGTGATTGTGAGGCTGCGTACATTGGTAGAACCATAAGACCTCTTAATAAACGTATCAACGAACATTTAAATAGGACAGAACAATCTGGCTTTGGTCATCACCTCACATTTAATAAGCATGGTTTCTCACCCGCTGATGATAGCAGAATTTTGCACAAATGTTTTTCACGGAAGTTCCACAAACTTAACCTTCTGGAAGATCTAGAGATATACAGAGAGTGCAGAAGGAGCGATTGTTGTATCAACACTCAGATTAAGATTAATTCAACTTTCACACCTCTTTTCAAGTTGTTCGGGGCGTGCCTTCTGGATTAGTCCGTGCGATTTGTTTCGTATAATTTGTATCCGTGTTTGTGTAATGAGCTCAATTTCAAATTGTATCAGTCAATTTAATTTTAATCTTATTTTTAATTTTATTAACTTTCACTCAGTAATTTCCAATATAATTGTGAACTTTGTAACTTTAGACACTACCATTTTTCATCATAATAATAATCCTCGTTTTAAAATCGGGTTTTTGAGTAAACAAAAATGTTACTTTTCCTTTTCTTTTATTTCAACAGCTTGATTAAAAATTCCATTAGTTGGTCGACATAATTTGGAAGATCAGGTCGGAAACGCCACTGTGGATATGGTTTGTGTGGTGTCGTTTTGAATTTGATTTGTTCAAATGTTTGTAATTTGTTGTTTGCTTACCATCTTTAACTGACAAACGCAATAATGTGGACAATTTTAATATGTCTCTGGACCGACTGACGAAGTAAGTTACATTTACTGTTATGTTAGTTTGATAGGACAGTAGTTTGTAGTGTATGTAATTTATTTTAGAGCCCTGATGATGACGTAATGTCGAAAGCGCTTGGCTGAATTTAATAAAATATTACACACTTCTTTACAAATTCATTTATCCTTGTTATAATAATATATTACGCCAAACGTAAAACCAAACTCTTCTGACAATAACATTTTCTAAAGCTACTTTCATTATTGAATTTATAAAATATTGATGTATTTACCATTTAAATAAATATTGAAGACAAATCGCAAACATGGGGTTAACTCTTCAACTGCCATTATATTTGATCTGCGACTGTCAAACTAAATACGTTATTTTTAGATGGCTTGATAGTTATTTATTATACAGGGTGTCCCGGGACTAATGGGAAAAAAGTCAGGAGCGTATAATCTGAGCCAAAATAATGTTAGTACTTCATATAAACTTTTTCTATGGAGGCCCTCGTTTTCGAGTTATAGGCCTCCAAAGTATCAATTTTGAATTTGGTTTTTATTTTTATTTTTTGTACTAGTTATTTGATCTTCATCAAATTTACGGCAAAGCTATAATGTACGTGTATGTTTATTTTGGAAAGGTAAACAGATTTACAGTACTGCCTTGAAGCCAGAGACGGACTACTCGCAATGGTTAGTGATCCAAAAAATTTGCAGGGATGGCACACCCTGTATGAAATAATCGAAATTGACTTCCCCACACATTAAGCTAACGAAAAGGTACTCTTGTTAGAATTCGATAAAATAAGCCGTTTGGATAATATTTACAGTTTTATTAATGCACTACGTACAAATCTACCTGACTAACTTATTAATACGATGTCCAGGATTTACTTCCTTTCAATCAAAATTACGAACATAACATTATTAAACCATCAAGAAAACCTCAAAAAACATAAGTTATAAAACATAAGACTAATACTAATTCCTAAACAACAACAAAAACTAACGTTATTCTAATAAATGTTCAATATGAGCTCCTCCCACTTCCACGCACATTCTAAGTCTACGAAGGTTGTTTCTTTGCACATGAATGATCAATCCCACATTATTTCTAATAACATTGCAGTGTAACACAATTCTGTCTATTAAATCTTGTCTTGTTTGCATAGGTGTTGCGTATACCTTACTTTTGAGATAACCCTAGAGAAAGAAATCCATAGGATTAACGTCTCCTGATCGCATTGGCCATTGAAAAGGGCCTCCACGACCAATCCATCTATTAGGAAACCTTGTGTGTAAATGCTGTCGTACATCTAAACTGAAATGAGGAGGGGCCCCATCATGCATGAACCATAAATTCCTACGAGTTTGTAGTAGCACATCATCAAACAGGTTCCATAACTAATTTTTGCAAGAACTACTCCAAATATCTCTGACCAGTCAAAGTACCGTCAATAAAGTATATGGCTCTATCAAATGATTGCCAACTATTCCTGCCCAAATATTAACCATGAATCGATGCTGGCTCCTAGTTTGGATAATGCCATGTGGATTCACATCATCCCATAAATGCATATTATGAGAATTTATGATTCCATCTTTGGTGAAACCGGATTAGTTCGTAAAGAGAACGTTACTAATAAATGTATTGTCTGCTTGTTGTTGTCGCAGAAACCACTAGCTATACTCAAGTCGTGCAGGATAATCAGCCACTGTCATACTGTGTACTTTTTTCATGTGAAAGGGATATAACAGCTGTTCTTTTAGGACGCGATGAACAACTAATTTCGAGACGTTATGTTCTCTTGATACTTTTAGAAAACTCGTTGATGGTTCATTATCAACTGCATTTAACAAGTCTTGTTCAACTGCCACAGTACGTATGCTTCGTACTGGACCTTCTCCACCTTTTTTTGGCAAAAATCTTCCTAAAATTAAAAATTTTGTTTTGTATACATGGAAAATCACATTTATTTATACCTGTTTCTCGTAACCTGAGATCAATACACTCAAACATTTGTCTGTCTGGCAATGCTCTGTTTGCAAAATGTTCTTCATAAAGCCTTCTGGCCTCTAAACAGTTTCGAGAAGCCAGTCCATACATTAGATGCATATCTGCGTACTCAATAAAAGCGAATTTTTCCATTGTAACTGTTAAATTAAGGACTTATGAATTATTGACAAGTACTGACTACGAACTATTCTACACAACGTTTGACAACTAATCCTATGGTAACTTGATAAACGGTAAAAAGTTTTTACCAACTTTCGAATTAATAAGTCGTTAATGTTTTTCATCTTCTGCTATCGTTAAATTATTTTTTTGTAGTACTGTAGGTAAATCTTGGACATCTATTAATAGGTTAGTTTTACCTCGTTGTGTACTTATAAAAATGGTGAATGCGTAGATTGGTATGTAGTGCATGAATAAAACTGTAAATATTAGCCAAACGGCTCATTTTATCGAATTCCAACAAGAGTACCTTTTCGTTAGCTTAATGTGTGGGGAAGTGAATTTCGATAATTGCATACAGGGTGTGCCATCCCTGCAAAATTTTTGGATCACTAACCATTGCGAGTAGTTCGTCCCTGGCTTCAATGCACTACTGTAAATCTGTTTACCTTACCAAAATAAACATACACATACATTATAGCTTTGCCGTAAATTTTATAAAGATCAAATAACTAGTTCAAAAATTAAAAATAAAAACCGAATTCAAAATTAAAACTTTGGAGGCCTATAACTCGAAAACGAGGGCCTGCATAGAAAAAGTTTATATGAAGTACTAACATTATTTTAGCTCATATTATATGCTCCCGACTTCTTTCCTATTAGTCCTGGGACACCCTGTATAAGAAGATAAAATTATGTTTTATTTTTGAGAGCGTTGTTTAGCGTCGAGATATCAGTCGAGACGCTGATATTATTAGCTCGGGAAGATAATGAAATTTTATCGTTGTGTATAATATAACATTTTTCTCAATAGCAGAACTTCAAATTCTGTGAGTAATTTACTATTTAAAAAAGATTTTATTTTACTAAAATCGTTTCGGAATTTTTCTTTTAGTTCTTCCCAAGTGTCAGCTGTATGTATTGCCGTATCATCAGCGAAACCAAGAATGAATCCATCACTTTCAAGAGAATATAATTCATTCACATAAATATTGAAAAGAATCGGCCCTAAGACTGTACCTTGTGGTATTCCGAATTCAATTTTTCTTGTCTCGCTGGTATGTATTTGATAAGTTGTTTTCGGACAGCTTTATCCTATATTTTCAAGCGATTTAAAACGCAAATTGTGGTGAACCGTGTCGAATGCCTTGAAAAGATCTATTAAAACGCAAACACACTGATTACTATCATTCAGTGCTGTGGTTAATCTTGATGTCAAGGTTAATATCGCATCTTAGGTAGATTTCTTCTCTCTAAAACCATATTGATTATTAGAGATTATATTACATTTCTTCAGGAAAGAATCTAAACGATTCTTTAAAGCCTTTTCGAGAATTTTGGAAATGTGTGTTATCAGAGAAATAGAGCGATAATCTGTGGTTGTGGTTCGGTCTCCTACTTTGTATAGAGGGACTCTTTAAAGTCCGACGGCCATATTCCTGACTCGGAACATCTGTTGTTCCAGAATATGATTTGCAACTGATTTGAGGGTTTCTGATTTGATGTTGTCTATACCAGCAACTTTTTTAATTTTCAGTTCCTGAATTATGCTGCGCAGCTCTATAGAAGAACCATAGAATTGCACACGTTTTTATTTGCTGGTGTATAGGTTAGCGTTCTGCTTATCTTGTTTGCCAGTATTTTTCCAATGGATGCAAACACTCCGTTAAATTCATTGGTAATATCTTTTTTGTCGGTTATAAGTTGACCAGTATTATTTTTAACAGCGTCAATGGTTCGTTGTGATTTATTATTTTTGCTAATTTTTTTCACTATATCCTATAATTTTTTTGAATCCCTATTGTTGATTTCTATCTGTCTATTGTAATATTTTCGTTTAGTAATCTTAATTGATGAGGTCAACTTGTTTTTGTAGTGGTTATATTGCAGTTACAATTACAAGTCGTTAGGTTTTTTAGTCACATTTTTATGTAGTGTGTTCTTTGTATTTATGGATTTAAGTAATCCACGCAGCGATTTTAGTATGTTTCCTTTTTATTTGACGTTTGTTCGTGGATTCTTTGATTGCATTGGATAACGTTTCTATGAATACGTTAGTAGCAGCATCTGGATTTTTTTGATTGTATACTTTTGTCCAAGGAGTGTTCTCTAATTTGTTATTTAGTGTTTTTATGTTTATTGTTTCAACGTAATTTATGTTGTCTACTTTAGTCACTTTTTCCGTATTAAATATCACTTATAACATAGTAGTTGAGTGGTCTGTTATATCATCTAATAGTACAAGAATACGATTTTCCAAAAAATGCAAATATCGATCCGTCTTAAAAAAAACGAGGGCCGATGAGACGTCTATTATGTAAACTTTTCCACACGTTCTCACCCCACATTGTTTGCAAATTGGTTTCTCTTATCCTGAGGAAGGTCCTGTTACTAATTAAACAGGTCATGTCGGTTAACAATGCAGTTATTATGGAAGATTTGATTGAGGAAGCTGGGATTGTCATGGATTAAAATTTGAATGTGAGCAATGAATGCCATTCTTCTTTCGAAATCTGTAGGTCTGAGTCCTTGAAGTATATGTATTCTGCACAGATGACTTACTGATCTCAATTTACACCGCCAATGCACGAACCGAAATATGAAGATCTGCTTCGGCGTTGAGCAAAACATTTACACAATTTTCCTCAGTTCTCACAGGAGTGGGATGTGCTTGATTGTTTTCTACATAAGTTCTCGTTGTCCACCATCAGGAAAGCGCTGCTCATACATCCACTCTGCAGCACGTTTATTACTTTGGCATTCACCAAACACTAAAAGCATATCAACGTATTCTTTTTGACTGAAGGTAAAAGGCATTTTGATATTTAATAACAACATCAGGACTGATAGCAATTTGTGATCTAGATACTGTAGGAATAAATAAAAGCACAAAAATTTGTAACATTTTATTGTATATTTTTTTGCACCATCCACTTTTCCTTGCCTCTACAATGTGGAACAATTAATTGAGACAAACCAATAGTTACCACTAACTAGTTCAATAATCACGACTTACTGTTTTCACAACTGCAGCAACAAACAACGGGTTGAAATTTGAAAAACAAAAGTAAGGGATGGTTTATCGCGTTTTTTTTGGCAGGGGGTCGATTTTGCTATGCTGCATGAAAAAACTTATATTCTACGACACATATTTTCTTTTAGTTTTTATTTTCTGTACGTAACTGAAATATCCGCTGGCCTAAAAGTTCTGGGACACCCGGTATATCTCTTTTTGTACTGCTTTCTGAATATATTTCATCGTTTAATGTGTCTCATCAATCTAAATTTGTTTCCCTGTCATAAACCGTGTTGGATATTCATATTGATTCCTCACTTTCTTGTATGTTTGTCTCCTCCAAAATCCCTCATTTATATTAATTTCTTCAAAACTGAGCATATACAAAATACCACCCAAAAACTATTTTGGTATGCGCGATTGTTGGTTAATGTATTCAACTAGAAACTCTTGTAATATTTCAACCTTTGACAGAAATTTGCCTAAGTGCGATCGGAGTATAATCTTGTCGAACTTTCTCGAATGTAAAGAAGTCATCCATCACATTTTGAAGGGAGAACCAAACAATGAAGTTAGCTAATAAATTTCAACACTTCATTAACTGACGCTTTAAATACGTAATTACTAAAGTAATCATAACTCTATGTGCTCGTTCGTATACACGACAGACAAATTTTGACATCGATCCTGTATGGGTTCATTAAATTAGAAAATCAGTTTACGGATTATTATAGTGAGATGAGAGCTTTGACTTCTACGTGATGTACGTTTCATTTCTATTCATTAACCATCAATTATAACGGTACTCAATGGTGATTTCCAAATTTAGAATACGATTTTTATTCTTAGTATTAGTAAATACACGTTAAATGAGTCAAAGACCCTATTCTCTTGTATTTTTGATAATGTCACTTCCACTCGCTAGCGAAGGTTAAAATCAAACAAAAATGTTTGTCATAACCACTTTTGTTACAAAACTCACAGAGGATATTTTTTTGTTTCAAAATATCTCATTTATTTCTCGAATCTCACAAAAATCTACGAAAATTAGTGCTCAAGAAAGAACTACTAATGACTAAGGACATTTGCTCAAAAGAATTAAAAATACCTATAACGGAAAACGTCCTGTAAGTGACATCCAAAACTAATGATATTAAGAACATTGACAGAACGTATTAATGATTTCATTAGGTACTCAGGAAGCAGAAAGACTACAAGATTTATCACAAAAGGCAAAACTACTTTCTATCAATAAAGATTAGCAAAAGACCGTCAACAATATAAATAAATAAAAATAATGAGAGAAGAACAAAAAGTGTGGTGAAAAATAACAAAAGGAAGTGTTCTGCTGCTGCATCTACTACCTGCAAACATACGATTCCGTGGCGTATACGTGGTGGATTGAGCTCTCTCAAATCTCCAAACTCTACCCAACTATATCAATAGAATACTTACGTATCAAGTAGTAGTAGAATATTCTAAACGGATTCATTAAGCTAAATCTCCAAAAAGCTGAACGGGACAGAAATAGGATAAACTCTGAAACAATACCACGTAAACCACACAATATAACAGTTGCACATACAGCAAGACGTTTCGTCTCTAATCATCCAGACGTTAATAATAAAGTTTTTCTGAAAATTGATTTTAAAAATGCTTTCAATACAATTCATCGCTATCATTTATTAAAACTTGTAGCAGATATTCTATCTGAAATTTTTCCTTTCATCAATCAATGTTATCGATTCCCTTCATATCTTTTATTTGGCGAAAACATCATTAATTCGGAAAGAGGCGTCCAGCAAGGGGACCCTTCGGCACCTCTCCTTCTTTGCTTCTTCATTAAACGAATCCTTTCTATCAGCTTTCAATGAAAAACTAACCTTTTCCAAAAAAATGTCATCTCGTTTATCCTGGTTATTACCCTCTCAAGAATTGCCTATTAATTCCAAAATTAATATATATCTTAAGATGTAGTCCGACCTGGTTACATAATGATATCTTAATCAATTTTGACAATACCATTCGTCATTCATTAGAGTCATTAATTAACACTAAATTAGAGGATCTTTCTTGGAAACAAGCTTCACTACCTGTTTCATATGGTGGTTTAGGATTTCGCTCAATCGTTTCAGTAGCTCTTCCTTCTTTTTTGTCATCATTAAATAGTTCAAAAAATTTCATTAATTACATTCTGCCTATATTGTTCCACACACAAGACCCTTTATTAATGGAGGCAGAAAAAATTTGGTCATTAAAGTTTAACAAAGTTGTACCCGATGAATATAAATCCTTTCAGAAATCCTGGGATATACCTTTATTGAACATTGAAAAAGAAAATCTGCTTCAGAAAGCTGTCAATTTACCAGACAAGGCAGCAGCATTTTCAAAAGAATCATGAGCATGGTTGAACGCTATACCGTCGGCCCCATTAGGTACGCTTTTAGATAACGAAAGTTTCCGTATTTCTATTGGTCTCCGTTTAGGTGGTCAAATTTGTGTGAAACATCGCTGTCATTGCGGAGCTGATGTTGATGGATATAATAGGCACGGCCTAAGCTGCAAATTAACTGCCGGCAGTTTTTCACGTCATTCTGCAGTAAATGATCTAATAAAACGAGGCCTGTCATCTGCAAAGTTTCCCTGTTCGTTGGACCCGTTAGGTATTTGCCGCGACGACGGTAAACGTCCATATGGTATGACCCTCATTCCATGGCAACGCGGCAGACCAGGGATTTCACTTGCACTGACACGGGCTGCGTCCCATGTCCGATCCACATATACTTCCGCAGGCGCTGCAGCTTTACAAGGCGAAATTTTTAAAACCAATAAATACAAAAATTTGGAGAACATTTACATTTTTATTCCTGAAGCAATTGGAACCTCTGGTGTTTTCGGTCATGCAACTTTAAAATTCATTAAAGAAATCGGTAAAAAAATATCAGCAGAAAACAATGATTCAAGAGCAACTTTGTTTTTTATACAACAAATAAGTATTGCAATTCAAAGAGGAAACGCTTTATCTTTTCTCGGTACGTTTCCCCGTTGTAAGCCTCTAAAAGAACTTCATAAGAAATCAAATTCTTCTACCACTTTCAGACTTTCTCACATTACTGACCCTAAAACATGTGATCTTTCCTTTTTCCGAAATTCTTATTTAACATCTTCATTCTCTTTTTCAGAATGTGTGCCTTCTGATAATACATGCGTTGACAATTTTATAAATTATGCCTCCAACAAGCTTTTGGGCCTCAGTGTACAGAAAAATATAGATAACCACCAGCCACATGATGTCCCATTCGTAGGAATACTGAAGAAGATGACTATGCTACAGAATGATGCGATTTCTATACGCAATGAATTATCTTCGACCAAAACAACATATAAAACTGCTTTACCCCAAATAGAGTTGGAGACATCAGATAAATTATCTTTGACCGAAACAAAATATAGAACTGGTTTACCCCCAATAGAGTTGAAGACATCAAATAAAAAAATAAACGACGAAATGGAAGTTATTTATACTAACAGTGTGGCATACTCTAACAAATAATAATATAGACAATTTGTATGATGAAGATAATAACGGAAATCACACATTAGTAGCCGATTTGAGTAAAAATTTTAATGACAAACTCTCCAGAACAGTAAAAAATGGTACTAACCTCGCCAATAAGACAACAGAGGTTAGATCCAAAATATCTGATGTGACCAATAGAGGGAAACCACTAAGTAGAA
Organism: Galeruca laticollis; assembly: GCA_963921935.1. NCBI lineage: Eukaryota > Metazoa > Arthropoda > Insecta > Coleoptera > Chrysomelidae > Galeruca > Galeruca laticollis. Next base: position 56,942,219 of record OY998181.1, read on the forward strand.
AATCAATATGAACCAGAGTTAAAAATGTAGTAATAATTTTTCGGTGACCATTGCCTCCAACAAGTGTCAAAATAACCCCGATGTTTTGAAGTCAAATTCAAAATTGGAAGAGAATGAAGACGTAGAAAAAAATAATGGTTTAGAAGTCGATAGGGTCGTAGTAACTGAGGAATCAATAAACATCAATTCCCTTTCTAAAAATAATCCTAGAGTTAACAACTTCTCTTCATACATTTAATTTTCGATTAAAGATTTTCAGAAAGGAGATGAAACTCAACAAGAACAAAAGGACACGTTTAAAAAAGATGTAGATAACAAGGAATATATTAACAAAGTGAACCAGACCAATGATCTATCGACATCAACCAAATTTTCCAAAAAAGCAATATCTACATCCAATTCAATAGCAAACAACATCAATTCAAATTCCTTATCACGCCGATCCAGTGAGAAAGACAATAATAGAATCCGAAATTATTCGTTCAATGATAGTAATTGCAATAGAGCTCTTAACACTATCTCCACAATCAGATCCATAAAGGGTATTCCCCAAGAATCTTTGGGTTTCAAAGGCCTCAAAAATATTGGTAACACATGTTTCATGAATAATATTATCCAATGCCTATCAAACACAAGGTGGCTATCAGAATATCTAAAGAAAGACGCATACATAAGAGATATTAACATAAACATATCTAGCATAAAAGGAGTGAAAATTAAAGCATTTGCTGAAGTTATTCAAGAGCTTTGGTCTGAAGACGGTTCAGACAGAGTGGTTAATACAGTATCATTGAAAAGTCAGATTCAGCGATTTACTTCAAGGTTCATGGGATACACTCAACATGATGCACAGAAGTTTCTTCGTTACCTATTAGCAGGACTTCACGAAGATGTCAACAAGGTATACGAAAAACCAAAGCCCATATTAACAGAAATTGATGACAAACTTAGTGACATTGAGAACGCACAAGAATATTGGTTGAGATATCCGAGAATGGACAACTCCAAGATTGTGGATAACTTTGTCGGTCAATTAAAATCAACAATCAAGTGCACACATTGTGGTCACTGTTCAGTCACCTACTATCCCTTTTGATATTTATCCCCTTCGATACCCCAAAGAACAGGTCAATTTACGACTTTCACAATGTTTAGATTCGTTTACAAGAGAAGAAGCACTTGACACTGATGAGAAACCAACATGTTCGAAATGTTAGGAACGAAGACGATGCACTAAATCATTATTAATTCATAAATTTCCGAAAATATTGGTTATTCGCCTGAAACGCTTTTCGCAAATAGAAAGTCTTAGTGGAAAACTTAATGTTGCAATAGATTTTCCAATAGAAGGGCTTGATATGAGCCATTACGCGGCTGATAATGTGGCACCTTGTATATACAACCTCTATATCAAATCACTGTGGAACTACTTATAATGGTCACTATACAGCATATTGCCGACATCCCTACACGGGACAGTGGCACGAATGTAACGATTCAAGGGTGCTATTATTATCGTGGAAATCTTTAATCAGTGGAGAAGCATATGTTCTCTTCTATAAACAAGGTGACACAAAGTCCCACCTTTAAGTTTAATAATTTTTTTACGAGGATGTATTGATATCTAGTTAGCCTAGACCAGTTCCATGCATAAACAAAATATTGCGTTACCATAGCAACAAACAATAACTTATTAGAAGTGTCAGGGTAAAGTTTGACGTGAAAAAAGTAAACCAGAGTCACGCAATAAATTAAAAGAAAAAAGATGTCCACCGAAATTGTGGAAATCGAAAAATTGGAGTATCGAGCCACATCAAGTACCTGTATTTAAGAGGGTTAAGAGGTAAGCAGATTTATGAAGATATGCTTAATACCATTGGTGATCAATGTCCTTCGTATGCGACCGTGAAAAATTGGACTGCAAGCTTCAAAAGAGGTAAATTTTCCATTGAAGATGATGACCGATCGGGAAGGCCAGTTTCTGTGTCAGCCCCCGAAAATATCGATGCAGTTCATGACATGATTTAATCAGACCGTGGAGTTGGGCTAAAACGGATATCTGAAGCACTGGATATTTCATACGAACGCGTTCATCATATAGTTCACGTCAATTTGGACATGAGAAAAATTGCTACAAATTGGATCCCCAAATGTTTCAATGTTGACCAAAAGCGTGCAAGGATAGAAGCATCTCGATCGATCTGTGCTCGATTTGAAAACGATGTAGACTTCTTAAACCGAATTGTTACTATGGATGAGACTTGGGTACATTTCTACGATCCAGAAACAAAGCAACAATCGATGGAATGGCGACACTCTGGTTCTCCAAGACCTAAGAAGTTTCGTGTGCAACAATCTGCTGGAAAAGTTCTTGCTTAAGTTTCTTGGGATTGCCATAGAGTAATCATGATTGATTTTTTGGATAAGGGTAGAACAATAACTGGATATTACTAGTCGACACTACTGACACTCTACGGAAAAAAATTAAAGAGAAAAGACGCGGAAAGCTATCCAAAGGTGTTTTGTTTTTGCAGGACAACGCCCCTGCACTCAAATCTCATGTTGCCATGCCAAAAATTCGTGATTCAGGGTTTGAATTACTAGAACACCCCCCTTATTCACCAGATTTGGCTCCGTCCGACTATCATCTCTTTCCTCAACTGAACTAAAAGTTTAAAAGGTCGTACATTTTCTTCCAACGAGGAGGTAATAAAAGCTGTGGAGGTCTGGTTTGCAGAGCAAGAAGAAACATTTTTTTAAAGGTCTAGAGACGTTGCAGGTTCGCTGTAATAAATGTATCCAATTAAGAGGAGAATATGTTGAGTAATAAAATATTATGACATTGAAATTTTGTTTGGTTCTATGGTAGGCTAAGAGTTTTTCAATATATCCTCGTATTAGTTTTTAAATTGCATATTTTCATTGTGAACCAATGTCTTATTTGGTTTTTTCTGCAAAATGTATTAATATATACATTGTATTCTTATTAAAGACTCTTTATTGTTTAAAAAAATATAACATCAGTTTGATGACATTAAACTGTATACAACATCTTATGATGACCTGGTAGAAATCAATTTACTGTTTCGACCCTTATTCTGTGGAATCTACTCATATTACTGTTATAAATGAAACTAGCTGTTTCTAGATAATCCCACAATATATTGAAAAAATGTTAAAAATTCTGTGAAATTGACAATTGTTTCGATATTGCTATCATCGTCAGAATTAATGAAGTTATATTTCATGTGATGCCTAGGCTGATGTTTAATAATTATTTTTGGCTAGACCAAGAAGTGACGTACCTTGTGATTGACTTAATATATTCCAATAGAAAAAAGAAGAAGATATGCTATTACAAATAATAATGCTTAGATATTATTAGCCCCATGGGGATATCCTGGACATATTTTTCTCATTTAAGATCAGTATAAATGTGCAATGATATAGAATACCAGGAAAACTATATCTGCTGATCTTTACAATGATCACTTGAGAAGACAGTTTAAAAGTGGAGAACTCCCTAGATTTATCTGTTCATTGACCACATCACTCATCATATTGTGGGTTTTTTAAGTGTTTTATAATTTCTAATTCTTCAAGGAAATCCAGTTCTTGTTTCTTATTACAAATATGTAGTAATTCTAGCTCTGTGTTAAGTGTCAATGAATGTTTGGTGTCAAATAGATGTTTTATACTCACATTACTTTTTGTTTTAAAAGGAATTGTTGTATTTGTTGCTTAAGATGTTATCATTGAAATATTAGGAATATTACCAGCTTATGTGATAGTTTTCTAAAATCACAAGGTAGGTCACTTCTTGGTATAGCCATAAATAATAATTAAAGGTAGGCGTCACATGAAATGTAACTTCTGTCATTCTGACGATGATAGCAATATCGAAAGAATTGTCAATTTTCAACATTTTTTAAATTCATTGTGGAGTTATCTAGAAACAATTACTTTCATTTAAAACAGTGATAGAGTTTATTTGTCGGTATTGATAAATATAAAATAATAAATATAGATAAAGGCAAGTTTGAGATGGGAGGAGTTCAATGACAAATGTTTGCTTAGTCATATTTTTAAAGCTTGTATACTAGTGCAAAAAAGGTAGGAAATAGGGCTGAGTGGAATCATCCAGGGTACTGATGATTTTCTTTGGAATATAAAAATTCCGAATGAATATGTACAGATGTAGTATCTTTATAGTATATAAATATTCCAATTACAATTGTAAAATATATGTTAAAGAGAAAATTGAAAAAAATTAATTCCCGTTATAATACGGTATCCGCCAAAAACAGTACCGAAACAGAGAGTGCTGTGGAGTTGTTTATGTAATATGGATTTGTCATATTTGACTTAATTGTCATTAGTTGATATATTAATTGTACGCTGCAATCAAATTTGATTAAAAAATGGTTCTAACAACGGAAGAAAAAGTTTTTTTGGTAGAGCATTATTTTCGTTCATGATGGTCCAAGCTTAGAATAGGTGTCAATAAAATATCAACAAAAATTTAATAAAGCAGCTCCTAGTAAAAGTGTGATATTAGCTGTTGTTGAAAAATTTCGTCGCACTGGTAGTGTATTGTGTCAACGTGAAGGTTCTTCAGGTCGTCGAAAAACAGTATGCACTAACGAAAATGAAGGACGTGTTTTTAACCAAGTTGTGCAATCACCTCAAAGAAGTCTTGTAAGAGAAATTTACGGTGGTTGCATGTTGAGTTTAATTTACGAAGATCCCGAATTTTTGAAAAACATATGGTTTCCAGACGAGAATCACGTTCATCTTAGCGGCTATATTAATCGACAAACAACCAGATTCTTTGGATTTGAACGTCCTGATGTCATTGTAGAGAAACCACTCCACAGTCTTCGAGTTACCGTTTGGTGCGCGGTATCTGGTCATGGAATGATTGGTCCTTATTTCGTTGAAGATGATAATCAGAATCCACTTACTGTCAACCAAGAGCGTTATAGAGAGAAAATTATTATACCTTTTGTGAGAGATCTAAATAACTTCTGCCGTGCACACAATGGTTCCAACAAGATGGTGCAACGAGCCATACAGCTGTGCGCACCTTAGACTTACTCCGTCAGCATTTCGATAATAGAATAATTTCTCGGGGAACAGACTTCGAATATCCTTCTCATTCGCCTGATCTGACGCCACCTGACGCATACATTTGGGGCATATTGAAGGACAAAATATTTCACTCGGAAAATCCGCCGGCGAATATTGCCGAACTACGGGAAAGAATACAAAATATTTTTCGGCAGTTACATCAACCACTTTTTATAAATATGTTTATTGACTTACAAAATCGATATGAAGCTTGTTTGCCTCGAAATGGTGAACATTTTGAACACTTACATTACAGAAATTAAAAATTACTTTTTATTTTTATTTTCGGTACTGTTTATTTAGGCGGATACTGTATATTATTTAAATGCTGACACTCAAACAGTAAGCTATGTTTCTGGTTTCGTACACCTTTTAATTGCGAAGAATGTAAAGTTAATTTGCAGACAGATATTTTAGATGCTCACCAAAGTTTCACTTTCTTCAATGAAAATGATGATAAAATACGTCTGATTTATGTACAGGGAATTCGTTAAATTTCTTTCAATACTGCATGACTATGTTATCATATTTTACCACTTTTAGTTCATGTAGAAGGTATTACTGACCTGTCTATAATATAAATCATACGGTTTTTCTCAACTCATATAAGTACTAACAAACAAAAATATTTATTTGGTAACTTAAAACATACTAATTTTAATTTATTTTTTGTTTCAAACCTGTTCTTGCCTTCATGGTTATAGAGAATCTAGTTTTTTACTCCTTTTTATTCAAATATTTGTTGGTTTTGTTGTCAATAACTTTAAAATAACTAAATGTGGATTAATTTACTTAAATATAATATAATGTAATTTTAGTAGAAATGTGTAATTGTGATTAATAATTTTCTTTCATATTATGTGCAGGTTAAATGTTTGCTGCTCTCTTATTCATCTAAATTATTTGTCTCAAAATTGTTTATTATAATTCATGATTTTTTGGAATGAAATAATTATATAATAAACAATTTTAAGACAAATTGTAGAATTTACCTACCCATAATCCAAACTACCAAATTTGAATATCCCACCTGTTAGTTCTTCCACCCGTAAGAGGGGGCACTCAGATCGACGCGGTGCCAGCTGTTAATACGGGAACGATCACTCTCTTATTCCTAACTCTATGCTGTTACACTTGAAAATATTGACCTTTATTCTGACGTCATTAATATCTGATAACATAACCGACATAATTATTAAGTTGCATCTCTTTCTATTAATAATGAAGAACAGAACAAAATAATTTGACATGTGTCGGTTATGTTATCAGATAATAATGACGTCAAGGTTAAGGTCAATATTTTCGATGCCAGCTGTTTATACGGGAACGAACACTCTCTTATTACTCACTCTATGCTGTTGTCACGGTTAGTAAGGGTGGTAGAGCATGAAAAAGGCTAGATGGATAGATATACTTCTTTATTTAACAATGTGACGTGTTCAAACTAAAATAAATATTTACAACTAAAATCTAATACTCTGTACAAGAATTATATACACGATCTATTGGTCTTGGAGGCGGGCAGTCTCTCTAGGGTGGTCGTCGGATCGGGTCGCGGATGATTCTTCTCTGTTATCCGGATTGTCACGGTTACTGTCTACCCCTCACGGCTCCGGTTTACCCTGCTCGGGCGTTGTTGTTCTCTGTTGGCCGGATTCCTCACTGGAACGATAGGTTCCTATAACCAAAGGGGTGTGTCAGGGTCGAAATCCCGCGTTCAACGCACAGCGTAATCTCGGAGGTTGGGAGTTTGCTTCCGTCCCGGGCTCAACGCGCTTCGGGATCTCGGCTAATCGGGAAGGTCTCGGTCCTGCGCTCAACACGCTGCAGGGCTTGACCTCTGGTAGTTGGCGTCCGCCCTAAGCTCAACACGCTTTAGGACTTCGTCCGATATACAGGGTTTGCTTAGCGTCTAGTCTCGGATTCAACGCAAACCGAGGGGTCGACGACAAGCCGGATGTTTATGTGTTCACAATCCCAGGCTCAACACGCTCCGGGATATAGTGCAACACTTCGGTTATTCATCGTTGAAGCTTCCTATTGTTCCTAGACGTAAGGATTAAGCTTGACTGGTATATCGCAGTTCGTCTGCTTTGGTAGTATCGGTCAAGTTATTAGCGGAACGGCGAAGGTGCTGCCCTCTCGGTGCTGGGTACCCAACTCCGTCTAGTTTGGCTTGGGTAGTGTTCTGTTTTCTGATTATTTATCGGGGTTATTTCATGTTCAGACGACAGTGTCGTTACACTGTTACACTTGAAAATATTGACCTTTATCCTGACAGCCATAATATCTGATAACATAACCGACATAATTATTAAGCGGCATCTCTTTCTATTAATAGTGAAGAGCAGAACAAAATAATTTGACATGTGTCGGTTATGTTATCAGATATTAATGACGTCAGGGTAAGGGTCCATATTTTCAAATATACATAAGTTATTAAAATTAGCATTAGAATAAACCAACTGTGGGTTATCTGTGAACCCAACTCCATTTAAATTTGACCTTTGGACCAAAAACAACCCCAAAGTTTATTATCGAACGGTCTCACAACTTTACCAGATCGCATATAAAATATGGAAAAATTGAATCAGGAAGTGTTGACCAGCAAACAAGATTAAAAGCGCTATTGAATCAAATGAAGTAAGATTGATATTGAAGATAGAATCTCTATAATGAAAAATTTAGAAAACTGGAAGAAGAAAACAAATATAGATATATTGAACAGAAGCAACAGGAAAAATAATATAGTAGAGTTTGGATTGAAGAAAATGGAAGAGGAATCTTCGGTAGAAAGCGTATGTATCAGCTGATTTCCAAATTTGGTGTAGAATTGTCAAACATTGATATAAGCAACAACTATCCGCTGGGTAATTCAAGATATGGCCTAATCAAAATTGAAGTTGTGTCAACATTCACGAAAATTAATATTTTATGGAATTGCAAAAAATAAAATATCTATATCAACCGATTTATTAAAAACAACAACAAGAAGCAAATAAGATGAAGAGAAATTAACTAAAGAAAATACGTGAAAGTGGTGAAAAAGACAGCTAAATAAGAGGAGAAAAGCTCTATAGAAACAATATAGAATACACAGCAGAAGATATCTTGAAAATTGAAGAAAATAGTGAATCACCTGACTACTCGAAAGCAGCTAGTGCACCAGAAACTCCATTAAGACCATCCGCAGAAAGAACTAAAAAAGAGGAGAACCAATTTATCCAAAAATTACACCAAATGTAGTATATCTGGATTTATAGGACCCATTGTACTGGCTCTGGTGAGCTGAAAATCAATAGGGTTCATCTGTGACACACCCTGAACAATATCCAATTATAAAATTGGTCACTTGTATACACTGTATCGTCCGAAATTTCTCCAGAAATGACTTCAATTACCATAGCATCTGTTGTACTTGCTCTGGTTAGCTGAAAATCAATAGGGTCATCTGTGAGATGCCTTGAACAATACCCAATCATAAAATTGACTTTATGCACTCCAGAGACTGTATCCTGCTAACAAGACATAATTACAAAAAGTGGCCTAATACAATGAAGACGACATACATACACGATTTTTCCCTAAAAACCCTTTTTTCGTGTTTTTCTCAGTGAAAAACGTAAAAATTCCAACTTTTTTTGCTGTAAATGAATACTTTTCTCAAATCATAGATAGGGTTGGCGAAAAAGTAATACGGCATTAACTAACAGTGAAATAACAAAAACGCATTTGTTTAATTATAGGAATACATCAAATTTTGTAACAGAGTCGAATACAAAAAACGAGAATTTTTAAAAATGGCCTACATAAAAATTAATGGTTTTTAAATGGAAGAACAGCCTAATTTTATTAATGAAATACTATTCGGAAACGTAAACTGCAAAATTAATTTTATTGTCAAAACTTGACAGACAACAACAACAACTTAAAAACAAATATATCACACAGAGAGATCACATCTACAAATCTGGCGATCTCGAATATTTCTTTCTAACACCCCCACTCAATAGATTATTCTTCGATGAGCCCCATTGATGTTTTGAGACGTTGAAACTTTTTTTGGGGAGAGGCTTTGTGAAAGCATCAGCAATCATATTTGATGTTTCACAATACATGAATTGAATTATATCACTGTCAACTAAATCACGTAGATGATGGAATCTGACATCGATATGTTTTGTTCTGCAACTAGACTTTTCATTAGTTGCTAGCTTGATACAACCTTGATTGTCTTCATAAAGGACAGTTGCATTTTCACAAGGTATTCCGAAATCGTCTAAAAGTCTTCTTGACCAAACTATTTCCTGGCTTGCCAAGGCCGCTAATATATATTCAGCCTCTGTAGATGATAGGGCTACTGAAGATTACTTCTTGCTAGCCCATAATATAGGATTATTCCCAAGACATAATATAAAACCGGCTGTAGATTTCCTATCAGAGACATCGCCTGCCCAATCGGAATCAACATATCCGTTCGGAGTCAATTCAGTATTTGAACTAAAGTTTATCTTTACTTGTAATCTTCATGTATTTGAGCACTCTCTTGACTGCAACCCAATCCGTCTGACTTGGCTGACTTACTCGCCTGCACAAATATTCCACAGCAAGACATATATCCGGACGAGTTGTAGTTGAAAGATATAGCAGTGCCTCCACTGCTTTTCTATATTTTTCATTATTGGGTAATAAAAGGGAATTTGTATCGAATTTGGGGTACTCTGTATCCATTGGAGTAGCTACACATGAGGCATTTTCCAATCCATTCTCTTTGAGAAGGATATCAATTTTTGAATTTTGATCTAGTAGAAAGGTTCTATCTTCAGTTCTTTGAACCATGATGCCCAAAAATAATGAATTATTTCCTAAGTTGACCGTTTCGAAACTCTCAATGAGTTTATCTCCAATCCATTGTATCACTTCATCTGTTTCATGAAATATACACGAATCATCAACATATAACAATACATATAGTATATTTCCTTTCTTCATTTCCATATAGAGGCAATGGTCATTTTTACTCTGTTCAAATCCACATTCCAAAAGTTTTCCGCTTATAGTATCATTCCATGCTTTCGCGGATTGCTTCAAACCGTATACTTCCTTGTGGAGTTTATATACAAGATGGGAATCATTTACATTTATATAACCTTCTGGTTGAGACATATAAATCTCTTCATTCAACAGACCATTCAAATATGCGGTTTTTATATCATAATGCCTGATTTTTAATTTACCAACAGCTGCTATTGGCAACAGTATTCGAAAAGTCGTGTGTCTCGTCTCCGGAGCGAAAATACTATCATAGTCCTCCCCATATTTTTGTGTGTAACCTTTTGCGACTAAGCGAGCCCTATATTTAATTATTGTACCATTTGAATTGATTTTTGTCTTGAAAATCCGCTTACATTTTATAGCTCTTTTGTTCGGAGGTAGCTCGGTCGGCGTCCATACGCTTTTCTTCCTGAATGATTCCATTTCATCTTCTATAGCATTTATCCATTTCAATTTTTCATTTTCTGGTAATTGCATTATTTCGTACCAAGTCTCAGGATCATCATTTGTTTCACTTGAAGTAAAGTAGGACAGTTTTTCAGGAGGTTTTACCTTACTATTTCTTGAAGATCGTTTTAAATATTCCAACCCTTCTTCATCCAAACGTGTCTCTTTACTTTCAAAATTAGTATTATTTTCGGCAATAACCTTTTCCCCGATACTTTCTTCCTCTTCGTTTACAAAAACTATTTCACTGTTTTCATCCAAGATTTTGATATATTCAGATTTCATATCTATGTAGTTTTTATCTTCGAAGAATTTTATAGTTCTACTTATTATCAGTTTATTGGTTTCTGGATTCAAAACTCTATAACCATTGGAAGTTTCAATATATCGTACCAAAATCCCTGCTTGTGCTCGAGCATCCCATTTTGTTCTTGTTTCTTTAAGAACATAAGTATAGGCCACTCTGCCTTAAGCTCTGAGATGATCCAATCTTGGTTTTTCTGAATTCCACAGTTCATATGGAATACATTCGATAGCTTTTGTAGGAACGAGATTTTGAGGATAATTCGCTGTGGCAATTGCTTCACCCCAATATTTATTCGGCAATCCTGCATCAAACAACATACACCTTGCTGTTTCGCATAAGGTTCGATTTTTACGTTTTGCTATGCCATTTTGTTCGGGCGAATACGGAACTGTAGTTCGAAAGGAAATACCTTTCTTCTTTAGAAAACCTTGAACTGCTGATCCACCATATTCTCCTCCATTATCAAATCTGAACAGTCTGGGTAACACTCCGAATTTATTTTCAACAAGAGCGACGAATCCTTCAAATTTTTGAAATACTTCATCTTTGGAGTGTAGGAGGTATAATATGGTATAACGGAAGTGGTCATCAATAAATGTCAAAAAATAGCGTTTCTTTCCTGGGGTTTCTGTTTTCATCGGACCACAAACATCAGAATGTATCAAATCTAGACATTGATTTGATCGATTATCACAAATCTTCAAAAATGGTTTCTTTGTTAGTTTTCCTTTTATGCAACTCACACAATTCATAATTTTATTGCAATTTTCAATTTTTATTCTTTAGGCTAGATCATGTGACACAAGTCTTTTGATATCGAACGGATTTTTATGACCTAGTCGTTTATGCCATGCGTGAATATAATTTTCATGCCGACTTTGTGTTGTTATATTTGCTCGCTCATCTGACTTCAAACATAATCTGTAAATACCATTCTCAATTATTCCCATAGCAATATTTTTCTCGCCCATTTTTACTGAACAATGTTGTTGATCAACAACAACGTTGAATCCTTTTTCTTGTTAGTCTCTTCACTGATAAGATTATAGATTACTTCGTAATTGAGGTGACATGAACATTTTGACATTTTTCATCGACTTGACATTCAAGGTATCCATCTCCAATTCGTGAACATACCATTTCTTGACCATTTGCAACAGTTTTATCATTTTTCTGAATCCTTTCATTGCTTCTTTGAATATTATTTTTACGGAAATAACAGTCTTTCTGAATATGACCCTTCTTTTTACAGATGAAACATTCTTTATCGAATCTACTTGCTGTCTCTTTCTTCTGCTTGTTATATGTCTTCAATGCAGTTTCTCTACCTTTTTCACTGTCGTTTCCTAGCTTTCTGTTGAATTCATCCATTAATTTTCCTTTCAGATATTCTAGAGTTCATTGTTGGGTCTTGCATCTAGTGCTGTAACTAAAGTTTCGAATTTTTCTGGGAGCCCACCCAATAAAAGTGCTGCTACGTGAAAGTCTTTTAACTCTTCACCGATACATCTTAACATTTCGACCATTTCCAAAGTTGTTTTTATGATTCTGACATATTTTGTCCAGGTTCAAGTTTGGCTTGGTATAATTTTCTCAGTAAATAAAGCTTATTGGATAAATTCACTCCTTCGCGAACCTTTTGTACAATATCCCACATATCCTTAGCTGATGTACAATTACAGATGTGGATTATTTGGTTATGTTCTACTGATACGGATATAGAACTCTGTGCTTTCTCATCCAAACTTGACCAATATTTATCTGAAGTCTCTGGTTTTGGTTTGTCGACAACCTTCCATGTTCCCTCTCTAATCAACATCATTTGGCAATTCCAAATCTTGAATTGTCAGAGGACGATTCCATTACTGTATGGTTTTACTGTAGCCTTATGTTTCCGCTTTACTCAGTCTGTCTTAAGCAACTCCTGGTCCCATAACCTAATGGTTTTTAAATGGAAGAACAGCCTAATTTTACTAATAAAATACTATTCGAAAACGTAAACTGCAAAATTTATTTTATAGTCAAAACTTGACAGACAACAACAACAACTTAAAAACAAAAATATCACACAGAGAGATCACATCTACAAATCTGGCGATCTTGAATATTTCTTTCAAACAAAAATGAGAATATTATTAATAATAAAAAACCTGAGCAAAATACATAATTCTGTTTAGATATCTATGAATAACTCAATTAAAAACAAAAGGTCATTTTATAAGGTAATGCCGATTTTGATCTTCATGTAGTTTGTCAATGTCAAATAATATTATGATAATGGCCGGAATTGAGCCGAAATGTCAAAAAATATGTCTATAAAAACAATTTATTCATTAAAATAATTCAAAAAAATGTATTCAAAAATGACCCAAATCTCTGAAATGCTTTCCATAATATTCCTCGTTTGGCCGTAACTATTAAAAACTTTCCTTTATGTATGTAGTTTGTAATTATGAAACCTGAATACATGGTATCACGAAAATTGACGATTGAAAACTAGAAGACAATAAAAAGCGAACGAAATGGATAAATCGGACGAGCTGCTATTTTTTCTATTCGACTGAAATAACCGCAGGACTAACAGAAAAACTAAATTATCTTGAATCCGGGAGATGCAAAAATCCCAGTAGAAATTAAACGTTTCGATTCAGTAATTCTGAGTGTGACGAATATGAAAAATAAAATGAGCCGCAAAGGATTATTGGCTCTTTTGTAGATAGAGCTCGTTATTATTCTTTTTAGGTCGATACGATTTTGAGTGTTTCAGCGGCGATTTATGAAAATTTATTGAAATTACATATTTACATATTTTCGGTACAGCGAATAAAAGGCTCTTAAGATTTATGAATTCAGACTGGGTTTGAATTTAATTTCATTTTCCGGAAGACAAGCTGGCGATAAAGAGATAATTTTATGCCCAGAAGTTGGTATTCATAAGGATTTCAAATTTGTTTTTATTTTTATAAATATCTCTATAATGTATTAACTGTGATTCACTTCGTTGTTAGCCAATTTAATATTACAAAAATGTTATTGTTAAATTCATTAATTGTATGTATTAGCCCATTTTTCACTCTGTTACATATTTCTAAATATTTTTTTAATAACCACTCAACAAATCTTCACTTCAACCGGATAAATGACAGTAGAATACCATATGCAAAGAATGGTAATACACACGCAGGACTCATGAGCGTGTATCATCGGCCTGATAAGTTTTATCCCTAATTAATAAAACACAACTTTTTCTACGAGTATAATAGGTGTCAGCGCTTTTCTTTCTTTAATAACGCAAATGCAATAGAATCATAAATATTGAAATTTCCAACAATCAAACGAATGGTTGAAATTTAGAATCTAATTATCCTTCTATTTAACAAATCTTAGGTTAAAAAAATAAGATAACCATGACTCAATTGAATATCATTTAGATCTATGGTTAATTTAAACATCACCTTTATTTTTTTTTAGTTATTTCTATGTTCCTTGAAAAAAGAATACCTATTTAAAACAAATTTTTTCAATTTCAATTTGACAATTATGTAAGAAAAATCAAATTCGTCTTTTGATATTATATACATTTAACCATGTACAACCTTTATAATATATCATCTTCGTATACCGTATCCTTGAAAATGGAGAAAATAAATTCCGAAAACTTGGACTTTTTAATTTGCTACTTTTCCAATAATCCTGTGCTGAAACTCCTTTCATTCAAACGAAAGGAGTGTACCAGGGTTTTTGTTGAACCAGGGTTTTTGTTGAACAAATTACATTTTTTTATCAAATACAAATTGTACAATTTTACAATGAAGAGAAAACATAATTCTCCATTTTATTTGTTTTACATATATACCTACAGAATAACAGCCTAAAATGTAGAACGTTGGATTTTTTTGCGAGTAACTTTGTTTGTTCTTCTGTGTTCCGCTTTAAATGTTATTGGTTTTTATAATGTATTTGTTGACTATCTAAAAATACTTCTTTTAGGATTTTATCCATATGTTAGTATCTGAAAATGGCTTCATGCCGAAACGTACGTAGTACTGTATTTTTTGTGTGACATCTCCAAAAGGGAAAAAATAATAATTATTAATTGGCCGAATCCCAGGACTTTTATTTCTAAATTGGAAATATATACGGCCAGGATTCAAGACACAATAAGTGAACATCAATTACTCAGACATATTGATATGGCTGAATAGGTATTTGAAAGACCTTTCAAATAATGTATTACAAAACCTACATTTATATTTAAAATTTTTAGCGGCGACGTTATCACGTTCACATAAATGACGTCAAGAATAGAAAGGTATCCTTACGAATAACCTGTTTAAACATCGACGGGTTTCAGGATTTTTCCTTAAAGTCGCCGGTTTACGAAATAACGAATTTATTCCATTCATTTACACCATACTGTATAAAGTTACTGTCATATAAAAAAAAATTTCAATTTAGTAAAAAAAAGTTTCATTCATGAAAGAGTTTGTTTAAATTATCAAACATGGTAGCAGAGCGTGGTTATTAAGAAGAGTGCTGACTTGTATTCAAATAAAGGAGAAATAAAGAAATTTTAAAATGCCAGGTGTACGACAGTTAGTTATTCGGACGCAGCTTGCATATAGTCGATATGTTAATGTGCGAACTGGATCCTCAGAGCCAGCAATAAACTGCCTGGTTGCAAATTTTCGGCAACAAGGTTCAGTAATGAGCCTCCCTGTGGCGGTAGACCACGTAGAGTACGCACTGCTGAAAGATTCAACATGTAGGGGAGAATGTGGAGGAAAGTCCAGAAACATTAACAAGGAGACGTTCGGCACAATTTGGGCTATCAAGAAGATTTACTTAGTAAATATTTGACACATTGCATATGTTTCCATACAAAATCCAGCTATTGCAAGAAGTTAAGCCGGTAGACTACTAGCAGCTGCTTGATTATGCTATTGCGTTACAGGGCCATATTGATTCCAAAATTCAGCCAGTGCAGCAACCATCAATGCTGTCAACCAGCCTGATATGTTGAAAATAATTTTTAGGCCAGCTGTGGCAAACTGGTTTCAAGAATATGGCGCCACGTCTCATACTGTAAGGTACACAATGGTTTTGTTACGCGAAATTTTCGGGTCGAACACATTATTTCGGGTAGGAGCGATTTTAAATGGCCGTCGCTTTCCCTATTTTTTGACCCCTCGTGAATTTTTTCTTTGGGGCTATTTGGACAAGAGAGTATATGTTAATATGCCCAGACCATTTCCCAAATTTCCCTGTACAAAAATGTGTATGTATATGTCCACTAAGAGCACTCATCACTAAACGTTTGCGTTAAGATTGTGTTTTAATTATATTCCAGATTCTCAGAATAAAGATATACGAAGCGACTTAAGCGGAGACTCAGCCCTTCAAGACCCTTCTGAGGAAGAGAAGAGCACCGATCAAGACAATTCGATGAAAATGAAAGAATTTTATGAAAGCAAGTTAACCTTTCGTACATAATAACTCCCTTAAAAGTTTCCTTTCATTGAACTTTTGTTAGAAAATGAGCAACATTAGTTGTAACAACATTTAAACTTTTTTTTCTTCTTCTTCTTTTCCGCTTTTCCTGCAGACGTTGAGGAGAGCATTGATGAGTATCTACTAAGCTCCGAGTCATCCTCATCTGAAGATACTGCTACTACAAGTAGTAAGCGACGTAACGTACTTAAGATTAAATCTTTCAGAGTTGGTCTAATGTATTGTCAACTCCTCTAGTTCCCTACGGCTAAACTGATGGGAGTGGGAGCTCTGATTCTGCATGTACTACTCTTAGTGAAAACCAAGCAGTTCAATTCCCTGCAGTTTTGAAAAAGTATATCTTCCTAGAGATAACACTTCTAGGAAAAAAAACGCAATCGGCAGTGCTGGAAAAAGAACAAATCAGCCATTTTGATGGAAAAAGGAGAAGCCTACTTATCATATTCAGGTAAAGAAATTCAAAAGAAAACCCCAAATCTGGGAATGTTATGTAATAACAAATGCCCATTTCACTGCAATGACAAATTTAACTGGCATCAACGAGAGTATATCTTCTTCGATTTTATAAATTAGACACGAATGCGAAAAATGCCTATGTGTATAACTGTATTTCAATAATGCCTGTGCAAAGGCAAAGGAGTAGAGCTAAGACCCACAAGACCTTATCTTTTACCTATTTACTGAAAAATGAGCGTGAAAATGTCCGTGTGTGCAAAACTGCTTTGGCAGCTCTTTTTAGAGTTGGCAGGGGAAAAATTGATCACATCCAAAAATCAATAAAGGCTGGTTATAGTGTCCCACCTCCCTACCGGCGAGGCAAATATACAAATCGGCATCACAAGATAGCTGCACAAGTTTCAGAATACATCGAAAGTCATATTAGAAGTTTCCTTTGCGAAGAATCACATTATTCGAGGAATAAAAACATTCACAAAAGGTACTTGTCTCCTTTGCTTTCAATAAAAAAAATGTATCAACTTTATTTAGCAGAGGTCAATAATGGTGGAAACCCTGACAATTTCAAAATCGCCGAGTGCACTTACCGTCATATCTTTTCTTCCAAATTCAATTTATCGTTTGGTCATCCAAGAAGCGACACATGCAGCACCTGTGAAATGGGACAAGTCAATGAAAATCATGCTGCAAGCTATCGAGAAGTATTTGATTTGCAATTTGACCGAGAATCATCCAAACTAAGAAGGGATATTGCTTACCTCACAGTCGATTTACAGCAGACCATGCCTCTCCCTAAGCTCAGTGTGAACAAGGCGTTCTATTTGAGGCAGATGTGGTCCTATAATCTCGGTGTGCACATCATTACTCACTCAAAGGATTATGCTCAATTCTTTACGTGGACTGAAAACGTTGCTTGTCGGGGCAGCAATGAGGTGGCTGGCTCTCTACTAACCCTAATCGAATTTGATGTTTCTTTGAGGAGTACAGATCATCTCATTATCTGGTCAGACTCTTGCTCAGGCCAGAACAAGAATGCGATAATGTTATTCATGTACCAGTACCTTATTCTTAAAGGTTATTTCAAAGTGATTGAGCATAAATTTCCCGAAGTGGGTCATTCTTATCTTGATAGTAATCGAGATTTTGGAAGAATCGAAATAAATTTGAGGAAACATGAGACCATATTCCCTCCGGACAAATATCGAGATATTATACAGAACAGTGGCAGAAACAACCATGTTACTGATAAATCTTCCCACTTCAGAAATTTTAAAGACCTTCCAAAAAAACTGAAGCTCATCAATCGAACAAAGAACATTTTCAATGAAAAAGTAGCTTTCAGAGATGAGGTAAAATGGATAAGAGTTGATGAATTTGGCTCTTGCCTGTACAAGGATTGCTATGATTCGTATACTCCTTTCAAGAAAGTCAAGAATCGTGATGCGACGAAACCCGTCCAAGTTGAAGAAGTTGACCTGGAAAGGACCACTGAAACTTACAACAGCAACTTCCTTACATCAAAAATTAATATAAAAATTTTTACGAATCAGTGATCCAAAAGGAAATTGAAAAAAATCTCTTACCGTGATTTTGCATTAATTTTTTAATCATGTTATTAGGGATCTGTTCAATAAATATTTTTCTTGTATTTGTTTGATTTCAATAAATTTATTCCTATTCCTTAATAATGTAAATTTAATTTAATGTTGATGTTGAACATGGACATAACAAGTTTTGCAACTAATACGTATCATGTCTTGGAAATATGTAGGTGGAAGAAGATGTCATGTGCTATAAATTTTCTTTTTTTGACAAGCTGCAGCTAAGTCAATGAGGCACAAATATTTTAAATAATCAAACTACAACAACATGTAAAAAACTGCGGATTGTGTTACGTAGAGAAAAAGAGCAAGTTAAAAACTTTAAAGCTGATTATCTCGATTCCACTTATTTGTTTCATAACATCTTCATCCACTAAGCTCTTCAATTATTAGTTAAAAAGACAGTTTATAAGTGGATAACCCCCTAAATTTATCTGATCATTGACGACTTAAACTGAGTTATTTTCTTCAACTTCTAATGTAAATTTAATTTTTGGATGTAAATTATTATTATGGTTGAAAAATACATCTAACTGTCGTTTACTACCGATAAAAAATTTCATATGTCATCTACATATCTATACCAAAATAAGATATTTTTTGAAATGTTACATTTAAATATTTTTCTTTCTAAACTAAACCATTTGTGATGCTGGTAATATTTCTAATAATAATTCAAAGATAGTATCTAATGTGAGTACAAAATTGTTAATTGTAAAAACAAAAATATTTTCAAGAAAGAAGTCTGGTATGTATAAACTTAAATGTCCAGAATGTAATGCTGTTTCCTTAGGTTAAAGCCTTAGAAATTTTGAAATTAGATACAGTGAACACTTACGAGTATACAGAATAAATCAAGCAGGGAAATCACACTACGCAAAACATCTACTTCATAGCAAACTAGTACTAGTTCGACTGTCTTATCGATCGATTGTGTTTGTTTTGTATTTATTTTCGCAGTCCGACTATTACTCAATTATTGCTTTGATTTTCGTTATTTTTGTTAATGTTAACTAGCATAAGTTCTTTCTTGTTTAGTATCGACAGTGCCCTTGATATAGATATGGCCGGGTACAAATGTGACAATTGCTGTGAGGAATTCTTAGAAAAAGATAAATATAATAAGCTTCGATGCAGCTGTGAATGTCGACGTTTTTTCTATATGAGCTGTACAGGACTTGACAAAGCTACTACAAAAATTCTACTTTCCCAGAAGTGCAAGAACTTTTTTTGTATATTCTGTGATCCTCCTTATTTGAGATACCTTAATTATAAAGTTTATGATATAACCAGGAATCAGATTCCCCATGAAATATTTGACTCACTTGCAAATCGTATAAATCAGTTAACCGACAGCGTACCAACTATTATAAGATAGACGATATGTTATTAAAGAGTGAATGTAAATTGAATCTTATGGAAAAGAAGATAAACGATATAAATGAAATAACCGACATGTTTACTGTTTTTAAGCCAGATTTTTTGCTTAAATCAGTACGGGATATGGAACATAATCTCTTCAATATATCTTCAATGTTTTTCAACGATTCCAGAGAAGCAACGAAAATTCATATCCATGATTCTCCATCCGTGGAGATAAAAGAGGATTTGTTTAATTTGAAAAGTGATTTAACTCATATATCCAGTTTAGTGAAAGAGATGAACACCAAATTAATAACAATAATCAGAAGAAGCGACGCACCTATATTACATCATACTCTGTACAAACTGAAACATCTCCTGAGGATGCAAATATTCCAGAAGTTTCGAACAACTTATCCTGCAATCAAAGGTGACATTATGTAATAGTCAACAACCTACCTGTAGGCTTTACCACAAATCATATTGTACATCACGTTAAAGAAAAGCTGGGTATTACAGAAGTTCATTCGTTGCTTTCCCTTAATCAATGAAAGCAATGAATCAAAAACATCAACATTTAAAATTCGTTTTCTAACAAAAGTTTTTGCTTGCAAATTGTTTAACAATGATGTATGGTTACCTGAAGTTTCATTAAAAGGGTCTGTTGAATCTTCATAGTCCCAAGAAGCCTTGCCTCCTCCGACGAAGGAATCTCTTCAGCCTGTGAAAGTTAATCAAGTAATGCGGCCTGTAAGTAAAAGTTCTGACCATTTTCGTCCCGTAGTAGTAGCCATCATATCTGACAAACATGCTATATTCGTATGTAAATCAAACAGATTTTCGTGTGATAAATCAGTTCAGTTTACAAAAGATTCACACAATGACACTAACTTTTCGCTGGAACTGATGACTCCTCCTACGGTCAGATTAACACCAGAGTCCTCTACTGTAGGTAATCGTTTAAGAGAACCGGCTATTTTATCATCTCTCAAGTTATTCCTCGCCTATCTACGTTACCAACCATCGACTGTATGTTTTGAAGGTTATACTTCCATAAGTGTAAAGGTGTTTTTAGCATCCAAAGGTCTGCCCGTGGATACCATAGTTTTGAGGGTAATTGATTATAATTTCCATGATTTTTATGGCATAAGCTCAGTCGAAGTGGATGGAGATCTATCCACATACAGAACTTACATCACCTCGGAATGGATAATTCACCAACAAAAAATTAGAGAGTGTCATAGCCGTTACTTTACTGCCGATTCTTCCACGAAAAATGTTTAGTTGATTGCCAGAGGAACAACAATCCTTACTTAGTTTTAAGGACAGTAAATTAAGAATGGCTCTAATTAATATTCAGTCAATACGCAATAAAAACGGACGAGTTGTAATTGTTGTTGGAGGAATAGGGATTCCCGCAGATAGTTGTTATTACTGAACACTGGCTACAAGCAAACGAACCTGTTTTGATTGAAAAATATCGACTATTAGCAGATATGCTCACGGCGGAACACTAATTTTATCTTCTGGCAAGGACTTCTCGGCTGTATTAAAATATGATTTTCTACAAGTAGAAAATGATTTTGAATTTTCCATAATTTACAACTAAAACATCGATTTATATATAATTTGTATTTACAGACCACGTCAATCAAATGTTCATTCTTTTTTTGAGAACCTTATAAATTTACTTGATGCTCTGTCTGTTAAGAGCAAGAAATGCGGTGATTCTAATATTGACTTTACTAATGATTGAGCAACTTGAAGGTAATTGGTAAATATTTTTGAGTCATTTGATCTAAATATGCACGTGGATTCACCAACTCGAACTACTAAAACAACTTCTTCAATTTTATTTTATATTACATTGTTTCCGGTTTTCTACCCCATCAAAATAAGCACTCAGTTGATGAGGATCTTCTCTCAACAAAACTTCAACCAATTGCATAACTTATGTTTATCAAATGAATGGATTGATCTTTCAGAAGATAATGACTCTAAGTTTTTGGACTGTCTTAATAAAATTATCAAGTGCTTCAATACATGATTTTCTTTTCGCTCTCGAAATACTATCTCCAAGTCGTGATGCCCTTTCCTTCCTAGTTCCTTCTAAAATAATCACTAGTTTTTTCCTTAGACCAATAGATAAATTTAAGCTAGTGCAAACTATACTCAGCGTTCAAAACAAAACTTCCTGTGGCATTGATGGGTTATCAGCTAAGTTATTTTTAAATATTCCATTTCGAAATTAAATACACAATTCTATGATGACATTTACAAAGGTAGTTCTGACTTCAGTAGCCTAATGAAAACACTATGAGAAGAGAAAGTGCCATTTCACACAAATTCCAGACGTAAGTAAAAAACTTATGCCTTCGTATTGTGACGGTTAGCGGAGGGACTCCAACTCGATGACATAAAGGACGAACTTACCAAAACATATAAAATCATAGTTAAAGACATTTATAGGATGACCGCTAAGGGTGGGCCACTATACCTGGTGATAACTGATTATAAAGTCACTCTGGACTTTTTAAATAAAAACGTAAGACTAATCGTGCACACAAGTGTCCAATAGGAGCACAGACGTCAAACAAAACCTACCATACAATGCCACATCTGCCAGCTCTGGGGTCATGCCACATGAAATTGCGGCAGAGCCCCTAGATGTCTCAAATGTGCAGCCTCATATTTAACACCTGAATGTCCGAAGCACAGGAGTAAACCTGCAAAATGTGCAAATTGCAAAGGTGGCCATTCTGCCAACGCTGTAAACTGCCCAGAATACATAAAACGAAGAGAATGGTTAAAACTTAAAAGAATTAAAAGCACAAATAAGAAGCCAACGGCCACAACATTCATTCAAGCACCCATTCCTATTGTTAATCCATGGAACCAGAAAACATGCTCCGCAACCCAAGAATTTCCTAGTCTTCCCACCAAAGCAGTCTCTAGACCAACCCCTCAAAGCTTTACCCCTAATCTTCGCAGTCAAACCGTTAACCAGGAAGCCACTACAGATATACGTCAATTCACACATCTAAACGATTTATTTAAACAACTCCACGAATTTGTTAACCTGGACTGACCAGGACTGTCTCTGACATTGCACGAAATGACAGCTGCCACCAACAAGCTGGTGAAATTCACTATCTATAACAACTTTGTCGCTGGAATAGATAAATATGACATCCAGATAGGTAGGTGGTAAAACAGGAATTCAAAAACGAAATCATCTCAAAATAATTTTCCGTAATGTACGTGAAGTTTTTAATAAACTTGATCTCATCAGACATTTTCTCGACATTCATAAACCAGATATATTCTTTTTAATAGAGACGCTCCTTAAAGCTAACAAAACTGTTAACTTTCGAAACCCCGAATATAGTCTTTTTAGACAAGACCGCCTCGCTAATGTCGGCGGAGGTGGTATAGCAATTTTAATCAAAAAAGGCATCAATTTCCAACTGCTGCAACAGAATAATTCATCTATTGAGCATATCGCTATATTGTTAGACAATAAAATTAAAATCGTTGGAGCATACAGTCCTCCCAATAATGAGCTGAAAGAGATCGATTTGTTCAACATTATTAAAACACACAATAGGGTCCTCATAGTGGATTACTTAAACTGTAAGCATAGCTATGGGACTCCTATCCTAACTACCCTAACATAAATGGAAATACTATCCTCAGATTTTGTGATAACAGTGACTGTAACATTTTCAATGCAGACGACCCCACCCATTTCCCTTATTCTGACTACAATATAGTACAATAGATCTAGCCATAGGGCATGATATAAATAATATTTCCAAAATTAAAACCTTACCCGTCCTCACTCAACTCCGATAATGACCCCATCTTTATAGAATTAAAAATTACATATAAGATACACACACTCATTAAAAAAGTCCATGACAGTAGCACTACAAGCTGGATAAAATTCAGAAAAATTATTAATGAAAATTTAATAATTACTGATAAAATAGAAAATACAACACAGTTAACAAACATAATTAAGAGCGATGTAACGTGTAAAATGACATGCCCGTCAATCTATAAAGTAATATACGTTTATTAAAATTCATCCACTTATAATTATTGAGAAATAGAAAATGGATGTACATTTATCAACGTGAAGCGGACGGTAGAATTTTTTGGACTGCATAACTCCAAATTCTTTATGATATAAGCCGTATGTCAGCGCCAGTCACAGTGAAGTGCGAAATCTGTGGTAAATTTTTTAAGAAGCGAGGCCTAAAATTACATCAAAACAAGACGCATGGTAGACAAAATTTAAGTTCGATTACAGTAAAAAGTTTTGAAAATGAGGATATAAAAGATACGAATTTTCATATAAAGTTGGCAAAATTGAAGAGCCAAAGATCAGTAATAAGAAGAGTCCCAAAAGCTTCAAGGGCTCTTTGTGCCTCAACGCTATCTAATCTAATTGAAGAATGCGTAAGACAAAATTCTATTACTACCTGGGAAAATCTTTTGCTTTTTCCGTATAATGTTTTGAGTCTTCCTTCTAAAAATTCTAATAAAAAAGTATCTCTCTCTACTATAATCAAGAATAATTTAAAAACTTTTGAAAATATAGATCATCATTTAAATTTCTCTAATCAACAAAATAGAAATTTCTCAGTTCTGAAAAACATAAATTTATCAAAAAATAGTAAAATTAAAAATGTAATTAATAAAGTTTCTGACGGCGACTTGACATCCGCAATCAAAATCTTAGCTTCAGATGACAGTTTTGCTGATGTCAGTGCAGCCACTTTAACAGATTTAAAATCGAAACATCCTGTAGAGAAACCTAATAGTAAGTTCCCTACTCTGATTTCGGAACATATTCCTTTTTTTATAACAGAAGAATTTGTGAGTAGCGCAATAAACTCTTTTAAAACAAGTTCTGCTGGTGGTTTAGACTCTTTAAGACCTTCACATCTACAAGATTCAATAAGTTACAGTGCTGGCCCTTCAGGAAAAAATATTTTATCATCTTTGAGTAAATTATGTAATTTTATTTTAAATGACACAGTAAACATTAATATTCGTCCTATTTTATTCGGCGCGTCACTATTAGCTTTAACTAAAAATCCTTTCAAAAATCCTGGGATATTCCTTTATTGATCATTGAAAAAGATAATCTGCTTCAGAAAGCTCTCAATTTACCAGACAAGGCTCGTTTGAATGCAGCATTTTCAAAGGAATCAGGAGCATGGTTGAACGCTTTACCGTCGGCCCCTTTAGGTACGCTTTTAGATGACGAAAGCTTCCGTATTTCTATTGGTCTCCGTTTAGGTTGTCAAATTTGTGTAAAACATCGCTGTCGTTGCGGAGCTAATGTTGATGAATATGGTAGACACGGCCTAAGCTGCAAATTAAGTGCCGGCCGTTTTTCACGTCATTCTGCAGTAAATGACCTAATCAAACGAGGCATGGCATCTGCAAAGATTCCCTGTTCGTTGGAACCGTTAGGTACTTGCCGCGACGACGGTAAACGTCCAGATGGTATGACCCTCATTCCATGGCAACGCGGCAGACCAGTTATTTGGGATTTCACTTGCACTGACACTTGGACTCCGTCCCATGTCCGATCCACATCTACTTCCGCAGGCGCTGCAGCTTTACAAGGCGAAACTTTTAAAATCAATAAATACAAAAATTTGGAGAACATTTACATTTTTATTCCTGTAGCAATTGAAACCTCTGGTGTTTTCGGTCATGAAGCATTAAAATTCATTAAAGAAATCGGTAAAAAAATATCAGTAGAAAGCAATGATTCAAGAGCAACTTTGTTCTTTATACAACAAATAAGTATTGCAATTCAAAGAGGAAACGCTTCATCTTTTTTCGGTACGTTTCCCCGTTCTAAGCCTCTAGAAGAACTTTTTATGAAACCTAATCATAAGAAACGTAATTCTTCTACCACTTTCAAACTTTCTCACATTACAGACCCTAATACATGTGATCTTTCCTTTTTCCGAAATTCTTATTCAACATCTTCATTCTCTTCTTCAGAATGTGTGCTTTCTGATAATACATGCGTTGACAATTTAATAAATTATGCCCCCAACAAGTTTTTGGGCCTCAGTGTACTAAAAAATACAGATAACCACAAGCCAGATGATGTCCCATTCATAGGAATACTGAAGAAGATGACTATGCTAGAGAATGATGCGATTCCTATACGCAATAGATTATCTCTAACCAAAACAGTTTTCAAATCCGTAATATCTACATCCAATTCAGTAGCAAACATCATCAATTCAAATTCCTTATCACGCCTATCAAGTGAGAAAGACAATCATAGAATCCGAGATTATTCGTACAATGATAGTAGTTGCGAAAGAGCTTTTAACAATAGTTCCACTTTCAGATCCATAAAGGGTATTCCCCAAGATTCTTTGGGTCTCAAAGGCCTCAAAAATATTGTTTCATGTTTCATGAATAGTATTATCCAATGCCTATCAAACACAAGGTTGCTATTAGAATATCTAAAGAAAGACGCATACATAAGAGATATTAACATAAACATATCTAGCATGAAAGGAACACTAATTAAAGCATTTGCTGAAGTTATTCAAGAGCTTTGGTCTGAAGACGGTTCAGACAGAGTGGTTAATACAGTATCATTGAAAAGTAAGATTCAGCGATTTACTTCAAGGTTCATGGGATACACTCAACATGATGCACATGAGTTTCTTCGTTACCTATTAGCAGGACTTCACGAAGATGTCAACAAGGTATATGAAAAATCAAAGCCCATATTAACAGAAATTGATGACAAATTTAGTGATATCGAGAAAGCACAAGAATTTTGGTTAAGATATGCGAGAATGGACAACTCCAAGATTATGGATAACTTTGTCGGTCAATTAAAATCAACAATCAAGTGCACACACTGTGGTCACTGTTCAGTTACTTACGATCCTTTTTGGGATTTATCCCTTCCGATACCACAAAGAACAGGTCAATTACGACTTTCACAATGTTTAGATTCGTTTACAAGAGAAGAAATACTCGACGGTGATGAGAAACCAACTTGTTCGAAATGTAAGGAACGAAGACGATGCATTAAATCATTCTCAATTCATAAATTTCCGAAAATACTGGTTATTCACCTGAAGCGCTTTTCGCAAACAGAAAGTTTTAGTGGAAAACTTAATGATTCAATAGATTTTCCAATAGAAGGGCTTGATATGAACCATTACGCGGCTGATAATGTGGAACCTTGTATGTACAACCTCTACGCTATATCTAATCACTGTGGAACCACTTATAATGGTCACTACACAGCATTTTGCCGACATCCCTACACGGGACATTGGCACGAATATAACGATTCAAGAGTGCTATCAATATCGTGGAAATCTTTAGTCAGTGGAGAAGCATATGTTCTCTTCTATGAACAAGATGACACAAAATCCCACCTTTAAGTTTAATAATTGTATATTTTCATTGTGAATCAATGTCTTATTTGTTTTCTTTTCTGCATAATTGATTTATATATTCATATATACATTGTTGTATCTGTTTAAAAAAAATTAAAAATTTGCAAAATATCATCATAACTACCAGAAATAACACAACTTCTCTTAAACCTAAATTCCAAATCAACAAAACCTTATCCGATCATATAACCAAAATCATACACGAGAAAAATAAAATTCGTAAAAAATGGCAAACTACCAGACACAGCAATGACAATATACTGCTGAAATATTACAAAAACTTAATTAATACGTTAGTACATGAATACGAAATTCATTCTTGGAAGATCTTCTTAGAGAAACTAAAACCAGTAGATAACTCTCTGGAAAATCGCTAGAAGCCTAAAAAACAAAAATAACGAAATGACCGAAATTGTTATTAGGTAATGGACAAGATGTCACTAATAAACCTGAAATAGCAGAAAACTTTGGAGAGTATTTCCAAAACAATTTCACAAATAACACACAAAATACACAATTACAGAATAATATTACACAATTTGTTCAAAACTACCTACACACAAATTACACACCAAACACAAAAAATCTTGCCACATATAATGATATTTATAACACCATACAATCGTTGAAAAATAAAACAGCCCCTGGAAGGGATGGCATTCCTAACATTCTATTAAAAATTCTTCCTAAGAAAGCTCTTGTACAACTCAACCAAATATATAATTAAAACAGGTAACTATCCCGATATGCTCAAGATTGCCAATATCATACCTATCATCAAAGCTAATAAAAACAATGTTATGTGGATAGCTACAAACCTATTTCCTTATTGAATAACATAGCGAAGGTCATAGACAAAATAGTTTTTAAAAGAATACGAAAACCACATTATACCCCCCGAGCAATTCGGTTTCAGGGAAGGGCACAGAACTATTGCACAAATCATTAGAGTATTCAACCACGTCAGAGAGGGATTTCGAGAAAAGAACAAATCAGTTATTGTCACTATTGATATACAAAAAGCATTTGACTATGTATGACTCGAGTGATTAATTTATAAATTAATCAACATAAATTTACCTAACTACTTAATTAATATAGTGCACTCATATGCTACTAATCGTAAGTTTTATGTAAGCATCAATGAAGGCTCGGCTGGACAATATCAAAAATTTCATTTAATTTTTACAATCACTGTCTCCCAAAAAATCTTTGTGAACAACTCAAAGCCGCCAATCGCGCAGAAGTCATCCGCGACAGTGTGTGTAGGCTTCTGCACGGGGCGCTATACACATAACTGATTGTTATCTCCAACAACCAACTGCTTCAACTTAGAAGTTAACCTAGTTACTCCTAAAAGCAAGTCCATATCATAAATGAACTAAAACAAAATTGTATCAGTACCAAGTTGCCATCTCACACAACCTAATCCAACCCTGTTTTTCAGCTGCTTTTCGGGGACATACCAGTCGAAAAAAAACCTAGGGAGTCATAATTTTATACCAGTGACAAAGTAACTTGCCCACCCAGAAACAATTGGATGATGCCACAAGAGCAAGGAGCCTCGTAGTAGATGAGTTGCTCTACAGGCTAACGGAGCTTGGCTTCGAATGTATGGGCTATGCTGATGATATAGTTCTAATAGTCAGAGGCAAGTTCGAGAGCACCCTGTGTGATTTATTACAAAAGGGCCTCAGAATCATTGAGCAATGGTGCTTGTCAGCGGGGCTGAACATTAACCCAAACAAGACCATAGTAATTCCATTTACCCGGAAAAGAACACTTCCAGCCATGAAACCCATATCCTTAAACGTGAGAATCATAGAATAGAAATCAGAAGTTAAATATCTAGAGATAACCCTAGACAGTAAGCTTCTGTGGAATAAGCATGTTGAAATAACTGCCAGTAAATCTAGCTGGTAAGAGGTGGGGCTGTAACCCAAAAATACTGCGATGGATATACGCCATGATTGTGAGACCGGCAATTACGTATGGGGCAATAGTTTGGCATACAAAAGCAAGCCAGTACAGCACGAGGAAGACTCTCGACAAAGTTCAAAGGCTTGCCTGTGTGTGCATCACTGGAGCTATGGAAACGTGTCCAACTAGGGCACTTGATATCATTACAGATCTCACACCTCTACCTATGGTGATAGAAAGATCTTCTCAAGAGGCAATTCTTAGAATATCTAAGGAAGGTTCAGGCAATGAGAGTATTCAAAATCAGGGAGCCTGGTCCTCTCTAACAAAATACATCTCATCAGTGAATCTTCCCAGTGACGAAATGATCAAGAATGTAAGTATCGAGAAGAATTTCTCTACGATGCTAAATACGAGGAGAGACTGATAAAGGGAATACACTACCCAAACTCTCAAAGAAAACACCATTAGATGGTATACGGATGGTTAAAAAACCACCACTAGTGCAGGCGCTGGAGTATTTGAGCCTGGCACTAGATACTCATTATCGTTAGGCTCCTTCCCGAGCGTCTTTCAGGCAGAAATACTTGCGATTGAAAGATGCGTGGAAATGTACCTAGAAAGAAACTATCAGAAATGTGACATATCGATCCATTCTGATAGTCAAGCAGCTATCAAAGCATTGAGCTCCCATATCATTGACTCCAAGTTGGCATGGGGGTGCCGGAAAACTTGATGAATCAGGCAAGAATAACAGGGTCTCTTTGGTCTGGGTTCCTGGTCACTCGGAGATCACAGGAAATGAAGAGGCCAATACACTTGCCAGGAAAGAAGCACAAACCCTCTTTATTGGCCCGGAACTTTTCTGTGGTGTAGGAAAATGCTCCTATAAGAAAGAGTTTCGGAAGAATGAGGAAAAACCGAAAGAGAAGCACTCTGGCGGTGCCTTCCCGGGTTGGAACATTCCAAAAATTCCTGCGGAAATTTGACACTGCTAGATGCAAAAAATATTTGGACCTCAGTAAAAATAAGCTGCATATCCTCACGGGCTTTCTTACAGAACCTAATAAGAATAGGTCTAGTAGAAACTGACGAGTGTAGATTCTGTGGGGGAGGAGGATGAAACTCCGGATCACCTAGTTCTGAAATGCCTCGCCATTGCAAACCAACGCAAGAAATGCTTCGGACAAGAGACTTGTAAGAGTGAGGATATAAGCTCGTTGAAGCCGTTACAAATACTAGAGTTCATTAGAACCCTGGAATTGGAAGGCGTGTTGTAGTAGTAGCGAGAACAGCTCTGATTGGGGGGCACAATAAACCTTAGGTTTCAGTGCATTGTAACCCCGTTAAAATCTAATCTAATCTAATCTAAGGAGCCAACTCATACCCTTAGACGTACACAACTGGTTCGGAAATGGCCAGAATATCGGCATTACTTACTTCTTGTATATTTCTTGAGCTACATTCCACTAAACAAGGAACATAACAAGTCTTTCATGTGATGTTCTTTTTAGAGACTTATCGTGATGTTAATTTAAAACGTTGATAAGATATCTCCTAGGTGTCTTAATTTTATTACCAACTCTATTAACATCCTCTATTAACATCCATGTCATGTAAATAAAACATATTTTTGATGTACACAATAATACATGAATTCGCAGTTACATACACATCCTATGAACTTCTTTTTAGTAACTTCATATAGGAAACATTCATACGATGTTAATTTGTATACTTCTCACTAATATCACATACAGAACGTTACTGTAATATTACAAATTAACATGTTTCTAAGATGATCACATGTTGTTGCAGTTACTATCACATCATTCGAAATAATTTTTAGTAAGTTCGTGTGATTACGTCTTTATGATGTTAGTTCATAAAACTCTGAGTAATATCACATATTAAACATCACAGTAACATAAAAAAAGAAGAAAACAGAAGAGGAACTGACGAACGAACATTATCTGTGGAAACAAATGACAAGCATGAAATGGCGGATGGTTTTCAGTCTTGTGTTATATTTTATTTGCAGGAGGCACATTTTTTGCAAGTACTTGAATAAAGTGGTGTTCGTTTTCGTTAGTTCCTACTTAGCTTCAGTTTCTATGCTTAGTTATAATTCTTGTTCTAATGGACGAACAACAGCTGTTATCGGTTAGTACCTATTCCAGAATCATAATTTATTAAAACTTAATACTCATTCAAGACTTTAATCGGCTATTGTACATTGAAATTCCAGGTGGCGAAATTGTATACTAACATTATATAATAGAGTTTACAAAATAAGGTTTTTTTAACTTCTAAAATATTTTAGTTAGTAAGTATATTTTAAAAACGATTCACAATATTTTAAATCCTAGATATGCATTATACCCTACAAAAAACTAATATTGCAATAGGGTAGATATTATTATTAATAATAAAACGTGTTCATATGTTGGAAGAGATTTGAATCTAGGAGAAAAGATTTTCAATGTTCAAGATGTTTCAGAAGCTACTTACATAAATAAAATAAAAAACAAATAGTTGGTAATTATGTAAAGAAAGGGGAATAACTATTTCAGATACAGACATTGTATTAAACAGTACAGACAATATTGAATCGAGTATCTCTAGTTCTAGTTTTTGTAGTAGCAGTCATAGCCATCAATATAGTATTGCAGGTTTAGAAAATTTTAACATTAATACTAACAATTCTTGTAAACAATTGGAGACTGTTTAAGACTTAAACCGAAATTTCTGTTAAAAAGCTCGTTTCCATTTGAAAATACACTGAATACAATAAAAAAGCTATCCCTTACAATGGTACCTATATTAATCTAGTTGAAGAATATGTAACTTATGGTACTGAATGCTCCAGTCAACAAACAGAATTCAATTATTTATTATTGTAGAAACACAGCAATTGGATACAATTAATTATGAACTCATTTAACTTGATAATTTTTTCATATCTCTTCTTCATAAGTAGTTTTTTTTGTATACACTGTACTAATAATACTTAGTTTTCATTAAGATACAATAACACGATGTTAATATACAATATATTCCAGGATGAAAATAACAAGATGAGAATAGTATATTATTTTATACAGAAAAGAATTATGAATTTTCATGACACACCTGAATTTACCTGCGAAACGGAGTGAGGCATGTAATAGAAGGTAAATCATGGAAAGTCACTTCTCGAAATAAATTATGTTGTTATTCCTTTGAAGAGCCCCGCATGTATCTTGTGGAAAATGGGTCCCAGTCAATTGGTTGAAGATCCAGTTTGATGTAGTTTATGATGATCGATCAAAGGTCTCCATGGGCACAATTTGAGCTAAAGTAATTGTTTTATTAGCTGCTGTTCAGAACACCTTTAAATGTTTCACAGATAAGGATTTTGAAGTGTACGTTATGGAATGGTTGAGGCACTCGAAACAGCTACTCTTGCGTAAGAAAAAGTAATCGTAAGTAAACGATAGAATTTTCTTTAATCAGATTGGATTTGTTGATTTAACGTAATGTTCCATAAAATCTTTATGGTGTAAAATTTTTATTAGTTTTAATATTATTAAAAAACTATTCTAATAAATTTTCTATAATCTAGCTGTAATGTATGTGTATCCGTTAAACTCTATTAATTCAGTTTCAAAGTATGTTACATTATGGCAACTACAGATTAATATACCCTTTTTCATTCCTTGCTTTAACCGAGTGCTTTCAATAGTTTCCACTTTCCACGCTTGTTATGTAATATGCTTACACAATTTTTTTTTAGGTTGGATTCCTGGACAAGATATTTTTTTCCTAATTTTGTACTGTACTGTTCATTAAAAGTGATTAAACGTTTTTAATCCTTAATTGATTTTTAGCTATTTTATTTTAAATGCACAGGGTGAACAATTAAGAACGACTGTAGAAAAAAATCATGGTACAACTTTCAAAAAAATTACATTTAGGTAAGTGATACTGAAAAATGGCTGGAAAATATTTTGCAGTCTCTAAAATATCCGCTAGGGGTGGAATGAACACTCGAAAACATAATACTCCAAAACAACATACTAAAGGTGTCCTAAAAATACAATTTTTCAAATCTGGAAGAGATTATGAAAAAATTTAATTAAGAAGATTTTTTGCCATTATTTTTCAAATAATGGGTGGTTCAAACTTACGAACAAATGTAAACTTTTTTCGTTTTTTAACCGATATTAATGATTTTAGCTGCATTTAAAAGAGTTTTTTCTGTTTAATAAGA
The DNA here is from genome assembly GCA_963921935.1 of Galeruca laticollis. Taxonomy (NCBI): domain Eukaryota; kingdom Metazoa; phylum Arthropoda; class Insecta; order Coleoptera; family Chrysomelidae; genus Galeruca; species Galeruca laticollis. The sequence goes on from OY998181.1 coordinate 56,975,723, forward strand.
TGGATAACAAAATTAGATAATTTTGTATTCACTCGGAAATTTCAAATGTAAATTGAAGCATTTTTTCAATTTTTATGTCTGATAACGTAAATCCCTTTTCATCAGAATTTAAAAAATGTCTCATTACATTTGAAATTTCCGAGAAAATGGGAAAATTGTCGACTTTTTCACATAGCGTTGACAAAATTGTCCAATTTTGTTATTCTTGTTAAGCATATCTTATTACAGAGGAAAAACTCTTTTAAATGACGCCAAAAACATTGATATCGATTTAAAAACAAAAAAGTGTTACATTTGTTTTTTAGGTTGAACCTTCCCCCACCCCTTATTTAAAGGATAAGGAGAAAAAGTCCCTAACTACATTTTTTCATAATCTCATCAATATATCACAAATTGTATTTCTAGGATACCTTTGGTATGTTTTTTTTGGAGATAATCACAGTATTATGTGTTTAAGTGTTCATTCCACCCCATAGCAGATATTTTAGGAACTCAAAAATATTTTTCAGCGATTTTTCAGGGTCATTTTCCTGAAGGTATTTTTTAAAGTTGTACCATGATTATTTTTTGAAATATGGCTGACAGCCAGCGTTCTTAGTTGTTCACCCTGTATTTGCTGATTAGGCACAGAAACATCTATGGGATGTCATCTAGAATGTTTAAGGGATGTTTATTTAGAGGTTTAAGTAATGTCCATACAACATCTAACAGAATACACTGTATTGTTTTTGATATGTTGCATTTAGATCATTGATAAGAGGTTATTTTTTAGATATTGCATTAACATTGACAAGAAGTTAAAAGGCATTTCAGAATGTAACAGAATTTTTTTTTTTTCGTTATAAAGACTTCCTTTTGAGGAAGTTCTAGTGACATCACAGTAGTGTAAAAAGGCAGCGCTTTAACATCGCTGAGAAGTTAAGTTGAAACATCACAAAAGTTAACAGCCACAAGCTGGGCATAAGCGGTTGTATAGATGTGCATGTGATGAAAACAAGAGGGAAAAAAGGAAGAACATTATCACAATGTGATGTTGAATTAACATAACTGTAATATTTATTTGCATAGTGGGATGTAATTATAAACTATTGTAAATAAAAAAGAACTTTTAAAACAAAATGACAATTCATGAACAATTGCTGGCTTTTGGCGGTAAGTGTTCTTTCCGTATGTACATCCCGAATAAGCCAGCAAAATACGGCGTCAAAATCGTACTGATTTTCGATGTAGCTTCAAAATTTATGCTGAATATCTTTGAAAAACTATAACTAAGGGAGGTTTGCAGAAATTTTTTGTGAAGAGCCTAATAACCATGGATAACTGGTTTACGAGTATACCGTTAGCTGACCAGTTGCTGAAAAAACCATTCAAAACCACTTTACTAAGAACTATTTTAAAAATGAACGTGCCATCGCACTCGAAATGTTGGACATAAAGAACCGAAATGTTTTTTTCCTTTCTGGCCCGGAGGCCATTTGGCTTTGGGACTACACCCCATTTAGCCACGAGAGTCTATTGTTTTATTATATTCTAATTATTATACTGTCACTCTATCTTTCATGCAAATATTCCAAAATTCTGAAGAAAATGAAAGAAGAAAAACAAATGGGATAAACAGGGACACCCTCTTCACGCTAAGGTGCCCGTCATAGCGACTTTGATTAGACATACAAGAAAGGCAACGGTTAAAGGGGATTTGCTACAAAAGGACAAACACAGGGAACCAAATCTAAATCGTTCATACTATGTTCATATATGCATTCACACAAAACAAAATAAAAATTGCAATATTATATTTTTCGTTTGGTGCGTCTAAGGAATTCCCATAAAATATCTCTTATAATAGGTTTCTGAGAGTTTATGTACAAGAGAGAAACTATGTTTTGAGGAGAAGATATCTTCTCAGCTGATAGGGAGTTAAATAAATATTCCGTTGCTTCTCTATTATACAGTTAAACATCCAATGGTTGAAATCGTCGAAACTTTCGTCACAGTCACATGTATCTGCGGTAGACAATTTAATTTTGTAACGGTATGAATTAACTGTAGCATGTTCAAAAAGGCATCTGATATACATAGTACATATTTTCCTGGAAGGAAGGCTTTGTTAAGCTAGAGGAGTATAGGGAAGAGCAGGATGTATCTTGCAGTAGGTATTGTCACTATGGTTTGTGAAACCTGCCCATTCAATTTCCCAATTTTGTTTGAGGGTTTCTTTTCTTTGTGATACTATATCTCCCTCTGAAAATTCGTTGATTACAAGACCACAGGAAGCAGCAGCTTTAGCAAGCTTATCTACTTTTTCATTAATTGGAATTTGAGAATATCCTTTAACCCATATAAATCCAACGTTTTTGTTTAAATTCTTCAGGCGTGTTAATTTTTCTAGGATGCTGATTGTACTGTTGTTAGTGTATATATGTTTCCGGTAGTTTCTCAATGTCATTAAAGCTGATTGAGAATCAGATAAAGTCATATAGGTACTGTTCAAATTCTAAGTTACTGTTTATGATCAACCGAAATCCTAAAATTCAAATTCAGTCACTATCACATTTACGGTTGTGTGTGTAATAAATAACTTCCGCGCTTTTGTCTTTTATACAGTTAAACGACATTTTGACTTTAAAAAAATAATAAAAACCATCGAATGTAAAAGTTATATATGTTTACCGTGAGTTCGTAAAACGTTATAGAAAACTATTGTAATTAGAACATTCAATAATTTGCATACAAACAAACTATGCACTGTATTGCTCCGTTGCTTTCCAGTTTCCAAATAATTATAAATACGAAAATCACTACTACCAGTAGTTTAACTCGATTTATGAGAATTACTCTTGTTACGGGACCACCAACTATAAACTTCTCACTTGGGATTAAAACGTGCACTTTAATCCCATGTAATCATACACAATTAACAGTTAGGTATAAAGCGGTTACGGTGAGGATATTGTTTTGTTTCACTGCTATTATTTGAAATAGAATTTGTTAGAGTAACGATTATTATAACCTTCTAGAGTTTCGTCGACAAGTTTACTTGATTAGCAGGAAATTAAATCAGTAAAACTATTAAATATGCAAACTTTGGAGCAGTTTCATTTGAACTAGCTTATTCCAAAAAAATATGTTAAGAAAACATTGTGAATCAAACAAAGAAAATAATGATAAAACAGTAATTTATGCAACAAGTGCATAAAGTGGTACTTTTTTTCACGAATGGAAAAAGGCTTGTATGATAGGCTTGATTAATTTAATATAAATATTTATTCATGAAAAACTATCGATAAGATACAAGAAACAGTAACCAATCATTCTATATTCGAATTAACATTTAATTATTTTACATAGAAAAGGATTAAATGACGAACTGTAGGTCCTTATACCTTATTCTATGCTCTATAGAACCATCTTCAAGAGCACTGCAAGGGTTTACGCTAAAAGGAATCAATACAAGCTGTAATCATCTTCATGCATATTTAAATATTGTTTCTTTATACAATATCTATTATATTTATTATAATAAAAATAGAATGGAAAAGAAAAATATAGATACACAAAATAAAATTTTGTTACAAGATATAAAAATAAAAAATCTCCCATTTTATCAGTATTATTTAGGTAGAGATACTGTGGTCGTTGTTTTAATTTGTGTATTATAATAGTAATTTATGCAACAAGTGCATAAAGTGGTACTTTTTTTCACGAATGGAAAGCAAGAGCCGTCAGGCGAGTGCGGCAATTCCATGAGTGAAAAAAGACACTTTGTACACATGTTGCATACATTTTTTCTACAGCCCTATACAAAAATATAAAATTGAAATAGAAATTTGCGATATTTTAATTAAGCTCCTTCGGTAAATTACAATTATATGTGTTCCAAGTTTCATGAAAGTCCATCCTCGATGCCCAGCCAAGATTCATTGTGTTAGCTTATGGGAAGCGTGAAATAAAGTTAACGTTATGGCACTTTTTTTAACGCTTTTTTACTTTTTTTCACTCTAACCATAAACAACCACTTTAAGCACTGCAAACGGATGAAGTACAAGGTACTTTAAAGATAGGGCGTAGAAAAAAATAATAATGCCACTATTTGATTAAATTTGTGCTCTTCTCTCTGCTATATAAAGTAGATTATAGATCTCAAAATACAATGAATCAGCCCAATACGCCCGATACAAAAAATACTGTCGTTTATCGAGATACAGGGTGTTTAAATTATGAATAAAATAGTTTCAATACAGTTAATTGTACGTTAATTGAATTCAAATACTTTAATACATTCTTATTGTCCGATTTATATTTCAATATTATATAAAATACTTATGTTTCTAACCATAGCACTCGTAGGAGAATAGCCCCCTTATGACCAATACGTAGTCTCTATAGTATGGTTTGGATTCTTTGTTGATAGGAAAAATGTTTCCAAAGAAGTACCAACCTTTCAACACTAGTTACTTTTGAGTTCAGTTGATCAGTTCTATTTAGAATTGGGAATTAGAAGACACTTAAGAAACCCACAATATGAAGTCGTCAATGAATAGATAAACCTAGGGAGTTCTCCACTTTTAGACTGTCTTCTTAAGTGATAATTGTAAAGATCAGCTGATATATTTTTCCTGGTTTTCTATATCATTGCACAGTTATACCGATCTTAATTGAGAAAAAGATATCCAGGATATCTCCATAGGGATAATACTATCTAAGCTTTAATATTTGTAATATCACATCTTCTTTTTTCTATTAACATATGTTAAGTCAATCACAAGGTGGGTCACTTCTTGGTTTAGCCAAAAATAATTATTAAACATCAGGTAGGTATCAAATGAAATGTAACTTCTGTCATTCTGACGATGATATTTAATATCGAAACAATTGTCAAATTTCTTAGAATTTTTAACATTTTGAAAAAAAATTATCCAGAAACAGTAAGTTTCATTTAAATCAGTGAAGGGAATTGTTTCAAAAATTTTATGCCCGTCAATGCTTCTACAAGCCGTGATATACGTTCAGTTTTTGTTTTGCCGGCAAGTTTTTATATAACATTTTTTTATTACAAAAGTTGCTCCTATGCCGGATTCAGAATGAAACCTATCTGTATTGAGCTCAGTTTCTTAGTTGATATTGTTTGATCTGAATACAATTGACATTGAGCAGCTAAGCAGTAACACTTATTTCATTAAAATATTTCCTAACAATACATTTAATATATTATACTGGGTGATTATTCTCATTACACCTGCCCTTTCTAAACAGAAAAAATGTATACATGAAAATTTTTGTATACAACAATTACTATGGTCTTTTTCCATTTCTAAAAGATTGAATTACTATCTTGTTTATTATTCGCATTTCTAAACATTTGTTTTATTCAATTATCCTCGAGATTGTTTATTGTAAGATGTGTTTTTCACAGTTTGTGGTCTTTTGACCTTCGATTTGTTTTACATTATGGAATGTTTTTGTTTTATCGATAGTCTCGTTTTTTATGAACTATATTAAATTTCTTTATATCTAATTTAATGTTTCAATTGACTCCATTTGTTTTTATAACCTCAAATGGACCCAAATATTGTGAATCAAATGTTGTTCTCTCTACTCTTTTTAGCGTTAATAAATCTCCAACTTTGAAATCTGTAGGAGAGGCGGTTTGATCGTTTTGATTTTTTCTCACGACTTTATGTTTTATAATGAAATATCCAGCTCGCTCGTGTGCACATTGAAGTTTATATCTAAGTATGATATGATAAATTTCGAAATCGTAACGCAGCTCTATTCCTGTGTTGAGATTCTCTGGCAAATTAGCTTTTGTTCCATACACTAATTCAAAGGGCGTATAGCTGTTGTATGTATTAGGTGTAGTATTGTAGCAATAAACAAATATTCTAGCATATTCGCACCAATCATCCTTCGTTTCATTTTTAAAATTGCTCAGCAGCTCATCATATGTTCAGTGGAGTTTTCGCAACTCCCTATCGATTCATGATGATACTCTGTAGAAAAGTTATGTTCAATATTTAATAATTCTGTCAAATTATTCAGAATGTCATTCTTATTATCGGTTCCTTTATATGTTCTAATTCATTTCATAAGTCCATAACAAGGTATGCAATTATGAAATATTCGTTGAGCAATTATTTGTGCTTCCTTGTCTTTTACGGGTATCATAACTGCGAATTTTGTAAGTTCGCATAACATTGTAATACAATAACGATAATCTTTATCACTATTCACGAAAGGGCCTGTTCGGAACACGTCCGAAATATTATTGATCTAAATTTAGATAAGCAGGGCCTGTCAGTAAAAAAATTGATATATATTGAAAAAAAAGAGAAATGTCAGAGTAGTGTCAGATAAATTTCCATATACGCAGAGCGTTAATTTCCTTTAATAAAAATTCTGTTAAGTGTTTTGAAGCGATAAAACCAATTGTAAGTAGTTATTTAAATTATATATGTATTTGGAGCTGATCTACCTAAATTTTCCTGAATTAAAACGTAGACTTTTATAAAATAATTATAATATTTCACCAATCCTTAGAATTAAATGAACATTGTCAGAGATTATTATTATATGAACCGGCGTTTTATTTGGAGATTCCAGTCCGCTATAAAAGGTACTATCGAAAAGAGAATTTGAGAAGTTCCAAAAAGTGTCAAAGTCAGACCCATCAAAAGGCCGGCTTTATCATAGGGTCAATCGAGCCTAGATGCATTAGATATTTTCTGACAAAAATAGTTCTTGTTTGTTCCTGCATTGTATTAAAAAATTCAACGACCTTCCAAGTGGTGATTACAAATATTTTCTGGGTGAAAATATCTCGTTCATGTTTCGTTCCTGATCTCCATTAGGCAATTTGGAGAATACTGCTGTTCTGTTTATTTTTAAAATTTGTTTTTTATAATTTGATTAAGTTTCTTAAAGATATATTTCTTATTTCGAGGTAGACAGCTCATTAGTAATTAGTAATATTGTTCTTTTTAAAGAAATTCCAGGCCCGTAAGTTAAATAATTCGAACTCAATGTCCATAAATTAAATAAAAATTTAATTTCTTCCATTTAATTACTAAATTAATTAATAAAAAAGTTGTGGTAAATATTCCAGGGCCGTACTAAACAATTTTCCGTTCCATAGCGATTTATTTGTTTTAAATAGTATCGCCTACATACTGTTATTGACTGTTTAATGATATATTTTATTTTGATTTTGATTAGTTTCTTTTAAGAAAGAAAAACTTTACGTTTGTAGTGCTTTACATAAGGCCGCATCAGCATTAGTGTAGCATAAAAAGCTTCGATTTCGCGTAGTGAAAGCGAGCGAAAAGTGCATTTTCCACAGAATCCTGCGTGGTTCTTACATTTTCAGAATAGTTTTATAATTTATAGTTTCAATAGTTTGAGTTTTTCGTTTCAAAACACACAATGCAAGCTTTTCTAAAAGCTGGAAAGAATGTTAAATCCGCGATCACACAAACCCAAAATTGGATTATTGCAAATATAGTTTCTGAAACAGATATTTTCCTTCTTAAAACTAAATTAGATAAATTGGAGTGCGAGATAGTTAAATATAACGACGCTCAAAATGAAATTGAGGATTTGGACGTTATTAAAAAAGATACGGAAGATAGAGATTCATATCAAGATAAATTTGATAGATCAATTGCTTGTCTTAAACAAAAAATTCACAGTTTATCTGTACCTCCTACTCCAGCTTCGAATCCTAACCTTAATCAATCCGCTCCAATAACAAATGAGCAAAACTTAGGGGTAAACCTTCCCCAAATTTCTATACCCCACTTTGCCGGTGATTACACTAAGTGGGCCCCGTTTTATCAATTGTTTACAGCCTTGATAAAGAATAACATTCAGCTAACAAATGTTCAAAGGGTAATTTACCTAAAGTCATATTTGAAAGGAGAACCGTTATCTCTTATTGAATCCTTAGAAATAACCAATGGCAATTTTGAAATTGCAGTCAATATTTTAGAAAGTAGGTACGAAAACAATTTAACTATTATAAATTCACATTTAAATTCAATAATAGATAGTCCTAGCATAACTAACTGTACACCATTTACCTTGAGAGAATTTTTAGGAAATGTGCGAAAAAATTTAGAATACTTAAAAAATCTAAAATGTCCAACCCAACATTGGGATTTAATTGTCCTTAACATCCTCATGAGAAAGCTAGACTATGGCTCTAAAAGAGAGTATCAATCCAATAGAGACTCAAAATCAGATCCTACTTTAAAGGAATTTTTCGAGATTATCAAAGCTAGATGCAACGCCCTAGAATCCTTAAGTACTCCTTCACACGCCGCTTTAAATGAAGTAAAAACCGAAAAAGATGCCTCAAAGGCAAATTCCAAAACTTCGTTACATGTAAAGAACGTGTCTCCTAGTTCGCCTACGAGTAAACGACGAACTTGTTGGCTTTGCAAAATTATTGATCACGATATCTACTAATGCTCCATTTTTTCCAGACAGTACTGATGAAACATATCAGTTTCTGAAGTCGCAATCCTTATGTTCCAATTGTTTGGGGGCAAAGCATTCACTGACAGAGTGTAAGTCTAGAGGTTGTTCCTTATGTGGTAAAAAACACCACACACTCCTTCACCGAACTTCCGTATCAACTAATAGTTCTCCAAATGTTCATAACTCCAATTATAGTCCGAGAGCGTTTATTAGTCCACTATATAGTACCGGAGCCATTCCTAGGAATGTTCCAAATATTACCAGGATCGGCGAGCACAGTCTTGTGAAACGCCAACTCCTAACTCTGCAGATGCAATACCTTTCCGAAATGCCGAGTCTGAAGCTCAAGTTGATGTTTCTCCGCCCTCGGGGCCATTCTCCCTCTTTGTAGATCAAGGTGGTCCCGAAATTCTATTGGCCACAGCGGTCGTACATGTTCTTTCCGATAATGGTAACCTTGTTAAGGCTAGAATAATTCTAGACAGCGGCAGCCAATGTTCTTTCGCTTCTGAAAAATTCGTTAGAAGAATGCATCTCAAAACCTATGATAATCAAATCCAATTTTCCGGCATTAAATGCACTCCTACAATTTCGAACAAAATGATAGACATTCTAATTTTCTCCAATACTAAGGAGGATTATAAACTCAAAGTTTCATGTGCAGTACTTCCTGTAATTACTTCTATGTTGCCTAGAATTCCGTTGAATAGACATAAGTTGAACATTCCTCCAATGTTCAAACTGGCTGATCCTGATTTCCATGTCCCGTCCGATGTGGACATCCTGTTGGGCGCTGATGCTTATTATGAAATTCTACTTCCACAGATCTATCGACTGGGTCCTAAACTTCCTACTCTCCAGCTGACAAGGTTTGGATGGGTAATTGGAGGACAATTACCTCCACAAAGTGCTTCTAAAGACAATAAAGTTGCTCTTTTTTGTCAAAATACTTCCGAGCATGGTGACTCGTTAGACAAAATTCTTTCAAAATTCTGGGAAGTCGAAGAACTCTCAGAAGTCAAGTCCTTGTCAGCTGACGAACTATTGGCTGAAAAAAGTTTCATTCAAACACACGTACGTTTGGAAGACGAAACTTTCCAAGTGAATTTTCCTTTCAAAGATCCCACCGGTAATAATCCACTCGGTAATTCTTTCCATATTGCAAAAAATCGATTTTGCAACTTAGAAAAACGTTTCCAAAATAACCCCGAGTTATTTTCAGATTATAAAAGATTCATTGATGAATATGTTTCTTTGAAACATGCAACCTACGTTCCATTTGATGTCAACGACAAACCCGTTGAGAACAAATACTTCCTTCCACATCACTGTGTGATCAAACATTCCAGTGAAACCACCAAACTCAGGGTAGTTTTTGATGCTTCCATCAAAACTTCGACTGGATTTTCCTTGAATGATATCCTACACAAAGGCTACGGAGTTCAGCCGGACCTATACGACATACTATGTCGGTTTCGTTTATACAAGTTTGTCCTGACCTGCGATATCGAGAAAATGTACCGCCAGGTTAGAATGAATCCTTCGCAATTGCACTTCCAGAATATCTTGTGGAGAAACTCACCGCAAGAGGATCTCAAATGCATCCAACTCTCCACGGTGACTTATGGAGTCACTTGTTCGTCATTCCTTGCTACAAGAGTTCTAAAAGAACTCGCTTCCAATTCCCATGAATTTTCTTCTGCGCAAAGAGCCTTGTTACATCAAACTTACGTAGATGATGTAGTTCATGGTGTTGATTCAATATCCGAGTTGGAAGAGTCCTATCACCAACTCAATACATTATTAAATTCCGTGGGTTTCCGACTGCATAAATGGTCATCCAATTGCTCGCAATTTCGACAAAAATATTGTGACTCCTCTAACCCAATTCAACTTGAGATAAAAATGGAAGACACTCCCAACGAGGTTTTGGGGTTATGTTGGAATCCGTCCTCGGACGAATTTGCCATCTCCTTACCTAAACTCATTCCTTCAGAAACTCCTTCTAAGCGCAAGGCGTTATCCCTCATAGCTCAGATGTTTGATCCAATCGGATACTTGAGCCCATTCATAGTCGTAGGAAAGATTTTCATTCAAAGACTGTGGCTATCAAAGCTTTCCTGGGATGAACCTCTAACTCCTGAACTAGCCCAAGAATGGAAAAAATTCATATCCTCCATTGATTCCTCAAGACGTTTGAAAATTCCTAGATATCTGTTTTCCGATAAATCAATAATAAAGGTTCAAATTCATGGCTTTGCTGATCGTAGCGAGCGAGCTTATGGTTCCTGTTTATATTTCAGAACTATTTATTCCGACAACACCGTCTCCAACACTTTAGTAAGTTCCAAGTCGAGAGTTACGCCTCTCAAGACGGTTTCACTTCCGCGCCTTGAACTATGTGCAATGGTACTACTTTCCAAGTTAACCCAAAGGATTCTCAAGATATTCCAGAATTGTGTAGAATTCGAATCCATCAATCAGTGGACTGACTCCCAGATAGCCCTCTGCTGGATTCAATCACATCCTTCCCGCTGGCATACATTTGTAGCGAACAGAGTTTCCCAAATTAAAATTTCCATTCCGCAAGCTAATTGGAGGCATGTTCGCTCTTCTGAAAATCCTGCCGATTTGCTGTCCAGAGGAGTACTCGCTCCCGATCTCTTAAATTCCGAGCTATGGTGGAATGGTCCTGATTTCCTGTCCGAATTAAATGTCGACTTTTCTAAATTCACGTTGAAACCTCCGAATGTCGTACCCGAACAAAAGGGCAACAAGCTTCAAGTGTTGGAGGCAACCACCAACTGCGAATTCAAATTTTGGAACCCCATATTTGAAAAGTTTTCTTCGTTCAATAAGTTGTTGCATACTATAGCTTATATACTCCGGTTTGTGTCCAATTCCAAGGGCAAGGAACCAAGACTCCACGGCCCCTTGTCCATATCAGAAATAAATTCTGCCTTAGTGCTGCTCCTTCGAAACTTACAGTTAAAATACTTTTCCAATGAGATTTCAGGATTGAAATCCCTCAAACCCATTTCCGACAAAGGCATATTAGCCCTCAATCCTGTTATCAATGATAAAGGACTCCTCTGCGTCGGAGGCCGTTTGCGACATGCAGACGTTCCTGAGCCTCATAAGCATCCCGTGCTCCTTCCTGCCAGAAACCACGTAGTTTCCCTCCTGCTCAAGAGAGAACATATCAGATTGGGATACGCTGGTGCCCAATCCGTTCTTGCTAACGTCCGTTTGCAATCTTGAATGGAATCAGGGAAGTAAAAAGAGTGATTCATGAATGTATGACTTGTTTCCGTTTCCGAGCTGTTTCTGCTCAACAAATTATGTCCGACTTGCCAGCAGACAGAGTCAAGCCTTCGAGACCCTTTGAAAGGGTAGACATCGACTATGGTGGCCCTTTCTTTATAAAATCTTCCCGCCTCCGAAAAGCTCGTATCACAAAGTGTTACATGGCGGTTTTCATATGCATGACCACAAAGGCCATCCACTTGGAAATAGTGTCTTCCTTATCCACTGAAGCCTTCTTGCCCACACTGAAGCGTTTCACGTAGGGGAATTCCTACCGTCATCTACAGTAACAACGCCACCAATTATGTAGGCGCCAGAAATCATTTGAAGGAATTGCGCGATTTCTTCTCTAATTCCAATTTATCCGATCACATCAAAACATTCGCTTCTGAAGCCAGCTTCGAGTGGAAGTTCATTCCTCCTCGCAGTCCCCATTGGGGAGGTCTGTGGGAATCCGCTGTCCGTGGTGCGAAAAGACACTTGCAACGTATCGCTGTAAACGCTCAACTCACCTTCGAGGAGTTGAGTACCGTTCTCACCCAAATTGAGGATATCCTAAACTCTAGACCATTATGTCCTATATCTAGTGATCCCAATGACTTCCAAGTCCTAACTCCCGGCCATTTCCTGATTGGCTGTCCTCTAATCTCCTATCCTGACCACAGTGTCACACACCTGCCTGAAAACAGACTTGCACACTGGCAAATATGTTCACACCTGCCTGAAAACAGACTTGCACACTGGCAAATATGTTCACAAATGCAACAGTACTTCTGGAAAAGATGGACTACAGAGTACTTAAACCGTTCACAAAATCGGCCCAAATGGCTAGCTCCTTCGAAGAATCTCCAGGTCAATGACTTGGTCCTGTTGAAGGAAGATGATACTCCTCCCCTTCACTGGCCTTTGGCAAGAATTGTCGAGGTTATTCCTGGCGTGGACCAAAGAGTCCGTGCTATCAAACTCCGTACCAAAGAAGGCACATTCGTCAGACCGATTACCAAGGTTTGTCCTCTGTCCAGTGCAGACTCTAGTCCGCAATCAAGCGGACCAACCTGCACACAGTTGCTTCGTTGATTGCGTTCTCGGGTTGTCTTTCGATGATAGTATCGTCGCGCCATTTCATTCGCGCGTTGTTCCACCTTTCCTTGCTTTTCCTTCCTATTGAAATCCGAGATTTCAATAGGGCGGGAGTATGTTCGGAACACGTCCAAAATATTATTGATCTAAATTTAGATAGGCAGGGCCTGTCAGTCAAAAAATTGATATATATTGAAAAAAAAAGAGAAATGTCAGAGTGGTGTCAAATAATTTCCATATACGCAGAGCGTTAATTTCCTTAAATAAAAATTCTGTTAAGTGTTTTGAAGCGATAAAACCAATTGTAAGTAGTTATTTAAATTATATTTGCATTTGGAGCTGATCTACCTAAATTTTCCTGAATTAAAATATAGACTTATATAAAAGAATTATAATATTTCACCAATCCTTAGAATTAAATAAACATTGTCAGAGATTATTCTTATATGAACTGGCGTTTTATTTGGAGATTCCAGTCCGCTATAAAAGGTACTATCCAAGAGAGAATTTGAGAAGTTCCAAAAAGTGTCAAAGTCAGACCTGATGGCTTTATCAGGGCCTATGTCCAAAATATCGAATGGTTTTAACGCTGTCTGTTATAATAAATTTTACTTTGTGAGTTGGCTTAGCTTTATTAATTTGGCATTCATGACAGTTCTTTATGTATTTTCTTACTTCTCTTTCCATATTTTTCCATCCAAAATTCGATTTCATTTTCTTTAATAATCCATTATTTCCTACGTGTCCTCCAAACTTAGGATAATTATGATATACTTCCAGTATCTGTTGTATTTTTGTTTTATTTCTTTTTATTCGGCCATTTTTGGTACGTCAAAAACGTATATTTGTACATTTTTAATACTCTATTTTCTTCATTTATAAATTCTGGTACGGTGCACTTATTACATATATTATCATTTACATATATTTTCATCTTTTTTATACCGTATTTTATCGATAGCTTATGAAACTGTTCTTACGTTTGTCTTAAATGGATGTTGTATCATTCGGTATGCGAGGCTTGGTTAAATTTCAATCTATTCTTGATTCTTACACAGTTTGCTTCAAAGTTTAGAATTGGGGCAATCAATTTTCCGATTAGTTTTGTTATTTTCCGTAGTTGTTGCTTCGTTTAAGCCTCTTGGTATTCCTAACTGATTCCTTCTAACTCTTTTAGACTGTAAACTTTGTCATTTATATATAAGTTGATATAGATTAACTTAGCTTTGTACCTTGTGTGTTTTCCATATGAACCAAATGAACTGCAACACTAGCAGGACTACTATTATGTATAACAGGGTTTTTAACTCTATGTCTGCCTTTAAAACTTCTTCTTTTACAATTAAGTTACTACGTACCACTCCGTTTTCTTGTAATTCTTATTTGAATGATTTTCTTTCCATGATATCCAGAGATACTGCTATTCTATATTGCCATTAGTTCGCAGGATCGCCATGCCACATTTTCTTTACTGAGATCTCTTTACACTTAACTATTTACACTAATTACATACTGAGAACCGACTCATATATTTAAGATGATAATAAATAATAGTATTAATTAATTAAGGAGTAAATTACTTAATTCTTCCTTGAAGCCTTGTCGACCGAATTATTTATGCCATTTCTGACCATCACAATCTACTTCGTGATACGTAGTAACTCGGCTTCTTTGTTCACATTGTTTCATCTAAATACAACTGACATTCAGTATAACATTAAAGCGTATATCCATGTGCTAAACAATAACAGTTATTTCATTGAAATATTTTAGTTTACTAACAGTAAAATCAATACATTATACTGGGTGATTATTCTTATTACAGGTTACAGCATGTTCCTTGAAGTAGACACGCTACATCAGTTCTAAGATAACCGGTAAAAATACAATATGTTCACTTTGCTCACTATCTATATAAGGAAAATGTTGATTTTGATTTGTCATTGTAGTCAGTTGAAAAATAGAATTGTCAGTTTAAGACAAAGAAACTTCACTAGAACCTCAAATTGCATTTTTTTTCATATACCGATAGATATATTAAAATCTGGTTAAGCTCTCAATTTCTTATATATTATGGCGACCGTGACTATGGACAGAGTTCAGAAACTGCTTGAGGTACATAGAGTATCATTTGACACATTTTTCAACGAGATAGTGAAACACTTGAAAAGAAATAAACCAGATATCAGCATTATTCAAGTTAATATCAATACACTTTCTTCGGAAAATGATAAGTTAAATGAGTTGAAGAAGAATATGCTTGATTACATGATTGATACAGATTGTCCTTCTCAATACGCTGATAGTGAAATAGAACAGGCCGATTCATATTTATCAAAATTTAATACAATTAATTGTAGAATTGATCAGTTGTCAGCTACCGATCGTTTAGGTAACCTAAGCATTAAATCCGAGACGAAGAGTAACCTGAAATACCCCAAAATTGAATTCAAAAAATTTGGAGGTGATATGAGAGACTGGTTACCATTTTGGAATCAATCCATCGATGAAGACGACAACGTAGACCCTCCAGATAAATTCCAATTTTTTATTCAAGCGACAATTCAAAAATCGAGAGCTCGTCAGATAGTGGAAAGTTATCCTGCAACTGCGCAAAACTACTACAAGGCTTTGGAAAGTTTGAAGTCTTGCTACGGTAAAGATGAGCTACTTGTTGAATTCTACGCGAGAGAACTCCTTCAATTAGTATTGGGAAATTTGGATTGTAAACCTTCTCTTTCCAATCTTTATGATAAATTGGATGCTCAGCCCTTGAAACCCTCAATATGACGTCAGACAAATATGCGGCGATGCTATTCCCATTAGTGGAATCTTCTTTACCAGAAGATATCCTGCGAGTGTGGCAATGGAGTTTGTTCAGCCTTGACAATGAATCCACTATCAAGTCTCCAGATAATAAGCTGAGCAAACTCATTGATTTTCGACGCCGAGAAGTTGAAAATGAAGAGAAGATCTATCTGGCTGTTTCTGGTTTCCAATGTATTCGAAATAAGAAAGAAAATATATCAGAGCCCACGATACCCACAGCTACTGGTTTATTCAACAACAAAAGAAGTTTCCAGAGACCTGCCAAATGTGTGTTTTGCTAAAGGTATTGACTACACATCTGACAAATGTAAGACTGCGTTGGAAATTAGTTTCAAGAACAGGAAAACGATTCCTTCAGAAAATGGACGATGTTTCGTCTACACTAGATATGGGCATTCAATTAAGAGATGTCTCGTTAATATTAAATGCGAAAAATGCATGGAGCTGCATTCTACAATTTTGTGCATTCACACGTCTAGAAATGGAGCTGAAAGTAGCCCAAACCTCGCTAAAGAAATTAAAATTGATTCGATAAAACAAAGCTACTCTAATGTGACATATAATGAAGTATTTTTGCAGACATTTGTAGCAAGAGTTATTGGTAATGATGGATTAACTAAAGACGTTAGATGCATCATAGATACTGGAAGTCAGAGATCCTATATAAATAAATTTGTAGCCGAAAAACTGAAACTACAACCTTTGGGTGGAGAAAATTTAGTTCATGCACTTTTTAGTGGAACAGAATCTGAAACTATAGTGCACAAATTCTACAGAATTGAACTTCACAACCTTAACAAGAAATGTGACTGCAGTTTTTGATCAATCCATAATATGCAGCAGCGTGATATCCGTTTCTAGCTGATCATGTATAGCAGAATTGAGAAATGTTGGTATTTCTATAAATTATACAAAGTCTGGACCGATCAACTTTTTTTGTTGTCTAAATCGTTTAAAACTAACATGTTATTACAGATAACCTTAAACGGATTAAGCGATATTGAGAATGCAACGTGTGCTTGTCCAAGAGGGATAAAATGTCACCATATTGTCACTTATTGAGAATACATCAAAAATCCAGAGGCTAATATCATTCAATCCATCGTAGCTACAGGCATCTATCTCAGTCATATGAATACGATCTTACATCAGCATTATTAAATACACATCTGACAAGCTTGGTATTGATCTTTCTATTTTCTATTTGGGATACTTCGTGGCTCCACGTTTTGTAGTAAAACCATAAACAATGCGACCAGACCAAGATGAGGCTCATCTGTAGAACAAAAGACTAAATTTAGGGTCAGCTCGCCAAACATAGCTGTATAATTTAAACAAATATAATGGGCTTTAATAAGACGAATGCCTCGGTATCCGTAATAAACAAATGCAATGAACATAACTCATAGTGAATGATTTGTACTATTCGATACCCCCTCCCCCCAATCGAAATTTTTAACAGAAACATGTATGGTCGTAATGCACTCCTTATGCACTAATATGCTCCATGAATCGTATTATTTAGAGTGAAGTTGCTCCCCCCCCCAATGAGAATTTTCAAAAAAAAACAAGTGGCATCGGAATCCACTTCTAATGCACTCATATGCACCATCAATAAAAACAAAATCCCCCTCTCCGCACTTAGTTAAACCTCAATATATAGAGTGAAGTTGCCCCCCCGATGATAATTTAAAAAAGAACAAATAGCACCGGAATACACTTCTAATGCACTCATATGCACCACCAAGAAAAAGAAAATCCCCCCACCCCTTACTTAGTTAAACCTCAATATATAGAGTGAAGTTGCCCCCACCCAATGATTATTTTCAAAAAAAAACTAGTGGTATCGGAATCCACTCCTAATGCACTCATATGTACCACCAAGAAAAAGAAAATCCCCCTCCCCTCACTTAGTTAAACCCCAATATATAGAGTGAAGTTGGCCCCTCCCCAATAATAATTTTCAAATAAAATAAGTGGTATCGGAATCCACTTCTAATGCACTCATAAGCACCACGAAGAAAAAGAAAATCGCCCCTCCCCTTACTTAGTTACACCTCAATATATAGAGTGAAGTTGCCCCCCCCCTCCAATGATAATTTTCAAAAGAAACAAGTGGCATCGGAATCCACTTCTAATGCACTTATATGCACCACTAACAAAAACGAAACCCCCCTACTCCTAGTTAGTTAAACCACATTATTTAAAGTGAAAATGCCGCTCCCCAAAGATAAATTCCGAAAAAAAATTAGGGTAGTGGAGCTTATGCACCACCAACAAAATCAAAATCTTCTCTCCCCCCAAATATAAAAAGTATATGCCATCCCCTAAGGAACTGGTTACTGGAAGAAAACATGCACTACAGTGTGGTTTGGTTGCATTTGAATGCCAGCTTGGATGGTCTCCTATGGGAAAAGCACATATTAGATAAAATGACTTGATTTGCACTGCCTTGATGTTGACAACCTCGCTTTTCTAAAAAGATCTCGAATCTATGGACTTTAGATGTGTTAGGAATCACTGATCCAGCTGAGACAAAATCCAGAAAAGAAGCCGAGTTAGCTGTTCAGATCCATGACAAAGACCGATATATGAAGTCGTGTTGCCTTGGGTTGAAAATCACCCTTCTTTACCGAACAATTTTACCATAGCAAAGAAACGCCTCGAAAATTTGATGGCTAAATTCGAAAAATATTGACTCCATAGTGACCGCGACCGAGTTTTTCAAGAATAGTTAAGAGAAGGTATAATTGAGAGAGTACCGGAAAACAAAAATAACAAATTTTGGTCAATATTACCCGCATAGACTTGTTATAAAGCAATAGAGCACAACTAAATTCAGACCTGTGTCTCACGAAAAAAATCAACCTTCTCTAAATCAATGTTTGGAAAAAGGAACAAATTTTATAGAAATAATTCCTTCTAATTTCCTTAAGTTCAGATTGGGAAAAATTGGTTTTATTTCAGATATCCACAAAGCATTTATCCAAATAAGTATATCAAAATCTGATCGAGATTTCCTTCCATTTTTTTGGTACTATGAATCTAAGTATAATGTATATTCATCATACAAGTGTTGTTTGGTTTAACTTGTAGCAGCCCGTTTCATTTGGGAACTGTTATTCAACACAGTTTGGACAAATAAATTGATGCTATTTCTGATGGAAATTCTTGTTTTTCGAAAGAGATGATTTTGAAATTGCAAAAGAGCTTTTTGTTGACAACTGTGTCCTAGTTATGTGTACCACTGTGTCCTAGCATTAATACTGAAGAAGAATATTCAGAATTTATTGTTCAATCTAAAGCTGATATGGACAAAACAAAGTATGAAAGTATGATCTACGTGGATGGGAAACTACGATTTTAAAAAAAGAAGAAATCCCTGCTGAAAAATTTGCATCATCTGTTTTGGAACTAAATTGTAATCGATTTGAAGACACTTTAAATCTCTCATTTGATTGGTTCGATACAATACATTTTGAAAAAGTGACAAAAGAGATCTGTTTTATCTTTAGCAAAAAAGATTTTTGACCCAATCGGAGTAATATCACCATGCCCCTTGTTTGCGAATATCATGCTGCAGAAACCGTGGTCAATAAGAATTCATGGGATTTAGGGATACCAAACGATCAGAAATCAATATTTCTGGATTGGGCAAAAGAACTGAGTCTACTCATCAACTTAAAGATTACTAGCTGGTTACTGGATTCTTCCGAAGCCACCCACGATATATGGACAATTCACTTGTTTGTTGATGCCAGTTCACATTTGTATTCTTCTTTTATATTTTTGCTATCAGAGAATCCCACATCTGGTATTAATACACAGTTATTACAAGCGAAATCCAGAGTCGCTCCTTTGAAGAAGATTAGTATCCCTCGCTTAAAACTCATGGCTGCTACCATTGGTGCAAGACTGCTTTCTAGCGTTTAAAAAAATCTTGAAATACAAAATGTTCCGGTATTTTGTTAGTCTGATTCCAGAACAGTTTTGTTTTGGATACGTCAACAGTATCAATGGAAATCATTTGTATCGAACAGGGTTCAAGAGATAAGAACTTTAACAAACATTGAGAATTCGAATTTTGTCCCTGGAGAGTTAAATTGAGTCGATTTACCATCCAGAAGTTGTACACCTAAGAAATTATTGGAGTTAGAATAGTGGAAAGGTGCGACATGGCTGAAAAAAGTCCACATTATTGGCACTGAAGTTAATGAACAAATTGTTTTAGAAGAAAAGAAAAATAGCACCTCAACTTTAGTCAACAATAAGAAAAATTCAAATTGGCATTATCTCCAATTTTCAAACTAACAGAAAATTTTAAATTCAGTTGCATGTTTATTGAGATTTGCTACAAACTGCAAAGGAAATAAAAATGTAAAAATGAAAATAGATGAAGTTTTAAATTTGGATGAAGTCAACACCAAAATAAGGCAATTTACTCTGACATTAGATGGAATTGAAAAGGCTGAGAAACTCGTTATTTGAATGATTCAACAAGAATCTTTTTTAAATAAAAAAGAATATCCCTTTCTACAATCACTTCCAACATTTACGGATGACGTAGACATACTAAGACTGAAAACTAGAATTACTGAGCGAGTAGATGCAGAATATTTCAGATTTCCAATGATTCTTCCATCTAATCACCCTGTGGTCAAAAGAATGATTGAGCATCACCATAGGAAATTGCATCATATTGGTACTCATGTTCTGCTATATGTACTGAGAGGAAAGTTTTGGATAGTGCAAGGTAGAAAAACAATTGAATATGTGATTCACAAGTGTTTGATTTGCAAAAGACACGGAATAAAACATTATGAGATGCCCAGTTTACCTCTACCAACAAATTGAATTGAAGTCACTGGTGTGGATTTGACTGGTCCACTATATATCAGAAATAATGTGAAGGTATGGATACGCATTTCTACATGTGCGGTCTACAGATCAAATCATTTGGAGCTTGTGTCTATCCTGTCCACAGATAGTTTTTTACAAGCTTTACGAAAATTTATTAGTAGAAGAGGAAGACCAAAAATTATCTACAGTGATAATGGAACTTTTGTAGGAAGTAGAAATCCATTGAAGAATTTAGACTGAAACAAAATTAATGAATTCAGTAACGTTGAAAGAATTTCATGGCTATTCAATCCCCCTACAGGGGCATGGTGGGAGCCCCTGGTACAGTTGCTCCAACATTTATTAAGAAAAACATTGGGTAGAATTTCGTTAATGTGAAGCTCTCATTTATTCCAGACCTCTGATATATGTGACCGAACACAAGAATGATTTGATACCTCTTACTCCAGCCATGTTTCTACAAGATATTCAGACAGTGGAGACAAAAAGATTTGGATGAACTAGATAGCAGTTCCAGAAATATAGATTGAAACAGAAAGACGATTTAAGAAAAAGATTCAGATCAGAATATGTTAGTCAGCTGATAATGATTCGAAAGTCTAAAGAAACTCAATCGATATAAAACGGAGAAGTTGTATTAATTGGATTCGAACAGAAGAGACTACATTGGCCGCTTGGTTTTGTATTAGAAACTTATCCCAGAAAAGGCAAAAGGATACGTGTTGTGAAGCTGCGAACTGCAGCTAGAACCATTGTTAGACCGGTACAAAATTTG
Source organism: Galeruca laticollis (assembly GCA_963921935.1). Taxonomy (NCBI): domain Eukaryota; kingdom Metazoa; phylum Arthropoda; class Insecta; order Coleoptera; family Chrysomelidae; genus Galeruca; species Galeruca laticollis. Next base: position 56,997,048 of record OY998181.1, read on the forward strand.
TACCCATTAGATGTGACATCTGCAGAAGATACTGCAGGTTTACGAGAAATGGTTAAACTTAGCGACCCCAGACTGAAAGAAAAACCAGTACGTAGTGAACTTAAAGGGCATAGAATAGAAGATTGTCACAAGAAGTGGAAGAATGGTTCAACCGCCAAGAAGATTCGATGGAAAGTTTTGACAGTCAAGAAAATGACAAATGCTGTGGGAGGATGTTAGAAATAGAATATGTCCATTTTGCTCACTATGTATATAATGAAAATGTTGATTTGTCATTTTAGTCAGTTTTTTAAAAAAGAAACTTCATTAGAACCTTAAATTTCATTTTATTTCATCTACCGATAGAAATATTAGAAACTGGTTAAGCTTTCAATTTCTAATAATGACTCTGGGCAAGGGGAACGCTTTCACCAAGATGTCATGAACTTTGAACAAGATTGCCAAGGAACAAAATAGATTACTCTTAATTGTCTTTTGTTATTAAAAGTGATAAACACATGAAAAAATCAGAGATTCCTTTGTTCAGCTAGCCATAAAAGCAAACTTTATTAGATCAAAGTATGTTTTCTTCCATAAGTTCGACGTAAGTAATCATAATCAGACGTCTAGAACACGGATCTTATCGGTGTTTTATAAATAGTGATTAATAATCTGTTCCCCAAGTTGAATGATTGATTTCATATTATTTAGATTGCTTTGACATGCTATGTGGGGAGACTTTATATGTTCCTTCCATGAGAGTTTGTTGTCCAATATCATATCCAGACATCGTTTCTCATCTACAAATTGTTGATACTTGTTCTAAAAAAAATTCGGGTGCAACAGTTTTTAAGTATCAGTGGTTTCTACTTTAAAATGAGTAGTTCCATATTTTTTCCTTCATATGATATTTTGAGTTTTATCCACTGAATAATTTCATGCAGTGTTCTCTATTATTTTGAATTGTAGGAATTTCATATTTTTTCCTTCATATGACATTTTCACTTTTATCTATTGACTAATTTGATTCAGTGTTCTCTATTATTTTGAATTCTAGTAGTTTCATATTGTACTTTTCCGCCCATCCTATCTAATATGAGAGAAAAGTATTGGTTTACCCCAAAAAAAGTTGTCCATCAACAGCAACACGGAAAAACGGTTTTTAGAAAAAAAATCCTGTATGTATGTCGTCGTCGTTGTCGTCGGCCACTTTTCCTTACATGTCTTGTTAGCACGACACAGCCTCCGAAGTGCAATAAGTCACCAATTTTATGATGGAATATTTTTAAGGACATGTCACAGATGAACCCTATTGATTTCCAGCTCACCAGAGCCAGTACAACGGGTGCTATGGTACATGAAGTAAGACATTTTGTCATTTTTTGAGAAATTTCAATAGCACGATACAGCCTCCGGAGTTCAACAAGTCACCAGTTTCATGATTGCATATTATTCAAGACATCTCACTGATGAACCCTGTTGATTTTCAGCTCACCCAAACCAATACAACACGTGCTACAGTACTTTAAGTACGATATTTTTGTCATTTTTGGAGAAGTTTCAGTTTGTTAGCACGATAAGGCCTCCGGAGTATTTACAAGTGACTAATTTTATAATTGGATATTATTCAAAGCGTCTCAAAGATGAACCCTATTGATATTCAGCTCACTAAAGCCGGTACAACGGGCGCTATGATACTTGAAGTACCAAATTTTTGTCATTTTTGGAGAATTTTTATTTTGTTAGTACGATACAGCCTCCAGAGAGTATACGATTGATGAATTTTATGATTGAATATTGTTCAAGGTGTCTCGCAGATGTACCCTATTGATTTTCAGTTGACTAGAGCGAGTACAGCGGGTCCTATAAATCCCGATTTACTAAATTTTTGGTTATTTTTGGAGACATTTCGGTTTGTTAGCACGATACAGCCTCCGGAGTATTTACAAGTGACTAATTTTATAATTGGATATTATTCAGAGCGTCTCAAAGATGAACCCTATTGATATTCAGCTCACTAAAGCCGGTACAACGGGCGCTATGATACTTGAAGTACCAAATTTTTGTCATTTTTTTGGAATTTTCATTTTGTTAGTACGATAGAGTCTCCAGACAGTATACGATTGATCAATTTTATGATTGAATATTGTTCAAGGTGTCTCGCAGATGTACCCTATTGATTTTCAGTTGACTAGAGCGAGTACAACGGGTCCTATAAATCCAGATTTACTAAATTTTTGGAGACATTTCGGTTTGTTAGCACGATACATCCCCCGATGTGTATGTAAGTAACAATTTTACGATATTAGTGTTTTTAAATGAAACTCAAGGTCTCTAGTTAATTCCACAATATAATACAAGTTATTTTTGATTAAATTGCCAATTTATTCAAAAAAAAAATATTGAACCTTCAAAAGTTAAACGTCAAACAAAAAATGACATTTCAGTTTTAAACGCAATAAAAAAGAAGATTGAGAATAATAACCTAACAGTTACAAAATCTGATAAGGGGAACGCTACTGTCATTTTGACGACTGAAAATTACAATTCCAAAGTATATAACTTTATAGAATCCAGCGATGTAAAAGTTCTTAAAGCAGACCCAACAAAGAAGTTTTCTAATAATGTAAGGGATATTGTTAATAATTCAAATTATCTTTTAAATGATTACGAAAAGAGGTCTATCATACATGAGAATCCTCATTGTCCACAATTATATGGAACAGTTAAATTACATAAAATAACGAAACCAATTAGACCTGTAGTCTCTTATGTTAATGCTCCTAATAATATATTGGCAAAGAAGCTCAACAATATACTCAATACTTACGGATATGAATCTCAGTACTCAATTAGAAATTCAATAGAACTAATCAAAAAGTTGAAAGCAATCCACTTACAAGATAACTATAAACTCATATCGTTCGATGTAACTAACATGTTTACTAAAATTCCTCCTAAAGAATGTCTAATACTTGTAAGAAAATTACTAGAAGATAAAAATATTAATCCAGGAATAATATCAGATATACTTAATTTATTTGATGTATGCATTAATCAGAATTATTTCACTTTTGACAATAAGATATATATTCAAAATGAAGGTTTACCAATGGGAAGCCCTATATCACCTATTTTAGCAAACATTTTTATGGACAATTTAGAAAGAAAGATCTTTGAAAGTGATATTTCGAAAAATATTTTATTTTGGTATAGATATGTAGATGATATATTAGCTTGTTTTATGGGTAGTGAACGACAATTAGATGTATTTTTCAACCACATCAATAATTTACACCCGAAAATTAAATTTACATTAGAAATTGAAGAAAATAGCTCAATCAATTTTCTTGATTTAAAAATTCAAAGAGTTAATAATGTACTTGATTATTCAATTTACCGAAAACCAACACAAACTGATGTAACAATTCGATTCAATTCTAACCACCCTGTGTCACACAGACTAGCAGCATATAATTCAATGATACATAGAGCTTTTTCAGTTCCTATGAACAAATGTAATTTTGATAGAGAGATTAATACAATCAGACAAATAGCAACATCTAACGGTTATCCATTAGATATGATAAATAAGATAATTAATAAAAAAGAGGAAAAAGTGGCATTACAACTAATATATCCTAAACAAGCTGATGAAATTAAAACTTATAAAACCATCACATATGCAGGAAATATTTCTAATAATATTTCAAAGATAATATCTTCAGCAACGAATACAACCATTTCTTTTAAAACAGAAAGTAACGTTAGTACAAAATTGTTAAATGTAAAAACAAAAATACCACTATTAAAGAGGTCAGGTATATATAAACTCAAATGTCCAGAATGTAATGCTGTCTATTTGGGTCAGACCCTTAGGAATTTTGAAATACGATACAGTGAGCACTTACGAGCATACAGATTAAAACAACCAGATAAATCCCACTACGCAAAACATCTACTTGACACCAATCTTTCATTGACACCTAACACAAAACTAGAAGTACTGCATATTTGTGAAAAGAAACAAGAACTGGATTTCCTCGAAGAACTGGAAATTAGAAGACATTTAAGAAACCCACAATATGCAGTTGTCAATGAACAGTTAAATCTAGGGAATTCTCCACTAATAAACTGTCTTTTTAAGTGATAATTGTAAAGATCAGCAGATATAGTTTTCCTGGTTTTCTATATCATTGCACAGTTATACTGATCTTAATTGGAAAAATGATATCCAGGATATCACCATAGGGCTAATAATATCTAAGCTTCAATATTTGTAATATCCCATCTTCTTCTTTTTTCTATAAACATATATTAAGCCAATCACAAGTTAGGTTACTTCTTGGTCTAGCCAAATATAACTACTAAACATCAGGTAGGCATAAAATGAAATGTAACTTCTGTCATTCTGACGATGATATTGATTTATCGAAACAATTGTCAATTTTTTAGAATTTTCAATAACTTGTATTATATTGTGGAATTAACTAGAGACCTTGAGTTCCATTTAAAAACACTAATGTGAGCATATTCCACGAAGTAAGGGTCGAGACAGTCAATTTAATTTTACGATAGAATATTTTTCAGGGCCACAGATGCGGAAAAGTTAGTTTTAATTTTTATACCGTTTATTTCTCCTTCATATGACATTTTCACTTTTATCTACTGATTAATTTCATTCAGTGTTTTCTATTATTTTGAATTGTAGTAGTTCCATATTTTTTCCTTCATATTGACATTTTCAGTATCATCTATTGATTAATTTCATTCAGTGCTCTCTATTCTTTTGAATTGTTTCTACAACGTCTCATACTAAGTATATTCCCGAAGGTCTATTTGTCCTCATTCATCTTATAATATTTGTATACACTAATTGCCTGTCTTAGTTCATCTCATACAATTATAGCTAAACGAGAAATTGCTTTTTCTTTTCTATTACTTATATTTTATTTACTCTAAACTTCATAACAAATTTATGTAGGGGATGTAAAAGTTTTAATATAACTTTAAATTGCTTTTAAATTTCACTATCCAGAGCAAACGTCAAAAGCAAAGGAGAATTGGAACTGGATCCGTTTAATGTATATGAAATTTAAATTCCTTTTATGGTTTTCTTTTTAACATATATGTTATTCAGTTTCGGTAGACAGTCATTAAATTTCAGAAATAATAAAATTATTTTGAGTTCGGAGAGCAAAATAGTTTTTGCATATACATCTCGTAATGATGACTTATGCAATACAATCATCATTAATTATAAGGCTAATTTCTCTCGAAAATTAGCCTAATTACCACGCAATAAAGAGAGTGTTATGTGTATAATTGTGTAGAATCCTTTTATAGTCCGTCAAAAAGAAAAATGAATCTTACGTTTGTTAATTATGGAATATTGTTCTATTTTTTGACAAGGGAAAGAGCGATTTAATTTCATTGGGTGTCACAGCTTAAACGCAATTTTTCAAAAACAATGAAAAATACTGGTTACAATATTACGTGAATTTTTTTTTCCTTTTTAAAAATATAAACTTTCTAACCGTTTGAAAATGCGGTAATTCTTTATTCACCTTGTCAGAGAAACAAATAATAAAAATAATTAACATTTATTACCTACAGCATAAATGTACATTGTATCAGATTTTTTTATATAGAAACTGTAGGTAATTAGACAAACTAGTTCAGCGTGAATGTGAGTTCACCCCGTTCTTTCACTAGCTCCAGAAAAATAATAAAAAATTAGATTTGGCTAGCACAGAGACCACCCGCAATTTAGTACATCTGTGTAGAATAATTTTAAATGTAAACACTGAATAGGGGCAGTTTTAGGAAATGTTAGGGGAGATTAGGTGTATCGACATCTTGGTCATTTAGCACCCATAAGAGTTTTAGTTATGGATATGTATTGTATGGAATTACTTTAACTTTTATGTTTTTTATTGGAGTAAGAAATAGCATAATTCTTTCGCATTGCAAATTTTTAAAGAAAAATTCTTTGTGTTATAAGTTTTAGATTGTTGTATATATTGATGTCTTTTATATATAGAATGAGATTTTTGGCTGCTGTTAGATTTGGAATCATGATGTCTTTGAATGAATTTGAGTTTAATATGTTCATTCTTTTGTTTTGAATATGTGGACAATCTATGATTATGTGTTTTATTGAAAGGATGGAATTACAAAATGGGCAGTTTGGTGGAGGTTCATTTTTGAGAAGGTAAGAATGGAATTGACTGTCTCGACCCTTACTTCGTGGAATATGCTCATATTAGTGTTTTTAAATGAAACTCAAGGTCTCTAGTTAATTCCACAATATAATAGAAGTTATTGAAAATCCTAAAAAATTGACAATTGTTTCGATAAATCAATATCATCGTCAGAATGACAGAAGTTACATTTCATTTTATGCCTACCTGATGTTTACTAGTTACTTTTGGCTAGACCAAGAAGTAACCTAACTTGTGATTGGCTTAATATATGTTTATAGAAAAAAGAAGAAGATGTGATATTACAAATATTGAAGCATAGATATTATTAGCCCTATGGTGATATCCTGGATATCATTTTTCCAATTAAGATCAGTATAACTGTGCAATGATATAGAAAACCAGGAAAACTATATCTGCTGATCTTTACAATTATCACTTAAGAAGACAGTTTATTAGTGGAGAATTCCCTAGATTTAACTGTTCATTGACAACTTCATATTGTGGGTTTCTTAAATGTCTTCTAATTTCCAGTTATTCAAGGAAATCCAGTTCTTGTTTATTTTCACAAATATGCAGTACTTCTAGTTCTGTGTTAGGTGTCAATGAATGATTGGTGTCAAGTAGATGTTTTGCGTAGTGGGATTTATCTGGTTGTTTTAATCTGTATGCTCGTAAGTGCTCACTGTATCGTATTTCAAAATTCTTAAGGGTCTGACCCAAATAGACAGCATTACATTCTGGACATTTGAGTTTATATATACCTGACTTACTTAATAGTGGTATTTTTGTTTTCACATTTAACAATTTTGTACTAACGTTACTTTCTGTTTTAAAAGAAATTGTTGTATTCGTTGCTGAAGATATTATCTTTGAAATATTATTAGAAATATTTCCTGCATATGTGATGGTTTTATAAGTTTTAATTTCATCAGCTTGTTTAGGATATATTAGTTGTAATGCCACTTTTTCCTCTTTTTTACTAATTAGCTTATTTATCATATCTAATGCATAACCGTTAGATGTTGCTATTTGTCTAATTGTATTAATCTCTCTATCAAAATTACATTTGTTCATAGGAACTGAAAAAGCTCTATGTATCATTGAATTATATGCTGCTAGTCTGTGTAACACAGGGTGGTTAGAATTGAATGGAATTGTTACATCAGTTTGTGTTGGTTTTCGGTAAATTGAATAATCAACTACATTATTAACTCTTTGAATTTTTAAATCAGGGAAATTGATTGAGCTATTTCCTTCAATTTCTAATGTAAATTTAATTTTCGGGTATAAATTATTGATGTGGTTGAAAAATACATCTAATTGTCGTTCACCACCCATAAAACAAGCTAATATGTCATCTACATATCTATACCAAAATAAAATATTTTTCGAAATATTACTTTCAAAGATCTTTCTTTCTAAATTGTCCATAGAAATGTTTGCTAAAATAGGTGATATAGGGCTTTCCATTGGTAAACCTTCATTTTGAATATATATCTTATCAAAAGTGAAATAATTCTGATTAATGCATACATCAAATAAATTAAGTATATCTGATATTATTCCTGGATTAATATTTTTATCTTCTAGTAATTTTCTTACAAGTATTAGACATTCTTTAGGAGGAATTTTAGTAAACATGTTAGTTACATCGAACGATATGAGTTTATAGTTATCTTGTAAGTGGATTGCTTTCAACTTTTTCATTAGTTCTATTGAATTTCTAATTAAGTACTGAGATTCATATCCGTAAGTATTGAGTATATTGTTGAGCTTCTTTGCTAATATATTATTAGGAGCATTAACATAAGAGACTACAGGTCTAATTGGTTTCGTTATTTTATGTAATTTAACTGTTCCATATAATTGTGGACAATGAGGATTCTTATGTATGATAGACCTCTTTTCGTAATCATTTAAAAGATAATTTGAATTATCAACAATATCCCTTACATTATTAGAAAACTTCTTTGTTGGGTCTGCTTTAAGAACTTTTACATCGCTGGATTCTATAAAGTTATATGCTTTGGAATTGTAATTTTCAGTCGTCAAAATGACAGTAGCGTTCCCCTTATCAGATTTTGTAACTGTTAGGTTATTATTCTCTATCTTCTTTTTTATTGCGTTTAAAACTGAAATGTCATTTTTTGATTGACGTTTAACTTTTGAAGGTTCAATATTTTTGATTAAACTGGCAATTTTTAATTTCTCATAAAGAAAATTATTTGAATTAGATTTTAAAGCTATTTCTGACTCTGTAGCTATAATTTGTTTAATAATATTCGTAAATTTAGGTGGTATGCTGTACTTTAAACCTTTATTTGAAAATTCTATTTCACTATTTGTAAAATTAGTGTCTGAAAGGTTTTCAAATCGTGGTGCAAAGTGTGTTGGTATGTAGGTACTTACAGTTTCATGATGTTTTGAGTATTGAATTTTATGTTGTGTGTGTTCAAGATTCTGTAGCTTCTTTTCTTGTTTCTTAAATTTCATATGCTTCATCGTGCTGACATTTTCTCTAATTTTGTCATCCAAACAGTCAAATTCTACTGGATGTAATTGGAATTTGAGTTCTGAATGTACAACTTTTATGTAGTTGTCTAAGGAGTCTCTGACTTTGAACCATTTCTTACATTCTAATTTTAACCAAACTCGTTGAGCACATTTTATAGCTTTTTGTGCTTGTGGTGTTTTAGTGTGACATTTTATATTCACATAATTTGGTATTACCTTTTTTCTAAGGCATTCTTGGTTAAACCAAATGTTTTGTGATGCTTTGTAACGTTTTTGTAGTAACTTCTGGTACAGTCGGGTCAAATCTTCTCTCGAAGATTTTTTAATGAAATTGACTGTCTCGACCCTTACTTCGTGGAATATGCTCATATTAGTGTTTTTAAATGAAACTCAAGGTCTCTAGTTAATTCCACAATATAATAGAAGTTATTGAAAATTCTTAAAAATTGACAATTGTTTCGATAAATCAATATCATCGTCAGAATGACAGAAGTTACATTTCATGTTATGCCTACCTGATGTTTAGTAGTTATTTTTGGCTAGACCAAGAAGTAACCTAACTTGTGATTGGCCTAATATATGTTTATAGAAAAAAGAAGAAGATGTGATAATTCAAATATTGAAGCTTAGATATTATTAGCCCTATGGTGATATCCTGGATACCATTTTTCCAATTAAGATCAGTATAACTGTGCAATGATATAGAAAACAGGAAAACTATATCTGCTGATCTTTACAATTATCACTTAAGAAGACAGTTTATTAGTGGAGAATTCCCTAGATTTAACTGTTCATTGACAACTTCATATTGTGGGTTTCTTAAATGTCTTCTAATTTCCAGTTCTTCAAGGAAATCCAGTTCTTGTTTCTTTTCACAAATATGCAGTACTTCTAGTTCTGTGTTAGGTGTCAATGAATGATTGGTGTCAAGTAGATGTTTTGCGTAGTGGGATTTATCTGGTTGTTTTAATCTGTATGCTCGTAAGTGCTCACTGTATCGTATTTCAAAATTCCTAAGGGTCTGACCCAAATAGACAGCATTACATTCTGGACATTTGAGTTTATATATACCTGACTTCTTTAATAGTGGTATTTTTGTTTTCACATTTAACAATTTTGTACTAACGTTACTTTCTGTTTTAAAAGAAATTGTTGTATTCGTTGCTGAAGATATTATCTTTGAAATATTATTAGAAATATTTCCTGCATATGTGATGGTTTTATAAGTTTTAATTTCATCAGCTTGTTTAGGATATATTAGTTGTAATGCCACTTTTTCCTCTTTTTTACTAATTAGCTTATTTATCATATCTAATGCATAACCGTTAGATGTTGCTATTTGTCTAATTGTATTAATATCTCTATCAAAATTACATTTGTTCATAGGAACTGAAAAAGCTCTATGTATCATTGAATTATATGCTGCTAGTCTGTGTAACACAGGGTGGTTAGAATTGAATGGAATTGTTACATCAGTTTGTGTTGGTTTTCGGTAAATTGAATAATCAAGTACATTATTAACTCTTTGAATTTTTAAATCAAGGAAATTGATTGAGCTATTTCCTTCAATTTATAATGTAAATTTAATTTTCGGGTATAAATTATTGATGTGGTTGAAAAATACATCTAATTGACGTTCACTACCCATAAAACAAGCTAATATGTCATCTACATATCTATACCAAAATAAAATATTTTTCGAAATATTACTTTCAAAGATCTTTCTTTCTAAATTGTCCACAAAAATGTTTGCTAAAATAGGTGATATAGGGCTTTCCATTGGTAAACCTTCATTTTGAATATATATCTTATTGTCAAAAGTGAAATAATTCTGATTAATGCATACATCAAATAAATTAAGTATATCTGATATTATTCCTGGATTAATATTTTTATCTTCTAGTAATTTTCTTACAAGTATTAGACATTCTTTAGGAGGAATTTCAGTAAACATGTTAGTTACATCGAACGATATGAGTTTATAGTTATCTTGTAAGTGGATTGCTTTCAACTTTTTGATTAGTTCTATTGAATTTCTAATTAAGTACTGAGATTCATATCCGTAAGTATTGAGTATATTGTTGAGCTTCTTTGCTAATATATTATTAGGAGAATTAACATAAGAGACTATAGGTCTAATTGGTTTCGTTATTTTATGTAATTTAACTGTTCCATATAATTGTGGACAATGAGGATTCTTATGTATGATAGACCTCTTTTCGTAATCATTTAAAACATAATTTGAATTATTAACAATATCCCTTACATTATTAGAAAACTTCTTTGTTGGGTCTGCTTTAAGAACTTTTACATCGCTGGATTCTATAAAGTTATATACTTTGGAATTGTAATTTTCAGTCGTCAAAATGACAGTAGCGTTCCCCTTATCAGATTTTGTAACTGTTAGGTTATTATTCTCTATGTTCTTTTTTATTGCGTTTAAAACTGAAATGTCATTTTTTGATTGACGTTTAACTTTTGAAGGTTCAATATTTTTGATTAAATAGGCAATTTTTAATTTCCCATAAAGAAAATTATTTGAATTAGATTTTAAAGCTATTTCTGACTCAGTAGCTCTAATTTGTTTAATAATATTCGTAAATTTAGGTGGTATGCTGTACTTTAAACCTTTATTTAAAAATTATATTTCACTATTTGTAAAATTAGTGTCTGAAAGGTTTTCAAATCGTGGTGCAAAGTGTGTTGGTATGTAGGTACTTACAGTTTCATGATGTTTTGAGTATTGAATTTTATGTTGTGTGTGTTCAAGATTCTGTAGCTTCTTTTCTTGTTTCTTAAATTTCATATGCTTCATCGTGCTGACATTTTCTCTAATTTTGTCATCCAAACAGTCAAATTCTACTAGATGTAATTGGAATTTGAGTTCTGAATGTACAACTTTTATGTAGTTGTCTAAGGAGTCTCTAACTTTGAACCATTTCTTACATTCTAATTTTATCCAAACTCGTTGAGAACATTTTATAGCTTTTTGTGCTTGTGGTGTTTTAGTGTGACATTTTATATTCACATAATTTGGTATTACCTTTTTTCTAAGGCATTCTTGGTTAAACCAAATGTTTTGTGATACTTTGTAACGTTTTTGTAGTAACTTCTGGTACAGTCGGGTCAAATCTTCTCTCGAAGATTTTTTAATGAAATTGACTGTCTGGACCCTTACTTCGTGGAATATGCTCATATTAGTGTTTTTAAATGAAACTCATGGTCTCTAGTTAATTCCACAATATAATACAAGTTATTGAACATTCTTAAAAATTGACAATTGTTTCGATAAATCAATATCATCGTCAGAATGACAGAAGTTACATTTCATTTTATGCCTACCTGATGTTTAGTAGTTATTTTTGGCTAGACCAAGAAGTAACCTAACTTGTGATTGGCTTAATATATGTTTATAGAAAAAAGAAGATGATGTGATATTACAAATATTGAAGCTTAGATATTATTAGCCCTATGGTGATATCCTGGATATCATAAAATGAAATGTAACTTCTGTCATTCTGACGATGATATTGATTTATCGAAACAATTGTCAATTTTTTAGAATTTTCAATAACTTGTATTATATTGTGGAATTAACTAGAGACCTTGAGTTTCATTTAAAAACACTAATATGAGCATATTCCACGAAGTAAGGGTCGAGACAGTCAATTTCATTAAACAATCTTCGAGAGAAGATTTGACCCGACTGTACCAGAAGTTACTACAAAAACGTTACAAAGCATCACAAAACATTTGGTTTAACCAAGAATGCCTTAGAAAAAAGGTAATACCAAATTATGTGAATATAAAATGTCACACTAAAACACCACAAGCACAAAAAGCTATAAAATGTGCTAAACGAGTTTGGATAAAATTAGAATGTAAGAAATGGTTCAAAGTTAGAGACTCCTTAGACAACTACATAAAAGTTGTACATTCAGAACTCAAATTCCAATTACATCCAGTAGAATTTGACTGTTTGGATGACAAAATTAGAGAAAATGTCAGCACGATGAAGCATATGAAATTTAAGAAACAAGAAAAGAAGCTACAGAATCTTGAACACACACAACATAAAATTCAATACTCAAAACATCATGAAACTGTAAGTACCTACATACCAACACACTTTGCACCACGATTTGAAAACCATTCAGACACTGATTTTACAAATAGTGAAATAGAATTTTTAAATAAAGGTTTAAAGTACAGCATACCACCTAAATTTACGAATAATATTAAACAAATTATAGCTACAGAGTCAGAAATAGCTTTAAAATATAATTCAAATAATTTTCTTTATGAGAAATTGAAAATTGCCAATTTAATCAAAAATATTGAACCTTCAAAAGTTAAACGTCAAACAATAAATGACATTTCAGTTTTAAACGCAATAAGAAAGAAGATAGAGAATAATAACAGTTACAAAATCTGATAAGGGGAACGCTACTGTCATTTTGACGACTGAAAATTACAATTCCAAAGTATATAACTTTATAGAATCCAGCGATGTAAAAGTTCTTAAAGCAGACCCAACAAAGAAGTTTTCTAATAATATAAGGGATATTGTTAATAATTCAAACTATCTTTTAAATTATTACGAAAAGAGGTCTATCATACATAAGAATCCTCATTGTCCACAATTATATGGAACAGTTAAATTACATAAAATAACGAAACCAATTAGACCTGTAGTCTCTTATGTTTGTGCTCCTAATAATATATTAGCAGAGAAGCTCAACAATATACTCAATACTTACGGATATGAATCTCAGTACTCAATTAGAAATTCAATAGAACTAATCTAAAAGTTGAAGGCAATCCACTTACAAGATAACTATAAACTCATATCGTTCGATGTAACTAACATGTTTACTAAAATTCCTCCTAAAGAATGTCTAATACTTGTAAGAAAATTACTAGAAAATAAAAATATTAATCCAGGAATAATATCAGATATACTTAATTTATTTGATGTATGCATTAATCAGAATTATTTCACTTTTGACAATAAGATATATATTCAAAATGAAGGTTTACCAATGGAAAGCCCTATATCACCTATTTTCGCAAACATTTTTATGGACAATTTAGAAAGAAAGATCTTTGAAAGTAATATTTCGAAAAATATTTTATTTTGGTATATATATGTAGATGACATATTAGCTTGTTTTCTGGGTAGTGAACGACAATTAGATGTATTTTTCAACCACATCAATAATTTACACCCGAAAATTAAATTTACATTAGAAATTGAAGAAAATAGCTCAATCAATTTTCTTGATTCAAAAATTCAAAGAGTTAATAATGTAGTTGATTATTCAATTTACCGAAAACCAACACAAACTGATGTAACAATTCCATTCAATTCTAACCACCCTGTGTCACACAGACTAGCAGCATATAATTCAATGATACATAGAGCTTTTTCAGTTCCTATGAACAAATGTAATTTTGATAGAGAGATTAATACAATTAGACAAATAGCAACATCTAACGGTTATCCATTAGATATGATAAATAAGTTAATTAGTAAAAAAGTGGAAAAAGTGGCATTACAACTAATATATCCTAAACAAGCTGATGAAATTAAAACTTATAAAACCATCACATTTGCAGGAAATATTTCTAATAATATTTCAAAGATAATATCTTCAGCAACGAATACAACAATTTCTTTTAAAACAGAAAGTAACGTTAGTACAAAATTGTTAAATGTAAAAACAAAAATACCACTATTAAAGAAGTCAGGTATATATAAACTCAAATGTCCAGAATGTAATGCTGTCTATTTGGGTCAGACCCTTAGGAATTTTGAAATACGATACAGTGAGCACTTACGAGCATACAGATTAAAACAACCAGATAAATCCCACTACGCAAAACATCTACTTGACACCAATCATTTATTGACACCTAACACAGAACTAGAAGTACTGCATATTTGTGAAAAGAAACAAGAACTGGATTTCCTTGAAGAACTGGGAATTAGAAGACATTTAAGAAAGCCACAATATGAAGTTGTCAATGAACAGTTAAATCTAGGGAATTCTCCACTAATAAACTGTCTTCTTAAGTGATAATTGTAAAGATCAGCAGATATAGTTTTCCTGGTTTTCTATATCATTGCACAGTTATACTGATCTTAATTGGGAAAATCATATCCAGGATATCACCATAGGGCTAATAATATCTAAGCTTCAATATTTGTAATATCACATCTTCTTCTTTGTCCTATAAACATATATTAAGCCAATCACAAGTTAGGTTACGTCTTGGTCTAGCCAAAAATAACTACTAAACATCAGGTAGGCATAAAATGAAATGTAACTTCTGTCATTCTGACGATGATATTGATTTATCGAAACAAATGTCAATTTTTTAGAATTTTCAATAACTTGTATTATATTGTGGAATTAACTAGAGACCTTGAGTTTCATTTAAAAACACTAATAAGGTAAGAATGGGTTGAATTGGAATGACCTAAGGAAATTCTTTTCAATTTAACATTGTCTTTCCTATGTAAATCAGGGAAACCACATGTATCGAAGAAATTGTTTTTCACTTCATATAATTTGTTTTTGTCGTTAGTAGCGTGCCAATGTTTTTGACTTAGATGTCGTTTGATAGGGGAGAGGAAGGAGCTAGCTTCTTTTGAGGTGTATAGGATTAGGATAGGTGAGCCATCTGTAGTTGCTTGTTTGGCAAGGAAATCTGCTCTTTCGTTGCCTGTTATGCCTTTGTGACTGGGGATCCAGAGGAAGCTAATTTCTAGATTCCTCAGTTTGGAGATATGGAGTAAATCTTGTAATTGGATAGAAATAGGATGATTGGGGTTAAATTTTTGAATTAAGTTTCAGCGCGATAAGGGATCTGATATTATTAGAGATAGATGTATGTTGTTTTTTAAAATGTGTTTTATGCCTTCGCGAATGGCGAGGAGTTCAGCTGAGAGGATTGTATTGTTAGGGTGAAGTTTTAATTTTATAGAGGAGTAAGATGAATAAAAGACAGATCCCACACCGTTCTCAGATTTGTTACCGTCTGTGAATATTAAGAGCTGTTGATTGTATTTTTGGTGGATGAGTTGTGAAAAGTGAAATGTAAAGAAGGAATTAGGAAGGGAGGATTTATCGAATGAGAGCATGCAGGTATTAATGGGAAAGGAAAGTGTCCATGAGGGAAATATGTTGAAGCTTATTGGTAAGACGTTGGGGAGAGAGTTGTTTATGTTGTTGAGAAGTGTGTTTAGTCGATCGTTAGAGCTGGGGGTGGAATTGAATCGCATTGTTGGAGAGGAAGGAGACAGTACATTGTTGGTTTTTTGGATAGAAAGTCTTTGTTTCACGGTGACTAAGTATTTTAACAGTTGGATTTGTCTGAGATTTTCTAGGGAAGGAGAGTTAGTGATACTTTGTATGCTTTCTATGGGAGAAGTTCGGTATGCTCCTGTTGAGACTCTGAAGGCTTGATTTTGGATTGGGTTGAGTCGTTTTATATATGAGGATCTTGCGGAATCGAAAATGAATCAGCCGTACATTAGTTTTGGTAAAATTACTGTTCGATATATTTATGGAGGAGGGATGATAAATTATTAGATCATCGTCATATATTCTGTAGGATATAGAAAAGAGGATTTATTTTGATATAGAGTTGACAGATATGATGAAGAGGGTGGAGCTAAGGACAGAACCTTGGGGGATTCCATTTTCGAGGAGGGTGAGGATGGATTCGTGATTATTGATTCGTACAGAGAAGGATCTTTGTTTTAAGAAGTTTGTAATAAATATGGGAAGGTTACCGTTGAGTCCGAAGTATTTGAGCTGATGGATGATATTGTACCTCCAGGAGGTGTCATATGCATTAGAAAGGTCGAGAGAAGCTGCTATAAGGTGATGTTGTTTGCGAAAAGATATTTGTACGTTTATTTCCAGACTAGATAGATAATCTATTGTGGATCGTTTGGGTCTGAATCCGAGTTGATTACTATTTAGAATATCCTTAGATTCTAGGAACCACGAAAGTCGAAAGTTGACCATTTTTCATAGTAATTTGCATGGATGATTCGTGAGAGATATTGGGCGGAAACTTTCCAAGAGGTTTTTGGGTTTGTTAGGTCTATGGATAGGTATTATAATCGAGTGAGACCAGGATGAAGGAAATATTGATCCATAAATGATTGTATAAGTTTAAAATTTCTTGTTTAATGAATATGGGTAGATTTTGGATCATTGGTATTAAAATGTTATCTGGGCCTGGAGCGGAGTTCCTAGATTTGGAGAGGGCATGATGGAGTTCATGTAGAGAGAAGGGGATGTTGTAGGAGTCAGAGAATGTGGTAAAAATGATATTGTTTTTTTCGCTTTATTTTTTCTTTCTGAGGAAATTTAATTGGTAGGATGAATCGGATGATTTATGATGGAAGAATTTTGCAAAGAGGTTGCTTATTTCAGTAGGGTTTGTTATCCATTCATCATTACAGTGTATACCGGGTATGTGTCTGGAAGGGATATTTTTCATTTCTTTCATGCCATCCCAAATAGTCTTGGGGGAAGTATTGTAATTCGATGTAAATTTGTTCCAAGATTCGATTTTTGCTGTTTTTATTATTCTTTTGGATAGTGCTCTGAATTTTCTGCATATTATGAAATTAGATTCTTTTGAATGTTTGAAGTGCTTTTTTTCTGTTCTTGATAGCTGTGGCGCATTCTTTATTCCACCTAGGAACTGGAGTTTCTGAGTAAGAGAGTTTGGGTATTGATTGAGATGTGGCTTGTAAAATGTTTGAACAGTGAGATTGAAGAAAGTGTTCGTGGTCGGTATGATCTGGGAGGGGCAGAGATGTAATGATTGTTTGGTATAACGGCCAGTTTGCTTTTTTGAGATTCCATCTGTTGTTAATATTTATTGAAGTGTTGGTTGGGTATTGACTTCTGATTTATATTGGAAAATTATCGCTTCCATGAGTATCATCTAGAATTTCCCATAGGAAATGGGGAAGGATAGAGGAGGAATAAAAGGAATGATCAAGTGTGGAAAATGAACCAGTTGAGCTACACAGGAAGCATTGACATTTAGTAAGGCGAGCGGAGACTGGGTTATCAGGTTTTCTATGATATGGCCTCTATGAGAGGTGTCTTTGGAGCCCCAGATGGTGTTATGAGAGTTGTAGTCGCCTAATCGTATAAATGGATGGGGAAGTTGGAATAATAGGGAAGTGAGTTCTTCAAGGGAGATATTTGCTGTGGGGGAAGATAGATATTACATATGGTAATAGAACTATGTAAATGGGTTCTGATGGCACATGCTCCCAGGCTGGAGACGATATTTATTGTGTCGTAATCTAGAGATTCATGTATATAGATGGCTACTCCGCAAGCAGCACGATTTGTGTCGGGTCTGTTTGTGAAATCAACATTGAAATGTTTTATATTTGCTGAGAGTTCGTTTTTAAAGTTGGTCTCTTGGAGACATATAATCGAGGGAGAGTATGTTTTTATTACGATTTTTAATTCCTCCTGTCTTGGTTGAAAACCGTTATTATTCCATTGTAGGATTGGGAGAAAGAAGTTGAATGTTATTGATAGGAGGTAAAAATATATGATAATTTGATTGAGGAGTTTGTGATGATCCATATCTATGTCTGACAGTGAAGAATTTGAAGAATTATTTGTGGAAGTTTTATGTTTATGAGATTTGGTGGATGACCTTTTTGAATTGTTGGTTTTGGATTTGAGATTGGTGGATTGGGAAGACGGTGGAGGTTTTTCTGTTGATGAGTTGGAATTTTTTTGGGAGGTGGAATGTTGGGGGTAAGATTTCCTGGAAGGGGAATGGAAATGGGGAGAGGGAGAGAAAAGGAAAGTGGATTTTGTGGGGTTTTGGGGATGGGGAGCAGGGAGTGGAGATGAAATAAGTGGGGTTTTGTTATTTGATGAAGGATTTTGTTGTAGGAGGTCGCATGGGATGGATATTGATACTTTGGGAGTTGAATGGGTAGGAGTTGCGGAGGCTATTGAACTATATTTAAAAATGTGTGGTGGATTTGAGAAAATGTATTTTTTCTTTGCGTCAAAATATGAAATGTTTCTTTTATTTTAATTTTTTGAATTTCAAATTCGCGTTTAAAGGCTGAGCATCCTTTGTATCGAGGAGAATGGTTTTCTTTGCAATTTACACATTTTATTGGAGTAGGAAATAGAGGGTCGTCGCCTGGGGGGTGACAACAGGATGGACAAGTGGGGTTGTTTTTACATTTGGATGCTGTGTGACGAAATTCATTGCATGAGAAGCATCTCAAAGGATTAGGTATGTTCTGTCTTACTCTTATAGAGTGAAAACCTGCGAATAATTTTGTGGGAAGATTATGTGTATTAAAGGATACGATAAAAGTGCCAGTGAGAGTTTTAAAGATTTTGGAGAGAATTCTGTTAATGTTAGTAACACCTTGGCCATTTAGATTGGTAATTATTTCTTCGTCGGAACAATTGATTAAATTTTTGTAAGTGATGACTCCTTTAATGATGTTCAAAGAAGAATGAGGTGTAGTCATTACTTCATATTCATGTAGATTGGTTAATTTTTCTGCTATTGTAGATTGTTTGATGTTATTGACCTCTATTAAGAGTGATCCATCAGATAATTTTTTGGTTGCTTTTAAAGAACCGAAATAATTATTAAGGGCTTTTTGAATTACGAAAGGCGAAATGTTGGTAAAGTTACCTATTGATCTTTTCATTGTAAAGAATCTATTATGATTGTTTATGGGGGATGTAGTTATTTTAGTCTCAGCTCTGGGTCGCTTGGACCCGCTAATTGGGGGAAAGAAGATACATTAGAACTATTCATGTTAGTCCCACGAGTATCCTAGGAAATATTTGGTCGATCATGAAAGAGCCTGGATATCACAACAAGGCTTAGTTACAATCCAGATGTAACCCGGTGTCTGGAGGGAACCGTTCGAGACTCACTAAGGCTGAGCCATGCATCTCGTCAGCTCGGTGTCTAACACTTTGAGATTACCTTTTCAATGAGGACGAACATACTACAAAAGTGAGAAGGACAATAACAAGACATTACTTGACATGACTAGGGCCCCGGGATCGTCACACCCGTATTCCAGAATTGCAGGCCATATGCTCGACCCCCTGGAACCCCCTGAGGGGAGTTTTAGGTTAGAGCCGCGTGAGCTGTAGTAACTCGCACAAACATTAACGTAAAACAAAACGTGTACGAAACAATAAAGTTTTGGAGGCAAACGTAGATTAAAAAAAGGGTCAAAATGTAAACGAGTCATTTTCTACAACAATGTTTGAAACAAAAGTTGTGTACATTGACCTGCTAATTATTTTTATTCATATAAATTTTTCCGTAAATCTGCTACGAACGGAGATACTAGTATTTTGGATTATACTTACTCCCCGTACGTGAACTATGGTTATTATTGTATTACCACCTTAACCGATTGGTGCATAAAGTTTAGAGATAAAGAAGAAAAACCGATTTTTTTAAAAAGGCTGGTTAATATTGTTCATAGTAATACAAAAAAGCACAGGTGCAATAAAATGTATTTTTTGCAAAAATACAAATCATCCTCTAGAAAGACTAATTTGTCTCAATGTTTGTTCTATCTATTGAGTCCGATAATGTCCTGAAGTATTTTTGATACGGCATCTTGACTTGACCAGTACATCCTTTTTTTAGGCTATTTTGCATATCCAGATAACAAAAGCGCTCCATGAAAGACGTGTTACTCATCTAGCGTAATATTCAAATTGAGGTTTCTTTGCGACGCATACAAATTAGTCACGGTCAGCGTTCTGCTAAGTAACTCATGTGGCCAAAGCACTTTTATAAAATGTACAGGATTTAGCTTCTTTTGAGGCAGTTTGTACCTTGTAGTTGATATTTACATCAACGTCCTTATATTATCTGTAAATGTTTTGACCGATTTTGCTTTGGTCGAATGTGCCTTGTTCGTTTTTGCATATTTCAATAATGGTTCCACGTCACTTGAGTCGAAATGAAAATCACCAACAGTAATTGTTTCATTAGGTATGATTTTCCTTTCTCTTGGAACTGCAGTGCGTACTTGGATCCCTGATTATTTATATTGCCTTAGTCATTATCGCACTCTGTGATGTCTGCGTCATCAGAAGGTTCAACATAAATGTCAATTGGCTGTTCCACATCATAATTTTCGAGTTAATCCAAAAACTGCGCCAGCGAAAATTCAAAACAAAAAGAAATAACCTATACTATGCACCTGCTTATAAATATATAAATGAAAGTTTACTAACGAAATATCTACACGAAAGCCCTTTTTGCATACAATTCGACATATCGGATTCTCAAAATGAGTACATATTATTTTACTGTTAAAATCGGGGACATACCTACCACCGAGGATAACCCTTACTGATAACACCAATTTATGTTGAATTCACACTTATTCATTGATATCTTTTTAATATGTTTTCATAACTAATAATATTTTCTAGTCGTTTCTAATTAAGTAGTTATAATTTGACTCACCCGGCGTCACTCTGGTTGTAACCCTTTCTTGGAGTTACAAAGCTCCGGTAGCTCTTCGTCTGGTGCGCAATGGTCGTAGGATCTTACGTATTATCAGAATTGGCAGGAATAGGGCGCCACTTATTTTTTGGTATCATTTCAAAAACAAGAAATTACTAACCTTAGCTACTTTCTTGGCTCAATTTAACCTAATTTCGTAGAAGAAAATAATATTAAAAATAAAAAAAACAGAACCTCACTATATGGTTTTTTAATCAAGTTACTTCGTATTCACATTTAATCAGCTACTTATGATAGAAAAATAAAAAATATTTGGTAAGTGCATTTGATATAAACAAGAACCATAAGAACCCCTAAATACAGCTGTATTTAAGTTCACATTGTGTGAACAATTTATTCAAATTGAGAAATATATGTATATAGAGCATATGCCTTGTACCAAAAAAATATATCAGTTTATTAAAGATTAAAAAAACAAACTTTTTCTCCGTTGAGATATTTAGTGATTAAGTTAAGAATTTAGGTTATAAAAAGTCCAATAAATCACTGTACTACACTAAGAATATAGTATTACGTAATCAAATAGCAGTAAGGGTATGCCGGTGCACTTCCTTAGTAGATTTTTGTGATACTGGAATAGACTCACCAAAGTTTGAAGACGACTTGAGACCTTCAGACCCTATTTTTGAAATTAGATTCATTCTTCCGAGCCCCATCCATCTTGAAGGAAAAATATCTAGAACATGCGGCGAACACGTGCATCAACGAGATTAATTATATCGGCAACTCGAGTCCAGGGTGGTGAATGGCTCAAAACGCCGCTTCCTCTAGGATTTCCTCCCTCAAAGGTCTCAGGCGGATTGTCAGGGTGTCGATGTAACTATTTCTAGTCATACAAATATACTACGTGTTCAGGTCCAGAATGGCTACCTCAATATTAGATTTGTGTTGGAAGAAAAAGTTACCGATGAAAGGACATTGAAAGGTCGGCGAATCTGGAATTAATGTACCACTTAACGACTGTACTATTTCAAGAAAATATTACGCTTACCTCCTTGTTACAGGAAAACCTTTTAACCAAATTACAACGGCAGAAAACAGTTACTTAAGGATGCCAGCAAACGAAAAAACAAAAATCTGCTACTTCCTTTCGATATTTCTAAAACTGGAGAAGGTAACCCGAAACTAAACGAACTGCAACTTTTTGTAAACTTCAACGGCCAATCAAGTTCTAATAATCCCTATAATACCTTCTTATTTTCGGCTGACCAATGGAATATCTTCAATACATATAACGAACTCCGAACTCAACCGAGTTGGCTTAGTGAATTTCAGATTTAAGTAGTACCCTAGTGCTCAACCTGTTTGGTGAAATGAGAAGTGTCAACGTCAAACTAATCAAAAGTAGTACCTATTATGAATGTCATTGTGAATGACATTTAAAACCAAACAAATTTCAATAAGGCGTTCGCAATAAAGGTTTTACCAAACCACAAGTAAAATCAACGAGAAAGATTATTTATTTTATGTCTGAAGCCATTCTAAACTTTGTGTAGTCGTTGTATGAACTGTTTACGAAATGTAACCTCATTCAAATATAAACATTGTATTGAAAGAAGCAGTTTGATGAGTTTTATCATTATCCAGTACTGGTAAGTAAACAATACATTAACTTTTAATTATATAGTTAATCAACGTTTTAATTTCTTTTAGGAACTTGTGTAGCTGTTAACTAAATTACTGTTCAAGATGCCATCACCTGTGTTAATTAATAACAATACTTTGTGTAGATAATTTAGTGACTGTTTAAGCTGATTACTGATTTAAAATAAAATATATTTCAAAGTAGACACACATTCATTTCTTAATGCTTAAGGTAAGTCTGAATGTTACATGGTTGCACAATGTCGCGTTCAAAATCAATAAAGAAATCACTTTTTTCAACGAATGTTATATAATACACTCATTAGAAGAATAAATAATTTTAAGCCAATAGAATCAAGTTAATTTTTAGTAAAGGATCTCTTGCCTGTGTGGGGAACTTAATTTTTATAAAGCCCAGAAATTACGAAACAAAACCCTTAAAATATTATTTGAGTATCATTGGCTCACTAGCACAAATATAATTTATTTAGAATTGAATTTAATTCGATTAAAAGAAATTCTGAATATAGAATAATGCAAACTTGTTTATAAGATACTTAATAATCAACAGAAATGTGACATAAATATTAAGCTTTGCTTTGATGTACATGATTACCAAGACAATCCGATTGTAGATGCTATCAAAACATTTAATAATTTACCTTAGATTATAAAAGATTTGAATAATTATAAGAGTATTGTTAGAAAATTGAAAGTTTATGTAAACGTTAATTAACTGCCTTTGCATCACTGTACTTCAAATTTTGTTATTCTCGAGGCCAGTGATTAAGGCATTGATTTTAGAATATTTACCTTAGTTGAATGATATTGTAATAAATGTTGTTTGAATAAACGACACTTAAAAAAAACACATTAGAAAGAAAGGGCCCCATCTGAACTATACTATTGAAACGTATTACAAAGCAAAGGAGACATGTTTCGCTTGAGTTGTCAGAACTACAAAGGAAACAAAAGGCTTTTTTTATCTGTACTACAATAAGACCGGTTGAAAAACAAAATGAATTGAAATGAAATTGGGATGAACACAAACCAACATTAACATTAATTAAACAGGGCTGAATGCAAGTACATCAGTTATTTGAAACTTTCAAATTAAACAAGAATATGTGTGAAAATGTAACCATAGCTTACTTTAATTTTAAAAACTTTATAAATAGATATAGTACTTGTGTCACCCTATACATAATATGATTTGATATCACCCCTTATAAAATAAGGGGTGTACTTGCATCACCTATTTTTACATCGTCAAGAGGTTTTTGAACTGATTAAAATTACCTTCAAAAAATTAATAAAATTCTTCTTCTTGCAGTTGGCTCTCAAGATATTTTTATTTCATGGCAACAATAATTTATGCAATAATTAAAGCGTTGCGTTTGTAATATCGGGGAGTGGTTCTAGTGACCATAGAAGGTACACGTTCTCAAAAGGGAATCTCGGATAAAGTTTATTTGGAAATTAAGGAATTGTAAATTCTTAAGAAAGATACTCCCACATACATAATAACAATCTCTCTCTCAAATTACAATGTATACTTCCTTTAATAATTTACCCTATGCTTAATTACACATGCGGGCTCTCTCTTTATATGCAACGGTCTAGCCAAATTGCATTTTAATGAGCCACCGTACACGAAAAAATAATAAAAAGAAACGATTTTCGCACAGCACAATAAGTTCCAAGGAAGATCATTTTGTAGAGTTTAGAATAAGTAACGGATACGAAAAAGAACTATTTATGGGGAAAAATGAAATTTAGTTTTTCATATGAACAAACTATCGCAAACGGTAATATTATGTGATTATTTTGACGTCTTCAAGAAGGTCTGAATAAACAAAATATTTAATAAATGGTTATATTTAGGAATATTCTTTAGTCATATGTTGTTTAACACAGAGTCCATAAGCAACAATCTGTTAGAAAGAAACAAGTATATTCAGTGAATCACCTATTTTCTGTACATGGTATCATAACATGCGAAAGAAGTATCACATGTTAGTATTTGTATTATAACTGTAATAATCTAAGCTAAGACTTGGATTGTCTATCTCTCCATGCCTGTCTTCAACATACTGACAACGCAATGTGCTTTATGCATTTTCCCTTTGACTATGAGGCGATTATCGTTTTACGTTAGAATTAAATGGATACTGAATTCTTTTGTTTGCAATACGGAATATTTTGTGGAGATAAATAAAAATAAAAGTATTACCGTTCTGTAGGAAATCGTTTTATTATAGTTTATTTACGATAAAAAGACGATGACGTCATTTTTAGTTACTTTCCTGCTTATCAAAATAAATATTAATTTACCAACCGTGAATACAATTTATCCTCAAGAGCCAGGGCAATTTACAGCTAACGGGTTGGCAAAACTTCAAGGCGTTGTCAAATCAACTGTTAAAATTCCCCAGTTTGTTTTGACGTTTATTGACATTCGATCATCGTCTAATATTCACAAGTTTTTTTGGTGCTTTTAAATGGATTGCTTCTTTAAGATTGAAAAAACAGTTATTTTCATAACTAATTATTTAGGCAAATCTGCAGTGTGTGGTTAATGAAATGCCGAAGCAGAACAGAAAATGTCAAGAGATGGTAACATCTTTGTTGAGCTATTTTGAACGAGAATGCCGAATTGGGGGCCCGCTTCTCCCGCTTACTGCTGTAAGAGACGTTAATAGTATTCGCTATTTGTATTCATCATTATTAATATTATTGTTACATAGTTAAATGTAAATTATTAAATGCTTTTAATGTTAGGTTAGGTAAATTAAACTTGATAATATATTACTCTTTCATAAATTGAAGTAAGTATATTGTAGAGAGTTGCGGAAGCTGTACATCTTAGCGTTACCACTGTTAACCGTATTGCCGCCGAGCATAATAGAGGTGAACAGCCTAAAAGCCCACCTAAAAAGAGACAACGCATAAAACCTAATGTTAGAATTGATAACTTTGATCAAAATTCTTTCCGAAATGTTATATACGAAATGTATGGGAACGGTGAGTATATTGAATTTACTGTTTTATTTTATTCACAATTAACTAACACAATATTTTTACAGAGGAACACATAACCTTGAAAACTTTAAGAGACAAACTCCAGGAGCGTGAACTCTTTAATGGTTGTTTAACATCACTCTGGAAGATAGTGAAACATATTGGATTCAAATACCAAAAAAATAATCCTCGTCGTGGTTTAATGGAGTTGCCACATATTGCATTAAAACGTGTACATTTTCTACATGAATATGTCAAGATAAAAAGGGAATGTTTATATCAATTTGTATTTTTGGATGACACCTGGATATTTTATTTTTGAATAAATATTTTTGGCTTACGCCCTACGAGGCACGGAACAATGAAAAAGAAGAACTGTCAATCTAACAACTGATTGATTTTTCTAATTTTCGTTAAGTGAAGGAAAAAACTACAGCTTGGCAACATCACAATATTTTGTTTTGCAACGTCATCGTCTTTTCATCGTAAATAAACTATATTAGCGTATGAATCACAAGCAGTGTAAATCTCAAAATGCGTAGTCTGTATATACACCAAAAAGTGCAAATTGTAAAATGATTTTAACAGGGTAATTCATATCGAGAAATAACAGAAAATTTGTAAGAAAAAAAATATGGAGAGAAAAATACTTGGCAAGGCCAAAAATTAGATACAGGCTATTTGGGACACATATTCAGAGGTCCTTAATATGCGTTCTTATCATTAATAATGAAGGGCAACGTCGAGGTTAGGAGAAGTCTGGACATGAGACAATGTTCATGGCTGAAGACTGGACCAGCCTAAATTTACAGCCGCCACTCAGAATTACACAGGATAGGGAGCCATTTGTCGAAGTTGTGGCCAAATTTCTATAAGAAGATGGTACCTTGAGAATTTTATTGAATATATTTGGATCAACTCTTCATCAAAGCCAGTCTATTATGTCATACGAGTCGCTACACATTTTCAATCAAAGTTAACTTTTAGAAATAATGAATAAATTTATTTTAATTTGCGTGTATTAATATTACCAAGATATAAATAAAACTAAGCAAAAACTGAATGGATTTAAAGACTATTTGTCAGTTTTGCCTCGTAGCATCAGTGGATTTATAAATCCTGCTGCATTTAATTAATTGTTGCATTTTATGTTCGAGCAAAATTGTACTGAGGAAACAAAACTAATTAGAAATCTTAATTAATTATTCTGCATCTTGCTAGCATCCTTTCTTAGAAAAATACGAAGCAGAAAGAATGAATTTTCTTGAAAATTAGGTTAGTGTTTGTCTAATTCTTATTCAGTTATCTCAGAGATGCTTTTTAATATAAAATTTTATAAAATGTTCAAACCAGGTGAATCTACGATTCCTAAGAATAATAGAATAAATTTTCAAGTATCAAGTGGGGTTGTTGATAACAAGATGTTGGAATGAAATACATATTTGGTTATTTTACCTCTTGTTGCAAAAGTTTTCATAAGTTCCATATTTACAATTGAAGTTATTAGTTGATGTACAAATAGTTTGAAGACTTGTCTCTGATGTCATAATCTTAATAGTGTATAATTCCTAATTACAGTTATGTCTGGGAACTAACTTTCGGATGTATTGAAATATGTTGGTACACATAGTCGGACATCAGTTTATAACTAATCATAAAATAAACGAGCATTTAATTTGAAAACTCCTCACCTTCCTTCCAGTAAATATGAGAGACATAAGAAATAGGACAATTTTGTTTTCCAGGAGGACAGTTTGAATAAATATTTGTAGCCCTCGTCGTTCAATCCCCGAAATACATTTAGAATCTTAATTGGGAAGTTTTTCCAAGCCGCTTCTTCTTTTTCTTGGAATATGCCCAAAATATCTGAGATATGATTGACTGATTCTTGTCGATATTCGATTTTTTACCTTGAACGCTTTCAGTATCGATAAATTCGTACGATGGCATATCCAGGGTATTCTGATAATTCTCATATAAGCTCACATATCAAACGCTTCGATTTTCTTCTCCTTTGACATTTTTAATGTCCACGGCTCTAATGCATAGGTGGTGATTGAAAATATAAGGGTACTTAAAAGTTTCAGCTTGTTTTTTATAGAAATTGTCTTTCCAAATCTTTGTCAGTTCAATATTAACATTCCTGGTATTTGCCACCCTGCGGTTAATTTCTGTGTCTGAACCAACTTTATTGGAGATAAGCGAACCCAGATAGTTAAATGCATCCTCTATTTGGAAGTCTCCTATTCTCCTTACTTGTGATGAATCGCGATCTATAATCATTGCCATGTACGTAGTTATTGGCCTGTCCATAATGATAATAAATTTCTCTACGCTAGAAACTATACTGAAAGTATCATCCACGAAGCACAATTTTTTTTTCGGCAATGAATATTCCGATTCTCCAATTATTCATCATTGGTCTCATTAGGAACTCCGTGTAAGAGTTGGACAGCAGTGGCGAGATGGTGGTGGTAAACCCTTGTCTAAACCCTTTATTTGTGTGAATGGCTTTGATAAGACTGAATCTACCCTTACTTTTCCTTGGGCTCCTTCATAGAGGCAGCGTATGAGAGCGACTAGGTGTTGTAGCGTACCTAAACGTTCCAATGGCGTCCACAGTTTGTTCCTGTTGATACAATCAAATGCTTTGGAATAGTCAACAAAGCACAGATTAGCTTGCACGTGGCACTTTCTTGCTATCTAACGAACGCTCAGTATTTGCTTCTCCAGTACCCACACCGACTACAAATCCTGCCTGTTCATCTGGGTTCTCAGATAGCCGGAAGAACTTTATCCACTCATTTATGATCTGCAACAGGACCTAAACTGCATGGTTTATTAGAATCGTTCTGTAGTTGCTGCAGTCCATCGGTGGACCCTTTTAAAATATTGGGATAATAATTGCTTCACACCAATCTGTCGACTATTTGCCGGAACTCCATACTGCATTACATATTGCAATATCTCTATTCGTGCGTTCCCCATCGCTTTAGTTGCTTCAGCCTCGATTCAATCAGATACTGGAGCTTAATGGTTCTTAATCCTTTTAATAGCCATCTCAATTTCCCCAAATAAATAATCACAAACCCACACCAAGAAAAACCTTCAAACGAAAAGAAGAAGGTCAACAAATCGGCAGTCCTGTATCAGTTACCTTTTAACAGAATATTGTACATATTTTATCCAACATTCAACGTTCCCCTGTCTCTTCATTTTCCTTGAAGAAATCGTCAGTTAGTCATATTTTGTTTACTCTTTTTCTTTATTTATTTTAACTAATGTGTCAGAGTAAATTATTTTGCCATTTTTAGATATTTAGAACATTTGATTCATTCAAGTTTTATTTGCTCCTATAAAATATTGTGGCGTATTCTCAAGTAATTCAAACCAGGAAATCAGATCCTGGGGCTTTATGGTTCTTAAGTCACTTAATAGCATTTTCAATTTATCCAAATAAATTGCAACCCTCCGTAAGAGGGTGGTTACGAATTGCCGTGTAGGGTTGTACAGTCAGAGACAGGATTCCAAAATAAAATAAGTTTATTCTTATAAAGATATTCACAGACGCTATTTACATATGTACAACAAGATCAATACCTGGCCTACAATTAAATACTTACTGTATCGGTCCGCATAAGGTTGTGTATATAATTATTTCTCGTCAACCGGGGAGATATACCTACGGAATAGTGGTTTGGACGATGCAAACACCGAGACCTCGGTACACGGGTGTAGGCGGTAATACGGACTCTGTATGCTCGTCAGAGTCAATACCTCGGGCGAGACGGAGTACCCCTAAGTCAGTACCTTAGAGGCGGGAAGTATAGGAATATGTGTGAGTCAAAACCTCTCCCACGGGTGGCCGTCGATTGGTAGGTCAATACCCTACCAAATGGAGAGAAGGATGCTCTGCAAGTCAATACCTTACCGACGGAAGGGTAGAGTCTAACGAGTCAATACCTCGCCAGACTGGAGGAGAGGTCCTTTCGAGTCAATACCTGGACCGGACTGTATCATCGAACATAGGCGTATCATCAGCGGTGTTCACCGGGACATCGTTGCAAAATAACCATAAAACCATACCAAGAAAATCCTTCGAACGAAAAGAAGGAGTTCAACAAATCAGCAGTCCTGTCAGCTTTTAACCTAAGTTAGTACCGATCATCTTACATTGAACTTCATGACCTCCGACCCTCTCTTCCTTTTCCTGGAGGAACTTAACATATTTTATTTATTATTTTCCTTTATTTATTTTAATAACATATAATATAGTGTAGCTCTACGAGCCAAATTAGCCATTGGCTTGTATGGTAATGATTTTCCATAATTTTTTGATCCTTGCTTTCTATTTCCAGTCGTGAACTTTCAGTAATTCTAAATCTTTCTCAACTTCATATCTCCATGTCGATCACAATCTACCTAACTTTTCCTTCCACCTTTTGACTGTTCAAAAATGTGAAGAGATCAGTTTGACTTATCTGCTAGCCAAGGGATCCTTCGTCAGGCAAATATCATCCAGAATATGTCTGGGGTACAATCATCACTATCCGAACTCATCAAATACCCAGTACCAAAGTGGTTTCTCGTAGAGCCCACACAGAGAAAAGTAGTCATGAATTTGGGAGAAAAGAAATTAACGAGAACAAAGAAAAAGGGAAAAGGGAAACTAAAAAAAGCCTAAAAAGGAAAAGGTACTTGTAATACGTCTTCCCACGAATAGTTACTTTTATTCATTGGATCATAATTAGCTGCTGACTTCACAACATCCTGAACTTTATTCATTAATTAAACTCCATAAAGAGGGGTTTCCAATCGGACCAGTTGTTTCTCATTTCACAGCACCTTCCTTCAAAATTTTAAAGATTCTCATAGATGTCATTTCTAAATATTGTTCATTAAAACCTCGATTTTCAGTTAAAAAGCCAACGGAATTAATTAATAATATTCAAGATATAATACTACCCCATAATTCTAAATTCATATCGTTTGATGTAACAAATCTATTCCCTTGTATACCTCCTAAAGAAACTATAACTCTTGTTGATAACTTGCTCACATACAATACTGTTAATCCTATAATTCACTCTGATATCATTACTTTATTAAAAGTGTGTTTGAATCAAAATAATTTTCATTTTAATGGAGAGGTTTATAGCAGTAATGATGGTTTGATTATGGGCAACCCCCTCAGCCCCCTACTAGCAGAAATTTCCATGCACAATATAGAAAAAATAATTCATACACCCCTTAGTAAAAAATTTATGTACTGGCGCCGATATGTGGACGACATTTTAGCTAGCTTCACTGGTACTAATAGACAATTAAACAGCTTCATTTCAATTCACAATAATATCAAATTCACCGGAGAGCTTGAACAAAATATGTCTATAAACTTTTTAGACCTTACAAATTCAAATACAAATAATAAACATGATTTTTCTATATTTCATAAACCATCACATACATATATTACAATTCATAATAGTTCGGTCCACCCATTCAGTCATAGTATGATCCACAGACTCTTAACAGTCCCATTAAATATCAATAATTATAACAAAGAATTAAATATCATAAAACAATTTGGAAGATTAACATACTTTAAAACACAATCCTTGAAAATTAAATCATTTTTAGAAACTTTAGACATGAATATTTGCTTTAAAACTGATTACAATTTATCCAAACCCATTAAAAATAACAAATAAAAAATTTTAGAATTTAACAAATCAGGAGTTTATAAATTAAAATGTGGTAATGACGACTGTGACACAATTTATATTGGTAGAACTTTTAGAAATTTTGAAACTAGAATTTCGGAACACAAACGTAGCTAGGGCTACAAAAAATT
Organism: Galeruca laticollis; assembly: GCA_963921935.1. Lineage (NCBI taxonomy): Eukaryota > Metazoa > Arthropoda > Insecta > Coleoptera > Chrysomelidae > Galeruca > Galeruca laticollis. The sequence goes on from OY998181.1 coordinate 57,028,800, forward strand.
AGATTCTAACCATTCAAATCATTTTTAAGGAAACCAACACTTTTCGACCCAAATATTGAAATTTTATATGTAGTCGGTAAATCCTTCAGTTTAAATTTTTTAGAGGCTCTTGAGATAAACAAAAATAAATATTCAGGTAACCTTCTTAACGACCAAATAGATATCAATCACTCTCTTATATTAAACTTTTTCACCTAGTAGATAGCTTAGGAATGTTTGAAGTGAAAATTTCTTTCTATACCTTTTTTAACATTAGTATAACAGAATTTTGTATTTATGCACTGTATATATTGAAGCATTTTCAAATTTTACCTTCATTCGTTTTGAAAGTTACTGTGTTAGTGAAACGCCTCAACCAGTTTAAATTGAACATTAGTTCAAATAAATGAAGTTTTAAACAAATTAAATTGTTTCATTTTCATCGTCTTCTTTTCCTTTAGGCCAGTACCGCTGTTGACCATGGGAGCTTCCTAAGCAAGCTAATTACCCATATAGATTAAGACCATTTTTATACCGATAACAAGAATACACTAATTGAAGGTCAAGTTTATTTGTTTATAATTATTTAAATAGTAGTTGAATATCTGAAAGTTTTATTTATTTTTCAGGTGATTTTGAGATTGATCCATAAGGTAATTCGAGAGTTGCACCACTACAAAGGTGACACCCATGCTAATTAAATTTTATTTTAATATTATGCACTTAGGATTTTTCTCGTTTTGTTATTGTTTTCAATAACCCAAGCAGGTAAGATTTTATACATGTAATACACTACTATATTAGCTTTCCTCATTTCTTTAAAACTACAGGTCGGAGTAAATTAATTTATCAGTCATACGCAACTTCTACTTATGTAGATATTTAAAACCTTTGTTTGATTTCAGTTTTATTTGCCATTATAAAAGATTGTGGCGTTCAAACTCTAAGATTATTTCCCAAATAATTCAAAACATGAAATGATCACTTTTAAATAAATTGTCGTTGAATATAAATGTTTATTTATTAACACCTACCTGATAACATCTGTCAATCAATTGAACCAAAAGTCATCACAGCATGAAAAAATGTATTTTTCAAGTGGAGATATAAGAAACGATATGGAAAGTATTTCTCCTTCAGTAAATGGAGAATTTCTTTTAATCATTTCATGTTTAAACGTTGAGTTGCATGCTGCACACCATACTTTCCGGAAACTATCAAGCACAGTTTCGTTTTTCTATTTTATATTTTACTTCCTTTGAGTAATTTCAGTCTTGATTGAAGTGACAGCCTAGTAGATGTGAATTAGAAATAATCCTTTTTTAAATTTATTTAAAACTAATCTAAAAACAAATTAATGAGTAATATTTTTGTATTAAAATCCTAAAACTGAAATGTTATACTGAGCATGACCCACTATTTTCTAAATATATTTATCCTCAATTGGTTATTAAACACAACACGCACTGTGCTCTCCTATAAACCTACTTTTTATTTAAATCCATTGTTCATAAATGACGTTTTCGGAACCATCGAATGTTAAGGATGTAACAGTTTGATTTGTACAAGAAGTACATTTTCTTGATAAACAATCTTCATTAAAAATGCTGCAAGTAAGGCTCTGGATCAACTACTAAGGAGCTACTTGTGATACTACTCCTTCGGAGTGAAGCTTAACGACCATTACTCTCCTATTTTCGTGTTCCACAAATAAGCAAGTATCAAGGACACCTATCCTTGGTAGAAGGAGCCAAAAAGGGCGGTGCTTACAAAACGTACTATAAGATACTATTTTTATGTTGCTCTCACGATATATTGTTTTTTTCCCGGACATATTCGGCTATTCTCATCTTCTTCATAAAGCTACATAATTGCATTCCGTGCATTTTCTACAGCTTTCCTGTTATATTTCGTTTTTCTTACTTATCTTATTTTATTCGGTGAAACTTGTGGATCAAATTTTTGTATTTTATAGCACAATACGTTTTCTTTCATCTGGAGAAGCATTGTATTTGTAAAAATTTCCTTTAATGGACCGGATTCCACTGATGTTTTCTCCTTATTTTTTGTTTAAAAGTCTAGTTTTCTCTATTTAGATGTTCAAAATTTTTTCTTTGATGATGCAAAGATGTTCTAGCTACACCTAATTGTCTCTAGTTTTGAATTGATAGCATGTGTGGTATCATTTTCATTATCACTACTCGTGAGGTTCAAACATTTAATTTTCTCTCACTAATCAACTTTGGTATAGCAATTAAAATTCTGCGACGTTATCGTGGTTGTTGAGCCATTATCCGTGCTTCCTTGCATATTTTCTTATATTTTTCCCTGCCATGTCCACACCCTGGCCTTTGTGAACGTTCCTATTTTTTTACAATTCAAAAAGCTGTTTTTTATCATTAAGTCTAATGAAGTAGCTGTTCGCTCATCCACTAACTTGATTTGAAGTTTCTTGAATCATCGCATCAGTATTTAGATCAGCTGTTAGTACACTACACCATATTCAAATGTGTCTATTATAGTTTGTTCCGTTGTGGGAAATTACTGATCCTAGTTCTGATTAATTTTTGAATCTAATACGAAACATGCTTCTACTAAGATGTCATTTTTTCAGCAAGCTATATTGTTCAGGTATAAGTTGTTTAAGCTTATGCTAGAATGTTTGATGACAAACGTTATCGAAGGCATGTACTCAGTACCACGTCCAGGAATACCGCTGAATATACCTTCTTTCTTCTGGCAAGATTTTCAACACAGATACACTAATAAATGCGGCTCATGCATTTGTCCTCAATAATTGGTTTGAATATGTTTAGAAGTTACTTTTTTAAAAGAAACTAACTGTTCCTAAATGTATTGAAAAAATGAGAAAATTCTAAAAAAAATTGACAATTGTTTCGATATTACTATCACGGTCAGAATGACAGAATTAACATTTCATCTAATGTCTACCTGATTTTTAATAATTATTTTTGGTTAGACGAAGAAGTGATCTATCTTGTGATTGACTTAATATACAGTATTAGGAATATTCTGTGGGCACGTATGTTTTATCGTAAATGTGTTAGAAAGAGACAAATACATATAAATTCAGTGTATTATTCTTTTTTGCTAACAGGATAACATAACATGTGAAATAAGTCGTATGCTAATATTTGTGTTATAACTGTAATGTATTTACAAATATCCCAATAACAAACCGCCTGTAATTCCTACGCTCCTGATAAAACGATTTCGTCTACAGCCGTTATTCTTCTATTTTTATCTATCTCCTCTCTTCATATTCAATATACACATTGGAAGTGTGCCCATATAATATTCCTTTTTATTTATAACAGAAACTATTCTTTATTAAATTTCAACGTAAAACGATAATCCTCTCATAGTCAACGGGAAAATATGAGGCATTACCAGTGTGTTAGAGAAAGATAATAGTGAGATAGACAATCAAAAGTCAGTGTAGATTATTATACCAAACGAATACGAATCGCGCGTGCGCCTCTCGAGGATGTTTAATTGTACATCTGGGTACTGGGTACGTCACTGTCACTCACTACATGTTTGTTTGCGAATAAGTGACGATCTTTTGTAAATCTTATAAAATGAGTAATGCAGATACACCAAAAAATGTACATTGTAAAATGGTATTATCGTAAGTAATATCATAAGAGCATCTAATTTTTCCGAAAAAACACGTTGCTAAGTAATATTTTAACAAGAAGCATGAGTGCTGGTGGCAACAAAAATCCCAGTAGAAGACGAGGATTTTTACACCTGCACGAATGCTTCTTGTTAAAATATTACTTTTCGATTTTTTTCAAGACTATTTCACGAGTAACAGATTATTATGCATACACATACCTAGCTTACAAAACATACTACCTTACATGCAATGTGTAGGTATTAATTTGAAAACTGAGAAAACTCAGGTAATTTATTTAATTACAAAATACTACAAACTCAATAGTATAATAATAATTACTTGTTATCAAAGGTAATTGAATTTTTGATGACAACATCTGTCAAGTTTTGCTGCGGATAAACTCGAAAAAACTGCTGACAGGTGCTGTCATACAGTCTTTCCATAGAAAAACCATTTGTAATTCAAATTTGCGCGTTTGTGATTGGTGGAAATTGAGACGAGGGAAATAGTCAGGGTATTTCATATCGAGAAATAGCGGAAAATTTGTGTATTGAGGCATTCGTAAATACCAAACTAAGTAGCAAGAAACAAGTGAGAACGGTTAAGTATAAAAAATTTTGAAGAGGATGGATGTGTCACTCCTACAAAATATTGACCGCGTACACAAAATCGTCAAACCCAACCCGAAAAAGAAGGAAGAGATATTTTAATCTGTGCAAGTGTGGTAAACAAACCTCTACAGTCGTCCACTCATTTAGCCAAGGATTTTGATGTTGATCCGAAAACGATTCGAACTGTATTATAAACAATAGCTATCATATTTTTAAACTGGAAAAGAGCCATGAAATATTTCCAGACGATCAATTTCGTAGAATGAAATTTTGTGAGGTAGTTATGGAAAAAATACAATTGGACGCAAACTTTTCGAAAAATATTTTGTTCATAGATAAATCGATTTTTCCCATACACGGTGCACATAATTCATCCGTTATTCGATATTGGTCCAGGACAAACATTACAATAGTAGAACTCAATATCCCCAAAAGTTAAATGTTTCGGCTGAAATATTTTATTGACGGCAATATTTGACCGGACAAAAATACAATTACACAATTAGGTGTCAACTTAAATGACTTTTGGTACCAACATGACGGTTGTGCATCACATAATTATCGACTAGCAATAACTTTTTTAAATACACATTTTCCCAATCGGATAATCACCACGAATGGTAACATTAGCTGGCCTGTTAGATCTCTAGATTTGGCACCCAACGATTTATTTTCCTGGGGTTATGTAAAATCGAGAATTTATGAATTCCAAGAGAACAGGGTCAGTTCCCTGAATGAACGTAGGGAACAAATTCTACAAGCTTTTATGGAAATAACACCTAAAATGGTCATACATGTTCGTCAAGATTTTTATACTGTTTAGCTCAAACGGGGCTTTATTCGAATATTTGATTTAAATTCATCGAAGAATTAAGAAGTTTTATTTTTATTTTTTAATTTATTACCTATCAGATTATTACTTTTATTTAAAAATAGTAGGCACTTTCATTAGAATTTGATGTTATTTAAGTTTTATTATCATAGCGTTTTTTAATTTGTACTGTGTGGGTTTACACAAAGAATTCCATACAAAAGCCAAGTTTTCAGAGACAAATTTCACGTTGCCAAATCTCAAAAAAGTAAATATTTCAACCGCTTTCAAACTGGAACAATTTCCAGCAATATAATAAAATGTTCAACAAATAGATGGGATTAATGATCTTGCTCTTGAATTATCATAATTAAAAGCTTCTTATAACTTGTTCTCGCGTTAGAACAATGCATTGTACAATTAATATAAATATACAATGAAAGTTGGCAACACTGTTTCTGTTATTCTGTTGGTACGTACAAACAATTTGTAACACATTGACGTTATGGACACGACTCTCGAGGGCGGTGCCTACCAGACAAATACGTTTGGACATGCACCTAATGCACGTTTTCCACTTTATGATATCCTGTTAGCGAAAAAGAATAATACACTGAATTTATATGTATTTGTCTCTTTCTAACACATTGATGATAAAACATATGTGCCCATAGAATATTCCTGTATATGAATAAAACAAAGAAGGAGATATGATATTACTAATACTAAAAGTTAGATAGATATTATTAGCCCTATGGGTATCTTCTGGATATATTTTTCCCATTTCAAATCAGTATAACTCTGCATTGATATAGAATACCAGGAAAAGTATATCTGCTGGTCTTTACAATTATTAATTGAGAAGACTGTTTGAAAGTGGAGAACTCCCTGGATCTATCTGATCATTGACGAGTTCATATTGTAGGTCTCTTAAGTGTCTTATGATTTCTAACTTTTCAAGAAAATCCAGTTCTTGTTTCTTATCACAAATATGTGGTACTTCTAGTTCTGTGTTAGGTATCCATGAATGTTTGGTGTCAAGTAGATGTTTTGCGTAGTGGGATTTCTCTGGTTGTTTTAATCTGTATACACGTAAGTGTTCACTGTATTTGATTTCTAAGGATTTGACACAAATATGCAGCATTGCATTCTGGACATTCAAGTTTATACAGGGTGCGGCATTAGTGCGAGGAAGTCCAGTTACTCACTTATCTTGAGAGATAGGAAAAAATTTTATTTAGATAAAAGTTAAGCCATATTTAGAACCATCTGTTAAAAATATTTTCAAATATACAGGGCCACCCATATTGGCTTGATAAACCTAACTTATCTTTTTTTAAATGGAACACCCTGTATATTTCGACATTTTTTCATTCCCCTCGATTTTCTTGTTTGTGCGATATGAGGTATTGCAATGTTATACGAAATAATTCATATAAGCACTTTTTTAGTAATTTCCTAGTAATATCAACACCCTGTACCCATTGTATAGATTTGATATCATGAAATATATTTAAGTTCAAACGATTTTTGATATAGTTTACTATTTTCCAAAATTATCAACATTGCGCGATATTCATTCTTCATATACAGGATTGGTCATACATCGGAATGATCATTTACTGTGTTTTCTTAAATGGAACACCCTGTATTTTAGTATCGTAATGAAAGGGTATTGTATAGCACTTACCCTGATTTGTGAGTTATTGATGATACCTCCAGCGAAATATTATTTGAAATAAATAAGTGAAATTTTCATAGTTTGACGGTTTAACCAAAAATAATTTTCCAGAAAAAAATCACACAACAATCTAGTATGATCCATAATTGATTACTATCAGGTGAATTGCCTGAATACATGAGTACTGAAAATTGTTGATGTATAAAACATAAATAACTAAAATCACACAATATTCTAGTTGGCTATGAAAATAATAGGTTATGGGTTATTGCATCACAAGCATAAGCATCAATATACAAAATCCAAATTACTAATATTCCCAAACGATAACCATTATCAAATAAACAAAAAGAGGAGCTAACGTTTAATATAGTTACCTAATAAAAATAACAAGAAAATCGTTGAATATACAATAGATGTTCAAAATGACCTCCGCGATCTTCAAAGGAGCGACTCACTTTTCTTAACACATTTATGTTTAAATTTATAAATTCATTTCTAATCCTTTAATTCATATCTTCTTTAGTTGTAGGAGGTGTGCATGATATGGATGTATCATATTACTTTTTTAAATTCTCCCTACACTGCGACCATTAATTTGAAAAGCATTTGCAATTTCCCTGTTACTAATATGTGGATTCTCAGTGACACTAAGAATTACATTTAATTAATTTTCTTCAACAGTTGAAATCGTTCTAATAAACTTTGAAATGCTTCTGTTCTTGGTTATCGCCTATCAGGCAATTGCTGATGATAAATTCTTCTTACCAGTAACACATTTTTGTTACATTCTGCTAGCACATAGTAAACAGGAACTAATAAAATTAATCTAATGTCAAATTTTTAAACCAGTTTATTCTCAAAGTCATAGCCAACTAGAGTAATGTGTGATTTTAGTAATGTTTTATACACCAACAATCTTAAGTACTCATGTATTTCGGTAATTCACCTAATATTAATCAATTATGGATCAGACTAGATTATTTTCTGTTCTTGGTTGTCGCCTATCAGGCAATTGCTGATGATAAATTTTTCTTACCAGTAACACATTTTTGTTACATTCTGCTAGCACATAGCAAACAGGAACTAATAAAATTAATCTAATGTCAAATTTTTAAAACAGTTTATTCTCAAAGTCATAGCCAACTAGAGTAATGTGTGATTTTAGTAATGTTTTATACACCAACAATCTTAAGTACTCATGTATTTCGGTAATTCACCTAATATTAATCAATTATGGATCAGACTAGATTATTTTCTGATTTTTTTTGGAAAATTATTTTTGGCTAAATATTTTCACCGGCAGACTAATAAAACTTCACCTAATATTTATTTCAAATAACGTTTGGCTGAAAGTATCATCAATAACTCAGAAATTAGGGCAACTAGTTATAGGAATGCTTAAGAAATAATAAAGTGCCATGGAATACCATTTCATTACGATACTAAAATACATTTAAGAAAACCCAGTAAATGCTCATTCCGATTTATGACCAATCCTGTATATAAAAAACGAATATCGCGCAATATTAATAATTTTGGACAATAGTAAATTATATCAAAAATCGTTTGAACGTAAATAGATTTCTTGATATCAAATGTATACAATGGTACAGGGTGTTAATGTTACTAGGAAATTACTAAAAAAATACTTATATCTTTTAAAATACCTCGTATAGCATTGCAATACCTCAAATCGCACATACAAGAAAATCGTGGGGAATAAAAAAATGTGGAAATATACAGGGTGTTCCATTTAAAAAAAAGATAAGTTAGGTTCATCCTGTCAATATGTATATTTGAAAATATTTTCAAAATATGGTCGTGTATATGGCTTAACTTTTATCTCAGTAAAATGTTTTCGTATCTCTCACGACCAGTGAGTAATTGGACTTCCTCGCACTAATGCCGCACCCTGTATATGCCAGACTTCTTTAATGGGGATATTTTTGTTTTTAAATTTAACAATTTTGTACACACATTACTTTCTGTTTTAAAAGAAATTGTTGATAAAGATATTATTTTTGAAATATTATTAGAAATATTACCAGCATATGTGATGGTTTTGTATTTTTAGTCTTATTTCAGAATGAAATAGGGCTATTGTAGAGAGTAGCATAACGCGACTTCGGAAAAATTTCAATGCAGTTTTTCGTTTTGGTGTTCCTAGATGCCAAAATCACCTTCCGTTCCAAAGGTATATATATATATATATATATATATATATATATATATATATATATATATATATATATATATATATATATATATATATATATATATATATATATATATATATATATGTATATATATATATATATATATATATATATATATATATATATGTATATATATATACATATATATATATATATATATATATATGTATATACATATACATATATATATATATATATATATTGTTGTTATTTTTTTTTATACGTTTATTATAGTTTATTATATAATTTTATTAATTTTTCTTTTTTTTTTTATTAATGAGAATGAAATTTATTTATCTATGATTTTTAAATTCTATACATATATATATGTATGTATGGCTAGCTCAGTGATCTTTATATTGTTAATATTTTAAATTGTTATATGTATTTATATGAATGGTGAGCATGAGAACACTTTACTCTCGTTGGGTCCCGGATGATATGAAAATATATGAAATTGTATAGTTTGAATATTGTCTTACCATAATTTACTCAACATGTGCTTTGAATCTGAGCGCGGAACATACCTATTTAACCTCTATGATATCACTCATTTTATGTTCTGTGGATGGTAGAAATGAAATACAGACAAGTCAACAAAATTTAGTTTATATAATGGTGAATCGTGATAAAATTGAAAAACATTATGATTATAATGAAAAATTTGTGAAAACCCTTACTATTATTACTAAATTACATGAAATGGATATTCTTAACCTGCTAAAAATTGTTCATAGTGAAATTTGGTCTGACTTTTTATTATGGGATACCATGTAAATTATTAAAAAAAACACTGACCTGTGTATCACTTAAAAGTTTAGTAAGTGCACTCTGTTCCCGATTCTTCCTCTGGTATCAGGCTGGACTCTCTTCTGGAATCGTGGACACCAACTCGATATTTTCGAATACAGGTAAGTCAATAAATTTATTAAATTGTTAGCTAAATTCGCCTTATACAGTTTAAAGATGCTTCTGAATGTTCTTCACTATCAATTATAGCTTTAATGTGATAATATAATCAAAATTCTTGCATAGCGTCCCCAATCAAATTTTAAATTCTATATATTTCCACAAATAATTATGTTTTACTGTTAATTTCTGGTCTAAACGTTTCTCGTATTCTACTTTATCTTTTGTATTATGTTTTTATTTCAAATTTACATGATTTTTGCATAATTTCAATAAAATTTTAAGAAAAAATTCTCTTACATGTTCATCCGCTTCGAATCACCCCAGATACCTTCCTTCTTTTTTCAAATCAACAACTCCCGGTTGCTAGCCTTGTTATTTCAAACAAAACACTACCAAGTTGCTAGATATTACAACCTTGTTTATTAGATGTTTTATATTAAATTTATCTTTTCTTTCCCTCATTATTATTGTTCCTAATTATTTGTGAAAATTTTAAAATAATTCATTATACTTTTCTACCTCTTAAATAGTTCCAAACTATGTCTTATAATTTAATACACTAATAACATCTCTCCCACTTTAAATGAACATATCAATAAATCTACAATCAATAATTCGTTATAATCCTTTATAATATTTTTCAAACCCTTTCTGTTATTTTACTAGACCATTATCTTATATAAACTCATCCTATTATTCAGTACAATAACCTTTTTTTATATAAACAGCTTTAAAAAAAATCAATACTTCAGACTTCGAAATATGTCTGTGGTTGACTATTCTGCTATTAATCTTCTATGATATTTTTCATCCGCTTTGAATTGACATTTCAATAGTTGACTTTCGACAACTGTGATTAATTCGTTTGTATATTCGTATCAAAATTTTCTGTTTATTATTACCCAATAATAATTTTATTTTATTTCAGATTCTTTTAATATTCTAGGTGAAATATACATGTCATCCTCTGTGCTGTGAATAAATTATGAATTTATAGTGTATCAAAGAATGAAATTTGCTTTGATGACTCACGATGTTTACAATATGAAAAAATGCAGGTACTGATTTCTAATAATACTAGTGTATTTATAATTATAAAAGATAATTGATATCATAGACGTTCAATTGGATATGAGATATATTTCATTATATCGGTTCATACGTAAAAATGATAATTATATATATTTTTGAGAAGGTAACCTCTATTCGTCCTTTGACAATGTTACAATTTCATATATTTTTGGGAGTTATTCTGTTTAAAATTTATGACGATAAGTTAAAATCCCCTCAAATTTAAATTTAATAAATATTAACATAGTTAATCTTTGTTTGAATTTGAATTTCCCCAAAAACTACTTATCGTTCCATTACTATTTGCTCACATAATTGGCAACTTCTATACTAATTTTGGTTGTATAACTATCCTATCTTAATCTACTATTTACAAACAACTTATTTCCTATGAATTTAAATGTTTGTAATATTATCTATTCATCGTTTTTTAACAACTATTCTTTAAGAATAGAATTTATAAATGTGTTCGATATTAAATATACCCCTTAATATTTTTGTATTTGGATATACTAATCTATAACTATTCTGACCATTTTCTGTATCAATGATATACGGACCTTCGAATGGGTATAATAGTTTCGCACATTGACCTTCCTCTCTCTTCGGTACCTTTAAAGATTTGACAATGACCATATCCCCTTTATTAAACTTTATTGGCTTGGGCTTCTTTTTGTCTTGTTTCTTAATATATTTCTCAGCATTACTTAAGATTCTTTTATTGACTTTTTCAAGTACACTTGCCATTGTTGATTGTCTATTTAAATTCCAGTGACGTTCAGGTTGTATACCCTTCATGATATAAATTGGATTCTCACTCGTTACTCCATGTGGTAACTCATTTATGAACTTTTAGATAATATCCAATCGTTCATCCCATCTTTTATGATTTTCTTGGCATAACATTCTTAAATACTTAATGATTTCTTTGATATATCGTTCTGCTGGATTAGAACTCGGTTTTCTTATACTTATAAATTGTAACTTTATCTGTTTATTGTCAGTATATTGTTTTAGTTTTCGGCTCTCAAAATACGTCGCATGATCAAGTATCACGGTTTCTGGTGTTCCAACCTCTTCTATGTACTCTTTAAAACAATCAATTACGACTTTTGCATTTGTCTTCTTACATGGATATATTTTCACATATTTACTATATACATCTACCATTACTAATAAGTGTCTATTGCCCATTGTACTTTTAATTAAATTCCCTATAAAATCAATTGCCACTATTTGCAACGGTTTACTTGTTATAATTGACTTCGTTGTCATATAATTATGAAAATTCTTTTCTTTGCCTATTTGACAAAATTCACAATACTTACAAACTTCTTTTACAATACTTAAATCTTTCTTAGCTATATAAATTTCTCTAAATAACATCCACAATTTTCTTGTTCCTATATGTCCATTTTCTATATGTAAATGTTTAATAATCTCCTTAGCATAATCTCTTGTTATTATATAAACTTCTCTATCCTCAATCTGTTTATAACATACATCTCCAATTTTCACTGCTCCTCTAGTATTTATACTATCTATTTGTCTTTGATCCTCTTTTACTCTGGCTAGAGTAAATATCCCTTCAGTTTGGTGTAATGTATTTACTCCTACTTGATATTTCCTTGGCTCGTTTCCATTATCGTTTACTCTACTTAATGCGTCCGCTACAATATTTAATTTTCCAGGTACATATTTTATATCAAACTCATATTCTTGTAGGAGTAGAATCCATCTATGTATCCGATTATTAGCATATCTGTTTTTTAACATCGATGTTAGTGCCATATGGTCTGTTTCTAGTGTAAATTTCGCTCCTAGTAAGAAAAATCTTAGCTTACTTATACAAAACACCACACTAGCCATTTCCAACTCAGTTATGGAATATTTTCTCTCCGCTGCTTTTGTTACCCTGGATATGAAACTTATGGGAACCTCCTCTTCATCTTGGATTTGTATCAAAACTCCTGCTAATCTTTCCATAGATGCATCTGTTTTCAAAATGAAAGGTTTATCATATTGTGGGTGATAAACTTTGAGTTTCTTCAAAAATATTTCTTTTAGTTCCTGGAAAGCTTTGTCCCGTCTTTCATCCCATTTCCATTTTATGTCCTTCTTTAATAGTTCAATTAGAGGAATCTCTCTTGTACTTAAGTCTGGAATTAGTCGCTTGAAATAATTTAGAATCCCAAGGAATCCCCTCAAATTTTTTTAGATTCTTAGGTGTTTGATATTCCAGTATCGCTTTAACACTTTCTGGATTCATCGTTACTCCTGTATCACTTAGAATATATCCCAGATATTCTACCTCCTTTTTATAAAATTGGCATTTATCCAAATTTAATTTCAATCCTGCTTCTTCCAATTCTTTAAGTATGATTTTTAAATGTTCCTGATGTTTTTCTTCTGTTTCAGAAAATATAAGGATGTCATCGATATAATGCAACGTGAAGTCTTCATATTGGTTCAAGATAGTATGTAGAGTTCGTACCAGTGCAGCACAAGAACTTTGTAACCCGAATGGTACTACACAAAACTGATACACAACTCCATCCACCATAAATGCTGTATACGGCCTACTTTTTGGATCTAAAGGAATTAACCAGAAGCTGTGTTTAAGATCTAGTTTTGAGAAAATATTAGCTTTTGTAATTCTACCAAAAATACAATCTATGTTTGGACTTTCATATTGTTTCTTTGTATAACTGTTAATATTTCTAGCATCTAAACATAACCTAATTTCTCCTGTTTTCTTCTTAACACATGTGATGGCACTGATGTATTGAGAATTTGATCTTTCGATAATTCCATCATTCAACATCTTTGTGATTTCTTCACATACTTCCGTCTTCAGCCTGTATGGTATTGGATATGTTTTAATTTTGAAATTCTTAATCTCTGCTGTTACTTCCAATTTATGTACATATCTGGATGCTACACGAACTTCCTCATTAAATAGTCGCTTATGATGTTGCAGAAGCTCATATACCCTATCTTGATATTCCCTGTGACATAATTCTCCTGAAACTTTTATTTCTTCCCCAATTTGATTTATTTCCTTAATATCAGGATTTTGTATATCATTGTTTGTATATTGTTTCATAAAATTTATATTTGAATTTTGATATCTAATGCATCCCTGATTATAATCTATAATTATCCTATGTCTATTTAATTCATCATTACCTAATATTATATCATATTTTGAACTTCTAACGATTAATAGTTGTACTGGAATAATATTTGCATCGATTTTTAAATTAATTATAATAGTTTGATTTGTTTCATAAAGTTTTTTATCATTCGCCCCTACTAATGATATCTTGTTAGTATTAATCACCGTAATATCATCTTGTTTTATATTTTCTATTATATTATGATTTATAATTGAAACTTCAGATCCTGTATCTAATAAAATTTTGCATTTTACATCTAATAAATACCCTTCTATAAATATTAATGTTATATTTTCATTACAGTGTGAACTTTCATCTATAAATTCTCTTGGGTGTTGATAATGAGAAGAATAGATAATATTACAAACGCAAGGACGATTTATGCAAAATTTCTTTGCAAATTTTGCTCTTGATTTGGATCATTGTTTGATCCTTCCTGCTCTTGTATGATGTGATTTACTTGTCGTCTATCTTCCTCTCTATGGTTTTCTTCTTCATAGTTTCTTTCTGGGTTCCTTTGATTATAATTTCTTCTATCATTGTAATTGTTTCTTCCTTCCCCTCTATTCTGTCGCCAATTTCCGTTCCTATTTCCATCATAATTTCTTCTGTCGAAGTTCGCTTGATTCCCTCTATTTTCATATTGCCTACCACCATTATTTCTATCTCCATTTCCATGATTTCTGTCTCCATTTTCTGGATTTCTTCTATTCTCAAAATTCCTATATCCATTATTCCTATTTTCATTTCTATTATAATTCTCTCTTCTGAAAAATCCGTTTCCATTCTCTCTTGTCCTATCATTTCTTATGTCTTCATTTCTATTCTGATACCTATTTATCCCATTTGCATTTAAAATACTTCTCTCCACTCTCTGTAGGTAGCATGACAAATTATCCATGGTTTTAATGTTGTGGAGTGCAATAGTCTCCGATACCTCTGCATTAAAGTGTCTACCTACGTATAAAACCAATTCCACTTCTTTCATTACCGGTTCTAAATACTGTGCCATATTATATAATTGCATTGCATATGAATTTAAATTTTTCCCTTTATTATAATCAAATTTGCCAAAATATAATTTTTCCCGGAAATTTGCTTGTTGTAATTCCCCCCAAAAATAATTTAAAAATTGGTTTTCAAATTCCTCCATATTATTTATTTGTTCCTCTTTATTGCAGAACCAGAGTAATGCATGGCCTGATAACATCCCTCTTATCGCTATTTTTTTTTCCATCAAATCCCTTATTCCCCTCAATTTACTTTTTACAATTTTAATAAATACTTTTGGGTGTATTAGATTATTATTTCCGTCAAATTTAACCCCTAAATCCATATTCCCATTGTATATAACTCCTCCTCCATTTCTTCTGACAGTATCCTCTATTTCTTCTACCGTTTCTTGTAGTTTCCTATTCATCTCTTCTAATTCCTTATTAAATGATCTACCCATGACTTCGGACCTTTTTTCATTTGTTCCTGTTTGTTCATCCAGCCTACCATTTAAATCCTTAACTTTTTTATCTACCTTCTGTATTATTTCTTCATTTATTTGTCTTTGTACTTTTATATGTTCTACTTCTCTGATTATATTTTCATTTTGTTTATTAACTTCTAGTACAATAGTTCCTAATAAATTTTCTTCCAAACCTCTACCCCATTCTTGAATTTCTCCATTAACATGTTTTTCTATCTCTTCCCGGATTTTTATTCCATTGTCTTGAATCTCCGTTCTTAAATTTTTATTTTGCTCCTCAATATTTTGTTGCACATTATCCATTCTTCTTTGAAATTCTTCGTTTTCTTCCCTGATTTTCTGGATTTCTTTAATACTTTCAGATTTCACATCTTCAATTTTCTTTTCCAATTTGTCTATGTTTCCACTCATCTGGTCCATTTTTTTATTCAAAGTACCTTCTATTCTGTTCATATTCCCATTTATCAAGTTGATATCTCCTCTCATTGTATCTATGTTTCCATTTATCTTCTCCTCCATGTTATTCATATTTCCACTTATGATGTTGATATCTCCACTTAATTTTTTTTCTATTTTATTCATATCTCCCCTCAATTCGTCCTTCATTGTAATCAAAAATTGCATAAATTGATCATTGGTAACTGTTCTTCCTTGCGATTCCCTTCTTCTATCTTCCTGTTCTTCTACTTCCTCATCTCCTGTCGAGTCTTCCTCTGGTACATTCCCTCCAGATTGTTGTCCCTGTTCTAAATGGAATACTTGGTAATCTCCTCTACCACGACTTTCTTCTCTTTCTTGCTCAGTTCCACTTTCTCCTCCTACTTGTTTTCCGTCTCTCAGTGTCATCTTCCTGTCCATGGTATTTATTTATAATATCGTTACTAATTTTATTTAATATTACTTGTATATGTTTTATTTATACTCCTCACTAAATCCTACCAATTATTTCTAAATCGCCCAACGTTTTTGGGTGCCAATTTGTTGTTATTTTTTTTTATACGTTTATTATAGTTTATTATATAATTTTATTAATTTTTCTTTTTTTTTTATTAATGAGAATGAAATTTATTTATCTATGATTTTTAAATTCTATACATATATATACATATGTATGTATGGCTAGCTCAGTAATCTTTATATTGTTAATATTTTAAATTGTTATATGTATTTATATGAATGGTGAGCATGAGAACACTTTACTCTCGTTGGGTCCCGGATGATATGAAAATATATGAAATTGTATAGTTTGAATATTGTCTTACCATAATTTACTCAACATGTGCTTTGAATCTGAGCGCGGAACATACCTATTTAACCTCTATGATATCACTCATTTTATGTTCTGTGGATGGTAGAAATGAAATACAGACAAGTCAACAAAATTTAGTTTATATAATGGTGAATCGTGATAAAATTGAAAAACATTATGATTATAATGAAAAATTTGTGAAAACCCTTACTATTATTACTAAATTACATGAAATGGATATTCTTAAATTGCTAAAAATTGTTCATAGTGAAATTTGGCCAAATAAATTATAAGTCTGACTTTTTATTATGGTATACCATGTAAATTATTAAAAAAAACACTGACCTGTGTATCACTTAAAAGTTTAGTAAGTGCACTCTGTTCCCGATTCTTCCTCTGGTATCAGGCTGGACTCTCTTCTGGAATCGTGGACACCAACTCGATATTTTCGAATACAGGTAAGTCAATAAATTTATCAAATTGTTAGCTATATTCGCCTTATACAGTTTAAAGATGCTTCTGAATGTTCTTCACTATCAATTATAGCTTTAATGTGATAATATAATCAAAATTCTTGCATAGCGTCCCCAATCAAATTTTAAATTCTATATATTTCCACAAATAATTATGTTTTACTGTTAATTTCTGGTCTAAACGTTTCTCGTATTCTACTTTATCTTTTGTATTATGTTTTTATTTCAAATTTACATGATTTTTGCATAATTTCAATAAAATTTTAAGAAAAAATTCTCTTACATGTTCATCCGCTTCGAATCACCCCAGATA
This sequence comes from Galeruca laticollis, assembly GCA_963921935.1. Lineage (NCBI taxonomy): Eukaryota > Metazoa > Arthropoda > Insecta > Coleoptera > Chrysomelidae > Galeruca > Galeruca laticollis. The sequence continues at coordinate 57,046,418 of OY998181.1, forward strand.
CCTTCCTTCTTTTTTCAAATCAACAACTCCCGGTTGCTAGCCTTGTTATTTCAAACAAAACACTACCAAGTTGCTAGATATTACAACCTTGTTTATTAGATGTTTTATATTAAATTTATCTTTTCTTTCCCTCATTATATATTTCAAACCCTTTCTGTTATTTTACTAGACCATTATCTTATATAAACTCATCCTATAATTCAGTACAATAACCTTTTTTTATATAAACAGCTTTAAAAAAAATCAATACTTCAGACTTCGAAATATGTCTGTGGTTGACTATTCTGCTATTAATCTTCTATGATATTTTTCATCCGCATTGAATTGACATTTCAATAGTTGACTTTCGACAACTGTGATTAATTCGTTTGTATATTCGTATCAAAATTTTCTGTTTATTATTACCCAATAATAATTTTATTTTATTTCAGATTCTTTTAATATTCTAGGTGAAATATACATGTCATCCTCTGTGCTGTGAATAAATTATGAATTTATAGTGTATCAAAGAATGAAATTTGCTTTGATGACTCACGATGTTTACAATATGAAAAAATTCAGGTACTGATTTCTAATAATACTAGTGTATTTATAATTATAAAAGATAATTGATATCATAGACGTTCAATTGGATATGAGACATATTTCATTATATCGGTTCATACGTAAAAATGATAATTATATATATTTTTGAGAAGGTAACCTCTATTCGTCCTTTGACAATGTTACAATTTCATATATTTTTGGGAGTTATTCTGTTTAAAATTTATGACGATAAGTTTAATATATATATATGTATGTGTTATAACGGAATTTGCAAGCACGATGGAGGGCGTATTTTTTGACGGATCGAAACCAAACTCACTACAAAAATCGGTTAGGCCAAAATCTTGGACGAGTTCGTTAATGAGCCAAATCGGCCCAGTAAAAACAAAATGGCGGCCTGTCAAAGTTGAAAAGAAATCGTATTTCCTTTGTTTTTCATTTGACGCAAAAAAGTTACTAAGCTTTTTTAGAGACCTTAACACGTTCTACAACTTTTGTATTCAACATTTTTCTCAAAATCGTACATTAAAACATTTATTTAAGAAAATTCACAAATTATAACTGAATTTGTAAGCACGATAGAGGGCGTATTTTTTGACGGATCGAAACCAAACTCGCTCCAAAATCGGTTAGGCAAAAATCTTCGACTAGTTCGTTAATGAGCCAAATCGGCCCAGTAAAAACAAAATGGCGGCCTGTCAAAGTTGAAAAAAAATCGTATTTCCTTTGTTTTTCATTTGACGCAAAAAAGTTACTGAGCTTTTTTATAGACCTTAACACGTTCTACAACTTTTGTATTCAACATTTTTCTCTAAATCGTACATTAAAACATTTATTTAAGAAAATTCACAAACTTACCAGAATTTTTTTTAATTTTTTTGTTTTTGATTTGATGCCAGAATGTTACTTTGGTTTTTTGTACATCTCTATTACTTTTGTATCTAATTTTTTATTTTCGGTTTTATGCAAACATGTTACTGAAATAAGACTGTCCAATTGGTCCTGTGCCATTGGGATTTTTTTTATTTATTTAGTTTGTTTAGGAAATATTAGTTGTGATGCCACTTTTTCCTCTTTTTTATTATATGTGATGGATAACAGGTTGATGTTGCTACTTGTTTAATTGTATTAATTTTTCTATCAAAATTATATTTCTTCATTGGAACTGAAAATACTTTATGTATCATTGAATTATATGCTGCTAATTTTTTGTAAATAAAATAATCAAGTACATTATTAACTCTTTGAATGTTTATATCAAGAAAATTGAGTGAATTATTATCTTCAACTTCAAATGTAAATTTAATTTTTGGGTATAAATTTTATTAATATGGTTGAAAAATATATCTAATTGTCGTTCACTACCTACAAAACAAGCTAATATGTCGTCTATATATCTATACCAAAATAAGATATTTTTTATAATGTTACATTCAAAGATTTGCTTTTTAAATTGTCCATAAAAAAGTTTGCCAAAATTGGTGATATAGGGCTTCCCATTGGTAAACCTTCATTTTGAATATATATCTTATTGTCAAAAGTGAAATAATTCTGATTAATACATACATCAAATAAATTATGTATATCTGATATTATTCCTGGATTGAAGTTTTTATCTTCCAGTAATTTTCTTACAAGTGTTAGACATTCTTTTGGAGGAAGTTTATTGAGATTATTGGTAACATCAATTGAAATGAGTTTAGAGTTATCCTGTAAGTTGAATGTTTTTAATGTATTTATTAGTTCCATTGAATTTTTAATTGAGTATTTAGATATACAGTGCTATTCAAAAGTCCCCTCCCCCCTCGTATCTTTTGAACGGCTACACTTACAATAATAAAATTTGGAGGGTGAAAATAAAGTGTTGTAAACTTCTCTACGAATGGTAACAGGTGACGTACTAGTAATAAATGACGTCACAGTGCCACTCTGGCTAATAATTTTAAATAGGACCTTATGGCAAGTGATATCGCGTTTGAAAGCATTGGCTACATAGCCATATTAATTTTGTTTGGGTTTAAATTAATTTTGACGGATAAATTAAATAAATACCAAAATTATTATTTCACATTTAAATATTGAAGATTTTTCAGTCCGCCTCTGGTTAGTTGTCAAAAAAATTGATGTTTTTAATTGAATAGTATTTGTTGTTTTGCAAAGTTTTTCTAAATAGCTTATATATTTAATTTTATTATTGTTTAACGAGACGTTTAAGTGTTTACATAGGCAAAATGGTACGTTCTCAAGCCGACAAAGTAGCAGCTATCTTAATAATTGGGGAATCTAGAAAGAATCTCCATGAAGCGGAACGTTTATTTAATGAGAGATACCCAGATCGCCATATCTCGAGAACTTATTTGAGGGAGCTTCTTCACAAGTTTCAAGCAACAGGTAGTGTTCAAGATGCCAAACGATCTGGTCGACCAGCATTTAGTGATGATAAAAAAAATTTATATACACTGGCGAGCAAAAAATTGAGGTCACCTTAAAATTTTCATCTTCTTTGAAATTTTACGTTTTCAGATCGTATTCGCGAACTGTACATCATTGCATGTACTTTTTTAATCTGAATGTGATACTCTATACTAAAGAAAAATGCATTTTTCACTTGGATTTCATGATTTATTCTGAAAAAGCAACAAACTAACATTTTGAGCGAAATTCAACATTTTTTGGGAAAATATGGAACGAACAAAATGAAAAAACTAGACACTAATAACGTGTATTCCCTCCTTTTGCATTGGTGACTGCTTGAAGTCGGCACGGCTACTTTGAATTAAGTTGCAGATCACATTCTGGTCGATGTTATCCCATTCCTGCAACAGCAATCTTCTCAGCTCCTGGGCAGTTCTTGGTGCTGGTTTGTGTCTGCGGATCAGTCGTCCCAACTCGTCCCAGACATGTTCTATGGGATTCATGTCTGGGCTGCGGGCTGGCCAATCAAACCGCCTAATTTCTACCTCATCCAGATACTCCCTGATAATTCTGGCTGTATGTGGTCTCGCATTATCTTGCATAAAAATGCCACGTTCCTCCATAGTCACCATGAAAGGCATAACATGGTCTTCTAGCACCTCCGTAATGTGCCTGTGAGAGGTTAGGGAGCCATTTTATATGAAGACCAACTCTGTACGAGCTTGTGCAATGATTCCCGCCCAAACCATAACTGACCCACCGCCAAATGGAAGACGCTCGTCAATGCAAACATATCTTTCCCCAGGTCTTCTCCACAGTCGTCGACGTTCATCTGACCCAATGAGGCAAAAACGGGACTCATCTGAGAACAATACCCAGCTCCAGTCTTCATGATTCCAACGAATGTGATCTCTGGCAAATGTCAATCTTGCAGTCCGATGCTGGCGTTGCAACGAGGAACCTGTAGCCATTCTTCTGCATGACAGTCCAGCGGCATGAAGTCTCCTTGTAACGGACCATTCACTAACGTTGACATTTCTCACTTCTTCCAACTGATTTCGCAGTTAAAGCGCAATAGCTGTCCTAATCCGCAAACTTGTGGACACCAAAATACAGTCATCTCGTTAAGCGGTAACTCTTTTTCTCCGAGACCCTGATCTTCTAGTTATCAGGCAAGTCTCCAGAAAGCGCTGGTACACCCTTTGCACACCACAAAGACTAACACCAACAATACTTGCAGTTTCACGTTACCCCCGACCATCATGTAACAGCGCAACAATTCTTGCCACAACAATCGGATCTAAAGGCATTATGAGCCTGTTAAATCACTACACTTTGCAATCATTGGGTTTTACACAAGGAATCAACAGTAAATTGGAAAACAGGCAAGGGAAATGTGAATGTTCAACTAGCGCAAAGGCACATTTTTCATAAAAGTCGTACTCTAATAAATCGAATGACAGCTGATGACAGCTGTCAAGTCTCGGAAAAAACTGCTTTAACGCCTACTAATACTATTATGCCCTTATCAATATTGACGTTAGAATTATTCGCAATTTCTGAAGTGACTTAAAATTTTTGCTCGCCAGTGTAGTTCTGAAATGGTAGTAAACCCTACTTCCTCTTCAACTAAAATTGCGTCTATCTGTGAAGTAAGTAAAAGTACAGTACAGAGAGTGTTGGCTAAAAATAAATTTCATCCATACAAGTTGAAAATGGTGCACCACCTTTCGGATGACGACCCCGACAGAAGACTCGAATTGTGTGAATGTATGACAAATAAATTTAGTCAAAACCCACATTACACAAAAACAAATTGTTTTAGTGACGAAAGTACTTTTTGCCTCAATGGAAATGTGAATACACAAAATGTAAGTTATTGGAGTGACACAAATCCTCACACCTTTCGTGAACAACATACCCAATTTCCAGAAAAAGTCAATGTTTGGGCAGGTATTTTGGGAAACCACATAGTTGGTCCTGTTTTCCTAAATTCAAATTTAAGCAGTGGAGTGTATATGGAGATATTACAAAATGCAATTTAGCCTTTAATTCTTGAAATTCTGGAAGATAATCAAGATGAATTCGGCCATCTGGAAATAACATTTCAACAAGATGGTGCTCCTGCACATTATTATGGTGCAGTAAGACGTTACCTGGATGAAGAATATCGAGGTGGATGGATCGGCCGGCGAGGTCCCATAGAATGGCCACCTCGGTCACCAGATCTGACACCATTAGATTTTTTCCTATGGGGGTACTTGAAATCCAAGGTTTATACTACGGCACCAGATAGCATTGGCGTTTTGAACGAAAGAATTACTGAAGAATGCAATGCTATTTCAGCTGACACATTCGAACGAGTACGACAAGAGTTTACTAATAGGATGTACTACTGTCAGGAAGTAGACGGAGCACATTACGAACACTTGCTATAGTAATCCATTGTTGATATTTGATTAATTAAATTTGAACAAATTATTTCAATAATTTTGGTATTTATTTAATTTAACCGTCAAAATTAATTTAAACCCAAACAAAATTAATATGGCTATGTAGCCAATGTCAATGCCTTCCAAACGAGATATCACGTGCCATAAGGTCCTATTTAAAATTATTGGCCAGAGTGACACTGTGACGTCATCTATTACAATTACGTCACCTGTTACCATTCGTAGCGAAGTTAACAACACTTTATTTTCACCCTCCAAATTTTATTAATTTTATGTAAGTGTAGCCGTTCATAAGATACGAGGGGGGAGGGGACTTTTGAATTGCACTGTATATCCGTAACTATAACGAATATTGTTAAGTTTTTCTAGATAATTTATTAGTGGGAGTATTATCATAAGAAACTACAGGTCTAATTGGTTTAGATATTATAAGTAATTTTTATTTATTATCTATTTCTTTTCATAATCACTTGAAAGATAATTTGAATTAATAACAATCTCTTTTAAATTATTAGAAACCTCTTTAGCTGGATCTGATCTAAGTACTTGTACAGCGCTAGATTCTATAAAGTTATTAATTTTGGATTGATAATCTTCAGTTTTTAAGAAACCAGGCACAACGGCCCCCAGTTTCGGGCAGCCGTTAGATGGGCATTGGGTGCGGAGAATCTTCCGGCTCAAAATAGTCCAAACTAAGAAACGTAACGTGGAATGTGCGTTCACTCTACGCAGCTGGAAAGCTTGAGAATCTGGTTCAGGAGATTAACCGGATGAAACTGCAAATAACGAGTGTAAGTGAACTAAAATGGCCTGGCTCAGGAACATCCAAACATGAGAAGGGCACCTTATGTTACTCTGGAGTAGATGATGACGATCAAACTCACAGGAACGGAGTAGGAATTTTTGTGATGGCAGAACTAACGAAATACGTACTAAAATTTGTCCCCGTAAATGACAGAATATTACTACTACGATTGGGAACAAGCCCTTTAAACATTAATATATATATATATATATATATATATATATATATATATATATATACGGATTTATTTTACAGCCTAGGCCTCCTTTCCGTTCCCAGTTTCCAATTTTTTCGGTCGAAGCACAAGTCTTCTTCCAAATTCCTCAATTCCATGGCTTCATCTATCTCGTTCCTCCAGCTTCTCCTCGGTCGTCCTCTTTTCTTTTTTTCTCGTGGCACCCATTCCAGTATTCGTCGTGGCCATCTATGTTCTCCCATTCTCTTTGTGTGTCCAAACCATGTGAGCTGTTTTTCTTGAATTTTTTCTATCAGATTTGTGTCTGTTTTCGTCATACTTCTAATTGCTTCGTTCCTAATTCTATCTACTCTAGACTTTCTGCAGCTCCGTCTTAGGAAATCCATTTCAGCTGATAGGAGTTTACTACGGTTTCTAGTACTAATGTCCCATACTTCTGCTCCATATGTTATTACAGTTTCAAAAAATGGTTTTGTATATTCTTTTCTTCGTTTTTATAGTGATGTTCTTGTCCCAAATTATTGAGTTTAGAGATCGTGTGACTTGTTTCCCCTTATTAATTCTTTCTTTAATTTCATCTTGGCTGTTTCCTTTTTTGTTAAATATAACTCCCAAATACTTACAAGTTCCCACTCCATTTATAAGCTCCTGGTCCAGTTCCAGGTTATTTGTGTAATCGTTTCCGATAATTAAGTATTCGGATTTGTTCGTATTGATGGTCAGTCCTGCCTCCTGGTAACTTTCTTTCAATTTACTTATCATGTAATTCAAGTCATCTTGATCCTCAGCTATAACTACTTGGTCGTCGGAGAAATAGAGACTATATAGATTGTTTTCATCAATTTGCAGCCCCATATATTTGATTTTTTTAGTTCAATTCTGTAGAGCTTTGTCTAGGTATATTTTAAAAAGCGTAGGTGATAGACAGCATCCCTGTCGTAGACCTTTGGAGGTGGAAAACGCTGATGTGAAGTCTTGTCCGTTTCTTATTCTCGTCGAGTTGTATTTATAGAGGTTTTGAATTGCCCTGATGAGACTTTTATTAATATCGAGTCCTTTTAGAGCGTTCCACATCTCCGATACCGGCACGCTATCATGAGCCTTCTCTAAGTCGATCAACGCAATATGAACTTCTCTATTTCTCTTCATTCTTTTTTCGAAGGCTATTTTAAGAGAGAATATATTGTCCATTGTGTATCGTCCTGCTCTGAATCCTGCTTGTTCCTCCGGTTGTTTATGTTCTATTTCTTTTTCCATTAGGTCTCGTAGTATGCGGGAGTAGAGCCTTCCAATGGTACAAATAACAGCAATACCCCTATAGTTTTGTGGGTTGTCTTTCGGTCCTTTTTTGTGTATTGGTGTTATATAAGATGTTAACCATTCATTTGGAAGAGGTTCGCCGTTAATACATCTTTCAAATAGCTCTCGAAGTTTCTCGAACAGTTCTTTGGGTCCATACTTGATTAATTAGTTCTGGGTAAATTCCTCCAATACCAGGTGCTTTTTTAATCTTTATTTGTTGTATGGCTCTTTCAATACTCGAGATCTCGATGGATATTCTGTTCAGTAACTGTTCTTCTTCGGTTGAATGTGTTGGTAAAAATCGGTCTCTATTCTCCTGTAGTAGTTTTTGGAAGTGTTCCTTTAGGTCGTTATTTGATACACATTTCAATATGTTATTTTTTTTATTAGACTTTCTAAGGTTCCTAACTATTCGCCAAGCTTCCGAGCTCCTTATTCCTCCTATAGGTTGTTCAATGTACTTGCATTTATTCATCCATGTTGAGTTTTTCCTATTTGTTACTTCTCTTTTTACTTCTCTATTCAGTTGTCTGCACTCTTCTACGTTGTTTCTATCTTGTATTCTTTTTATATGTAATTCTTTCTTTCTCCGTATTTTGGATTCAATATCTAGGTCCCACCAATATGGTTTTTCATCGGTTTCTTTTGCTTTGTGTCCAATAGCTTCATCAGAGGCTTCCTTTATGCATCTTTCCAGAGTTCGATATTCGTCTTCTGTGGACTTTTGTTCCGTTGTTGATTCCTGTTCGAGTTTTTCTCCAAGTCTTTTCTGGTATAAATATCGGGTACTGTCATGTTCTAGACTTTCCAAATTGTAATTTTCTATTCTAGTGTCATATTACTTCTTTCCGTCTGTATATTTTATTGTAATGGTATAATACATGGAATATATATGTTTGCATGTACTAACATATGGTCAGAACCACAATCTGCCCTGCTCAACATTAATATAATCCAATAATATGCCCCGACTGCAGAGAGAAGGTACGACGCCGAAGTTGAATCTCTGTATAATCAATTAGACACAATAATGAAAACGCTTAAGAGCAGTGAAATTACATACATCTTGGGAGACTTTAACGCGAAGATAGGCCAGGGTAGCAGATCTGACTTGGTGGGGGAATGTAGCTTGGGCGAAGGAAATGAGCAGCGTGACAGACTCTTCTAATTTTGTCAGGATCACAACGTACAACATGGTAGTAACAAACACATGGTATAGATTGCATAAACGAAAACTCTATACTTGCAGAGGTCCAGGCGATAACCCAGCACACATTATAAGAAACCAGATTGATTATATATTAATTACCAAAAGATTTAGAAACTGTGTAAACAGACTTACAACCTTTCCTGGAGCAGACGTTGGATCTGACCATAATCCGCTGGTAGCCGACACTAAAGTCAAACTAAAAAATTTGCACCGAACACAATGAATTCAAAATAATCAGAAAGTTCGGTGAAAGTTACATTTAATTTGTGCCAGAACTGATTTATCCAAGACCTGGATCTAACGAAATAAAAGACAAATTCTTTCAAGGCTTCCGAATATTATTTGTATTTTATTTTAGTGATGAAATGTGCCTTGAACAATACTCAGGCAGGGAAGAAGATAGATGTTTTGAGTAAATAAAAAACAGAGTTAATCGAACTACAAAAATGTCTTCAAGCAAAACAAACAGAGTTTCTTGAAGAGGAACATAAAATGCGGAAAAAATTATGGGAGGAGAGCATACGGCTAAGATGGAACTGATAAAAGTCCGGGTTGAGAAGGAAAAATTGGAGATCAATAAGTTGAAAAACTGTTTGTTGTAAATGATACTATACTTAACTTGTTTGATTTATAATAAAATTTCAATTGCTTCATATATTGTGTATCTAGTGAATTTTTATATTTTCTCTTACGGTTTAGATATGTTTGCCTCTCATTTTTAGTCAATTTCCACACTGAAAAATCATTGAATCATCGATATTTTTATGACATCAGAATTTATCTAAATATATTATTTATCTGAATGTATCTTATTAATTTAATTGGACATAATTGGTAGGCCTAAATAAAAACAATCTCAAAAATGTCAATCTATTTTATTTTTGCTAAATTAACATAAGTTAACTCGAAATGAAAAAAATAGGCTACTATATTATTTTCGTTACGTACAACTAAAGAAGGCTTTTAAAATATCTATTTATTAAATTGAATCTTGTTGTATTATTTGGTCCATGAACATTTTTCGCTCCTTGCCGCAATTTTTCTTGAGGAATTTCTAACAATGTGATTGCTGCATCTATTTCTTCAGTTACTGGAGGTAAGTCCTCTTTTTCTTTTAGACATATATTGTTCAACACTGCCGTTGCCTCAATCACTGCTTCAGGTCTATCATCTTAAGTCTGATCCCTAGTGGCAGGACTGGAAATCGGCGCTTCCAAACTCCAAAACACCTCTCGATGGGGTTTCTTGTTCTTACTTGCGATTCTTGGAATAGGCGTTCTTCAGAAAGTGAAACACTTTCTAGAGGTGTTATTAAGTAGTTGGTACATCCATACCCACTTTCACCCACTAAAAGTCCATTACCATACAACTGATTTTTAAATTCTGCTTCCAACCTTGAAGAGTTGAAGATATAAGAGTCGTGAGAGGATCCTGGCCACCTAACAACGACATTTCGTAATTGAAGTGACGCATCACATACTGTCTAAACGTTTATGGTAAACATTCCTTATCTGCTCTTAAACAGTTCAGCATAATCACCCCCTGGAGACAGAATTTTTAAATGAGTGCAATCTAGACCACCTATACAGTTTCGAAAGCGAGCTTTACTGTAAAAATCACTTTTAACTGTTTTAATTTGTTCATCACTTGCAGGCATTCTTACGAATTCTCTACCTAAATGTGCCAAAACCATGGATACCTCTCTCACAATTTTACTAGTAGTAGACTGATGTAGGCCACTCAATTCTCCTACATTTAATAAAAAGCTACCTAAAGCATAGAATCTAAGTGTACACAAAAACTTGACTTCTGGTGAAATAGCTCGAGTTTCATTGTTTCATTATTAAAACTAACACAACATTTGCAGTCCTTTCCTTAGTCAAAATCTATCAAAAAATTCTTTATCGTTCCACTTTTCAAAATGTTTTACCCTAGATCTAATCCTTGTAGGTACCCGCGTTCTCGGTATTTCAATTTCAAAATCCTCTTCCTCTACCTCATCAAAAACTTCTAGTATTTCTTCCATGAGACTTGATTTTTTTAAATATTTTACTTAAGTAATAATAAAAATACCAACTTTATAAAACAAATTTCTCAATATGTAAGCAACATTTTTAACAAATCTATAACCTCAACTTTGAACAAAACAAGATTTTATATTATGCTTCGTTTGTATTGTGCTCTATTTTTCTCAGTTTAATCGCTTCTACCGTTTAACTATCAGTTTTTGAGGTACGCGTCCACTAATCGGAGTCAAACGGACGGTACGCATCGGACGAATCGGATTTTTTTTGCATCCTACGTTTACTACCACGGATTATTGGAGTCGGTATCAGCTTTTCTCTACGACGGAGAGCCAGTTATTTCTTTCCTGCTATTGAAGCCAAAGCAATGTCGTTACTGAACGAAAAAGATGTTATAATTATTTGCGTGTTGTGAGAAGAAGAAGATAACGAAAGAAAAAGAAAGAAATGTTGGGTGCATAATAATAACATAAAAAGACCTTTATTCGGGGAATATCACAGTTTATTTTGTGATTTAGTTCGAGATGAAAGAAAGTTCTTTGAATATTTTCGAATGTTACACGTTAGATTTGAAGCACATTTAAATATTTTAAGACCAAATTTATTGCGACAAAATACACCATTTAGAGAATCTATAGGACCAGAGGAAAGATTGGCAGTCAGTTTGAGGTATGTATGATTTTGAAAATTAATATTTTAAGTAATACGTTCCACCGTTTTTAGCATGATCTATTTAAGCCCTTCAAGTTTTCATTTCTAAAATAACGAATTTTTTTGACTGCATAACTTTTGCTTTTGGCCCCATATATTGAACTAAGAATTATTCTAAAAACAGTGGGATACAATAGGTCAAAGAATAAAAGTGATTCTTAAGAAAATCTAATATTATGTTTATTAATAATGAAAAAAAGTAAAAGGCAGCGCCGGTTTTACCACTAGGTGCGCTAGGCGCTAGCAAAGGGTCTCAAAATCTGAAATAGTCATGTGCGGTGAAACTGGCGCTGCCTGACGATACATTTTGAAAAGTTTTTACAAACGGATTAGATTCTTCTACATCACTTTGAATTCTGGATGGAACGCAGTTTGGGGACCATACAGACTTCTGGTGTTCTTGGAAACTTGCAGAAATGTTTTGTTCGGTTGTCTGCGTATTGGACGGGATACAGCTTGTAGATAAAATACGGCCCTGCTGGTGGTAGATATCAGGAGAAGAAAAATTTGATTCGGTTGTGGCAGTACTGTCAGTCAATAATCTTAGTTCGACGTCATTAACTATTTTGAATAACTGAATCTTTATCAAAATCTGATCTCGTTTTGGAAAAGTTTGTGTGGTGTTAGCCATATTGATAAAGAAGTCAGTTAAAGGATCTGCCGGCTCTGGCGGATCTACTTTTTCCTTTTGTGACAAATAGTTTTGCAAAACTGAGGCGGCAGTTGAATTTTGCGGAACAACTTTTCTAATCCTTTTTTTGCCACGAACAATTATTGATGGTGCTGATGCGTATGAAGTAGAAGGTAGTATATCTGATGTGGTGGGTGAAGGGGGAGGAATGTGGGGAGTAGGGCTAGTCAACACCATTTCTGGGTTTTCCGATTCTTCTTCAATATCACTCTCTTGAGAAGCAGCAGTAGGAGAAAACTGTGATAAGTTCGATCGCCTTTCTTGTTCGTCGTTCAAATATGGGGCCAGAAACGCTAGTTCTTTTTCATACTTGGCAGGCTTTAACCTTGATGCACCTTGGCCACTTTTGGTTTTTCGCAAGTTCATAGCTTTGCGAAAATTATCCCTAGTTTTAGTCTACCGTTCTTTGCATAGTTTACCTGCAACAAACAAAAATATTCTAAAATATATTGTGTTTTCGGTTTCAGATTTGTGGCTACTGGAAACTCGTTTCGAGCACTGGCTTTTTCTTTTCGACTCGGTGAGCGTATAGTGAGAGAAATAATATATTCAACTTGCAATGCAATATGCAAGGTTCTGCAACCAATTGTTATGCCAGCACCAGATGAGAAGTTGTGGACTGCATCAGAAAAATGTTTTCGGGAAAAATGAAACTTTCCAAATGCGGTCGGCGCTCTGGATGGCAAACATGTGCTAATTCAGGCACCACCACATAGCGGATCAGATTTCTTTTGCTACAAAAACATTTTAGCATAGTACTTTTAGCACTGGTTGACGCAAACTATAGATTTATCAGTGTTGATGTGGGTGCATTTGGTAAACATTCAGATGCTGGTATATTTCGAAATTCTCTTTTGGGTCAACGACTGATGGACGAGAATTTCAATATGCCTCCCCCAATAAGGCTACCACAGACTCAAGTAACTCTGCCCCATGTTATAATTGGGGATGAGGCATTTCCATTAAGCACATTTTTAATGAGGCCGTATTGACGTGATGATGCTCAAGGAGACGAAGAGAAAAAGGTGTTTAATTATAGATTGAGTTAAGCAAGAAACACGGTGGAAAACTCTTTCGGAATTTTAACACGAAAGTTTAGGATTTTTGAACGAAAACTGAGCATGTCCCCTGAACATGCTGTCTGTGTTGTAATGGCAACTTGCTGCCTTCATAACTTTTTAAAAGATGATTCATGCCAATGGACAGAGAATTATCAACGCGTTTCCCTTTCCGATATGGCAGGTTTGCAGCGTTTACGAGGAACAGTAGGTGTGGCGCGACGTGATGCCCTAAATGTTCGAGATTCTTTTAAAGCATACTTCAACTCCGAAGTAAGGTCAGTAGAATGGCAAATGAGAAGAGTTGCGGTTGGAAGACGATTAGAATAAACTAGTTATCAGTAAATAAATAAAGATTTAACTTACTATATTTTTATAATGTCATATTACCCCAGTGCAGCACCACCGAGTCAAAAAATTAAATGAATTTTTCTCCAGCCATGTTTTTTATTAATAAAATTTAACCTTCTTTTTCTCCGCCCCGAAGGGGTTGAATAATAACATCAACTAGTCCAAACCACGACTACTCACCAAAAATTCGATATAAAAAATTGGCTTTTTAAGAATTACATAAACATCAATGCCATTACAAAAACATTACGGCATGGCGATTTATTTATTACATTAAACATATTATTTACTTACTGGGTTCATTCATTCTCGTTCCGATTTCATCCCAAATATTGTCCCTGCGAAGAATATTAGAATATTCTGGATGCCGCAGACTGTAAATTTCTTCATACTCCTGCACAATCGTGATAAGTCTTGCTACATCCATAATTAGTTTTAAACAATGTGGACGAGACGAAAGTCCCAAACTAGTAACAAAACAAAATATGCTCTTATAATAAACTTTGGAAAGAAAACCCCCGTGCCTGCGTGTACTTGTCGGTATTCGTACTATCAGCATCGGCAGTTTCCGCACGAAACGGATTTTGATTTCGTCTTTGAAATCCCGTTCGGAAATGCCGAAGTGCGGTCGCTTCGATGCCGATAGGTGAACGCAGTTCTATTTTAAACAATGTAGTTAATCAAATAATCCGATTCGTCCGATGCGTACCATCCGTTTGACGCCGATTAGTGGACGTGTACCTTAAATAGTTCTTGGTTTAAAATACCGTTATCTTTTGGAGAAACCTATTTCCAGTTTATAACCAAGGTTAAACCGTGAATCTGGTTTAAAAGAAGTTGGGGAAACCGGCCCTTAATGACACTATTATTATTGTGAGATGGTTCAACTAAAGGATAATATTTGTGAATTTCGAAAACCTTTTCAAGAGCATCGATCAAACATTTTGAATCATCAAATATATTGATACAATAATTGCATATATTGTAATTTATATGCAAATAGCAGAAAAATACAATCTGATATTTGATTAGCCTCAAGCCGGACACAGATATCTGAAAAACTGTCATTTAAAAATTTCCACGTTTCTTAAAAAGCGAATTTGACCCTGGGTAACTACGTCTTTGATCCCTAGTAGATAATAATTTATTCAAGGAAATCATTTTTCATTTCTCCAGATATAAATAAATCACCTTGGGCATTTTAATTACGACGCTGTTTTTCATTTTCGGAATATCGTTATTAAAATTTCAAGTACATTTTTACCGAAACGAATTATTTTTTTCCCAAGAGTTTTACATCCGATTCGGGCAGTCAAAGGGATGAATTTTTTAGATTACTAATAAGACTACCGACGGTAATTTATTCTTTTTACTTTTTGCACATTTTGAAAAGATCTTAATGCTAAAGAGATAAACTACATTTTAATAATAAGATTTCAGGAAGTTACGTTTTTATATAACGGCTCAGTTTCGTATACAAACAAATGTATAGTTTATTCATAACGGCCAAGGCGTAATAAATCTTAGTGACCTTTGCAAAACTAATACAGGATGAACGTTCCAAGTAATATTAAAATCAGTTCGTGAACACTATCACCTCGAATCAGGACGAGTTTAGGTTCTTTTCTATTGTCAAGAGGTTAAAAATTAAGTTATTACGGTTGTCAGTCACGTGGGTTGAGATGCAAATATCGGAATATAGTATTTTAGTCTTAATATTGAATATCAAAAGATGAACTTATATAAACTGCAATGTAAACAAGACACGTATTTTTTAAAACAATTTGAAACAATGACCCATTGATTTAGTATTTAAAACTAAGTCAAGTTCATGAGTGAAATCTTGCGTCGATTGATTGAATTTAACTGTGAATACGGATTTATCGTTGAATATAAGTGTGATTTAATTGTTTATAGTAGATAGGGTGAATTACTAACCACTTTTTGTGTCAAATCCTTTTCCTTTGATCTAAGTAAGTAAATTCCAACTTATTTCTATTACATATATACAAAACCTATACTAAGAAAAAAGGGAGGAAAAAGTATGTCAAATGGCGGGAGATAAACCTCCCGAACCTCCCGATCAAAATAATGACAGGGACCAAAATATATCACAAATTAATAGAACAAAAACCTTATACACTCCACATAGCTCTCCCCCGTTTGAAGTATATATTCAGGGAAAGTCAAGTAATGTGGGTAATTTACATATTATGAGTATAGCTAAAACTATCTTAAACTTGAAACTAAAAGATGTTATCAAATTCACCAGAAAGGATAAAAACCGAATGGGAGTCACTTTCAAGAATGCAGAAGCTGCTAACAACTTTATTAATGAGCAAGACTGGGAAAATTTGGGTTATGAAGTATATATACCAAGTCACAATGTATCAAGCAAAGGTATTGTGAGATTTGTAGATACGACCCTTACAACAAACATTAATAATTGTAAGGTGCTACATGCCAAGAGAATGAATAGAAGAGCGATCGTTGATGGAAATATAAAGTACATCCCCACAGGAACAGTGTGTTTAACTTTTACAGGAAAATCATCCCACGCGAAGTGGGAGTATATGGCCTTCCAACCATGGTAACTCCATATATAAGCCTTGTCATTCAATGCTATAACTGCTTTCCTTATGGACATAGCACAAATCAATGCAGAGGCAAAGCAAAATACAAAACACTCATCAGTTGATAAAATATACAAAGAACAAAAAAGACAAAAAGACATTAAACAACTAATGGAATTCTCAAACATCTCATATTACGAAGATAGCCAACAAATACCATCCAATTCTCCCACCAGCAGACCTAAAAAGGACCTAGACAACTTTCCAGCTCTAAGAAAACAAAACTCAAAAGAACAGGCCAACTCAATTCAAGTACATGAAAGAAGATTAGCAACAATGTCGACAACTCCCGAAGTAGCATCTTATGTACAAGTAGCCACAACACCCCCAAACATCGAAAGAAAAAAACAAAGCCGCACATACCAAATCCCTAAATAATCCAAATGGCAGATCAGAGATAGGAAACATAACGACAATACATAGTGAACAGCCCCAACAATTAGCAAGTAAATAGAAAGATGAAAAACTCCAACTCGATGTAGTACAGGCAATATCATTCCTATCAGAATCCCACACAGAGCTTGTGTTAACGTTTATAGGAAATTTGATTCCCTAAATAATCCAAATGGCAGATCAGAGATAGGAAACATAACGACAATACATAGTGAACAGCCCCAACAATTAGCAAGTAAATAGAAAGATGAAAAACTCCAACTCGATGTAGTACAGGCAATATCATTCCTATCAGAATCCCACACAGAGCTTGTGTTAACGTTTATAGGAAATTTGATTTCAAATAATTATCCTATACCCCAGCAAGAAGTGGGTCAGCTAACAGAAATAAACACAGCACAAACATGTACACATCCATCACCATGCACCAGAAAACAAAATAACTCAGTGGACTATATGGACCTGTATGACACGGACATGTTCTGATCTCCGGTGAAATATTTGAGTTTTATTCGCTTTCACTCCACTAACTGTAATCCAGTGGAATATACATTTATACAACTCCTACACAGATAACCTGAAAGTAATCATTAGAAACCATAATCCTGATATAATCCTACTAAATGAAACATGGTTAAAACAGAACTATAATATTTCATGCAGAAACTTTCAAATTATTAGAAACGACAGAGCCGATGGCTACGGTGGCACAGCTATTCTAATGAAAAATGCCATCAAATTCATCCCAATAACCTACCAATGTAACTTTGACAATATAAATATCCAAACACAGGCAATACACCTACCATAACATAACATTATTATTTTAGATATATACTGCTCATCAAGCTCAACACTCAGAGTAAATAATTGGATCCATTTTATTCAGCAATTCAAGAGACCCCTACTTATTATGGGAGACCTAAATTGCAACCACCCCGCATGGGGGAGTAAGAGAATGGTCGAAACATTATTGACTCCCTAGAGTCACTCCAATTAGTATATCTAAATGATGGACAGGCTGCCAGATTGTCTTCACCAAGTGAGGATAAATCTGTGGTGAATGTTACCCTAATATCTCCTGAGTTACCTGCATATGCTACCTGGGAAGTCCTACTAGACCCTGGAAGTAGTGATCACTACCCAACCATCTGCAAACTTTATTCCAATAAAAAAAACAACCCCAATAAGATAGTAACCACAAAAAGAAACTATGAAAAAGCTTACTGGAACACCTTTTATAAACACCCCTGCACATCCCCACAACCCCTAACCCACTTTCAATATGAAACATTCCAAGATAATATTATAAAAGCAGCGAATGCGGCAATACCATTTAATAAAATCAAACATAACCAAAAATACAATATCCCTTGGTGGGATAACTCCTGTTAAGTATCCATTAATTGCAGAATATCTGCAATTAAAACATTTACCAACTCCCCTACAATAGACAACTTTATAGCAGTTAAAAGGAACATTGTCCTACTAGAAAACTCCTCAAGTCCAAAAGAAAGAATAGTTTTCGTAACTTCTGTGCAAAAATAAACCGTAACTCTCCATTAAAACTTATTTGGAATAAAATCAATAAAGATTCAAACCGTACACCTCACAACAACCTATCAAATCACCTTCCACCTGGCATTCTGGCTCAAGAAATTTTATCCTCCTTATGCCCACCTATCATTACCGAAAACATATCAACAGAAATTGAACCATTCTCCTATCAGGAATATAAATTCACAATAGAGTCAAAAAAGACTCTGCACCAGGTATGGACCAAATTACATACTCTATGATTAAGCACATGCCAATATCTTTGTCTAAGGATCTACTACAATTTTTTAATGATTGCATGCAAACTGCTACCATTCCACAAACATGGTAGGAAACAATTATTCTTCCTCTCATAAAGCCCTACAAAGACAAATCAGTAGCAACGAACTATAGACCAATTGCTCTAACTTCATGCGTGGGTAAACTTCTAGAATCACTAATAAAAAACAGGCTGGAATGGTATGTAGAAAACAAAAAATTACTCAATTCCCTACAGTTTGGATTTAGAAGGAATAAAGGTTGTATGGACTGTTTAACGTTTCTAACCTCTCATATCTTTATAAATTATTCAGCCAATGAATACACCATAGGCGTTTCCTTAGACCTCTCAGTTGCATATGACACAGTTAATATCCAACTTCTGTACAAGACTTTAATAAACCTAGCCCTACTTAAATATATGATAAACTTAATTTATGCTTCTATAAATAACAGTCATATTCGTCCAAGACAACTTAGGACAAACAATAGAACCTTTGCCAGCTAATCAAGGTCTAGCCCAAGGATCTCATCTTAGTCCAATCCTGTTTAATCTCTATACCCTGTCTATTTATGATATCCTTCTTAAAAATGTTAATCTTGTTCAATATGCAGATGACATGGTACTGATAGTTGGTGGAACGAATGTGAGCCAAATGGTAAATAATTTAAATACATTTTTAGAAAAGTTCAACACATGGTCAGACACACATAATCTCAAACTATCAACCAATAAATATCATGAAGTAATGTTTAGTAAAGGAATCATGAAAAGAACTATTCCCAAAATAAAAATAATCTCGGAAACTTTTTAATGAGTGGATAAAGTTAAATACATAGGTATCTACATTCATCAAAACCTAAAATGGACTGCACATATACAATACATGGAAACAAAAATATGTAAAGGACTAAACGTTATGCGGGCTCTCTGTGGTACTTGGTGGGGCTGTGATCCCCTCACACTGAGAATACTTTACAAAGCAATAGAATTAAGTCACATGGATTATGGTACCCAGATTTTCACCCTCACAAAAAAGAATAAAGCAACGTTGGACAAACTTCAAAACCAGGGATTGAGAATAGTTACAGGCAGCATGAATTCAACACCAATCCCAGCCTTATTATCAGAAAACGGTGAAATGCCCCTCAAATATCGGAGGGAATGGCTGAGCTCCAAATACTTAATAAAAAACCGGGCAATATCCAATAACCCTATAATCAGTACTCTAAAGAAGCTTAATAACATATGCAAAAACTCAAGATATTGGACTAACAAAGAAAAACCAACTCTAATACAAATCCTTGACCGGCTACAACCATCTACTAATATGATGTACACACAAGAAATATTGCCTTGCTATGAATTTGACCTAAAAATTCAGCTAACTCCATTAAATGTGGCAATTCTTCAATCTAATAAAACTGATGAACTAGCACAAATTCAGTACCAAAAAATTATATCCAAATTTCCAGATCATACAAGAATATTTACAGATGGATCTCTCTATTCCAATGGCACTGCAGGGTTTTGAGTTCACAGTGAAGAACTCAACTATGCATTTCCATGTAGGCTACCAAAATTCACACGAATATGGTTGGGAGAAATTACTGCTATCAACCATGTACTTCAATTCATCTTAAAAACTAACACTACTCAAGCCATCATCTTCTCAGACTCTAAAACTGCACTAAAAAAAATTTGTAAACCAGCTTTCTCCAAAGAAACAGCACTAACGACTTTAATATTGTACTAGCATGGATCCCAGGTCACTCTGATATCAAAGGAAACCATGAAGCTGATCAGCTAGCTAAAACAGGTTGTTCCCTTACAGTTCCAGCGAATATAAAACTGAACTATCAAAACTACTTCCCAGATATCAAGAAGAGCATATGGGCTAAATGGAACATTGAATGGAACCTCATAAAACAGAATAAAAAATTGTTCTATTACAAAGTTGTCGAACAATTACCAAAATCTCCCTGGTTTAACCAATACCAATACAAAAACCGAAGACAGTTAACAACAGTTATGAGAATGAGAACAGGACACTGTTTAACTCCTTTCCATATGTTTAGAATTGGAATTAAAGATGATCCATCATGTGAATGTGGGCAAATAGGATCATTTAACCACATAATACTAGAATATCCAATTAATATATCAAATCAATTCCACCTTTACATGGAGCTATATAAAACTAAATTTAGCGCGCCATTTGATATATTTACAATTTTAGCCAATTTAAATGATGAACGATTATCAATAATACACCAATTTATAACTATGTTTAAAATATCCCTTTAACTACCTTACTAACCTATGCTCAACAGTAGTGCAGTTTTGTTTAAGGAAGATATCCATTCTAGAGGGAGGGAACTATTGCCAAGAGCAAGACTTTTTCCCCCCACATGTATAAAACTGGGTAAATTATCCCTCAGGATATATCCCTAAAAAGGAACAAGAAGTAGAAAAGTTTATAAGTGACTCTGTTATAGGGAAAGGAATACTGATAATAAGTAACAAACAAAATTGTTTTTTCACAACCACTATGCAGAACGTGCTGTTCAAGAATGAAAATTCATAATTTTGTATATATTACTGTATCTTTAGAAAATGTGAATAATTGCTAGTCTGTCGGCGATCCGTTTGAGAATATAAATTCTTTTTGTATCCGCTTAATATTGTTGTAAATTGGAAAGTATAGTTTCTTTTATGCCTGTGACATTCATATATGTTTAGAAAAATATCACGTTTTAAAATACCATTTTTATTTAGTGTTGTTAAAGTTGTAACATCATAGAATAGGAATTGTTTTGGCTAAACAAAATATCTCATTGTAATGTTTGTAAGACTAATTGTGTTTTAGATTTTGAACTTCCACGGTTGATAGAGACGGAATATTTGAAGAAAAGATTACTATCGGAATACCTGTAATTAAACATTTTGCACCTTTGATTTTGAAATTTATGCTTTAAAATGTCTTCAATAGGCTGGCGTTCGACTTATTAATCATAGCAGCATCTTAAAAGAAAGAAGGGTAAGTCTCAACAATTAGCAGTAAATTAACAACAAATACCCGATCACATTTTCAGCAAACATAAATCTGTGGTAATTGGTGCAATCCGAATAAGAAGCACACTCTCCAACTATCTGATAATGCATTTACAGGAAGACTTGGTATACTTATTCCAAAAATATGCATCAAACTCACATAAATTTTCTATCGCAGCATCAAGTCAAAATAATGAGACTTTGAATAACATCGTAACGGATAAAGCACCAAACCAAGTGTTTAAGCACCAGTGCAGCTTGTGATATTAGAGTTGCTGTTATTGTTTGTGCTAAAAATGACGGTGAAAAGCGGATTTCAAATACTAAAAAGAAATTTAACCTTTCTATTGGTTCCCGTACACTTCAGTTTGTGAATCAAAGCGGTTCAAAAAGAGAAATAGGTTAATAGTCTGTCAGTCAAAAGCAAAAAAAGGAGACGAATTGAATTGAAAAAAAAGAAAGAGCTTCTGAGAAAAATCTGAAGGTATCACTTATCAAAGTAATTGCGAGATAAATAATTCAAACTAATATTTACAAATAGATTGTGGTAGTAATAACGACAATATTGCCGAAGATGAAATAAAGATTGTATATTTTGATGTTGAAACTACCGGATTTGCGGCAGATGCTCATATTTTACAAATTGCAGCTATTTGTGATAATAAATTTTTTAATGTACCTATATGTACACAACAAGGCAAACATTTCGACATCAGCAAGTGCTGTCACTCAACTCTACCACAAACATGAAGATCTATTTCACCGAGACAGTTTTGAAACTCATGAAATTTCCAAAGCATTAGAGTCTTTAATGCGATTTTTGTTTAATTCATCGAACGGGGAAAAATGTTTATTGGTTGCCCACAATGCCCGATTCAATATACCTAAACTTTTTCGAGTAATAAGCAATGCCGAAATTTCTAAAACTTTAGATTTCATTTTTGGCGTTTCGAGATGAGTTGACTGACAGGAAGGGACCTGGTCAAATATATTATATCTAACAGTCAATTTTTCAAAATGTTGTGCCACAAGGTATGAAAAAAAATTCTTCATTTAGAGGATACTTTTAAGTACGCGTATTTAAATTTTCTAAAAAAATCTCAGAAAACTTAAGGAAAGAATGATCTCATGTTAGCAAACTAGAAATCGCTTGTGAGGACTATGGTGGCTTTGAAGGGTGGAGGAGGCCAGACTCAAATTTTCGTATAAAAAAGACAGGGCACACTTTATGTAGTGGGCTTTGAGAATATTCAAACAAATGAAGAGAATAAATACTTTGTGGATAGTCTAGCCTTAGAAAAAAATATTCTCGATTAATGAGTATATTCTTGTCACATGTAGAAACAGTTGATGTACCTAGCACACGACTTCACCTTATGTAACGAGGCTACTAAAATTCACATTTTTTTTCTAATACATTACTTGAACATTTTTTAAAATTCTTTCATTTAATTAATTTCTTTAATTTCTTCAATTTCTTCAATTTCTTCAATTTCTTCAATTTCTTTGATTTCTTTAATTTCTTTAATTTCTTTAATTTCTTTAATTTAATTAATTTCTTTAATTTCTTTAATTTCTTTAATTTCTTTAATTTCTTTAATTTCTTTAATTTCTTTAATTTCTTTAATTTCTTTAATTTCTTTAATTTCTTTAATTTCTTTAATTTCTTTAATTTCTTTAATTTCTTTAATTTCTTTAATTTCTTTAATTTCTTTAATTTCTTTAATTTCTTTAATTTCTTTAATTTCTTTAATTTCTTTAATTTCTTTAATTTCTTTAATTTCTTTAATTTCTTTAATTTCTTTAATTTCTTTAATTTCTTTAATTTCTTTAATTTCTTTAATTTCTTTAATTTCTTTAATTTCTTTAATTTCTTTAATTTCTTTAATTTCTTTAATTTCTTTAATTTCTTTAATTTCTTTAATTTCTTTAATTTCTTTAATTTCTTTAATTTCTTTAACTTCTTTAATTTCTTTAATTTCTTTAATTTCTTTAATTTCTTTAATTTCTTTAATTTCTTTAATTTCTTTAATTTCTTTAATTTCTTTAATTTCTTTAATTTCTTTAAATTCTTTAATATCTTTAATTTCTTTAATTTCTTCAATTTCTTTAATTTCTTTAATTTCTAACAAATATTTCATAAAACTGAACAAAAAGTGGATTCCTCGTATACATGGTACTGCATAGTTTTCACCATACATTGACTGTAAACCAAAATGGACAATTTTTTGGTCGGAACCGCCAAATTTATGAAAATGTTTTAACATGCTTCCATAAAAAATTGTATGATTACGAAACTATGTTATATATCGATTTCTTTTTCATTCACGCCATTTGATATAGAAAAGAATTCTTTCATTTTATATTTGTAGACAATATACGGGATGGAATAGAATTTTTTGTAAAAAACAACCTTAAAATTTTTTGTAGTAACTACGTCCATGCAATGGAGAGATTAAAATTAGTGAACATCGAAATACGAGTGTTCATACTATTAAAAAAAATACAGAAACTTACCGTCGGTAATGCAAACTGAGTTACGAAACATCAATATTAACTTTTTTCTAAAAATTCCGATTCAGTATGGATTACTCCCAAATTTTTTTTTATCCTGATTTCCATGAAATTTTGCATTGTAAAAAAATATTTCGGGTGGAATATTGAGAAAAATTTCTGAAAATGGGATTTTCCGGAAAACTGTACATCAGATTCTGCTAATTCATGAACTTAGCTTAAGTTTTTACGTTCTGAACCTACATATAAAATTTCATTAAAAAATTCGGTTGCGTTTTTGAGTTGACAGATCGACATATCGACAGGCCGACATATGAAACGTATAGATCCACTCGAAATGTCAAAATCACTCCATTACAATACTTCGCTTATATGTATACATAATATTTTATACAATATACATAATGTGAAGTAAAAAAACGAATTACTAAATGAACAATTGAAATCCTACCTAAACGCCACGTCTCAAAAGTGACTACAAAGAATGAAAGTTCCATTTAATAAACAATTAAATTAATGAAATTTAAATCACAATAATTTGAGTAGGTAATCACTTTTTCTATTTTCAACTAATTTTAAGTTGGTCTAAAAAATCATTTGGCAAGGAAAAAATGTATATGACTTGTCCCAATTTTTGGTATAAGGGTGATCTGAATAATATTTTTTCGTAAACTCCTTCAAAATTGACCTCACATGATTTTTCATGATTATTTTGAAAATTTTGGTTTTTGGAGAAGGCGACCAAAAAAACATATTTTGTGCAACATGACGTATATTCTTAGTATGTTCATTAGGAACATGATACCTACCATTTGCAATAAGAATCATTTTTGTTGCTATTTGTTCGACCTCTAACGCTACTAGACTAAAAATCAACATTTTTTATTTTCAATCAGAATAGGATATTCGATTTTCGAAATACTGAAGTTAATACTTTCCAGTGATAAGATAGATTGTCAAATATTACTGGCAGGATCTACAACCTAACCAGTTTGATTGAGACGAACACATTCAAACCATTGTAAACGCCAATTCATTTCCTATAAAATCAATAGATAGAAAATTAAGTAGAAGTCAAAATCGTAGCTAAAATGTCCCCGAAGATCATAATGGACGACAAAAGGGGATTACCGAGAGAAAGACGACCCTAGATGAACACATTGCAAACGGAAAACGCTAAACAGAAACAACATGGCAAATATATATTTGAAAGGAATGAAGACCAAGAACCATTAAAGCTATAAAATGGGTTTTTACCTAGACTAGCTGGACGAAACTGAAATATTCCTATTCGTTATGTTTCTCATTTCTTTAGCGTCTTCCTATCCAATGATATTGCACGAACTATCATATACCAAACGGCACCACTATCTTTGACTTCTACTTTTAATTTGGCTTAAAACGCCCCATTGAGTGGTTCATTTTCCAAGAAAGCCCAAAGGATATTTTGTAGCTGATTTCTCTCGGTAGACGTCGAATGTTACAATTTCATTTTTATGATTCTAAAAACTTACCTGATATTCTCAACTTCCTCAAAGTATATTTTCCAGGATTTCCAAGATTTTGCATAAGCTGAATTTGAAGACTCACCTGTGAATAAAAGAGAAGATCATATTCAATAAGTTGGCGGTTGAGGGAAACATTGAATTGCAAGAGAAAGAAAATAATATTTTTTGTTGAATTACTGCGAATTTAATGATATTAGGGCAGGTTTAAGTGGAACTTCGTTTATAAATACTACATTTTGTATCTAGTAGATCAAGCAATACATTTCCAGCTGACAATGGCCAAGGCATTAGACCAAATCCAACAAGCATTAAAGTCCGGGAATCTTCTTTTACTACGAAGAACACAATAGTATTTCTGATATTAACATTATCATGGATTAACGAACTTTCATAAAAGCATAACAATGATGATGTCCTGGTCCAGGTGAGAGGGAGACCACCGGAGTTAGTAGATGCTGCTTATCGCATGAATTGTCTGATGTGCATTAAAAACTTTCTAAGAATAATATGCACCAGAATTTATAAAAAATGCGATCTTCAAGTGGACGACAAAAGGCAGCACATTTCTTCTTGAATGTCTTAACTCAGAGATATCGGGTTATGAAGGTAAACGTATTTGCTTGCTTCATGGTAACCTCAATGCATTCAACTGTGTAAAACATAAGAAAATAAACAGTTTTAAGTATTAAAACTAATTTTTCCCCATTTGTGAGATGCCCTGATTAATATTCTATCATTAAATTGTTACTTCTATACACTTCGGGGGATGTATCGTGTTAACAAACCGAAATTTCTCCAAAAGTAACTAAAAATGCAGTATATCTGGATTTATAGGACCTGCTGTACTCGCTATAGTCAGCTGAAAATCAATAGGGTACATCTGTGAGACACCTTGAATGAGACACCTTGAAAATATCCAATTATAAAATCGGCCACTTGTATACACTCCGGAGGCTGTATCGTACTAAACCCGAAATTTATCAAAAAAGAACAAAACTGTAGCACTTCAGGTACCATAGTACCCGTTGTACTAGCTAAAAATAAATAAGTTTCATCCATAAGACGCCCTGAACAATATTCAATCATAAAATTGGTCTCTTGTATATACTCCGGAGGCTGTATCGTGTTAACAAACTGAAATTTTTCCAAAAATGACAAAAATATCGTACTTAAAGTACTATAGCACCTGCTGTACTGGCTGTGGTGAGCTGAAAATCGATAGGGTTCATCTGTGAAATGTTCTGAATAATATTCTATCATAAAATTGGTGACTTTTTGCACTCCGGAGGCTGTATCGTGCTAACAAACTGAAATTTCTCTAAATATGACAAAAATGTACTTCAAGTACCATAGCATCCGTTTTACTGGCTATTGTGAGTTGAAAATCAATAGGGTTCATCTGTGAGATATCCTGAACAAACCTTTTTGTGGGTAAACCAATACTTTTCTCGCATATTGGATATGTTGGGCGGAAAAGTAATAACTGATATCCAATGAAGAACTGTGTTAGATGAAGGATGTATTGGAATTTTTTCTGCATTATACTGGAACCAAAGTCAAAACAAAAATGACAACATATTATCTCTGCTCCTGTTTAACATGTATTCTGCGGCAGTATTCAAAGATGTTATATCACAGCAGAAATCAAAATAAACGGGGTACTAATAAACAATATTAGATATGCAGACGATATTGATGTCTTGGCTGACAATGAAGCCGACTTATAAGTTAGATCTTGTAAAAACAATTAAATAAATAGGTTAGTGTTAGGTTACTAAAATAAAAACTAATTGATTTAAGGCGAGTCCAAAACGATATAATTTGCGACGTTGTCAAATTTGAAAAAAATAAAGAAAGAAATTAGATATAAATAATAATTGGTTGGATAGATCAAGTATCTCCGAAGAGTAGATCTGGGTATCTGCGTCTTACGCTACCACGAAAATATTATAATCAAATAGTAGTTGAATACAAAATATAAACAAAATGGATAGTGATGATTATTCTACAAAAGATTCAAAGCAAAGAAAAATGGATGGTTTACTTGAAGTTAGCAAGAGGACTAGCAGAACCCCACCCAAAAGTAAAAAATATGAAAAGTTAGATCAAATCATAGCGTTAATGGAGGAAATGCAAATCAAAAGGTTATGAAATGGGAACAACAACTAATTAAAAACGAGATCAAAAAAACTGCAGGCTCTGTTTATCGAGGAAATATTAAAGTTGAAAGTTGAAAACGAAGTATTGAGAAAAGAATACCTAGCAATTAAAAAAGAAAATGCAGAAATGAAAACAGAAATGGAAGAGATTAAAAAAAACAATGGAAATTATAGATAATAAATAATAATGTGATGATAAATGGATTGAAACTTGATACTAATGAGCCGTCGAAATTGGTAGAAAATGTCAGAAACTTTTTGAGTCAACAACTAAAAATAAATATCGAGCCTAAAGCAGTTAACAAGATAGGGGAGAAAATGTGTATAGTGGAATGTCAAAAAGAAGCTGATAAAGCAAAAATTATTGCAAATAAAGCTAAATTAAAGGGGGGTGTGTTTTTGACTACTTACAGGGGTGGTCGTAGGTAAAATGTTTTACGGTGAATCGGCGAATCAATGTTTGAGGAACTTGACGCTTAGTGATCACAACTCTTTTAAAAAAGATGCAGACAAATATTTGGAGCGATGTTTGAGGTATCTAAGTAAGTGGTACGAAGTTGACACTTCTATTTATAAGAAAATTAACAACAAAATTGACTGGATTGAACTCCATGATCTGTGTGTTTCATTAAACGTGCCAATAAATGAGGATAATATTGTTTTAAATAAAACCTACTGTTTCTAGTTAATTCCACAATATATTGAAAAGATTTTAAAAATTCTAAGATAATATATTGTGGAATTAACTAGAAACAGTAAGTTTCATTTAAAGCAGTAAAATGAGTAGATTCCACGAAGTGAGGGTCGAAACAGTTAATTTCACTAAATGAGGATAAATTGTACAATGATTACTGTTTACTGCGAGAAGTGCGTGATGCTGTGGCCAGGGCCGGCGAAAGGCCCGTGCAAACCGTGCGCCCGCACGGGGCGCCATCATCTAGCCAAATCAAGAGATAGATAATAAAAAACTGGCAAGAACTAAAAGTGTCTAATATAAAGAAATATAAATAATGAACTAGAGCACAAGAAAATGTGTAAAATTATTTATTATCCAGTATAAATTAAGTGCATAATATATCAATCAGTTTATTTGCTTATGATATATTGTGCCTTACCGAGCGTGAACAGACGGGCGGTATTATTTTATTGACAAAGGAAGGCGTCGTCGCCGCGCCGGTCAGTCAGAAGATAAGCAAGCCCAAGCGCTGTTATTTTATTGGGGAATGAAAGGCGCCGCCAGTAGCCACTGCCCCACTTGAAGGTAATAAATATTTTTTGTTTTGTCTAGCCGGTATCAGGGTAGTGTTTTCAAATTCAAAAAGAAATAATTAGTTGCTACCTACTGTGTGTTACAGCAGTGTGGAAGTGTATGTTGTTGTTGTTTAAGATAAAGTGTGATATTTATTTAAATTTTGAAGGGTTAACCTATTGCTTACATTTCTGCAATGTCAGACAAAAAATAGTCAGGAGCGTATTACAGAAAAAGAAAGGCAAAAATAGAAGCTCAAAAAAAAACGACAAGCAAACTTTTTTGGAAACCCCTTCCAACGCTAATAGAGAACAAACTCAGGAACAAGAAGGGACATCTGTTATATCTGGACCCAATACTATGCCTGAAACAAAAACTTATACAGCGCAATCTGGTGAATCACATTTAAAAGTCGAAATTGAGGGACAGGCGGAAAAAGAACAAACAGAGAATAATATAATGCACATTAAAACAAATGACGAATTGCAAGAGGTATGCATATTTAAATTATATATTTTTAACTAGGCCATCAAAACGTAAGATTATTTAGAGTTATATATAATAAAACATCGTTTTCCAACTATTTTAGACAAATTTAATTAATTTTGAAAACACGTGTAGATATTAGAAATTATTTATATTTATCTAAAATAATTGGAAAACGTTGTTTTATTTACAAGTAAATGGAAAAACAACTAGTTTTCCATTTACATATAATATAAGGAAAGAATGCGGCAAAGACTATTGGTATCAAACTGAAGTTTTGTGTCAATTGGAGGATTCAAAAGCTGAGACGGAATCGAGCGTGGTATTATCATACGATCCAGGAGAGTGGCAAGAAATTATACGTGATTGGTAATACGTGGACCTCTACAGTTACAAATTAAAAATTATGATTATCCCGTAAACAAAGCGGGTCGTCGGTTTACTGTTAATAATTATAAAAGGCGATTACGTAATGGAGAGGAAGTTTCACGTATTTGGCTTATTCATTCACGCAAAAAAACTCAATATTTGGTTTTTGTTGTCGTTTTTTTGGTACGGCCTTTATTACTTTATCAACCAGTGCAGGATTTTCGGATTGGCGTCACATGTCAGAGTATTTGTCTGAGCATGAAAAATCACCCAATTACATGAAAGCTTTTCAGTTATGGTGTAAACTCCAGCAGAGATTACGAGTGGGCAAAAAAATTATAAATACTGAAGCTAAACGTTGGACTGAAGTATTTATACGTTCAGTTGCACACTGACAACTTGGCCAATGAATCCAAATCTAAATTTATGTTCATTGATGGTCCTGTTTTGCGAGCTAAATTTTTAAACCTTGATTTGAGTGTTAAGATAAATGATCAGGACCTAGAGAGTGTACATGAAATGAAATATTTAGGTTTTATGATGGATCATGAACTAAAATTTAATAGTCTCATAGACTACATATGTAGAAAGATTGGGAAAAAAAATGGTTTTTTGAGAAGAATTTCACCATTTCTGTCAATGCATACTAAGCTTATGGTTTACAATACATTAATTCTAACACATTTTTATTACTGTTGTTCACTAATTTATACAGGATGTTCTAGAGCTAGTTATGAACGATTACAAATTATTCAAAACAAGGCGATGAGAGTAATTCTGGGATGCAATAGGTATACTAGTGTGAAATTGATGACTAACTGTTTAAGTTGGTTAAAAGTTGAGAAGTTTCTGTAGGTACAAACAATTATTTTCATCTTCAAAATTATCAATAATCTCTTACCGCAATATTTAAATGGTAAGCTAGTTCCAATCTCGCAAATACATGATAAAAACACAAGATCAGCAAATTCAATTAATGTTTATGTGAAAACAACCATTAAAGGATGTTCGATGAAGAATTCATTCCACAAAGGTGTTGTGCAATTTAATGATCTCCGCAGTACATAAAAGTTAGTGAAAGCGTAAAAATGTTTAAAAAATTATTGATTATATACATTAAAAGTAATCCCACTGAAATCTAGTGGTTCATATTCATGTTTATATTTATATTCACATTTATTTATTGGCATGTATATAAGATACATTTCTTGTAATATTTTTCACCTTAATTTTATATTTTATTTTGTGCACGTTTTATTTTATATTTTATTCGTATTATATATTACTTTATTTCATGGTTGCTTTATACATGTTTCTGTTTAATTTTAATTTTGGTACAGTTTGTTTGTTTATTTGCTTATACTATTTTATTGATATAACTGATTGTACATTTCTATTTATGTTCTGTGCTTACATCCTGCATATTTGTATGCTTGTATTTTGTAGCTTGCAGATTTGTTTTACGTTTTTTCTTTTTGTCTAGTTATTTTTTGATCATCTGGCTTATTAAGTATGTACTTCAGTAGATAATGGGTCACATTGGGACCGGAAGCTCGAAAGGAGACGCCATTTTTTATCCATCAATGGAACCTCGAATGGGGGTAACCTAACATAGCAACCCCCGCCTAAAACGGGGGTAACCTAACATAACAACCCCCACCTAAAACCTGTGTAGCGGAAGTAAACCCCACGAAAACGTACCGGAAGGCGGCCATCTTGGATTTCTGCGCACGCGCCGGACCGTCGTATGTGTCATCTGTCAAATGTCTCATCTGTCATATGTATCATCCATCTTTTGTTCTATGACGTCACCCACGCCATCTGTCAACTGTCACATATACCATCTGTCATATGTGTCGTATGTCTCATCTGTCAAATGTCTCATCTGTCAAATGTGTCGTATGTGTCGTCTGTCAAATGTGTATTCGATCTTGTGTTCTGTGATGTGTGTTTTCTCTCATGTCCTCCATCTCTTTCTATGTCAACATGTATTTTGTATATAGTGTGTGTGACGTAATTAAAAATGTGTCGTCTCGACCGTGAGATTCGAAAAAATTCGATATACAGGGTGTTGACATAAAGATACCATAAGACGCTACGATGTATCTCCGTTGTTATTGGCTAGATTTTCACGGGAACAAACGACGTTATAGATTATTTGTTTATATACAGGATGTCAAAAAGACACTCTGCTGTTATTGGACGGATCGCGCGTTTGAAAGAAAACACATCAGAGACATACCAGAGACATACCAGAGGCCTAGCAGAGGTATAGCAGAAGCATAGCAGAGACATACCAGACGCATAGCAGAGGCATACCAGAGGCATAGCAGAGGCATACCAGAGGCATAGCAGAGGTATAGCAGAGGCATAGCAGAGGCATAGCAGAGGCATAGCAGAGGCATAGCAGAGGCATAGCAGAGGCATAGCAGAGGCATAGCAGAGGCATAGCAGAGGCATAGCAGAGGCATAGCAGAGGCATAGCAGAGGCATAGCGGAGGCATAGCAGAGGCATAGCAGAGGCATAGCAGAGGCATACCAGAGGTATAGCAGAGACATACCAGAGGCATAGCAGAGGTATAGCAGAAGCATAGCAGAGGCATACCAGAAACATACCAGAGATATCTCAAAGACATACCAGATACATAGAAGAGACATAGCAGAGGCATAACTGACATACCAGCGACATTGACAACGACACGACAACGAATAATAGAACAGCAAACACATAACCAGTGTCTATACCAACTTAGAAGAAGACTGTCTTACATTAATGGAGGATAGAAAACTTACTCCATTATTATCTAACTCTTTTGCTAAAATGTGGACAAAGTTGACCGAGAGTCTATCGCTGATACAGTCACAGTCTTCGGCGACAAAAAGGTTTTTAATAATAAAAACAAGAGGTAGGTATCATCAGTATAGTATTGATATTCGTGAGGGTAACAGCCAACAATGTCTGCAGAATTTTCTTTAAATGAACTGAGTTATAAATTTATAAAGAAATTTAAGGTGTATATGGCTACTTACCAGTTAAAATTTGTGAAACATGATAATAAATATGGAGGAGGATCTTTAGAAACGGACAGAAACTCGTTACGAACACTACTAGAAAAAACATTAACAACGGTAAAAGAACAAGCAAATTACTTAAAAGGTGATAAAATTAGAATTGTTGTTCTGAACCCTAAGTTCAATAGCCCTATTTCTACGAAAACGGCTGCTAATATTAATTTTGAAAATTTACTGGACCATATTGAAGACGTTGTTTCCTCAGATCAAAACGTAGACATACACGGTACATACAAATCAACCCCAAAGACCTAACAGAATGAGGTTAGGTATCTCAGCAACCAACCACGTCTGGAGTCTGTTTGTATAAGAAGAAGATGTAGTTCTAATGTAAGGAAAGGCAGACAATGTTTAAAGAGAGAGAGAAACTGAAAAGGATAAGTATATGGAAAACAACAAAATCTTAACTGTTCCTACATGTATTTTAGAATGATGTATTATTTTGAAGAATAATAAATAACTAACAAAAAAATAAATGTATTATTTTTCTTAATATACGAATAAGAAACGCCACTGTCCGCTGCTGTTAACCCTTACACTGATCAAATATTGTTGCATTATACCCATATTCTTTCCGGTAAGATAATATATATCGGCACATTAATTATTTCCCAAATTAAGACTAATTATGTCGGTCGATACACCCTACATTTATATATACGGAATGTACCAAAAAAAAGTTGCAATAAGGGTTTTAGAAATTTGGGGTAAAAAGTTATATATTTCTTATATTCCGTGGGTGTGTAGCCAACATAACATATTTTTTTTTATTTGAATCTATATGTATGTATGTAGGTGTTGTTGTTGTTGATAACAATCTTTCTGAAAAATTTAATGAAGTTAATCAATTTCCTTTTGATAACCTACCTTCATAAAGTTAATCAATTTCCTTTTGGACAATACACCTTCAGAAAATTTTGGAAAAAACCGGAGGATGTAAGCGATAACACGTTCATGTGAAAAAAGTTGAAGGTGATATTCAATGCAGCGTTATCAGAGGATGGTGGGTGGTTCTCAATGTGTATTTAAGAAGGTAAACTCTAATCTAAATTCATAATAATATCATTCAGTTGATACGACAACATTGTGTGTGTTTTTTTTGTGAAGTGATTCGGCAGTCTGCTCCAAAAGTAATTTTTTTCTGTTAGTAATAATAGATTTAAAAGAAATGGTCAAATCCTCAATGTTAATACAACAAACCATTGCTTCAAAATTTACCCTTCCAAAATCTGTTGTCCAAAAAACAGCGTTAAATTTAGAGTTGAAATACATACAGGTTGAGGCATTTAAAATTAAGGCTGACTTTAATCTCCCTTTAAGTAATTTATTACTAGCCTAACAACAACAGCAATAAACAACTTGTATATGGTTAATAATTTTTATCCACAACTTAACGCTACCAAGCACCCTGTATTTTATTTATTCGTCAAATAATAGATGTAAAAAAATCGTTTAAATTTCTAATTTGTTGTATTTATTTGAAAGCAATTTGAACTTACAATTAAGTGAATTAAAATGTGTTTTTAGGAAACCAGAATCATAATCAAAGAACCTACATTCAACCAGCAGTCACAAACCTTTCTCCGTAGAAATCATCTTCAGAGAAAAGTAAGTTATTTAATCAGAGTTCAACCTTGCTGTCTTTGATAACCAACCAATTTACAACTTTATTAATAATTTTTTTCTATCTTTTCAGACCTTGCTTCGTAGAACTAAGCCACCTTGCAGGTATCATCAAAGAACCAACCAACCATCTATCATCAGTTGAGAACCTTCTTCGATTTTCGTAACAATCAGAGAAAAAAAGTAAGTTTTTATTTTAAATGACGCTTTTGATAAGAATTTTTATAAAAAATAACACAATTTTATAACGTAGTCCCTGCTAGATTAACTAAAAATAGGTTAAAACGACATGTACATTTACTACTACTTCATATAGGTAAGAAAACCACATTACTTTACTTTCGGCGAAGCAGTTTCGGCGACCCCCACCCCTTCACGCACGCGTTTCTGCGATAGCATAACTACGGGAAGTAACATTTTTTTTCAACGCTCAGTATTCTATTTTCACTGAAACTGTTAACATGGCAAGCTACAAAATGTTTAGTGTTTCCCAACTTTATGGTAGGAAGGTCAAACCGACCGATGAGAGATTTGGATTATGGCTCTTGTTGGAAAATTTGGAAAGTAGCAATCTGATTACAGATATTGGAAATATTAAATACACGGAAGGCGAACAGCCGCTGGAAGATGGACTTATACCAATTACAGAACCATTTTGTGACAACATAATGCTTGTAAAGGTATGCGGCTTAGAGGACTGCGAGGTAAATTCTAAACTTGTCAAAAAAGAAATATGTGGTTCTTTTAATAGTTATATACGTGGAGAATTTGGCGAATTGGTTTCTGCAAAACATGGTGTTAAAGCTAAGCTGCCCTTCCTCCTATTAAGTAACAACCCACTTGCCATTGGAACAAGAGAAGTAGTCGGAGAAGATTTGGAAATTATTAAAAGGAAACATAAATAACCTGTGTGCATTCCATACAAAGTAGAATTGGCGGACGTTAAACTCGACAGGTTACTTGAAGAAATACCGGATTTATTGGAGCAACTCCGAAAGGAAGATTACTACCTAATGGACTTGGACATAACGCAGGATTTTACAGGAATTTTTAACAAAGAAGAAATGATTATTTATTTAACAAACAACTCTAACTTTTGCATCCAAGGAGAGTACAAGGAAAGGTGCAACGTTATTGTAAACAATGATAAAACAGTTGGCATAGATTGCTTTACGTGGCTCACATCTAATGAAAGGGTTCAAATATACAACAAATTCATTTGTCAAATAACCAGTCCTGGAGTTAACAAGAGAATTGGAAACCATATTATAGATTTCGTCAACTGCCCAGACGCAAGATTGAAGGAAACTTTCTCTTCTGCATTGGCCAAGAAGCATGGTATTGCCAGATTAGAAGGTACGATATATAACTACCCAATTGAAAATTCCCATGGAGAAGGTTACATTTCTTTAGAAGATTGCATAACTCTGCAACAAGATAGTAAGTTGTACTTCCAAAATGCTCCGTTATACTCTGTTTCGATTGCAAAAATGTGGACAAAGTTGACCGAGAGTCTACAGAACAGCTGTTGTCTTGTGTTTAACAATATGCTGCAATATGTTTATTGGGGTAACAGCAATACAAGAAAGTTGACGGGATTACAAATAAATTTACCAAAAGAATCCGACGCAAGGAAGAATGTTATAAATTACATTCTCTCTTCATGCAGCTTTAATTGCCTCCCTATTAACCATATAGAAGTTGTAGAAGAAAAGGAGAACAGAGACAATGTTCGAATTATACAAAAATGTTACATTAAAGCTGGAGAGACCTACTTTTCTAGCTCCAGCACCTCTACTATACCGGAAGATATCGACATACAGGACGCTGGACTCATAGCTACAGATAATTTGGTTGCACGTGTTTTAAGGAAGAGGACCAATAAAACAAACAAACTTTCTCCTTATAATATTAAAGAAATCAACCCCCTGTCGCAAGCTTACATTACATCGACAAGGAAACGAAAACAGGAAATGGATGAGCTAGATACCAAGAGGCGGAAGCTGGATTTTATCGAAAAGACAACTGCAATTGAGGAAGAATATAGAAGTCTACTGGAGAAAGAAGAGAAAATAACACAATTGAGGGAGAGATTAGGAAACTATTTTTATAGCCATTGGGCAAACCTAGACCCAGCAGGTGTGTATAAAGTGTCGGCGTTTACC
Source organism: Galeruca laticollis (assembly GCA_963921935.1). Lineage (NCBI taxonomy): Eukaryota > Metazoa > Arthropoda > Insecta > Coleoptera > Chrysomelidae > Galeruca > Galeruca laticollis. The sequence continues at coordinate 57,083,221 of OY998181.1, forward strand.
ATAAACAATAAAAACAAATATACTTATGTTGGTGTGTTAGCGGAAAAGGTTGGCATGAAAAATGTCTACTCCTTAAAGGGTTACTACAAAAATATAAAGTGTTTACAACAATAGAGCAGCTCTTATTGCAGATGGTTATATTACAATACTTTATAATAATGGTATGGAGATAATATGTTTGCCTACAGAAGAAACGTTTGTTACGTTTACCACCAATGGTATTACGTCTTACCAAGGCAACACATTCGCCAAGATAGAAAATTTAAAGTTTTACACGGAGGTATGGAAGAATATCCCTTTTACCCAAGAAGATATGACTCAAATTCAAAATATTACCATGTAGAAGATAAAAGATCCTATCAAATTTAGACATTGCCAACGCTTAGAACAAGTTGCCGAAGGAACAGAAATGGTAATTGCCGCTATAAAGGAGGTTAAGCACAGAGAGAGACTTCGTTACATATTACAGGTTGAAAATTCGGAAATTTTCTATTGCTCGAACTATTGGTTGAAAAAAAATTTGCAGAAATGAACCTAAGTTATAAAATGAGGATAAAAATAGATAAAATTAAACATACGCCTAATAGAAAAAAGGAAAGAGTTGTATTTTGTGTGTAATAATTGTTTGTATTATTGTAAATAAAAACGATTAAAAGAATAGTGTTTTGTTACTGTTTTGTTTATCCCAACCAGTGTGGTTCTGATCCTATTTCCTAAAGATATGGGTTATGGGAGGTGGTGCGTCACTTAATACATGACAGAAGACACCCACCACAGGGGTAGCAGAAGGTTAGCAGACACTCACACACCACATAAGACAAGAAGGTAGATAGGTGACACATAACACAAGTTTTCTTAGGTTTGCTATACAGATGATAGATGGCAGTTGACACACGTGATAGATGACGCACCACACGATGGGATTTGCTATGTTAGGTTAGCTCCATTGTGCACACACAATAGGGCTAACCTAACATAGCAAACCCTACGAAAACATGTATCGTGTGATGCGTCATCTGTTACGTGTGTCAACTGCCATCTATCATCTGTATAGCAAACCTAAGAAAACTTGTGTTCTGGGTCACCTATCAACCTTCTTGTCTTCTGTGGTGTGTGAGTGTCTGCTAACCTTCTGCTACCCCTGTGGTGTGTGTCTTCTGTCATGTATTAAGTGACGCACCACCTGCCATAATCCATATCTTTAGGAAATAGGATTAGAACAACACTGGTTGGGATAAACAAAACAGTAACAAAACACTATTTTTTTGATCGTTTTTATTTACAATAATACAAACAATTATTACACACAAAATACAACTATTTCCTTTTTTCTATTAGGCGTATGTTTAATTTTATCTATTTTTATCTTAATTTTAAAACTTAGGTCCATTTCTGCAAATTCTTTTTCCAACCAATAGTTCGAGCAATAGAAAATTTCCGAATTTTCAACCTGTAATATGTAACGAACTTCCTTTATAGCGGCAACTACCATTTCTGTTCCTTCAACAACTTGTTCTAAACGTTGGCAATGTCTAAATTTGATAGGATATTTTATCTTCTGCATGGTAATATTTTTAATTTGAGTCATATCTTCTTGGGTAAAAGGGATATTCTTCCATACCTCCGTGTAAAACTTTAAATTTTCTATCTTGGCGAATGTGTTGCCTTGGTAAGACGTAATACCATTGGTAGTAAACGTAACAAACGTTTCTTCTGTAGGCAAAGATGTTATCTCCATACCATTATAATAAAGTATTGTAATATAACCATCTGCAATAAGAGCTGCTCTATTGTTGTAAACACTTAGAAATATATTTTTGTAGTAACCTTTTAAGAAGTAGACATTTTTTATGCCATCCTTTTCCGCTAACACACCAACATGAGTATATCTGTTTTTATTGTTTATGGTGAACGCCGACACTTTATACACACCTGCTGGGTCTAGGTTTGCCCAATGGCTATAAAAATAGTTTCCTAATCTCTCCCTCAATTGTATTATTTTCTCTTCTTTCTCCAGTAGACTTCTATATTCTTCCTTAATTGCAGTTGTCTTTTCGATAAAATCCAGCTTCCGCCTCTTGGTATCTAGCTCATCCATTTCCTGTTTTCGTTTCCTTGTCGATGTAATGTAAGCTTGCGACAGGGGGTTGATTTCTTTAATATTATAAGGAGAAAGTTTGTTTGTTTTATTGGTCCTCTTTCTTAAAACACGTGCAACCAAATTATCTGTAGCTATGAGTCCAGCGTCCTGTATGTCGATATCTTCCGGTATAGTAGAGGTGCTGGATCTAGAAAAGTAGGTCTCTCCAGCTTTAATGTAACATTTTTGTATAATTCGAATATTGTCTCTGTTCTCCTTTTCTTCTACAACTTCTATATGGTTAATAGGGAGGCAATTAAAGCTGCATGAAGAGAGAATGTAATTTATAACATTCTTCCTTGCGTCGGATTCTAATTGTAAATTTATTTGTAATCCCGTCAACATTCTTGTATTGCTGTTACCCCAATAACCATATTGCAGCATATTGTTAAACACAAGACAACAGCTGTTCTGTAGACTCTCGGTCAACTTTGTCCACATTTTTGCAATCGAAACAAAGTATAACGGAGAATTTTGGAAGTACAACTTACTATCTTGTAGCAGAGTTATGCAACCTTCTAAAGGAATGTAACCTTCTCCATGGAAATTTTCAATTGGGTAGTTATACATCGTAGCTTCTAATCTGGTAATACCATGCTTCTTGGCCAATGCAGAAGAGAAAGTTTCCTTCAATCTTGCGTCTGGGCAGTTGACGAAATCTATAATATGGTTCCCAATTCTCTTGTTAACTACAGGACTGGTTATTTGACAAATAAATTTGTTGTATATTTTAACCCTTGCATTAGATGTGAGCCACGTAAGGCACTCTATGCCAACTGTTTTATCATTGTTTACAATAACGTTGCACCTTTCCTTGTACTCTCCGTGGATGCAAAAGTTAAAGTTGTTTGTTAAATAATTAATCATTTCTTCTTTGTTAAAAATTCCTGTAAAATCCTGCGTTATGTCCAAGTCCATTAGGTAGTAATCTTCCTTTCGGAGTTGCTCCAATAAATCCGGTATTTCTTCAAGTAACCTGTCGAGTTTAACGTCCGCCAATTCTACTTTGTATGGAATGCACACAGGTTCTTTATGTTTCCTTTTAATAATTTCCAAATCTTCTCCGATTACTTCTCTTGTTCCAATGACAAGTGGGTTGTTACTTAATAGGAGGAAGGGCAGCTTAGCTTTAACACCATGTTTTGCAGAAACCAATTCGCCAAATTTTCCACGTATATAACTATTATAAGAACCATATATTTTATTTTCGACAAGTTTAGAATTTACATCGCAGTCCTCTAAGCCGCATACCTTTACAAGCGTTATGTTGTCACAAAATGGTTATGTAATTGGTATAAGTCCATCTTCCAGCGGCTGTTCGCCTTCCGTGTATTTAATATCTCCAATATCTGTAATCAGATTGCTACCTTTCAAATTTTCCAACAAGAGCCATAATCCAAATCTTTCCTCGGTCGGTTTGACCTTCCTACCATAAAGTTGGGAAACACTAAACATTTTGGAGCTTGCCATGTTAACAGTTTCAGCGAAAATAGAATACTGAGCGTTAAAAAATGTTACTTCCCGTAGTTATGCTATCGCTGAAACGCGTGCGAGAAGGGGTGGGAGTCGCCGAAACTGCTTCGCCGAAAGTAAAGTAATGTGGTTTTCTTACCTATATGAAATGAGTGATGATTTGTCCATTGGCCTCATCTTTCATCAAACGTAGTACTTTTTTGTTAACTCGAGGAATATTGTAAGGATTATCTGAAGGATAGTCGCTCGTATCAAATTTATCCAAGTTTTTCTTTATTAATTCTTCATATATGTTATCGGAAATTAATTCATAAAAACAACTGTCGGTATCGGTGTACATTAACTTACATTTGTCTACTCCTATCGTGGGAAGCATAAAATTGTAATGGAAGTCGTACATTATTGTTTTTGAAATGTCAAGAATAACCATACCTACGTACATCGGTTTATTGACAGTGAGCTCGGACTTTTTCAATTCGATTGCCATTAGAGGAGGATCACCATAATCGAAAACTGTTCTATTGTGATAACGTGGACCAGCGATAGGATTTTTAGCACCATAACGACCCTCATACGAAGATACTAATTTACAAATTCTATGTTTACGTATGCATTCCATACACTTCCCAAACACCGCATTGTTCATTAGTTTTCTCAAATCTTTTTCAAAGTCGCTGGTGGCTAAAGTCCTCAATCGATTGTAATGCTTTTTTGACTTCCTGTATATAAAAAATAATCTATAACGTTGTTTGTTCCCGTGAAAATCTGGCCAATAACAACGGAGATACATCATAGCGTCTTATGGTATCTTTATGTCAACACCCTGTATATCGAATTTTAGATTACATCATTCAACGCCGTAAAAATTATTACAATGAGAGAGATCTATTACAATAATATTTTTATTAATAGACGCTTTTGATTTCACTCGTATATCGTTAATTTAGTTCCTATGGTATGCCACATTTGACGGAAGGCACATACGTCACGTTACATACTACGGGTGGTACATACGTCATATACGACACATATGGCAGATGACACATTTGACGGACGACACATATGACAGATGAGACATTTGACAGATGACACATACGACGGAACGCTCATACGGCACATAGAAAAATCATGGAGCACATGAAATCATAGAACAGTTGGGACATACCCTGTATATTGGACGTCGTAGAGACTGTTGTTTTTGTTAGTGCCCTTATGGCATGCACATCCTATAAAGCGCTCTACCTATCACAATGGCGTTTGTTCGACTTCAATCCGACCAATAATAGCTGAGATACATTGTAGCGCCCTTATGACATCGTCGACATCCTGTATACGATAAAAATCTAACAATCATAAGGTCGTTTGTTCCATAAAAATCTAACCAATAATAGCAGAGATATGCGTTAGTGCCCTAATCCTGTATACGATAAAAATCTAACAATCATAAGGTCGTTTGTTCCATAAAAATCTAACCAATAATAGCAGAGATATGCGTTAGTGCCCTAATGACAACGTTGACGCACATACGGCACATATGACAGATGCCACTTTCACACATTTGACAGATGACACATACGACACATATGACAGATGGTATATGTGACAGTCGTCAGATGGCGTGGGTGACGTCATAGATTAAAAGATGGATGATACATATGAGAGATGAGACATTTGACAGATGACACATACGACGGTCCGGCGCGTGCGCAGAAATCCAAGATGGCCGCCTTCCGGTACGTTTTCGTGGGGTTTACTTCCGCTACACAGGTTTTAGGTGGGGGTTGTTATGTTAGGTTACCCCCGTTTTAGGTGGGGGTTGCTATGTTAGGTTACCCCCATTCGAGGTTCCATTGATGGATAAAAAATGGCGTCCCCTTTCGTGTTACCCCCGTTTTAGGTGGGGGTTGCTATGTTAGGTTACCCCCATTCGAGGTTCCATTGATGGATAAAAAATGGCATCTCCTTTCGAGCGTCCGGTCCCAAAGTGACCCATTATCTACTTACTTCGTTGTTTTTATTGTTTATTGTTAACATTATCTATGATAAATAAAGCATAATAAAAGCTATAGAATTTCTTGGTTGTCAAAATTCGAGGAAGTACTGATAAATTGTACGAAAGAAGCAATGGTAATTTTTTGAAACTATTAGATTTTATTAGTACTCTCGATATTATAATGGCTGACCATCTGCGGCGTGCAACTTCCAAATGAATGTAGTTCATTACTTAGGAAAGGATATTCAAAATGAAATAAATAATATAATTGGATCATGCATAAAAACAGAAATAGTAAACGAGATAATTACATCTAAATATTATTTTATTGTGCTGGATTGCACGCCCGATATGAGCCATATGGAACAGATAACTTTAATTATTCGTTATGTAAATATAGAATCTGGAAAAGAAGTAACAATTCAGGAATCTTTTATGGGCTTTATAGCTGTTTTGTACTTCAGCTGGAGAAGGTTCAACAGAATATTTATTAGAAGAACTTAACAGGCTTGATATTCCTTTAATAAATATGAGAGGACAAGGATACGATAATGGGGCTAATATGCGTGGGTAACATGTAAGAGTGCAAAAACGTATACTAGATGTAAATCCTAGAGCTTTTTTTGTTCCTTGCAGTGCACATTCTTTGAATTTAGTTGTTTACGATGCAGCTCTTACGTGTGTTCAGGCAGTATCATATTTTGGAATAATTCAGGAAATTTACAATATTTTTGGGGGTTCGACACATAGATGGAGTATTTTAAAAAACAACATCACAAATTTGACTTTGAAGCCGCTCAGCCAAACTCGGTGGGAAAGTCACATCGACGCGATAACGCCATTTCGTTGTGAAATTGGAAACATATATGATGCTTTATATCAGGCGTATACTAACGACAAAATTGATGCATATGGAAAAAATACATCTTCGAATTTGTTAAGAAACATTAAAAAAATTAATTTTATATGTTGCACCGTGATCTGGAATAACATATTATACAGAATTATTATAATCAGCAAAATTCTTCAACAGAAAGCAGTTAATATACTAACCTCAAATGATTTACTTTCAAAAACCGTAAAATATTGGAAGAATATAAGGTGTGACAGGGGATTTGAAGAAGTACTTGTAGACGCTAGAGAATTGGCTGATACTTTAGAAGTAGAAGTTAGTTTTGAAGAAATTGCAGCAATCCGACCTAGAAAAATCAAACTTCAATTTACGTACGAAAGTAGAGATGAACCCGTGGACGATTCAGCACAATCATTTAAAATAAACTTATTTTATTTGATTGTGGATAAAACTATGAATTCCCTGGAAGAAAGATTTGAACTATTGCGTAATCACAATAAAATTTTTGATATTTGGTATAATATAAGCGGTATTTGTAATATGGATAGTAAAGAGATTTTAAAAAAGTGTCAACATTGCAGTTATGTCTTACACCATGATCTAAGTGTTTTATCACCACTTGTTCCGTCAGAGAGTTCGCCAGTAGTTTTAAATTTTGTGTGTAAAAATTATTTGTCTGAAAATTTTCCAAATGTTTTAACTTTGCGTATTTTATTGACTACTATTCCTGTTACTGTGGCAACAGGTGAAAGAAGTTTCTCAAAATTAAAAATTATTGAAAATTATTCACGTTCAAGTATTTCTCAAGAGCGCCTAGTTGATCTGACTATGTTGAGCATAGAATTTGATCAAATGATGAATATTAAATATTGACAATATTCTTAATGTTTTTTCGCCAACTAAAGCCAGAAACGTTAATTTTAATTGAATTTAGTTTGTATTTAGTAGAATAATATAATTTTTATGCTTTTTTGAGAAAATATTTTATTATGTTCATTTTTATAATATAATGTTTTAGATGTTTATAACATTAAGTGTCATTATTAGTTTTTTTAATATTTAATATATAATTTTCTTCTGTTCTTTTGTATTTTAATTTACGATTATGAAAGTAGTTTTTCTTTGAGTATTTTTATTTTAACTTTGTAAATTGACTCCACATAACAGTTATTACAAAATTTACAAAAATTCAAAAATATGTGTTTCATCAAATCGAGGGGCGAGGGGCGGAAAATTTGCCTTTCGCACGGGCGTTAAACTAGCCTTTCGCCGGCCCTGGCTGTGGCAAGTGAAATAAAGACTTGCATTGGGGTAACTTTTTTGAAAAATGTAAAGAAGAAGCTGGCAAACAAATAAAAATGCTGCCGCTGAACGTGGTTTTAGCGTTGTAAAGGAACTGTGGTCAAAAGATTGTAATCGGCTTAATAAAACACATGTAAAATCAGAAATCCAGGTGTGCACACATTTTAATTACACATGTAAAGAATTATATAACTTTATCCCTACAAACCAAAAGGTATTACCATCCGCTTGTAGTTTTAAGAAATATAATTTTAGACAAAAAATTCAATTTTTTTATTTCATCTCGCGGATTTTTGATCCACAGAGTTGGCAATCCTAAGTATACATAAGATAACGATAACGTTCGACATGATTCTAAATATTTTGAATTCAGTGTTTCAAATAATTTTAATACGTTAGTTCCCACGAACGATCTGACAAAACATGGTTATCATTAAAGTGCTAGCGACATATTTACTACATTTTTCCCACCGATACGTCACTGCTAAAATGTTAGGACCTTACATAGACAAGAAGCGCTTTCCCCTAAATAATTCTAGTGTCAAGAAAAGGAAGTCGACTGGGTACAAATACAACATAATTGTCTCTTAATAAATCAATTATTGTCCCTGAAGTCACACAAATGTCAGTCCGCACTACCATTTCCTGTCTCTTTAGGTGTCTTTTAAATGCACCGTAGCGTCTTTGGCATCGGCATACCATTGAAATTGAACAGTGGTGTACACTTTTGTTAGAGACAATTTATCAAAACAATTATAAATAACTAAAGTTAATATCAAAAACCATATTAAAGCCGCGAAAACCATTTAAAATTGGATTCGGAAGTTAACTTTGGGAGTAAAACATTTTAGAAAAGCAAGCAATTTGTCATTTTCAGAGTTTCTGATACTAGATGATACTATTTTTACGCCCATGTAAGTAAACGTCAAAAATAAATAATAACATACACGTGCGTTTTGATAAAAAAGCTTAAATTTCGTTGTTTAATCAAATTGCTATCAAATTTTATTTTATTTGCTCTATTGACAAACATTTATTAATTGAAAAACATAAAAGCATAAAACCTCTAAATGTCGGCAACACATTATACAAGTTCTCAAAAAAAGTCGCGTTTTATTAGCATGCTATGAAAATCCGAATATTTTCTCAACTTTACCTACGAAGTAGTGAAAGTGATGAAATCATGAGCGCTCCGCCGGAGATATTAGAAAAAGCTCAAGCTGCCACAAATAATTTGTTAACGCTAAAATCCAAAGAAAGATACGAAATTGCCTATCAAAAACTTATGAATTGGCCAAACAAACATTCAATAGTTGTAGGAGAATATTTTCCTTGCATATTTTGAAGAAATATCAAAAATTATGTAGCCATCTTCGCTATGGGCCATTTATTCGATTCTGAGAACTACACTGAACATTATTAATAGTGAAACTAACAGAATTAAACAAATAGCAATATTCAACGGTTATCCATTACATATGATAAATAAATTAATTAATAAAAAAGAGGAAAAAGTCGCATTACAACTAATATTTCCTAAACAAACTAGAGGAATAAAAACTCATAAATACATCACATCTGCAGGTACTATTTCTAATAATATTGCAAACTTTAGCAATAAATACAACAATTTCTTTCAAAACAGAAACTAATGTGAATATAAAATTGTTAAATCTAAAAACAAAAATATCCCTATCAAAGAAGTCTGGTATATATAAACTTAAACGTCCAGAATGTAACGCTTTCTATTTGGGTCGAACCCTTAGAAATTTTGAAATCAGATACAGTGAACACCTACGAGCACACAAATCAAAATAACCAGATAAATCAAACTACGCAGAACATCTACTTGACACCAAACATTCATTGACACCTTACACAGAACTAGAAGTAATACATATTTGTGATAAGAAACAAGAACTGGATTTCTTTGAAGAATTAGAAGACACTTAAAAAGCCCACAATATCTAGTTGTCAATGGACAGATAAATCTAGGGAGTTCTCCACTTTTGAACTGTTTTCTTACGTAAAAATTGTGAAGATCAGCAGATATAGTTTTACTGGTTTGCTATATCATTCGTACTGTAAATTTACTTAATGAGAGTGAGTAATTAATATGGTTGAAAAATATATCTAATTGTCGTTCACTACCTATCAAACAAGCTAATATGTCATCAATAAGTAGTGAACGACAATTAGAGGTATTTTTCAACCATACTATTAATTTACACCCAAAAATTAAATTTACATTAGAATTTGAAGAAGATTACTCTATGAATTTTCTTGATTTAAAAATTCAAAGAGTTAATAACGTACTTGATTGTTCAATTTACAGAAAACCAACATACAATGCTGTAACTACTCCAAATAATTCCAATAATCCAATAATGTCACATAAATTAGCAGCATATAATTCAATAATACATACAGCATTTTCAGTTCCTATGAACAGATATAATTTTGATAGAGAAATTAATACAATTACACAAACAGCAATATCCAACGGTTATCCATTATATATGATGAATAAATTACTTAATAGAAAAGATGAAAAAGTGGCATACAACTAATATTTCCTAATCAAACTAGGGAAATAAAAAATCACAAAACCATCACATATGCAAGTAACATTTCTAAAAATATTTCAAAGATATCTTTTTCTACAACTGCTATGCAAAAGTAGCGTATTTCTCATAGCTTACTTAATTTCAAAACCATATATTGCTCACTCTGTGAGAAATATCATTTCTCACGGCACTTTGCCCACACTACATACATTTATATGGAGAATCCAGTAGGGGATACTCCATACCCAGCCAATTTTAGAAAGTTATACTCGATGCCTAGCCGTTTTCGGTGGGTGGTCCTCGATGCTTAGACTTTTTCTACAAAACTATTTAATTGTATTCTTTAAATTTGTGCAGTTGTAGAAAAAGTATAGTGCGCAATATGTGAGAAAAGTACTTTTCTCACTCGTGTGTTTGCGGCACTCGCCCTTGGCTCGTGCCACAAACTTGCACACTCGTGAGAAAAGTTGAACTTTTCCCACTTGTTGCACAATATACTATTAGCAACAAATACAACAATTTCTTTTAAAACGGAAAGTAACGTAAGTACAAAATTGTTAAATGTAAAAACAAAAATACCACCATTAAAGAAATCAGGTATATATAAACTCAAATGTCCAGAATGTAATGCTGTCTATTTGGGTCAGCCCTTTAGAAATTTTGAAATCAGATATAGTGAACACTTCTGGGCATACAGATTAAAATAACCAGAGAAATCCCACTACGCAAAACATCTACTTGACACCTAACGCAGAACTATAAGTACTACATAATTATGATAAGAAACAATAGCTGGATTTCCTTGAGCAATTAGAAATTAGAAGACAATGAAGAGATCCACAATATGAAGTCGTCAATGAACGGATAAATCTAGGGACTTCTCCACTTTCAACCTGTCTTCTCAAGTGATAATTGTAAAGATTAGCAGATATAGTTTTCCTGCTTTTCTATATCATTGCACAGTTATACTAATCTTAAATGGGAAAAAGATATCCAGGATGTCCCCATATAACTAATAATATCTAAGCTTCAAATTTGTAATATCATATATTCTTTTTTCTAGTAATATATATATATATATATATATATATATATATATATATATATATATATATATATATATATTATAATATTTTTAATGTTCTACTGTTTTTATAATTATGTATTATATGATTTTATTTGAAATTTGATTATTAGATGCTGTTGTTACAATCGTGGTAGTAACTACACTAATGTGAAAACACCTTTATCACTGAATATAACCTATTTGAAATTTTGACAGGAATTGTCAAATTATTATGCCCGGCTCAGATGAATATGAAATTTTATATTCTGAAAGATAAATTACTACAAAATCGACTTACTCGCTCTTACCTCAGGGAGGGTTCAAATATTGAAAAAAATTAATAATTTAAAATTTTAAATTTATAAATTTCCAAAGAATATTCCAAAATTGTCAATTATACTATTGCAAATCTATAGTGACTGCTTGTTCAATATATTCTAAGACCATTAAATTATCTAATGACATTTACAATTTTTCTGTCACTGAAAATTAACTAAATGTCACTGATTATATCAAAAGTTTTATAGGATCCAAAATTTTTCAAATTCAATGAAATAGGAGTTGAATTAATACCAAAGTGAGTTGGAATCAAAAATTATATATTATATACCATCAGATAACAAGTGAAAATGAATTATTATTCCCAAAATATAATAAAGAACAATAATCGTACTTTCTACGAACCTTAAAATTAAAAAAAACAACCTATATACTAGAAGAACAACCTAATTAACTACTTATTCTAAACGTTCAAATCGTCGAAAATTACACTTGACGTGTATAAATGTCAAATAACTATATGCGATAAAATTGTCTATTTAAAAAAATTTTCTCTTCTCTTCAGGTGAAATTTTATATATCTTTAACGTTAATTTTGTCAGTATTCAAAAATGTGATATAGATGCATCTATCTTAATTTTATTTAAAGGCCTGTTAATTCTTGAAAAATAATTTATAAAATCTGGACTGGACTCACCAACTAGGTATCAGGATCACTCGTTCTGATTCTAAGCACGTCTTTTAGAATCGCCGGAACCACTTTTCTAAATTTATAATTTAGAACCCGGAAAAATCACTAACACTATTTCAATATAATTATTTAAGGAATTATTCACGCACTGATCTTATCATGCTAATTATTATAATCTGATGCTATTTTAATATATCAATTACTATTATATTATTCAGCAAATTTGAGAGAACTCATATTAGATGTTCTCTCGAGAGGGGTTCAAAATCAACTAACTAAACTTTTTCCATAAATAATTCTCTTCTCCTTTGGTTACCAAAGAATTCCTTTTTTTAAAAAAAAATACAAATTTATGTTTTCATATAATAAAGAGAGATTTTCATTCTTTTATTCTAATTGTAATTTTTTTACCAGCGACATCTGTATTCTTTTTTTAAAATCTTTATAAAATCTATGTATCATTAAGTATCTTCTGCATTATTGTCATTCGAAATTGTAATGTCAAATTTTATTTGCATATTGAATCTTTTAAATTATTTATAATACATTGTATATCACTAGTATTACATTCAAATATGTACATTTTTCTTTATTTCAATGTTTTCTTTAGAATTTAGATAGAGTATATGTATTAAATCCCCCTAATAAAAGAATGATAAATCGATTCTTGCATATAATTATAATTTATCTTTCAAAATTGCCAAATATCATACTAATATCTTAGTAACATAGTTATATCTTTCAAATAATTATCTCTAAAATTTATCTTCAATCAAATTAAACTATTATTCCTAATTCCTATGAAACTTCTTAAATCTACTATATCTATTAAAATTTCACGTAACATAATATCATTTGTTCCAAGTTAAGTATAATATTTATATACCTGTTCTATGTTAAAAACTCCTCTTTCATTTCCCGTAATGGGGTCTAATAATTGGTAACTATTTTGTGCTCCTTCGTTACCTACTACATAAGGTCCCTCAAACGGTAGCAATAATTTTGCGCAACTATTCTCTGATCTTTTTGCAACTTGCAATCATCTTACAATCACCAATTCTCCTTTTTCAAAAACTGTCTTCTTTTTATTTTTTTGGTCCATCCTTTTAATATATTTTTCAGCTTGCTTCTGCAGTCTTTCATTCACCCTATTCAAAACATCTTCCATTTCCAATTTTCGATTCACTATCCAATTTCTTTGGGGTATTGTGCCAGTAAATAAATATTCTGGGCATTCATTTGTAACACCATGAGGTATTTGGTTAAGGAATCTTTCTACGTGATTTAAATTATTTTCCCATTGACAGTGATCCTGAATACATAAAATTCGTAAGTACTTGTTTATCTCTTTGATGTATCTCTCAGCTGGATTTGACGATGGTTTCCTAATGCTAATAAAGTTCAACTTAATTTCGTGATTTTGACTAAATTTAGCTAGTTTTTCACTTTCAAAATAAGTTGCATGATCTAATATTATTGTTTTTGGCGTTCCATATTTTTTAATGTACATTTTTAAAATCTCTATCACAGTTTTTGCATTGGTTCTTTTGCATGGGTAAACTTTAACAAATTTCGTAAAAATATCAGTGATAACAAATATGTGTTTATTCTCTTGTATGCTCGGTATTAAATTGCTTATGAAATCTATAGCAACAATTTGTAATGGCTTCTGTGCAACTATTGATTTTGTCAAATTTTTATTGTGATAATTTTTTTCTTTTGCTAGTTGACATATGGCACACACTTTACAAATATTTTTGGCAATTGCTAAATCCTTTTTTGTTATATAGTTTTCTCTAAAAAGCATCCATAACTTCCTAGTCCCAACATGTCCATGTTCTTCATGTAAATTTTTCAAAATTTCCTTTGCATAATCTTGTGTAATTACAAATACTTCTCTATCTTCCAGACATTTATACCATATTTCCTCTATATTAATAGCATTATTTTTATAATTTGATTCCAAATTTTGTTGATCTTTCCTAATTCTATCCAATGAATATAATCCTTCCTCTTGTAGCATTCTATTTATACCAATTTTATACTTTCTCCGTTCAAATGTGGTTTCTGTCTCTCTACTTAAAGCATCTGCAACAATATTCTGTTTTCCAGGAATGTATTTTATTTCGAAATCATATTCTTGTAATAATAAAATCCAGCGATGTATTCTATTATTCGCATATCTATTTTTAAGCATAGCTGTCAAAGCTGAATGATCAGTTTCTATAATGAATTTAGCTCCTAATAAAAAAAATCTCAATTTAGTGATACAAAATACCACGCTTGCCATTTCAAGTTCTGTTACTGAATATTTCCTTTCATGCATTTTAGTAACCCTAGATATGAAACTAATAGGTACTTCTCCTTTTTCCTGTTCTTGTATCAGTACTCCAGCAAAACGATCAGCTGATGCATCTGTTCTCAAAATAAATTGTTTATCATACTGTGGGTGATATACCTTGAGATTATTTGTAAAATCTTCCTTTAGTTCTCTAAATGCTTTTTCCCGTTTGTCATTCCACTGCCATTTTACACCTTTTTTTAATAGTTCAATTAATGGTATTTCTTTTCTACTAAGATCCGGTATCAATCGTTTGAAATAGTTTAAAATTCCTAGAAACCCTCTCAAAGTTTTCAAATTTGTTGGTTGTTTATATTCTAAAATTGTCTTAATTCGATCAGGATCCATAGAAACTTCTTTAGTGTTCAAAACATATCCCAAATAATTTATCTCCTCTTGATAAAATTTACATTTTTCTATGTTTAATTTTAATCCAGCATTTTCTAGTTCTTCGAAAATAATGTTCAAATGCTCTTGATGTTTTTCTTCATTTTATGAATATATAAGGATATCATCTATATAATGAAGTATGAAATTTTCATATTTGTTTAAAATAGTGTGAAGTGTTCTTACTAAAGCTGCACATGAGCTCTGTAATCCGAAAGGTACCACACAGAATTGATATACCACTCCATCTATCATAAACGCAGTATATTTCCGACTTTCTTTTTCTAAAGGAATTAACCAAAAACTATTTTTCAGATCTAATTTTGAAAATATGTTTGCATTAGTAATTCTACCAAATATACTATCGATATTCATGGGACTTTCGTATTGTTTCTTTGTGTAGCTATTGATATTTCTTGCATCTAAACATATTCTTATTTCTCCAGATTTTTTTGTACACACGTAACTGCATTAATATATGGTGAATTTGATCTTTCTATTATTCCATCTTTTAACATATTTTCTAATTCATGGTATACTTCATCCTTCAATTTATATGGAATTGGATATGTCCTTACTTTGAAATTCGATATATCTCTATTCATTTCCAGTTTATGTATATATTTCCTTGCTACTTGTACTTCTTCATTGAATAATCTGTTGTATTGTCTTATCAATTCCATTACAATTTTCACATATTTTTGCTTACACAAATTTAAATCTATTTTAGGTTCTTCATTGATTTGATTCATTACATAAAATGTATCTTCTTCTAATTTGTTTGTTTCTTGTTTGAGGAAATGAATATCTTCTCCTTTACAATTCATCAACTTTTCTTTATAATTGATAATCATTTTGTGATTGTCTAATTCATCGGAACCTAATACTATATCATAAATTAAATTCTTTACGACCAGCATTTGTACTTTAAACGAATTATTTCCTATTTGTAATTCCTCAATTATCATTTTACTTCTATCATATAGTTTTTTATTATTCGCTCCCACTAGTGATAATCTATTTGTATTTACCACCATAATATTATTTTTTTTGCACTTGTCTATAATCCTTTCACTTATCAACGTTACTTCTGATCCTGTATCTATCAGAATTTTACATCCTATATTTTGTATTTTCCCTTTAATGAATATTAATCCTAAATTGTCATGCATTTCCCCAATTTCCCCAATATCAACAAATTCTCTTGGATGTTCGTACTTAGAAAAAATAATATTATGCACGTGAAAGCGGTTTAAGTAAAATTTCTATCTACAGTTTGACTATGATCCTCATATCTTTCTTGTTCTTGTATTATGTTTACTTGTCTCCTGTCTCCTATTTCTTGATTTCTTCTATCATAGTTTCTGTCTTGGTTTTCCAACGTATCATTTCTTCTATCATCATTTCTTCTTTCAAAGTTTCTTCGATCATAATAATTATTTGTTCCTGTCCGTCTATCCTGTCGCCAATTTTCAATTCTGTCTTCATTATCATTTCTTCTGTCCGAATTTCTGGTATCTCTTCTATTTTCAAAGTACTTATTATCATTATTTTTATTTACATTTCCATATCTTCGGTCTTCATTTCTATAATTTCTATTTTCAGTTCTATAATTCCTGTCTACATGTCTATCATTTCTTCGGTTATAAAAATCCCTGTTTCTATAGTTTGTATTTTCATATGTATTATTCATATCTCTTCTGTAATGTCCATCTCCATTTCCCCCTATTCCATTAAAATTTTTAATTTCATTTCTTTTTTCATTATTACTTCTTTCAAGTCTGAGTAAATAATTTGATAAACCTTCCATCGTCTTGATATTTTGTATCCCTATAGTTTCAGATACTTGTTGGTTGAAATGTCTGGAAATATATAACACCATTTCTTCTTCTCGCATGCTTGGCTCCAAATACTGTGCGTTGTTGTACATTTTCATTGCATATGCATTGAAATTTTTACTCTGGTTATAATCAAATTTCCCAAAGTATAGTTTCTCTCTGAAACTCGCCTGTTGTATCTCCCCCCAAAAATATTTTAAAAATTGTTTTTCAAATTCTTCGACATCGGGTATTTGTTCCTCTTTATTGCAAAACCACAATAAAGCATGTCCAGATAACATTCCTCTAATAATGATTTTTTTCTCTACAATGTCCCTTATTCCTCTCATCCTACTTTTGATTATTTTGATAAATACTTTTGGGTGAATTACATTTATATTACCATCAAATTTCACTCCAAAATCGATATTTCCAGTATACATCGTTCCACCTCCATTCCGTTTTAGATTATCTTCTATTTCTTCTACAGTTTCATGTAATTTTATATTCATTTTCTCCAATTCCTGGTTAAATAATTTGTCTATATTTTCACTCCTTTTAATACACGTTCCTGTTTGTTCCTCTATTCTTCCATTTAAATCATTAAATTTCTTATTCAAATTCTGTTCATATATTTGCATCACTTCTTCATTTGTTTGTCCTTGTACTTTAATGGACTGTATCTCTTCAATTAAATTCTCATTTTGTTTCTTCACTTCTACTTGAATTACTCCAGATAAATTTTCTTCTAGACATCTTCCTAGTTCTTGAACTTCTTCTACCACCTGCTTGTTTGTATCTTCCCTGATTTTAATGCCAATTTCTTGAATTTCCATGCGCAAATTTTCCTTCTGGCCTTTCATATCCTCTTTCACTTTTTCAATTTTCTTTCTAAATTCATTATTTTCTTCCCTAATTTTCTTAATCTCCTTTAAATTTTCAATTTTTCCTTCTTCTATTTTCTTTTCCAGCCTGTCCATGTTTCCTGTGATATTGTTAATATCCCCCTTAATCTCCTCCCTCATTGTATACATATCTCCTCGCATATTATTTTCCATACTATTCATATCTGCACTATTTTCTTCAAATTTCCTATTCATATTCTCATTCATTTTCAAAAGAAATTGTTGCATCCAATGATCATTGCTATTTGTTCCTCCTTGGGGTTCCCGTCTACTATCCTCCTGTTCTTCCCTTTCTTCATCGGATCCACTTTCAACTCCTACCTGTTTACCATCTCTTAACGTCATTCTTCGTTCCATCGTAAATATTTAAATTTTTTTTATAATAATGTCAATAAATTTTTAATATTTTTATAATTATATGCACAGTTTTAATCACCCCACGTTTTGGGTGACAATTATTATAATGTTAACGTCAACCTAATTATCAAGAAAAATTCTTAATTCGCCACACGTTGGGCCGCCAAATTATAATATTTTTAATGTTCTACTGTTTTTATAATTATGTATTATATGATTTTATTTGAAATTTGATTATTAGATGCTGTTGTTACAATCGTGGTAGTAACTACACTAATGTGAAAACACCTTTATCACTGAATATAACCTATTTGAAATTTTGACAGGAATTGTCAAATTATTATGCCCGGCTCAAATGAATATGAAATTTTATATTCTGAAAGATAAATTACTACAAAATCGACTTACTCGCTCTTACCTCAGGGAGGGTTCAAAGATTAAAAAAAATTAATAATTTAAAATTTTAAATTTATAAATTTCCAAAGAATATTCCAAAATTGTCAATTATACTATTGCAAATCTATAGTGACTGCTTGTTCAATATATTCTAAGACCATTAAATTATCTAATGACATTTACAATTTTTCTGTCACTGAAAATTAACTAAATGTCACTGATTATATCAAAAGTTTTATAGGATCCAAAATTTTTCAAATTCAATGAAATAGGAGTTGAATTAATACCAAAGTGAGTTGGAATCAAAAATTATATATTATATACCATCAGATAACAAGTGAAAATGAATTATTATTCCCAAAATATGATAAAGAACAAAAATCGTACTTTCTACGAACCTTAAAATTAAAAAAAAACAACCTATATACTAGAAGAACAACCTAATTAACTACTTATTCTAAACGTTCAAATCGTCGAAAATTACACTTGACGTGTATAAATGTCAAATAACTATATGCGATAAAATTGTCTATTCAAAAAAATTTTCTCTTCTCTTCAGGTGAAATTTTATATATCTTTAACGTTAATTTTGTCAGTATTCAAAAATGTGATATAGATGCCTTAATTTTATTTAAAGGCCTGTTAATTCTTGAAAAATAATTTATAAAATCTGGACTGGACTCACCAACTAGGTATCAGGATCACTCGTTCTGATTCTAAGCACGTCTTTTAGAATCGCCGGAACCACTTTTCTAAATTTATAATTTAGAACCCGGAAAAATCACTAACACTATTTCAATATAATTATTTAAGGAATTATTCACGCACTGATCTTATCATGCTAATTATTATAATCTGATGCTATTTTAATATATCAATTACTATTATATTATTCAGCAAATTTGAGAGAACTCATATTAGATGTTCTCTCGAGAGGGGTTCAAAATCAACTAACTAAACTTTTTCCATAAATAATTCTCTTCTCCTTTGGTTACCAAAGAATTCCTTTTTTTAAAAAAAAATACAAATTTATGTTTTCATATAATAAAGAGAGATTTTCATTCTTTTATTCTAATTGTAATTTTTTTACCAGCGACATCTGTATTCTTTTTTTAAAATCTTTATAAAATCTATGTATCATTAAGTATCTTCTGCATTATTGTCATTCGAAATTGTAATGTCAAATTTTATTTGCATATTGAATCTTTTAAATTATTTATAATACATTGTATATCACTAGTATTACATCCAAATATGTACATTTTTCTTTATTTCAATGTTTTCTTTAGAATTTAGATAGAGTATATGTATTAATATATGTATATATATAGGAAAAATTTGCATTTTTCGAGGAAAACTCATTGAATATTAAGTATTTAATTAGACCTTTCAAAAAAAAAAGTCTCTAACATAGAGATTAAGCGACTTATAATCAAAATTAGGTCTCTACCTACTTTTTGGAAAAAAGTACTTCTTTTAGCCCTCCGAAACCGAAGTTACGATGGTCTTCGTCAACGGATTGTCTCGATGCAGAGAATCTCAATATCAGTAATAATACTGATTGGAAGGAAAATTGTTGTATCTGCGGAGAACAAGCTAGCATAGAAATTGAGAAGAAAAAGTAAACTTTCAAGAAACCTCAAGTAATTTATTGAGCAAACTTGAAAATATTTGGGAACCAGAAAAAACTTTCAAGTTTCCAGGAATGTCTTACGGAAAATTTTAGATATTTTCAGTGGTCGTGGTTATTAAAATATAAGTGATTAGCATATTCCAACGTTACCGATGCAGCTTATTGTAAGTTATGTGTTTTACCGAAGATAGATGAAGTAGGGCATAAAAAAGAGTTTAGAAATGTCATAAGATATGTTGAATCTTCAAATTTTAGAAGTAACACACTGCAGAAGTTTTCATATTTACAAGATGATTTTCATGGAAAAATTTATAAGCATTTTTGCGACGAAAGACATCTCGTAAGTTTACACGCAAAATTGATCCATCAATATGAAGAAAAAATAAAACTGCCTCAAAATACATACTCAAGTAAAGTAGATCAAGCAATGGAAGAAATTTTCAAATTTATGCTTTCCAGTCAAGAATGCCAATTTACTATTGAGGAACTCAAAAAAGTTATAATATTTTCAGATAAAATACAATCAAACTACGTTTAAAAAATAGATTTTAGGATCAAATTATTTTTTCAAGTAAGATGGGTGGTGTGACTTACGTGTGTTTTGCTAATAGTTTGTACGACATACTGACAGATGCGTGGTACAATAATAAAACGCAAAGTATCGAAGAAGAAGAAGAAGAAGAAATATGGATTGATTCGGCTTCAGAATTAATTCGTCGGAAAATTAGAAGTACAGTATGTCACTTGAATTAATATTCTGCCAGTGATAAAGTTTTCAATCATATTGACGAAAACATTCCACCTCTTTTACTTCGATTTTTGAAAAATGTCATTTACAAAGATAAAAAGAAAAATGACAGCAATAACATTTGGTATTCCAGAAAAAAAAATTCTATTGCTCATGCCATCATGTGTGTTGCTCAGCCAAAGAGTTTTTTATCTCCGCTTCAACTCGCTGTAGGTACTACGTTTTACAGAAAATTTGGGCCGAAAAAATGATTGAGATATGCTATAAGCTCGGATTTTCTTGTTCTTACTCTGAAGCTCAATTGTATGAAATATGTGCTGCTGATCAACTGGAAAGACGATTGATTAATCCTCTCATACAAATGGTTAGCGATAACAGTGACTTTAATATTTGCACATTAGACGGTAGAAGGACCTTTTATAATTTAGGTACAATAAAAATCAATACACCAGCTGATTGTCTACAAGAAAGAACTACTATAAAACGCTTATTATCATCCGAAATTCCTAAGGAGTCTGAATTTGTAGAAAAAGATAAAATCGATCTTTTATTGTATACCGAAACAGCAGGTAAAGTTTGTGTAAAGCCCAATAAAAATGGAAAGTATTGAAAATGTTCCATCATTTCAAGCAACAATAATTGTTTAATTAAATAAATTGTGGATGTTTTATAAATACATAAATGACAATAACTTTTTTGGATGGAATGGATTCATGTCGATGATGTCGAGATGATTATGAAATATCCCAGATAAACTTTTTACCCTTTATTAACGCGTCACCCAGTGACCATAACACTTTATACACTGCTTTAGTAACTGCTTCCCAGATAGTTCTAAAGGAAGGTATGAAAACTTGTATCATCATCTTTGACCAACCACTATATATCAAGGTACGCGATATAGTGTAAACCAAAATGTTTGATCAAATTTTGAAGATCGTGCGCCATGGAGGCTTCCACCTTTTAATGCCCTTCATGGGGTGCATTGGAGAAATCATGGGTGGATCTGGTCTCAAAGACATTTTATCTATAATTTATGCAGAAGAATCAGTCGACAAAATATTAAATGAAGATTCCTATGCTCGTGCAGTGCGGGCCCATATTATTTTACAACAGGCATATCACTGCTAATTTTTGACGAATTGAAAAATGACAGAATTGAATTTCAAAATCTTATGAAAATGGAAATAACTTCACTTACAATATGAATATTGATAGAATTCATTCAAATGAGGCTTTCAAAAGACAACGTGTTATTTGAAAATCATCTTGAAAAAATCGAAAAAGAGGGAGAACAGCCAAATTATGGATCCAATATTTTCAAATGGTTTCTTTGATTAAACAATTCCTCGCTGCTGAGAGAATTAGTGACTGGAAATCACACCTATAATGTATCGAACTCATAATACCTTTCTTCCATGCAGCGGGTCATTTCAACTATGCTGAAAGTGCAATGTTATCCTTACAAGAAATGAGGAGTTTGAAAAAAAATGAATCCAGAAGAATATAAAAAATCCACCGATGGTGGTTTTTTTACTTCTCGTAGAAGAACTATTGAAGAAAATTTAATGAGAGCCATGAGTGTGGAAGGTGGGCCATTTAAGCGAGTTTGTACAGAAAGCGTAGTTTTCAAATAAATAAAAGGTATTATTGAAATTAACTGTCTCAACCCTTACTTCGTGGAATCTACTCATATTAGTGTTTTAAATGAAACTCACGGTTTCTAGTTAATACCACAATATAATAAAAATTGTTCAAAATTCTAAAAAATTGACAATTGTTTCGATAAATCAATATCATCGTCAGAATGACAGAAGTTACATTTCATTTGATGCCTACCTGATGTTTAATAGTTATTTTTGGCTAGACCAAGAAGTGACCTAACTTGTGATTGGCTTAATATATGTTAATAGAAAAAAGAAGAATATGTGATATTTCAAATATTGAAGCTTAGATATTATTAGCCCTATGGTGATATCCTGGATATCATTTTTCCAATTAAGATCAGTATAACTGTGCAATGATATAGAAAACCAGGAAAACTATATCTGCTGATCTTTACAATTATCACTTAAGAAGACAGTTTATTAGTGGAGAACTCCCTAGATTTAACTGTTCATTGACAACTTCATATTGTGGGTTTCTTAAATGTCTTCTAATTTCCAATTCTTCAGGGAAATCCAATTCTTGTTTCTTTTCACAAATATGCAGCACTTCTAGTTTTGTGTTAGGTGTCAATGAATGATTGGTGTCAAGTAGATGTTTTGCGTAGTGGGATTTATCTGGTTATTTTAATCTGTATGCTCGTAAGTGTTCACTGTATCGGATTTCAAAATTCCTAATCTTTACAATTATCACTTGAGAAGACAGGTTGAAAGTGGAGAAGTCCCTAGATTTATCCGTTCATTGACGACTTCATATTGTGGATCTCTTCATTGTCTTCTAATTTCTAATTGCTCAAGGAAATCCAGCTATTGTTTCTTATCATAATTATGTAGTACTTATAGTTCTGCGTTAGGTGTCAAGTAGATGTTTTGCGTAGTGGGATTTCTCTGGTTATTTTAATCTGTATGCCCAGAAGTGTTCACTATATCTGATTTCAAAATTTCTAAAGGGCTGACCCAAATAGACAGCATTACATTCTGGACATTTGAGTTTATATATACCTGACTTCTTTAATGGTGGTATTTTTGTTTTTACATTTAACAATTGTGTACTAACGTTACTTTCTGTTTTAAAAGAAATTGTTGTATTCGTTGCTGAAGATATTAAAAAAAGGTAATACCAAATTATGTGAATATAAAATGTCACACTAAAACACCACAAGCACAAAAAGCTATAAAACGTGCTCAACGAGTTTGGATAGAAGGAGAATGTAAGAATTGGTTCAAAGTTAGAGACTCCTTAGACAACTACATAAAGGTTGTACATTCAGAACTCATATTCCAATTACACCCAGTAGAATTTGACTGTTTGGATGACAAAATTAGAGAAACTGTCAGCACGATGAAGCATAAAAAAGTTAAGAAACAAGAAAAAAAGCCACAGAATCTTGAACACGCACAACATAAAATTCAATACTCAAAACATCATGAAACTGTAAGTACCTACATACCAATACACTTTGCACCACGATTTGAAAACCTTTCAGACACTAATTTTACAGATAGTGAAATAGAATTTTTAAGTAAAGGTTTAAAGTACAGCATACCACCAAAATTTACGAATACTATTAAACAAATTATAGCTACAGAGTCAGAAATAGCTTTAAAATCTAATTCAAATTATTTTCTTTATGAGAAATTGAAAATTGCCAATTGAATCAAAAATATTGAACCGTCAAAAGTTAAATGTCAAACAAAAAATGACATTACAGTTTTAAATGCAATCAAGAAAGTAGAAGATAATAACCTAACAGTTACAAAATCTGATAAGGGGAATACAACTGTCATTTTGACAACTGAAAATTACAATTCCAAAATATATAACTATATAAATTCTAGCGATGTAAAAGTTCTTAAAGCAGAACCAACAAAAAAGTTTTCTAATAATGTAAGGAATATTGTTAATAATTTAAATTATCTTTTAAATGATTACGAAAAAAGGTCTATCATACATAAGAATCCTCATTGTCCACAATTATATGGATCCGTTAAATTACATAAAATAACGAAACCAATTAGACCTGTAGTTACTTATGTTAATGTTCCTAATAATATATTGGCAAAGAGGCTCAACAATATACTTAATAGTTACGGATATGAATCTCAGTACTCTATTAGAAATTCAATAGAACTAATCAAAAAGTTGAAAGCAATCAACTTGCAAGATAACTATGAACTTATTTCGTTCGATGTGACTAATATGCTTACTAAAATTCCTCCTAAAGAATGTCTAATACTTGTAAGAAAATTACTAGAAGATAAAAATATTAATCCAGGAATAATATCAGATATACTTAACTTATTTGATGTATGCATTAATCAATATTATTCCACTTTTGACAATAAGATATATATTCAAAATGAAGGTTTACCAATGGGAAGCCCTATATCACCTATTTTGGCAAACATTTTTATGGACAATTTAGAAAGAAAGATCTTTGAAAGTTATATTTCGAAAAATGTTTAATTTTGGTATAGATATGTAGATGACATATTAGCTTGTTTTATGGGTAGAGAACGACAATTAGTTGCATTTTTCAACCACATCAATAATTTACACCGAAAAATTAAATTTACATTAGAAATTGAAGATAATAGCTCAATCAATTTTCTTGATTTAAAAATTCAAAGAGTTAATAATGTACTTGATTATTCAATTTACCGAAAACCAACACAGACTGATGTGACAATTCCATTTAATTCCAATCACCCCATGTCCCATAAACTAGCGGCATATAATTCAATGATACATAGACCTTTTTCAGTTTCTATGAACAAATGTAATTTTGATAGAGAGATTAATACAATTAGACAAATAGCAACAGCCAACGGTTATCCATTAGATATGCTAAATACGCTAATTAATAAAAAATAGGAAAAGTGGCATTACAACTAATATTTCCTAAACAAACTGGTGAAATAAAAACTTATAAAACCATCACATACACAGGAAATATTTCTAATAATATTTCAAAGATAATATCTTCAGCAACGAATACGACAATTTCTTTTAAACAGGAAGTAACGTTAGTAGACAATGGTTAAATGTAAAAACAAAAATACCACCATTAAAGAAGTCAGGTATATATAAACTCAAATGTCCAGAATGTAATGCTATCTATTTGGGTCAGACCCTCAGGAATTTTGAAATCCGATACAGTGAACACTTACGAGCATACAGATTAAAACAACCAGATAAATGCCACTACGCAAAACATCTACGTGACACCAATCATTCATTGACACCTAACACAAAACTAGAAGTGCTGCATATTTGTGAAAAGAAACAAAAACTGGATTTCCTTGAAGAATTGGAAATTAGAAGACATTTAAGAAACCCACAATATGAAGTTGTCAATGAACAGTTAAATCTAGGGAGCTCTCCACTAATAAACTGTCTTCTTAAGTGATAATTGTAAAGATCAGCAGATACAGTTTTCCTGATTTTCTATATCATTGCACAGTTATACTGATCTTAATTGGAAAAATGATATCCAGGATATCACCATAGGGCTAAGCTAAACTTCAATATTTGTAATATCACATATTCTTCTTTTTTCTATTAACATATATTAAGTCAATCACAACTCAGGTCACTTCTTGGTCTAGCCAAAAATAACTATTAAACATCAGGCAGGCATCAAATGAAATGTAACTTCTGTCATTCTGACGATGATATTGATTTATCGAAACAATTGTCAATTTTTTATAATTTTCAACAATTTTTATTATATTGTGGTATTAACTAGAAACCGTGAGTTTCATTTAAAACACTAAAAGGTATTATATATACAAAAGACATTATTGAAGGCTTAGAAAGATTTTGTGACTTAGAATTCAGCAAAAGTCACCAACGTATAGACTCTAGAGATGGAAGGATTGCAAGAGACGTCAAAGATGTTCAGACAGTGCAACAATTTTTACGAGAACATAACCCATTTAATGCTATTGACAATTTACGTACTATTGTAAGAGGATTAATTGGTACAAAGGAGATAAATTGTCACGATACTTTAAATATTGGAATTCAAGCGATGCAAGCAATAAAAGGAAAGTATTACAATGAAATAAAACTATCTAAAAGAGATAAAGTGATTTCACTGTATGGTGTTAACAACAAATTAAAAATGGGTGTTCAAACTGTAAATCCACTTTTTCTGTTCCAAAGAATTTGTGTTATAAAAAAAAGCGACGAAGAATTACAATTGTATATAAAATTTGAACTGGCACAGTATCTTCTACCTTTATTTGATGACGTAGGACTAAGAAAAACAGCAAAAGCTCCCTTTTATCCATTATTTCAATCAACCGACGCGAATGTAGATAAAAATAATTCTCACTATTTCGTGGATGGAGGTATGCTATTGTATCGCGTTAAATAGCCATCAGGCTGTAGTCTCCAACGAGTTTTCCAAGAGTATATATCATATCTTAAAAAAAATTCGGTCCTAATATTACTGTTATCTTCGATAATTACAATGAGCAAAGTACGAAAATAATAGAAAGAACCCGTCGTTCGCAAAAATTTAGCTGTAAAGTTTATCAATTCACATCATACATGCCAGTTTCTGTACGTCAAAATAAATTTTTATCCAATTACGAAAACATAAGTAAATTCATACAACTTATGGTGGAATTAGAAAAACACTCTATCCACTGCCGTCAAAGTAAAGGTGAAGCTGATCGACTAGTTGTTGAACTAGCTATTCAGGTCGATATTCTTGTAATTTTGACTGCAAAAAAATTAGAGAAAGAAATGTATTTTCTCAAACTTGGAAAACAAAATTCTCCTTCCACGATATATTCATCTGAAAGTTTTGAAATAGGCTACCCAGATAGTGCAAAATTAACAGCTTTTTCTCACGCATTTACTGGATGCGTTACCGTATCAGCTTTTTATAATAATAAAGGTAAAAAAATATTTTTTCAAATTGTAGAAAAAAGATCCGACGTGTGAGAACACGCCGAGATTTTTTATAGTAGTACTGCTAAACCCGAAGAAATTTTAGAAGCCGGCAGATAATGCGCAATAATGTTGTACAGAGTTGCCAAAGATACACAGCTCAAAAATAAAATATTTGAAAGCTTATCGCGACCAGATGCGATAGGAATATTTCATTTGAGTCACAACAAAAAACAGTGCGGTAAAACTATTTTCTCTGCTGCCCACTGTTGATGCATTTTTATGCTTGCTTCCCTTATGCTTCCCCAATGTGGCGATGGTGCGGGTATAAATTTCCAGGAAATGTCATTGGCCGACAAATAGTTTTCAATGGTGGTGTGTGTACTCTGGGATTTAAGGAATTGTGTATCAATCTTTTTTCTTCCTTATAATTTGTTTTCTTACTTTTAAGCTGATAAGGATAAATATTATTCATTCATCTGTGTCAAACGTCGAGGATCTGATGAATTTTACGATTCTACATGTTATTTGATATGTTTTTGATTGAAACTTCATCATATTTTCCGCATTTTTATTAAATTCTGTTGTATTTTTTGGCATAAAAAGTGCTAATTTTTCCTGTTGTTACATCACCCAGCAACCCTATTCGCTCCACAGGTCCCGTAACCTTGTGAATTTTGGTTGGAGGTAGTTTATTTTTTCTTGAGAAAACATAAAAATCCGTATTTAATCTCATAAATAAAGACTGCTCTGACTGATGTTTGAATGAATTTTCATAAAAATTTGTTAATTTTTTTCTTGCCAATACGTTTTTCACCCATAACTTGTATTAGGGAAGGTATGTATGAACGCAGGGAGTTGGTGATTACCAGCAAGCTCTGAAAAAGAGGCGTTTTATAGAAATATTAACATTACGGGCCCATTATATGCAATAATGGTGGAGAAGAAGACCAACTCGGTCTTCCTCGTGGAGGAAATAGCGAACTGATTTTTATAGCTATCACACCAACAGCTTACAATAAAAATACTTTTGAATTTGAGTGGAGCCAGGTTAACGCTAGCCCCCCCCCCCCTCTCTCCTCGATTGGAATTTTTTCGCCAAAATTCTAGCACAGATAAAGGACACCTAGCACACCCTAGCACACTATTTTTTATAGCTAGCACACCAACAGCTTACAATAAAAATGCTCTGGAATTCGGGTGTGGCCAGGTTAACGCTACCCCCCTGCGGTTGAAATTTTTTGCCAATACTAGCACAAATGAAAGACACCTAGCATAACCTAGCACAAATTTTTTTATAGCTAGTACATCAACAACGCTTTTGAATTCAGGGGGTGGAGGGTGTCTGCAAAATAACGCTATGGTTACACGAATGAACGAAAATGTTGGATGTATTTGTCCCTAAACATCATTTTCCTATAAAAAATGGCCCCTAAACAGCATTATTGTTGTCAGCTGTTGCCGAATTGTGCGTGATATCTATATTTTCCCATCTAGTAGGGTATTTGATTAATTAATAATTAACTATTATTTAATTAATAGTTATCGACATATCCAACGGCTTCGCTTTTTTGGACATTTATTCATCCAATGTCTGTATGCAAACGTTTGTCGTTGCCTTCTTTATATTGTGACGTAATTTGCAGCTTATTTGTGCACGGATTGTTTCTGATTCCGTGACTAAATGGTTCAGTTTAATTATTTTGTTTCATTAAAATTACTATGATTTTACCAAAATTATTTTTAACTGTGAAGGTTTCTTGTATTCTTTCGTTTTTTAGCATTAATTGAAAATAAATAAATCTGGGAAGTGGCGGCTGAGATCCCTAAAAATGTTCCAATATAATGAGAATAAATGTTTTAGACTGATCGTGGTTCACTGAGGTCCTTATTTAGAAGAAACACTCAAACTTTATATTTAAATTTGCCAGAATATTGCCGAAGTTGATGGTTATTTAACCATTGTAATGATAACATAAATATTGCGTTTCACTATCAGATTTCTTTTAAATTCCCAAGTTCACTTAGAACGTGCAGCTTTCAATTCTTAGAGCCGATTAATCAGAGCTTCAAATATTTCTGTGGCATATCATAAGATACCAACACTACTATGTATTTTTAGTATGTAACTGGCAATGTATGTTTGTTCGGTTGCAATCTTGCAACTCAGTTTTGAAGCAGATATCTTCAACCAATTGAGCTGAAATTCTGTATTTACGTCTAGTTTGCATGCCAATCCATGATTAGGTATGTGACATCATTCTAATAACTTTGTATGCTTTCTTACAATATGGGTAATGGAAGTACTTGCTAAGAATACGAATGGGAGTTATAGTCCGTTGCTCCAATCCGTCTACAATTTTGGTGTACATGGGTTTTTTGAGTCCTTCATTATGACATTGAGGTCGAACTATTTTCACGAGTGTAATTCGATAGAATATTTCTCGATTAGACTGTATTAATGCGAAATTTATATTATTTAAACAACATTACATGGTATTTAATTACCCTTTTTGGTTCATTTTCAATCACTTATTTTTGGATTAAACTTGAAGAATCGTTTTCAAACCGTCACATTTTTATAATATTTTAAATTAAAATTATGATAATAACAACAATTGTTACTTAGACGTTACTTAGATACGGACTTAAAAGGGAAATTATCGGCTCTGCCGGAGAGTTATCTCCGAAAAGATCCTGCTTCATTTGGAATTTTTACCATATGAGTAAAATGTTCCGAAAATTTTTCGTACCTACAGTAAGAAACAAATCAACCAGCCGTTTCACATATATATTCAACCTATTCATTTATCCATTCATTTATTCATCGAGTAAGTATAGCGTTATTTCACTGACCTCCGTCCCACTCACTAGAATCAAAAGTGTAGTTGGTGTGCTAGTTATAAAAAATGGTGTCCTAGATTGTGCTAGGTGTCCTTCATTTGTGCTAGCATTTTGGCGAAAAAATTCCAACCGGGAGGGGGGGGGGAGAGGCTAGCGTTAACCTGGCCCCACCCGAATTGAAAAGCATTTTTATTGTAAGCTGTTGGTGTGCTAGCTATAAAAAATGATGTGCTAGGTTCTGCTAGGTGTCCTTTATCTGTGCCAGCATTTTGGCGAAAAAATTCCAACCGGGGGAAGGGCTAACGTTAACCTGGCCCCACCCGAATTCAAAAACATATTCATTGTAAGCTGTCGGTGTGCTAGCTATAAAAAATGGTAAAAAATGGTGTGTTAGGTTGTGCTAGGTGTCCTTTATCGGTGCTAGCATTTTGTCGCAAAAATTCCAACCGGGGGGGGGGGGGGGGGGGCTAGCGTTAACCTGGCCCCACCGGAATTCAAAAGCATTTTTATTGTGAGCTGTTGGTGTGCTAGGTATAAAAATTGATGTGCTAGGTTGTGCTAGGTGCCCTTTATGTGTGCTAGCATTGTGGTAAAAAAAATCTAACGGGGGAGGGGGCAGCTTAACGGACCTAGAAAAGAAGACATTTTGAAAAATATGATGCAAACTTCAAACTCTAATGTACAGGAATGATGAAATGATAGAAGACGTCAGAAAATTAAGGAAAGAAAATAACTACAATCAAATAGTAGAAATTGAGAAATAAAATGCGGAAATGAATGTGGAAATAGTAAGGAAAACTTGGTTATATCTGAGATAAAATGGACACAGATTCTCAGAAACAAACGTAATCTTAGAGAGGAAATATTTATAGTCAGACTTAAATGCAATCGAAGGTGGCCAAAATTGGATAATAAAAGCTAATAAGAGGTGGGAAGGAGTGAAAAATAAATTAGTGGAAATTCGGAAAGACTGAATGGTTTTCAGGAAAACGATAAGTCTAATTACTAAATAAAAATGAAATGGTTGTATGCGGTCATAGAAAATGTGAAAAGGGTAGAAGACCACTAGAGAAAGGCAGCATAGTACCGATTTGGAGGAAGATAGGAAAAGCAGTGTAGGATATGTAAAAAGAAAAAGTTAGACATCTGATGAATATATAATTTGAGTGTACATACCACCTTTATGAAGAATTAAATTTGAATTAACTTTTTACATTAATTTAAACTTTGGCTCTATTTACCTAGTTGTGAAATAATTTTGTACATTGTTAATTATTGTGTCATTTATTTTATGTTGCCTCCTTGATTTCGAGAATGCTAGTCTTACCGTGTTTATTGTCAAACATTATAATAGTGAACAAACATATTTAAACTTTTATATCTCATAAAATAAATAAATAAATTGATATTCCAAGTAAGACAGAGCTCGTCTTTGCACAAACACATAATATTATAATGAATAGTGAGATCAACACCTATTACAAATACTGTTAAACTGTTGTTTTTCAAAAACTTTGTTCCTAAATTACCATTGTGTATACCTGTGTTACCTTCATTTATAATTTCCTGTCTATTACGAATAGTTATATCTTAGGAGTTCATTTTTATAATAGCTGTCATTAAATAATTATTTTGTAATTTTCGAAAACTGAATGAATTAGGGTCAATAAATTTAGTCGGTATTTCCTAACACACATTAGAATCGAATGGATCTCCGTCTCAGGTACCGACTTTTGTGGTTAATTTCAAGTTTTGGATTACCTAGCGATCTCTCTGTGTTGCGGTTTGCCAGTCATTGTTTATTTTACAAGAACAATTCACAATTTGATTGTTTTCATCGATGACTATAATTATTCTTTACCATTTTTATAAAATCTAATAGTGTACAAAAGTATTGTTCTTATATTATTAACAATTAAGGGAACATTAGAAGCATAAACGGAAAAGAGAAAGAGTTAATAGATGAACCTGAGAAAGCGAATCTGTTTATATTAGCAATTACGGAAACAAACAAAAATGGACAAGAACAGAAAATAATAAGGAAAACAAGATATTGACCGACAGAGAAACAGTGAAACAAAGGAAAAATAAGAAAAAACCACTATGATATAATGGAAACTAACATATGGAAAATAGCGACATGGAATGTTAAAAGTATAACAGGAAAAGAAATAGAATTAGAAGATTTGGAAAATTTGGGAGTTGACATACTGGGAATAACAGAAACAAAGAAAAAATAATAAGGAATAATGAAACTGATGAATAATAATATATTGATATACATATAGTGGATTAAGATAAGACCAGAGAGCAGCAACTGGAGTAGGATGCTTAATACACAAAAAATTAGAGAGACACATACAAAACTGGACTGCATGGTCCGAACGTATTTGAACTGTAGAAATAAAAAATAAAACACACCAATTAAAGACTATTATAATTGTATATGGTCCAAATGAAGCCGACCAAACAATGATCAAAGAAAAGTTTTGGGACGAACTTGCTGGAATAATGAAACAAGTCAAAGGAAGAATACACATAATAGGAGATTTCAACAGCAGAGTAGGTATAATTGATGACAAATATGAAACCATAATTATAAAACATGGAGAAACAGCTAGAAACAACAGTGGAAGAAGAATGTTATACTTCTGTCTCATAAACAATTTGATCATATCCAATACATTCTTTGCACACAAGGATATACATAAATACACAAAGAAGGTTAAAAGTTGAAATGAAAAACTAATAATTGATCCCGTAGTCATAGAAAGCATATACATAAAAACAATAATAGACACAAAAGTAAGAAGAGGACCGGAAATTGGTAGTTATCACTTTGTAGTAATCACTAAATTCAAACAGAAGTTTACACATCAACAAAAAAACTAGTACAATCAAATCATTGTATAAATTGAGAGATGTAGAAACTGAAAAAAAAAGAAAAAGAGATAAATAAAAGATAGGAAATACAAAATAATGAAACAAACAATGGATGCATAGAAGACAATTGGAATTATTTTAAAGATCTTTTACTAGAAACTGCAGGAGACGTATGTGGTATAAATAAGATAATAGCCGACAACAAACATCCTGGTGGACGGATGACATTAAAAACCAAATAAGGGCAAAAAAATAATATACCTAGCGAACAGAACAGGAGAGACCTATGAAATTGACAAAGCAGAAAGGAAGAGAACAAAATAATTAATAACAGCCTCCAAAAAGGACCAATGGGGAGAATTTGGAGAAAAAAACGGAAAGAGGCTGCTCAGGGAATCAGAAACTATTTTACCGAACGCTAAAGTCATTACGAATAGAAAAAGAGCAAAATATGCAATTTATAAAAAGCAAAAATGGGAAAATATTAACAGAAGATAGTGAAATTATGAAAAGATGGAGTATTACCAGGATTTTCTCAACTGCCCACACGAACTGGAGGAACACATAGAGTATAATTTCGGTGTTAAAACCGACTTTAACAAAACAATAGATAAAGAAGAACTGGAAAAGTTATCAAGGAACTAAAAAATGGAAAAGCACCAGGGTCCGTCAAAATTACTGCCGAAATAATGAAAAACATGGGACAGAAAGGAAGAGATACATTGTTGCATATTACAACAAAGTATGGAAAGAAGAGACCTTACCAAAAGATTGGAAACAAGCACTAATAGCACCCATATTCAAAAACAACTATTGAGGTATCGCATTACTAAGTACAGCCATGAAAATACTGGAAAAGATCATTGAAAAAAGGATCAGAATGAAGATCGAGAGGACACTGGAAGAAACACAGAGCGGATTCAGAAATGACAGAAGTACACAGGACTATGTATTCACAATAAAACAGATAACTGAAAAAGCAATTAAAGAAAAAAGCAAAATTTGTATGGCATTTTTGGACCTAGAGAAAGCTTTTGGTGCAGTTCCTAGACATAAAGGATGGAACATATTTTCGGCAGAGGAATAAGTAGTAAGATTTTACGATGATCCCAGAAAATTTATTAGAGCGATGAAAAAGCAATCGTAAAAAACAACATGAAATCACAAACATTCTCTACACGCACAGAGCTAAGACAAGGGGGCAGTTTAAGTCAATTACTTTTTGTAATATTCATGGATGAAATAATAAAGAAATGTAAACCGCTAACAAAAAATTATTATGCAGGTCACTTACAATTACAAAAAATAAATATAACTAACGGAGCATTCGTGGATGACGTTGTATTACTGGCTGGAAGTGAAAAAGACTTGCAAATAATCATAAATGTATGGAACACAGTGATGAACGAAAGTGGAATGGAAATAAAAAACATAAAACAATACCAAGCTTTCGGTTTTTTATTGTTATCTTTCTCAAGGCTAAAAAATACGTTTTGTTAAACTCGCAAACAAAATGTAAATAAAACTTACTAGCAAAGTGAGAATTCCTGAAGGATTGCAACATTACTAACTCTAAAAATAAAAATAATTAGTTATTAATCACATTTTGACGTTTGATGCCTCGCGAAATTTGATTTTATGATTTTGAAATTGACAATTTTGTAAAGTGATTGTTATGCAATCCTCATATTTTCACTTTTCAATCTTTAAGATTAAATTTATTATTCTATAGCAATTGCCAATTGCTAAGGACACATTGTGTGGTATCCTTTATGATGTCGTAGGTAGGCAAAACACACTGCAGTATTTTGAGCTTTGAGTTTAATGCAATTTAATTCCTGAAAATGAGAACACGTGTTTTTTCATATAGGTAGTTGCCAATTACCTACCCTTTCATATTTTAGTGAAAGTTACGTGATAAATGCTGGGAAGAAACAGATACAAAGGGGAACTTTGTGACAGTTTCATAATCGCTACCTATCACCCCAAACAGCACTGTACGTATTAAATACGTACATATTAGGTCTTATATACGTCCTGTACGTACAGTACCTAAAATGTACGTATTTAATACGTACATTATGATTCCTAAACGGTACGTACTTTTAGGCACGTATCATGTACGTACTCAATACGTATCGGCTGTACGTATTTTCTGATACGTATAATGTACGTACTTAATACGTATCGTATGTACGTACTTAATACGTATCGTATGTACGTATTTTCTGATACGTATTATGTACGTACTTAATACGTATCAGCTGTACGTAATTTGTTATACGAAAAAATTGTGTAGGTACACATTTTTATAATATATAATATATAGAGGTATATTCATTTCAAAAATAACATCTATTTGTTGTTAGCGATGGTTTGTTCATCAATAATATTTTTAAACAGGTATACATTTTGTCGCAAAATTAGCACGAAATTCGACCTACATCAGGTGGGTGATTTGTGCCTACATCTATACAAAAACATTCCAAATTTTTTCTCAGTTTAAGTTCATTTTGTTGGGAAAATAAATTATTAGTAAGTTTAGACTGTGACTGGAGGTGTGCACTTGTAATATTTTTATCACATTCTGAACAATAATAATAATAATTTGACTTAAATTTATTGTATTACACAATAATTGATTGATACTGTGCATATGGAGTTTTTCACAAAGTTTCATTCGTTAAAATGAAAACGAAGATAACAATTTTGTTTCTCATCCTGTCCTTGTCAAATAACCGAAAGTCGAATAATTCTGTCTTCCTCTGGATGTACACAAATATTTTGAAAGTGGTAAGTAAATCGATTTCTGGTAAGGTGTAAAAGGGTCTTCGGCCCTATTGCGTTCATTTACCACACTTGCAGAAGGAAGATTGACATGTTAGGCGGGAATTGTAAATTTTCAATATTCTATTCTAAGACGTATTCTGTAAGAAGATTGTTTTCCTGTTACTAATTTTAATTTTTTGACAATGTTTAGATTTCTTATGAAATATTTTTGTCATTTCGCATCGGACATAATCGATCGAGATTGAAGAATATACACCCGCCGGATAAATAAAATTTAAAATTCGCGCCTATAAGTGTTACTCAACTTCGTGAATTGTCAGAAATGTCTTTTGTAGTTGTGTCCTTGTGACCTTGTGTCAGTTGTTTGTAAAGAAACAAACAAATCAACCATCTCTTTATAATTTTTAAACATGCGTTTTGATGTTATGCTAACCAGATGTATATGGTATCTGAATAGAAATTATATATAAATTCTAGGAGTATCTGTACCATTGGTGTTTTTATTTAGTTTAGAGAGTGCAATAGAGAAATATTTGGTGGTATTTATCTCAATATTCCACACATACCGATTGTGCTTGTTACTTTTGATTAATTGGTAATCTATTAACTAATTTCTATAACATCAACTTTTAATTTTATTTAGTCTCTAGTGTTTATTTAATTTATATTTTTTAAAGTAACAGTTAAACTAGTATAACGTAATATTAGGTACTTTCCATAGTTGTTTTATTATAGTTTGTAGTGTTGGGACCTTTTGTAAGCAGTTTTTTTGTTACAATCTGTCTATTTGCAGTTTATAAAGACAAGTATACCCACCTATTATTTATTATTACATTAATCTACTAGTAAAAGATATCTTATAAAGTTAGTAAACATTACAAAAAAGCAACACTATATTCATTTTGGATTAGATAAATGTTTGCAAAAGGTAGTTTCACAACATCCTAAATTAAGTGACGATAGTGTTGTTGAAATTTTAATTAACATTGATGGACTTCCACTAACAAAAAGCTCTACAAGTCAATTCTATCCAGTTTAATGAAGTATAAATCAAAACCGGGGATTTGTTGAGATTGTGGGTGTATATTATGGCTGTGCAAAACCCAATGAACCTAAATTATTTTTGTCAGATTTTGTTGAAGATGCCACTAATATTATAAATAATGAATTGAGTGCAATGGCTCCAATTTTATGCTGTTAAAATAGAAATATTTGTGTGTGATACTCCAGCAAAAGCTTAAATTACATATGCTAAAGGTTATTTAGGTTATATGTCACGCTCTAAGTGTCATGCAGCGGGATCTTATGATAATTGAGTTTATTTTCCTGATATGTCAAACCTTCATTTACATACTGATATTGATTTCAGAGCAAAGACTCCAAAACATCACCATCCAGGTACTTACTTCAAGTCTAGATATGGTCAAATCTTTCCCTCTTGATTACATGCATCTTGGTTGTTTAGGGGTTGTAAAAATGTTACTAGTATGTTTGTGGTTAACTGGAAAGCCTTCAGCAAAAATTCCAGA
Organism: Galeruca laticollis; assembly: GCA_963921935.1. Classification (NCBI taxonomy): domain Eukaryota; kingdom Metazoa; phylum Arthropoda; class Insecta; order Coleoptera; family Chrysomelidae; genus Galeruca; species Galeruca laticollis. The sequence goes on from OY998181.1 coordinate 57,120,782, forward strand.
TAGTAAAATAGAAACATTATCAAAATGTTTAATTGAACAGTCTTGTAACATTCCAACAGAATTCAATCGAAAACCCCGTAGTGTCAGTGAAAGTAAAAAAGGTGGAAAGCAGCATAATTCAGGCAATTTCTGCACTATACAGGACCAGTTGTTTTAGTTAATTATTATCAAAGGAAAATTTTGAACATGTCATTGTTTTATACTATGCAATAACAATATTATCATACCCACAGTTTTTAAAATACACTTATTATGCTAACAAACTTTCAACATATTTTGTAGAAATGTTTATTTTAATTCATGGTGAAAATTATGCCTCAAATAATATACATAATCTACTACATTTAGCTGAAGATGTTTGAATATTTGGACATCTTAATAGTTATAGTGCTTTTGATTTCGAAAAGTATATGCAAACAATAAAGAAGTTGCTTAGAAAACAAGACAACCCTCTACAACAATGATTCATAGAAAAACAGAACTAGATAATGCTAAACAAAGTGAACATATTGAACGTATTGAACAAAGTGAATATTCTCAAAATTTTCTGATACTCCACACACCTCACTACAATGGACCTGTGCTAAAAAATTATCCAATAACAGATCAATTTAAACAAGTGAATTGCAAAAACTTTGATTTATTGCCTAAAGAACCTGATAGTTGTTGTTTATCCGGTCGAGAAATAATAGCAATCAGTAATTCGAAGATAACGGGCAAATCCTAATTTTAGGATAGAATATACAGAAAAAGAAATTTTTCACCTTAGGCCATGCGAGTCATCAATATTAAATATATGTTTAGTTGGTAAATGACTAGTGAATGAAAAGCATGGAAAATACAAAATGTTTCATTTAAATGTCATGTCATGTTAACATTCACTAACAAATTTGTTACTCTTCCGTTGTTACATAGTTTTTGAGACAACTTGTTGGTATTTATTATACATAATCTAACAATATATTAAGAGTTGGCTGTGTGCTGAATATATCGAACAACTTGCTTTGAGAGATGTTCAATATATTTACCAATTTTTTAGTGATAGACTTTTTGAAACAAGTTTTTAAGTTGCTCTAAATATATTGAAAATTAACTACTCTATTAAAAAAATCATGTGTTTATATTTTTTTTTGGATTCAACTTTTCAGAAAAAATGGAAAATAATAATATTCGTGAGTTTTCTAAAAAGACTTGGATAAAAATGCAGTTTATCAATGACACGTCGGTAGCAGTGGTGCCCATCCACAAAATGGATTAATGTAGACAATTGTTTGTGGCCACCAGAGAAACTTATCGCTGCTATAAGGTCATATCAATTGAATTCGTGTTAGCCTTCACTTATGGTGAAGTTGTTTAGGGATAGGACTAACGGTAATATCTACAAATTCTGTATAAATTGCAAACTAAGTATTAATATTCATTTCTAGATTCATATGAAACTGCTCGTCTGAAGTGCAGAAAGGCGGAGGTGGAGACCTCAATACCATATATGTGGACGAATAACATCCAAAAATAAGGGAATTTAAAACGAGGTTCCATTCTTCTTCAAAGTCCGACAGTGAGGTTAAAGAACTTGTAAGGCAAAAGAAGGGGTCTAGACTGTCATCACCACTAAAAGCAGCTCGCACAATCATAATAGGTAATTGATATAAAAATAATGATTTTGACCTTCCCCAGAAATATTTCTTTGTTTTGTGAGTTTTTCAATTATTATTTAATGTCCACCATTGAAAAATAGTACTTTTGTGTAAAAAATTATAGACCAAAAATTGAGGTACTTGATCACTGTGTTAATATTTTAGATACTGCAGAGCCCGAAATGAGCCACGTGGAACAAAGCCGAGAGGCAGTTTTGAGTACTTCAGCTAGGTCCAGCCATCAAATTTAGTTGTTTTTTTTATGAAACTTATAAATCTGTAATTTGAAGTTATTGGAAAAGGGACTCAAGGTCCAACAATAAACCACAGACATGGGATATTTGCAGTTTTTCATTTTAAAACTTACCTAAAAAACCTTTTTAAGTGTGGAAAAAGTGTATTAACCCTCCGAGGAGTTGGGTGTGAGTTTAAAGGAGTCTTGGGTGCTTACCTAAATTTCTCTGGTGCCTTATTTTGAATTCTAAATAAATATTGAAAAATCCACCCCTTCTTCGACTTGAAGCTAGTCGACTGGCGAGCACAGGTTGTTCTACAGGGCAATCTGACATCTAAAGGAGCACAGGAGGCAGGTATTGTGAATAGGAGTCTCGTTATAAATAAATAATAAATACCTACAATTTATTATATTATATTTTCCTAACTAGTTAATAGTCAAAAGTAACTTTAATTAAATTTGTTTTCAAGTTGTTTTTAAAGTTTAATATTTTAATATAATCTAGTGTGGGCTTTCTGACGTGTACTTTAATTTATAAGACCATACAGTTGAACTCACATTTAAGTGATAAGGAACTTTATTCTAGCAACGTTATTAACATTGTGACAAGTAAACTCAAATTACCTTCAAAATTTTAATAATAAAGCTTCTTGGAACTAAATTGTGAGCTTTCAGCTCTGTAGTCTGTTTACAAAGTACGTACTATCGATACATACCAAGTACGTACAAACTATACGTACCAAGTACGTACAAACGGTACGTACCATGTACGTACAAATGGTACGTACAAAATGATACGTACCAAGTACGTACAAAATGGTACGTATCAAGTACGTACAAAATTGTACGTACCAAGTACGTACAGATGGTACGTACCAAGTACGTAAAAGCAGTACGTATTTGGTACGTACATTTTATTGGAAAATGTACGTATTTAATACGTACCATGTACGTACTATGTACAGAAAAGTACGTACATAATACGTACCTTACGTCTCATGAGTACGTATTAAATACGTATTATGTACGTACTTGTGCTGTCTGGGACATAGCTCTCATAAATCTGAAACAAAAAATGTGATTCTCCCCTGGACCCAATTAGAGGGAATTATAATGGTTTGTCAAACAATGAAAAATAGTATATTAAAGTATAAGTGGATGAAGAGGTCTTTCAAACACGCGCGATTTTTCGAGCACGACGGCGCATCCGGAGTGCTCGAAATAGAGCAAGTGTTTGAAATACCAGTTATCCACGAATACTTTACGCTATTTTTTTTATTGGTGAAATCATAAAATATTATTATTATATTATTACTACAAAAAAAATGGAAGTCCATCTTCGATGCCCAGCCAAGTTTCATTTCATATAAAAGTCCGTCCTCGATGCCCTGCCAAGTTTCGTGAAAGTCCATCCTAAATAGTATTTATTTTATTTGACGTTACTAGATACTACTGTCAGATCAATAATCAAAAAGTTTCTTTATTTATATTTGAAAGGATACAATGTATATATGAATATATAAATAAATTTTGCAGAAAAAACCAAATATGACATTGGTTCACAATGAAAATATACAAATTAAAAACTAATAAAGAAAGTTGTCATTGATACGTACGTTTCTCGAGTTGTTGTTGTTACCATAGGGACTTTAAAAAACGCACGTGTTTGAAAGTTCGATTTAAACACGCTGAGGCGTGCTTTAAATAGGTAATATGAGGGACCAATAAAAAAAATGTATTGATTATTTGGATGACGTTTGCATTTTTTTATACATACAAAGCGAATATGAAGAACATGTTTATGTAAGTAATTCAATTTTAATCATTTGTGATTTTATCAATTATATATCCCTTCACAACCCAGAACAGTAGCCCGGCTCGTTTTTAGCCAATCCAATAGGTGATAATTATTGGACTCCTTTCTATTCAATTTGGGAGGCATTCGCTTGTAACAGGCTTCTCTTACTACAGGATACCAGTCCTTTACGAATATTGACTGTTTTATATTATGAATTTTGATATTTTGAGCCAGTCAGCAATTGATAGTTACTGTATTCGTGTTAGATCTCTGGATCATCTGTAGGGGGACTGCGAACTAGCTCCGTTCACAAGTAGCTCACAGTCCCTCATTGATGTTGGCTATTGTCAAAAAAAATTCACTTTTCGGGTTTATTGGTTTGTTATGTAGATTAATAAGTTGAGTGTAAATTGCACTAAGATTGTTGAGATCTGATCTCTTATTCATTGATTGTTGATTTAATTTTATGTTTACTAGTTCAATAAATTCTCGTTTTATTTTGTTAGATTGTGTTGTTTGTTGTTATTGGAACTTTCGTTAATTTTTGTGACATAATTTTCTTTGTTTAGATTGAATTACAGCATTTAACTTATTTATGTACAGTATATCTTACGATCAATCGGACCTCTTTTGATGAGTTGATAGAAACGTTTCTTTTCATTTATTGACTTTAGAAGAGTATTTGTTACCCATGGCGCAATTTTGGTATTTTTTCGGTTGTGTTTTTTAGAGTAAAGGCTGTAAGTGAATTCCCTACACTGAAAAATCGCAGGTTATTACAGATTTTTTGTTTGAAATTTTAGGTTATTGTAACAACCCTTAACGAAACCTTTAAGAAAAAAGTTGATTTCGAAAATTAAAATCAATTCTTTCCTCGGAACCCATATTTCAATATCCAGACTTCTCCAAACCTTTTAATCTAACCACAGATGCCAGTAATTACGCAAAAGACTAAGTACTCTCTCAGGCAGAAATTCCGAATGATCTCCCAATCGCGTATGCCAGTCGAATAAAGCCGAATCTAACTATAGCACGACTGAAAAAGAACTTTTTGTCATAGTATGGAGTGTCAAACATTTTCAAATAAAAACCTCCAGGCCGTGTACACGTGTCAATATAATTGATAAAAGAAAAAAATTGTATTTGTTGTAAAATACTTTAATTTTAAAAATCGTAGCAGAGCGCTTGCGACTGTAAGTCATCATCAGTGCTTACCTGTGAGCGACTAAACTAATATGTTAATATGGAATGAAATTTGAAAATAAAACGTGAGAAAAGTTGATATAAGTTAATAGATGTTACTTACTAGTCAGGCATTACAAAAATGTGTCCCTAAAAATATCCAACATAATCCAACTTCAAATTATACAAAAACGTACATGTTAAAACTTTCAATTACAATTGGTAAAAATCCAAACCCATAAAGGGATTAATGTGGATTAACACATAACCTAAATAGTGAGTTTCAATAGATTACAGGAATATCGCTATCGACAGTGGACAGCCGTCAACATAGAGGGGTCTGGCAGACAAAGAAGAACAACACACCTTGAGGATCGACGATTTTTTAGCCGTTAGAGACCAACAAGGTCAGTGGGAAATGTCCAAATCCACTTCATTGCGGGGGATATTGTGGAAAATGAAGAGAAATTAGAACGTTTTCATTGTATTTTGAAATTTACTGCAAAAATACCATTAGATGATAATCAGAATTCGCTACAATGCGATAAAACGAGAGTAGTTTTCACATCCTAAAAGTCAAAAATGTATGTACTTTTCAAGTGAACGTGGCATGTTTACACTCTATACAAATACTCTCTGCAATATTAATGAGCTCTTTACTCTTCGAAACATGCTTTCAACAAAATTTCTCATGTTATAGTCGACTTTTTCTCATTTTATACAAAAAGAAATAATAATTTCCCAAAAACTTTCAACAACGTTTGCCGACAGAGAAGAAACACTCCATCAATCAAAATCTAATTTCCCATCGAGTGAAACAAAACAAATACAATAAATCTTGCCCAACCAACTCGGATATATACTTGTGTGTTATGAAGCATTCGGAGAATGTTGAACCGTGCCACAGCATCATCCTGAGAATATAACTTCAGAACAACTGATGGATTTTAACGACTCAATAATATTTTACCAAGAAAATATTTACACCTTCATGGATATAATTAAATGTTGACAAAGAAGTACTGAATTTTAATTGATAATAAGAGGAATTCAAAGATATTGTTCATTAAGTGTTCTGGTTTTTAGATATTCAAACTATTATAATATAATCATGGCCATCTTTAACGATTATTCAGTTTCCACTTTTTAGTATAATTTCACATAATTGCTATAAATTTCTATATTTTATGATGTCATTCATTGGTTACATCATTCAGAGAACATTTATTTCCTTCTTATACCCCTTTGTAGTTGACGCAAAAATTTAATAATTTAATGTCTCTCATTTCAGACATTTAAATAATGTATAGAGAACTCTTCTAGGAGCCAACGAGTAAATACGTACCTCTCGTGAAGCTCTGTTTTTTGTCAAAAGTATTAAATACGCGTTAGTTAATGTGTATTGTTATTCAAGTTTTATATAGAGTTTTTCTTATACTTGGTCGATTTCGACAACTAAACAAACAGGTAAGTCCTTCTGGCCAAGTTCATTTAACATTTTGGCATCCAATATATTATAACCAAACGATGACAATCACTATTAAATCACAGACAGTTTCACCCAGTTTTGCAGCAGTTACTAAAAATATTTCCAAGAAAACTCAAGCTCCTACATCAGTTCCAAGCAGATGCCAAGCAATCGTGATAAATGCTCCCAGAAAACGTCCTTTTTGACTACATCAAGGCAATAAATGAAATCGTAGCTCCAAAAGGAATACTATCCGATTCCCGCATTTCTAACCACTATACATACATATATATATATATATATATATATATATATATATATATATATATATATATATATATATATATATATATATATATATATATGTATCTATATATATATATATATATATATATATATATATTGGTACAATATACTATACCTTTATTTTAATGAATATAACAAATAAATTTTCATTTGTCCACGTTGCGGAAACAAAATTGTACAATCCCGGGTTGCAGCGATAATATTGTACACAACACAGCTTGAGCTCAAAATTTCCCAGCTAGCAGAATAACGAAAATTGTTCAAAATATTGAAAGATGAGTTTATTTTATCTTGAATTACTTGACTCTATTCTCAGGTGGGTTCAGTTCGTTCTAATATAACAGTTTTTAATAATAAATTATTTTCTGAATTAAATATTAATATGATGAATTTGGTTCAATATTCTCTCCTGTGAATGTGTATTTAAGATCGGAAATATCACTTAATTGATTTCTGACACTTATTATCAATGAATGACTTGTCTGTCACCAATGATTCACTAAATTTCTTTGTTCAAATAAAATTCCTATTCAATTGAATATGTTTCTATCAACGTCTAAAATGATTTATATAATTGCGAATGAAAATACGTTTTAACAGTTATGTATAATTACTCAAATCGACAAATTCCAAATTTAACTTTCCTTATAGAAACAAATAATGATATAGTATCTTTTACGACTAAATTAATATTAAAACAACCTACAAACTAAATAACCTCCTAATCTAATTTAAAAAGTTTCTAATTTCTTTTCAAAAATTTCGAATCTAGAATAGTATTTTTTTACTAATTTCTTCCACTATTTAATTGGTCGATAAGTATACTTATATTTCGTAGTTAATTGAATTCAATATTCAATCTCAGTACTTAGATGCATCTACTTTTAATTTTGTATCAAGGCCTGATGTTCAATGATATAATAATAATTCTGGAGCGAACTCACCAGAAGTCTGGATGTAGAGAAGAAACTGCCAACTCGTACAACTGCAAACACTAATTTTCGAAAATACACGCACTGAATTTATTTTGAATATGCTGAATAATACTTTAAATTAATTAATTACAATGTTCAAATACTAATTATACAAAATATCTGGAGAGATCTCACATGAGATGTTCCCCGTTCAGATTCTCAAATTCAACTACTGATTTTCTTAAAATAAATAACCACATTCTACTGCGGTTACAAACTTTCCTTTTTTTTGAAAAAAGCTAAATTTGTTATTTTTTATATCAAAGATTTGGAATATTTTTATTATAACTAAATACCTTGTAATGACTTCTATTTTTTTTAAACTTGAATGCATTTTTCAATTGTGGCAGGTAAATTTAAATGTAAATTAAATGATCTGCCAAATCTTTCAAATAAAGGGTTTTTCAACCATATTGACTTTATAGACAATATTGGGTTTTCCGGAAGTATTGCATAAATGAAATTCTTTAAATTTGAAATAATAGAACTGTATTAATATATATATATATATATATATATATATATATATATATATATATATATATATATATATATATACAGGGTGGGGCAATCTTTTGACTTCGGAGGATTACATCGTTGTGGTAAGAGATAAAACTTCAAAGTTTTGTGTGAGCTAATACAGTTGCTGAGGGCAAATTTTGAAAATATTTTCGATTCTACAGGGTATTCCAAAACCACGTAGCAACACAAACTTACATTTTTTTAAATGAAACGTACTATATTTTGTTTTAGAATCGAAAAGATCTCAGCGAGAGCGTTACAAAAATATAGCATTCTAATATTTATATGGGTGTTTTAAAAAGATATGGCCAATTATTGGCAAAAAGACCTCCTCTTTAACACTCTGCAAAACAGTAAATCAAAATAAATTAAGAGGTCTTTGTATTCAGTTATCATTCACATATCATTGGCTGTGCTCAGTATTAATTACTTTTTCACCTGTGGCTTCTTTAATACAGGGTGACACAAAACGCAAATCAAGCAATATCTCAAAATTTCTAAATGAATCACCCTATAAGTCTTTTTACAATTTGTTAGTACAATTAATAATCTTTCAAACGATGTAGTACATTTAGGGTATGAGTTAATGGAAAACCGTAAATATTTTATGATAATGGTCAAAAACACAAATTAAATGGTATTAAATTTTTACATGCAAAGTCTTGTGAATTTTAATATTTCTAAGGCATAATTTTTAATCGTAATTTTGGATGCATCTACAATATCTAATCAATGATATAAAATGTTTGTTAATACCGTAGGTACTTGGAAATATCAAAAATTTTATATTTATGCATGTTTCACTTTCAAGAATTGTTATTATAGGCTTGTTTGAGAAAGAGCGAAACATAATCAAGCCATATTTTTGATTATATGAAGTGGGCTGCTGTCAAAATAGTATCTACTAATAAATGCCAAAGAAATATTGCTGTATTCTTCGTTTGTGTTGTTAGGTTTAAATAATAAATAACTATAATGAATTTTCCGCTGGAAGACATGATCAATATGATTTACGTGTTAGGAGAATGTTAAAAAAATTGCTTACTCGCTTCAAGAGTATATCGTGAAAGATATCCCAATCGAAGACATCCAACCGAAAGAGCTTTCTTAAGACTTAAGGAAAGATTCGACACATCAGGTAATGTCTCCTATCAACCTCATGCTATTCCAAAACATATTTTCAATGAGGACAACGAATTTTTAGTAATGACAAGTTTGGTTGAGAATCCTAATACAAGTGTTAGAAAACTTAGTACTGAATTAGACATTAGTAGACGAACAATAGGAAGAATAATAAAAAAGAATAAATTTCACCCGTACAAGATACAGATGCACCAAGAGCTTTTGGAGAGAGATTATCCAATAAGAACAAATTTTTGCGAGTGGTTCAGTGGATTAATTAATGGATATCCAGATTTTTTAAAAAATGTTTTATTTAGTGACGAGGCCACGTTTCACAGAAATGGTTTTGTCAACTGCCGAAATTTTAATTTGCATTCGGATAGTAATCCACATGTGTTTCGTACAACGACCCAAACTAAATGGCCATAAATGCATGGGGAGGAATAGTAGGAGATACAGTTATAGGACCATACTTTTTTTAAGGGAACCTCACTGGAAGAAGGTATTACAATTTTCTAAAAAACCATTTGGGAGAATTATTGGAGGAAGTTGATTTAAAGACAAGAGAGATCTCCAGATCTCACACCGATGGATTTCTTTTTATGGGGATACATCAAGCAACTTGTGTATCAAACAGAACCTACTACCAGAGAAGACATGAAAGAAAGGATTCGTAACGCATTTTCCACAATAGCTCCAGCTATGTTAGAAAGAGTAAGATCCTCATTTTTGAAAAGAATTGAGAACTGTATGGTAGTAAATGGTCGCCGTTTTGAACACTTAGCATAAACTATACTTTTTATAAAATGTCAATGTTTATATAAATGTAAGTGTTTTTATAATGTTGGTTTCCATAATTGTTAGTTTTTTAAAAATAGAAAAAGTTGGGAAATAAAATACAAGCTTGCATTTTACATAACAAAGATATACTGTTTGTGATGACAGAAATATTGCTTCCAACATATTTCCGATTAAGTCTTTCCTTCCTCTAATGGTAAGAGTAAAAGTAAAAGATATTTTAGATGCATCCAAAATTACGATTAAAATGTATGCCTTAGAAATGTTCTAATTTACAAGACGTTGCATGCAGGCCACCGATAAAAAAGTAATTAATACTGAGCACAGCCAATGATATGTGAATGATAGCTGAATACAAAGACCTGTTAATTTATTTTGATTTACTGTTTTGCAGAGTGTTAAAGAGGAGGTCTTTTTTGCCAATAATTGGCCATATCTTTTTAAAACACCCATATAAATATTAGAATGCTATATTTTTGTAACGCTCTCGCTGAGATCTTTTCGATTCTAAAACAAAATATAATACGTTTCATTTAAAAAAATGTAAGTTTGTGTTGCTACGTGGTTTTGGAATACACTGTAGAATCGAAAGTATTTTTAAAATTTGCCCTCAGCAACTGTATTAGCTCACACAAAACTTTGGAGTTTTATCTCTTACCACAACGATGTAATCCTCCGAAGTCAGAAGATTGCCCCACCCTGTACATATATATATATATATATATATATATATATATATATATATATATATATATATATTTATATTATAATATATTCTATGTTTTATTTATTTTTTTCCTTGCTACTTGTACTTCTTCATTGAATAATCTGTTGTATTGTCTTATCAATTCCATTACTGTTTTCACATATTTTTGTTTACACAAATTTGAATCTATTTTATGTTCTTCATTGATTTGAATAATTACATAAAATGTATCTTCTTCTAATTTGCTTGTTTCTTGTTTGAGGAAATCAATATCTTCTCCTTTACAATTCACCAACTTTTCTTTATAATTGATAATCATTTTGTGATTGTCTAATTCATCGGATCCTAATACTATATCATAAATTAAATTCTTTACGACCAACATTTGTACTTTAAACGAATTGTTTCCTAATTGTAATTCTTCAATTATCATTTTACTTGTATCATCTAGTTCTTTATTATTCGCTCCCACTAGTGATAATTTGTTTGTATTTACCACCATAATATTATTTTTCTTGCAATTGTCTATAATCCTTTCATTTATCAACGTTACTTCTGATCCTGTATCTATCAGAATTTTACATCCTATATTTTGTATTTTACCTTTAATGAATATTAAACCTAAATTGTCATGCATTTCCCCAATTTCTCCAATATCAACAAATTCTCTTGGATGTTCGTACTTAGAAAAAATAATATTATGTACGTGAAAGCGGTTCATGTAAAATTTTTGTTTACAGTTTGTCTGCTCATCATCTCTTTCTTGCTCTTGTATTATGTTTACTTGTCTTCTGTCTTCTATTTCTTGATGTCTTCTATCATAGTTTCATGGTTTTCTTGGATACCATTTCTTCTATCATCATTTCTTCGATCATGGTAATTATTTGTTCCTATCCATCTATCCTGTCTCAAATTTTCAACTCTGTCTTCATTACCATTTCTTCTGTCCAAATTTCTAGAATCTCTTTTATTTTCAAAGTACTCATTATCATTGTTTCTATTGCCATTCCCATATCTTCGGTCTTCATTTCTGTAATTTCTATTTTCATTTCTAAAATTCCTGTCTGTATATCTATTATTTCTTCGATTATCAAAATCCCTGTTTCTATTTTCATATGTATTACTCATATCTCTTCTGTAATGTCCATCTCCATTCCCCCTTATTCCATTAGAATTTTTAATTTCATTTATTTTTTCATTATGACTTCTTTCAAGTCTGAGTGAATAATTTGATAAATCTTCCATCGTCTTGATATTTTGTATGCCAATAGTTTCTGATACTTGTTGATCGAAATGTCTGGATATATATATATATAAAACCATTTCTTCTTCTCGCATTCTTGGCTCCAAATACTGTGCGTTGTTGTACATTTTCATTGCATATGCATTGAAATTTTTACTCTGGTTATAATTTCCCAAAATATAGTTTTTCTCTGAAACTCGCCTGTTGAATTTCCCCACAAAAATATTTTAAAAATTGTTTTTCAAATTCTTCGACATCAGGTATTTGTTCCTCTTTATTGCAAAATCACAATAAAGCATGTCCAGATAACATTCCTCTAATAATAATTTTTCTCTCTACAATGTCCCTTATTCCTCTCATCCTGCTTCTGATTATTTTAATAAATACTTTTGGGTGAACTACATTTATATTTCCATCAAATTTCACCCCATAGTCGATATTTCCAGTCTGCATCATTCCACCTCCATTCCGTTTAAGATTATCTTCTATTTCGTTTACAGTTTCTTGTAATTTTCTATTCATTTCCTCCAATTCCTTGTTAAATAATTTATCTATATTTTCAGTCCTTTTAATACATGTTCCTGTTTGTTCTTCTATCCTTCCATTTAAGTCTTTAAATTTCTTATTCAAATTCTGTTCATACATTTGCATTACTTCTTCATTTGTTTGTCCTTGTACTTTAATAAACTGTATCTCTTCGATTATATTCTCATTTTGTTTCTTAACTTCTACTTGAATTACTCCAGATACATTTTCTTCTAGGCATCTTCCTAGTTCTTGGACTTCTTCTACCACCTGCTTGTTATTATCTTCCCTGATTTTCTCAATCTCCTTCAAATTTTCAATTTTTCCTTCTTCTATTTTCTTTTCCAGTCTGTCCATGTTTCCGGTGATATTGTTAATATCCCACTTAATCTCTTCCTTCATAGTATCAATCTTGTCATTTAAATATCCACTCATTTTATTCATATCTCCCCTAATATCTTCCTTCATACTATTCATATCTCCCAATAATTGTCGCATCATTTCCATCATCTGACGATCTTGACTTTTTCTTCCTTGCGCTTCCTGTCTTCTATTCTCCTGCTCTGCTGCTTCATATCCCGCTGTCATATCTCCTTCTGATTGTTCCCTTCCTTGTTCCAAGTACTGCACCTGAAAATCACCCATACTATGTATTCTTTCTTCTCTTTGTTCCTCAGATCCACTTTCAACTCCTACCTGTTTACCATCCCTTAATGTCATTCTTCTTCCCATGGTCGATACATAATTTCTTTATATAGTCAATGAATTTGCTGCGTCAAATTATAATATTTTTCTCTATTTATGATAATAATGATAAATATATTTTTGCCCCACTTTGCGGCGCCAATTATAATATATAATATATTGTATGTTTTATTAACACGTTGACGGACAGTAGAAACAAGTGAAATTCGAAAATTGACACTATATGTTTTTGTAATTTTTAGAATATTTGAAGTATAGTTTTACTCTTTCTGCTTAAATACACTTAATTTTGATTAATTCAGCACCTTTAATTAGGTTGCGGCTACAACCGTCATGGCGCCAGCGGACTCTAGACACTATGTAATGGGACGATGGCGGCTATAACAGCAAAAATTTAAAAACGTAAATGACAGGTTTAATGACTGAAACAAGCAATTTTTTGTGAGCAACAAAGTATTTTTGGGAGTTTTACACGAAATGTTAGTTCATGATCAAACAAAAATAAATAAATGACAAATAAATTTACTATAATTTTATAATTATTATACATTATTTTCGGTATGCCATGTTTCAAAGCATGGTGCAGGACACAGTGCAGGTTTTGATATGCAATTCTTGCAGCAATATGATGTTTCCTTCCTTACTCCCTGTTTATATTATTGTTTACAACGCTGAAAATATGTTTTTCGCTGATAATTTTCAGGAGGAAAAATTTTCTCAGGAAAATGCTGTGTTCCATTGTTGTGGATTTCATTGGTTTGGATTCGTGCACGTTGAAATTGAACCAAAGACCTTCCATCCTGTTTATAATCTATGCCAGTTAGAGATCGTATAATTGCTTCCCTGAATTCTATAAACTTCATTTGAGAACCTGTCTTTTCTTTAAAGATGTAGTAAGAATTCCACACTGCTACATCCAGTAGATGAAAGATTATCTTTTTATACCATCTAATTGTTTTTCGTGGACAGGAATAATAGGACATCATCTGATCTGCTCTGTCGACACCGGACATATTCTGATTATAATTCACTATTTCAATTGGTTTTCTCTTTTCCTGTTGTCGACGGTTAGCTGTGTTTATCATACTTGGGTGGTAAGCTGTTGTTAGACATAGCACATCCCGTTCATCTTTCCATTTGGACACGTATGTCTGATTTTGGCGTCGCCATACATGTTCTCCTTTTCTAAGCTTACGACCTGTTATTTCTTGCGGCAGACCCTTCCTATTTACACGAAGAGTTCCTGTCACATGTGTCTTTTTGCTCAGTAATTTGTTAGCCAATGGTACACTGTTGTAATAGTTATCCATGAACAAATGATGCCCTTTGTTTAAATATGACTGCATCAATCGCATCACAAGACTTTCAATAGTTGTCATGTTTTCTTCGTTTTCTCGATGGCCTTTGTATATTTCTATGTTCAAAACATAACCTTGGGCAGAACAAAGTTCGTACAATTTAATTCCGTATTTTGCCTTTTTGCCTTTCATGTACGTGCGAAAAGAAAGCCTTCCTCGAAATAATAACAAAGATTCGTCTAATGATAATGCCTCATTTGGTGCATATGCATTCGCAAACTTTTTTATGAGCAAATCAAGAAATATTTTTATTTTCCTTAAACGGTCGTTTGAATTTTCTTCTTCTACACAAAGGCATCTCAATATTTGCTCAAACCTCCTTCCAGACATTTGTGAAGGAAAAGCTGGGTGGTAATGTAATGCATCAATGGAAAAGAGTTTTCTAATACTGGAGAATTTTAGCTGGGACTGAAGCAAACACAAACCCAAAAACTTCCTCATTTCAATCGTATCAGTATTTTTGAAATTTGCCTTCCTACTATGCCTTGTATGTGGCCGTGTTTGATTGCAAAGTTTTAGGCCGTAATCATTCGTAGATTTTATAATCATTTCCATTACTTGGTCATCCCAAATTTTTTCAAAAACCTGAATTGGAGACACATTTTCGTCTATATCCAAAAGAATCCCAGCCGCATCTGCATCAAAAGAAAAGTTTCTTATAGGTGTTGTATTGATATGCCATGTCTCATCATTTTCTGGTTCTTCTGGTGCTTCATATTCCTCATCTGTAGTTGATTCATTTTCTTCATCTGCATCAAAAGAAAAGTTTCTTATAGGTGTTGTATTGATATGCCCTGTCTCATCATTTTCTGGTTCTTCTGGTGCTTCATATTCCTCATCTGTAGTTGATTCATTTTCTTCATTACCCGAACTGTTATTTTCAGCACAGTCAGCATCAGGTTCAGATTCACTGTTGCTTGACCCACTACCTGTTTCCCCAAAAAGCTTCAGCAGCCTAGCCTGTTCTTTTTCCCAACTGGCCATTTTCTATAAATATTGAATAAAACATTCAATTTTATTTTATATTATTATTTATTATATATTATTTATACATTTATTATTTACATTATAATTTTTATATTTCAAATGTAATATCATAAAAAACAAAAGTAAACAGTATAACCATAAATATCGCTAAATGTAGCAAAAAATGCTAAATTTTAATTTTTTTTTCTATTTAAAGTGTAAAATCAATCATAAACAAATACTTGCTTATTATTTTATATTATTATTTATTGTATATTATTTATATATTTATTATTTACATTATTGTTTTTATATTTCAAATGTAATATCATAAAAAACAAAAAGTAAACAGTATAACTATAAATATCGCTAAATGAATCAAAAAATGCTGAATTTAAATTTTTTTATATCTATTTAAAGTGTAAAATCAATCATAAACAAATACTTACCAGTATAAACAAAAAATATCGTTAAATGTATCAATAGCAACTGTAAATTGAAGAGAAAACAAGATCGCACTACTCCGTTCACAACCACGTGCATACTCAATGTGTTAACCTTGCATACTAAATTTTTTTTCGAAAACATGACACTAGGCTTCTACTTGTACGCTGGTAAATGCACATTTGTGCTGTTACAGCCGCAGTGTCTAAAAACGACCGTTTCGTATTGGACGGCTATTGCCGTCATGTCACATAGTGAACTTGAACTTGACGGCTATAGACGCAACTGTCCGTCAATGTGTTAATAATATGTGCCCCACGTTTAGGTGACAATTATTATATTTCGATATTTTTATAATTATATTATGATTTTATCTATATGGATTTTTAATTTGTTGATATCACAATTTATGATTGTAACTACACTCTTGTGAATATGCCTTTACCACTGAATATAACCTATTGAAATTTTTGACAGCAGTTGTCAAATTAATATGCCCGGCTCAGATGAATATTGAATTTTATATTGTGAAAGATTAATCAATACACAATCGACTTACTCACTCTTATCTCAGGGAGGGATCAAAGATTTCAAATAATAATTCAAATTTATAAATTTTTAAAGAATTTTCCAAATTACGTATTACGACTCCAAATATAGAGTAACTGTTTGTTCAATATACTACAAGACAATTAAATTATCTTATGACATATATGATTTTACTGTCAGGAAACTAACCAAATGTCACTTATTATATCAAAATTTCTATAGCCTGAAAATTATCAAATACAATGAGAAATGAATATGAAATGAGTACCAAAGAGTGATTGGAATTCAAATTTATATAATATATTATCAAATAACAAATTACAAGAAATTAGAACTTTTCAAAAATATTATAAACGCAGAAACAAAGATAGAATTTTCTATCAACCTTAAAATTAAAACAACCTATAATTATAAATCTACTCGCTAAATAATTTATCAAAGTTCAAAATGTTTGATTATATACTTGATGTATATCAATGTCAAAATACGCAAATTTCCGTTTAAATTGTCTATTCCAAAATTATCTTCGCTTGACGTTAAATTTTATTTGAGTAACGTTACTGTAATTTCAATCGAATTTATTACCATAAGATGCATCTAATTTTGAAATATTTTTAATAAAGGCCTATTAATTCTCGAGAAATAATGTAAATAAACTGGACAAGACTCACCAACTCGGTACTGGTTAACTCGTTCGTATTCTAAACCGTGTTTAGAATTCAGAAACAACTTTCTAAATTAATAATTTAGAAATCGGAAAATCACCCGCACTTTATCGATGCAATTCGTCGCGAATTATACACGCACTGGCTTTACAATGCAGGATTTGATAATCTGATAATATTCATATAAATTACTATGATATTTTTTAATAAATTTGAGGCAACTCTTATTTCGATGTTGCCTCGTGGGGATCTCAAAATCAACTAACTCAACTTTCTATATAAATAATTCTCCTCTCCTTTGGTTACCAAAAATTTCTTTTTTCAAAAAAAATATAAATTTACGTTTTCCTATAACAAATAGATTTTCATTCTTTTAATATAATTGCAATTTTGCTAACAGAGACATCTGTATTCTTGTTTTCAAATCGTTATAAAGTATATTCTGCAGTAATGTCATCCGAAATTGAAATGTCAAATTTATTTGTATATTGAAACTTTAAAATTATTGATAATACGCACATTTTTCCTTATTTCAATAGTTTCTTTAGAATTTAGATAGAGGATATGTATTAATATATATATATATATATATATATATATATATATATATATATATATATATATATATATATATATATATAAACTTGATCTTTGCCGAATAATTAATACTAAACATAGGTTTATTGGGGAAGCGGCAAATTAAAACGAGTACCCTTTATACTTTTTATGTCCAAGCTTTCAGAATTTATTTATTCCATTATCAAGGATAAAGTATATGAGAATGTATATTATAATAGATGTAAATGGTAAATTGTATACAGCATCAAAAGAAATATTTGAATTTTTTAAAAATAATTGTCAAATTGAAAGTAAATAAAATCGTTCTAAATTGTTATTCTTTTTTTATATTGGAACATAGAAATAATTAAAGAAATTGAGGTTATGTTTAAATTAACCATAGATCTATATACAGTTAATGTATTTGTGGTTATCTTCTTTCTTTTTTGATTATAGAAATGTCATTTTAATAACCTACAAAATGTTTATTTAAACAGAAGAAGAATTTGAAATTGAAAGACATTTATGGTTTTTATCAATAGACAATAAGTAATAATAAATATCACTTAAATTCTTATGATCACTTTTCTTATTATTGATATTAGTTTCTTGAGAAATGTGAGCCATTTCTAAGAAAAGTCTTTTTTGAATATTTGATTGAATATCTAAAATACTTACAGAATCAAAGTCCATAATATGATCTTTATCAATCACATGTTTTGCCAAAGCACATCTATCGGGATATAATCTACAATCGCTTTTATGTAGGGATATACGATTCTTTAATTTTTGACCAGTGTGACCTACATATTTTTCTTCACAATTTTTACAAGGAATACAATATACTACATTTGATAGGTTCAGAATATTAGTTTTATCTTTGACTTTTGTGAAAATTGATTTAATTGTTAAACATGTTCTATTTGCAATTTTTATGTTATCTAATGGTTTAAACGTTCTAATCAATTTGGGAGTTATTTTCTTAATATATGGAAGAGAAATATAATATTTTTGGGAGATTAATGAACTTTTGGTCTTATCATAAATATTCTATGAAAACTAATTTAATTAAACAAATGAAAAATAGAATATCTAATATATCAGACCCTATGTTCCACGAAAAGAACTTTAAAATTCTTCATCAATTATTTTTAGATAATGGATATCCAAATAATTTAGTAAAATACATATTATATAATTTTTCTTCAAATTTAAACATTACTCTAGAAAATTCTGAAATCCAAAAATATTATATTTCTCTTCCATATATTAAGGAAATAACTCCCAAATTGATTAGAACGTTTAAACCATTAGATAACATAAAAATTGCAAATAGAACATGTTTAACAATTAAATCAATTTTCACAAAAGTCAAAGATAAAACTAATATTCTGAACCTATCAAATGTAGTATATTGTATTCCTTGTAAAAATTGTGAAGAAAAATATGTATGTCACACTGGTCAAAAATTAAAGAATCGTATATCCCTACATAAAAGCGATTGTAGATTATATCCCGATAGATGTCCTTTGGCAAAACATGTGATTGATAAAGATCATATTATGGACTTTGATTCTGTAAGTATTTTAGATATTCAATCAAATATTCAAAAAAGACTTTTCTTAGAAATGGCTCACATTTCTCAAGAAACTAATATCATTAATAAGAAAAGTGATCATAAGAATTTAAGTGATATTTATTATTACTTATTGTCTATTGATAAAACCCATAAATGTCTTTCAATTTCAAATTCTTCTTCTGTTTAAATAAACATTTTGTAGGTTATTAAAATGACATTTCTATAATCAAAAAAGAAAGAAGATAACCACAAATACATTAACTGTATATAGATCTAAGGTTAATTTAAACATAACCTTAATTTCTTTAATTATTTCTATGTTCCAATATAAAAAAAGAATAACAATTTAGAACGATTTTATTTACTTTCAATTTGACAATTATTTTTAAAAAATTCAAATATTTCTTTTGATGCTGTATACAATTTACCATTTACATCTATTATAATATACATTCTCATATACTTTATCCTTGATAATGGAATAAATAAATTCTGAAAGCTTGGACATAAAAAGTATAAAGGGTACTCGTTTTAATTTGCCGCTTCCCCAATAAACCTATGTTTAGTATATATATATATATATATATATATATATATATATATATATATACATATATATATATATATATATATATATATATATATATATATATATATCTATATATATATATATATATATATATATATATACATATATATATATATATATATATATATATATATATATATATATATTGAACTTATCATAATGAATATTCAAGAGAATGATACACAAATATGAGAAATTTGTAACTTTGTTGAATAACAAATAGAAATCACTTTCTTCAGACAGATAAAATTACTATTTATATTGACAATTATAACTAAACAATATGTATCATATCAAATCGAACATCTATGAGATTAATTATCCTTTATAATATAGAAATATATTAGCAAGATTAAAATTTGTTACCTTTATTTTCAGATTGTAAATAGTTATGAATCACAAAACCTTAACCCATTTTCTTAGTAAATTATAAATCCAAATTGTTATCAGCAACATAGACAATGAATTGTATATTCTATCTAGAATAACAAAAGAATCTGAAAAAGAACATAAAATTATTATTTAAACGATGATAAACAATATATATAACTGATACTAATATGAACACATGTTATATCATTTGTTGATTCTTATGTAGAAGTGTCAGTAAAAACTTCATGTCATGTAACACAGAATTAACAGAGCAGAAATATTTTCAACCATAGAGATATGTTATGTTCGAAGTATTGATTATTTTCAAAACAGCAGGAGTGTTTAAAGATTGATAACAATAGTAAAGGTTAAGCCAAAGTTTATATAAAATAATTGTTGAATTACATATAAAAGAGTAATTGAAAGACATTATAAAAGATTTTAAGAAGATTATGATTATAAATTCATAGATATTGTAATTTAAAGTGGGATAAAAATTATTATTGATATAAAAATAAGGCATATTTTGGAATGATATTGTATGTAAATAGATATAATGAATTATTTTAAAATTTTTCACAAATAATTAATAACAATAAAAATACGAGGAAAATAATTATAATTAATGTTAGACAGTGAATAAATTAAACCATGATATCTAGTTACTTGTTAGTTTTTTGTTGGAAATAACAAGGCTAGCAACGAGAGTTTTGTTGATTTGGGGAACAATGAATTAGGTGTGTAAGACATGTAAGAAAATTTTTCTAATAATTTGTTAAATTCTGCGGAAATCTTTAGAAATCAAAAGCAAAATTGAATTTAAATGATAAATAATAATAATAGAGACATTTCTAGAAGAAAATATTTGTAAACATTCATTATTTGTGGAAAATGCAGCTAATCCATATTTTGAGAAGGGATGCTATGTCTGAATTTTATCAAAAGTCCACAATGGAATATTGATTATTAGTTTCAAAGACATTTAGTAAGATAATAAACATTATAAGTTGTATTTACTGAACAATTAAACTAAAATCTCGACTTACCTACAACAAACTATCAAGTTTGTTTTCCTACGATATTCAACAAGAATCCAGCTTCATTCCAGAGAGATGAATCCGAAGCAGAGTGCACAACAGAAACTTTAAAGTGATAGAAACAGGTCAGTGTATAAACAATTTATATGGTATACCATTAAAAATTTCACAAACATTATTAATTGGCCAAAAGTTCACTATTCGTTGTTTTATATGTATTAAAAATTCTAACCATTTCATGTATATTAGTTTATAGTAATAATTTGTTTTAACTGATTTTTCTTCATACCGATAGTGTTTTTCAATTCAATGATGGTTCGTATATATATAAACTAAATTTCATTCCATATGTTTGTTTTTATTTTAACAATTGACATAAATAGTTCCAGAAAATCATCATAGAGGTTCGAATAGGTATGTTCAGCATAGATATTCAAAGCATTTTCAAAGGAGTTAAAATAATATAATATTTAGTAAATACAAATTTCGCATATTATAATATCTGCCAGAATCTAAAGGGAGTTAAGAGTTCTCATGTTTTCCAATAACACAATAAAGTAAAACAATATAATCAAAATATCCTGAGCTAGCCAATTTACTATATAAATCCATCGACAAAAATAAAAAACATAAAGTAATTAAAAATAATGCAATAGACAAAATTCAAAAATAAATATTGTTTAAATATATTTATTTATAAACTGATAAATACATAAAATTTCATATAATAAATGTCACCGCAACGTGGGGCAAATTAAGATTTTTTCGTGATAAGAAGGTTTTAAAAACATTAGAATTACATATAATAAATGGCACCCAAGAACGTGGGGCGATTTTAAAATATTTGGTAGGTTGTTTTTTGTTAAGGGAATAATTAAAAGTATACAAATATTAGAAATTTTATTGACTATATTATAAATATAAGATGGAAAAGAAAATGATGTTAAGAGACGGAAAACAGGTAGGTACGGATAGTGGATCGGAAGAGGAACGAGAGGAAAGAAGACATGGTAGAGGGGATTTCCAAGTACATTACTTAGAACAGGGACAATCTGGAGAAAATGTACCAGAGGAAGACTCAACAGGAGATGAGGAAGCACAAGAACAAGAAGAGAGGATACAAGAGAGCAGGGAAAAACAAGGAAGAACAAGTACAAATAGAGATGATCAGATGATGGACAGGATGCAACAATTATTTATCAGAATGGAGGAGAGAATAAATGGAAACATAGATACAATGAGAGGAGATATCAACAGGATAGATGGAAAAATGGACCAGATGAGTGGGAACATAGACAAATTGGAAAAGAAAATTGATGATGTGAAATCTGAAAGTATTAAAGAAATCCAGAAAATCAGGGAAGAAAACGAAGTATTTCAAAGAAGAATGGATAAGGTGCAACAAAATATTGAGGAGCAAAATAAAAATTTAAGAACAGAGATTCAAGACAATGGAATCAAAATCCGGGAAGAGATAGAAAAACATGTTGATCAAGAAATTCAAGAATGGGGTAGATGTTTAGAAGAAAATCTAACAGGAACTATTGTAATGGAAATCAACAAACAAAATGAAAATATAATTAGAGAAGTGGAACATATAAAAGTACAAGGACAAACTAATGAAGAAGTAATACAGAAGGTGGATAAAAAATTTCAAGATTTAAATGTGAGACTGGAAGAACAAACAGGAACATATGAAAAAAGGTCGGAAGTCATGGGTAGATCATTTAATAGGGAATTAGAAGAAATGAATAGGAAACTACAAGAAACGGTAGAAGAAATGGAGGATACTGTGAGAAGAAATGGAGGAGGAATCATATACAATGGGAATATGGATGTAGGTGTGAAATTCGATGGGAACATTAATTTAATACACCCAAAAGTTTTTATTAAAATTATAAAAAGTAAATTGAGGGGAATAAAGGATTTGATGGAGAAGAAAATAGCGATAAGAGGTATGTTGTCAGGTCACGCATTACTCTGGTTCTGCAATAAAGAAGAGCAGATCAGAAATATGGAAGAATTTGAAAATCAGTTCTTAAACTATTTTTGGGGGGAATTACGGCAAGCAAATTTTAGGGAAAAATTATACTTTGGTAAATTCGACTATAATAAAGGTAAAAATTTGAATTCATATGCGATGCAGTTGTATAATATGGCACAGTATCTAGAACCGGTGATGAAAGAGGAGGAACTGGTATTATATGTAGGCAGACAATTTAATGCAGAAGTATCGGAGACTATTGCACTTCATAATATCAAGACGATGGATAGTTTGTCATGTTACCTACAGAGAGTGGAGAGGAGTATTGTGAACACAAATGGAATAAATCGATACCAGAATAGGAATGAGGAGATAAGAAATGATCGAACAAGAGAGAATGGAAATGGATTTATCAGAAGGGACAATAATAACAGAAATGAATATAGAAATTATGGAAACAGGAATTTTGAAAACAGAAGAAATACAGGAAATGGAGATAGATATTATGGAAATGGAGACAGAAACAATGGTAGGCAGTATGAAAATAGAGGAAATCAGGCAAATTTCGAAAGAAGAAATTATAATGGAAACAGGAATGGAAATTGGCAACAGAATAGAGGGGAAGGAATAAACAATTATAGTGAAAGAAGAAACTATAATCAAAGGAACCCAGAAAGGAATTATGAACAAGAAAATAATAGAGAGGAAGAGAGAAGACAGGTGAATTATATAACACAAGAACAGGAAGGATCAAGTAATGATCCAAACCAAGAGCAAAGCTTGGTAAGAAATTTTGCATAAATCGTCCTTACATTCGTAATATTATCTATTCTTCTCATTATCAACATCCAAGAGAATTTATAGATGAAAGTTCACAATGTACTGAAAACATAAAATTAATTTTCATAGAAGGGTATTTATTTGATGTGAAATGTAAAATTTTATTAGATACAGGATCGGAAGTTTCTATAATAAATCAGAATGTAATAGAAAATGTGAAACAAGATGATATTACGGTGATTAATACTAACAAAATATCATTAGTAGGGGCGAATGATAGAAAACTTTATGAAACAAATCAAACTATTATAGTTAATTTAAAAATAAATTCAGAACATATTCCAGTACAATTATTGATAGTTAAAAATTTAAGATATGATATAATATTAGAAAATGATGAATTAAATAGACATAGGATAATTATAGATTATAATCAGGGATGTATTAGATATCAAAATTCAATTATACATTTTATAAAACAATTTTCTAATAATGATATACAAAATTCGAACATAAAGGAAATAAACCAAATTGGTGAAGAGATAAAAGTTTTAGAAGAGTTATGTAACAGAGAATATCAAGATAGGGTGTATGAGCTTTTACAACATCATAAACGATTATTTAACGAGGAAGTATGTGTAGCATCTAGATATGTACATAAATTAGAAGTCACAGAAGAGATAAAAAATTTCAAAATAAAAACATATCCAATACCATACAGGCTGAAGACAGAAGTATATGATGAGATTACAAAGATGCTGAATGATGGAATTATTGAAAGATCAAATTCGCAATACATCAGTGCCATCACATGTGTCAAGAAGAAAACAGGAGAAATTAGGTTATGTTTGGATGCTAGAAATATTAACAGCTATACAAAGAAACAATATGAAAGTCCATTAAATATAGAATGTATTTTTGGTAGAATTACAAAAGCTAATATTTTCTCAAAACTGGATCTCAAACACAGCTTCTGGTTAATTCCTTTAGATCCAAGAAGTAGACCGTACACTGCTTTTATGGTGGATGGAATTGTTTATCAATTTTGTGTAGTACCATTTGGGCTACAAAGTTCTTGTGCTGCGCTGGTACGAACTTTACATACTATCTTGAACCAGTATGAAGATTTCACGTTGCACTATATCGACGATATCCTCATATTTTCTGAAACAGAAGAAAAACATCAGGAACACTTAAAAATTATACTTAAAGAATTGGAAGAAGCAGGTTTGAAATTAAATTTAGATAAATGCCAATTTTATAAAAAGGAGGTAGAATATCTGGGATATATTTTAAGTGATACAGGAGTATCAATGAATCCAGAAAGAGTTAAAGCGATACTGGAATATCAAACACCTAAGAACCTAAAAAATTTGAGGGGGTTTCTGGGGATTTTAAATTATTTTAAGAGGCTAATTCCAGACTTAAGTAGAAGAGAGATTCCACTAATTGAGTTGTTAAAGAAGGATACAAAATGGAAATGGGATGAAAGACGAGACAAAGCTTTCCAGGAGTTAAAAGAAATATTTCTGAAGAAACTCAAAGTTTATCACCCACAATATGATAAACCTTTCATCTTGAAAACAGATGCATCTATGGAAAGATTGGCAGGAGTTTTGGTACAAATTCAAGATGAAGAGGAAGTTCCCATAAGTTTTATATCTAGGGTAACAAAAGCAGCGGAAAGAAAATATTCCATAACTGAGTTAGAAATGGCAAGTGTAGTATTTTGTGTAAGCAAACTAAGATTTTTCTTACTAGGAGCTAAATTTACATTAGAAACAGATCATCTAGCACTAACATCTATATTAAAGAACAGATATGCAAACAATCGAATACATAGATGGATTCTACTTCTACAAGAATATGAGTTTGACATAAAATATGTACCAGGAAAATTAAACATTGTAGCGGATGCCTTAAGTAGAGTTAACGATAATGGAAGCGAACCAAGAAGATTTCAAATAGGAGTAAATACATTACACCAAACTGAAGGAATATTTACTCTAGAAAGAGTAAAAGAAGATCAAAGACAAATAGATAAAATAAATACCAGAGGAGCAGTAAATATAGAAGATGTATGGTATAAACAAATTGAGGATAGAGAAGTATATATCATAACAAGAGATTATGCTAAAGAAATTATTAAACATTTACATATAGAAAATGGACATATAGGAATAAGAAAATTGTGGATGTTATTTAGAGAAAATTATATAGCTAAGAAAGATTTAAGTATTGTAAAAGAAGTATGTAAATATTGTGAGTTTTGTCAAATAGGCAAAGAAAAGAATTATCATAATTATATGACAGCGAAATCTATTATAACGAGTAAACCATTGCAAATAGTGGCAGTAGATTTTATTGGTAATTTAATTAAAAGTACAATGGGGAATAAACATTTATTAGTAATGGTTGATGTATATAGTAAATATGTTAAAATATTTCCATGTAGAAAGACAAATGCGAAAGTAGTAATTGATTGTTTTAAAGAATATATAGAAGAGTTTGGAACACCAGAAACAGTGATACTTGATCATGCGACATATTTTGAGAGTAGGAAGTTAAAACAATATACTGACAGTAAACAAATAAAATTACAATTTATAAGTATCAGAAAACCAAGTTCTAATACAAAAGCATATATCCAGGTACTAAAATATTAAGGGGTATCTTTAACATAGAACACATTTACAAATATTATTCTTAAGGAATATGTATTGAAAAACGAGGAATAGATAATATTACAAGTAATTTAAAATCATAGGAAATAAGTTGTTTGTAAATAGTAGATTAAGATAGGATAAGGATACAACCAAGAATTAGTCTAAGAAGTTTCTAATATTTTTATAGTAAATAGTGAAGGAATGATAAGTTTGTTTGGGAAATTGAAATTTAAACAAAATTAACCATGTTAATATTTATTAAATTTAAATTTGAGGGGATTTGAACTTATCATAATGAATATTCAAGAGAATGATACACAAATATGAGAAATTTGTAACTTTGTTGAATAACAAATAGAAATCACTTTCTTCAGACAGATAAAATTACTATTTATATTGACAATTATAACTAAACAATATGTATCATATCAAATCGAACATCTATGAGATTAATTATCCTTTATAATATAGAAATATATTAGCAAGATTAAAATTTGTTACCTTTATTTTCAGATTGTAAATAGTTATGAATCACAAAACCTTAACCCATTTTCTTAGTAAATTATAAATCCAAATTGTTATCAGCAACATAGACAATGAATTGTATATTCTATCTAGAATAACAAAAGAATCTGAAAAAGAACATAAAATTATTATTTAAACGATGATAAACAATATATATAACTGATACTAATATGAACACATGTTATATCATTTGTTGATTCTTATGTAGAAGTGTCAGTAAAAACTTCATGTCATGTAACACAGAATTAACAGAGCAGAAATATTTTCAACCATAGAGATATGTTATGTTCGAAGTATTGATTATTTTCAAAACAGCAGGAGTGTTTAAAGATTGATAACAATAGTAAAGGTTAAGCCAAAGTTTATATAAAATAATTGTTGAATTACATATAAAAGAGTAATTGAAAGACATTATAAAAGATTTTAAGAAGATTATGATTATAAATTCATAGATATTGTAATTTAAAGTGGGATAAAAATTATTATTGATATAAAAATAAGGCATATTTTGGAATGATATTGTATGTAAATAGATATAATGAATTATTTTAAAATTTTTCACAAATAATTAATAACAATAAAAATACGAGGAAAATAATTATAATTAATGTTAGACAGTAAATAAATTAAACCATGATATCTAGTTACTTGTTAGTTTTTTGTTGGAAATAACAAGGCTAGCAACGAGAGTTTTGTTGATTTGGGGAACAATGAATTAGGTGTGGTGGTTCAAAAGCAGATGGACATGTAAGAAAATTTTTCTAATAATTTGTTAAATTCTGCGGAAATCTTTAGAAATCAAAAGCAAAATTGAATTTAAATGATAAATAATAATAATAGAGACATTTCTAGAAGAAAATATTTGTAAACATTCATTATTTGTGGAAAATGCAGCTAATCCATATTTTGAGAAGGGATGCTATGTCTGAATTTTATCAAAAGTCCACAATGGAATATTGATTATTAGTTTCAAAGACATTTAGTAAGATAATAAACATTATAAGTTGTATTTACTGAACAATTAAACTAAAATCTCGACTTACCTACAACAAACTATCAAGTTTGTTTTCCTACGATATTCAACAAGAATCCAGCTTCATTCCAGAGAGATGAATCCGAAGCAGAGTGCACAACAGAAACTTTAAAGTGATAGAAACAGGTCAGTGTATAAACAATTTATATGGTATACCATTAAAAATTTCACAAACATTATTAATTGGCCAAAAGTTCACTATTCGTTGTTTTATATGTATTAAAAATTCTAACCATTTCATGTATATTAGTTTATAGTAATAATTTGTTTTAACTGATTTTTCTTCATACCGATAGTGTTTTTCAATTCAATGATGGTTCGTATATATATAAACTAAATTTCATTTCATATGTTTGTTTTTATTTTAACAATTGACATAAATAGTTCCAGAAAATCATCATAGAGGTTCGAATAGGTATGTTCAGCATAGATATTCAAAGCATTTTCAAAGGAGTTAAAATAATATAATATTTAGTAAATACAAATTTCGCATATTATAATATCTGCCAGAATCTAAAGGGAGTTAAGAGTTCTCATGTTTTCCAATAACACAATAAAGTAAAACAATATAATCAAAATATCCTGAGCTAGCCAATTTACTATATAAATCCATCGACAAAAATAAAAAACATAAAGTAATTAAAAATAATGCAATAGACAAAATTCAAAAATAAATATTGTTTAAATATATTTATTTATAAACTGATAAATACATAAAATTTCATATAATAAATGTCACCGCAACGTGGGGCAAATTAAGATTTTTTCGTGATAAGAAAGTTTTAAAAACATTAGAATTACATATAATAAAATATATATATATATATATATTAACATAGAGAAAAACCTGCAACACTGTGTATACTAAAATATGAAATGAAAGACTACACACTATAAGCAAATACAAAATTTTAGAATTTGAATTTTTTTAAAAATCGTCTGAAATGGAGACAATCTGTATTATTCATTATTCAATAGAGAAAGAAGACAAGACTCAAACTGTAGAATTATGGAGGAAATTTTAAATACACTTTGTAAATACATATGTGAAATATATAACATGAATTTAACATTTGAGAGAGAGAATTTTTGAACGTTGTTTCATATAAATTATAACAATCTATTTCTCACATTGTAAAAGTAAAAAATATTATGATTTGTCTTAAAAAGTAATAATTAGATATTGAAAGAAGTTTTCTGATAAGATTATGTAATTATTTAATATATGTCAAGGTAAAAAGTCAAATAATAACATTAATTTTATAAAGCATGACATTTGTGAAATGAATTGTCATTCTGCATAGATGTAATTGAAATGAAAAGAACTGTCATTTATTAATATTTTGGAATATAATTTAAAGGGAGTAGTATATGGGTTTTAATCATTTAAAGACTTCAAACAGAATGTCCTAAAAGGATAGATGGACAATTTATAACTTGAGGTGAAACTTATCAACAAGAATTTTTATAGCCAATTTCGATTGGTGGAATACATTTGAAATATTTTCATCAGCGACAAGCAGATTAATAATTAAAAAATTGAATAAAACAATTTGTTGATAATGTACACTATTCACTAGGTAGAATCGTTTTTTGGTAGAAGTGAATGGGTGAGAAGCAAAATTTTGAGAAAAATAATTCAAACTCTTTAAAAAGCAACATTTTTGGAATGGTAATTATAAAAAGAAATGCATTATTCTTAAAAGCAACTCAGCAATTTGATTAATCAAGTAGATAAACATAATTTTAACAAGAAAATTGGTAAATATAATAGAGTAGGTACTGACCGTAAAATTTATCAATATAACCAAGTAAAATATTGTATTGTGGAAATTATGTCTCCACAATACATTTCAGAAAGGACTGGACTGTGGAATTCGTCTAAAATGTATTGATCTGGACGAAGTATAGCATCGATTTTTATATTACCCAAGCTGGACGGATTGTTTGGTTTTCCAGGAGGTAACCTAAAATAAAATAAAAAAACCAATCATTGAAGTGTATTCGAACTGAACAGTGAACAGGTATTTGAAATTATTTCATTTATATATAAAAAGATCAAATAAACTTACTTGTTTTGTGCAAAGAATTGAACTTTGATATTCCATACATTTTTATCAGCATTGTTTTCACCATTTTGTGTTATGGATGGTTTGTAACGGAATTCGTTTTCAAATTTGTATATAATGTTGCCTATTTTGTAATCACATATAAAAATGATATTTCATCTGAGTGTATGGTTTGTTGAATGAATGATCATCATAGATAGTTTGTTTTCATAAGTTTTTGTAAAAGAATGATGTATTTGTTTTCAAAATATTAAATAACGTTTTTCACTTGAAAAACTTTTTGAAATTATATTGTTGAGATTTTTCATTTCTTGGTGATTGCTCCATCTATATTCAGCAGTTGGCAGTATTGACCCGACGTCTTTAAATCGTGGAGGCGTTCGAAATCAAACATACAGGACCGTCTCTAGAATTTATTAAGAAATAAAAAGCAAGTATTTTTTTTTATTAACAAAATTTTTTTATTTAAATGTAAGGATTTTATTCAACTTTGGCGCTCATATTTGAAATTAAAATTGTTTTGTTTTTAACATTTGAAGCCTACTTGAGATCAGGGAGTCTTTCATGCAAAGGTATAATTATTTTATAACCTATTTTAAAAATTTATAATATACCGGGCAAACAAAAACTAACAATAAATATCAACTAAACTAAAATAAAAATAATAAAGGTACCACAGGAGTACCAATCCACAATAATTTGGCGGCCCAACGTAGGGCAAATAGAGAAAATCTATTCATATTAAAATATTAAAATTACACACCTAATAAATCACAATAATATATATATATATATATATATATATATATATATATATATATATATTGAACCAGATATCATAGATAATAAGAGAATTAGTAGTATTAAAATATGTTGCTAGTATTAAAATATATGAAAATAATATAATTTAAGAAAACAGGTAAAAAGGAAACACTTTTCTTAATTTAAACAACATATCAAATAAAGATATATTAAATAATAGCCTATAACAATATAATAAATAAGGAATTACCTCAATAATAACATAAAATATAGATATTGCCTAACCAATGTAATGATGTAAATAAAGTTGCCTAAGACGAAGAATAATTTCCATACCATAACCAGCTGTTCACCTAAAAAGAAACAATTATATAGTCAAGTCAAGAGAATTTTAGATATAAGTAGTTACATTAGAATACAAATATTATTATAGATAATTCATTATAATCATTAATTCAAGAATAAAAACAAATACAAATATTGAATAGAATAGAATTCAATAGATTTTCATAGATAAACAAATAATGACATATAGATAAATGATATATGGTAAATAAAATGAACGTTGAATCAATAAATAGTAATTTGTTAAAGTTTATTATAAATAATATAATGCAAAGAGTTTAGACAAATAACATAAGAGAATTTATATTTATAATTAATAAGAGTGTAACAGTGATATATTATCAACAATAATATTGAATGTTGTACCATGTAAATGTATCTATGTATAACCAATTTTAATTTATTTGTATGATGAAAAAACTCATAGGAACTCTATAAATGAACTAATAATGTAAAAGAGTGTATGTATGAAATTTTTAATTAGTGATAGAAGTTTCAATTAATCTGATTGCAAAAGACAATATTTTATTGGTTATAAAATATGACAGAACAAATTGTGAATCAACAAATAAACTTTGAAATAGTGACCTGAAAAAGAACAAAAGACTGTTTGTTGAAAAAAGTAGAGAATCGAGGGGACGCTTAAATAATAATAGAAGCTGGTGTCAAGAAGCGAGGAGTGTGTGTGATGGTGTTCCTGAAATTTCAAGAAATTCCCGGTTTAAGACATTTAAACCTATAAAGTACTATTAAATATAATCTTAGTAATACTCACAGTCAATTTTATCAAGTTTTTCGGCAAGAATCTACGAAATTTTCATCAATTTTGGTTTTTTGGAGCTTCAGAGGAGTGTTCCTGGGATCCAGAGACTTTCATCCCAATTCAAGAGCAACAGGTCAGTGTTTTTAAATCATTATTGGCCAATAATCAGAGTAAAAACTCAAATTACTCAAATAAGTACTTAATTTCATAAATTGATAAACTTTTGCAAATATGATCGATCTAAAAAGAAAGAAACAGACTTTATATAGTGAATTCATGGCATAAATCGTTAAAATTAATAAAAGGCCGAATTTTAAATAAATTAAAATATGTACTTACGCCATCTTGTAATTGCATAAATCTGGTGATTGAAATTTCATAATGTAATAACTATGCCCATCTGTATATAATTCCTATATTTCTATCTATGTATATAACTAATTTTTTCCCACAGCAATTTGTATCATATATATGTATGATTTATATATAAATTCTTTTATGTGTTTGAACCATTTACTTGTCTGCATCGTCAAACAAACTATGTTTGTATAAATATAGATGCTTCTTTAGTGTAAGAATTGTTCGTTTTATGCTAAAGCGCATGACTAGTTTTTCACGCATGCGCATTGATAAAATTATTAAAATAAATAAGTAGATACAATACAACCAGTGGCGTCTCATATTATTTTTATCAAATATATAAAATATTAAATTTAAAATTAAATTGATTTCAAAATAATGTGTTTTCTTTTTATTTAAACAATTACAACAATATAAAATGCCAGGACTCAAAGAGAAAAAGGATTTCATGCTCCCGAATAATCAAATTGAAATAAATTACTAAACAAAATAACAATAACCAACTGAGCTAGCCAAACTAAACAAAAATTCTAAATAATAAACATATACATTTAAATTTCATAATCAAAAGTAAGTAAGTATTTTATATCATAAGATAATAATATATATATATAACAAATAAGATGCAGGAATATCGCGTGATATGTTAACAACAACAACAGAGAGATTTATGGGTAATTCACGCAAAATAAAGGGCCACTGAAACAGAGTGGTAACCGCGGA
The DNA here is from genome assembly GCA_963921935.1 of Galeruca laticollis. NCBI lineage: Eukaryota > Metazoa > Arthropoda > Insecta > Coleoptera > Chrysomelidae > Galeruca > Galeruca laticollis. The sequence continues at coordinate 57,154,130 of OY998181.1, forward strand.
CATGCATGTTTCTGGCTCATTTGCCTCTTCAGCACGGTATAACCAAATAAGGATATGAAATTTGGTAGCAAAGATGTTAATCGAAACATGGAAAAACACAAAACAACGGATTTAAGCAAGGAAACCAAACGCTCATTTGTACTTTCAATTGGAAGATTCCGAGTTTTCAGGACAACAACCAAGATCGACACGAAGGCGCATATAGCTATAGCTTCAGTATCTGTCGTTGATAATCTTATGAAAAATCATCAGTCTATTACAATTAAAGAACAAATCATTATAATTCGAAGGCGTATTTCACCTTCAAAAGGTAACTACTTACTAATATTTATCCCTCTATCCCTAACTCAATTATCGAAACTGAACTCGGGTAACAACTCGCCTCTCCCATATCTTTTATGAGAGGTGGGTCTCCAGAGGATGAATATGTGCATATTTTCAGTTTGCGCCGATTTTATCTACGTAATACCTGACAAGGAACTGTTTGATATACAAACTTCAATCATAATCCTACACGAAAACACAAATTACAGAATCTTCATAAGTCCAGATAATCTTGAATGTTTCCTCTGTAAGAGCCTAATCCATAAGAAATATCTTGCAATACCATACAACCTACCGCCATTAGTCAAGAAACTGAAGGATCCACTTCTAATATGTCTCCGATTAAACCTTCCGCATCCGATAATAATTTTTTCCATAATACACTTACAAAGCGGCCTATAATACTACCTAACTTCCCCACTTTCTCTGGTATTAAAAGATCACACTCCGCGGATACCAGTCTTGAGTCTCCTTCTATGCCAGTTACTACTTGTCCTACAACCTTACTGATTGGCAATACACTTCGTTCATCTTCTACCTCGTTCATATCACCGAAATCAATCCCAGAAAGATATCCAAAACTGATGACAAAGACGTCTGCATAATAAGCCCCTCCTCTCGATCCAATATTGAAAAATTGATTAGATTTGATCCATATTCTGCCGAACTTTTCAGTTCGATAGTTCACCCAAATACACTAGATAGTGTATCCAATTATTTCCATTGAAACGAATCTTAGTTATGAAAATAAATTAATCGTGTTTTTTAGATTTTCAGGCAATCAAGCCACATCAACAAGAAGAAGAAAGGTCAATTAGCACCTAGGTAAATATAAAACTCCTGAAAGGTAATATGTTAAGAAACCTTTAACTAGGGAGGCAACTCCCTCCGGCAGTGAGTCCGCTGTCGGTGTTAGATTTCACCCTCAAATCCTACACCATACTCAAAACCAATAATGTCCTCCAGGCACACACGCAGCAGCAAATCTATCAAACGTTTTCTCTCACCGTATACAGGAATCAACCCCGACCTCCCCAAATTCCATTTCTATTGAATATCAAGCCCACAAGGTTTAACTCAACTCCCCCTATCGCAAAGAATTGCTTTCCCGTTGCGAGAAAGAATTCTTAAAGTTCAAAACTAAACACAATACAACCTGATCACACACATCAAGCAAAACCCACTCTCACTCAACACCATCTCCTCAAACCTATTCAAAACAAACCTCCTCAAAACAAACCTTCTCAAAACAAACACCCGAACGCCAACCAAAACGCACTCCATTCATATCTCCAACCAGGTCTTACGCTTCCTCTGTAAGATCCAAATCTCCCACATCCTTAATCTTGACTCCATATTTGCCAAATTCAATGAATTTGTATGTTAGGTTGATTTAATTAAACCCTCCACAATACTTATCAGCGAAACTTGGCTTAAGCCTTCAATTTCGAACTCAGTGGTTTGAATTGATGGCTTTACTATTTTTCGAACCGATAGACCCAACCGTCCTGGAGGGGGTGTTTGCATATACCTCTCTGATTATAACTAGTAATCTCTGTATCTAAAATAGATATAACTGTCCCAAACATTGATGCTATATGATTTAAAATATCCAAAAGTCTCATGTCCACACACTTAGCCTGCATATATCGTCCAAGCGACTCACAATTGGCAGAGATAACGTCACTCTCTTTGATAAACTGGATGAGTTATCCATGCTTGACGATCTAGTTATCCTTGGGGATTTCAATTTTCTGGAGGACAATAATGCAAAAAATTTGTTTAAGCAATTTATCCAAAACTCGAATTTAACCCAAGTTGTCCACGAACCTACTCGTTTCCGACACAATAATAATCCTTCCAGCCTCGATCTTATTTTGACCAATGACGAATGTTTGCTATCATGCCTGGAGATCAGTTCACCAATAGGTAAGTCCGATCATGCAGCAATAACTGTCAATATTCAACTTAACTTACCCGCTGCTGACGATAATAAGAATTACATGACTATCGAAGTAACAAATTTTATATATGTCAATCGTACTCTCTCGTCCATCAATTGGGATAACATATTGCCTGATAATAATAACTGTATACATTTATGGAAATGTTTCTATGACACGGTAACAAAATGTTTGAATGAGAATACGAGAGAAAGAAGAATTTTCCGTAACAAATTAAAGCCGTGGATCAATAGTGAAATACATGATTTGATAAAACATAAACGAAATTTGTGGAGAAGATTTAAACGCACCAACAATAATAAAGATTTCTTAACTCACAGAAGATTCTCTAATACAATAATTAGTCGGTTGGCTAACGCCAGGAGACGTTTCGAGGAAAGTATTAGTGGCAACCCTAAAAAGTTTTTTAAGCACATGCGTTCCTGTCTTTCGTCTAAAGTTGGTGTCGTTTTACTTAGGAAAAGTGATGGAGTATTATGTTCGTCTAATTATGAAACTTCCGAAACGTTGTCCATTAGTTTTTCTGAGGCTTTTACTTCTGAACCAATTGATGATACTTTGCCTCCAATATTGGGTACTCGTGTCTTAGAATCCCTTAGTAATATTGAGTTCACCCCAGCAAATTAAAAAAAATATTAAATATAAAGACGAACGCTTATCTTAGTATTGATGGTTTGCAAGCAATGTTTCTTAAAAAATGTGCAGACTCAATTTCCTATCCACTTTCAATCATCATGAATGCCTCTTTCACGCAATGTTCTATTCCACCAATCTGGAAATCGGCGTCAGTTACTCCTATATTCAAGAAGGGCAATAAACTGGATCCAAGCAATTACCGACCAGTTATCCTGGTTCCTATTGTTTGTAAAATTATGGAATCTATTATTAGTAAGGCCATGTTCCTTCTTCAACAAAATGTCATACCTCTTCACCAACATGGTTTTGTTCGAGGTCGCTCTACCATGTATAATCTTCTTCACTGTGTTAATGACTGGACAAAAGCTTTAGACAACAGAGATCCGATTGACTTCATTTATTTGGACTTAACTGAACTGCACACCTTAATTTACTGTGCATCAATAGTAACATTGACCCTAAATGAACAAAAAATACCAACTAACAACACAAAAAACAAGACAAAACCAAAAATACCGAACTGGCAACGGAGAATAGAACAAAAAGTAACCACTATCAGAAAAACATTAGGACTACTTACCCAATACTTAAATGGCAACAGATCCGCTAAAACAATTGACAAACTTCAAAAGTCGAACATAAATTTAGCACAACTTAGCCAACAACAACTTATATCACTCCTCGACAACCACAAACAACGTCTAGCAGTCTACGCAGGGCGACTAAAACGTTACAAAACAAGTAACCTCCGAAAGACACCTAACAATACATTCAGGCAAAATGAAAAGAAATTTTATGCACAACTCAATAATGAAAACGATAATAAAAACTACCCAACACCATGTAATACTTCTTGATTCTTGTGTAATATTTCTTAATTCTTTCCCATGTTTGTATTTGTTCTTATGATGACCACCGACCGGTATTATCCTGGTAAATGTACTCGAGTCGGAATTAATCCCTATCCACCACCAGTGTAATGGGATCGGTACTCTTTCGGGTTGCCTTTTTTCCTGTTGGTAGCGACCGGAAGACCCTACTGTACTCTCCTATCCAAAGAACAAAATCGTTGCAGCGTGCTGTCACCAGTGCCTTGCGGCACAAAATGTAGAACCAGGAATCTCCCTGCGAAATTACCTCGGGGGAGGGGCGGTTCCTGGCTTGAGCGATCAAGGTCGTCGTGGGGCCTCTTGGGCTTATACAGTGTGCCAAGCCCGAGTTCGTAGTGCAGGTCGAGTCGGCCCGTCCTATTTAGCTGGTACGGGAGAGGTGAGGGTTGAGGTTAAGGAAATAAACTGAAAGGTTAAATATGTACAAGCATATATTACAAAAGAAATATTAAAACCATAAACGAAAGTTTTGGCAATCGAATAAATATAATATACACGGCTTTCTCCTGATTTTTGGATAGTCTACATGATATGAAATAAATAAATAAAAAAAAATAACAAAGTAACAAGCGGAATGTCTTTTTGTTACTTAACCTGAATAAGTATGGTACCCTATCCACCTTTAGCGATAATTATGTTGGATATCCTCAAAAATTAAGGCAATAAATAAAAATCAAATGAAATTTTATGAATCGGACCAAATACGATATCCTGTAAACCCTATATCTATATTGCCAAAATTTCTGGAATACGAATCCCGTGAAATTTAGTTAACTGGTACAATATAATAAAAAAAGAGAAAAATTTATATCCCCTATTTTGAAGTCTAATTACGTTTCTCGAAGGGAAAAAATAGAATACAATCTATATCAATAAAATTCAGAAGATTTAATTATGATGTCTTCGGTATCTGGATGTCCGGTAATATGACTGAAAAAAGTTGATACTTCAAGGTAGGACTAAATATGATCCCTGGTACCATATAAATATCTGTGCGCTATTTCAAATAATCAAAACTCTAAGATAGGACTAACTATGATCCCTGGTACAATATAAATATCTGTGCGCTATTGCAAATGATCAAAACTCTAAGATAGGACTAAATATGATCCCTGGTACAATATAAATATCTGTGTGCTGTTTCACATAACCAAAAAAAATATATAGGAAAATGGTCCCTGAACATAAGATAAATACCTATAACTGTTTAGATTCTACCAGTAGATGAGGGTCGCTAATATATATGATACACTAGATATGACCGAAAAAGAACTGTGGGGTCCCTTACATTTTTTGGGACACCCGGTTAAGTCAAAGAAAATATAATACAACAGATCAATACAAAATATAATAAAATAATTGTACGTTAAAAACTTACGTTTTGGAATATCACTAGTCACAAACTGCACACTATTACTGTTGGGGGTGAAGGGACCGTCAGTACTTAGACTGGCCTCTTCGGGGAGGGATACTATCTCTCTCTCTGCCTTGATTCAAATTTTCTCGTTATTTATTCTAAATTTTACCTTGTGTGAAGGTTAGTTTCCTATATCATTATTTTTTAATTTGTAGCGTACTGGTAAACATATCATGACACAATCGTCATCTGTAATGTTTTGTTAACCTTGCAATAACACATTTTGTTTGTATCAATTCTTTCGTTGAGGTCAACAGTTATTAGTTAAATCGAATTAAAAAAAATTTGTCTATATAGGGCGTTCTTAAAATTTTCTATGTCATATCTCGTGTTTATTACATCACTTCCCCTCTTGTAGAAGTGTTGTGACGTTTCAGGTCCAACATCTTTTTTATATCTTAACTAATATATTAACATTGTTTGTTTTGCGAGTACATTAACCTGAACTTTATATTGCTTATAATTTGTTTTTACGTACCGCGCACTTGACCTCACTCACGTTTCGATTTAACTGTTTTGACCCTGACCTAGGTCACAATTATTTACACTCGCGACACTGCTGCTTAGTAGATCGTTCATAGAGTGATTTCTCTCTGCCCAATGTTGCGATCTGGGGTGGCTCGTCTCTTGATGCTGTATCTGCTCCATTTCTATCGCCTCTTCGTCTTGTTTCTGGGTTCTGCTGTGGGAGTGTATTACCCATGCCGTAAGGGAATCCCATATGCTGCATACCATCGCGATACCACCTCCTACTGTCTGCTGGATGCGGATTGCATTTAATATCGTGTCTACCATGTATTTTAGTAGTTGATATGTGCAGTATATACCAATTATACCACTTATTAATGAACCTATCTCCGTGAACCATTCCCAAGTGTGTTTTAGGGTGGATTCGGCTAGGTTTTTGATTTATTGGAAAATATCTGACACTGTGTATTCTTGGCTGCTCTGCATTCAGTCCGGCAACTCTGCTGCTGCTTCTCTTTTTATTTCTTGAGAATGTCTCTCTTTGTTAGGCGTCGTCTATGTATTGCATGCATACGTGACATTTGTATGCTTGCTCTATTTATGAGATCGACATTGTGGGGTAGAATTGGCATTGTCGGTTGAAGGTTTTGTTTATCTTCAAGGCAATGACAATTCTCGTGTGCTCTGTTCGCTATATTTCGATAGTAGGTTTCTCTTTTATAGTGTTAAAGCGAAACCTTTGTCTTCTTCTTCTGTAACTTAAACTTTTCCTTGGGTTTCGATTGTTTATTCGTGATTTGGTTGATACAATTATACTACTTTGTATCTGTGCGTGTCTCGGCATTTTCTTCTGCTGCTTCGTCGACTACGAATGTGTGGCTATGCCTCCCGCAGAAAAACATGAGTCTGGTTACAACTACTAGGCATGACTATACTGGTTGCCGTTTGGTTTCGTTGCTCTGGATAACTGGAATGTTCGTGCTTTCCCTGGCGTACGTCATCTCGGGTTCCGGGCACTTTTGAACGTCTTTTAGGGAGATCACTGTGATGTTTGCATTGGGGTTTGAACAGTCTTGAGCAATTAGCGTAATTGCTGTCTGAAGCCCGCACATAACGAATGTGACCCAGGTCAGTAGAACGAAATGTCGTTTTATTGTCGCGCACTTACGATACCTTTACAATTTTTTTTGAAAAAATTACATTTGTTAACATTCATCATTTACATAATAATTATTTACTACAGTTATTTATTTATTTTTCCCATGTTAACGCTACATTTGCATTGTTATTCTTAGTTTATTTTTCTCAATTGACCGAACTGTACAATCATTTAGGACTGTCAATTGAGTTCATTGTTTAAGACTATTGCCTGTTTTTAAATTTCTAGTTGGTGACAAAAAGTCGGAAAGCGAACTTCACCTAGCAATAGTAAACGCCGACATTAACTACACTCCACTAGACTTACACAACACCGACCTTTCACTGAAAGACAAGAAAACCACATACAAAGAGAAAATACAAATATGGGCAAGCAAAGAACTACACAGACGATACTTCAATCAGACACAAGGTGAAGACATCGATAAAGGACTAACACATAAATGGCTCCAGAAGGGTGACCTCTTCCCTGAACAGAAGGATTCATGCATGATATACAAGATAAAGTAATAAAAACGAAAACATATAGCAAATACATATTAAAAGACCCCTCAGTTACAAATGACAAATGCAGAAGCTGCCATTCAGACAGAGAAACAATAGAGCATATAACCAACGGCTGCAAGAGTCTTGCACCAACCAAATACCTGGAGCGACACAACACAGTCGCAAAAATCATCCACCAGCAAATGGCATATAAACTTTCACTAATAAACAAAACCGTACCCCACTACCAGTACACGCCATCCGAAATACTGGAAAACCAGGAATACAACATATACTGGGACAAAACGATACAATCAGACAAAACATTAGCATGCAACAGGCCCGACATCACATTTACTGACAAGAAAAACAAACACACCTACCTCTTAGACGTTTCCATCCCTACCGATCACAATATAACAAACAAATATTCGGAAAAAACACAAAAATACACCCCCCTCGCAATAGAACGGGAGAGAATTTGGAAGCAAAAGGCGGTCACCACTATTCCGTTGATTATGCCTGCTACTGGTATCACCCACAAAAAATTCACAGAACATCTGACAGAACTCGACATACCTGAGAATATACACAATCGAATACAAAAAAAAAGTCATTTTGCACATATGCAATATAGTCCGCTCGTTTCTTAGAGCAAAATAGACTTCGTTTATACTTTGCCCGCCCGTATAAAGACGAAATCCAGGGAACAAAAACCTTGTGAATTCCTAAAATAATAATAATAATAATCCTCAATCACCCGACAACCCTCCATCCCCGACGATGATTAATTCACCCTGGTCGGGAAGATCAAACTCCGACCTACAACTTCTAACCCCATCAACAATCCTACAACAACCCCCAGCAACAAAACGACACACACACAAACCATTAACCTCAGAAACCTCCCACCCCAATACTCAACCCAAAAATATCTCTTCACTCTTTTAAACACCCTCGAACTTCTTAACGGACATATCCTTTATCTGAAAGTAAATTTCAATAAAACAGCCCTTCTCAAAACTTCTTCCCCGATGTCAGTCTCAAGAATTTTGAGAAAAAAACATAACTCTACTGGTAATTCTAACATCACCATCAACATCCCAAACTCCACTGAAAGTCCACCCCGATCAGCTAATACTCTGATACCCACTTTCTCATTTGTCTGCAAGAATGTAGACGCAACGATCCCCTTCGAAGAATTCGAAGAAATTCTTCCCGATCATCAATTTCCTTTCCCAAAAACTTGGCGAATCATCGCCAAGCTCACCAACAAGCATACATCTATATTCCGCATCATCACTCATTCCGAAACCTATTACCACCAGGCCCTCACCTCCGGCCTCTCATTTCATGGTCTCCCACATCAGTGCGACCCATTCAACGCCATCCCACTGCCCCCAGTCCCAAAATACTGCAATCGATGCACGCAAACCGGACATTCCTCCGATTCTTATCGGTCTAAACCGATATGCCCTTCTTGCGGCCAAACAGGCCACCGCCCCGAAAATTGCCCCAAGTCCGGAACCCCTACCTGCACGAATTGCGGTGGTCCTCACCCCGCCTTCCACCCGCGCTGCCCCCACAGGCTAACTACACCAAAAATCTCTCAAGTGACCTCTCCAGTCTCACTCGAAAAGCCACCAATTCTCTTCGAACTCTTAACCGATATGAAAATAATAATAGAAGTCCTAAGAGTCACCCTCATGAACGCCATTCCCAACTCAAGGGACATCATAGCCAACACTCTTCGTTACCTAATGCCGTTCATACATCAACACAACTGCTCTATTACAAATATAGACAGGCGTGGTCACTTTGCTTTCACTCTCATCAGGAGCGAAAGCGATTCAACTTGAATCCGCGAGCCCCATCCCCCCGTCGGCTTTACAGGTTTTTCTACGGTTTTCCTGTAGCATGGTTAATTTATTCACTAGGCAAATGGACCGACAAATCGACGTAGGGAAAAATACAGCCGCAGCTGCACTCGCTTATATTTACTTGATATAACGATTTTACCACCTCACCGAGTACAATAAACACTAAATTCATCTCCTCGAACTCGAAAAAGCCAGTCGCCATCTCTCGACAACTTCTACACACCTTTCTATGTCTCCTCGTCACTTTTCAAACAAATTCTAAATAAAAATCAAAAATTCACAAAACCACTCACAATCCTTCTTATTAACTCTCGAGACATCGGAGACACAAATTCCCAAAAATTTTCAACAATTTCAAACACCCACCTCATCCACTACTATCTGCAACGCAACGTGGTTCGTCTTCTACATATCCGTTCTTCCACTTCCAGCTACCTACTATTCAATGCAATTTCATTTCATCGCCTCATATGCTGTAACCATTAACTAACCTCATATAACCTCATTATTAATTATCTATTGTATCAATAAATGTAACTGTCCCATGCATATTAAGCTCAATAAAAAAAAATAATGTACATCAAATATCAAGTAAAAGTTTAGAATTGTTCCATCATACGGAAAAGAATGTTGAAATAAATGAAATCGCAAATAATAATAATAATCAAAAGATTTTACATATTAATTTTAATCAATTTCTGAAATGAAATCAAGATAAATATTATTCAACAATTATTGATAGTACTATTTTATTATATAGCCAATACTTTTTGAACAATATAATTATATAAACAAACATTTTCTGGTGAAAGTTTTGCAGTTAAAAAAATGATTGAAGTATTTGCAAACACAATTCGGACACAGGGTCGTAGATATACCAGAAACTTAATGCCACAGTTCCGGAAATAAGTAGAAGAGGTCAAAATAATGTTAGAAGTTCAAATAAAATTTTATTTTACAAGCCTTTTTTCGGAGTTATAGGAATCTAAATTGTTCGAAATAGAAACATATGTTTGGACATAATTTCTAAATAATACATTCAAATGTTATGAAATTTCAGAAATTGATTGCGTACATCTATGTGCTGTGTTCGGAATTTAGGGAAAAGTTTTTACGAAAATTCTTCCAAAAAAATCAGTTGCAGAGGGTCGTTCTGCATTAGATTAACAAAACTCCAATCACATGACACATAAATTAGCAGCATATAATTCAATAATACAAAGAGCATTTTCAGTTCGTATGAACAAATTTAATTTTGATAGAGAAATTAATACAGTTAAACAAATAGTTATTCTAGTGTTTTTAAATGAAACTCAAGGTCTCTAGTTAATTCCACAATATAATACAAGTTATTGAAAATTCTAAAAAATTGACAATTGTTTCGATAAATCAATATCATCGTCAGAATGACAGAAGTTACATTTCATTTTATGCCTACCTGATGTTTAGTAGTTATATTTTTGGCTAGACCAAGAAGTAACCTAACTTGTGATTGGCTTAATATATGTTTATAGAAAAAAGAAGAAGATGTGATATTACAAATATTGAAGTTTAGATATTATTAGCCCTATGGTGATATCCTGGATATCATTTTTCCAATTAAGATCAGTATAACTGTGCAATGATATAGAAAACCAGGAAAACTATATCTGCTGATCTTTACAATTATCACTTAAGAAGACAGTTTATTAGTGGGGAATTCCCTAGATTTAACTGTTCATTAACAGCTTCATATTGTGGGTTTCTTGAATGTCTTCTAATTTCCAGTTCTTCAAGGAAATCCAGTTCTTGTTTCTTTTCACAAAAATGCAGCACTTCTAGTTCTGTGTTAGGTGTCAATGAATGATTGGTGTCAAGTAGATGTTTTGCGTAGTGGGATTTATCTGGTTGTTTTAAGCTGTAAGCTCGTAAGTGCTCACTGTATCGTATTTCAAAATTCCTAAGGGTCTGACCCAAAAAGACAGCATTACATTCTGGACATTTGAGTTTATTTATACCTGACTTCTTTAATAGTGGTATTTTTGTTTTCACATTTGACAATTTTGTACTAACGTTACTTTCTGTTTTAAAAGAAATTGTTGCATTCGTTGAAATATTATTAGAAATATTTCCTGCATATGTGATGGTTTTATAAGTTTTAATTTCATCAGCTTGTTAAGGATATATTAGTTGTAATGCCACTTTTTTCTCTTTTTTACAAATTAGTTTATTTATCATATCTAATGGATAACCGTTAGATGTTGCTATTTGTCTAATTGTATTAATCTCTCTATCAAAATTACATTTGTTCATAGGAACTGAAAAAGCTCTATGTATCATTGAATTATATGCTGCTAGTCTGTGTGAGACAGGGTGGTTAGAATTGAATGGAATTGTCACATCAGTCTGTGTTGGTTTTCGGTAAATTGAATAATCAAGTACATTATTAACTCTTTGAATTTCTAAATCAAGAAAATTGATTGACCTATTTTCTTCAATTTCTAATGTAAATTTAATTTTCGGGTGTAAATTATTGATGTGGTTGAAAAACACATCTAATTGTCGCTCACTGCCCATAAAACAAGCTAATATGTCATCCACATATCTATACCAAAATAAAATATTTTTCAAATATTACTTTCAAAGATCTTTCTTTCTAAATTATCCATAAAAATGTTTGCTAAAATAGGTGATATAGGGCTTCCCATTGGTAAACCTTCATTTTGAATATATATCTTATTGTCAAAAGTGAAATAATTCTGATTAATGCATACATCAAATAAATGAAGTATATCTGATATTATTCCTGGATTAATATTTTTATCTCCTAGTAATTGTCTTACAAGTATTAGACATTCTTTAGGAGGAATTTTAGTAAACATATTAGTTACATCGAACGATATGAGTTTATAGTTATGTTGCAAGTGGATTGATTTGAACTTTTTGATTAGGTCTATTGAATTTCTAATTGAGTACTGAGATTCATATCCGTAAGTATTGAGTATATTGTTGAGCTTTTTTGCCAATATATTATTAGGAGCATTAACATAAGAGACTACAGGTCTAATTGGTTTCGTTATTTTATGTAATTTAACTGTTCCATATAATTGTGGACAATGAGGATTCTTATGTATGATAGACCTCTTTTCGTAATCATTTAAAAGATAATTTGAATTATTAACAATATCCCTTACATTATTAGAAAACTTCTTTGTTGGGTCTGCTTTAAGAACTTTTACATCGCTGGATTCTATAAAGTTGTATACTTTGGAATTGTAATTTTCAGTCGTCAAAATGACAGTAGCATTCCCCTTATCGGATTTTGTAACTGTTAGGTTATTATTCTCTATCTTCTTTTTTATTGCGTTTAAAACTGAAATGTCATTTTTTGTTTGACGTTTAACTTTTGAAGGTTCAATATTTTTGATTAAATTGGCAATTTTCAATTTCTCATAAAGAAAATTATTTGAATTAGATTTTAAAGCTATTTCTGACTCTGTAGCTATAATTTGTTTAATATTATTCGTAAATTTAGGTGGTATGCTGTACTTTAAACCTTTATTTGAAAATTCTATTTCACTATTTGTGAAATTAGTGTCTGAAAGGTTTTCAAATCGTGGTGCAAAGTGTATTGGTATGTAGGTACTTACAGTTTCATGATGTTTTGAGTATTGAATTTTATGTTGTGTGTGTTCAAGATTCTGTAGCTTCTTTTCTTGTTTCTTAAATTTCATATGCTTCATAGTGCTGATATTTTCTCTAATTTTGTCATCCAAACAGTCAAATTCTACTGGATGTAATTGGAATGTGAGTTCTGAATGTACAACTTTTATGTAGTTGTCTAAGGAGTCTCTAACTTTGAACCATTTCTTACATTCAGATTTTATCCAAACTCGTTGAGCACATTTTATAGCTTTTTGTGCTTGTGGTGTTTTAGTGTGACATTTTATATTCACATAATTTGGTATTACCTTTTTTCTAAGGCATTCTTGGTTCAACCAAATGTGTTGTGATGCTTTGTAACGTTTTTGTAGTAACTTCTGGTACAGTCGGGTCAAATCTTCTCTCGAAGATTTTTTAATGAAATTGACTGTCTCGACCCTTACTTCGTGGAATATGCTCATATTAGTGTTTTTAAATGAAACTCAAGGTCTCTAGTTAATTCCACAATATAATACAAGTTATTGAAAATTCTAAAAAATTGACAATTGTTTCGATAAATCAATATCATCGTCAGAATGACAGAAGTTACATTTCATTTTATGCCTACCTGATGTTCAGTAGTTATATTTTTGGCTAGACCAAGAAGTAACCTAACTTGTGATTGGCTTAATATATGTTTATAGAAAAAAGAAGAAGATGTGATATTACAAATATTGAAGCTTAGATATTATTAGCCCTATGGTGATATCCACAATTATATGGAACAGTTAAATTACATAAAATAACGAAACCAATTAGACCTGTAGTCTCTTATGTTAATGCTCCTAATAATATATTGGCAAAAAAGCTCAACAATATACTCAATACTTACGGATATTAATCTCAGTACTCAATTAGAAATTCAATAGAACTAATCAAAAAGTTGAAATCAATCCACTTGCAAGATAACTATAAACTCATATCGTTCGATGTAACTAATATGTTTACTAAAATTCCTCCTAAAGAATGTCTAATACTTGTAAGAAAATTACTAGAAGATAAAAATATTAATCCAGGAATAATATCAGATATACTTAATTTATTTGATGTAGGCAATAATCAGAATAATTTCACTTTTGACAATAAGATATATTAGTGTTTTTAAATGAAACTCAAGGTCTCTAGTTAATTCCACAATATAATACAAGTTACTGTGCAATTAACTAGAGACCTTGAGTTTCATTTTAAAAACACTAATATGAGCATATTCCACGAAGTAAGGGTCGAGACAGTCAATTTCAATAAGATATATATTCAAAATGAAGGTTTACCAATGGGAAGCCCTATATCACCTATTTTAGCAAACATTTTTATGGACAATTTAGAAAGAAAGATCTTTGAAAGTAATATTTCGAAAAATATTTTATTTTGGTATAGGTATGTGGATGACATATTAGCTTGTTTTATGGGTATTGAGCGACAATTAGATGTGTTTTTCAACCACATCAATAATTCACACCCGAAAATTAAATTTACATTAGAAATCGAAGAAAATAGCTCAATCAATTTCCTTGATTTAAAAATTCAAAGAGTTAATAATGTACTTGATTATTCAATTTACCGAAAACCAACACAGACTGATGTGACAATTCCATTCAATTCTAACCACCCTGTCTCACACAGACTAGCAGCATATAATTCAATGATACATAGAGCTTTTTCAGTTCCTATGAACAAATGTAATTTTGATAGAGAGATTAATACAATTATACAAATAGCAACATCTAACGGTTATCCATTAGATATGATAAATAAACTAATTAGTAAAAAAGAGAAAAAAGTGGCATTACAACTAATATATCCTAAACAAGCTGATGAAATTAAAACTTATAAAACCATCACATATGCAGGAAATATTTCTAATAATATTTCAAAGATAATATCTTCAGCAACGAATGCAACAATTTCTTTTAAAACAGAAAGTAACGTTAGAACAAAATTGTTAAATGTAAAAACAAAAATACCACTATTAAAGAAGTCAGGTATATATAAATTCAAATGTCCAGAATGTAATGCTGTCTATTTGGGTCAGACCCTTAGGAATTTTGAAATACGATACAGTGAGCACTTACGAGCTTACAGATTAAAACAACCAGATAAATCCCACTACGCAAAACATCTACTTGACACCAATCATTCATTGACACCTAACACAGAACTAGAAGTGCTGCATATTTGTGAGAAGAAACAAGAACTGGATTTCCTTGAAGAACTGGAAATTAGAAGACATTTAAAAAACCCACAATATGAAGTTGTCAATGAACAGTTAAATCTAGGGAATTCTCCACTAATAAACTGTCTTCTTAGGTGATAATTGTAAAGATCAGCAGATATAGTTTTCCTGGTTTTCTATATCATTGCACAGTTATACTGATCTTAATTGGAAAAATGATATCCAGGATATCACCATAGGGCTAATAATATCTAAGCTTCAATATTTGTAATATCACATCTTCTTCTTTTTTCTATAAACATATATTAAGCCAATCACAAATTAGGTTACTTCTTGGTCTAGCCAAAAATATAACTACTAAACATCAGGTAGGCATAAAATGGAATGTAACTTCTGTCATTCTGACGATGATATTGATTTATCGAAACAATTGTCAATTTTTTAGAATTTTCAATAACTTGTATTATATTGTGGAATTAACTAGAGACCTTGAGTTTCATTTAAAAACACTAATATGAGCATATTCCACGAAGTAAGGGTCGAGACAGTCAATTTCATTAAAAAATCTTCGAGAGAAGATTTGACCCGACTGTACCAGAAGTTACTACAAAAACGTTACAAAGCATCACAAAACAATTGGTTCAACCAAGAATGCCTTAGAAAGAAGGTAATACCAAATTATGTGAATATAAAATGTCACACTAAAACACCACAAGCACAAAAAGCTATAAAATGTGCTCAACGAGTTTGGATAAAATCTGAATGTAAGAAATGGTTCAAAGTTAGAGACTCCTTAGACAACTACATAAAAGTTGTACATTCAGAACTCACATTCCAATTACATCCAGTAGAATTTGACTGTTTGGATGACAAAATTAGAGAAAATATCAGCACTATGAAGCATATGAAGTTTAAGAAACAAGAAAAGAAGCTACAGAATCTTGAACACACACAACATAAAATTCAATACTCAAAACATCATGAAACTGTAAGTACCTATATACCAACACACTTTGCACCACGATTTGAAAACCTTTCAGACACTAATTTTACAAATAGTGAAATAGAATTTTTAAATAAAGGTTTAAAGTACAGCATACTACCTAAATTTACGAATAATATTAAACAAATTATAGCTACAGAGTCAGAAATAGCTTTAAAATCTAATTCAAATAATTTTCTTTATGAGAAATTAAAAATTGCCAATTTAATCAAAAATATTGAACCTTCAAAAGTTAAACGTCAAACAAAAAATGACATTTCAGTTTTAAACGCAATAAAAAAGAAGATAGAGAATAATAACCTAACAGTTACAAAATCCGATAAGGGGAATGCTACTGTCATTTTGACGACTGAAAATTACATTTCCAAAGTATATAATTTTATAGAATCCAGCGATGGAAGAGTTCTTAAAGCAGACCCAACAAAGAAGTTTTCTAATAATGTAAGGGATATTGTTGATAATTCAAATTATCTTTTAAATGATTACGAAAAGAGGTCTATCATACATAAGAATCCTCATTGTCCACAATTATATAAACAGTTAAATTACATAAAATAACGAAACCAATTAGACCTGTAGTCTCTTATGTTAATGCTCCTAATAATATATTGGCAAAAAAGCTCAACAATATACTCAATACTTACGGATATGAATCTCAGTACTCAATTAGGAATTCAATAGAACTAATCAAAAAGTTGAAATCAATCCACTTGCAAGATAACTATAAACTCATATCGTTCGATGTAACTAATATGTTTACTAAAATTCCTCCTAAAGAATGTCTACTACTTGTAAGAAAATTACTAGAAGATAAAAATATTAATCCAGGAATAATATCAGATATACTTAATTTATTTGATGTATGCATTAATCAGAATTATTTCACTTTTGAAAATAAGATATATATTCAAAATGAAGGTTTACCAATGGGAAGCCTTATATCACCTATTTTAGCAAACATTTTTATGGACAATTTAGAAAGAAAGATCTTTGAAAGTAATATTTCGAAAAATATTTTATTTTGGTATAGATATGTGGATGACATATTAGCTTGTTTTATGGGTAGTGAGCGACATTTAGATGTGTTTTTCAACCACATCAATAATTCACACCCGAAAATTAAATTTACATTAGAAATCGAAGAAAATAGCTCAATCAATTTCCTTGATTTAAAAATTCAAAGAGTTAATAATGTACTTGATTATTCAATTTACCGAAAACCAACACAGACTGATGTGACAATTCCATTCAATTCTAACCACCCTGTCTCACACAGACTAGCAGCATATAATTCAATGATACATAGAGCTTTTTCAGTTCCTATGAACAAATGTAATTTTGATAGAGAGATTAATACAATTATACAAATAGCAACATCTAACGGTTATCCATTAGATATGATAAATAAACTAATTAGTAAAAAAGAGAAAAAAGTGGCATTACAACTAATATATCCTAAACAAGCTGATGAAATTAAAACTTATAAAACCATCACATATGCAGGAAATATTTCTAATAATATTTCAAAGATAATATCTTCAGCAACGAATGCAACAATTTCTTTTAAAACAGAAAGTAACGTTAGTACAAAATTGTTAAATGTAAAAACATAAATACCACTATTAAAGAAGTCAGGTATATATAAACTCAAATTTCCAGAATGTAATGCTGTCTATTTGGGTCAGACCCTTAGGAATTTTGAAATACGATACAGTGAGCACTTACGAGCTTACAGATTAAAACAACCAGATAAATCCCACTACGCAAAACATCTACTTGACACCAATCATTCATTGACACCTAACACAGAACTAGAAGTGCTGCATATTTGTGAAAAGAAACAAGAACTGGATTTCCTTGAAGAACTGGAAATTAGAAGACATTTAAGAAACCCACAATATGAAGTTGTCAATGAACAGTTAAATCTAGGGAATTCTCCACTAATAAACTGTCTTCTTAAGTGATAATTGTAAAGATCAGCAGATATAGTTTTCCTGGTTTTCTATATCATTGCACAGTTATACTGATCTTAATTGGAAAAATGATATCCAGGATATCACCATAGGGCTAATAATATCTAAGCTTCAATATTTGTAATATCACATCTTCTTCTTTTTTCTATAAACATATATTAAGCCAATCACAAGTTAGGTTACTTCTTGGTCTAGCCAAAAATATACCTACTAAACATCAGGTAGGCATAAAATGGAATGTAACTTCTGTCATTCTGACGATGATATTGATTTATCGAAACAATTGTCAATTTTTTAGAATTTTCAATAACTTTTATTATATTGTGGAATTAACTAGAGACCTTGAGTTTCATTTAAAAACAGTAATATGAGCATATTCCACGAAGTAAGGGTCGAGACAGTCAATTTCATAAATAGTTATCCATTACATATAATAAATAAATTACTCAATGAAAAAAACGTGGCATTAAAACTAATATATCATAAACAAACAAAAGAAATACTAAATTACAAAAACATTACATAAGCTGGTAACGGCGACATATACAGAAAGTAATGTGAGTACAAATTTTTTTAATGTAAAAACAAAATTTCCCCATTAAAAATAGTCCAGTAAATGAATGAGGAAAAAAAGTCAAAGTTAACAGTAATGACGCCCTATTTTCATCTTCCGCTTGGAAGTAGCATTTGGTACCTCATTAAACATGAAAACGCGTGCGAGGGCGGAGAAAATGACCTCAAAAGACCAGAAAAATAGGTTTTCAGCCAATATCTCCTAAAATATGGCAGTTAGAGATTTTCGGTTCGGAGAAAAATTGAAGTTAATTTTCTACAAAAATGGTCCTTATGATTTTTCTCGCAACATTAATATATTCTGCAAAAAAATCGGGTTGAAAAACCGGAAATTTTGAGACTTGTGAAATATGCAAGTTTTGTACAAAATTTGAGCTGGGGGGTGTTGGAAATCCATTATTTCCAATGTGTTGGATTATGGAAACCAATTGTAGATGGCGCCACCACATTTTACAGATTGGTAAAATCCTCGGTGCCATAAATGAGAAACTTTGTAACCAGACACTTTTGATGGATATTTATGTTTCAGAGGGTCTTGTTTTCGTCTCAGATGAGGCCTCAAGATATACTTATTAGGAAAACAGGCTATAAGATTAATTACAGCAAGATGGACCTCACCCGTTGACCTGAATCTAGCAACAATCAGCTTTGCACATGCGACAAAATACTGAAGTTGATTATTAGGTTTTTGGTAAGGAAAACTGAAAATGCCTCAAGAGTGAAGAATATTTACCCATAATACTTAGTAACAATTTCTTGCAGATTCTCCGCAAATTTTTTGCAACCAGACTGATTGAGGTTTTCGGAATAAAGAGTTATAAACGTTCTTCATGTTTCATTTATTATAGAAAAATATATTTTTTTTATTTATTTATATATTTATCAACGGGAGAACCCAATATAATGATACAAGAATAATACATTATAGACTAAAATATTACATAGAAAATTTTTAACAAAAGTACAAGAGATTCACGGGTTAGTTGTTTGTGTGTGTTTGTGCATTTGCAAAGATGTTTGTTTTTCCAAAAAAATATGATGTTTATCCTTCCTTTCCTTGCAATCAAATTTTCTAAGCCCCGAGTTACGGTGACAGCATCCGCAGAAAAGGGTTCCTTACAAAGGAAACACACTGCTGTAGCAGAGTTGACCTCCATTTTTCTATAACAAGAAAGAATAGACCAAGATTTCACTTAGAATAGTTGCTTGTAAAGAAATGTTCTTGAATAAAAACAACATGAACAAATTCTCACCTTTTGCTCCAATTTTACAAGATTTGAATCTTCACTTTCTATGTTTTGGGTTGGTGATAAAAGTTAATTTTAACGAAAAACGTCAATATTTGTTCAATATTCTTCGCTTTTATGACTTTTCTTTCTATAATTGACAATAATACTTATCAAAATAATGACAGAAAACAAACACACTTATGCCTCCAAGCGTGGCCGCATGGTTTGTAGCAGACGACACGAGCGCCACGTAGAGCACACACGCGACGAACGACGGAGGAACGAAAGTAATAAATTATAGCGTGTACATTTAGATATACTGGTTTTTTCCCGGGGTATCGTAGGTATGACTTATATGCATCGGTGGAAAGGTGGGAATTCCCCCGTTACACTAGTTAAGGTGTTGAAATGTTAGAAATAAAGAGCAAAGAGGAAAAAAAACACCAAAAAAAGTGCGTTTTTCCCTTGAGCCCGCGTTTTCTAATTTCATTGGAAAATGGACGACTACGTCAAAAAAATTAATTGCACAATCGAAAAGTAGACCTTCTTAGCTTTCAAATGATGTATAGTAGAGACCAATCGGATCATGTATAAATTTTTAATTGGTGGTTGTTCACAAAATTTCCCCGCGCTCCAAAAACAGCAAAAATTTGGGATTCAATAAACAACGATTAAATGAAAATTTAAAATAATTGGGGTATACAAATTTCAGGGATGACAAAGGACCTTATGAGGACCCATAATCAAGGAAGTTTTGAGTACATTAGTGCAATACAAAAAAAATAGGAACAACTTCCTGGCGAGGTCAAAATTTCCCGGGAGCAGAAAGTTTGACCCGTGTTCCGATATGGCCAAAAGAGTCAAGCGTGACTCAATTCAAAGGGTATGATAGCAGCAGAATTCCTCTTTCACATGAACTTTGAATCATGAGAAAATAAGCATTTTTCACAAAGTTATTGAATAATCTGTACCCCCACTGATGTGTAAATACACGGACTGTGCTCTCCTGCATACAGCACAGAAGCTCATTATTCGAGGTGCGCTTGGTGCCGTTTTTCTCGAAACCGGTCAAATTTTCGAGAAAAATCATGAGGACCATTTTTGTAGAAAATTAACTGTACTTCAATTTTTATCTGAACCGAAAATCTGTAACTGCCATATTTTAGGGGATATTGGCTGAAAACCTATTTTTCTGGTCTTTTGGGGCCATTTTCTCCGCCCTGGCACGCGTTTTCATGCAAAACTTTGTCTCATGTTTAATGAGGTACCAAATGCTACTTCCAACCGGAGAATGAAAATAGGGCGTCATTAATGTTAACTTTTTCCCTGTATTTACTGGACTAAAAAGTCTGGTATCTATAAACGTAAATGTCCAGAATATAATGTTGTCTATTTGGGTCGAACCCTCAGAAATTTTGAAATTAGATACAGTGAACACTTACGAGCATGCAAATTCAAGCAATTAGAGAAATCCCATTACGCAAAACATCTACTTAACACCAAACATTCATTAAAACCGATCACAGTTCTAGAAATACCACATACTTGTGATAAGACACAAGAACTAGATTTCTTCGAAGAATTAGAAACCCTCAATATGAAGTTGTGAATAAGCAGATGAATCTAGTGAGTTTTCCACTTTTAACTCTTGTATTTTGTAAATATCAGAAGATTTAGTTTTCCTAGATTCCTTATATCATTGCACAGTTATATTGATCTTAAATTGAAAAAAGATATTCAGAATATCTTCATAGGGCTATTAATATCTAAGCTTTAATATGTGTAATATTAGTGTTTCTAAATGAAACTCACGGTCTCTAGTTCATTCCACAATATAATACAAGTTATTGAAAATTCTAAAAAATTGTCAATTTTTTAGAATTTTCAATAACTTGTATTATATTGTGGAATCAACTAGAGACCGTGGGTTTCATTTAAAAACACTAATATGAGCATATTCCACGAAGTAAGGGTCGAGACAGTCAATTTCATTTGTAATATTATATCTTCTTATTTTTTCTATTAGTCAATCACAAGGTCACTTCTTGGTCTAGCCAAAACTAATTATTGAACATCAGGTTGACATCACATAAAATGTAACATATGTCAATCTGACGATGATATTTAGTAGTATCGAAACAATTGTCAATTTTTTAGAATTTTTATCATTTTTCATTACATTGTGAAATTATTTAGATACAGTAAGTTTAATTTAAAAAAGGAAAATTAGGGTTTATTATGGATCTAAGTGGAGTTAGATATATTCTATGCTCACTCCGTTGATTGAACTGACCATCATGGTCCGTATTTTCAATGAAAATTTCGTCGTTTTATGTTGGATGTCAACCGATGAGTTTAGGTCATTGTAGTTGTTAGAACTATCCAAGCTTACGCGGTTTTATGACTCTAGCTCAGTATTTTTATCGGTTATGTTTTATTTGACAAAAGTTTTGATCTCGTGTTGATAATAGATGAAGCGATTAAAGAAACAAAAGAAAATATTAAGCCATATGGAGTAGGATACCGGAAAATGAAAAAAGGCACTAATATCAGAACTCTGCTACGCGGATGACGGTTACCGTAGGTAAAAACAAAACAAAAAATTGAGACAAGATCTTGAGATATTCTAAAAGGCACTACAAATGATTACATGAGGATAAACAAACAAACAAAAATTAGACGTTTCAAATGTCATTATTTTCGTTAAAAATTATATTATTTTCTGAATGAAACTCAAAGTCAATGTCGCAGCATTTTTTAATAATTAACAACAGCATAGCTACTAGTTTCAGCCTACATAAGGGCCATCTTCAGGCTGATCCAATGAACTTTTCAATGGGCAACACACGTGAATCCTCAGAAATGTTAAGGTTAAAGTTAGAGGAATTGAAGTGTAAGAAGTTGGGAGATAAAAAATTTGAAAATTGAAAAAATCTTTCTCTCATATTGCAGTTAAAATTGAACAACTTTAAACGCATAACTATCTTATAAAAAACAGGATGTAACAAACGAAAAAAAATATTTATTACTAAAGTTAGATTGGAGTTATAGAATTGAGCTCAAAATGAGCGATCAACGAACATGAAAAAATATTTTATGGGGGGTAAGAGTCAAACTGTTTCCACTTGTGTGAATGAGAAAATGAATGCCTGATTAAAGAAGGGAATTTCTTATTTATATGACCATTATTATTTTCGATTCTCATAGGGAAGAGCACAACAGCTTCAGCGTCGATTCCTAGAAGGAAAAGTCATTCTCAATTCCACAGGGAAGAGTCAAAAATGGTCATCTGATTGGACGGGAGAGAATGAAGGTGATAACTTCTGAAAAAAGGTTTCTTCAGTACGTGGAAAAATCCTATAAAAGAAGATAAATAATAAGCACAATATTATCAAGAAACTAAAGAACAAGGGATCCATAATACTTAGATAAATAGTCCATTACAATCACGGCAAACTAATAGCAAAAAGAAAGGCACTTCACTTCATAACATGTGACTTTTAATAGTCACATGTTGTTGTTTGAAATCCACATACTGTGAGTGAAGTGCCTTTCTATTTGTTATTAGTTTTCCCTGACTGTAATGTACTATTTATCTAAGTATTATGGATCCCTTGTTCTTTAGTTTCTTGATTATAATATTGTGCTTATTATTTATCTTTTAAGCTATTGCATAGTTTCTATCGCAGGCCTTGAGCGTGGAGACCAAATCCAGAAATTCCGTAACGAAAATAACCTAACACCCCCACTCCGACCGGCACAGCGGTGATACTTTTTAGTTTTGCCAGAGGTGTATGGGTATTTATCATCTATGTACAACAGTGAATATCTGTACTCGTATAATTTGTGTATAAAGTGTTTTAAATATGAATAAACAAAGTGCATTCATTAATGAAGAAAGTCACGAAAAAATAGTGAAAGAAAATGAGTGAGTATATACATACATTCTATTATTATTATCACAAATGCAGTATTATTTTTTGTTTTGTTAATTTATATTTTTATGTATAGGTAATACGCATTCGTCATTTTTTCATTATGTATTCTATAAAATACATTGCTAAGTTAATAAAGCACAATGGATAGAAGCATGTTTTTTTTTATTTTAAACAAAGAATACTTGTGAATTATCAAAAATAAAGTACCAAAAGTATAAAAGTAAACTTAAAAAAGTTAAAAAATGTGATGAAATTGATAAAAACAATCTATGTATTTTATTAGATCATGCCCTAAATTACATTTAGAGCATATCCAATAAGTTTCACCCTATTTGTAGTAGCTGCACCTTCCTTTACTACCAAACGTGAGTCAATAATCAACTTTATCATATCGAATTTCATTTGTAGGTCTGATAACCACAGGATGTTTGATTTTCCTGTTTTCTTTTACATCTTCTAAAGATCCGCGTTTCTTTGAATGTCTATCCTTCATCTTCACTACTTGTGCTATTTCATACCAAAAGTCTTTTAATGCTAACTGATCACCATCTTCATGAAGTAAGGTTCTATCACACCTGTACAACAACCAAGCATTATTTAGAGCAATATCTAACATCTGTGCGAAAATAGATACCGTCGATGTGCTTTTAAAGGGATCCTATACAAATTCACCAACATGTCCATATAGGTGGGATGTGTCAGTTATAATGCTTGACAAAATTTGGACAAACAATGTCCGATTTCTTTTTCTGTACTTTAACGTGCCTTTTGATAATCGATATCGGTTCGGAAGACATGTAAGAGCACTTAACACTACTGAGTATATTGTTCTCAAAGAGAGTATACCATATGTGGTGATTAAAAGTAAGCGTTCCACTTGCTAAGCCATTCGTCACCCATACCATTAATGAGGGAGAACACTTACCTCCATCTGGTAGGAAATAAATAATACCATATGTTTGTATCAAGAATCATTGAGATAATATATTTAGAGAACTAATAACATTAACCCGTGACCACAGACAACAAGTCGATGACCACAGACTACTTACACTACGTCGTACTACTAACAATGATATATTGCATAGCTTCTATCGCGGGCCTCGAGCGTGGAGACCGAATCCAGAAATTCCTCACTCCGACCGGCACAGCGGTGATACTTTTTAGTTTTGCCATAGGTGTATGGGTATTTATCATCTATGTACAACAGTGAACATCTGTACTTGTATAATTTGTGTACAAAGTGTTTTAAATATGAATAAACAAAGTGCATTTATTAATGAAGAAAGTCACGAAAAAACATTTTATTATTATTATCACAAATGCAGTATTATTTTTTGTTTTGTTAATTTATATTTTTATGTATAGGTAATACACATTAATGCCGCGCAGAGAAAGTATATATGATATTATATCTAAATAAATGTACATCGCGCGTAATTCGATGATCAAACTCTTGATATCGTTATTTTTGTTCAAATTTTTTGAACGATAAATTAACTTTGCCATCGATAAAAAAGGTGCATCCTTTTTTATCGCGATAAAAACTTCTCTTCCTCAATATCTAGTAAGCGGACGTCACTTTTACACAATGACAATGAGTCGCAATTATTGTTGTTGTTCATCCATATATTCTGTCGTTAATTTATCTTGCCAAAAAACACTCGAGCTTTTCTTTTATTAGATAAATTCCTCTTTGACTCAAAGTTTTGCCAATCACTAAATTTGCTCGAAAAACTGACATTAGATAAAATCGCTCCACCTTCGGTGTCGCGATTTTATCATGTCAGTTTTTCTCGTAAAATTAGTGATTGGCAAAACTGTTTCGTTGCAAAGAGAAATTTATCCGATAAAAAAAAAGCTCTTGTGTTTTTACTGTTGAATAATTGTTTTGGTGTGTAATTACACTATTAATACCTAATTATTTATACCTATATATTTTCTTTTTATAGAGAAGAAAGGCATAAAGAGCTGGAAAAAGAGCTTAAAAGAAAATGAAATTGTGAACTTCAAAGTGTAAAACTCTATGCAATAGCTTTACCGCGGCAGTCTCCGAGTGCCACACGACTTTTTTTTATAAGATTTTTCCACGCACAGAAGGAACCTTTTCCCAGAGGTTATCACCTTCATTTTCCTCCTTCCAATCAGACGACCATTTTCTCAATCACACAAGTGGAAACAGTTTGACTCTTACCCCCCATCAAATATTTTTTGATGTTCGTTGATCGCACTTTTGAGCTCAATTTTATAACACCAATTTTCTCGTTTGTCATATCCTTTTTTATAAAAGATAGTTGAAGCGTTTGAAGTTGTTCAAATTTTCAATTTTAACTGTAATATGATGAGAGAACGATTTTTAAAATTTTTCAATTTTCAAATTCTTAATCTTCAAACTTCTCACACTTATTTCCTCCAACTTCAATGTTAAAATTTCTGAGAATTCACGTGTGTTGCCCCCTGAAAAGTTTTTTAGGATCAGCCTGAAGATGGCCCTTATGTATGCCGAAACTGGTAGCTGTGCCCTTGTCAATAATTAAAAAATACTGTGACATTGACTTTGAGTTTCATTGAGAAAAATTACTGTCAGCCACATTTGAGCCATGGATAATATTTACCTTTTTTGATTAAAGCTAACTTTTCCGCCCTCCGGTAACTATATCCTGCTAACATACCGAAATTTCTTCAAATATGACCAAAAATGTAGTATATCTGGATTTGTATGACCGTTTGCACTGGCACTGGTGGGCTGAAAACCAATAGAGTTCATCTGTGATACGCCCTGAACAATATCACATCATAAAATTCGTCACTTGTTCACACTTCGAAGACTATATCGTGCTAACAAAACGAAATTTCTTGATAAATGACCAAATATGTTAGTGTCTTAAATGAAACTCAACGTTTCTAGCTAATTCCACAATATAATGAAAAATATTAATAATTCTAAAAAATGGACAATTGTTTCGATAACTGAATATCATCGTCAGAATGACAGAAGTTACATTTCATTTTATGCCTACCTGATGTTTAATAGTTATTTTTGGTTATACCAAGAAGTGACCTACCTTGTGATTGCCTTAATATATGTTAATAGTAAAAAGAAGAAGATGTGATATAACAAATATTGAAGCTCAGATATTGTTAGCCCTATGGTGATATCCTGGATACCATTTTTCCAATTAAGATCAGTATACCTGTGCAATAATATAGAAAACCAGGAAAACTATATCTGCTGATCATTACAATTACCACTTAAGAGGACAGTTTAATAGTGGAGAGCTTCCTAGATTTATCTGTTCATTGACGACTTCATATTGTGAGTTTCTTAAGTATCTTCTAATGTCCAACTCTTCAAGGAAATCTAGTTCTTGTTCCTTATCACAAATATGTAGTACTTCTAGTACTGTGTTTGGTGTCAATGAAAGGTTGGTGTCAAGTAGATGTTTTGCGTAATGGGATTTATCTGGTTGTTTTAATCTGTATGCTCGTAAGTGTTCACTGTATCCGATTTCAAAATTTCTAAGGGTCTGACCCAAATAGACAGCATTGCATTCTGGACATTTGAGTTTATATATACCTGATTTCATTATTGTTGGTATTTTTGTTTTAACATTTAACAATTTTCAGTTTGTTTAGGAAATATTAGTTGTAATGCCACTTTTTCCTCTTTTTTGTTAATTAGCTTATTTATCATATGTAATGGATAACCGTTGGATGTTGCTATTTGTCTAATTGTACTAATCTCTCTATCAAAATTAAAATGCTCTATGTATCATTGAATTGTATGCCGCTAGTTTATGTGACAGGAGGTGATTGGAACTATAAGGAATTGTCACATCAGTGTGTATTGGTTTTCGGTAAATTGCATAATCAAGTACATTATTAACTCTTTGAATTTTTAAATCAAGAAAATTGATCGAGTTATTCTCTTCAACTTCTAATGTAAATTAAATTTTTGGGTGTAAATTATTAATGTGGTTGAAAAATATATCTAATTGTCGTTGACTACCTATAAAACAGGCTAATATGTCATCTACATACCAAATTAAAACATTTTTTGAAATATTATTTTCAAAGATTTTATTTTACACCCTAAAATTAAATTTACATTAGAAGTTGGAGAAAATAACTCGATCATTTTTCTTGATTTAAAAATTCAAAGAGTTATAATGTACTTGATTATGCAATTTACCGAAAACTAACACACACTGATGTGACAATTCCTTATAGTTCCAATCACCCCCTGTCACATAAACTAGCGGCATACAATTCAATGATACATAGAGCATTTTCAGTTCCTATGAGCAAATGTAATTTTGATAGAAAGATTAGTACAATTAGCCAAATAGCAACATCCAACGGTTATCCATTACATATGATAAATAAGCTAATTAATAGAAAAGAGGAAAAAGTGGCATTACAACTAATAATTCCTAAACAAACTGAAGAAATAAAAACTTATAAAAGCATCACATATGAAGGAAATATTTCTAATAATATTTCAAATATAATATCTTTAGCAACGAATACAACAATTGCTTTTAAAACAGAAAGTAACGTAAATACAAAATTGTTAAATGTTCAAACAAAAATACCAACATTAGTGAAATCAGGTATATATAAACTCAAATGTCCAGAATGTAATGCTGTCTATTTGTGTCAGAAATCAGATACAGTGAACACTTACGAGCATACAGACTAAAACAACCAGATAAATCCCATTACGCAAAACATCTACTTGACACCAACCATTCATTGACACCAAACACAGAACTAGAAGTACTACATATTTGTGATAAGAAGCAAGAAACCTACAATATGAAGTCGTCAATGAACAGATGATTCTAGGAAGCTCTCCACTATTAAACTGTCTTCTTAATATATAATTGTAAAGATCAGCAGATATAGTTTTCCTGGTTTTCTATATCATTGCACAGTTATACTGATCTTAATTGAAAAATTATATTCAGGATATTACCATAGGGCTAATAATATCTAAGCTTCAATATTTGTAATATCACATCTTCTTCTTTTTTCTATTAACATATATTAAGTCAATCACAAGGTAGGTCACTTTTTGGTCTAGCCAAAAATAACTACTAAACATCAGGTAGGCATAAAATGAAATGTAGCTTCTGTCATTCTGACGATGATATTCAGTTATCGAAACAATCGTCAATTTCTTAGAATTTTTGATATTTTTCATTTTATTGTGGAATTAGCTAGAAACGTTGAGTTTCATTTAAAACACTAATATGAGTAGATTCCACGAAGTAAGGGTCGAGACAGTTAATTTGACCAAAGATGTAGTATATCTGGATGTATAGGACCCGTTGTACTGGCTCTAGTTAGCTGAAAATCAACAGGGTTCGTCTGTGAAGTACCCTGATCAATATACAATCATAAAACTTGTCACTTTTATACACTCCTAAGGCTGTATCGTGCTAACAAATCGAAATTTCTCCAAAAATGACTGAAATGTGTTACTTCAGGTACCATAGCACCCGTTCTACTGGCTCTGGTGAGCTGAATGTCAATAGGTGTCATCAGTGAGCTGCTCTGAATAATACCCAATCATAAAATTGGTCACTTGTATACACCCGGAGACTGTATCGTGCTAACAAGAAAAAGTGGCCGATGACAACGGCGACGACATACACACAGGATTTTTTCTTAAAAACTCATATTTCGTGTTTTCTTCATTAAAATAAACGGTTTTTAATATTAAAACTAACTTTTCCGCATCTGTGAGATGCCCTGAATAATATAATATGTTAAAAGTGTCATCTATATACACTTCGGGGGATGTATCGTGTTAACAAACCGAAATTTCTCCAAAAGTATCCAAAAATGCAGTATATCTGGATTTATAGGACCCGCTGTACTCGCTATAGTCAGCTGGAATGCAACAGGGTACATCTGTGAGACACCCTGAAAAATATTCAGTTATAAAATTGGCCACTTTTATACACTCCGTAGGCTGTATAGTATTAACTCGAAATTTCTCCAAAAAGGAGAAAAAATGTGGCACTTCAGGTACCAGAGCACCCGTTTTACTAGCTCTGGTGAGCTAAAAATAAATAAGGTTCAACTATAAGACGCTATGAACAATATTAAATCATAAAATGGGTCACTTGTATACACGCTGGAAGCTGTATCGTGCTAATAAACTGAAAATTCTCCAAAAATTACAAAAATTTGTTACCTCAAGTACCATAGCAATCCTTGTACTGGCTTTAGTGAGCTGAATCTCAATAGGGTTCATCTTTGAGACACCCTGAACCATATCCAATCATGAAATTGGTCACTTGTGTACTGCGGAGGCTGTATCGTGCTAACAAACTGAAATTTCTCCAAAAATGACAAAAATGCCGTACTTAAAGTACTATAGCACCTGTAGTACTGGCTGCGTTGAGCTGAAAATCAATAGGGTTCACCTGTGAGATGTTCTGAATAATGTTCAATCATGAAATTATTGACTTTTTGCACTCCGGAGGCGGTATCGTGCTAACAAACTGAAATTTCTGAAAAAATGACAAAAATGTCGTACTTCAAGTACCATAGCACCCGTTGTACTGACTATTGTGAGCTGAAAATCAATAGGGATTATCTGTGGGATGTCCTAAACAGTATTCAATCATAAAATTGGTGATTTGTTGCACTCCGGAGGCTGTATCGTGCTAACAAGACATGTAAGGGAAAGTGGCCGACGACAACGACGACGACGACGACATACACACAGTAACTTTTTTCTAAAAGCCATTTCTCGTGTTCTTGATTAAAAACGTAAAAATAACTCAAATTTTTTTTTCAAAATTTCAACTTTTTTGTGGGTAAAGCAATACTTTTCTCGAATATAGATAGGTTGGGCGGAAAAGTAAAACGCAAAAATAACTCGAACAAAATTCTAAAATTTCAACTTTTTTTGGGGTAAACCAATACTTTTCTCGCTTTGAAGGTGAGGGAAAGTAATAAAGACCATAATAATAGAGAAGAAACGCTGAGAGGATACAATACACGCAGAAGAAGAGGAAAATATAGAACAAGTCCAAAAGTTCAAATATTTGGGTTCAATTTTATCAGATGATGGGAAATTTGAGGAGGAAATATAGGAAAGAAAAACAACAGGAGGAAAACTATTTCATAGAAAAAAAATACATTCCAAAGAAATTAAAACACAAGTGTATAAAAAAGTAGTAATAACGATACTGACATATTGTGCATAAATGAGGACAATGCCATAAACTAAAACGTAAAGATGAGATTTGTATGGAAAATAGAAAATAAGATCGGGAGAGATAAAATTAGGAACGCAAAACACATAGACAAATTCTGAAGTTAAGACAAATAGAAGAGGAAATTGATGAAATACAACGGAGATGGTTCGGCTACCTACAACGAATGGCAGAAAAACGAATAGTAAAACAGGTATTGGAAGCTAGAACATATAAAAAGAAGTCCAGAGGAAGACCATGAAGAACATGGTTGAGAGATGTGAAGGTGGCAGCAAGTAAGAAAAACTTAAAATCGCAGGACAGAAATTAGTGGAGAGATGGCTGGAGAAGAATACCAACATACTCAACTTGACTAAACAACACACACCTGTAGGGATACAGGATATAGGATTAAGTAAGAGTAAGTTTTGATTAAGATTGGTTCTTATTAGATAAAAATATATTAATAATTTGTTGATATTATCTGATTGGAAGAAACAAGGACCATTTGCTTTCTTGTCAAACACTATTCAACGGTTTTCTATAGTTAATAATCTGTGTCCGTTTAGAGAAATCACAGAGGTGGTAATCGATTCATTTTGAATTTTTCTTTTCAGGTTATACTTGTATTGTAAATTCGATCCGGTTCTGCATATGTACCTAAAAAGTATGTGATAACTGGAAGCACATTTTACAAAAAATTTATTACTGATACTGCAGTCTGGAATTCTGCGAGACGATGTCCGCGCTTTGAGTCACAATGAAAAAAATGTCGGCTATTTTGTCCGCTTTAGTTTAAATATCAAATACTTGAGATTGTCGAATGACTATACTAAAGCATTCTTTTCCGGTTGAAAAAGTTAAAAATATATTATCGGACATTTGGCATTAATTTCGGTGACTGCAGTAATTTTATACGAGTAGTGGTGTTATATAGATTGGGTACTGAATGTTAGATAATATAATTTCACAATAACACAAAACGATTAAATATTATCAAGTAGCTTTTGATTAGAAGGTAGTTGGGACAGGTTTTTGAATAAGAAGTTACAGTATTTAATATGCATACTCTAGTTTATATGGATAGTGTATGTTGATTAAATAAGATATTTTCTATTTAGTTATTCATCAAAGACTATTTCGGTCTCTTAAAAAATTCCTTTAGGCTGACCGCATAGTGAAGCGCCCCTACAAGCAACGATAACAGGACGAGCAAAGAGAGCTGTGAGTTAGGTACCAATGTTCATGTTATCAACCGAGGTACTTTTATGGAGAGTTTCATCATTCATTTCCTCAATTTCGAAAGTCAGATATCTTTGCTGTTTGATTCAATTAACAAAATAGATCATATTGCAAATAAACTTATTAAACTAGGAGAAATTAAAATTTAAACTGATAAAAAAAATTAAAATCCAATGAAAAATATATACTGAATCTTCGGTCTGAAAAGTTGCTTAGGGACAATTCAACCAGCGAGAATAGCGACAAAAACTAACTTTTTTGCTTCGGTCCTTATCACTTATAACAGCGCTCATTGTCGCATTGCTCTTCAACGAAATGTTCTACTGAAATGTGTGGTTTGTATTCTCTCTTCTTTTCGTTCATATAGAAACTCTTTGTGTATCGCTTTTCCAGCAATATGGTTTTCCAGCAATATGGTTTTGATCTCCGCAATCCTATCAAAACCCTGTCCGTGAGTGGGGCTCTTTACTTATGGGAATAGGAAAAGTTACATTATGAGTTGTTGCTGCAAAAGCCGTTTTACCATAAATCCTTATTTTACTTTTCCGCCGAACCTATCTATATGCGAGAAAAGTTATTTTTATGTTTTCCATCAACAACAACTCGAAAATACGGTTTTTAGAAATAAAATCCTGTTTGTATGTTGTCGTTGTCGTCGGCCACTTTTCCTTACATGTTTTGTTAGCACGATACAGCAATGAGTCACCAATTTTATGATTTAATATTCTTAAGGACATGTCAGAGATGAACCTTATTATTATCACCAGAGCCAGTACAACGGGTGCTATGGTACTTAAAGTACAATATTTTGTAATTTTTTGAGAAATTTCAGTTTGTTAGCAAGATACAGCCTTCGGAGTTCAACAAGTCACCAATTTTATGAATGAATATCATTCAGGACATCTCACTGATGAACCCTATTGATCTTCAGCTCACCAAAGCCAATACAACAGATGCTACAGTACTTTGAGTACAGTACTTTTTGTCATTTTTGAAGTTTCAGTTTGTTAGCACGATACAGCCTCCGGAGTATATACAATTGATCTATTTTATGATTGGATATTATTGAGAGCGTCTGAAAGATGAACCCTATCGATATTCAGCTCACTAAAGCCAGTACAACGGGTGCTATGGTACTTGAAGTACCAAATTTTTGTCATTTTTGGAGAATTTTCAGTTTGTTAGCCTCCAGAGAGTAAGCGATTGATCAATTTCATGATTCAATATTGTTCAAGGTATCTCACAGATGTACCCTATTGATTTTCAGTTGACTAGAGCGAGTACAGCGGGTCCTATAAATACAGATATACTAAATTTTTGGTTATTTTTGGAGAAATTTCGGTTTGTTAGCACGATACATCCCCCGAAAT
This sequence comes from Galeruca laticollis, assembly GCA_963921935.1. Taxonomy (NCBI): domain Eukaryota; kingdom Metazoa; phylum Arthropoda; class Insecta; order Coleoptera; family Chrysomelidae; genus Galeruca; species Galeruca laticollis. The sequence goes on from OY998181.1 coordinate 57,187,749, forward strand.
GTATACGAGTAACAATTTTATGATAGAATATTGTTCAGGGCCACAGATGCGGAAAAGTTAGTTTCAATCTTTGAAACCGTTTATTTTTGTATTGCTTCACACAGAAGGGCGAATGAATTATTAGTTATTCTTCCACGATGGAAGCAGTATGCATAACATTACCGAACCTGGCAAGCTTTTTCCGGTCTCTGTTTTTCTAACGGCTGCTATTTGGATGAAAAACTTCGATTTTCGAGTTAACCCTTAAATTGGCAAGATGCGATTTCGGTCTGAGGTATTAAATGTAAACAATGGATCTCTTAGAACCCTTTTTGCCAAATTTTTTGGAGACAATATTAAATAGGTGCTAAGTATGCATTGTATTTTTTGAGTTACGTTGCCAATTTGACAGAACAACGTCATTTTTTCATTATGTATTCTATAAAATATATTGCTAAGTTAATAAAGCACAATGAATATAAGCATGTTATTTTTATTTTAAACAAAGAATACACGTGAATTATCAAAAATAAGGTACAAAAAGCATAACTTTGATAAAAACAATTTCTGTATTTTACTAGACCTTGTCTTCATTTACATTTAGAGCATATCCAATGAGTTTCACCCTGTGTTGCGTTGGGGCCAAAGATTATATTTATAACTATAAGTGCTCAAACTGACTCACCTGATGCCTCTTGTAGCCAAAACACGGAGTGCACTCACAAAAGTAGTCACAATAATTATTCGCGTTCAGCATAGCGGTAGTGTTAGTTTTACCTATATCGTTAGACTAGTCTAAATACTCCGTTTGGACAAAGACGATATGGCAATATATTTAAAACAGAGCCGGCTTGAGCAACTTTGCCTACTTTAACTAAAAAGTATTGCGAAGGAAATTTTAGCCGCAACATTTCCTGCCCGGGAAAAAGGTTTAATAAATAAAGAGAAAAGAGCAAAAAAAATTGAAATTACCTAACTTTACCCCCATAACGAATAAGTGATTTGTTTAGCGACTAATCGTATTCTAAACACTGATCAAAGAAAAACAAAATTAAAATAAATCTTGAAGAAAGAACAAAACAAAACAAAAGTATTTGGCAACTACGGAACTATTCAAGAGGGAGAGGGCATAACTTGACCAATGGCCTTTTTATTTCTCCCTGTGGCCACTCTTACTGTTTTGTCTTCTCCGGGATACAGTTTGGTAATGCGTCCTAATATCCACTGCGAAGGAGCTAAATTGTCTGCTTTAACAAGTACGAGCGTGCCGACGGTAGGCGAAATACTAGCCTTAAACCATTTAGAACGTTGCTGTAAAGTATGTAAATATTCATTATGCCAAAGTTGCCAGAAGTATTGGTGCAGCTTTTGTAATAACTGCCACCGCGAAAGCCTATTGAGCGGTACATTGTTATAATCAGGAACAGGAATAGCTGACACTGGTTCCAATGTAAGAAAATACGCAGGTGTCAAAGCCTGTATATCATCTATATCGGACGTCATTGGTATTAATGGGCGCGAATTAAGAATCGATTCTATTAATGTCAAAACCGTATAGAATTCTTCATATGTTAATATTTGATCGCCTAGCAGACGTGAATGATGAGATTTTACACTTTTTACACCCGCCTCTACCAAACCGTTAAAGTGGGGTGCGCCTGCGGGCGAGGGATGCCATTGAATTGTTTCATGAGCGGCTGCCTGTTGCATGTCTTAAGAGTTCATGATGAGCCCCCATGAAGTTGGTGCCACAATCGCTATGCAAATGTGATACTCTCCTCCGGCAAGCGATTAAACGTTGTTAAGTGGCCAAAAAAGTTTCTGTAGACAAATCACTTGCCAGTTCCAAATGAACTGCTTTAGTAGCGGAACCGAGTCATTACGATATTAAAAGGTCCACCAAAATCGACTGCAGAGCGTGAAAACGGTTTAATTTGGGAAATTCTTGAAACCGGCAAATTTCCCATGGGTGGTTGATAGCTTCGAGGATTAACTTTCCAACACCTGATGCATTTGGATAAAACAGAGTTAATTGTTCTCTTAGCAGATAAAATCCAAAATTGTTGAGATAACAAATAATAGGTTGTGCGAAAACCTGTATGATAAAAACTTTCATGAAAATGGCGAATAAGTAATGTGGATAACCGACAATTGCGGGGTAATAGAATAGGATGTTTAGCGGAATATGAAAGTGGAGCATTTTTTAAACGTCCTCCTACTCTAAGGACGTTATCCTCATCCACAAAAACTTGTAGCTTGCGAGGCGGTTTATAAATTTTTTAATTATTCAATTCGTCATTAAAATAAACGTGTTGAGTATATTTAACAAGTAGTAATAAGGCGGCATGTTTTTCAGAAGAAGAAAGAGCGCCTAAACATTTTTCTTGCGTGTTCTGCAGGTTAAATACGAAACTAAGTATATAGGAAACAACATTTCTTAGGGTCGAAAAGGAAGAAAAGCGGTTTAAAAGATCGGGTAGAAAATTGTGATCTTCAGTTAACGCAAATAATGAAAGTTTATTTTCTTCATCGCAAATAATTTTACTAGTTTTAGAAGATATGTGAAATTTGGGCCAATGGTGGGAAAAGTGCAATAAAAAAGATGGTCCTGTAAACCATATAGCATGTGCTGATAGCTCAGAGGGTAAGGCTCCTCTGGAGACTACATCCGCGGGATTGTTGATAGTCTCAACATAATTCCATCAGGATGAAGATACATTTTCTTGAATAAAGGAAACTCTATTGGAAAATGAAGGTTTTATATTTGCGGGGCGATCCATTGATCCAATATAAAACAATTTGAGAATCCGACCAGGCACAAATTTTATCGAACTCAATATATCCAGCGAAACATTTCTGAACATAAATTATTATTTTGGTGAGTGAAGTAAGAGTGAAACAGCGGCAGAAAGCTCTAGTCTTGGAATGGTAAGCTTCTTGGTCGGAGCTATTTTTGATTTTGTACAAACAAAACTGGTATGGATAGTATTGGCTTGGTTACACATCCTTAAATTAATGACACATCCGTAACCTTTTTCACTTGCGTCACTAAACCCATGCAACTGATAATTGCAAAAAACATCTGAACTGAATTTATGTCCAAAAAATCGTGGTATTTGAATATTTGCCAAAAGGACAGATCTGAGCAATATTTTTCCCAGGCAGAAATCACATCTTCACAGGGGACATCGTCCCAGCCGATACGGGACAGACATAGTGTTTGAATAAGGTATTTACAATAGAAGGTTATGGGAGAAATGAATCCCAAAGGATCATAAACGTTTGCTAATTCCGATAATAAAGAGCGTTTTGTACATTAAAACTTAGGTTGTGTATTGATCTTGAAAGAAAAACAGTCATTTTGGGGATGCCACTCTAAACCCAACACTTTCAGCGAATTGGACGGAAAATCATGCGGATGTTGAGACAAGTGAGATTGTGGTAAATCAGAAAGCAATGTCAGATTATTACTAGACCATTTCCTTAATTCGAAGCCTTCCAACTTCATGAGTGAAACAAGCTCCGAAACCAACTTAAATGCAAGATCCATAGTAAGGCAAGACGTGACAATATCATCTATATAACAAAAGTTGCGAATAACGTGTGCGGCCAAAGGAAATTTTTCACCTTCATCTTGAATTAACTGTTGCAGACACCGCAGAGCCAAAAACGGTGAACTGTTAAGCCCATACGTTAGTCGAGTTAAGCGATAATCTTGGACCTCTTCGTCAGGCGAAAACTTCCATTGAATTCTTTGATATTTACAATGAGCGGGATTCACAAAAATCATGCGATACATTTGTTTAATGTCTGCACAAACAGTATAGCGATATAAACGGAATAATAATAAAATCGACACAATATCCTGCTGGAGTTTTGGACCAACAAATAAATTGTCGTTTAGCGATGTTTGATTGGGTAAGTGCGCAGTTGCATAAAAAACAACCCTAAGCTTGGTTGTGAGACTGTGCGGTTTTACAACTGAATGATGGGGAATATAATAAGAATGGGTAGGAACTGTCTTATCTTTGATCAACTCCATATGGCCTAAATCGTGGTATTCCTTTAACAAATTAGAATATTGCAAGTATAAATGAGCGCACTTAAGCAACCGGCGTTCAAGCGAATAAAAGCGGGATAAAGCTAAAGTGCGCATGCCAGGAAACGTTGGCAAAAAATCTTGTTTAAAAGGAAGTGAAACCATATAATTTCCCTCCTTTACACGACTATGAGTTTCAACAAATATTTTTTCACAAATATCAACTTTATTTGTAGTATCGATTACTTCTGGAACACTTTCGACTTCCCAAAATCTCTTTAAAGTACTATTTAAAGCACTGTTTTCGACAAAGTTGCAATAAGTAGTGGTAGGTGAAGTATTTTGAGAAGTTTTACCTAGAATAACATAACTAAATATTGTATTGAGAGCGTCTGGAGTGGACTCATTTCCAGAAATTCGACCATTACAAATAATTTTTGAGAATACATCTGCCCCGAGAAGGACATCAATCTTCCCAGGCTTAAAAAAATTCGGATCCGCTAGGGTTAAGTTCGACATATGATCCCAACCTTTCATGGCAATCATACAATTGGGAAGTTCATCACAGATTTTTTTAACTATTGTAGCCTCAACGTTTAGTACCGGCGAGGGCAACCTTACTGGTTTGCATGCAAAGACTATTTTAGCAGTATCAAGAGTTGAGGACATAGAGCCTAAGCCCTTTATATCGAGAAGATAAGCAGATTTGGGAAGACCCAGAGTTTTAGCGGCTTTTTCTGTTATAAAGGAGCTCATGCTACCCGAATCAAGAAGGCACCGATAAGTATGATAATTTCCTAAATGATCCAAGACATCTAGGTAGGCAGTTGCTAACAGAGTGCGAGAAGTTTCAGTGACAATTCCCTGACCAACAAAAGCAGTGTCGATATTTGGATTTGGTGGAATCATATTAGGATTAGTATTCGTATTAGAGGAAATGCGATTTTCAACATTGGTTGAATTAGTACTAATGCGCTTTGGCGTAATAAACTGTGATGCGAACTAGAATTGCAATGTCGGCATCTGTGTGTCGAACGACAGTTTCTAAGATCATGCAACGAACTTAGACAATTAAAACATAAGCGATTTGCTTTACAGAAACTATGTCTTTCTGACTGCGACTTCTTATTAAAATTTTCACATTTATATAAAGAATGCGGTTGATCACACAACAAACAATTTCTTGCAGGCGATTTCGCGTTTTCATTGGCATTGTTACTCAAAAATACACGAGTAGCGCGGGATTGAGGTTTGTATTTAATTGCGGTTGAAGAAGAACCCGAGTGTTCACTTAAGAGGACATTATCATATGCTAGATATTGTTCCGTTAAAAAAGTTATAAAAGTTTTGTAACTAGGTATCGTAGTTGATGAGTTAGTCAACTCAAAGCGTAACTTCGTATCGTCATCTAACCTTCTAATAATCATCATCGCGAGAACAAAGTCCCATTGCGCCATAGGAAAATCCATGACTTCAAGAGCTGAGAGATTTTCCACAAAAGTATCTACTAATTTTTCCAGCGCGTTTGGATTATTTGCCTCAATTTTTGTAGTGGCTTCGATTTCATTCCAATGTGCTTGAGCACATTTTCTAGCATTAAAATATCGTTTAATTCGTGTATCATACGCAATTTTATAATTATCTGCTGTGTTCGGCAAGTGTTTTATTAAAGCCAGCGGCTCAGATTCTAACGAACTAATCAACTAATCAATTTTTTCTACTTCGGTCAAACTAGTTTTATTATGCACTAAATTATTAAAATGATCAATAAACGAACGAAATTCTTTATAGTCTCCTTTGAACATTTTCGACTCAATTTTAGACAGACGAATATGCGAAATATCATTTTGTAACATTGTTGTGTTTAATTGATTAGTGGTGACATGTACGGCATTATTGTTAAACAGATCTGAATAACTAGCTTTAATTTTATAATATTCTGCAAGAAATGCTTCCTTCACAGCATCTTCACCTTCAGGTACCGCATCGGGGGTGGCAAACAATATATTTAATAAAGCGGTATCATGTTTTAAGAAAATATCTTTTAATTCATCAATATCTGCACATCTAACCCTAAATAATGATCTAAGAGATTTATCAACTCTAACCCTATCAGCAATGCCACTGACTGCACTAATTTCATTCATGCACGAATTACGTAGCGTCTTATATCTATTAATTTTGTCCTCATTGAGGTAGGCGAAAGAAATTTAGAATAACCGATATTTACCTTTTAATTTGCCGAAAATACGACGTGAATAAACTCTATAGGTGTACGCAGTTTCAAAAATACGATCGAAATGTCGAATTAGTGAACAAAGCGAAGTAAACAATAAATATTTGAAGTAGATACGAGGCGATCAGTTTCTAGTTCCTGCGAGGCGGAAAATGTAATTTCTGCGGAGTTGCGCGTGCTTTACGAACCAACGGAGAATACAAAACAAGCGAGAGAGGGGTTAGAAAGAGACACACACGAGAATCGCGATAGCACTACTTTTACAAACTAGGCAATAATAAGATTGGTTTTTCAATGGTTTTTTCTGTGCCCTCTTCCAAATTTTTTAAGTGAAAAGCCAAAACTATTTATTTTATGCTCAAGAATCTATTCATAAGAACAATAAATTATATTTATATAAAAACATCAGTTGTTCACTTTAAGTTACAAAAGACCCAAAAAAAATTAAAATAAAATAACCTTAAAGACACACCCTTATACCCGTTTATTTTAACTCGAAGGACCAGTAGTGCAGTATTTGCACTTTCTATTACTACCAAACATGGGGAAATGATCAACTTTATCTTGTCGAATTTCACTTGCAGGTCTGATAACCACAGGATGCTCCATTTTTTTGTTTTCATTTAAATCTTTTAAAGATCCGCGTTTATTCGAACGTCTATCCTTCATCTTCAGTACTTGTGCTTTTTCATTCCCTAAGTCTTTTAATGCTAACTGATCCCCTTCTTCATGAAGTAAGGTTCTGTCACACATGTACAACAACCTTCTTCATGAAGTAAAGTTCTGTCACACCTGTACCACAACCAATCATTATTTAGAGCAATATCTAGCATCTGTGAGAAAATAGATAGATACCATCGATATGTTTTTAATAGGATCCTATACAAATTCACCAACATGTCCATATAGGTGGGATGTGTGAGTTATAATGCTTGACAAGATTTGGACGAACAATGTCCGGTTTCTTTTTCTGTACTTTATCGTGCCTTTTGATAGTCGATATGGGTTCAGAAGACATGTAAAAGCTTACTGAGGTAACTGCCTTATTATCGTACCACTTAAGACCACTAAGTGTATTGTTCCTGAAGAGAGTATACTATATTCATAGCGAAGATAATAAATTAATTCAATGAAATAAACTATTTATCGAAGTAAAAAACACTTAAAGCTGGCTTTTTCATCGATTTAGTCAAGGCAACAACAACTTTTCCTCCAATTCCTAATTGTTATTCTTGTGTACTTTTCTAATGTTTTATCTCCACCATATACAATAAAATCATACACAAATTTTTAACCCTCATTTTTTTGGTTTAGAATTGATATGCTGCCTTTTGAACTCTGCCTTTTTCCCTTATAAGGTACCCCTATCTCGTTTACACTTTGACGTATTTCTTTTTCAATATTGTGACAGTTTCTTCTAATAATCTCCAATACAGGTCTAATCTGAAAGTAGGGGTCGTCATTAATGTTGTTTGTTATTTGCAAAATGCAAATGTTTTCTTATTTGCTGCAATTCTGGATATCGAAGTTTTTCACTCCAGTAGTCGGTATTTGCAAGTAAATCTGCAGTGCCCATTGTAATTAGAATTTAAATTAAACCCTTAATATCGTATTCTCAACGATTAAATGAAATACATCAGGTGAAAAAAACATGAGGAAATATTCAATGGGGGATTTAAGTTTTTCAGGAATGGACAAATTATTAAATGGAATCTCTACAAGAGACTCAAATTTATTGGTGTTCCATCCATTCCATTGGTACTTCAAACTATATTTCCTTTTGATCATTTTATTCTTTTTTGCAGGTTATGACGCCCCTTCTAGAACATTTAACTCTTGTTTTTCGCATTCAATCGCTGAGTTAGAAGTTTGTGGTGTATATTCGTTTCCAAACTTCGATCTTGTTTTCATTGTCGTAAAAACATATTTAGGGGATTCCATAATGGGTAATTCTTGCAGAAAATTGGTTTGATACTCAAAAATAATTTTCTGCGGCAGTATGGGTATTAGAGAATTCGTCAAACACTGCGGCAACGTCGGATGGAAGACTAGGTGCTCCAGAACTCTCATAATCAGAGTTACTGTAGTTGTTTTCCCTGATATATAACTCTTTTTCCAAATAATCATCACTTGAACTGTCCGCATCAGAAGTTGATGGTGGCAATAAGGCCATAATTTTATTGGACCTTCACGACATTCGTGTTCGAAACTGAAAGAAAAAAAAAGAAATGTATCGTTAGTTTATTACTTTATAGCTTTCTACTGAATTAAACACCGTTTTTATATTAGTTATTGTCATTGTAGACTATAAAAGGAATGAAAGGAGACAGAACAATTTAATTTTATGTTAGTTATTGGTATTGTAGACTATATGATACAAAACAATTGTAGTTTATTTTACTTCGTTATTGGCATTGCAAAATGGAGGATACAAAATAATAAAAACCCATTACTTATAACTTTTGCCGATGAATATTTAAAGAAACATTCAAATTATTGTAACCATTATAAGAAAAAGTGGTTAATTATTAGAACTGTTTATACGTAAATAGTTGAAATCATCCCTTTAGACATGCATTCTGGTATTTTTCGGAAATATAGACACTTAGTTTAAATATTACAAGTGCATAGACACTTTTAGCTTGTCATAAGTTTTTACACGTATTCCTATTCGTATTGGAGTTACGTTGGCGTGAAGAAGTTGTCAAGAAAACCGTTTTAGCAGATAACATATCGTTTCGTTCTGTTTTCAATTGTACAACCTGGAAACTTTTTTAGGTTGCATTTTGATAGATTTTTCGTAAAAACGTAATATGGAGGCGATATTAAATAATCCATTGCTGCTAGACGAGAACGATGATGATTTGGACGATTTATTTTTGATGCATATTTTGCATGACAAAAATATGCTGGGCAACATGGCAGACTTGTATGGGGTGTATGGGGTCTTTGACTTGGACCTATACAATGACACGTTATGTCTGTCTTCATTTAGATTCAAAAAGGATGATCTGCGAAGACTAGCAAGAGCATAACAGTTGCCTGAACAAGCGACAACCAATAGGATTACGATCTCAGGTAACACTCATAACTTTTATGCTAAAACCAGGATGATCAAAGCACTATTCTTTAGTAAAAGTTAAAAGAAAATCAAAAATAAAACTAAAAATGAACTTTGTGGTTATAATCAAACCAAACCAATATCAAAGAAGACCTGTAAAATAGCACTAATAGCTCAGAATACTGATACGGATACGTTTACATATACGGAGTAGGGGATGTAACGGGTCTACAAATGCGCAGTTCGTTACGGATACGTGAGAAATTTAAGACAAGCTGGAAGTACCTAATACATACCTCAACATCAGTGGTCACATGTTTTTTTGACGCCATCTTGGCATTGTATTTTTGAATTGTACACATGAGCGAGAGATGGCACTACTATGACGATTTGCAAGGTTAAATATGATTATTAGAATGTACTGCAATGCCTTGTTTGTGTGTAAGTTGAAGTTTGTAGTTTTGGTAGCTTTTGAAAATGTATGTATCTTAGAGATACAATGCTAATTTAAATGTTGAATCAGAACCGAAACTAACCATGTATTTGATATAGGCACAAGACAAATTTGGCGCCTCCTATTATTTTACACTGAAAGAACAGTTTGGTTACACCAAATCCGTTATTGAAATATGACTTAATAAACGTTTATTAGTAAAAAACCAAATTATTTGTTCACACTCTATAAATAAAGAATTATTCACTATTACATGAGAATATTTTCTCGTTATAATTATTTATTAACAATAAATGTATATTTTGTTTTTATGAAAAAATGATTCATAACTAAGAATATATGTTTTTCCACCACACCATATATTATTTATTATTACAAAGTTATTGCATATAGTTATTACATCTTCAGTCATTGTTATTCCAGATTGAATTATTATACCCATATATTTGTTCACAATGACAACATGACAAAAGCCCCTTTATTGATAATAAACAAATATTTTTTACATTTTGTTACCAATATTTATAGATTGATGTCCAAATACTTATTTCGGCAACTAGACTGCCATCTTCAGTAGACCCGAAAAGTTATCATCATAACAGATAGTGAAACCAAATCAGCCTTTGATGATTTATGCTAATACGTTGATTACTTTTAGAGTATCTACTGGAGATCGCAACTCAGTTGCTGAAATAAGTATTAAAAAATTTCTGAATATTTCTTTGTATTTTATTTACTGTTTATTGCATACCTATTATTCGTTTTCTACACCATTACAGTTTTTTGAATATACGGATGATACATTGATTTGATTTTATTCCAAATGTAACCCGTTTGGAAATCTGTATCTAACGAATCACCACGAAAAATCGACGTCTGGATTTTACCGATCGGTCGACGAGAGATGAGCTCTGACCAGTTATCTCTGATTCCAGCACTACGCGAAAATCACTAAACGCGTACTGTCAAAACGCGTACTGTCGTATATCGACAACCGCTAAACACCCCACTGCCCTCTTCCCTCGTGTTTTTTTTTATTTACCACGGTGTCTGTATGCCATCTCAGCATACGTTGCTGTTTGCGATGTGTTGCATAACTCGCCTGTACTCCTCTATGTTTATCAACTTGTATTTTTCATAGTTGAATGATATCCTTAATGCTGTTCCAATTTCTCTACAATAGTTGCATAATTCGTCTGTATTTTATGGGGTTCATAAACATCGGTGTTTTGGTATTCGACATATATGCGTTATATGCGACAAAATTGGGACTATTTGTTGATTGTTTTCATAATTAACTGTTTAATTTTAACTGCCTACAATAATAGGAAACTGGGTCACTTTAAACATTTGTATCGTTTTTTTTGGTTTAAAATATATTCGATTATAATTTTTATTCATAGGGTGTCCCTAAATTCCTTGCCAAATTTGTACTTAATACAAAATTATTAAATTTGTACTTATACAAATAATACTAAACATTAATTTAGTTCTAAAATGAAATAACAACAGAATATAGTAAAAGTCTTCCAAGAAATTCCAGAAAATATCAGTCCATCGTTTAGATTGTACAAGGGATCCGAATAAAAATTGTACGAAAATGTGTCACCTCGAGTAAACAATCTTTACGTTCTGTGCATGTCGGTATTTATCAGGATTGTTATATTTCACGACTTTTTCGTGTTTAAGCCTACCTAACCTATATCTACTAAATGATATTCTGCAAAGCAAAATTATATTTTCACTGTCTATAGCTACTTACGTTCGAAATTTGCAAATATCGTTGCAAAAGCCCCACATTTTTTCTGGAATGCATTTGTCGAGGTGCTTGGATACACATACATCCCCGTTAGCCATTATTTTTGTATAATATTCGAATAGGATGACCAGTTCAAGCACATACTCACATATAGGTGAGTAATCACTACTTGTAAACTATTTAACCTCACGCTGCCCACACTAATATCCAAATAATATAGTTAAACATGTAAAAATTTCTTACCGGCAAAAGCACCCTACTAAAATGGAGGGAAATATTATTTACATGATACGATACACGAAAAGAGAAGCTACAGCATAATGCGCGAGCAGTGCGGGCTAATGTCACGCGCAAGATTAACTATGAATACACATTTTGCTGATTTGTATAACGTAGATTTAAAATAAACAAATGAATTTATTGAATGCTGTAATGATACACAAGGATTTATTAACAGACACTGTACCATTTAATAATTATCAAACCAAATTATAATTATTAATTAAACTTATTAATTATCATCGGGCAGTCGTCGTATTAGATAATTGTTTATTATTAAAACATTTTGTTCAACATAAACAATTATAGCAGAAACAAATCCCCTATTATTTATTAATGGAACAAATCATCAGTAATAATTTTAATAAATAAGCTTTTTCAATTATAAATATCAATACATAATTTTAAACAAATTTGACGATAACAAACATTCGATAATTATTACTGCGATTTTTCTTTCGGTGTACATCTATTCCTAAAATTTTAACTTCCGACCGATCTTCGTAATCGCATTACCAGAAAGGATAACTGACGAGTTGACAAATGACAATAATAAAACTTGAAAAGGGATGTTTGGATATGCCCAAATCTGGAGAGCCTATAACCTTCCATGAAAACTGATTGCCTGCTTCAGTTCTTAAGATGTACAAGTTTTGCATGTATGCTGGTATCTACTAAAATAATCCCGTTAATTTGGATCACGTCTCGCTTGCATTGTAGTGGAGAACTAGAATTTGTAACCAGAAAACCACCAAAAATATTAAAGTCTTCGGTAAATCTGTCTCGTAAATCCGTCATTTCTGATTATATTTAGAGAAGTTATAACGTTTCCTTGGGAATTTTGCGCCCATATTAATCTAGTTTGCGCCCATAGGCAAGTGCAATCATAGTTTCAGTACTGAGTTAAATATCCAGTACCCAAAGTTTTTCCACCAGGTATGCCTTTTTTAGCAAATCTGGATCACCATTCAACAGCTGAGCGACTGTACATTGATCATGCACAGTTCTTCCACACATCCTCATTCTTTTCACTCTTTATTTTATTTTGTTGCATTTTCTTCATATCATCTTTTTTTACTACTCGTCTATCTGTATGTTTGGTCTTATAATCTCCTTTCTAGCTCATAAGGTTCCTTATCATAATTTATTTTTATTTTAACACAGTTCATTGGATGAATATTTGAGTTACGTTCAGTATATATTCTTTTTTTATTCTCTACAGTGTGTTCTTTTTTATTTCTAATATTCTATTTATTCGTTAATGTCATTTTTAATTTTTTATTAATTCCTTCATTACTTTTATATCTCGTTCTTTGCAAAAGATTCAAATAATGAATAAATCCTGACCTCATATAATTGCAATTATAACTTTCATTTGTCTTCATTTGAATGACCAACAATTGTTTAAAATCATATGTAGGCATAAACTAGTTTGTTGATGACTCGTTTTTTTAAGTTTGAACGGAAACAAGTGTAATGAATGTCACGACAAAGTGAGTTCAAATTCGTGGCCAAGTTTATATTACTTCTTGTTTACTAATCTACTCAGTCAGAAATAATGTTATACGAACGGCTCAATTAATTCGTCTTATCAACTTATTAAAAAAGATTAAAACCAAGGGCTGCTTTAGCAAGATGGGAATGCGTTTTTCTTATTGTCTAAAGCTGATTATTTTTTTCGTATGATTTTCAACCAATCAGAATGTCCAATTTAGTTAAGTTACCTAGTATAATTTCGATAATACCTGATTATACATAGAGTAGCTCCACCAAACGAAAATTTTAAAATAATTTCATTTTCATAGTAACCACATCGACATCAATATACAACAAACAGAACTGTCAAATTGTGACGTTTATCAAAAGTTGTTCAAAAATGAGTCGATTCGGAGATCATCAAATGCAATAGACGAAAGTATACAAAATACTGAGCCTCATAATACAGTGAAAACAAAAAAGTACGTATGGAAACAATTTATTACCTTTTGCAGTGAAAGAAACTATGTGCTAAATGAATCAATCTCCACTGAAATGATAGCGTCCATTTTGAAACATTGGGCTTTCAATATGCGAAAATGTAATGGAGAAAATTATAAAGAAAATGTGGTTAAAACCATGTGGTTAGTGCATCAGCATTTGAAGATAACGAGTACATAGCAATGATAGAAGCGTGGGATGAAAATACAACGGAAGGATTACAAATAAAAAATTTCTTAATTGCTTCTGTAGAACTTGCGTGGAGAGGAAATGAAGGAGCGTCATGCTTGACTCATTATTTTCAAAAAGAAACTGGAAATGATGATACTCCAACTGGTAGAATACAATATAATCCTATTTTTACCAAAACCACACAGGGAGGAGCAAAACCATATGCTAATAATAAATGGCTTGTACCTACCCATAATGAAGTAAGTCATTGTCCAGTGAGACTTCTAGATAGGCTAATGATGAAAAGAAGCGAAAACATCAATATTAAAACAGATAGGTTATTTCTGACAGTAAATCCCAACTTGAGAAAAGAAGAAACCCTTGGCTGGTACAAAAATATGCCAATTGGAGTGCATGAAATTAGTAAATGGACCAAAAAGTCTGCAGAATTGGCAAATTTGAATATGACAAACAAAATATTTTCAAATCATTCTCACCGAGCCACTGCTGTTTCACAATTGGCAAAAGCAGGTGTATCGGAACAAGAACTTATTAAAATAACAGGACATGGTAATAGCAATTCTATCAAACCATACCTACAGATAGATGAACAACACCACCAAAACATAGTAAATATGATGAGATCCAATTTTGAAAACGCTGCAGGTTCAAGTAAAAACACCTCCAGTATTTCCAGCACTTCAATGAGCAGCGGCCACGTTTCCTGCGCCGAAAATAACTCAGTTAAAAAAACGTAGTATATAATAATTGTAACTTTCATTGCACCAATTTGTATTTAAATTAATAAATTGTTTATATATTTACTTAATTTACTCAAAAAATAATCGTATCAAATACAATACGTACTTCAAAATAAATACGGTTATACATCTCAAACTTCCTGCATAATTACAAATCGTGTCAGTTTGACAGAATAATCCTCCCGCTTCGCGGTCGGATCATTTAAACTGTCAAACTGACACTTTATAATTATGCAACAAGTTATCGATGTATAACCTGATTATTTTGAAGTGCTTATAGTATTATTACTGATTATATCTTACAAATTAGGCTTCTTTTAAGATTTTTTTCTAATACGTTTGCTACATTACAGTTGTAATAACCAATCCTCAAAATGAACAAGTCATACACAATATGAGTATTGGTTGTCTACAACAGATACGTACGTCACTGTCGATGTCTGTGTGAAGTGTTCTACGAAGATAGAAAGAAAGAAGATATTTTCAACGAAGACAGACAACGTATTGTGGTATATTTGTAGTAATTACGATTTCATGGTCCAGTAAAGTATTTTTTTGTTAGAAACATCGGAATTGGGAAATCGACAGGTTCGTGGTGTGGTCTTTGTTGTTTAGCATCCAAGACGATTTATTAATGCAGGTAGATTGTAAAACTTTTTTTGCCTATCCTAGCGTATCACATGTGATATAATGGGTTTTAAAGTTTCCAATGAAAAAATGATTGAAATGAAATAAGGAGTTTAATTCCAGGACGATGCTATTTTCTTTTTGATGCATTGATTATAGATAACTATTAGGACTGTGGGAATGTAATAAGAAGTGAATTAAAGTCAGTATTTGATGTACAATGCAAATTAAATCGTTTATGTGTTTCGTAGTGAAGCAACGAAGGCGGTGGGTTTGTGTGATACTGTGATAAAGTAAACGATAAATGCGGTAAGTACTGCAGTATTAGCATAAAAATTTATATCGATCTACACAGAAATTTAAGCCCAATTCTTCAAGTTTCTACAATCTAAGTAAAAATTATGAAAACATTCCATGAATAAAGCATTGAAGATAAAAATAATAATGAAATAGTTACTTTCTTCGCATATGTACATATGTATATACAAGGGCAGTTTGACGGAAGAGTGACTTTTCAATGAAAAAGTGACTTGACCTGATTTTGACTCTACACACTTAGTCCAGCGAGTTTCGAATTTTTTCAAACCATATAAAAAATAATCTTCGGAAGTTCCGCAAAATACGCGTTTGTCGCTGCAATCACCTCTTCATTTGTGCGAAATCGATTTCCACCAAGTAAATTTTTTAAGTTTGGAAACAGAAAGTAATCGGAGGGAGTCAATTCAGGGGAATATGGCGGTTGAGGCAATAAATCGTAATGCAGTTCGGCTAATTTATCTGCAACAATAGCGGATGAATGGGCACAAGCATTGTCGTGATGGAATAAAACACTTATCTCCAAGAAATGCGATCGTTTATTAAGTTCGGTATCAAAACGTGTCAGAAAATCAGCATAATATTGGCCAGTTATCGTTTTCCCTTTTTCTAAATAATCAATAAAGATTACACCTTCGGAATCCCAAAAAACTGTGGCCATGACCTTATTGGCCGAAAAAACGGTTTTTGCATTCTTGGGAGCACGTTCCTCAGATGCAGTACATTGTTTCGACTGTATTTTTGTTTCTGGGGTAAAATGATGTATCCAAGTATCATCTACTGTGACATATCAACGGACAAATTGTTAGTTATTGCAACATCTAGTTAACTTTACTACAATTAACTTCATATCATTTGAATTTATAATACCTTATGTAAACAGAACCTTATTTTCAATTTTGACATTTAATAAGTGAATGACATATTCATTGTGTTATAAAACTAAAAAAAAAGCGCATGGGTTTCATTTCTCATTGCAATTCACATTTTAGTAATTTCAAATCATCTGCTTTATTCAACAGGTTATGGGCCCAGAAAATTGTAATCAAACTACGGGAAATATCAATAATTTAATTGGCGCATATATTTTTAAGTTTTAATAAAGTACAAAAACACAAAAAATGTCTAATTTGACAAAACTGTAGGTAACGAAACTAAATGATGGAAACTATCAAGTCTGGAAGTTCAAAATGGAACTTTTATTAATAAAAGAAGATTTATGGACCACAATCATCGAAGAAGCACCATCAGATAGAACTCAACTAGAGGCACGAAATAAAAAAGACGGTAAAGCACGTGTATATATTAGTTTTTTTGTTGAAGACGATCAAATTATTCATATTAAGAATAAAACATCGGCACAAGCATCAAAAATCAAGTTTATCAAACAAGGTTATGTCGAATGATATTGCCTGGAAGTGGAAATATGCAAACACGTTTAAATGCAATTGACGAATGTATAGATCAATTGACAACATTAGGTGAACCAATTGCAGATGCTCTTACAGTTGCGTTATATTTATCAAGTTTATCCGAAAGTTATGGTGTTTTAATAACGGCTCTTGAATCACGTCCTGAAGCTGATTTAACTGAAACTATGGTGAAAAACACACTTTTGGAAGAATATTGACGACGACAAGAAATCTAAAATGTTAATGATGGTGGTGAAAAGGCATTGGAAGCCATAGAAGAAAATAATATATCAGACAGTTCGAAATCAATGTATTGTTTCTTTTGTAAAAAAAAGGTCACATCAAAAGTAAATACCGTAAATTTGCAGCATGGAAAAAGAACAAAGAGAGAGAAAATCAAGGTCAACGACAGGCAAATGCAGCAGAAAACAAAAGTAATAACGAAGGTGATTCTGTATCTTTAATGATCAATCAAAATATAAATATAGCCAAATGGTGTATTGATTCTGGTGCATCGGCACACATGTGTGGTGATGAAACATTTTTTAAAAGTTTGAACAAATCAAGCAATGATTCGGTGAATTTGGCTGATGGTAGAAATTTACCAATAAAAGGAATCTGAGTCGTTGAATTCAAAACTGCTGTCAATAAATTCAAATTGAATGATGTACAATTTGTACCTGGATTAAAATGTAACCTCTTATAAGTTAGTAAGCTTGCAAAGAATGGCTGCAGTATCATTTTTAAGGGCGAGAAGTGTCACATCAATAGATATGGTAAAACATTAATAACGGTAAAGTCACAAAATTATGTTTATAAAACAACACCATCGAATCGGGCTCACAACGCATCAAGTTCGAGTGAATCGAAATGCATTCACGAATGGCATAAAGTTTGTGGTCATCGAAATTTAATTGATATAAGAAAAATGGCAGATTTATCAGTCAACATGAAAATTTCAGAATGCAGTCACAGTGATATGTGTGAAACATGTTTACAATGTAAGAAAACCAGAGATCTTTTTCCTCGTAATTCATTGACCAGATCAAAAAAAAAGTTGGATTTGGTACATACAGATGTATGTGGACCTATACAGTTGCCAACACCTGGAGGAAACAGATATATACTCACTTTAATTGACGATTACACGAAATATTCACATATTTATTTGACTAAACAAAAATCAGATCTTCGTGATAAAATGATCGCGTATGTTGAAATGATGAAAACGCAGTACGGTAAAGTACCAAGGGTTATCAGATCAGATAGAGGTGGTGAGTATATGGATGATAATTTACATAAATATTTCAAATCAAAAGGAATTAAAACTCAGTTATCGGTACTTAAAACACCTCAACAAAATGGAGTGGCTGAGCGCAAAAATCGTACTTTAATCGAAATAACACGTTGTATGCCGGCTAGTTCTGGTTTACACAAACAGTTTTGGGGCGAGGCAGTGACAACGGCTAATCACATAAGTCGTTTACCTACTAAAAGTGTAGAATTAACTCCATATGAATACTGGCACAGCAAGAAATCAGATATAAGTTATTTTCATATTTTTGGAACTCCAGCATATGTTCACATTCCAAAAGATCAACGAAAAAAGTTGGACGATGTGTCTGAAAAATTAATTTTCGTTGTATATGAACTGGCAACGAATGGCTTTCGACTTTTAAACACTGATACTCATCGAATTATAATAAGTCGTGATGTTAGGTTTATTGAAGATAAAATTGTTGAAGAACCTGATATGAATTGGCAGTTGAGGATAATGGAATCGATGGATTTCAACCAATGACGTTACAACATGAAGTTGAAGTATCTGAACCGGCTTCAGAAGGGGAAAATCAGCTGGATGTCTGAACAATCAAATAAAGGTATTCCACCAAAACGTTTAATATTGGAAATAAACACAGTTGAAAAAATGGTGGATGTTGATTCAGTTACATACGATGAGGCTATTGGTGGATCAAACGCTGATAAATGGAAGTCGGCAATGGATGCAGAAATTGAATCTCTTCGAAATTTTGGAACTTGGGCAATGACCAAATTACCTCCAAATGCAAGTGCTATTGGATGTAAATGGGTGTACAAGACAAAAACTGATCAAAATGGGAACATCGTAAAGTTCAAAGCTCGTTTAGTGGCACAGGGTTTCTCATAAAAGTATGGTCGTGATTATGATAAAGTTTTTGCACCTGTGGCAAATCCTACTACACTCAAAATTCTTCTTGCGGTGGCAGGTGAAAGGAAAATGATGGTTCAACATTTCGACATCGAAACTGCATATTTAAATGATGATCTGTCACATGAAGTTTACATGAAGCAACCGAAAGGATATACTTCTTCTGATAAGGATCAAGTATGTAAGCTCATACATAATTTATATGATCTTAAACAGGGTGCTAATGAATGGAACAAGAAATTCGATGCAGTTATGAAGAAAAACGAATATGCTCAAAGTACAAATGTTCCATGTTTATACACAAAGAAGACGGATGGTCAAACAATATACATATGTAATCACGTAGATGATATTGTTATTGCTGCGACAACCGAAGAATTAATAAATGATATTGAATCACAGATGAATGCTATTAAGAATCTCGGAGAACTTAAATTTTATCTTGGTATTCAATTTGATAAAAACGATATATTTAACTTAAATAAAGAAAAATATATCATGAGCAAACTACGGGAATTTAATTTGAAAGATGCTAAGGATTCAACAACTCCAATAAATGTGGGCTACTTAAGTCAAACAATGAATCAGGAACCTTTCGAATCACAAGAAATTTATCGAAGTGCAATTGGATCTTTGCTTTATCTGTCAATCAGTACTAGACCTGATATTGCAACTGCAACGTCGATATTGGCAAGACATGTAAGTAGTCCAAGATTGTGTGATTGGACTGAAGTAAAGCGAATCAGATATTTGAAGGCAACAAAGTCATTGGAATTACGACTTGGTGATCATGAAAACGAAGGAAGGAGAATTTGAATGTTACGTAGATGCAGACTGGGCTGGGGATCATGAAGATCGAAAATCAAATACCGGATATTGCTTTATTTACAATAGAGCATTAATTGGATGGACAAGTCGACAACAAACGTTAGTCGCTTTATCATCAACTGAAACTGAAATTATCGCATTCGCAGAGGCTTCACGTGAACTCATTTAAATTGAACGAATTTTGAATGATTTTGAACAAAAAAAGACAATCATGGTTGTATAAAGCTACTAAGTGAACCGTTATGTCATCAAAGAATAAAGCATATTGATATCAAGTATAAGTTCGTATATGATTTGATATTATCGGAACGCGTTTCATCTGTTTATTGTTCAACTTGTATAATGATCGCTGATATGTTAACAAAACCGCTAGATGGACCAAAGTTGGCAAAGCATGCCAGGGCGATTGGATTGATGTAATTAAATTTAACTATAGGTTGAGAAGGGGTGTTAGTTATTGCAACATCTAGTTAAATTTACCATAATTAACTTTATATCATTTGAATTTACAATACATTATGTGAACAGTACCTTATTTTGAATTTTGACATTTAATAAGTGAATGGCATATTTATTGTGTTATAAAACTAAGAAAAAAGCGCATGTGTTTCATTTCTCATTGCAATTCACATTTTACACTTACCTTGCAGATACCTTTTTCATATGTAACCTTTCATACAAAATATTGTATACCCGTTCGGTTGAAATATTTATTTCATTATCTATATCACGTACTTTTATTCAACGATCGCTAAGTACCCGGGCATGGATTTTATAAATCATTTCTGGAGTAGTTACAGTAAATGACGGTCCTGGACGTTCAGCATCATCCGTGTTCATATGGCCACTTTTAAAAGAAGAGAACCACTTACAAATCATTCCATGGGACGGAACACTTTCATGATAATATTTACGCAACTTTTCCTCGGTTTCTTTAATTGTTATTCCACGTAAAAAATAATGTGTAATTAACACTGGAAATTCTTTTTTCTCCATATTTACCCAACAATGGAAACAGTTTTTTTGAATGTGTATTCAAACTAATCTGCCAGATTTATGTACAGTTTTGACAGATGACATCACAAACATGGCGGTAACTAATGATACGTTTCAATTTTGTCGTTGTGCAAATTTTGTTACAGAAACTTTAAAATATAAAGCTTCGTTCAATTTAACATTATTTTGACTTTAAATCTACATTAGAAAATCCAGTGTCATCTATTTTCGGAAATTATTTATAATATCGTGCAACTATAAACAAACGCACTACCCCTGATATATATCTTTGTAACACGTCTATGAGTATGTTGATCTGTGGCGTATAACTATCGCAACGTTATTGGTTAATGAACGTTCTGACATCTCGAGTGTATTCTGATTGGATGGCTGGATTGAACACGAGGGTTTTAGTTTGTCTGTGAACTTTCATTGTTCACTGGGTATTTGATGGTATAAGCCGTTGAAATTTTATTTCGTATGTTCGGATGAAATAATTAAATATTTCACCTTATATTAATGGATGACCCGACGTGTGAAATATATTTCCCGGGTATCGTTGAAGAATTTTTTCAAGTTATTGGAGATTATAGACCCGTGGTAATACCAATTTTTTTGGGAACAGAGATTTCAACGTGATAGGTTTTTTTTATTGGTGTAATTCCAGTCAGATGTTAATTGTAAGTATTAGAATGTTCTATAGTTTCATTAACTAGATTGTTCCTATTTATGACTAGAGAACTTCTCCCCTTATCTGATGAAGTGATTTTTTTTTAGTGCATACAAAAAGGTGTTAGAGGGAAAACATCAGTTAAGTAGGCCTTAATTAAGGTAAATGTACCAATTATGAACATATCTCTTATAGTGGACATACATTAATCAAACATCAAAAACAAGAAATATTCAAATTCTTCTGTGAAACTAAATAATTTGGCAACACTGTCTAGCATCATTCTCGACAGTCCTCCATTTGCATCCTTCTATATCTAACCTCTTTCAAGTAACGACAGTGGTCGTTGTGAATTGTACTGGTGTGGTGATATTTCACGCGATTGTTAGAGAATAATTAACGAGTAAGTACCTATTTTTTTCTTTTTCTAATGTTTGGATTCAATTATTCAACGAATAGTTGTATGCCACCTTGAACAATGCAATTATTTGCATTATATTTGATACATAGTTTTAGGGAATAGCTGTAATAACACACAATCGAGGTGATGTCCATTTTAGCAACCTTAAAATGATTGATGTACCTATCATGAACAGACCTGTTCACTTTGGGGATATATGGTTGTTAGTTGTTTTTGCGGCGTGAATAATATCATACAAATTAAATATGTTTGGATATGAGTTTCAATAGTTTCTAGAAGCAGGAACCTATAGTGAACATAGCATGTCCACTATAGGTACCAGAAACTGCACTGGAATTATGTTATGCTTTTATTACAGGTATGGCTGGAATGAAGAAAATTTTGAAGTATTCCGAGGAAAATATGTTGAATGCATTATCTGATGTCAGAAATGGTATGTCTTATAGAGCTGCATCCATAAAGAATGGTGTTCCTCGTATTACTCTTATGCGCAAACATAAGGGTAACTTACCAGCTAAAAATAAAATGGGTCCTGCTACATCATTTACTGAAGAACAGGAAAACAGGTCACTGGATTATCACCATGGCCAAAGCTGGTTTTCCTGTCTCCAAAGAAACACTACTGAGTAGTGTTGCAAAATTAGTGACTGAGTATAATGTAAAATTTGGAGGAAATGCTAATCCTGGCCGTAAATGGTATTATTTATTTCTCTCGAGGCACCCAAATATTCCCATTAGAACAAGTCAGAATTTAGTTAGGAGTAGAAGCTTAGTATCAGAGGCAGATATATCAAACTGGTTTCGTGAAGTGAAGAGCTATATGGACCAACATGAATTGACTAGCATTTTGAATGATCCAAGGCGGGTATTCAATACAGATGAAACTGCATTTTTTTTAAACCCCAAGCCTGGCAAAGTACTAGCCCATCAAGGCAGCAAAAATATATATACTGAAGCTGGAGCAGATGAGAAGGACAATATCACAGTCCTACTCACAGCTAACGCAGCTGGTCAGTTGCCACCCCCTATGGTAGTTTATAGGTTTGTTAGAGTGCCCCAGCATATTGTGGCAGGTATCCCCCAAGATTGGGTTATTGGTAAATCTAAAAATGGGTGGATGACCCAAGAACTCTTTTATGAGTACATGTGTAATATTTTTTTCAAGTGGGCTCAACAACAAAATATTGCACTACCAGTGATTTTCTTCATGGATGGACACAGCTCCCATGTTTCGCTTCCATTGAGTAAATTTTGTGCAAGAAATGGGATAGAACTAGTGGCACTTTATCCTAATGCAACGCATGTGTTACAGCCCATGGACGTAGCGGTTTCCCACACAATGAAGACCATATGGAGACAAAAGGTGCATGAGTGGAGGATGAAAAATGAAGGGAAGCAAGTAGGCAAGGCAGAGAGGCAGAGTACGGAAAGGGTTTAGAGAGCTTTTTACCTTATGTTACATCTAAAATAATACAAAGTGGTTTTAAAAAGTGTGGGCTGGTGCTTTGGAACCCTCAGCAGGTTAAGCTTCCATTCCAATCTGAGAATACTTCTCAGGCTGACAGGACTACAAAAAACTTTGAAGAGATTATGTTTCTCAGATTACTCGAAAAACAGATAGGAATTGATTCAGGAATTGAGGAATTGATTTCAGATTTTTAAAGGAAGCGAAGGAAACTGGGAAGGAGCTGTTGAAGACAAGTCATTATTTGATTTATGGAAAAGAAACAAAGTGAAGGTAAACATAGTTGTAAGTAACAACATGCAAACATCACCGCAAGAAAATAACCTGGAGGCATTACCACAAGAAAATAACCTGGAGGCATCACCACAGACTCGAACAACTAATGAGTTGCAAGACCAGCGTACACCAATGAAGCAAATTACTCAAAATATAGAATCAGTTCATTCTCCTCAAAATATTCCATCAACTTCCACCACAATTATAGAACATGACTTTGTGCCAACACCGTTTAAAAATAATTTATTCTGGCCACTAGCTACAAATAATAAAAAAAGAAGGGCAAAGGACAAACTACCAGCTGTTGTAACTTCGCCTCAGGTAATCCAGTATTTACAGAAGAAAGAGGAAGCAAAAAAGAAAAAAGAAGACGAAAAAGAAAAAGTAAACAGATACGTGAGGCAAAGAAAATTGAGAGAGAACAGAAAAAAATGGCTGCAGAGGAAAAAAGAAACAGAAAACGAAAGCGAGAGATATCAAGTTCTAGTGACTCCAGTGTGTCAGTCGAAACTGGCAGTGATATTGAAGTTGAGGAGAGTAACAGTGAAGTTGAGGAGAATAACAGTGAAGTTGAGGAGAATTACAGTGATGTTAATGAAGACAACATAGAACTTGTAAACAATTTTTGTAGAGAAAACTTAAAAGAGGGTGATTTCATACTAGCGAAATTTATGGGCGGGAAACGAAACACAACCGAATTTATTTATTTGTGTGTCATAGAGCATTTACATGAGGGCATGGCATAATGGGAGTCAAAAGTGCTGAAATTACTAAAAGAGATTATGTGGTGGATGAAGATGACGTTTCCAGTATTCAGTATTACTTTTGATCAAATCATTACAATTCTCCCTAACCCAGAAATACAGATGAAAGATTTAGATATATTTTTAATAAGCCATTAAAGGTGAAAGAAAAAAGTTAGTGTATTCAAAAAAGTATCTTTTGTTTGGAATAAACTATTTTTTTTATATTCAGTATATTCTTACTTTTTTTGAGCTCATATTGATGGTGTCCACTATTGGTGGGTCCACTACTGGAGCTTAAGGTAAATGATATGTTCATTATTGGGTCAACGGCTTTTGTTCAATATATTTCAAATTTTGTAGGCTCAAATTCAGTAATAATCTAAACATTATATGTTAACTTGAAGATGAAGTTTCAAGCTATCCGTTAGTATGGTCAAAATATTTTTAATAGCAGTTGCCAAATTTCTACAGGAAAATGCATGCTTAAGGTGTTCACCATTGGTGCTTTTACCTTACCACATCTAGGGTGATAACAGCCCCATATTAGGACCCGATCTGGCCAATTGGTAAGACATATTTCAGTTTTTTTGTGTATAGAGTTGTACATTCTAGTAATTTCGACCATATTTTCTTTGGCTAATGTATTTTTTTATGATCGAAGGTCAACTAGCTTATAGCTAGGTAGAGTTATTTTCTTCATATAAGTTGGTATTTTTTTGTTAAATGTAAAAAAGGATAGTTAATAAATTAAGCTCAAATAGTATGATAGTTTTTTTGATCAGATATGAAATATAGCAATTCGTTTGTTGACTTTTGTCAGCAATATCAAGCAATAATAATATTAATCGATTAAGCTTTATAATTAATAGAATCGTACAAGTTTATGAGATATTTTAGTTTAGTGAACATTAATGGAAATTACTCGTACAGGGTATATGAAGGATAGTTAATATAATAAGCTCAAATAACTGTATAGATTATTAACATATTTCTCGTTTTAGGGTTCTTCTCTTCTTTTACAATTTGATTTGTTTATGTATAGTACATTTTGCCTACAATATCAGTCGGTGTATGTTGTAGATCATTGATTTGTCCGTTACTGTTAGCATCTTGTGGTAGTTAGTTTATGACTATACTTATGTTGATCAAGTATCAATCACTATGATCAACATATATTAATAGATTATAGCTGTCTTATCATTTATAATTTGCGAATGTGGATTGGTGATAACTACACCCATTGTAAGGTTATGTAAACGTTACTGTGGCTATTCAATTTAAATATTTTGTGTTATTTGAGTTGGTGGTAGTAAGTGTATGAGCTCATATGACACTATTGCGCCATATTATATTTCATAATTTTCAAGTTTCATACTTATTTGCATAAACGTTATTCTGTGCCATAGATACGTATGGTATACTGTAATGATTTAACCCTATAGTATATTCCAGACTCACGTATACATTTATTTGACTTTTATTAGGTAATTGAGTACTCGTTTGAGAAACTTCATTTGTATGTAAATACTGGTTTGTACATATTTATACCCAACGAACAATCCAGGCTGTAACGTAGGAAGCCAATTGGGGGGAATTATTGGATTTTACTTGGGGGGTTATATAGGATTTTACTAAAGGAATTAATAGGACTTTAAAGTGCTATTGGGTACTGGAAGGTACAGCCTGTCATAAATATTCGTTCAAATTGTGGTACTCAGGGGCTGAGTTACTACTGGGGAGGGATACATCGGTTTTAGAGGTACGGGATATATATTTTTGCTTGGGATATTTGTATATATATATATATATATATATATTTGTAAATATATTTTTTTTGTATATCATTCAATCTAGGGTGGAATTTCACTTACCTATGTCATTTATTAAACTGAAACGTGGGTAAGTGACATCTGGCTTTTATTTCTCCACCTATTTGGTAGTCTTAGGGTGGAAAAACTGGTGTAGGTAGTTGTCAGGAGGCAAGATTGCCTGGCGCCCCTTTTACATTTTATTTAGTCCTCGAACAACGGACCCCCCGTCTCTGCAAGAGTTAGAGGCAATGCCTAAATGCGCAAATATGCACCGAGGTTAAGGTTGGAGAGTCTTAGTGTGAATAACGGTAGGTGGCACTAACAAGGGCGAGTTCAGGAATTACGCACTCGGTGTGAGTGTGATGTTAGTGTGACATCCTAACCGTTAAGGATTCTAAAAAACACACTGAGTGAGCGCACTGTTTGCCGTTCAAGAATACTCACGGGGATCAAATTGTCGCCTCATGAACACACCGTAATTTAACGGGGTGACTGGTGTGACTAACCTAAAATTGTCAGTTGTCACTTTTGCGGTTCGTTGTTTATTTATTAGTGATTTTTACTGTTTTACTATAACAATGACATCAAGGAAGATATTTTATACTTTAGAATCTATAAAATACATTTTTGAGGACTCTGATGATGAGTCCAGTTCTAATGAAGAAATTGTATCTGTGTTGGAGTACAAAATGGGGAATTATACAAAAACAAAACAAGTGAGTGTGTGTGTGTGTGTGAAATTTTGGCCGTAGACAACTTAGTTCTTAGCCACAAAAATTCAAAACAAGTGAGAATGGATCTTTACATGGAAAATGACACCCCGTTCAAAACTCATTTTCGAATAAGTAGATATTGTTTTGAAGCTTTACTTGGTCTTATTGTCACCACGTTACTGCGACAAAGCTCAATTGGAAGAAGGACAATTAATCCGCAGAAGCAGTATTGGCGGTGCTGTGGTTGTTAGCAGCACCAGATTCCTTTAGGTATTATATTTGGTTTCCTTTTAAATAGATGAGAAATACTAAAAAAAATCTAACATACTTTTTATATCGGTAGAAGAGCCTTTCAACATGGCCAAATCAAATTTGTCTGCTGTTTTTATGGGAGTGGTTAAAGCAATAGATGGTTTATCCAAATTAGTGATTAAATGGCCCACTGAAAATATTTTGGAAATTAAAAGACAATTTTGCCTATTCGCAGGAATGCCATATGTTCTTGGAGCAGTTGATGGTACTTACATACTCATTAAAGCACCTCAAAAAGATTCGTAAGTATATATTACTCGAAAATGTCTTTACGCAATAACACTACAAGCCATATGTATCCCATCATTAAGATTTACTGATATTTTTGTCGGATATCCTGGATCAGTCAGTGATACAAGAATTTTTAGGAACTCTGATATACTCGTATATAAAAATATTACTGGAAAGAAAAATAATTGTTTGCCAAATAATATGGTTATTTCAGGGAATAAGGCTTACCCTACATTACAATGGTGCATACCTCCATTTATTGATCGAGGCAATTTAACAGCTAACCAAAAGAAATTTAATCAAAAACATACACAAACTAGGCAGGTGATTGAAACAGCTTTTGCTCTTTTATTTGGAAGATTTCGAGGATTAAAATTTCTAGATATGAACAAGTTTGGAATGATTCCACACGTGGTATTAGTTGATTGTGTTCTCCATAATATTTGTCTAGATCATTCAGATTTAAACGAGGAGTATATAGAAGAAGGAGAAAACAATATTGTAGGCAATAATGCCCATCATGAACAGGACGAGGTACCTGAGATAGATTTAGGCCTTGGATAATAAAGAATAATTTATTTAATGAAATATTTAACGTGTGATTTAAATAGAATGTAATAAAGATATTGTAATGTTTTTCTTATTTATTAAAACGTCTTTATTACGGGTGGGATAAACTTAAACACACGGTATGGCTACTTACTAATTCATTTAAACAATAAACTACTCATTAACACTTAATTTATATATACTTAAATATTCAATTAAATTTAATTTACTTACACACAAACTTAATTATTAATTTATATCAACACTTCAATGTTCGCTATTTCGGTGTATTTTTGTTTATTTCACGAGATCAACTAAACTAACTCTTCCTGGTCGGTCCCTTATATATTAGTGCCTTTTTCACTAGATAATTCTAGATTGCGGCTTACTCAAAAACAATTGGCTTTCTGGCATTTTCTAGATAAGACTGGTCACAAAAGCATGTCTAGATAAGATAGTCACAATTCGTAAACAATTCTAAGAAGCCCTGCGCGTCCGCCATAATTTTAACTTTCATACCTGGCTTAGACAGAGTCGGATTTAGGGACTATAGCAGTGTGCTGTTTCGTAACATTACCCCCTCCTTAAATGGAATTTCCTCCTGGACATTTTGTGTAGCCGAGACTGGATGTTTGAATGGGCAACTGGCCCCATTTCTACACTTTCCGATCTTATGGAAAAGCAGGTCACCGTCTTCATCGGATACTGATAACGAGGGTGGTAGCTGCAAATTAATATCTGGACTCCGGTATCTTGAAAGATAATCTCTACCATGTTCCTGATAATTCGCCAATTCAACTGGTTACTCGCTATCTTAGGCATAGCCAGTTTCTTCACGCTGGATTCCAATACATGGTTTCGTAGGTTTCGAAGTGCTTCCCACACATCGCGGTAGGTAGATCATCTTGAAATTCATTTTGAGTTATCACGTAGAAGACGTACCGCGAATTATGTTTCAGTTTCAGTATCTTGCCAGGGGCTCGAATCTGGTCTTCAAGTTTTTCTAATTACCCGAACTTCTTTCGAAAGACGGATGCCAACCCTCGTACGTTCTTGAGACGGGCGGGGATGTTGTATGCCAGTGAATAATCTTCCGGGAGAGTGGACAAATCTTGTCGTTGTTCTGAAGTAACTCCATATCTAGCTTTCCCGGTACCTCCATACGCGCCCATAAATTCATCGCAGGTAGGGTCAGATACATCTTGAATATGGTTTACTTCTTTCTCTTGGTCATGGTCTCCTTCGAATGGCGCTAGTCAGTTTTGGTGAACTACTTTTGGTTTTCCGTGGGAGATCTTGCTTATGCGATATAATATAACATCATTGATTCTTTTCTTGATTAAGTATGGACCTTCCCAGGATTTTTGTACTTTTGGAGAAAATCCTTTTCTCCTCGTCGCTGGCAACTTTAAAATTTGTTCGAACTAATTCATGAATATCGTCCAGCCTTCTTCTCAATTGGATCACGTAGTGTTCTCCTGCTAGATCTTCTCCAGGTCGACAGCCAAATTCCAGGTCACACGGAAGCCTTATTTCACGTCCAAACAGGATTTTCGCAGGTGTTTCACCCGTGGACTCATTGAGGGCAGATCGATAAGCCAATGCGAATAGGGAGAGATACTGGTCCCAATCTCTCTGATGGCTGGAAACCACTTTGTGCAGGTATTTTCCAATCGTCCTGTACATTCTCTCGACCACTCCATCTGACTGTGGATGTAATGCTGTCGTCCTGGTCTTCTTCATTCCCAGCTTGTCGCAAATTTCTTGGAATAGATGGCTTCCAAAATGTCTTCCCTGGTCGCTGTGGACTTCCAAGGGCACTCCATTCCAAGGGCACTCCATATCGGCTGATAATTTATTTCCCCAATACATCCGCGACAGTTGTGGCCTCTTGATTCGGGTTCGCGTAAATTTCCACCCACTTTGTGAAATAATCCATTACAACCAGGATGTATTTACCACCATTTTCTGTCGTCGGAAATGGTCCAGCGATGTCTAAAGCAATCCTTTGGAAAGGGCTTCCAACATTATACTGTTCCATAGGTGCCTTTCTCTTGCGATCTGGTCCATTACTCGTAGCACAAGTTGTGCATTTCTTACACCAGTCCTTCACATCGTCGTAGCTGTTCATCCAATAAGACCTCTCACGGATTCGTGTAACTTCTTTAGTACTTCAGCTACTGTTGTTCTCGGGATAACTAGCTGTCTCCTCATCTCGAAACCATCATCGTTTCCAAGGACTCTTTTCAACAGCTCTTCTTCCAGGACAAGGGAGTCCCACTGACCCAATACGCCTTGAGTTTCGGTGAAAATTTTGACACTTCTTGCCAGGTAGGTCGCCGATTTTCTTTCTTCCATTGGCGGATCATCTTCAGGTGAGGATCATTCTCCTGATCTTTTCTAATCCTGATGGGTGACCATTCGTCGTTGACTACAGTAGTTCTTGAAACGGCAGCTTCCCTTGATTTCACCTTGTTGCAGTGGGAGCAGTCTGTTGGGTTGTTGGGTACGGCCGTCTGGACAGGGAGTCTGCATTTAGAAATAAATCAATAAATATGTAAATGTTCACGAAATTATCTGTCTCGACCTTTTCTTCGTGGAATCTACTCTGTTTACTGTTTTAGATGAAACATACTTTCAATATATTGTGGAATTATCTAGAAACAGTAAGTTTCATGTAATACAGTAAATGTTCACAATCGTATATATGTAAAATTGACAATCTTGTTTTATATATTTTTTCCATTTCTTTTAATTGGTCAGTAAGTAGTAAAAATTGATAATTTTATTTCATGCCAAAGTTTATTCCAATACATCTAAATAAAGGCATTTACAAAGTCAAAATGAATGCTTTACAATTATCAAAAACACTGCCAGGAGTTGCAAAGTAACTTAAACTGCCTTATGCGATGGTTTCATAAGAACCCAATGCATTTAAATGTAGAAATATACAAATATCCAATATACTATGTTTAAGCTTGTGATATAGACCCATTTAATACTTCCAGTAAAGAAATAAAGATGTGTTTTAAGTGGAAATGAAATGTTAGTTATATTACTTTAAATTTTGTACAGTCACAAGTTCTGTTTAGCACTTATGCAATTACTTGGCACCTTGTATTTACAGAGCTGGGCATTAGTTAACTACTTTTCCTTTAAAAATATTTCAATTACTTTTGTTCTAAAAGTCACAGTAATTATACTCAAATATTTTTTTCCACAGAAAATTTCCAAAAATAGTAGTTAACTACTCATTGCTAATACTTATTTTTGATTAAGTAGTTAGCAGTTATACTCCAGTCGTTTGTCCAGCTCTGTATGTTTATAGGAGTATAACAATAAATATATAAATTAATATAAACTTATAAATAATTTTCTACTTTTATCTTGATTTAACATCATTTAAAAATCTAATGATATTCCAATCTAGAATGTATCTCTCTCTCTCTCTCTCTCTCTCGTAGTAGCCAGAAACGATTGTTTAATATAATTTAGTAGGGTGTTCAGTGTCTACACGTTCTGCAAAATATGAAGTGGATAAGTAAAATAGCTTTATAGTACTGAGCAAAAATCGTTTTTAAATTTTTGAACAGATACATTTTTATTTATGTGTTTCGGGTTAAACCTTCATCATTTCAAGCCAGGATTCTACTGGTAAATTATTTACAATTAGTGGTGAAAAACCCTGTATAATTACTTGAATCGAATCAACTTTTAGAATGTTTGTATAGGGCATTTATGAGTATCCTTTTATTCACCTTGATTGGCGAATTTTTATGAATGCAACTACAATATTCGTAAACTACTTCGGACTGCCCTCCTTTCTCAAACTCATTAACACACAATAAAAGGGTTGTTACTGAAACTGTCCATCGAAATAGCTTGTTCGACAAAGTACAGAACTATTGCAATACAAAGTTAATGATCAACAACACTGATGAATGACACGGCACAATTTTATCATACAAGAGTCATGAAGTAGTGATCATGTTTAAAAATTCGAGGTATTTAGGCAGGTGTTTGATAAGTCTTGTTTTCTTGAAGACAGTCTCGCCGTTATTGTGTAACGAGGAGTGCGATTCATCCGTTTGAAACTTATCAAGGATTTTTAGGAAAATGCAGTTACTTTGTATAAACGCCATTGGTGTAGCAGGAATATATTTATAATATACAAAATGAAACAGAAATATGAATAATATAACGTATATTTCATTGTAATGTTTGACAATATGAATCTTAAAAATATTTTCTTATAAAATATAGAATAATGTTATATAAACAAATGACGAGCATTTAGAAAGAGTTATGAACAACATATTAAGGTTACAGGTGGCACTTACGGTCTCTCCCTCAATACAAAAAAATCCAAGTTTATGAAAATTGTAAGAACAACAACACTAACGAAATCGTATTAGTTGGAGGTAAACAGATTGAAAATGTAAAAATATAGACTTACTTAGTAAAACTTATTACAATGACTCTACAGCACGCGCCAGCTTTACAAAAATGAAAAAATGCATGAGACGTTAAGGTCCAAACTAAGATTGACAATATGTTATGCAGACTAGAACCACAGATGACCCACAGATAGATGAGACACTGATTGTGGCGCCATATAAAGAGCCTGTCGAGTAAACAATTGAATGATGTTAAAAAGATTTCTGTAATTTTAGGTTTCGGCGATATATTCAAATTTACTGTATTTAAATTATTCTATTTCAAAATAACCATTTATAGTCCATTTGACATTTCATTCAATTTAACTCCATTAACTCAATAATGATTAGATGTCGAGTTAAATTAAATGAAATATCAAATGATGGACCATAAATACTTAGAATGGAAAAAATAAAACAATAATCATATAAACAGTTTATTTACTTTGGTATAAAAATACACAAGAAATAATTTCTTTCATAAAGTACTTTTCTTAACAAACAGAATGACAATAAATAAACTATAATGTAAAAACAATGCAATAATTAAAGAATAATTTCAGTAACATACAATCTAGATTGGAGTATCATTAGATTTTCAAATGATGTTAAATCAAGATAAAAGTAGAAAATTATTTATGATAGGTGTAAATTAATTTATTTATTTATTATTACACTCGTATAAACACACAGAGCTGGACAAACTACTGAAGTATAACTGCTACTTACTTAATCAAAAAAAAGTGTTAGCAATGAGTAGTTAACTACTATTTTTGGCAACTCTCTGTGAAAGAAACATTTGCGTATAGTTACTGTGAATTTTAGAACAAAAGTAATTAAAATACTTTTAAAGGAATATTTGTTAAATACTGCCCAGCTCTGTAAATGCGCTTACTATTGAAATAATAAGCTTACACATGTTTTTGTACTAAGCCAAAAAGATATCAAAAAATGTTTGAATGTTTAAATTTTTTTGAATTCCTTTTTTTGGAGTTTTCGATTTTTTTAGGAATTCCATTGTATGTAGCTGTTACAGGGTTTCATGTTTTTTGACACCTGTTGTATGTTTTTCCCTTGACGACAGCTTTGAGAATGGCCTAATGGCTGAAAGCGCTTAGCTGGAATTTTAATAAAATTAAACACTCAGTACTCGTCTTTTCTTTCACTCAATATACATTTTCAAACGTTCAAAATTATAGCATGGTATATTGTATACAATAAAACTTACCATCAATTTTTGTTAATTACCACACATATAGGAAGACAAATCAAACTGTCTGAATCACCTCCCTTCGTCTTTCTCAAATCTAAAGAAACACTGTTTTTGAAAATGAAGGAAGCATATCCTCCATCGTCGACAAATTTAATGATTTATTACCACTGCGTTTCAGCCATATTAATTTCATCTTCCTGGGTTGGAGGAGCAAAACTGTGAACAGAAATATTTACCATAGTAATGCAACAATTTTCAGTTTAGCTAATGTAAAAAACAACCATGATCTCTAAAGTTGTCGATTAAATTAGTAAAAATTCTGTGTTTTATAAAAATAAAGAAAATAGTTGTTGATTGAGAAATAAAAAATGCTCAAATATTTTTAATAAAACTTACCGAGTACACCACTTATTAGACTCCTTCAGAATACACTTTGACATTGTCTTTTCAATTAATAACAATAAAGAACCGAAACAACAGATAAATATTACACTATAGCAATTAAAAAATATACCCAAAATACCGAAACCTTATAATAACCTCAACACTTGAACTAACAAACGATAACAGTATAACAGATAAACTGTGGACGAGCAATATGACATCGCGCATATGCAGTAATAAAAATCAATACAATTTGATTACTAACGACGTTACGGTTTTCGTTAATTTTTTGGAATTATCTACCGATTTTAGTTACTCGACAGGCTCTATAGATGGCACGGTCTGCAGTGTCCCTAGCCTCACTAGTACACCTAAGATGCGGTGAGCCGCTTCCTTCGTTGCATAGGTAACGAGCCCATTATTAGAGTTCGAATTCAGTAGCATTTCGGTGAGGAGGTAAGTTGTGTAAGTGGTTAAACTATTTTAAGTGAATCGTAGATTTTGCTCGTTATTAGTGAGTTTTCCGTGATGACGCTCAATAAAATAGGACTACAAGAGAAAACCCTGAATAGTTAATTGAGGGAAATTATGAATGTTGCAAAATTTTTTCACAAGAATTTTACGTAACCCATTTATGCACTTTTTCATTTATGCTAAATAAACCTTAACATTTATTTTGTTCTATGTTCAGGGAAAGACTTTAAGCTGGAACAGGTATTAGTAAGAATACTTTATAGAAAATAAAGATACGACGCAAAAAGAGACTCGACCGAAATTAAAAATATGGTTTATGATTTTCACGCAGTGATGAATTGGTTTACGGAAAACTTAATTTTATTTGATGAATATTGTACAAAATCTAAATTATACAAAATAATTCAAGACAATATACCACTATTTCCACCAGTTGTATAAAATGTTGGAAGCACATGGGCACAACGTCTTTAGATTACCATCCGGATTTAAATACTATTGACAAAATTTGAGTATTAGTGAAAAATTGGGTAGCGGCCTGGAATAAAACCTTCACACTAGCTGACGTAGAAGATTTAGCCCGTCAGCGATTCACGGAGTTCCTTGTAGAAGAATGGATCGAAGTTTGCCGACATGTTCGAGATTATGAATATGCTCAGATTGAAAAAGAGATGCTCCAATGGATCATTTACGTTCCACAGTTAACACCGGATCCTTCTTTCAGGTATTATTCTGTTGTCTGTTCGCCATAATAATCAAATCTCATATATATCACCACACCTTTCGATCGTTTCTTCCACAATATTAGGTGCTCTGGCATTTTCTCAACTTAACTTATATTGTGTGATCAAAACTCTGAAGTTCTTAGTGGAAAATGAATTCCTCACTATTTCGTGTAAATTAATATCTGATTCCAGTTCGCAAATGTGCATGGTACGATGTGCTTCATAATATATTTTCTGGCTGTGTGAATTTTCTTGACTTGCTCCATGAATAGTCCACCCCAATTTACATTTACTTGCTAGTGGAGCATTTTCTGACCCACACCGTATCTAATGAACGATGATAAGATCAATGTTATCCTGACTTATCAAAAGAACAGGTTTTTCATCATAAATGTCTCTGACTGGTAGATTTCTCAAAAGAGCAAATTTCGACATTTCTGCTACTTTGACATTTTGCGGAAGCAGTGACACATTATTTACAGTGCGAGTTCCTTTCATAGTGAAAACTTTAAAGCAGTCATCCGTTCTTGATATCTTCAGGCCAATTCTCATAGAGTCGTTTTGCCAGGATGTTTCGTCATTTGTCCATTGTAGACGTACAGATTCCACGAGGCCTGTCAGTTCAAGTGTTTTGGCTACCTTCTCATCGAACAATGTAACTGTTTATGCTTCATCGCAAAGTGCTAATATCTGAAGAGGCCACTTTGGCCCCTGTAAAAACATTGTAAGTACTCTCAGCTGCACTTTCTTCATATTGATTCTCAAGGTACAAATTGATTCCGAACTTCTATCCTGTTCGCTGCTACAATGAGGGTTTTTCTGGTTTTCTTTATGTAAAAGTTGATGATGCGATAACTGACAACCGTCGATTCCACAGAGCTTCCTCGCCCTACATTTGAATGTATGATGATTTCTCATCAAATATGAGAAACCCGGCTTCTTGGCAGTTACGGCTCTCCATCGTTTATCGATGTCATCCTTTTTCATAGTTGGACATATATTATCTCTATGGGCTTTTTTTATCACAGTAGTAACATTTTGTCTCAGGAATGTCCTTATTGGCAAAAAATACCTTGTCTGGCTTCTTGGAAGAATATTTTTGTCCAAATTTGTCTGGATCGGCGTTTGAAGAAGTACTAATGTAGCATCAAGCTCTTGCAAGGCTCTTGCAATATATACCACCCATTTGGAAAACTCTTCTAAATTAAGGTTTCCTTCTCTTCTCTTTTTTCACCCCATTTCAGCTTCAAATGATCAAGAAGTTTTTTAGTGAAGTCTCTTAATATTAGCTAATTTTGAAGATAACCTGAAGAATTGAGGGTTTTTATGATTGCCACCATATTATTTATTTCGTTTGAGAATGGTATGAGTCTTTCGAAATTTGAATCCTTGAGATAAAGAATGTTTCTGACTTTCGAGTCGTCCAAATCTCATTTTCAGAGACTCCATCTCCAAATCTACGTTGTTTGCCGTTAACATCATCCAGGCTACCGTGAGTTTGGCTTCTCCCTTGAAACACTTCAGAAGTTGCAACATTATATCATCATTGGAAAAGTCACAAAGGACACAATTTAATTTGTTAATTAAACAAGAGCCATTCTTGTGGATTGCCTTCATAATAAGGAATTTTATTTTCTACAGAATTTCTTGCGATGAACTTCTGGTTTTCAGAGAACCGAGTCCTAACTGATTTGATAGCGTTTGATATCGTTTCACAAAGTAACTTAATATCACCGGTGATATCTTCGTTTACGAGTTTTGGTTTTTCGTAGGTGTATTCATCTGGCGAATGGTTCACCCATTTTATGATCTCCAGTAGTAGTAGAAAGTTTTGATAGTAATTTTTCTCTGCTTTCGGTATGACTTTCTATTTCTTCCTGAACTACCAATTCACCTTCCTTCAACTGACGTTCTAACTCCAAAAGATTCAGACTACTTTCTATTTCCTTCTGCTTCAGCTGTCGCTGTTTCCTTTCCAATTCTTGTTTCTTCAGTTTTATTTCTAATGCAAGTCATTTTCTTTCTATGTTCACATATGAGTTTTGAGAGGTTGGAGTTTTACCGGATTTGGTAATTTCTAAACGTTCAGAATTAACTGGCTGGTCCAGTCAGTCTTTCGGTTACCAAACTTATCGAGCCATGTGAATTCTTCATTGAGGTTTCTATTGATACCTTCAGTTATTCGTCTGGATCGATCCGAAGAGATTTGCAAATTATCTGACGTACTTTACTCCATGTCGTGTGCTTGTCGGGGTCACTAATGTTACAATTCGAGATGGTTCAGTTTAAGAGCCTGCCAATAAAACTAATTATTCGTCTCACGTTTTATTTGACATCTTTTACTTTTTTCAAATTAACATGACAGTCAACAACCATTTTTTAAATGTAAAAAATATTGAATAAAATAAAATATTAAAACAATACAAGTTCTAATAGGTTTTAACAATATTAGTGGCTAACTTTTTATTCTATCTATTATCCTCATTTCTCTAATAACGTCTTTCGTTATTCTTTTTATTTCCTAACATAACTACTCCAGAAGTACGTCTCTGTGTCTTTTAACATTTCTGTCTTTATTTAGAAGTACTGCATTATCTGATCTTTTCAGTATTTGACAAAAACATATTCCAATATTGGTGGCTGAGTATCTTCAAAAAATCTGTCAAGATCCTCTGATTCTTATTATCCTAGACTGTAACGATCAGTATTTTAACTGTTCCTTACCATGGCCATCCTTCGTTATATCTATTTGAGTTAAATAATTCCTATCAACCCCCACTTTCCCATAGTATGTTGATTAAAAAAAAAAAATTTTGCTGCACTGATTGAATTGAATTATAATCTCTCCAATGCAACGTTTAATTTTTGTGTCTCATGAAGAAATTTCAAAAGTTTATTCCTAGGATATTTTAATCCTGTACTTCCGAAATTTTTCAATAAAATAACATCAATACGAATTGTGTCATAAATTTTTCTTCCATTCGATTCGAGTAACTTATATTTTTACCCTTTCACTCTTCTTTCTACGACATCGCTGGAGAGCGATTTCTCCGCAGGAGCAAAAATGTAGTTCTCTACCATGTCTAATTTTAAATAGCATGTTTGAATGGAAGTTTTTGGGTCACTCTTGTTACCTATTAAGTAAGTACCATCGTTGCTACTTAATATTACCTTCTGTAAAAAGACTCTTCAAGCAAGAGGTGCAGTATTATTATTGAATTGATTATGCAATAAAGTCGGTTATAAAGAAAATGTGACTACCAGGAGTGCCGCGAAGTTTTAATGATATTCTTCAATAGGATAGTAGACTACTAAATAGGAATTGATAAATGTGAAGATCATTTATATTTTGCAAAAATTTATATATGAAATTAATGAAAATAAATTCAATTATTAATATGTGCTACCAATTTCTGAAATGTACTTGTTGATGGTACTTGAAAATACAGGTATTTACTGCTCGCAACAGACACATTGAGGAAACTAATTTCGTGAAACAAATTTTTTGAAACATGAATAAACATGAAGTTTTATGAAACCATTCAATTCAAAAATAAATAGATACGCACATCAAATTTCACGAAACTTTGGTTCTATGGTTGAACTGCCAAATTTTCGTCCGGTTTCGTCAATCTTGTTGAAGTAAATTTGAAATAATCTATTACTTTAACTTTAGTGTTCTATGGCGTTAACTAGATATAATCTAGTCGGTTGAATAAGAACTGTCAGTAATGTAATGTCATATATATGACGTGAAACTTGATGTGCGTATCTATTTATTTTTGAATTGTATGGTTTCATAAAACTTCATGTTTATTCATATTTCAAAAAATTTGTTTCACGAAATTAGTTTCCTCAGTGTGTCTGTTGCGAGCAGCAAATACCTGTATTAAGTTTGCCTTTTATATTGCTTAATTTAAGTTACATTTCATTTATTACTAATTCTTTGCGTTAATCATTACTGTTGTATGAATCGTTTGATTTTTTTTCCTTTTTTTTGAATAATATATTGGCTATGTCAACAAGTCCATCTAACTAAATTATGTGACATATTTTTATAATTATTATATCTCAATGGGGTATTTGTTTATAGTTGATATGTTTAAAATTTTGTCTAAAATTTAGAACTCTAAGGACACGGACAATAGAAAGATTTTTTTATTACTCAATTAGCTTCTGAATTTTCTAATTATGCTATCGAGTTTTTAAATGATTTATCTTTCTTCATTCACACAATACTTTGAGTATCTGTAATTTTTGTTTTCTTAATTTTTGAAAGTCTCTTAGTATTCAATTATTTTTACCTACTTTCTCATTTAGCTGTAGCTCAACCATGTATTTGTTATACCTTATTAAATACGCTTCTTGGATATTACTCTGTAAATTCTGCTGATTTATTTTAAAAGGATTCTTATTCAATTATTTGTTAATTTTCCTATTTTGCGAAAGACTTCAGAAGTATATATCTTTTTTTTTAAATTTATCACTATAATTGGTAGCCTAATTAGTACTGATTGTATTTTAGGGTTTTTGAGTACGGGCTACAAGTTGATTTGTACATGCCAAGGGGACTATTACAAGTAGCTTCTGTTTTAAATACAGCTACATCGTTACGTTTCACCAGCTCCCAGCTATTATTACCACCCGGCTACGTCCGGAGGTCAATCTTAAGAGTTCAACTCCGTTGTTTTATTTTTTCACCACCAGACCTCTGCTTTTAGTTGCTTAGAGCTTATTATTATTCATTTTTTTTCAATATCAATACAAATATTTTACTTAATATACATATTTTCTTTTTGTATACTACGTTAACTGACGGGGGGTTCCAGGACAACAAGCTTCTGTTTTGGCCCAGCGAAAATAAAACAGTGGCGCCCTTTTAAACTTAACCCGCCCCTACTTTCCGGCATTTGAAATAGCTCGGCATAATTGCACGCTCACTTCGCTACGATCTCCCAGCTTAACTCTCATTTTCTATTTTTCATAATTCTTTCATTTCCGTTAATATTTTCTTTAACTTCACAATCATTTTTTTCTCGCATTAATTAGGCACAAAGAAAGGAAGCTACATATCTGAGAAATTTCTTGAACGAAATTGAATTTCCTCTAGAGAAGCACCAACCCACATTGATATATTGCGATAACAAGGTGGGCAAAAATTGATGAAACATGTTTATCACTTGAGAACGAAGCATATTGATATTCGTTACCACTTTGTGACAGAAGTTTTCGACAGTGGAGAGATATGTGTCCAATATGTTCCAACCCAACATATGACCGCAGACATTTTCACGGAAGCAATACCAAAAGTGATCTTTGAAAGACATTTAAATAGTTTGGGAATCGTTACTACACTTTGAGAGGGGATGTTGAATATATTGCATAGTGTTGTGCCTGCTCACTCTATATAATTTGTATTCGACATTTTGAAGTTTAGGAATGTCAGTGTCAAAAAGTTAATTCAATTGATATTTTTATAATCTATCTAAATATCTAAAAACAAGTTTATCTTCATTTTATTCCAAGTAGTTATTTCGTCAGGGAAATCTCTGAATTTTAAAGGATTACAACTGAGCTTATGAGCTACAATGAGATAACTGTGTTGCCAATCTCTAATTAGCGGATGATCATGAAACTGATGGAAAACCCTTTCTCCAATCTGCATATTCATATGCAATTCATTTCGAGAAACTTGTTCCATGAAACGAGTTTCTCCAGTGAGCACTGCGCCTAACGATACCCAAAAAATTCCTTCTAAGAATTAAAAACTAATCTGTATTATTCGGGCGTAGGTAAATTGCGCACAGTGGTCATGAAGTTTTCCAAAATTGGGAAGGGTTCGTCAGGTAATTGCAGCCAGGGGATTAATTCTCTTATAGGTAAATTGCGCACAGCGGTCAAATTGTATCCTTAGTCCGGTATACCTCAAAACTTTTTATTTCTGATATAATCAACGAATAAAAGTTGATGAAAAGAACACTTCTTGTAAACTGATATTTCATTATGTACAAACAGACTATCATTATGATTCTACTAAATACCTACATTATACAGAAACAAAATTTTATTCTCAAAAATATAATAAACACAAATTATTTGGGCAAATTGTAGTAACATATTGATTTTACATAAGTGCTTAAATCTATCAATTTAATTTTATAAAAACTTATTTGTTGGTCCAAGAACTGGACTTTCTTTTTAGTTCTTGTACGCAATACTTTATTTGTACAGGTATTTGCACTTTTTATTTTTATATAGGACATTGTTTGAAAAGAAATTAATCATTGTATAAAATTAAAAATATTTGGATGGGAAGTGTAGAAACTTGCATTAAAAGGCGAATGAAACGATTCGCAAGCGTTTGTAGAGCGAGAAACGCTTGGGGACATTTTTGCCCATAACTTTGGAGTAAATCTTGAATTTTCATCTATATACGTATCAATTGAATAATCAGCAAATTTCGTAATAGCATCACCTTCGGGTTTTTCAGCCATCGTTTCAAAGCAAAACATGTCACTTACTTGCTCTGGTTGCAAATAAGGTAAACCAAACAAATGTTTTAGCCATTTTCCTACTTCCGATTTTTGATTACGATATTCTATGGACAACCCTAATTGGAGAATTTTCCGGTACCAGGCCTGTTTTAAATGAAAAATGCATCCTTCTATTTCAGATACAGGGAAAACCGTATACAGCGCTGAATGTATTCCATCTTCAAAATCTACAACTATTTTCTTTGGATTTAACGTTAATTCAAATTTTGAACATTCCATCTGAATTGTTGAAAAAAGTTTAAAATAAGTAGAAGTGGTTTTAGATGGAAGTAATGCAAAAACCGCTGGTACATACTGTCCATTTTTAAATCCG
Source organism: Galeruca laticollis (assembly GCA_963921935.1). NCBI lineage: Eukaryota > Metazoa > Arthropoda > Insecta > Coleoptera > Chrysomelidae > Galeruca > Galeruca laticollis. Next base: position 57,230,124 of record OY998181.1, read on the forward strand.
TGTAGAGTGAACAATTGGTAAAAAAACTTTGGGCAATATTGAAATGTGTCGTCTACCTAAATTACTTCTACAAAACACAAAAAATTTAAATTTGTGAAGCATGAAAATATTACAATGTTATTTTCTCGATCGTTTGTTATTAAAAAACTTTCTTCTTGTATCGTTTTAATAGACATCGAGTCTAATGCTTCTTGAACGTCCTGCACGCTTTTCGGCAACGGAGTCAAATAAGCTCGACGCGCATTGTATAAGTTCTTCCGTATGTATCCTATGTCCACTGATGTAAGTTCTTGAAGAACTTCGGGGGTTTCTGAACATTATAAGAATATATTAACCTCAATAATGCCTAAGTACATTGACACTTCTTACCTTTTATCTCCTTATGTATCACTTTCAATGGTGTAACTGATATTTCTTCTTCAGCTTTCCTTTTTAGGCTGTTACTGATTTTTTCACGACACAGTTTTGCGGAATCTATATCATGATTATGGATGAGATCCCTGTCGATGATATCCTTCTCATTAATGGTATAGAATTTGGCTTTGCAATTTTTATTTGTGCAACGCCAATGAGTTTTGCCAGAAACAAGGGTTCTTCCTTTGCGAAATTCAGCTCCTTCTATTATTATTAGCGTTTTATTCTTTTCACTTAGCATTTGTTCCATTTTAGAAATCGGATAAACTTACTAACACGAATGCAAAAACTGTACTGATCTATGTACCTACGCCTCAAATTGTTATAATAAAGTCATTAGGGGATAATCCTTTGAATCTCTGGTAACTTTTAAAATTCGTGGAATCGGTAAAAAGTTGTATGCCATTTACCTAGTCCCTCTCTAGGGTCACTTGTGCGCAATTTACCCATGAAAAAGAAACATTTTCGGTATACCTGGCTACAAACTGACCGCTGTGCGCAATTTACCAAACCCGGTATTATTCATCCTAGTATAAAATTAAATTATTTTTTTGGTTATCTGTGAACAATTCAGTTCACTAGTATTTTATAAGTATTTCAACTTTCATTGTACAGGAGCCGAACAACCCCCTCTTTCCAAATCATTACAGCAAGCTAATTCTTCGGGAGAAGCTTCATTTAACCGAGATACCCAACTTTTCCTTTGCGAATATTGCGAAAGCAGGTAGCTAACAGAGTCATTAACAGCAGTACATTTTAAGGTTAAATGTAGAGAAAACAACAACATTGAATGTTTAATGTAGGCGTCTAGGCAATCGTGATAAATTTCATAATAAATCTAAAATGTTATGGTCTCTACATTTTTTATATCTTGTTGCATTTCTGAAAATCAATACTCTGTGTAATTCTACAGTGTTAAACAACTTTTTTATTACTCTATTATGGCATTAAACTGAACAGCCCAAAAATGTCAAAATTGTCTTCTTAGAAATCTTAAAACCCGTAGAAATCATTTAATTCGTATGAATCACCATCAAAAATAGTAAGAATAGAATAAAAAGTACCGTATACTTAAAAAAGGAATTTTAATGAAATGTTATAATTTATAAATAATTCCTCTTTATGGTAAACTATTCAATAAGAATCCAATAGTCTCCATTGCATTCCAGAATGAATTACTTCATTCCAAGAAGTACGCTTGAATTCCAAAAGCAGTGATTACCACATGCAAAGTAAACGAGCATGCAAACTCGGGAAAAATGAAACAGAGATTATAACCTGGTCTTGTTTACTCTATCAAAATTAACTATTAATTAAGTATATTTAAGAAAATTTAAAGGTTATAAATGCGACGGCAGCTGTTCATCGGAGAGCAGTTATGGGTGTGAGTAACGAATGTATCACATAACCCGCGGCGCCGTGCAATTTTTGTTTTATAGACAAAAACAAGTCATTGAGAAGATATACATTTTACTAAATTGCAAAATATGAAAACTTAGTAAACAGGTGAGGTCAAACAAAAAAAATATTATTTGAATAATAGTAAAGATCAATCCTTTAATCAGGTTTGAGTATGTATAGAAATTTACTTACAACAAGGGGGTTAATACTCTATTGGTTTATACTAAAATATTCAAGTAAGAAATTAAAATTAATTAATTCTCATTAGTGACTTAAAACCTTAGATATTTCCCATTATAACTACAATAGTGACTTTTCAACACTATAGTAGGGGAGACTGGGGAGGGTTGAGCCACTTTTTTTCATCAACCTGGTTTTCTGTCGTGTTTTAGTAATCGCATAAAGTTTTTTACATATTAATTAACTATTGGTTTTAATTTTTTAGCACAGTACCAAGATTATTTTAAAAATTGTTATTTAAGCAATAAATAATGGATTAAAGTACCACATGAACTTGTCTCAAACCTCCTTTATGAGGGGAGGCTTGAGACAAGTAAAGGGAGGTTTGAGGCCAGCATAGGGAGGCTTGAGACAAGATTAGTACGATAAAGTCTCGAGTTAAAATCAAATTTATTAAAGACAGTTAACAATTGTTTAACCCTTTAACCCTGCAATAATAATAATTAACAAAAAAATACACATACGTACTTGAAAAAATAAAAGAATACAGCAGTCATAAAAATATTTGCCGAAAAACCTAGAATAAATTTTCATATTTGGAAAAATCGACTGGAAAAGAAAGGGTCCTATGTGTTCTTGCTGTTCCTCCAGTAAAGGAGGGGTTTGGTAACTTAACCAGATCGTCCCTAGGTGCACAACATTCATCGGCAACATCGGGAAAAATAAATTTGTATCCCGGAGGCTTTAGTCTCATGCATAATAAGTCGTATTCGTTGCCATTAATATTTGTGACCTTAGCAACGTAATGTCGGAAAGTCTTTTTGGTGGGAAATCGTACAAGAACATAGTCATCCTTACGAACTTCTTGATTCATAAAGCTTTCTTCAGCATTTTCTTTTTCAATTTGTTCCTCAATATCGGTTAACTCATCAGAACTCGAAAAATTGAAAGAATCGTTAGATTGTTCAGATTCCTCCATGACTATCTCAATCTTCTTTTGTTTAACGGGCACCTGTTTTTCATCTTCTATCAACAATTTTTTTTTAATCTTTCCACCCTTTCTTCCTTTTTTTTATTTTGCTCTTCCTTTTTCTTTGCTCTTTCCTCAAATTCTTTTTCTATTAGGTCTTTTTCGGGAGTGTCCGTTAAAATCCGTGTTTTTCCACATTTCCTTCCAGCTTTCTTTTTACGTGGAAGAGCTTTCGGAAATGGCCTTATAACTTCAGGGCTTACAAATGCATTTGGATTATTTTGGGAAGTACTAGGGACAGCTAAAAGTAAATTTTCTGTGGGATGTAAAGCTTCAGATGGATCTGGCCGGTCTGTAATTTCCGAACTAGTAAAATCACTATCTGAGAATACAGCTGGATTGTATGGACAAATACCAGTATGTGAAAATCCACCTACTATATTGGCCGGCGTGAAAGCGCGAACGTAAGCACTTGCCACAAGTTTAGGTATTTCTTTTAAGGATATCAGCTGTGCAGGATTGTTGACCATCCAGTTATCTGCAGCTTCATTATAAAACCTTTTAAAAGGCCCGAAAACATTGGTGTCCAAGGGCTGTAACTTATGGCTAGTATGAGGTGGAATGGTCAGTAGCATTACTCCATTTTCTTTACAAATGTTCAGCCCCTTTGGGGAAATATGGCTATCATGGTTGTCTAGTATCAGCAGACACTTGTGATCCTTGTTGACTCGGGAATAGTTGACGAAGTGCTGTAAATATTTTTCAAAATTCTCGTGGGTCATCCAACCTGATGGATTAACAGCAGCATCGGCACCAATGGGAAGTCCTCTTGTCATATAATCCTGGATCCTAGCCCTCGGAAAAATTAAAAAGGGAGGAATAGTGTTACCAGACGCACTTATAGTGCATAAAACTGTTACCAGTGATCCTCTTTCACACGATGTTGCCTTTGACACCTGCTTCTGCCCTTTCTTCGCAATTATTTTTTGCGGCTTATGTGCTGTTGTAACTCCCGTTTCATCTGCATTATATATGCAATCAGGAGTAATCTGTTCCCTTGTCATGATGGTTTTTAAATTGTCAAAAAATAGCTGCACGGTATATTTATTAAATGCAGTGGCACGTCCTACACTCGTGGCTTCTGGTGTCCTAAGTGATAAGTTACCATGTCTTGACATAAAACCTCTTAGCCAATCACGCGTTGCTGCTCTATTTTTCTCCCAAGCTGCTGAAATTTTTTTGTTATTTTCAGTTGCAAAGATGTAAGCAAACTTTCTTACTGCGATTGGAGTAAGTCCATAATGTAAGTCAGCGCATTTGAGCAGATATTGAACTAGCAAATATTCTTCTTGATTAGTAAAAATTTGCGAAGAATTAAAGTTTGCTACAAACGATACGATTTCGTTTGATTTAAACTTATGCACGTATCCAGATAGTGTCGATCTATCAATATTATATTTTTTGGCGACTGTGCGGATTTTACCATTAGTACTACATATTTCCCGTACTGCAGTTTCCAAAATTTCAGGATCAGTAGGCACTCGGCCTTTCGATTTCCACTTAAAAGGCATCTGCAAAAAAATTATTATTGTAGATGATGCAGTGAAGATTTTAGCAGAAGAAACTAAAGACTAAACTACGTTGACCTATATTTTTTCACTTGAAAAAGAAAGAAAAAAAACTGGAAACGAAGTACAGGTATTTTCAAACCATGATGGGAGGTTTGATCCGTGTCTCAAACCTCCCACATGAAACCTGTTCATCCCTCCCCTCGTACCAGTAGCCACAACAAATCACGATTTTCAAGTTAAAACATAACCTAACAAATAATTTAATACTTTAAAGTATGTTAAATTATTATGTAATTCGTGTAATTCATTCATATATTTCCAAATATAATAATGTGAATAAAGAATCCTTATACATTTTGTTAAAAAACTTACATTGTTTAGCCTCAAAAACAACTTTTCACTATATCTTTCGTAAACGACTTGGATTTGTTGTTAAACTTAGATAACGTGAAAGAAGCACTGTCTAAGCATCCACTAAACGGAAAAGTAAATTTATTTAAGGATACGTTACCAATGAAACATTTATGTCTCAAACCTCCCTCTGGCTCAACCCTCCCCAGTCTCCCCTACTATAGTTTACACTTTCAAAAGAAATATTTTTGTATTACCTAGTATGATTGTATATTTGTTCATGGTGAAATTTACTTAATTTTAATTACTGTTACTTAAACTCCAAAATACAGTTTCCCTCAGACTTTAAAAGTAATAATTGAATTAGTGAAAGTAAAAAAAAATAAAGAAATTTCTGGCATGCTCGTTCTTGTAGGTAGGACGTAGCAACCAAATGAAGTTCCACTATGAAGACATTTTTCTGTCGTTTTGTGCGTGGAGTGTATACTCAAAATCAAGCACACGTCTTACCAAACACAACGAGGAATAGACGTATTTTGCCAACAAAAGATATTTTTAAACTACCTTAGAACCCTAAAAAGAAAACTCTTTTTATCAACCAAAAAAACATTCCTGATTTTGAGATGACAAAAGAAGATGGATAAATCAAATTTGAATAGATAGGATCTTAAGTAGGCAGCTCACCTTATTAAAAGGGCTGTATCCCACACAAATCACTAATTTGGGATTACTTCGGGTTTTTAGCCAATAACAAAAAAATTACCACAAGGTATAGGTAAACCTGCCTCGTTTCTTGGTTTCTACCAAATGCCGATTCAAAAACTTTCCTATCCAATGAAATAAGATCATTTGTCTCTCTCCCACAACCTAACACATACTCTATACTTGACAAGTTCACCTGGTGGCCTAACTAGTAGGTACCAATAAATCAAAAATACTGATTCTACCAAAAGCCAGTGGCGTATTAAAAAATCAACACGGTTCAAGATTAGTAGAATTAATAAAAAATTATTTGATTTTGTTTTCGTTCTATGGTATTTTAAAAAGCAGGTGAAGCGATTATGGTTAAGTTGAGAAAACAGTTAGAAGCAGTAAACTCTATATTTATTTATACAAGATTAATTTCATCCAATAGTTGACAAACATTATTCTGTTTTCATTTTAATAATTTCCACTAAACAGGTTTGTGAAAGAAAAATGACAATTTTTATTTTTTCTCGTGTTTGTAATACAGAAATGTGATAAGAACATTCTGACTGAAGAATATTAAGAAAAGGAAAAATGATGAAAAATAAGCAACAACTTTTATAGATTTGGAAGTACTGTTTTATAATTTAGATATGGAAACCACAATAAGAAACTAGTAAAATAAAGTATGCTAACAAAATTAATTGAATAATGAGAATTGTGTCCAAAAAGTAAAAGACTGCAACTCAATGGGAGAAAATCAACCATCAGTTTCTCTGTAACCTGATGAACCCGTTCACCAGCCAAAATGCCGACACCAATACAGCCACAGCTGTATCAGCCCGATCTCTCCTTGCTCAATCTCACTTCAAACGGACTTCGAATACTCAAGCAAATGAGCCACTCATCTACACATCAAGACCGTAAGATAAAAGCCGTACTACACGAAGGGATCCCATCAAAAAACATCCCAACCCAAGCCCTGTAGAGGGCACTATCTACCCAACAAATAATAACAATCCCATATCCCAAAAATAAACAATCCCATCGAACATCTCTCTCAGCAAATAATATTAATTTAGTACACCAAAAGTTAGATAACAAAGTCTGCCATTGTTTGCAATACTGTTAGACAAACTAATCAAAATGGCCACCAAACAAGTCAAGCATCGTAAATGGCAACCTGTAACAATTTTATGAAAATGTACGTAAATCATCCTGTATATATTAGCCAATTGAAAAATACTGCTATGCCTCGCACATTTCTTCCCATGATAATAAACAAACCATAAGAGTCGTAAACGTTGCTTTAATATCCAGTAATCCCAATATACAATAAAGAAGGACACACGAAAATAAGATGTTTATTATTATTATTCAATCTCCTACTAGCCTTTTATTCCATTTGAATTTATTGAGATCATATTTTTTATTATCTTTTATTCTGGTATAAAATCCGTTTGAAAGGTTATAAAATCAATAATAAACACCGGTAACACACTATAAGACATATTAAATACCGAAAATTCATAAAATCTATGTAAAAACACCTTTTATCGAAAATATTGTCATAATTCAGTCCATTATCGAGAGTGGTCAATAAGGGCAAGCCATTTTTGGAATTTATTCACATCACATTAAGAAGAGAAGAAAACTGGTCTTGTCTGCTGCAGACTGTAAAATGAACCGTATTCATACTGCTATAGGCCAGTCTGCTATAAATAAATATATATGACAGAGAAAAACAATCAACTATAGTATTTTAATGGAAAATTATTTAGGTTCTCGATTTAAGGCAATAATGCAGCAAAAATCGCTTCAGAGCTATTAATCATTTAACAAGTTGCTGAACAAATTTAGTGGTTAGCTCAAGAAAAGCTTAAGTTTAGTTACTTAAATATTAAATAGGCAGTATGTAGAGTAGTTACTCGTAAATTAAATGAATTTTGGAAGAATAAAATGTTTGACTAACAACAAATTGAGATCTTATAAAATAGCATTTTAGAAAAGTAGACGAAAACTAAAAATGAAATACATCAAACCACCAAAATGATGGATAAACAAAAGTTGGTGTTAAGGAATCACTTGTATTTTCAATTTTGCCGCTAAACGCATCATTGGCGCATGATTGATAAACCGTCGACGTGCCCAGAAGGTAGTACCTTGTCGACATTCGCACGGTATACATGATTTTATAAAACCACCGGTAAATTGTTTGGACGAGATTCGGTCAAAAGAAGTGTACCAAAAACGACATCGTCAACCCTCCCAGGCGCCTTGATACGACGGCAAGACAGCTTCATCAGGTAGGAGCCTTATATATATATTGTTTTTATTTATGCGTTGATGATGTGCTATTTTTTTTTGGTTAATTAACTCTTCGAAATACAGTCCATTAGTCCCTTTTCATATTTCCAACCCTTAACATTGGTCCTTCTCACGCGGATTAATATACCTCATTTATACCCTTTTACTTTTTCAAGTTAAGTTCATTTTTTCGGTACATTTTAAATTCGTTTACCGGTTTCTCATTCATTTTTTATGCAGATAAACTCTGTTTTGGTTTATTCCACTAGATGTTATTATAATTATCATTTCACCGTCAAATATCAACAGTTAAAATCAAATTCAAACGTAAATTTTGCATTCTTCTTTGCTAGAGAATTTTATTGCTTTGTTCGAAAATATTTATTAAAATATTATTTCCAGTTCTTAATTACCTTTTCAATTTAACTTTTTCTTGGCATACAAGAACCACATTGACCTTGAGCAGGTGCTTCGATATTTGTTTGTTTATAATTTTCAAAACAATTATTTATATTTGTAATGGCTCCACCATCAGATAAATTAACAAAAGCGAATTTAAATCGCACGCTTGCTCACAGAAGATTACAAGAGACTCATCAAGCAGGTCTTGATGCGTTAAACGATGAATCCTTGAAATCCATTTTCTTAGCTAGAGCAGAGGATCTTGATGTTATTTATAATGACTTCCAAACAGCCCATAATACTGTCATTTCTCTAGTTAGTGATGATGAGTTCGTAACTTACGATACAATGCGTAGTTCGGCAGATAAAGCATTTTATGGGGCTAAATCTATCAAGCACGATTTTTTAATCTCGGATTCCGTCAATAATTCGGTGACCAATTTAAATAGAACTTCTTCACATCAACGATTTGTAGCAAAGCTTCCAAAAATTAATTTACCGACATTCGACGGAGATTTTAAAAACTGGTCTTCTTTTTATGATCTGTTCAATTCGCTTATTCACAACAATACTGATTTGTCCGACGCTGAAAAATTTCAATATTTGCTTTCGTCACTAGACAAAGAACCCTTATCTTCAATTAAGGGTATTCCCCTTACTGATGCAAATTACCTTATAGCATATGAAATGCTGGAGAAACGATACCAAAACAAACGGATTCTGGCTACTCACTACTATAATGAACTTTCGAATGCAGCTTCAATTCAAATGTCTACTTCTAAGGAGCTAAGGAAACTTCTAAATACCTTTTCTGAAAATGTAGCATCTTTTCGAGCTCTCAAATTTCCAGTTGATCAGTGGGATTTTTTGTTGTTCAATATGCTTATGAATAAACTTGATACTAAAACTAAAACTGATTTTGAACTTGAAAATAGCTTAAATTCAGAATTGCCTACTTACAGACAATTAATAACATTCTTAGAAAGGAATTGTATAGCTTTGGAATCGGTTCAATTTTCTATTATTATCCCATCTACCCATGTAGATAAATCCAAAAACAAGTTTTCAAACTCAAAAAATTGTAATAAACCTTCAACATCTACATTTGTTGCAAATACACAACAAAACAGTAGTAACTTGAAGTGTATCTTATGCTCCTCTTCTCACCCACTGTATAAATGTCAATCATTTTTGGCCAAGATGCCACAAGAAAGATTTTCTTTTGCTAAGCAGCACCAGTTATGTGTTAACTGTTTAGTATCTCCCCATTCTATGAAAATGTGTTCATCCACACAAAAGTGTAAAATTTGTCGATTTCCTCATCATACTGTGTTACATTTTCCAAAAAATTCTCCTAATTCTAATCACATAAATAACTCGATTTCCGCTTCTGACAATCTCACGAATACTTCTAGTGACAATTCTAGCTCTTCAATTACAAATGGCCATTGTATTACAAATACTTTAACGTTACCACAATCTACAGTTTTATTATCTACTTGTGAAGTGCATATTAAGGACATTCGAGGTAATTTTCAAAAAATCCGAGTTTTACTGGACACAGGCTCCATGGCTAACTTTATATCCGAAAAATGTATTAGAAAACTTGGACTTTCTCGCAAACACTGCTCTATTCCCATTGAAGGCCTCAATGGAATGACTACCTTTACAAATCGAGGCACAGCACATTGTATCATTAAACCATGTAGCGCAGAAAATCCTGTTTTTTCCTTCGAAGCTATTATTATTCCTCAAGTTTGTTCTGATCAGCCGAAAGTCTTTATTAATCCTGCAGAATTAACATATATTCAAAATTTAAACTTGGCGGACAGTAAATTTCATGTTCCCGGACCCTTGGATATGATTCTTGGAGCTGAATTAATACCTTTAATTTTTAAATCAGGTCGTATATTTGGAAATCCGGATCAACCTGTCGCTTTAGAAACTGTCTTTGGTTATATTCTTCAAGGACGAACAAACTGCTCCTATGCCTCAAACAATTATTCTTTAAGTTGCCATGCATCTTTGGATGTAAATCTTGATATCCAATTGCAAAGGTTTTGGGAGGTCGAACAGGTTGTCAAAGCTATTTTCCCAGCATCCCCCGAAGATAAGAAATGCGAAGAAATTTATAAGACTTCCACTTTTCGAGAACCTTCTGGACGATTTTCGGTACCTCTGCCATTTCGTCAATCTTTCCCCAATTTTATTGATACTTATACACAAGCTCATCGGAGATTCTCAATGCTAGAAAATAGATTTTCAAAATCGTCTGAATTACACATCAAATACTGTGAATTCATGCAAGATTATCTTACCAGTGGACATATGATTCCGGTCCCATTGGACGATTATAAATCTTCATCTGCTTATTATATACCCCATCACGCCGTCTTTAAAGAACAACTTTCAGGTTCTCAAATAATTTCCAAAATTAGAGTTGTGTTCGATGCGAGTTTGCGTGATGTACAGGGTGTCTCACTTAATGACACTCTTTTAGTTGGCCCAAAACTTCAACGTGATATTTCTACAATACTTTCAAGATTTCGATTTTTCTCTCATGTTTTTGTCTGCGATATAAAGCAAATGTACAGACAAATTAACGTACAATCTCAATTCTGGAATTATCAAAGAATTATTTGGCGCTTCAAGCCCACTGAGCCTCTTCAGGAATTTTTTTTGCGAACCGTAGTCTACGGAATTTCGAGTTCTCCGTTCTTAGCTCTACGAACTTTGAAAGAATTGGCCACACAAGAGCAATCTTCTTTTCCTCGAGCATCTAAAATGATTCATCATCAATTCTACATAGATGATGGCTTGCTTGGAAGCAATGATCTAAGTTCAGCCATTTCACTTCAATCTGAATTAATTCAGCTCATGCAACGAGGTTGTTTTCAATTGAGCAAATGGGCAAGTAATCATCCTGCTCTTTTAGCTCAAGTAAGTCATTCCGATCGCCAAGAATCGTGCAACTTTGATAAAGATGAACCATCCTTTATTAAAGTGTTAGGGCTCAAATGGGATCCTAATATAGATTGTTTCTCTTACACTTATATTCCATTTGAACGGCCTTGTACAAAACGAAACATCCTGTCTGAAATAAGTCGAGTTTTTGACCCCCTTGGATTTATTTACCCATGTCTTCTACTTGCAAAACGTATTTTACAACAATTGTGGGAATCCAAGACTTCCTGGGATGATACCCCTTCAAAGAATATCTTGAATGTCTGGTCAAGGTTTAAGATAGAAATGCCGAATTTAGCTAATATTAAAATTCCGCGCCATGTAGGTTCCAGTTCTATTTCCCGGATTGAGCTACATGGGTTTTGTGACGCCTCACAAGTTGGCTATGCTAGTGTTGTCTACTTCCGAATTCTCGAATCTTCTGGACTTGTGAGAACGTTCTTAATTTGTGCGAAATGTCGAGTGTCTCCATTAAAAACACAATCTATAGCAAGACTTGAACTTATGGGTTCCGTTTTATTGGCCGATCTAATGCACTTTGTTAAAGAAAGCTATAGTGACCTAGTCGTTTTTGATGCTATTTATGCTTGGACAGATTCTATGGTAGCTCTTGCTTGGTTATCTTCATCTCCACATAGATGGAAAACATTTGTAGCTAATAGAGTCAGTCATGTTCAAGATCTCATTCCCCCCTCTCTTTGGTATTATGTTCCATCTTCCCAGAATCCAGCTGACTGTGCTAGTCGAGGTCAAACCCCAGCACAGCTCTTAGAAACTCCTATTTGGTGGTCAGGTCCTGAATTTTTAGCTCAGTCTAGTAATACATGGCCTACGCAGACTAATAACAAATTAACTTTATTTGAAATCTCTCAGGAAGAACAAAGGGTTATACTATCTGCCTGCACTTCTTCTGACAATTTCATCTTCACCCTTTTAAATAAATTTTCCTCTTTATCCAAGATTAAGCGAATAGTAGCGTATTCTCTCTTTTTTATTAATAGCTTAAGGTTACAATCTCAGTCTCAAATAAGCGTGGATGTAGATAATGCCTTCAAAATCATTATAAAATGTGTTCAGCGACATACATTTTCTGACATTTTTCTCAAAATTAAACACAATCAACTATTACCTAAGCCTTTTAGAAAACTCGCCCCTTTCATTGACTCCTTTGGGTTGCTTAGAGTTGGTGGTCGAATCAGAAATTCGGAGTTTTCGTTTGATGTTAAACATCCTATTTTGCTACCCAAATCACACCGACTAACCCACTTGATAATCGAAGCAGTTCATCAGGAACACTTTCATCCAGGTTTAAAAACATTACATTATTTATTATTACAACAATTTTGGATTTTATCTCCACGTAGTGCAATTTATAAATGTCTTTCAAGTTGCATTCGTTGTTTTCGTTGCAAACCAAGATCTTACAACCCATACATGGCTGATTTGCCCTCTATAAGAGTTTCTCAAGTCAAGGCTTTTTCATCAGTTTGTATTGATTTTGCTGGTCCATTTTCACTTTCGATGAGTAAACATAGAGGTGCAAAAACCTACAAAGGTTATGTTTGTGTTTTTGTTTGCACATCCACAAAGGCTATTCATTTAGAAGCTACTTCAGATTTGAGTTCTGAAACTTTCTTAGCCGCCTTTAGACGCTTTATCGCTCGGCGTGGAAGATGTCTCACCATTACCAGCGACCAAGGCACAAATTTTAAGGGTGCTAATAACGAACTCCTTGACATGGCTAAAACTATCGCGCAGAAATTGGCCATTTCTTGGAATTTCAACCCCCCCGGTAGTCCACATTTTAATGGCCTCGCCGAGGCGGGAGTAAAATCGTTTAAAACTCATTTTTATAGAGTCTTAGGTACTCAGATACTATCCTTTGAAGAATTCTACACCCTGTTGTCGCAGATCGAAGCACTTTTGAATTCACGCCCGTTGTGTGAAATTAGTAGCGATCCAAATGATTTACAACCTCTTACGCCGGGGCACTTTCTAATTCTTGAACCCCTCACTAGTCCTATTCCCGAGGTGGATCTAACGCATTTATCTTTAAACAGATTGAATCGATGGCAATTGCTGCAACGTATGCGGAGTGACTTTTGGAAGCGTTGGTCGCAAGAATATATTCATTCTCTCCAAGAGAGATTTAAATGGACCCAACCTTCACATCCTATTGTTAAAGGTGGTTTAGTTTTAATTAAAGACGAACAAACGCCTCCACTGAATTGGGAACTTGCCAGAGTTATCGATGTGCACCCTGGTCGGGACAATGTGGTTCGTGTGGTTACATTGAAAACCAACCACGGCGTTATGCAATGCCCTGTGGTAAAAATTTGTCCCTTACCGATTAATTAATTTACTCTCACTATAATTAACTAAAGTAGTTAAGTCGTTTTTTTTTTTTTGATTTAAGCGCGGGAATATTCTATTTATTGTTTTCTCTCACTTTATATATATATTTTTTTTATCTTTATATTCCATTTGGTTAAAAAACATTCGTTTTGGTGGGGTGAATGTTAAGGAATCACTTGTATTTTCAATTTTGCCGCTAAACGCATCATTGGCGCATGATTGATAAACCGTCGACGTGCCCAGAAGGTAGTACCTTGTCGACATTCGCACGGTATACATGATTTTATAAAACCACCGGTAAATTGTTTGGACGAGATTCGGTCAAAAGAAGTGTACCAAAAACGACATCGTCAACCCTCCCAGGCGCCTGGATACGACGGCAAGACAGCTTCATCAGGTAGGAGCCTTATATATATATTGTTTTTATTTATGCGTTGATGATGTGCTATTTTTTTTTTGGTTAATTAACTCTTCGAAATACAGTCCATTAGTCCCTTTTCATATTTCCAACCCTTAACAGTTGGTAATAAATGAAGAAGATTAAAAATATACCAAGATGGTAGGTGAATAATGGAAATATAAGATTTGAGAGAACATATTTTAACGCTAAAGTCCAGATAGTAAAAACAATATTGTAATGGAACACAAGGAACCATTAACACTACAAATACTATTGTATCATTAATTATTGCTTACCAGTTGATTGAAGGTAGTAGATGACTCACCTGTAACAAATAAAAAATAATATCAATAATGGTAATTAGGTTTTAAAAAATGTACAGACGTGTGACGTAATGTACGCATTAAACATGGTTTCGTCTATTTGTAATTAAAAATATATCAAATGTATGGTTTGTAGAATACTCATTGTTCACTAATTGTTTCAGTTTAAATCTCTAAAGTATGTAATAGATATTTTTGAGACGTTGATTCAATGTGAAACTTATAATCATAATCTTGTAGTTGTATGACTTGTATTCATATCCCAGAATATTATTTGCCTTAATTCATGACCTACTTTTTTGTTGCACCCTATATATTTAATCCCACATTTGGCATCAATTGAAATCTGTCATTTGTCGTAATAATATCAAGAGTTATGAAGAACGAAATGAAATATTATAAGAGATTTTAACGATTATAACAAAAATAATTATTGAATAAATTAGCTCTAACATTTAAAACATGCAAATGATTTTGTATTACTTGTTGTACTTCTGGAATTTGTGCAATATTGACCAAATTATTTAATTAGTTTATATTGACCTCTTTAAGTGATGGAGGTTCAGGTTTATTCAACTGAATAGCCAGATAATGTATCATCTGAATAGCCAGATAATGTAAAACAGCTCTTGCTGTTATTATGATCAAAACGGTCTCAAGCTTTAATCGCATTCCATAAGCTAAAACGGGGAACCTTCTCTTCCATAACCCAAATAATGTTTCTACCTATTCCTTGTTCTAATGTGACACTCATTATAAAGCTGCAGTACCTGGGTCAGCCAATGGAATTGAAAAATACTATTTTAGAGGATAACCACTGTCTCCTGAAAAGGTGAACATATTAATTTTAAAATAATAGATCAATACGCATTGCCTGTGTCTAACCCTTGACAACTCTTTTAAAGCCGCTTACTAGTATTGTCTGGAGGCGGTGTTGCTTGATGTTTCGCTGAAACTGTTGGGTTAGGTGCAAGGAATATAATTTCAAAGATACCTATAGCATTTCATAAATTCAATGTCTAAGATCGCGGTGATAGAAAATCGAGATATGATATAGTATCATTATTTACAAATAATAATATGTGATGGAAAAACGGTATGCTAGGTGAACTAGGCCTAAGCCATTTAAGTTGCTACCATTCAGAGTTGGAAAAAGATCTTACACATGTATTGGAAGATAATAATTAGTAAAATAATAGTTAATAAGGACATGCTGAAGCTGTTCATTTAAATATAGATGGGAAGGTAGCAGAAGAGTTTAAAAGATAGAAAAGAGATATATGATATATGTAACCTCTTCTATTACACACTGTAGGTAAAGCTGCTTACTTAATATATAAAACGTTTGACCTAACAGAAACAGAAAATAAAAATGAATATATAATGCTATCAAATTCGAAAATTAGCAATAAAAACCATCGCTACAGAGAATGTCAAGCATATGGAAAGAAGTGCAATAAATGTGAGTGGCTACACCATTTTGCAGAAGCTTGTACAAACAGAGAGATAAATTTAGGGAAAGAAGATACAAGAGAAGAAGAACAAGAAATGTTCATAGGAACTGTTAATTTAATACGAACGGTAGAAGACAAATTTATGAAAGAAATTATAATACAAGCCTTAAAAGATCTAGGTAGTAATTATAATGTGATGCCAGATTTCATTTTAATAAAACATATAGTTGGGTATGTAGAATTAGATACAAGTGAGGTAGATTTAAAAAATTACAGCAGTTCAAATATTCAGGGATTAGCACAATGAGGTTTTAGTATTCCAGGTGGTAAAAGCTGAGCCTTCAACAGTAGTAGTCATAGGATATCCTACTTTAAATATGGTAAAAGTTAGTGTAAATAGTATACACGTGCAAAGCGAGTATAATAAATTAGTTGAAATATATAAAGTGGTTACTTTTTTAAATGAAACTAACTGATTCTAAATAATTCCATAATTAGAAACAGATAGTTTCGTTTAAAAAAGTTATATGAGTAGAATCCACATACAAAGGGTCGAAACAGTAAATTTCATATGAAAAGGTATTCGAGCAGAATATTACAGATATTAAAGGGATTGTATATGACATTAAATTAGTAGAAGGAGCTTAAGGTCTGTGTATACCATGTAGACACATACTATTTATGTTAATGGAACCTTTAAAAACAGAACTGAATAGATTACAAAAATCAGTGATTATTGAGAAAGTTACAGAACCAACGGAATTCGTAAAGGCTTTAGTTATAGTGAAGAAAGTAAACGGTGGAAATGTGAGTTGGTTTAGACCCATAATACTTAATTGATAATAAAAAAAGGGAATATTTTGAAGTACTGAAATTTGAAGAAATATCGGCTAAACGAAAAGATGCTACTATTTTTAGTATATTAGATGCTGCAACAGCATGTTATTATATTGGGTTGACAGAAAATAGTAGTAAATAATGTAGGCCATTTGCAAGGTACTATTTTCAACAATTACCATACGGTTTAAAAACAAGTTCGAAAGTTTCCCAAAAACATTTAAAATGTCATTTGAGAGAATTGATGGATGTGAAGTGTACATGAGTGATTTGTTAATATATGAATCACACCAATAAGAGTATGATAGTAGACTTAAAAAAGTGTTAGACAGAGCAAAGGAATATAATATAAAATTTAAATTTACAAATTGTAAGTTTGCAATTGAAGTAAAATATGTTTTCATATCCACAAAAAATACAGTTAATTTTAGATATGAAAAATTCAATTAATGTAATAGAATTACAAATTTTTCTATGTATGGTTACATACTTTACTAGATGTATATCAAACTGATCAGAGTTCAGAAGTGACTTGAGGGATTTACTAAAAAAATGTAAAATGGGCTTGGAAACAGAAACATGAACATAGCTTTAATATAATAAAGGAGGCACTAGCAAGTAAACCTATATTGTAATATTATAAGATGAAAAAAAAATGTTTTTAATGTGGATGCAAGTAGGAATAGTTTAGTTGCATGTTTATTACAAGAAGGATTGCCAGTGTGCTATGCATCTAAAACTTTGAATGAAACTCAACAGAAATATGCACAGATAGAAAAGGAGTTAATAGCTATTGTGTATGGGTATGTTAGCCAAGAACCAAAGCTGGTGGTTAGTAATGACTGACTAGTTTAAAAATAAAAATTTATTAAGAAACTTTGTTTGTATACAAAAAAAATAATCTGTCTATCGTGGAGATTCAGCCAATTGAAACAAAACCTTTAGGTTCGAAATAAAAAGAAATTCACAGTAGTAGTAGAAAGTAATCACCAACCATTGGTCCTTAAGGTATAATGTTGCTTCAAAGACAAAAGTATGATTTGCAAGTAAAGTATAAGATATACAGAGAAATGTTCTTGTCAGATGCATTGTCCGAAAATTTCAAACAAACAGATTATTTTGTAGAGCAATTAGCAGAAATTGACGCTCTTACAGGTATGGTAGTATCTAGTTGACCCATGATAAAAATGAAATTAGGGTCATTCAATAAAGAAATAGAACAATGTCCTGAATTAGCATCATTAAAAAGAGGTAATTGTAGAAGGGTGAATAGATGATATACCTGAGATATTAAAACTTTTGTAGGACAAGGAGTAGTATTTCGTAATGCAGCAATGGTTGTACCGGTTACGTTAAGAAAAAATTCATTTTAATCATTTTGGAGTTGAAAAGTTGAACTTTCATGAGTAATGATATTCCTAATTTAATTTCTAAATATGACATTCATATTAGATTTTGGAAAGCTAATTCTAGTGAACCAATAATTTTACCGAGTAAACCATGGGAGATGCTATATAGTTATTATTATTATTATTGAAAAAATAGATGATAGTGAATTAGCAAATACAGCGTCATTAAACGTATTACCTAGTAAATCAAGAAAATAATATGAAATAAATTATAATCGTTTTAAATATTAGTGCTTCGATAAAAAGTTGTTAATCTAACAGAAAATGTGCTTCTTGCATATTAACCCTCATCACTTTGACTAAGTACTCAATGGTGAGAGTAGTTCCTAAAGTTTGAGTTAAACCATTGTTCCTAACATAGTAGTTTCTAACTATTCAATGTTAATAGATAATGCTAATTAATTATTTTGCTATGAAATTACGCTTTTTATTCTCCTACACTTACTGTTCAAAATAAAACATTTTTTTGGTTTTTGAAAGAACATAGAAAAAAATTGTATCCAGCTCGTGCAAAAAGTGTTTATTGCACTCAACGTGTTGTCCATCTTGGTCTGACGGCCTCGTTGGACAATTTTACGTTGCGTGAGTCATATGGAGACATACTCTTAAACTCATATAATATTATTGTTAAATTGCTGACAGGACGTTTTCCACATTATTGGATTTATAATTTTAACCTTAATCAGCAAACACATGGGGACATCCTGTTTACACAATTGTTATAACTTTCTTATCATATATTTTTCTTCTTTATTCAGCATTATACTATATTTTTCTTATTTTTGTAAACTAAAAAAGAAAACAGTCATAATTGTAACATCAACTGTAACTAATCACTAAGTTTAATTATATCTTTGAAAAAGTATATTTTTTACTCATTAAATTTAACTGGCGCTGCGAACAGGATACTGTCAGTAGAAAATACCCCTTCTGTGTGGTAAAACGTCTACGTTTTCTATCAAGAAATTAAGATAGTATCCGAACCAATAAACTGTGTGAAACAAGTTACGGTGTGTGAAAAGACTGACTTCAACCCGACAATTCCTCCAGTGAAGAAGACGGTTGTTCAAGAAGACGGCTCAAGTTCCTTCAGAGAATTAGAGACAAGGAGCAAGCTCGCAGATGATCCTTCAGTGCATTCTCCTGTAAGTTTTTCCTTTAATTTGATTATTTATCGGCTAATAATTGTTTTGAATATTATAATTTTTTTTACTACAATATAAGTGTTATTTGAATTGCAAATTCCAATTTTAATGGTTGTATAAAATTAATATATTATTAAAGTCAATCTCTTAATGTCACAAAATCGTGATCGATCCAGATCTCCAATATCTGTACGTCGATCCAGATCTCCATTACCTCTAAGTCGTAACTTAAATACTAATACCGAGATGTCTACTGCAATTTCACAAATCGAATTATCTTTAGCAAACTATATTGTCCCAACATATAACGGTGGTTCTTAAGATTTAGCATATTATATAAGACAATCTGAAAAATATTTAACTCTTTTAAAAACCGAAAATAATGATTTATTCAACAATCTTCTGTTAGAGCAAGTCAAATCTAAACTATTAGGTCCAGCTAGAGACGTAATCATAAATAGATCTTTTGATAAATGGTCCGATTTAAAAACCGCTCATATCACTCGTTTTGGCGATCCTAGAAATATTAGCACACGCTTGAATACTTCTATTCAAACTCATTCTCAATCATTCTCCGACTTTCATGACGAAACTTCTCAAAAATTACAAGTCCTTAAAGAACACCTAGCTATAAATTCTGATAACAGAGAAGTACTATGTATACTGACCAAGCCCTTATGGTATTTAAAGCAGGTCTCTTAAATCCCTACAGAGATCATTTACTCCATATATCAATTCCATCTCTAGAACAAGCATTGTACGAATGTAGAAGATTAGACAACGAAAGATCCCAAATTGAATTTGCTAACTTTCTTAGATCTCAAAAAGGTCAAAGAAATCGCCCACCTCCAAAACATAATACTTCATATAATCAATCACCAAGAAACCAACCTTCATTTAATAATTATAATTCGTCTCAAAGACCACAAGCTCCTCACAACCCTAATTATAGACCATTTAATAGATATAATGATAACAATCAAAGATTCCATTACCAAAATAACTATCAAAGACCAAATAATCAATCAAATAATAGACAAACACAATCTCCTAATCATCAAAATTTTAATCGCCTCTCTCAACCTTCCACAAGTAATTACAAACCAACCCCAATGAGTATATCTACAGCAAATACTTATAGACCTCCACAACAAAATTCTTTTAGACAAACAGGACCTCCGAACGTAGTTGTCGAAGAATTGTTCAATATTGAAGATACTGACGAAAATTCTGATGAATCATCATATGCTAACCCCCAAAACGAACAATACGATGAAACTCAAAATTTTTAATTACGAGCCTCGGAATTGATATAAATAATATAAATTCAGCACCTAAACTTCCATTTATATACCTCTCAAATCTAGACTTAAAAACATTGATTGACCCAGGTGCAAGCAATTCCATTATAAACCCAGAACCAGCCTATAGATTATTTTCAGATTCCATTTATGAATCAAAATTTTCCGTTAAATCAATTAAAACAACTTACAATGGCAATTTTAGCTGCAAATACCTTCTATTGAAAGAATTCGGCATTAAATACATGTTCCATATGTTTATCGTACCTTGGCACGATAGAGATTCGATGCATTAATAGGTAGTCAGGACTTTGATAAATTAAAGGCACTTATTAATTTCGAAAATCATTTATTACAAATTAATTCTATTTGGAAGTCAATCCCAACTTATTTCCCCCTTATTCTGAATCTCTACATAAAAGTATTTTAAATATCCCTGTGAATATTGATAATGGACAAGTAGTTCTTCCAGATTTAAAATTAAACAACATAATAATACCTGAATGTATAGCTCTAGCGAAAGACGGTTAATGTAAAATACTTATAGAACAAGAAATCTCTTTAAATAATATTTCTATAAATTTTCATGAACCTCTTCCAGTCCAACCCTTATCAAAATTTGATGAAACAATCCCTTTATCATCTTATAATAATAATATTGATATTACCAAACTTCTTCGAACAGATCATCTAAATCCCGAAGAAAAAGATGCAATAATTTATCTTTGTAAAAAATTTAAAAATATATTTTATAACGAAAACTCCGACTTAACTTTTACTCATGTAGTTAAACATCACATTAGAACAGTCGACGATGTACCGATTTATCAAAAATCATATAGATAACCCTTACCATTTAAAACAAGAAATTCAAGATCAGATACAAAAGCTCCTAGACGATAAAATAATTAAACCAAGTATATCTCCGTACAGTTTCCCTACCTTTCTCGTCCCCAAACGAATGGACGCCAGTGGAAAGAAAAAAATCCGATTAGTTATCGATTACCGAAAACTAAATGAAAAAACTATCGAAGATAAATATCCCCTTCCTCGTATTGATGAAATTCTCGACAATCTTGGTCGAAGTACTGACTTTTCCACTTTAGATTTGGCACAAGGTTTTCACCAGATTCGGCAGAAAAAACTGCATTTACCGTAGATAATGGCCACTACGAATATACTCGTATGCCATTTGGCCTAAAAAACGCTCTTGCCACTTTTCAACGTGTCATGGACACAATTCTCCGTCCTTTTCTCTATAAACAATGTTTCATATACATGGATGACATAGTAATATTTTCGAAGTCCCTTCAAGACCATATTCTTCATATGAAACAAATATTCAGTGAATTAGAAAAATATAATTTGAAAGTCCAAATAGACAAATCAGAATTCCTCAGAAAAGAAGTTGCCTTCTTAGGCCATGTCATAACCCCTGATGGTATTAAACCAAATCCAGATAAAATCAAGTCCATCCAAAACTTTCCTTTGCCCAAAAATGAAAAACAAATAAAATCATTTCTCGGCATGCTCTCCTATTATCGTAAATTCGTTCAAAATTTCTCCAAAATAACCTACCCAATAAATAAATATCTTAAAAAAGGAACTAAATTAGATTTAAACGACCTAGAATACCTCAATGCTTTCCAAAAATGCAAACAACTTCTTTGTAATTCTCCTGTTTTAGCATACCCCCATCTCACAAAAACATTAAGTTTAACGACCGATGCTTCAAACATCGCTATAGGAAGCGTACTTTCTCAAGATTCCTATCCAATAGCTTTTTACTCTCGAACACTTAATTCAGCTGAAAGAAATTATGGCACTATCGAAAAAGAACTTTTAGCTATAATCGACCATATTTATATTCCAAAAAATTTATTATTGAAACTGATCATAAGCCACTCGTCTGGCTACATTCTCTTAAAGAACCCAATCAACGTCTAATAAGATGGAAACTAAAGTTGGAAGAATTCGATTTTGAAATTAATTATAAAAAAGGCAAAGAAAATCACGTCGCTGATGCATTACCGAGAATTGAACTCAATGCAATCGATAAAGAACTTCCTAAACGTGATCTAAAAATTAATATAATTAGTGATATAGTTATTACTCCCCCAAACTCAAAAACAAATACTAAAGAATTCAAACAAAACCCTGATGATATCGATGCCATTTCAACTATGGCAAGAGCAAATTCCGATCCAAATCTAGCATTAAGTGATGCTAACGAAATCTTAAGTAAAACATCCGACGATAACAAAAGTACCGCTTCAGGCGACACTAGACACTCCGCACAAGAAAATCCAATTTTAGGTTTCCCAATTTCAGAAAAAACCTAAAATTCCGCCCATTTTCAAATAATCCTAAAATACGGAGACAAAAACGACATAGATTATTCTAAGCCATTTGGCAAAAATCGCTTTATTCTTACTTTTAGAAAAGGATCCGACCATAATGTTATAAGTAATATGTTTTTAGAAATAGTTGATCCAACAAAACTATACTATATATACTGCCACAATGATTCATTACTTAATATTGCTTCTACAGAATGTTCGAAAATCTTGGAACCAAACGTGAAAATCATTAAAACAAATACTTTTCTGAAATACATAATTATTAATAAGGAAGAACAAGTCCGATTAATTTCAGACTATCATTCAGAAACTCATAACGGTATCACAGAAACTACGAAACATATAAAGTCCCTGTATTATTTTCCGAAAATACAAGAATTAGTAACGAATCACGTTAATAATTGCGAATTATGCCTCACCTCAAAATATGATAGAAACTCTCGAAAAATACCATTTTCCGGCCCACTCATTTCTAAAAGACCTTTCGAAAATATTCACATAGACGTATTCTCTATAGAAAACAAACCATTTCTTACAATACTCGATTTATTCTCTAGGTACCTTCAAGCTTACGAAATTAGTGACTCAAATTCTATCACTATACTTAGTAAACTCCGTCATTATTTCTCTCATCATAACTACCCTTCGCAAATAACTTGCGACAATGCCAGAGAATTCACTAGCGGAACCTTTAAAGAATTCATGTCTCTCTTCCATATAAAAATTCATTACACAACACCCCAATCTCATACCGGCAATTCTCCGATAGAAAGAACACATTCAACTTTAATCGAAAAATTAAGAATCCTAAGACAAAAATCAAAAGAAAATATTACCGACTTAGTTACAACTGCTATTCTCATATATAATCAATCAATCCATTTAGTAACAAATTTTACTCCATTTTCACTTCTTTATGGCCCATACGAAAATCTAAATCTTCATGAAATAGATCCCCATAAACAAGTATTCCAAAATTACAACGAATATCGAAAAACAGAAATTATGCCATTTTTCGACGATCTTTATCAAAAACAATTAACAAAAAGAACCGAACAATTGAATAAAATTAATAGTACACGAACAGACGATATCCCAAAAACAGATGTCGTATATTTAGATATGGAACCACGAAATAAAATCAAAACTAAATATAAGAAAATATTAGTAGACACAAATCAATCCAACGATAAGTTAGTTTCTCAAAAATCTAAAAAGGTTAACAAACATATGATTAAAAATACTAAATCTTTCCAGCTTAACCATGAAGATAGCCACCCAGGCACTTCAAGTCAAAACAATTGAACCCCCAGGTTACATATTAAATAGTTTAGGATTAGCTAAATATAAGACCAATTATCATAAGATTTATTTTAGTATAAGTATTGAAGAAATCGAAAACTCATATAGTAAATTAGTATTAAATCAAGTTCATTTAGCCACTAGACTTGACGATTCAACAATAACTTTAGCAAAAATTTATAACAGAGAGATCGACTTACTCTCAGAAGATATAAATAAACTTAGAATGTATGCTCGATCAAATAAAGTAATTAAAAGAGGTCTAATAGACGGCCTAGGTACAGTAGTAAAATATATTTCAGGAAATCTTGATCAAAACGACCTAATCGAAATTCAAAATACATTTGAAAAAATCAATTTAAATGAAAAGAAACTAATGACTGAAATTTCGAAGTTGCATTCATTTGCAGGACAGATTACTCAACGCTGGCAAACAGACCTACGTAAAATACAAAATTATGCTGAAAACGTTCTGAAATAATTAAATACTTTGAATGATAGATTGAATAACGAAATTATTATTCATATTAACATAACAAATTAGAGACCCAAGAAATTATATTCAAGTTTAACTAAGAACAATATCATATAGTAACCAAGAAATTTCAAATTAATTAAACAAAAGGAATTAGAAGAAATTCTTAATTATTTACATACTATTCATTCTCACAATGAAATCGCTTCCGATATTCCTACTTTATTAGAAATAATCAAAATCAATCTTATGTTTACTTCAAAAACTTTATATATTACTCTTAAAATACCCATATTTGCCGATGAATTACTTTATACTTCCAAAATTATCCCTATTCCCAGTAAAGAAAATAATATCCTTCTACCCCCATACGCCTTCACAATAAATTCCAAAAGATCAACAAAATGGACAAACGAAGAATGCAAGAAGACCTTTTCGTTCTGGTATTGCGAAAAGGAACCACACGAATACCCTTGTAACTCGGAAGACCTTTCACTCTGCAACTACACTCAAGTAAAAAATGACTTTTCACACAATTAACTAATGGAAATACAATAATTTGCTCAAAGATGATAACTACCATCAATGAAGACTGCAAACAAAATTTTAAATCAGTGAAAATATCAAAATGTAACATCGTACTAGGAAACAATGATTGTATTTATTCTTTTCAAAAACATACTTGGATGGGATACAATAAAACATTTACTCAAGAATGGCCCAGCCTCAAAGAACCCACAGAAATTCATCACAAAATCAGCATCAACAATTTACACCTGGACGATCCAACCAAGCTACTACCACAGTTTCAAGAACCAAATTTGCTACCTATAGAACTTCATTAAAGCCATTTAGGAATAACGACAATAATAATTTTCATTTTATTAATTCTACTATTTTTGTATTTGTATAGAAAATATTTTAGAAAAATAAAAAATTCAGAACAATCCCAGGGTCAACCAATGGAGCTACCCCAATCCCTTTTGGAGCCAAAGCCACGAGGTCGTGCCTTTAACAAAGAGGGGAGGAGTCATATGGAGACATCCTGTTAAACTCATATAATATTAATGTTAAATTGCTGACAGGACGTTTCACACATTATTGGATTTATAATTTTAACCTTAATCAGCAAACACGTGGAGACATCAAGTTTACACAATTTTTATAACTTTGTTGTCATATATTTTTCTTCTTTATTCAGCATTATACTACATTTTCCTTATTTTTGTAAACTAAAAAAGAAATCACTCATAATTGTAACATCAAGTGTAACTAATCACTAAGTTTAATTAAATCTTTTTAAAAAGTATATTTTTTACTTATTAAATTTAACTCGTGCAATAAACACCTACTTTTTGCACTTGTTGCATAATAGTATATTAAGTACCAAGTGTCAAAAATGTTAGGTTAGTCACGAGTTTTACTAGGCACGAGTGGAGCGAAGCGGAACGAGTTCCTTGTGAAACGAGTGACTAAAGACGTTTCTAACACGAGGTGCTTACTATACTTTTTCTTTGCCCGCGGGAAGGAAAAAATTATATTATATTTGAATTATATTCATTACATCACGGACGATGGCTGACAGCTGACTGACAAATCAAATGACGCAGAATAACAAAATTATCACGGAACATGACATTTAACATGCAAAAGATACACTTGATTTGACGTTTAAAAAACAAAAGATAAACGAGATGTGACTTTTCGCATTTTAAGCACTAGTGTTTAAATAGTCGTTATGTGCATATCAAACCTGTGTTCAAAGTGCGGTTTTAGTAGCGGAAGTAGAAAAATAACTATAATTCCGTTATACATCCTAATTTATTAGCCATCACAATATTTGATGGCGCCCCATCTAATGTTAAGCACCTGTTTCGTACATTAATTGTAAACGCTGTGTCACAAGGAAGCTTTTTGACTCCATTCAATCCGTCAGAGAAAAGGTA
Source organism: Galeruca laticollis (assembly GCA_963921935.1). NCBI lineage: Eukaryota > Metazoa > Arthropoda > Insecta > Coleoptera > Chrysomelidae > Galeruca > Galeruca laticollis. Next base: position 57,256,678 of record OY998181.1, read on the forward strand.
ACCAAATGGTAGTTTCCAGTGACCAATAATGCAGTCACCTATTAAAACAAATTCTTCTTTGTCTATTGCACCTTAATCGTCTTGTAAAAGACAACCGAAGTCTACGTGTCCAAGGATTTTCCTTCCATCTCCTTATCGACATTCCATCGACAATAAGAGAAAGCAGTATGGGTCTATCAGAAGATTCTACCTTCTTTTTAAGAGTCTGAAATGACTCAACGGCAATATTCGTGTCTATCGCCCACCGAATGAGCGGTTTGTCAAGAATTATGTCAATTTTACAAATAAAAATGGCCGTTTTTCTGTAAATATGTGGACGTGGATATCTACGCTGGGACCTGGAGTTCTCTGACATATTGGCGATAGATTTAATAGTGGAGCATATATCAGAATTTCAGAAAATGATATGCTTCCTTCTGTTGAGATTGTTTTCCCTAACAATGATTTTATCCTCCAACAAAGTAACTGTGCAGTGCATAACTCTGGTGTAGTCACCGAATGGTTTCGGGCACTTAATATTGATGTTTTAACTGGTGTAGTGAAAGCCCAGACTTGAATCCAGTAGAAAATGTTTGGGCAATGTTAGTAAGATAAATTCGAAAGGCAAATGTTAGAGCAAGAAACGTCGTTGAAGGTTTGTTGGAAGTTATAAATAATGTTTGGGAGGAAATAACTGAATAATATGATTCCAAATTACATAGATCAATGACCAGTAGATTAAGAGAAGTCATAGAGCATAATGGCGGGATTACTAAATAATAATTGTTGTTTTTTATTGAAAATTAAAAATTATTTGGAAGCCTTTGATATTTAATAATGGAAAACAATATTATTTACACTTCAGTGTTATTATCATTTAAATATACGACAAAACTGTTCCCCGGAAACGGAAAAGACACCCACTAAACAAGAAACATAACAAGTCTTTTTTGTGATGTTATTTTTTGAGGCTTTTCGTGATGTTTATTTAAAACGGTAATAAGATATCTCCTAGATGTCTTAATTTTATTACAAACTCTATTAACATCCATGTCATGTAATTAAAACATATTTTTGATATACACAATAATACTTGAATTCGCAGTTACATACACATCCTTTGAACTTCTTTTTAGCAACTTCCTATAGGAAACATTCATACGATGTTAAGTTGTATACTTCTCACTAATGTCACATACAGAATATACTGTAATACTAGAAATTAACATGTTTCTAAGATGATCACATGTTGCAGTTACTTTTACATTTTTCGAAACAATTTTTAGTAACTTCCTGCGATTACGTCTATACGATGTTAGTTCATAAAACTCTAAGTAATATCTCTTATTGAACATCACAGTGTCATAATTGATGTATTCATAAAATTACAAAAAAAAGAAGAAAATAGAACAGGAACTGACGAAAGAAACAAACAGTAGTTATATGGTCTGTGGAAACAAATGACAAGCGTGACAATGACATGGCGGATCGTGAGTCGTGGCGTGGTTTTCAGTTTTGTGTTATATTCCTACTTAGCTACAGATTCTATACTTAGTTGTAGTTCTTGTTATAATGGACGAACAACAGTTGTTATGGATAAGTACCTATTTCAAAATCATAATTATTAAAACTTAATACTGATTCAATACTTTAATCGGCTATTGTACATTGAAATTCCAGGCGGCAGGATTGTACCCTAAAATTATATAATAGAGTTTACAAAATAAGGGTTTTTTCAACTATTAAAATATTTTAGTAAGTAGGTATAATTTAAAAACGATTCACAATATTTCAAATCCTAGATATGCATTATACCTACAAAAAACTTAATATTGCAATAGGGTAGATATAATTATTATTAATAATAAAACATACTCATACGTTGGAAGAGATTTGGATCTAGAAGAAAATATGTTCAATGTTCAAGATATTTCAGAAGCTACTTATATAAATAAAATAATAAATAAATAGTTGGTAATTATGTAAAGAAAGGGGAATAACTATTTCGGATAGTCTGATACAGACATTGTATTAAACAGTACAAAAAATATTGAATAAAGTATCTCTAGGTTTTGTATTAGTAGCAATAGTAGTAGTCATAGCCATCAATATATTTTTGCAGGTTTAGAAAATTTTAACATTATTACTAACAATTCTTGTGAACAACTAGAGACTGTTTGAGACTTTAAAGACAGAAATTTCTGTTAATAAGTTCATTCCCATTTGAAAATACACTGTATACAATAAATAAGCTGAAGTGAAAACCACTAGATGTCCCTTACAATACCTAGTATATTAATCTAGATGAAGAATATGTAACTTATGACACTAAATGCTCCAATCAACAGACAGAATCCAATTATCTATTATTATAGAAACACAACTATTGGATACAATTAATTACAAACTCATTTAACTTGATAATGTGTTCATATCTCTTCTTCATAAGTAGTTTTTTTTCGTATACAGTGTATTATTAGTGCTTATTTTTGATTAAGTTACAATTCCACAATATTAAAATACAATATGTTTCAGGATGGGGATAACAAGATGAGAATAGTACATTATTTTATACAAAAGAGAAGTATGAATTTTCATTGCACACCTGAATTTACCTACCAAACGGAGTGAGGCATGTTATAGAAGACAAACCATGAAAAGTCACTTCTCAAAATAAAATATGTTATTATTCCTTTGAAGAACACCGCATGTTTTTTATGGAAAATGGGTCCCAGTCGATTGGCTGAAAATCTAGTTTGATGTAGTTTAAGATGTTCCGATCATAGGTCTCCATGGGCACAATTTGATCTAAAGTAATTGTTTTATTAGCTGCTGCTCAGAACACCTTCAAGGGTTTCCCAGATAAGGATTTTGAAGTGTACGTTATGGAATGATTGAGACACTTGAAACAGCGACTCTTGCGTGAGAAAAAGTAACCGTAAGTAAACGATAGAATTGGATTTCTGTTGATTCACCGTAACGTTTCATAAAATCTTTATAGTGTAAAATTTTTATTAGTTTTAATAATATTCAAAAAACTATTCTAATAAATTTTTATAAGTATGTAATGTATGTGTATCCGTTAAACTTTATTAATTCAGTTTCAAGTATGTTACGTTATAGCAACTAAAGATTAATATACCCGTTTTTATTTATTGCTTTCACTGATTGCGTTCAATATTTTCCACTCTCCACAATTGGTATGTAATATGCTTACACAATTTTTTTTTTTTTTTTAGGTTGGATTCCTGGACAATTTTATTTTTTTTCTAATTTTGTACCTGTTTTTTAAAATTTACTGTACGGTTTATTGATAGTGAATAAACTATTTCAATCCTCTATTGCTTTTTTTGCTATTTCATTTTAAATGTTCAGGGTGAGCAACTAAGAACGACTGTAGGCCATATCTCAGAAAAGAATCATGGTACAACTTTCAAAAAAAAATACCTTTAGGTAAGTGATCCTTTAAAATCGCTGGAAAATATTTTGCAGTCTCTAAAATATCCGCTAGAGCTGGAATGAACAATCGAAAACATACTAAAGGTGTACTAAAAATGCAATTTTTGAAATTTTAATGAGATTATGAAAATATTTGATTAAGGAGATTTTTTGCAATTATTCTTCAAATAATAGGTGGAGAAAGGTGGAGAAACTTTTTCGTTTTGTAACCGATATTAATGATTTTAGCCTCATTTAAAAGAGTTTTTTTTGTTTAATAAGATTGATAACAAAATTAGATAGTTTTGTATCCCCTCGGAAATTTCAAATGTAAAAACTTTTTTTTATTTTTAAATCTGATATCGTAAATCTTATATCGTGAAATAGAATTATGATTTAGACTAGCGGTTTTCAGTAAATTTCTATTTCATTAACCCTTTTTCAACAGAATTTGAAAAATGCCTCATTACATTTGAAATATCAGAGAATGATGAGAAAACTGTCGACTTTTTGACATAGCGTTGACAAAATTGACCAATTTTGTTATTTTTGTCAAGCATATCTTATTAAAGAGGAAAAACTCTTAAATGATGCCAAAAACATTGATATCGGTTAAAAAAAAAAGTGTGACATTTATTTTTAACAAGTTTGAGCCTTCCCCCACCCCTTACTTCAAGAATAAGGACAAAAAGTCCCTAACTAAGATTTTTCATAATCTCATCAATATATCAAAAATTGTATTTTTTGGATACCTTTAGTATTTTTGGAGATAATCACCGTATTATAGTTTAATTATTCATGCCACCCCCTAGCAGATATTGTAGAAACTCAAAAATATTTTCCAGAGATTTTTCAGGTCATTTTCTTGAAGGTATTTTTTTAAAGTTGTACCCTGACAATTTTTTGAAATATAGTCGTCAGCCGGCGTTCTTAGTTGTTCACTCTGTATTTGCTGATTAGGCTCAGAAACATCTATAGGATGTCATCTAGAATGTTTGAGGTATATTATTTAGAGGTTTAAGTAATGTCCATACAACATCTAAGACAGTGGTGGGGAAACTTTTTTTAAGACGGGCCATTTGTAATAACTAGACAATCGTAGCGGGCCAAAGAATAATGCTTAATCGTTAAAAAATGTATGTGTTCTATAAACATATACATATATTATTACAAACACTTATTATTTCAATAGTAAAAAAGCAAAAGGTGAGAAAATTATAAGCACAAAATATAATATGAATTTAGTGTAGTTCTTGATGTGAAGCATTATCACTTTATTTTCTGGTGTCATTACTGGGGTTGATGGTGCATGAGAAAAATGAAATTGAGACTGTTTCATCAAAATTTTATCATAATCCGGTTCCATTTGCGAAGCAGAAATTCTTAAAACTGATGAAAGGTGCTCATCTGTAATTCTGTTTCTTAAAGAAGCTTAATTGTTGAAAATATTTGTTCGCATATATAAGATGAGCCGAACATTGTCATTATCTTTATTGCATGAGTAATTAGATTTGGGAAATTATATGGACTTAAATTTTTATAAAATTCTAGTAATGGTACTGTATGAAAAGTTTGTTTCAGGAAAGTATTACATTTCAGTTCTATTAACTCAAGTTGAAATTTTACATCAACTTCGTAATTAACATCGAATGGGGTCGCAAAAATACTAAACTCTGGTTCCATTTTTCTAAAGTCCTGAAATCTCCTTTCAAATTCTGAAGATAGTTGTCTCAAATTAATTTCGTATTTTTTAATCTTATTGTTTGATAAAGTGAATTTTAAAGATTGCATTCTTGCAAAATGAGAAAAATCAGATTTAGAGATCTGATTAACAAATAATAATAACTGTAATTTGAAACTTTTCAGGTATTGCCAAATATCGTGAAGAAACTGATTTTTTCCTTGCAATTTGAGATTAAGTTTATTCATGTGTACGAGGAGGTCTGTGAAAAAAGCGAAATCAGAAAGCCAAGTTTCGTTTTCTGAGACGTCAAATTGATTATAAATGTCTTTATTAAGAAGAAAATTCACAATATCGTCTTTTAAATCGGAATGCTCAGCATGTACGGACTCCAAAAACTGTTGAAACTGGCGATGTAATAATCCTCTGGAATGAATCATATTTACTAGTTTTACAATATTAAGTATATGGTCAATATCTAAAGCCGATTTACAGAAAGCATCCTGCTGTATAAGGCAATGCAAAAAACAACATCATTTCCCGGATACTTAGAATTAAATTTTCCAACAAATCCTTGATTGATTCTAACCATATTAGGAGCACCATCTGTAGTTACATTACATAACGTATCAATAGGTAAACGAAGTTTATTGATGCAATTTTCAAATTCACAAAATATATCGGCACCAGTCGTTGTTCTTTTTATTGACTGTAGCCCTGCAAGTTCTTCTGTAATTTCAAAGTGGGCGTTGATTCCTCTTACAAATATGAGTGACTGCGCAGTATCGCTGATATCTGTACTTTCATCCATGGTAATTGAATAAAAAATAAATTTTTGAGTTTTTGTAGTCAGTTGCGAAATTAGATTTTTATCAATTTTTTCAATTCTCTCGGTGATTGTTCTTCTTGAGAGAGACAGTGACTGAAAATCATGTTTCTTTTCAGGGCACATAATATCGCACACATCTATCATGCACTGCATTATAAATTCATCAACTGAAAATGCTTTATTAGATTCAGCAATATTATAAACCAACACATAACTGGCTTTCGTAGCGCATCTTTGAGAATGATTAGCTCTCCGAAATAATTGTTGTTGACTTGATACATTTTTTATTAAATCTCTCGATTTAATTTTTTTCTCCTCTTCACTTAACGATGAGAAAGAACGGTTTTCATGTTTGCTCTTGAAATGGTGTTGAATGTTATATTCTTTTAAAACTGCAACAGTTGTATTGCAAAGTAAGCACACAGGTTTTTCTTTAAATAAAGTAAAGAAATATTTCCACGTCCATTCTTCTTTAAAAACTCGACATTCTGAATCCACTTTTATTTTTTTTAACATCCATTTTAGACGTTACCTACTACGGGAACAACACACAGAAACGCAATTGACGAAAGCTTACTGCTAACTAATGCTCTTACGCGGGTGTTTGTTGAGGCAGTGGGAGTTACGGTAATTACACAAACAATTACTCCAGTCACAGCGGGTCGTTGCAGATGACTGACTAAGTCGCTAACTAACTGATCTTCGGGCGGCCTCACTTGTATTTATACCTACCTGCAAGGATTGTTCGGGAATTTGATTTTTCCGGTTCTTTCGAGAAAACAGAGCAATGAATCGAAAATGCGAAAGTGTCTGGAAGTTTCGAGCGAAGATGAGTCATCTGTTTAGGTCGGATGGATTTGTCCATAATACTATTGTGTTTTGAATATCGCCGCAGGTAGTTTTTATGCGGGTCATCACATTACGAAGTAAGAACGCGTTCAAGCATTCTCACGACGGCACTCTTAAACGGGCCGGATTAAACCTTTCCACGGGCCGGACTTGGCCCGCGGGCCGTAGTTTCCCCATCACTGATCTAAGAGAATATACACTGTATTGTTTTTGAAATGTTGCATTTATATCATTGGTAAGATGCTATTTTTTTGACATTGCATTAATATATACAAGATGTTAAAAGGCATTTCGGAATGTAAAATTTGTATTTGCATTTGTAAAAGGAGTGAACCTTAAAATGATTTAAACATAGTCGGTGATTTGTTGTTGGTTCAAAATTTGCTAGTATCATATTGTTTACCCAAATGCTGCATTTTATATGATATTTGATAGGGAATCTAAAACAGTAACCAAGTTTGTGAAAGTAAGTATTTTATAGAATTTTATTTTCAAATTTGGTCAGATTATGAAACGCCACTGGTTCTAAATTTAACAGATGTGAATGATATTTTTTTGTTTATTATCATAGTTTGATCAATGAAAATATTAACTAGTAGTATAAATTTATTAAGGGGTATTATTTCAATTTAAGATAGGCTTGCTATTTTACAGAATATTTCAATATTTATTCCCTATAACTATATATTTTACAACAATGTGTTAAACACACAACCATTTCGGTCTCTAATTCAGTTTTCAATAAAAAACGGTATAAATATATGAACGATATGGTGCTTTGTATGACACCAAAAAGGTGGCTGCCGATCAAAAACTGGACGCAGTTCCCTGCGCCGGCTTAAAATTCACGTTACACGTTCCCTCTCTTTCATATTCTACGGATGAAACGTACTTTATAAATAAGGATGGTATTTTGCTCTTTCCAAAATATTTGATACTGAAGTCTTTTCAATATCCAAATCGCTAGATAATCCCCGCATTGTAAGTGTGGATCGTCTACTGCCGACATAATTAAATCTTATGTCCTAATTATGTGTATTTCCTTTCTATTCTGCTTCCCGTCCATAGATTGCGAGATATGTACACGATTGGAGTGCATTTCATGGAATAATGTACATACCTACCTCTTTTTTCAGTTATCCTATCGCCAACACCAATCATTATCAAATTTTCAATTCTCTCACTCTCAGTTAAAGGCATTTTAACAAAACAGTAAGCAGCCAATTGTAAAAAATGTCAATTAGTTATCAAACAGTAGAACACTGATCTATTTAAGGAGTATATTCCAAAAGAGTCATTCAGATAGAGATAAATGCCATATTTAATATGTCAAGGAAAATATAATGAGCTGTGAAATTATATATCGGTCTAATTGATCAGACACATCGGGGCAGCACCAAAGCATTGAGGCTCCAGAAAAACTGGGAATATAATAATAGAGATAACAGGATTAGATGAAAATATATCTTTAGCTTGCACGTGAAAGTACCTTTTAGTAATTTATGAATAATTAGATGCTGCGAGAAATAGTTAGTTCCAATGGTCGCGAGTAAGAGACTTAGAGAACCGAACCGTAGCAAAACAACAGGAATGCTTTCTCTGAGTACGGATGACAAGCTTAAAATAATAATGAGGCTAATGACCTGTATGCACCAGTAAAAGTTTAACTGTATAAAATAATGTAGACATTATCTGCAGAATATGCAATAAGGAACCAGGTTCAGTATGGTATATATATATATATATATATATATATATATATATATATATATATATATATATATATATACTACCAAACAGGATAGCATCCACCCGGTGCAAGTAATTAAACTACTCGGTAGGGGCTATGAAATCGAATATGAACAACACAATAACCCGCTTCTGTAGTTGCCATGTTACGAGGGACATAAATTCGGACAAGTCTAATAAAAGCAAAAAAGTAGTATATTTTTTCCAAAGTTTCATCTGAAACGATAACAATTGATATTTTTAGTTCTCCCATGAAGCAATTACTAATTGGACGAATCTACAAAAACCGTTTTGTCATTATATAATACCCCCTGACGTGTATGGAAATATTAATTATATATATTCTTTTCATTTTACGTTGTCCATTCGCAATTCATTTTCGTAAAGCAAGACATAAAAGTCGTTTTTTACGATCCTCCTTCAAATGATATCTATGTTATAAATATAGTTCCACTAATAACCTGGTTATAAAAGTTTCTAAACTTTTTGCAAACTTGTTAAAAACTTCGGAGCCGATGGAATCAAAGATACGTTGTTGTTTTCCAATTTATAGTTAGACATTTATATATTGTTGGAATATTTACTTAAAAAGTTTGAGTTTTTATCCTCAACCTGCATTTTCTTTGAATTCTTGTTCATATGATAAGACTCCTTGAGTTGGTAAACATTAATAAACTCTTAAAAGGTAAGACTTACTTTATGAAAAATAAAAATAGGATTTATCGTAGAATACATAAAGTATTCCGGATGGCACATACTACAAAATACAAATGTTTAATATACCATAAAAGATATACGATAGTCTGTGTACTCGACACATAAGCACTCGGATTTTAGAGCCTCTCTTCTCTGTTGTTATAAAGTCATTGTGATATTTTTTATTAACTATACTACAGGAGGAATTGGAGAGACAAGAACAAAGAGCAAACAAAAATGGATGACTAAAGAGACGAAAGAAGAAGATATCGTCACAAAAACCACATTAAATATAAAGAACACAAACAGATTACGAGACTCATAAAGGAAGCAATTGGATGAAGAACCGCCGCCAAGAGATCGAAGAACTTCAAAAGAAACACAATGTCTTTAACGTACATAAAAAAATAGAATAAATTACTGGACCTAAAAACAAAATTCATGAGCCGGGTGTCTTAGTCACAGATAATAACAAAGAAATAAAAGCAATATGGACAAACTACATAGAACTTTTCGAAGACAACAGAACTCAACCCGAACCAAGACAAATAGGCCAAGAAGACCAACCAATGATACTTCTCTTATTATTAATCTCGTATTAATCTTTTCCTCTAACAGGATATCATAAAGTGGAAAACGTGCCAAAGTACGTGTCCGTAAGTGACAACAATATATTACAAGTATAAATTCATTGTAGGTATCAACAGGATATCAGAAATAGTGAAAGAATTGTCCACTGAACGATTTGAAGTTGTCGGCTTTCATTGTGCATTCATATTAATTGTAAAATACAATATTCTAACACGAGAACAAGTTATAAGAAGCATTTAATTATGATAATTTGAGAGGTTGTAACAGATCAACATAATTAATCCGATCTATTTCTTGAACATTTTATTGTAATGTTGGAAATTGTTCTAGTTTTCAGATTGAAAGCGGTTGAAACCTCTACTTTTTTGAGATTTGGTAACGTGAAAATATGTCGACCGAACACTTGGATTGCTTTTTGTATCAATAAAAATGGTTTTATTGTTTTTACGTTTGTTTTCAAATGAGAAATGAACTCTTTGTGTAAATATACACAGTACAAATTTGAAAAAAACACTTTCGATAATAAACATAAAATCGTATTTTAATGAAAATACCTATTATTTTTAAATAAAAGTAATATATTGATAGGTAATATATCGAAAATGTAACAGAATACAACTATGTAGGACACTTTATAAGATTTGGGAAGGAGAACAGGTCGAGAGAAATTAGCAGAAGAGTGCAGCTTTCATGGGCATCCGTTGGGAAACTATCCTAAGGAACATGCGCTGTAACTCAAGCAACCGCCAACAAACTACGAGTAATGCAAAAAGCAATGGAGAGGGTCATGCTTGGAATAAGCCTGAGGGACAAAGTCCGAAACGAGGAGATTTGTAGGAGAACGGGAGTCTGTTATCTAGAAGGTCGCTGAGCTGAAATGGCGGTGGACAGAGCGCGACAAAAAGATGAACGGTGGACACTAAAAATTATCCAATAGCGAACCCGAGAGATCAAGCGAGGCAAAGGTAGACCCCCACTGCGATGGGTGGATGATATTAGGGATTTAGCCGGTTGAGACTGGTGGCATAAAGGTCAAGACAGGGACGGATGGAAGGGTTAAGGAAAGGCCTATGTCCATGAGTGGATTAAAAAAGGCTGAGAAAAAAGAAGAAGAAGAATAAATTAAAAATAAAGAAAACTTCTTAATTATTCAATAAATTTAAATCAAATGAACGAATAAACCTCCGTTTTGAGCTAAACAGTAACCGAGCCGGTTATAAAATCATCGAGGAACATGGGTGATTATTTGAGGCGTTATCTCCATACAGGCTTGTAGAATAGAATCAATAAATTCTCAATTTCATATAACCGCAGAAAAAGAAATCATTGGGATCCAAATCTGGAGATCTAGCAGGCCATCTAATGCTACCGTTCGTGAAGATTATCCGATTGAGAAATTGTGTATTCAAAAAAAATTATTGCTAATCGATAATTATGCGATGCACAACCGTCATGTTGGTACCAGGTATCATTGAAGTTGATACCTAATTGTATGAGGGCAGGTGTAATTGGGTTTCACAGCATATTCAAATATTTTTGCCCGGAGAAATTGCCGTCAATAAAAAAATGGTCCAATCAAATGTTCAACTTATATTCTAGCCCAAACATTTAACTTTTGAGGATATGGAGTTCTACTATTGTAGTGTTTGTGTAGGTTTGTCGTGGACCAATATCGCATAACGGATGAATTATGTGCACCGTATATGGGAAAAGGGGATTTATCTGGGAACAAAATATTTTTTGAAAAGTTTGCACCCAATTCTATTTTTTCCATAACTTTTTCACAAAATTCCATTTAACGAAATTTATCGTCTGGAAATATTTTATGACTCTTTCTCAGTTTAAAACTACGATAGCCATTTTTTCAAATACAGTACAAATCGTTTTCGGATCAACATCAAAATCCTTGGCTAAATGAGTGGACTGTACAGGATTATTTCCCACACTTGCACACATAAAATATCTCTTGACGATTTTGTGTACGCGGTCCATGTTTTGTAGAAGTGACACATCCGTGTTCTACAAAAAATTTTTACAACCGGTCCCACTTGTTTCCTGCTAATTGGTTGGGTATTTTCCAATGCTACAATAAACACATTTTCTGCGATTTCTCGATATGTATTACCCTAGTAATACCATTTTACCATTTGTACTTTCTGGTGTACCTTCATGCTCATTTTATAAGATTTACAAAGATCATTTGTCATTCGGAAACAAACAGGTAGTGGTAATTGTCTGAGCTCGTCCCATGGACTACGTGAATGTTCCTCTAATTATTCGTGCAGAAAATGCAAATCATCCAAACACCATACTTTATTGCATTTCGAATCGAAACCAATTCCCATCGAAAATGTAGCCACCTCCTCTTCACAGCCCGTTCCAAGCCAACCGACTACTTCTCTAGTCATAACTAAACAAACACTAAAAGCTACTTGCTTACTAGAGCCTAAGACGAAACAGAATGATGAGGTGCTACTTTCGACAAGTCTTGTTAATATACCCGATAAACACAATGTTAAACAAACTGTTCGTTGTCTGATTGACCCCGGAAGTATGTCGTCTTTTACTCATAGGAAAACAGCCAATCGATTAGGCCTCCCTAAGACGCAATGTCAAATTGAAGTTCAGGGACTGGATTCCATGAAAACTCAACTCAATACTGAGAAAATATTTTTGTGAATCACTCCTCGAGAAAAGGAAAATCCAATTTTCTATGTCGAAGCAAATTATTTTAGATCGAATTTGTAACGATATGCCTTCTATTAAGTTGTCATCCGAATCCTGGACCCATTTAACTAATCTGAATCTCGCAGATCCAAATTTTAATCTTCCAGGCCCAATCGAACTATTGTTAGGTGCAGATGTATTTTCGAAATTGTTGTTATCCGGAAAAATATCTGGAAACCCCGGTGAATCTGATGTCATTAACACTGTACACGGTTATATCCTAAGCGGCCAGGTTGTTACCCAAAGACCATCTGTTACCTCTCTATTTTGTGGACTGGTGAACGATACACCCCCAGATAACATTATACACAAATTCTGGGAGGTTGAAGATGTCCCCGAACCTAGCCATATAAATCTCGATTAACAAACATGTGAACAAATGTTTAAGGAGAATCATAGTAGAGACGATTCAGGTCGCTATATTGTTCCGCTTCCGTTCAAAGAATCATCTTCTACTTTTCCTGGTATACGTGACTTAGCTTTACAATGATTTTACTCTCGTGAGCATCGTCTGATCCAACAGCCCGATTTGCATAAACAATATTCCGACTTCATGCAAGAATACCTTGAGTTAAATCATATGGAATTGGTACCCAAGAACGAACTAGGTAAAGGACAATATTATATTCCTTATCAGTGTGTAGTGAAACCTGATAATGTATCAACCAAACTGAGGGTAGTTTTCGACGCTTCAGCTAAAACTCCAAATGGCAAATCTCTAAACGATTGTTTATATGTCGGACCCAAACTCCAACAAAATATGGTTTCTATTTTAATCAATTTCCGACTTTATAAATTTGTTATGTGCGCAGACGTGAAACAGATGTACAGAATTATCCTAATTTCTCCCGAATTTCGAGACGAATCAATCAATTTTTTATCGTTTCTCACCTGAAGAAGAAATTCAAGAATATCGTCTTGTCACAGATACGTATGAACTAAGCTCCGCCCCCTATTTAGCATTGGGTACCCTTCGAGAACTAGCTATCGATGAAGAATTCCGCTTTCCTAAAGCCGCTTCGATTATTCTTAATTCTTCATATATTGACGATTTTGTTTTCGGAGCTAATACTCTTGACGAAGCTCAATTTCTTTTACAGGACTTGATCGCCCTCATGGAAAGTGGTGGCTTCTCACTTAGGAGATGGTTTACTAACCATCCTCCACTCTTGTCACATATGCCAACCTCTCATATTAACCCTAATACCTTAAATTTGGAACAAGGAGATAAATCTTCTTCTCTTAAGGTTCTTGGTCTTAAGTGGAACCCAGTTAATGATTGTTTCTTCTTTTCTGTAATTCCGAATAGAAGCCTTACCTGTTCTAAAAGATCTTTGCTATCTGAACTAGCTCGAATTTACGACCCATTAGGATTTTTGTCTCCCATCACTTTTTTGACAAAATCATAAATACAAAGACTTTGGATGACAGGCCTTAATTGAGACGACTCGCCTCCTCCTGATATCGTTCGAATATGGAATCAATACCTACTTGAACTCCCTCTTTTGTCACAATTACAAATACTACGTTAACTATTCCTAAACATAACATCTAATTGTGAACTACACGGATTTTGTGGCGCAAGTGAAACGAGCTACGCATGTGTAATTTATTTTAGAACGTTTTACTCTGACTATCAACCTGCTCTCACTTTTTTATGTGCCAAATCGAAAATCGCTCCACTGAAAACTAAGCTAACTATTCCCCGATTGGAACTTTGTGCGGCTGTCTTATTGTCTAAGCTGATTTCGTATATTTTGAAGGCATGTACAATTAATGTCCAATCCGTTCATGCTTGGTCAGACTCTCAAATCGTTCTACACTGGATAAATTCGTCCCCGCATCGGTTCAAAACCTTTGTGGTAAACCGAATTTCATATATCCAATCAAAAATCCCTAGTGCCTCATGGAAATATGTTCTCACTCATCACAACGCAGCAGATGTTGCATCTCGCGGTCTCTTACCCCATGAATTCTTAGCAAAGAGTAGTTGGATACATGGCCCAAGTTTTTTACTCTCATCCTCATTTTGCTTTCCCGACACTTCATCATCAGGATCCATTCAATTTCCTGTTGAGGAAGAACGAAAAATTGTTTTACTAACAGAACCCTCTCAATCTAATACTCTGGATACTCTTCTCAAAAATCATTCTTCTTTTACCAAAATTCTACGTATATTAGCCTATGTATTACGATTCGTTCACAACACCAAACCGTCGTCTTCAAAACAACGTCAGAAAGGCTACAAGCCGAAGAGTTAGAACACTCTATGTTAATTCTGGTCAAGCACACTCAACACATTCATTTCGACAAGGAATTCAACTCGAAAAAACTTTCTAAACTTTTGTTAAAGCTAGGTGCGTTTAAAGATAACCACCAGCTACTCAGAGTTGGTGGCCGTTTAACCCATTCTCCTCTATCTTATGAGGCCAAGCACTCTCTTTTGTTGCCACGGAAATGTAGGCTGACTACTTTGGTTATAGATTGCTATCATATAAAACACCTTCATGCTGGTTTAAAAACCACACAATTTCTTATATCTCAAAAATTCTGGATTCTATGTCCAAAGCGAGCAATAAATGCTGTATTATCTAAATGTGTCCGTTGCTGGAAACAAAACCGTAAGCCATACCAACCCCCAATGGGTAATTTACCCCAGTTAAGGTTCAATGAGGTAAAAGCATTTAGTCACTGCGGTTTTGATTTTGGTGGACCCTTTTCCATCACCTCTTCTCGTTATCGAGGTTCTCGGACTATAAAAGCCTATCTATGCTTATTTGTATGTTGTGCGACGAAGGCGCTACATTTGGAACTCGTTAGTAATCTCTCAACTGATGGATTTCTAGCCGCTCTGCAACGCTATATCGCCCGACGCGGTAGAGTGTCACATATTTACTGCGATAGTGGTACAAATTTTATCGGCGCTAAAAAGGAAATTGCTTAATTCATGCAAAGCGCTGCTGATCGAGAAACCATTAAATTTCATTTTTCCCCTCCATCTGGTCCACATTTTGGTGGCCTTTGGGAGGCTGGAATCAAATCTGGGAAATGTCACCTAATTCCCGTTGTTGGAATGCAAATTTTAACATATGAAGAGTTTTATACAGTTCTGGTCTTAATAGCGTCGCTATTAAATTCACGCCCCTTGACCCCATTTTCTAATTATATCGAAGACATTACCGCTCTAACTCCGGGTCATTTCTTGACTCTAGAGCCCTTGACCACTCTTCCGACTCCAGACTTCACCCCTATTCCTATGAATCGTTGGTCGAGATGGCAACTTCTACAAAGGTTGCATCGTGATTTTTGGACTCGTTGGCAGAGCGAGTACGTCCATTCGCTACAACAGCGCTCGAAATGGCTGACACCAATCTACCCTTCTCTAACCGTAGACACTCTTGTGCTAATCAAGGAAGACAACTCACCCCCCGCGCGTTGGACTCGCGCTCGCATTATCGAGTTTCATTCCGGTAAGGTTGGTGTATCCCGTGTCGCTAGCTTTCGCACCCCCACGGGTACTCTGCGTCGACCTTTGGTCAAGCTCTGTCCCTTAGCTTTCAGCGACGACTAGCATATTACGACGTAGCGGATTACAAATTCATTTTAATTTGATTGTATATATTTTTTTTAATTTCATTCATTCACGCATTTTTCAATATTTTTGTTACCAGAGTGTTATAATACCTCCGCTCACATATTTGCTTTTTTTTAAATGCATTTCGGCGGGGAGAATGTTCGATTTTTAGAATTTACGTTAGTTTTTAAATTTTTTTGACCGAGCTCTTGGCAATACTGCAATCATTCCTTTCCTCAAAAATAAAAGTTCCCTCCGCCTATGTCCTATTTTTTTACCTAGCAAAAAAATTTGAAAATTCGATACTCGAAATGAAGCATACACTCGAAATAGAGAGACTCGACGTTGATAGTTCTTGATTTTTAACTTTTCGGTAATCGGAACAGTGAATTGTTATGTGCATCAAGCGAGGGTGCAGATCAGCTTCCATCCCATCTCCCATATCCTAAGGTAGGTGATATTGTTTTAAGCTCGACTATTTGTTTTTTATTTCTAATACAATTATTATTATCAATAAACCCCAAATTACAGTCCAATTTTTCTCTCATAAATTTGTATGAGCAAATCGATCATATACATTTTATACGTTGATACATTACAAAAATCAAAAATTTATTCATTTGTGTGTGGTAGATATTAATCCTCGATAGAAAATCTTCAAGATGTATATTTCTCATTAAAAATTGTATTTGACAAATTATTTATTTCAATGAACGTAGAGATATTACCTAGCTATGCGCCATGTATGCAGATTTCTCCAATACGCACTCTTCTTTTTGCCATACCGAATGAGGTAGTATTTTTTATTAATTGTTGTAATTATAAAAGATTAATACGCCGACTGGAGGTTATCGCCTGTACCTATATGTGTAACTTGTCTTAAAAGACTGGTAAACTGGTAGTGGAGTGGTTTCAAGAAGACGCCGACGAGTTAGCTATACAGGGAGTTTAAAACCCTACAACTCTCTTCAATTCAATTCGTACCAATTGCCAATTCATTAAGCATAATGTCGAACTAGAACCTATGTATCTACTAAAAGAAGTTTTGTATGGAGTACATTATTTACAAGACAAGATATATAGGGTGTAGTGAAGCAAAAATGAATTATAATTTGGTACAAGCAAAGAATTTATTACCACATTCAAAATTATTATTTTAAATAGAAATTTTAACGAAATAAATTTTGTCCGACAAATATTTTGGGTCGTTTTAGTCTGTCCGACGCCCCGAACTTTGCAAGGTTGGTTGTGCCATTAAAATTTTATAACCTCACTTTGATTTTTATTATAATTTCTACATAAAATAAAAATTTTTAACGTGGCCATAATTTTTTCCTGGCACCAAAATGTTGATTTTGGAGAGGTGCTTACCAAAAAAAAGATGCTCTTCTACATAACTCCCACGCTATCGGAAATTCAGCAAAAACAACTATACAAGGTGTTAGAGCCAAGAATAATGGAATTTTCGTAGGGCCATCAAAGTCAAATTATGAAATACATATTTTTTAAAAGTGTTTAATTAGAATAAACATATATTTCATCAGATTACAAAAAAAGTAAAAAATGTACAAATGCCGAACAAAACATCAATTCTTAATTAATTTCTATTCAAACATGTAATTATAGAATCGAACATTTAGGTAATTGTTATTAACTGTAACATAAACAAATTTAAAGAAAAAACAGAACAGTCTTGCATAAACGTCACTCAGGGCGGGTTGCACAATACATAGTTAAAATATAAACGAAGTTCAGACGGAATGTTTTGTTGTACAATCTCCAATCAACACTAACTAGAGGTTAAATAAACATATTTGCTAACTGGCCAAATATAATCCAACGTTATTATGTTAAAGAAAAGTCAACATAAATGGGACCAATAATAGCAAAAAACCCTGGTTCTGTCAAGAAGTTAAAGAACTATCGCAGCAGAAAAAGAAATCCTACCTGATATACAGAAGCTCACCAACACCAGAGAAACACTCCGAATATACAGAAGTGAGAAACAGAATCAATGCCAGAATCAAAGCCATAAAACGGGATTAATGGGCAAAATTTACAAGCGATATGGATTACGACCTATATGAAGCACAGAAGAAAGTCTGGAAGATGCTCAAGAATGGGAAGAAGCCAATAAACGAGTTCGTGCAAACAAAAGGAGTCACCAAAGATGTATGGGAAAAATACTTTAGGGAACTTTACAACACCGAAGAGGCCATAAGGATCGAAAACTACGAGTCAAATCATCAAATATCACTGAACGAAGAAGAGGTAACAGCAAAAATAAAAAAATTGAAAAACAGAAAAGCTCCCGGAACAGACCTTATCCCAAACGAACTTCTAAAATATGCTGGACCCAAGCTAGGAAAACATCTGAAAATTATCTACAACAAAATTTTAGAAACATCGGAAATACCTACGGAATGGCACAAAAGTATAACAATCCCTATATTCAAGAAAGGACAGAAGACACACCCAGACAACTACAGGGGCATAACGCTGTTGAACACAAGCATGAAACTCTTTACTAGCATTTTGAAAGAAAGACTCGAGGCACAAATAACAAACAGGGAAGAACAACAAGGTTTCAGACGAAACAGATCCACGACCGACGCCATATTCATTATCAAACAAATCAAAGAAAAATCAATAGAATTTAATACACCAGCGTATGTCTGTTTCATCGATTTGACCAAGGCATTTGATAGGGTTCGTCTCTCCGACATCATAAACATACTGATAGCGAAAGAAACGCCAGACACCATCGTAAGAGCAGTCCGCAGTCTCAATACAAACAACATGACCAAAGTAAAGGCAGGAGACACTCCAACTCCAGGAGGCATCAGACAAGGCGATAGCCTTAGCCCATTTCTGTTCAATCTCTTATTGGACAGAATTATAGAGGAAATATCATCACTAAATATGGGATACTGAATGGGACAGAATAAAAGAATCGCATGGTATGCTACGCCGACGATGCAGCTATTATTGCGGAAACGCAGGACGATCTACAGAGACAACTGCACAAATTCTACCAGGTCAGCCAAGTGATGAACATGACCATATTCATAGAAAAATCGAAAAGCATAACCTTTGCTAAAGAACCTGTAAGATGTAAGCTGGAAGTCCAGGGAAAAATCATCGAGCAAGTCTCACAATTCAAATATCTGGGTATGGATCTGTCGAGTTATCACGACCCAGTGAAGGACCTAGGAAGACAGATTAACAAAGCGACTGCCATATCGGGCTGCTTAAAGCAAACAATATGGGCAAACGAATACATGCGAAAGGATAGCAAGGTTAGGATCTATAAGACTTGTATCAGGCCAATCATGACATACGGAATAGAAACCAGAGAAGAAACCAACAAAACGAAAAGCATGCTTAGAGTAGCCGAAATGAAAACGCTCAGGACTATAGTGGGAAAAACAAGAAGAGGCCGAGTTAGAAACAATGACATCAGGGAACAATGTGGAGTACAAGACATCGTAAGATGGGGGAGACAAAGAAGAAGACATTGGTACGCTCATGTGAGAAGAATGGAGGAGAGCAGACTGCCACGCATCGCACTTGAAGGGAAACCAACAGGGAAAAGAGCACCCGGTAGACCACCTAAGAGATGGAAGGACAGTTGGCAGTCCACCTCCCAGGAAACGATAAAGAGGAACCTTCAAAACTAACAGATCGCAAGATCTTAAATACGAATAAGAAGAAGAAGAAGTTATTATGTTATTAACATAACCTATAAAATAGCAAATGGTATATTTTTGTAAAGTATTTCTAATTAATAGTGGTTGTGCATGGATTTCGACGAGGAATTCACAGATGATGAGAACTTCAATGAATTGGTTAACATATATATTCATCCTAGACGACGAAAAATTTTCAGACATAGAATCAATCATTTTCAGCATTGGTCGGAAAGTGAATTTTTACAGAGATTTCGTTTATCAAAGCAAATTGTTCAAATAATGATTGAAGATATCACCCCACAATTACTGTCTCCTACAATGAAGTGAGTTTTGACTTCAGAAAGTTTTCAATGAACATGAAAACAAAGTACATTTAATTTTTAGGAGTAAAGCTCTCACGCCAACGGAAAAAGTTCTTGCCACTCTAAGATTTTTGGCAACTGGATCAATTTTTCAAGTTGTAGGCGATTTTTGCGAAATAGATAAGTTTACTGCAAGTAGGTGTATAGATAAATGCTTGGATGTTCTGGCAACTTTGAGACCACAATTTGTACGAATGCCAGATACCGCTGATGAAATTAGTTTGGTCAGACAGGGATTTTACAATATTGCTCGTTTCCCACGATGCATTGGAGCATTAGATTGTACACATGTAAAGATTCAGGTATATTATTTGAATCAACTAATTTAAATCCAGACATCTAATGAATTACATTTTTTTTTGCTGGAATATTCCAGTTACGTTTTCAATGTCTCAAATATTTTCAAGTAAAATATATATTTTGTTATAAAATGAAGTAGGTATATTTACAGGAACAATGTTTTAAGAATAATCTTATATCAATTTTATGTTTTTCAGTCTCCTGGTGGTCCAGAAGCAGTAAACTACAGAAACAGAGACGGTTTCTTTTCAATGAATGTCCAGACGATATGTGATGCAGAATTAAGAATCAATAATATTGTTTCAAGATGGCCTGGTTCTACTTTAGATGCTATCATATGGTATAATTCTAATATTCGAAGAGATATGGAATTCAATACCTATGGGAATGATAGTATATTAGTCGGGGATAGTGGATATGGAGTGTGTCGCTACCTTCTAACTCCTTTGGCTGCACCCCATACACCCTCAGAGAATTTATATAATCAGTCACAAATAAGAACGAGAAACTCAATAGAAAGATGCTTTGGGGTTCTCAAAAGAAGATTTCCAGTTTTAGCATTGGGGATAAGATTGGACCTCCCCAAAGTAGAAAAAGTTGTTGTATCAACAGCTATTTTACACAATATAGCTATACATTGTAAAGATAGAATGCCTGCTGTTGACCCCGAGATCGAAGCAGCAATAGATAATCTGCAAGGTATAAATATTGTTAATATTTATCAATACAGAGATCAACGGATTAATTTGAATGAAATAACTCGACATACCCTGGTAAATGACTATTTTGAAAATTTGTTATGAAATGTACTGTATTGCTTGTTTTGTTTCATAAATAATACGTTTTTTATAGTATTGTATTTCCTTAATTTTAGGATAAAACCTAAAGTAACTTCAATTGTACCTATCTCTCATCAAGGAGTAAGTGACCTATAAATATAAAATATTCAGAAAAAAAGCTTTATTAAACGAATTTCAAAGTATCGATGACAACATAGAATAGTCATTATATGCATGACGGGGCATCTGAATATTTTTAATTCAAACACGTCATCAAATACAAATTAACAAAAAAACAACTCTTAATTAAGTAATAATAAATAAAACTGACATTTCCTATTTAATAGAAACCAAAAATAATAAGTTCAAACTATTTTTGTTTTAATGATTCAACAATGCACTAATCCGTGCTTCATGTTCCTGCCTCATGAATTTTAATTCCAAGGCATTCTTTGTGTCTAGAGGGTCCATTTTTATACTGTGTTCTTCTTCCAAGTGCCTTTTTTTGCATTTCAACCAATTCTGTTTTGTTATTGGCCCACTGCCCCAGTTTTGTCTACAATGGATCAATTTTTTTGGTCTTCTTTGTATTAGAAGCCGTTGCAATTTGTGTTTCTGTAGCATTTTTCTCCTTCTGACATCTTAATGCTTCGGAAATAGGTTGTATCGAAGTTACATTTTCAAAGACCGCGAAAAAGCACGATCTTCCGTATAATATGAAATAAAGCGTTCGAACACTGTATTTCTCCGTCCGTATTGGTACAATGTAATATAAACATCGGTACAATGTAATATAATTTATCTAACCTGCACCGACAGTCGGCGACACTTACGTCTTCGCACCGTATCCCCAACAAGCCATACCGTAAAGCAGAACGATTCTCAGAGTCGTCAGTCTATCCGTAGACTCAGCATCTTATTCCCATACGCAGGTGAGAATTAAATCCAAGAGACTTCCTTGTGCTCACAAACCGTTCTCTTTCAGAAAACCGATACCGCTATATCAACCGTACCATTTACCGAGGTGAGTGATATTCCATTTTATACCTAAGGGTATATGGTTCTCGCCGTACAACCCGATCAGGGGAAGTAAAGGGAAACCGTGTCCGCTACTAGTGATGGGCAGAATCGAATACTTTTAAGAATCGGATACATGGTATTCGAATCATTTTAGGAATCGAATACTTATCCGAGTACTGAGTTCTCGAGAACAAAGATTGTATATGGATGAGGACGAATACGAATACCGATACACCAAAGCATCAACGGATACCGGTGCCTGTGCGAACTTTTCACTGCTCTTACGTGGTAATTTGTTAATCCCTGTTTTCTCTAAGATAGCAGCTTAAGATGTTGGTTTCTTCGTTATTAGACAAGAACACTTGAATGAAATATAAATATTTTGAAGAAATCAAAACAAACAAAATTGGTCGTGTATTTTAATTTGAAATCGAAGGTCAGGGTTTCTCTTAAAATGTTTTTAAAGAAAATATAAAATATTTAACAGGATAGTGTACATGTTTCGATAAATGTAAAAATAATAAAGATTCTAATAAAACAACAAAAATAAATTCTTTAAAAAATAGAAACGAAAATAAATAAAATAAAATAGAAAATATTAAACAGATGGTATAAATGTAAAAATAATAAAGATTCTAATAAATTAACAAAAATAAATTCTTTAAAAAGATAGGCCTATATACTGAAACTATTTAAAAATATAATCATTTCCAATTTTTTTGGAGATTAACGGTTTCGCCTAACATTTATTCACGAATTTGTGAATCCCACTAACCTACCTTACAACTAAATGCATTGGCATGCGATATGAGTTCTCAATTCAACCGAGCCGAGTAAACAATCCGAGTCCTCAATCGGAATCTGCTGACAATGCAGACTGTTATTTTCGAGTTTATGCGATCAGCCATGCCGAGATCCGAGAACAACCGGTATTCGAATACTTGGATAAAAGAATCGAATACACCGAGTACTGTTAAGAATCGAATACTTTCCGATTCTTAGTATTCGAATTCCCCATCACTATCCGCTACTAGAAAGTTGAGTTCTCACATCCTAGTAGTGACCGCCGCGACTCCGAGATTTCGATACCGCGGAAACCGAGAGCTGTATCCCCCGAAAGTAAACCTTTGATTAACCTGGAGGGTCGCTTGCAATCCGTATTAGTTCTGCCCACTGCCGCTAACCGTCCACCGCACCACCCGGCTTCCGCTAACTGTCCCCCGCACCATCCGGCTTCCGCTAACCGTCCACCGCACCCCGCCATTTTTTGTTGCTTCCGCTTGCATAGCTTTGTTTTACTCACCGTAGTAGAGACCGTTTTGAACCAGTAGGATAGTAGTTAGTACTAGTGCTTTTGCCCCGCCTACACGAATTAGAGGACATTTAGTTTAGTTTTCCGTTTAATAAAGACTCTTTGTAAATACGTAACTTTTGGTTTCTCTTCTCTCCAACTCCAACTACCACTAAAAATTCCGTTAATAGGTAAGAACGTTAAGCAGCTAATACCCAGGTTACGAACCCGGGGAGGCAAGTAAAATCTGCCCGACCGGCCGCAACACTCTTGTCACCACCATAAGTGACCCCTGGAGTATTTTAATTCTTCACTGACGCTGCTCGGAGAGAGTGGAGCATACCACTTTAATAAACTGGCGCCCGACGCAACCCGTCACCTGTAGTTAAGGCGCCAACCCATTAAGTAACGACGTAAGAGCGTTACAAGGTGTACGGAGTTAATTGCCTGAAAATGTCTTTCCACTGAAATTGAAAGATCTCCAATTTTCAATTTCATTGTGTCAGCTTCGTCATTCACCATGAGATCTGAAATAAATATGTTTTAGTAAGAAAACAGTAAATCATTGCACCCATTTCATTTAAATGATATTCATGACATTTTAACAAAATTGAGCATAACTGAATACAGCAACAGAGAAGTATTATCAATTAATGTTATACACTTTTTGAGCCAGTCAATCAGTTGAGATCATTTATATTATGCCGTTCCTGCCATTAATGTTAACTACTTTTTAAAAATATTCCAAACAACCAATGAATAATAAAAACATTCATTATTTTTATTACCTTTATGGTTCTTCTTCAACATCCTCATTTTCAACTATGTTATCTTCAATATCCTCACTTTCATTGGCAGTAGAATTGTCTACATATATTTCAATGTTTTGTGACTCTGAAAGAAAATTGTCTTGAATATAAATATATATATTTTGATTTATGCTGTGAAATATGCTGAACAACTCACCTGTCATATCAGAGTCACAGTAGCTTTCTACACCAGTAACCCTTGTTCCGAAAATACCTTTTATGGTAACATTTATATCTGTTATGTCAAAATTCTTGTACGGTCCTCCTCCAGTTACCCTGTTGAAGGTTTTTTCATCTGCAAACTTTTTCTTTGTACTTTTTTCCAAGTTTTCATATTTATTTTTCAAAACATCTATGCTCCTTGGTCTCTCATTATTTGCATTAAATTCTTTAGTGATTACATTCCAGTAATTTGCCTTCTTATTGATACTTACAGCATCAGTTTGTTGGCATTCAATTATCTTTGCATATTTTTTCAGAATTCCAATCAATACTTGTTCCTCTATGTACGAAAAATTAGCAGATCTAATTATTTTTCTTTTCTTCAGTACAATGTCAGTTTCCTCCATATTGCATACGTAATTGTTCTTTGAATTTGATTTGAACAAACGCAAACCTACTCGAAAATAAAAGAACAAAACAAATAATATTTTCGCGAAATATGAGGTTATATTAACCTTTTCTAATAAATAGTTCAAACGTTCCAGTCTTGTTCTACCAACCTTCAAAAACTATAACCAATTGGGTAGTTAATTAAACTTTGTCATTGACGCTATTGTGCAACGGGCTCTGGATCATTGCCACGTTAAAATTTAATCATTTGTTAGTTAATCTCAGTTTAATGTAGTCCTTGTACAACTGGCCCTTAAACGTTTGTGGACACAAAGTATCAAAAGTGAGGAACTAGGCATATGCCCACAGGCTAAAATGCCAACAAGTTTTATGAGAACTATATATCGGTTTTTTAATATTCATGAATGAGTATCATGGTTAAATTTTTCTGCTTTTTTTAAGACTAAGAAAGATCCCACCATAATAAGTTTTCTTTGGAAGACCAATGTATTAGAGACTTCAACAGTCGTGACAAGTAGTAAACTTTTAACTGTAGCACTAAATATAGTGCTGGAATCAATTAAACAGTACAAATAATTGTCTGTTCTTTTAGCTGCCTTATTCTCATTTCATGACTAGTTTAATTATTTTCTGCTTCGCGAATGCTCTCAGAATCAACAGGTAAAAACTCGAACTGTCACGGAAGAAAAACTTTGGTTTTGCTGGTAGAGTATTTTCAATCATTATTCCTATCAAAATAACTTTTATTTCGTCACGGATATCCTTTCACAACTACAATTATTCAGTAGAATCAGCAGCTTTATATTGTTATCTTTTTACATAGAAAATAGACTTTATGACAGTTTTTCAAATAAAATATACAATTTCGGAAAAAATTTCATCCATTTTTTTACTTACATAATCTTAACCCTAGGTCGAAATATAAACATAATAATTTTGGAAACATTTCGTAAAACATAATTTTAATAAGTTTCTTCTGAATATAAATAATTAATCAATCTTAAAATTTCACATCTTTCTCTTACGAGTTGCGTCTTATCTTACATTCTGCCAACCCGATTCTGTTGTGATACATCAACTTCAATAGCTCGTGCAGCGTTGCATGTTTATCTGTTCAATCAATTCAATCAAAAATCACCTCCAATCGCCCCGCGTTTGGATCTTTGTTCTTTTCCAAATGTGCACCGATGGATGGACTTATTTTTTGTTGACGATAATGGTTTCCCAGCGACAAGAAGGACGTGGATGATCGCATCGCTTGGTACGACCGACTCACATGCAGTGTTGTCAATAACACAAATAAATTACGAATGGTTGGTAAAGTATTGAACATCCGTAACAACAATTGAAAATAAAGAATCTCCAAAATTTTTGTTACCATTATTCAGTCTTTAATAACAAGTATATTTAGTTGTAGAAAGTTTGATTAAAAAGACATCCAGCACTAAAAGAATTGGGAGTAAACGATATGCTGATTAGAATGATAAAACTAATACTGTGACAAAATGTTGTGCAAGAGTAGGAAAAAAAGTAACAAAAAATTTTGCGGTGGGAGAAGGAGTTAGGCAAAGCGACCCTTTATCTTCAACGTTTAATGTTGCTCTGGAATATATTGTGAGAAAAGCTAATATAACGCAACTGCACCGGAATGCGTCCGAGCTCCTCTATCCGACCGTTTGTATTATTTGCGATTATTTTCAAATTCACGCGCTTAAATGAACAGTCGATCCGTTATTCATCGAGCTAAACCCCCTCCCAACTGCCTATGAAGATGACCGGCATCTGTAGCACAGAATACACCAGCCCAATAAGAAACAAAGGTTGTGCTATTTTAGAATTCATTTTCTAAGTGCGCATGTCTGAGTCAGAGTCAATTAACTGTCAATGCCATGCGATTTTATTGTTTACATGTTTACCAAAGAATATTATTTGCTTTACGGTTTTTCCTTATCTACAATGTAATATATATATTCTGTTTGTGTTTTCAATCGTTTAAAAAACAATTATATTAGTTGTGGCGCCAAGAACTTGTGCAGTTCGTGGGTGTCATTCAAGAGATGGAGACGGAACAACTATGTTTAGATTTCCTAAAGATCCTGTAAAGTAAGAGGAATTGTTTCTATATGCAATAAATTATAGATATATATTTCTTTTTTTTAAATATGTTATTCTTCCATTGCATCTATACATTGTAAGTTGCGTGAATCTATGTTTTGAGTGTTAACATTCCTCTGTCTCTGTGTCTTTGATAACATAAAAAATAATAATAATAATAATAATGATAATAATAATAATAATAATAATAATAATAATAATAATAATAATAATAATAATAGATGATACCTTAGATACCTGGAAACAAAAACTTGCAGTTGCTTCTAAACGATTAAAAAGATATCAGGAGAGCTACCAACGCAAAATCCAAAACAACTTCTTTTCAAAAAATCAGAAGGGCTTCTATAGATCGTTTAACGAACAACCTGGTTCTAAAGGACAACCGCCAAAGAAGGAGGATTTACAGACATTTTGGGAAGGAATGTGGTCGAAGGAAATCGAACACCAGGAAAATACACCTTGGATCAAAACAGAAATTCAGAACAACAACCATCGACATATGGAAGAAATAATATTCACATTACAAGATCTAAAAAAGGTAATAAAAAACTTGGCCAACTGGAAAGCACCAGGGAACGACGGTATCCAAAATTTCTGGTACAAAAAACTTACGGCTACCCATCATCACCTGACCAACCAATTTAATATCGCTCTAAGAAACCCTGACCAACTACCAGACTTCCTTACAAATGGTGTAACTTATCTTCTTCCAAAATCTGATCAAACCCAAGATCCTTCTCAATATAGACCCATCACGTGCCTTCCTACAATGTACAAAATCTTCACTGCAGCACTATGTGATAAACTGTACGCATACCTAGAAACTAATGATATTCTAACTGAGGAGCAGAAAGGGTGCAAAAGAAAATATATGGGCTGCAAGGAACAAATAACAATCGATAATGTGATATTGGAACAAATCAGAAAGAAGAACAGAAATCTATACATGGCTTATATAGGCTATCGGAAAGCTTTCGACTCAGTGCCCCACAGTTGGTTAATAAAAACTTTGGAAATTTACAATATACACCCTGTGGTGGTTAGGTTTCTAAAAAGTACTATGAATAATTGGAAAACAAAACTCAAAATTAACCTAAATCACACAGAACTAGAAACTGAATCTATCAGTATTAAAAGAGGAATCTTTCAAGGAGATACACTTTCCGCTCTATGGTTCTGCTTGTGTTTAAACCCATTATCACGTGGCCTAAACCACACAGGATATGGAGCAACTATTAGAGCGGATCGAAACTCAACAACCATAAGTCATCTATTCTTTATGGATGATCTGAAACTATATGCCGCGTGCAAAAAACACCTAGAATCCAACTTAAAACTCATGCACCAGTGGAGCACAGATGTCGGAATGTCGTTTGGTATGGAAAAATGCCAAACTGTATCGGTTGAAAAGGGAAAGCTGGAAGAAGGAGAACCTATAGAACTAGAGCCAGGCAAATATATTGAAGCCATGACAGACAAACCCTACAAGTACTTAGGAATCCTTCAGACACACAAGATAGAACATAGAGAAATAAAAGCCATATTAACCACCGAATTCGAAAAACGCCTCCACAACCTCTTAAAAAGTAAGCTAAATTCAAGAAACCTTACCACGGCCATAAATAGCTACGCCATATCCGCTCTTCAGTACTCCTTCGGAATAATTAAATGGACTCAAACGGACCTGGAAGCAGTAAACAGAAAGATTAGAACCGAGCTAACAAAACATAGAAAACACCATCCAAAAGCGTCCGTCGAATGGGTAAATTTACCTAGAGAAAAGGGAGGTAGAGGAGTGAAAGATGTTGTGGAAGCTTGCACTCAGCAAATTGCAGGCTTGAGGAGTTTTTTCCGCCACCAAAATAGTCAACTTCATAAAGCCATAGTGAAAACAGATACGGGTTATACACCTTTAAACCTAAGCATGGAAAACTTTACGCCCTTTAATACACGAAATGAGGAAGATAAAATTAGAAATTGGCGTTCAAAAGAATTGCACGGAAGATTCATTAATGATTTACAGAAAGACACGATAGATCAAGCTAAATCGGTTGAATGGCTTAAAACTGGAACGCTGTTCCCAGAAACTGAAGGTTTTATGGTTGGTATACAAGATCAGGTTATAAAAACGAGGAATTACCAAAAGCATATCTTGAAGGAAAAAATACCAACAGATAGGTGCAGAAAGTGCAACAGAAGTCAAGAAACGATTGAACACATCATTCTTTCTAGTTGCCAAAGCATAGCTGAAACTAAATATCTAGAACGACACAACAAAGTTGCCACAGTAGTATACCTAGAAGTACTGAAAAAACCAGTACGACACAACAGGCCGGACATCACAGTCAATCCAAGCAAGCTCTGCTTATTGACATATCGATCCCAAATAATTCTAACACAGAAAGCAAATACAATGAAAAACTAAGCAAATACGCCGAGCTAAGGACCGAAATAAAAGAATTGTGGAATCTTAAAGAAGTCAAGATCATTCCAGTTGTTTTATCCTTTATGGGGCTTATTCCCAAGAAACTAAGTACTTCCCTCAAAGACATTGATATTCCTGAGTCAACCTACCGATTAATGCAAAAATCTGTAATCCTGGATGCGACAAACATTGTTAGGTCATTTCTAGAATAGTGACACCCAACGAAAGTCTTGCTGTTGAGGCCGACTGTCGTTGAAACACGCCGGGTGTAAATCCGGTGACACAAAAAGGAAAATAATAATAATAATAATACAATCAATGAATACACTACCATAAGCGTCACTGCTGATGAGTTCAGCTTAAATATGTTGAATAATAATACACAATATTCAATATAAACTGGTAGTAGTTTATTTCATTTATACACATATGATAAACGAAAATATAAATATACTTACTTAGCTTTATACCTGGGCATACCGATATTACCGGTAATACTGAAGCTGATCTAGTAGCAAAAAAAGCCACAAGCGGAACAGTTGACAAAGGCATACCTAACACCTTCCTGGATATGAAAAAGGATATAAAGAATAAAATTTACGAAACATGGCAGAACAGATGGAATACATATGACGGACAATTAAGACACATTAAACCGAGCGTACAAAAATGGTTTTACCACAAAACTCTTACAAGGCGTGAACAAGTCGTCCTCAGCCGATTAAGGATAGGCCACACAAACCTAACAAATTTACACCTCCTCCTTGGAAAGAACAAACCTAGATGTGAGAAGTGCGGCATCCCACTGACAACACAACATATATTTACTTGTGCAGCCTTCAATTTTCACAGACAATTCCTCAAAATACCCCAGATCGAAAACATTCTTAGAAACCAAAATGACGAGCTTAACCAGGTGATAACTTATCTAAAGTCCACAAATTTATTTTATAAAATATAAATTACCCCAATGATATATCGACGAGCACAATGACCTAGATGTCGATGCTCAAACACAAAAAAAAATACAATCAATGAATACACTACCATAAGCGTCACTGCTGATGAGTTCAGCTTAAATATGTTGAATAATAATACACAATATTCAATATACTCGTAAATTGGTAGTAGTTTATTTCTTTTATACACATATGATAAACGAAAATATAAATATACTTACTTAGCTTTATTTACATTTTAGAGCACAGTTAAGGTTGGATGCATGTGACCGTGGAGATTTGTTTGAAAAAACCCTAAATTCTTTACAAAACAATTATAAGTTATGTCAACTCCATTTTGAGGATAAATTTACTTCCAAAAGGGGACGTAAAAAGTACCTATGTCTTCAAGTTGTGTTTACAATATTCCCATGGTTAAAACGCAAGGGCCATGTTATAGTGAGCGATCCAATAACAAAAATAGCAATTCAGTCTGGTAAATGTTAAATTTAAGTAAACATTACAATCAGTTGTTATTGATATTTATTTTAGCCACCTTAGTGCAGAATTAATTATAACTTTCCGACAGGATTCATTAATACCTTATTGGCATTTTGTTTATTACAATTATTTTAATAATTACAGATACCATGCCATTTGAGCAAGTGGGACATTCATCTCAAGCTGCCACAGGACATATTGGTGATGCTTCTCCATCTCTTGGTAAATATAATCATCGTTAAGATTCACTTCTGTAAGATAATATGCATCAAAATAGATGGATTTCTTATAATTAGATTGCATTTAGCCTGTTTTGTTTTTTTATACAATAGTCTTTTTTTATGGTTTCGGTTATTGATTCCAAGTTCACTTGCTATCAATGTAAGAAAATGTTTCTACTGGTCTTCAGAAAATAGACACTGGAAAATGTGATGGATGAATAAAACAACCGTTGTCTATAATAAAGCCTGTGCATATAGTCTTCCTCGATTTTCCTTTTTTGTTTCAGATAATCGATCTTCTAAAAATCTGCCTGGTGAGTTCCAGGAATCATGCAAACAGTTGTTGAATTCAACTTAATTAATAAATTGTGAAGGTCATCAGTACAGTACATTTCATTTGAATTGGAAAATTTTTGGCAAAACACTTTTGTAAAGGCATGTTCAAGTTGGATAGAAGTGGGTTTAATACAATTGCCCTTCTGCTTCCTCACACTACCGAAGAAACTTTCAAGAGAATCTGTATTAGTTCTGTGCAGTGTAAATATTTAAAATCATTGGATTACAATATATTACAAATTTTTTTTAACTACTTATTGTGATTGTTCTGCATTTCTTCATCCTTGATCTGGAAGTAACACTTCCTCCCTTTTTATTGACTCTTAAATGTTTTATAAAAGCAACATTTCACCCAAAAATTGTATTTGATAGTCTGCTGATACTAACACATTTTTGTATTTATTAATGTTTCTTGGTTTTGTGGAATGAAATCAGCCTGTCAAATTTCTCAATTACTTTAATGGTTCCAATACTAGGAACTGCCCCCAAGCTCATATTCATATTCATACCAGTTGCTACGTTTTTATTTGGAGTTTGAGTTGGTAGACGTACTTTCATTTTGTCGAAATTCGATGGATAAGTTTGCCTGTTTGTTAATTTTTGTGTACATCTAATATAAAACTCCTGTTTGTTTTGACCGTAAAACTACTTTAGAAATGACCAGGATGTTTGTTTGCCATCAAAACAAAATGTATCCTCTTTCAAATTATTTCTTGTAGCTTGAATTGAGTGACTAGAATAAAAAAAGTGAATAATGCATGTTTCAATGATAGGAAGAAACTCTTTCAATGCTAATTTGGTACCCACAAAAAAATGCGATCGCCTCCAGTTCACTTACAGTCTTTTTGCATAATTACGAGTTCATTGTTTGCAGGACAAAGGTCTTTTGATCCAGTCCCAATATCAATCAGTCCAGTATCTTCATCTCATGCAGTACTATAGAAGACATGACTTTTCAGTGACATCCCATTAATACATATGGTATACTGTTTGTTACCATTGGACATGGACTGAAGCTTCATTTCTACAGCTTTAAATATTGAATCGTAACCTAAACAAGGCTTGCAAGCAAGTTTTTTGGTGATTCTTTGCAGGTTTCGTTTTGTTGGAAGACTGATAATTTCATCTTAAAGTTGTATGCCTGTGATCCCAAAAAATATAGCGTTAAGGCAAATCGTTTGTGTTCTACAAAATACCCTCCACCTAGAGGTTCTCTGCCTTTTAGTAGTACTTGCGCTTTTACAATTGATGCCAGAAGTTATTCAAGAGATTTCTCACACATTTCTTAGAAGTCCTTTAGGTTGCATATTTCTTTCTTTTCTCTGGTTTCCTTTGCAAAATTTCGTTTCCCTAGAGCCATCCATAACCACTAATTTCATCTTGCTTTACCGTGGTGTCCAGAACTTGAGAAAGCAGGAGTTTGAGTGGAAGTTGTTGGAGAATTTTCAAGGGTAAGCTGTTTCTAATGGGTGCCTACAACAGAGGTTTCCTGTGGATCTATGAAAGTATATTAAGAATAATATATTTTGGAAATGTACATGTACATGATTCAGAACGCTAACAACAATACATATATATGTTTTACTTTTGTTTGACAAGAAAAATGACTGTATATATTTCTTTTCACTTATTCTAGACATACTAAACATAAAATGTTACTGAAAAGCAGAATTTTTTTATATATTCAGGCACTTAAAAGTAACAGAACTTTGATTATGGGTTTGGCAAGCATAATATAATGCTTTGGTTTGACTAAATAACATTATAAAATACACATAGCTATCATCGTCCTTGGGGAAAGTAACAAAACTCATCCCTTCTTCAGTTTCGGAGGATCATCCACGACTAAGCGAACAAATTCTGCTTTACAAGCGATCACAAAAAATAAGCTAGTGCCACAAGAAGTACTATATTATGTGTGTCTAAGTTATATCGTAATATTAATTGGAGGGATTACCAGAAAAACAGCATAAACTGTTCAACCAGAAAAAAGCACAAAATATGATAATAATTGAAAAACGCAACAAAACTTCGAAAACTATGCAGAAAAGTTTACTGTCGCTACTTTTAAATATATCAATTATAAAAAATTTGTATTCAAGTACCATACTTATTGTAATTTTATATCACCATTTACTGAAATGCTTTCTATTGTAAACTGGTATTCTAAATATATAATCTTTATTATTGTATTGGTTTTTATACTCACCCTATCCTACATACAGCGCTACTTAAAAACATACTTACACATATAATTTCGATAACAATATAGAAAATAAAAATCATTTGGTTAAACAATAGCTCGTTATCTTTAATAATGGATGGAACTCCAAAATCAGAAGCTAAAACTTATGGATGAAAAAATGCTAAAGTATATTTTTCACATTGTTTGTTTAGCTGTTAAATCAACTTTAACAATTCATAAATTAAGTTTAACAGACTTATTGTGAAAATTATACTTTGGATTTCTTCATCTTTAATGAGTGTTCACCAATGATCAACCAGCATTCAAAATATTACACGGTTGAATGCTTAAATCTTTCTTTGACAATTAAAAATTTGTCAAAACAAGCCATAAAAAGAAACAATTATTATTTGAGATTTTTTGGTTTCAATTTTTGGCGTGTAGGTTAGATTTATTTTACATTTTTTGAATACTTTTCTTAGTGTAAAGTCAAGTAAAGATGCTCAGTTATCTATCAACGTCAGTTTGAAGGTCACGAAATTTGGCCCCCAAAACATCAAAGGATTTACGCCCGCTTTCGTTTCTTATCAAGCTGGTTTATTCTGTGTCTATAGTATTCGCATCTAGTCTCATTTTATGTGCTGTCCTTGCCAAACCAAATTACTGTGTTCAAAGTGCCTAGAAAAGATTTTTGGTATAAAAGCGAATTATCGTTCTACATTTTAAAATCTAAACAAGTGGTAAATTGAATTTTTTTATAGGTTAAATGATCATTATGTTATCTGACAATGAGTTTATTTATACCAGAATGTTAGTTGATCCACACGTTTATTAAACTACACGTCAATATGAGCTTTCAACCACAGGAAATTCATTGTTCTACCACTTAAAAATATCTGATCTAAATATCTAAACAACGCTAACGAGATATTTATAACGTCACTTTGAACTGAAATTTGTTTTCTGGAGTAGATTGGATGGTGTCTCAAGAAACCAAGGAACTAGAAACGAAGAAATAAAGGAGAACATGGGTGCAGAAACAACAATAATTGACCGCATACAAAGAGCACCACTTAGTGGATATAGAAATATACAGAGTATGCCACACGTATTTAATAGCCCCATGAAAGGCTCGAAAGGCAAACCAGAATCAACGTGAATAAAAGTCAAGAAATAACGAAAGCCATGTCAGAAAGGGATTTAAGACCAGGGGACTGGTGGGTAGACAACGATTGAAACTGAGAACCGGAAGGGGAAAAATACTATGTCATTATTATGTGAACGCGATAAAAACAAATACCAAAATCTGTTGTGGCTGCTAAAGTAGAAAATAGAACAAATTTTGCCTTGGTTTATATTATTAATCGTTTCAATAATTGACTTATTGTGTGTCTCGTTACAAAATTGAATTGACATATCCATAGTTAAAACATATACTACAGGGTGTTTCCAAAGTAATCTAAAATATTTCTATGGGCGATTCCATTTTCTATTATTCAATTTGAAGACGAAGAATGGTGATAAACATGTGTGATAAGTCTTGTCGTTAATGAGTTACAGCGTGTTGAATTGTTTTTAATAAACGAACTTTCCAAAGGCCATTTAGAATAAACATGTTTTTTCTTATTACTTTTGAAACCCAGTTGTGTCACTTAAGATAAAAAAATGGTCTAAATAAGTGTCCCTTACAGTTAAAGTTCGTTTATCAAAAATAATGCAACGCCCTGTAACTCATTAACGACAAGACTTATGACACATGTCTATCAGAAATTTTCGTCTTAAAATTGAATAGAGCAATATTTCAGATTACTTTGGAAATAACCTGTATATATTATATCGTCGAGCTTAAAATTATAGCAACTCCGTGATTTGAAGTTATTTTCGAAATTTCTATTTTTGAATGATTATTCTCGATTTTTACTAATTAATTGTATGAAGAGACTTTATACTACTCGAATACCTTCTCAAACTAGATCTGCTGGGCTACTTTAAGATTTAAACTTTTCTACGAGCGTTGGCTACCCTATCTCACTAATTTCGATCAATGAAATAGGTTTCATGCAGCACGTGACCTGTTGTTGGCGTGGGAGATACAATAACCTAAATGTTTATACATTATTTTTACTATATCTAGGTAAATGCGTGGGGAGAAATTTCAAAGACATATAATTCATTGACATCTGAGCTCAGAACTTTTCAGAACAGTTACGTTGTAAATTTGATAATTTAATAAAAGATGTTTGTAAGTATGAGGCTCAAAAACGACAAAATATGTATAGAACCGGTGGTGGTATTGATGATATTGCTGAAATTAAAGCTATGCTCAGGTTACTTTATGCAAAAATAAAAAGGTTATTAAGTTTTTCGGCGTTGGTTGTGGAACCTAGTCAAGGTTACAGTCACGTATTTGTCGATATTCAAAAATGTATGATTTATAAGAAATATAACTATAATTTCTTAAATTTATTTAGGCACTTCTATATTTTTAGCATCAACCGGTTTATTATAAAAACTACAAGGTGTGGATATCGATAACAAAATTATTATTGAACTTGAAGATTTCGCTGGACCTAGTACAAGTGTAGTTGAACCATTACAAGAAGATATTCATAAAACTAATTAAAGAGGATATTGAACTAAACCCTGACGACAAAGTTCAAAATACGCCACAGCAATTACATTCTCTAGGAATAAAAAATGGTAAGAAAAAAAGGTGTTCTTTTAGTTGTCAATTAGTTTTTCATCTTTTCAGATTGGTCCGACTATACAGCAAGAAAATTACAGGCAAAGAAACACAAAGTTCTTCAAACAAGAAGAAAAAGGAATACCGTTGAAATAGAGTTTAAGCAAGATGAGCATAGGGAAAAAAAGATGGATTTAGTTATTTTAAAAAGACAACTATTGGAAGATGAGTGTGCGCAAAATGCAAAATTTCGCGAAGAAAGATCTAGAAGATAAGAAGAATTACATTTATTGACAAAAATCTACGTTTACAAACTGAAAAATTAGAACTGTAAATTCTTGTTTTTTTAAAACAATTAATATAGTAGGTATGTACCTACGTACTTACCTGTTTGTCGTTTAATTACTTTTTTCTTAAAATAATAAATACTCATAAATTTGTTTTATTTTTATTTATACATTTTCATAAACGCCTTACAATCTATGTTGTGATTTATGTTCTAACAATTAATTATTATCATTTTCTAACAAATTCATAAAATATAATAAAAAGTCTTGTCCAAACTCGATATTTTCACTGTTACAGCGTGGTTTCTAAAAAAATAGTTTCAAATACCTAGGTTTATCTTTTTCCATGACCATCACAAATACCTTGCGGTTTTTGGAGCAATATCCTCTCGGAACCTCTGCTCCAAAGCATGCACTCTCCTTCCTAAGACGAAATCTCATTCTAAATTCTGTTGTGAATATACACTAAAATAGTTTATGTCCATGGTTCTACTTATGTTAGTAAATCTGTTAAAAAAAAGAAGAAGTAGTGTATGTATGTAAAAATGGCGATTTAGCGAGTCGAGATATTATGTTGTTTAAAAGATATATACATATATATATATATATATATATATATATATATATATATATATATATATATATATATATATATATATCATCATCATCATCATATGCAGCTTATTCAACCATTTTGTTATGGTGTAGCCTCCCTTTACATATTTATATATTCCACTTCCATGTGGGCCCATTGTTGTCTATTGCTAGCTATGCGGCCCCAAGTTGATCCTGCGAGTTTATTTATGTCGTAGTCCCTTAAGTTGGGGCGTCTTCTTGGTCTTTTCACGCCTCGTGGTCTATCTATCGTCTGTCCTGTCCTGTTCTATTTATGACATCTACCACTTGGGTCTTTTGTCCGATCCAATCAAGCCTTTTTCTATCTCTCCTTGTTATTCCAAGCATGCATCGTTCCATAGACCTCTGCGTTACCTGGAGTTTTCTAATGATATCAGTTTTCAGGGTCCAGGTTTCACAGCCGTATATTAATACTGGTAGTACGCACTGATCAAACGCTTTCTTTTTCAAACGGAGTGACATTCTAGACTTGAAGATGATAGAGTTCTGTCCAAATGTTCTCCATGCTAATTTGATTCTTCTGTTTATTTCTGGAAGTAGAGAGCCTGATATGTGTATTAGTTGACCCAGGTATATGTATTCCTCTACTATTTCCAGGGCAGTGTCATTAATTGTTATTTCTTGTGCGTTTATCAGTTCGTTATACATTATCTTGGTCTTACTCAGATTTATTTTAAGGCCTACTTCGTTGCTTGCTGCATTCAATTCATTTATTTGTTGTTGCATTTCGCCAGGGTTACTCGCTATCAGGATTATATCATCAGCGAATCTTAGATGGTTCAAGTATTCTCCATCTATATTCAGACCTGTGTTGTTCCAGCCCAGTTTTCTGAAGATGCTTTCTAGTGTTGCTGTAAATAACTTTGGTGATATTGCGTCTCCTTGTCTAGCTCCTCTGCTGGTGGGGAATTCTGGTGTGCCCTCATATATCCTAACTCTCGCTTTGGCTTCCCTATATATATTTGCTAGGGTCTCAATATATGGCTTGTCGACCCCTTGTTCTGTTAGGGCATTTATTACTGCTCTGGGATATATAGAGTCGAATGCTTTCTCAAAGTCGATGAAGGCTAGTGCTAGTGGTTGGTTGTATTCTTTGGTTCGACTGATAACCTCTTTGAGGGTATGGATGTGATCTATTGTACTGAAGCCTTTGCGGAATCCAGCCTGTTCTCGTGGTTGGGCCGAGTCTAGTGTATTTTGTATTCTGTTGTGAATGATCTTTGTGAATACCTTGTACGTCACTGGTAGTAGACTTATTGGTCTGTAGTTCTTAATGTCTTATTTGCTGCCTTTCTTGTGGATCAACACTATAAGGGCGCTGTTCCACTCTTTAGGTATGCTCCTGGACATCAGACAGATCGTGTATAGTTTGGCAAGGTACTTCCATGTTTTAGCTCTTGCATATTTGAGTATTTCGGTCGTGATGCCGTCATTTCCCGCTGCTTTGCCATTTTTCATGCTTTTCAGTGCCATTTCTACTTCCTCCACCAAAACTTCTGGTATGGCATCTTCTGAGTGTTCTATTATTTCTTCCAAATTTTCAGGGGCCTTGTATAGGTCTCCATAGAATTTGGCTACTAGGTCTATTATTTCATTCCTGTCTGTGGTTCTTGTGTTTCCATCAGTTAATGCAACTATCTGTCTTTTCCCTATTATTAGTGCCCTTTTTGCATTTTTGTAGCTTTTACGGTTTTCTATTGTTGTTTGTACCAGTTTCTCGTTGTAATTCCTGATATCTTCGGCGATTTTCTTTCGTATCGTCTTGCACAGTTCGGTGTATTCAATTCTTTGAATGTTTGTTGTCTTTTTCATTTCTCTTCGTTTTTGTAATAGTGCTTTTGTTTCCGGAGTTAGTTTTTTGTGTTCACCTCGTTGTTGCAGACCTCCCACTTCTACGGCGCAGTTTCGAATTGTGTCCATCAGTTCAGGGTTGTTATATTCCACTTTTTGTAGTCTTTCTTCTAGTAGTGCTTCATATTGGTGAGAGTTCTCTCTCAGCCTTTCGTTGTTTATGTTTTTCGTTGTGTTGGTTTTGATTAGTCTTGACCTTTCTAGTTTTATATCTAAGACCAGTCGAGCTCTAATTAGTCGATGGTCGCTTCCTGTAGTGAACTTGTTGAGCGTGCTTAGATCTTTTACTGTGTTAATTTTATTGGTGAGGATAAAGTCTATTTCGTTTCTGATAGTTGCACCGGGGCCTTCCCACGTCCATTTCCTGTTAGGGTTCTTCTTGAAGAAGGAGTTTGCCACATACATGTTCTGAAAGTGTGCGAACTGTATTAATCTCTCTCCTCTTTCATTCCTTTCTCCAAATCCATATTTCCCCATTCCTTTTTCTTGGTCTTTCCTGTGTCCTACTTTGGCATTAAAGTCTCGCATTATGTATTCGAAGTGACTATTGTCGTTGCTGAGCGCTTGGGTTATTTCATTATAGAATTCTTCTATTTCGTCGTCACTATGGCTGATTGTTGGGGCGTATACCTGAATAATCTGGATAGTATATCTTTTGGAGAGTCTTAGTGTTATGCTGGCTACTCTGTCTGAGGTGCTTGTTATCCTCATGATTCTATTTTTCCAGGTTTTCTTAATTAGGAATCCTACTAATGAAAGATATAAAGAAGATGCCGGTTTTATTTTCAAAACATCAGGTTATGGGCCCAGGTAACAGGAAACTGTGCAGTACGTTGAAAATTTAATGAATACAAGCTAAAAGTGATACACAGAAAAAGCCGGGAAAAGGCATGTGGTAAGTTGAAAGATTATACGAAGGTTTCGATAGTTTTCTCGTGGATGAGCAAAATAAGAACAATTAAAATGGATAAAAAGTTGAATATAGAGCCACTTAATGGTAGAAACTATCATAACTGGAAGTTCAGAGTGGAAATGTTGTTGGCAGAATATGATGTCTCTGCAATGATTACTTCCGAAGTAAATGCAACAGTACCAGCAGAACAAAAAAAAAAGGACAACAAAGCAAAATCTATCTTGGTACAATGTGTAGAGGACACAGATATAGAGAGCCTAAGAGATTGTAAAACAGCTTTTCAAATGTGGAACGTACTCAAGGCAAAATATGAGAAGAAAGGACTTCCTGGCCAATTATTTTTGAAAAAGAGAATTCTGAGTATGAAATTGAAAGAAAACGAATATCCTATAAAATTTCTAGAAAAGTTTGAGAACACGGTGAGACAACTGAAAGCTGCAGACGTTAAGTTAGAAGATCAAGATTTAATATGTAATCTATTATTGAGTTACCCGCTTCTTATGACACATTTGTTACTGTTATTGAAAATTTGTCTGATGTAACTTATGAAACTGTCAAATCCAAATTATTAGTAGAAGTTGAGTAAAGAAAAATGAGTAATGAAAAAGAAGATATAGTGAAAACACCTACAGCATTCACATCACAGCAAGGTTGCTTTAAATGTGGTCAAATGGGTCATTACAAAACGTGGTGGAGAACAAGGGTCCAGAAACCAAAACTTCAATCGAATGATATAATCAGATGATGGATTCAACAGAGGGAATTACAGAGGTAATCGATCAGGGTTCAGAAGAAACAGTGGCACAAATAGAAGATTTATAGGTAGGAGTAGATTGAATAGTAATTATCACAGTAATCAGGTAGAAATGCAAGGAAATGTTCAAAATGATGAAAGTAGTTGTAATAACAATAATGATAGTCTATCAATTAATGTCTGTTTTATGAGCGATAGTAATTCTGATTTTTGTAATGGTAAAGTAGATTCAAATATTCTTAAACTCTGCATTGATTCAGGCTGTACAGATCACATGGTAAACGATAAAAGCTATTTCTCCAGTTTGTTAATGTTGAAGGAACCTAAAAAAATTGCAGTTGCAAAGGAATCTAGTTTTTTGTTAGCAGTGGGAGTAGGGAATATAGAAGTTCTTAGCAAAGTAGGCAGTAAAGAGGTAAAATGCACTATTAAAAATGTTTTTTATACTCCGGATTTAAGGAAAAACCTACTTTCTGTAAAAAAACTTAAAATGTCCAATATTAAGGTATTATTTGAAAAGGGTCAGGTCAAATTACCTTATGATAAAAACGAAATTTTAGGAATTGGTGAAAGAGATAATTTATATGAAGTTTGTTTCCAGTTGTATTTATTAGAGTGTCATAATGTAGAATGTTATGATTCCGATTATTTGAAATGGCATAGGAGATATGCTCATGTGGGTTTTAGTGGTTTAAAACAGATTATTAAAGGTGACTTGGTTGAGGGGATTGATGGCAATATAAAATTGCATGATATAGATTTTTGCGAACCATGTGTAAAAGGGAAAATGACTCGGTATCCATTTGGTTTGCGTACTAGAATTAAAAGGTTATTAGAAATAATACACACAGACCTATGTGGCCCCATTACACCACAAGCAATCGATGGCAGTAGATACTTTTTAACATTTATAGACGATTTTTCCAATTTTACTGCAGTTTACATGCTGAAAAATAAGTCAGAAGTTTATGAGAAGCTTTTAGAATACATTAATATGGTAGAGTCAAAATTTACTTGTAAGATATCAAAGCTTAGAAGTGATAACGGAGGTGAGTATGTTTCAAATGAAATAAAGAGGTTATGTTTAGAAAAAGGGATAATGGAATTAACTGTCTCGACCCTTACTTCGTGGAATCTGCTCATATTAGCGTTTTAATTGAAACTCACGGTTTCTAGTTAATTCCACAATATAATAAAAGTTATTGAAAATACTAAAAATTTTTTTAGTATTTTCAATAACTTTTATTATATTGTGGAATTAACTAGAAACCGTGGGTTTCAATTATAACACTAAAAGGGATAATAATTGATTTCATAACGCCATATACGCCACAACAAAATGGCAAGGCATAAAGAAAGAATCGTAGTTTAGTCGAAAGAAGTAGAGCAATATTAGAAGAATCAGGAATGCCCAACCCAAGGAGTTCTGGCATGAAGCAGTAAGAACAGTGAAATATGTAATGAACAGAGGTATTGCTGCAAATATAAATGTCACACCTCCAGAGATATGTAATGGTTACAAACCTGATGTGAGTAACCTGAAAATCTTTGGATGTACCGCGTTTAGTCATTTTCAGAAACGATTTAGAGGTAAGTTTGATCCTGCTACTGAGGAATGTGTGATGATTGGATATGCTCCTACAGGATATAGACTTTGGAATGTAAACAAAGAAAAAATTATAATAGCTAG
This sequence comes from Galeruca laticollis, assembly GCA_963921935.1. Lineage (NCBI taxonomy): Eukaryota > Metazoa > Arthropoda > Insecta > Coleoptera > Chrysomelidae > Galeruca > Galeruca laticollis. Next base: position 57,299,152 of record OY998181.1, read on the forward strand.
GGATGTTAAGTTTAATGAAAACGAATATTGGTTCAAAAAGAAAAATATTCAGGTATGTCTAGATTCAGATGTGAATGAACATTTAAAGGTAACAGAACAAAATGATGGTAAAATTGAATTTTATGATCTTACAAATACAGAAGCAAGCGGTAGTGAGAATTATTATGAAAGGTCAAATGATATAAGAGTAAATAAACGAACAACAAAAATTCCTAAGAAGTATGAAGATTACGAACTTTATATGGCATTTAATGCAACAGAATTTTTAGATGAAGTACCACAAAATTATTCTAAATTTAAAATCGATCTGACAAAAATTTTTGGATATGCGCGATAAATAAGGAATTGGATTCAGTTTATGAAAACGAAACCTGGGAATAAGTAGAAATTCCTAGAAATAACAAGATTTTGGACAGAAGGTGGGTTTTTGCTTATAAAAGTTTAGAGAAGGTAGAAAAAGATAAGTATAAAGCAAGGTTGGTGGTAGGAGGATTTTTACAAGAAAAAAATATTGATTATGATAATATTTATTCACCCGTAGCAAAAATGTCAACCATTCGTTTACTTTTAATAGTTGGAAATCAGTTGAAATTTTATTGTACGCAATTGGATGTAATAAGTGCGTTTTTAAACGGTATTATTGAAGATGAAGTATTCATTTATCTTCCAGAAGGTGTTCAGTGTAATCCAAATAAGGTATTTAAAGTAAAAAAAATCACTGTACGGTCTGAAACAATCTAGTAGATGTTGGAATAGTAAAATTAACTCTTAATTATTGGATATTGGTTTTGAAAGATCTAATAATGATTATTGTTTATATGTCATGAATAAAACAGATTCTAAAGTTTACTTATTGTTGTATGTAGATGACATAATTTTATCAGGACCAGAATTAGTTTTAATAAATAAAATAAAGATCCAACTGATGACAGATTTCAAAATGGTGGATGAAGGAGAACTCAAATATTTTTTGGGATTGGAAATTAAATATGATAGAGACAAAGGTATATTGAGAATAAATCAGGAACGTTATATTTCTAAACTTATTAAGAGATTCAAAATGGATGATTGTAAATGTTTACTTATTCCAATAGAACCAAAATTGTATATTGAAGCATGTAAAAATGTAGAAGATATTACGAGTAAGCCATATCGTGAATTGTTGGGTTGCATGATGTATTTGATGTTGGGTAGCAGGCCAGACATTTGTTTTGCTCTAAACGTTTTTAGTAGGTTGCAAGACAAGGCTTCTGATTATGCTTGGAACAATTTAAAAACAATAGTTAGATATCTTAAGGGTACACAAAATTTTGGATTAGAATATATTCGTAAAGAAAATAGTTTTCAATTAATGTGTTTTGTAGATTCAGACTGGGGAGGCGACCTGAGTGATCGCAAGTCTGTGTCTGCATTTGTTTTTAAACTTTCTAACAATACCTTGATGTGGGCTACTCGAAAGCAACACTGTATTTCCTTATCTAGTTCAGAGGCTGAACTAATTGCTCTCTGTAATACAGTTTCAGAAGGTTTATGGTTTATTAAACTTTTGCAAGATTTAAAATTGATGTAAAACCTATGTTGATTTATGAAGACAATCAAGGATGTATATCCATATTGAACAACCCTGCAAATAACAGAAGGGTGAAGCATATTGACATTAAATATAATTTTGTTTCAGAATATATGAATAATAGTGTCATAAAAATTTTGTATATCCCAACTGATAAGCAGTTAGCAGATATACTAACAAAAGGTTTGGAGCTTGTTTCTTTTGTTAAATTTAGAGATGGTTTAGGTGTTAAGAATTTAGAGTAGAACATTTTAGTGAGTAGGGGTGTTGTGAATATGCACTAAAATAGTTTAAGTCTATGGTTCTACTTATGTTAGTAAATCTGTTAAAAAAGAAGAAGTAGTGTATGTATGTAAAACTGGCGATTTAGCGAGTCGAGATATTATGTTGTTTAAAAGATATATATAATAAAAGATATAAAGAAGATGCCGGTTTTATTTTCAAAACATCAAATTCTTCATTACTCCAACAAGTAAAATGATCCAGTCGTAATCTAATGTTTCGGGGAGCCCTTAACCTGAGTCTATTATTCTCATAATCAGAATCTGTTGAATTATCACTGCTATCAGTACTATCTTGCCAAAGTCGCCTATTTCTTAAAATTTTGGGAGGTGATGATGTCGATGAGGTTACTCAATATAGAAAACAGTCTGTGTCACACACAGTAATCACCAAAACAAAAAATTCGAGGGTAGGAAACATTTTCGATCGTTTCCAATTCCCGGTTGACGCTAAACCTGAAATTTCGGGTCCGGTTGGACGAACAGACGGTTAACCATCAGTTCGACTATCGGTTAATATTTATAATACGGATATTGCAGTTTGACCCCAGGTTGTGACTCAACCTTCGGCCAACTTGACATTAAAATACCGCCCCTAAATGGTATCGAACATATATGGAATGAGATTGGGAAATGCTTTCGGAAATTCTAGAAAGCTTGTTGACATAGGTACTGATCCAGAAATGCAGAATGTAATTCAAAATCTGCTCCTAAGCGTATCTCGTCGTTTTCAAGTTGTTATCAATGTCAATAAACTTTGAATAAGGAAACTTTCTTCAAATAATTAGTTAGAAAACCATGTTACAATCAAAAAATCCGACAAAAATAGAAATTCTATTAGAATACGGATGAATTATGATGTTTCCCTTATCAAAATTAAAAAAATTACTTTATATTTCGAAAAATGAATTATTTCATCTGCTGATTGATATAGCACATCTGTGCGGTCAATTTAAAAGATTCAAGTGCTAATGAGTAACCAAATACGTGCAAATTAGCGGCGAGATTCAAAGTATTTTAATTTAGATCCAAATGAGAATCAAAGGATGCTATAAAAATTAATTGATGTAATTTAGCTACTAATAATCTGATAGAGAACAGAAGGAATGCTCATATATTTCGTTTTTAATTGCCAGATTCTAGAAACTTTAATTATTCAGAATTCATTAAGTAGATGTAGGTACAAAGCTGATCTTATAGCTCGATGATGTCACATTTAAAATAATGCAACGATTTAAAATACACGATTTATCATCGGATCGGAGTCAATTAAGTAATCAGTCACTTAAAAATGTATTCAAGATTTATAAATAAAATAAAACTTTACATAAAAAAGCGAGACAATGGAAGATAGTAAAACTTGTTATGCTAACTTGAATTTTTGGTATGTCGGTGTTTAAAATAATTTTCGAATATACAATACTCTCCAAAACACAGATAATTTGGAGATTTTCACTACACTCTATATTTTTTGAATGTTTTACTTTCACAAGCATTCCCTATTCTTCGACTCTCTCTTTTGGATGCTTCAGCATACATTATAGATACTAGAAGACCATTTTAACTTTCCGTTACTTCGAGTAGAGAGCTCTGACAATTGTCATGGAAATAAATTCAACTTCGTGAAATAATTAATCATAAAACTAAGTTTCAAGGACGAATGGGACTGCAAAACTCCACAAGAATGTTATACAATTGGATCCAAAACAGCAAAGGAACTGAAATAAGAATATTCAATACTAATAATAGATACTTATAAAGTATATGGAAATAACCAAGCAGTTAAAATAATATACATAGGAGAGGAGGACCGAGGAACAAAATAGCAATAAGCCTAACAAGAAACAAGCAAATAGTCCATTTGAAATTTTTTATCCGTAATGTGAAATCAGTGCTAGTGCGAAAACTACAAAAGCAAGATAACTACAAATGACCTAAATACTCTTAAAAACCACTAAGTCGCTGTCTTTAAATTATAACCAGAAGTTGTTGTAAATTAAGGAAACATATCGAAGGAATAACGTTAGCACCAGAAACAAAGAGAATGTTTTGTGATGAAGATAAAAACCTATACAAACTCTATTAACAACGTTTAAGACGCCATATGGAGAAACAGAAAATGAGTTTACGAGTCTAAATGCATTGCAAATTTCCAGCTTCCTGTAAAAAATAGGACTAGAAGCGAGTTGCATCACTTTTGATTTCGGTTTAAGATGGCTTAGATTTAACGAAAACGAACAAAGTGTCTGTGTTGGAACTCTAAAAACAAGAAAGAACGTAGTATGTTTGTAAGTATACTCCATGGAAAAAGATTATACCTACATTTTAGTGGTGAACCTGTTTAGGAGATGCTATACAGAGTGGAAACTCTAACTGGAACAAATTCTGTAACTTGATAAATAAAGGTTTATCGCAAAATTCCTGAAACATGTCAATTTTTATTCTCAATTGGGCATATTACAAAGAGATTCGTTTATCCTTTTAATTATCTGGGAGGGGGGATTGCAGACAACCCCAACTTTTTTTTTAAATGGAAGTGTAGGTTGATTAATTTTTTATTTGAAAGCTTTTTCAATTGTAAATACAATTCCACTTTCTTTTGTTATTTTATATAAGCAATGTGTCGAAAAAAAATGAAATAAGGAAATATTTACTCAAATTACTCTAATGCAATAAATGTTCAAAGTGTTCTCCACCTTGTTGCTGACAATATCCTAATCGATTATAAATAGCATTCCGAACATTTTGTAACACTTCTGGCGTTACTTGCCTAATTTCGTTTTGTTGCTCGGCGATGTCGTTAGGTTTAGTGGCATAAACTTTGATATCCCCATAAAAAATCGAATGGAGTAAGATCGGGTGATCTTGCTGGCCACTCAATTGGGTCCCTTCTTCCAATCCACCTATTTGGAAACACTTCGTTAAGATAGGTCCGTACATTTTGAGCAAAATGTGGTGGTGCCCTATCTTGTTGAAACCACATCCGTTGGTCAAATAAGTTGGGATCCAAATTATTGGGGAATACATTTACGAAAGTAGGAATTAGTTCTTCTTGGAGCATATCAAGGTATGTTTCTACGGTTACGTTTCCATTGAAAAAAAGGACCTACTATGCGATCCCCAATAATTCCAGCCCAGACGTTTGTTTTTTGAGGCCTTTGGGTATGGGATTCACGCATCCAACGGGGACTTTCGTCAGAAAAATAACGGCAGTTCTGTCGATTGACGTGCCCATGTAATGTGAACGTAGCTTCATCAGAAAACAGCACTCATCGAAAGCAATTTGTCCACCATCGATAGAAGCCATAATTCGTTCGCAAAATTCGAGTCTACGATCACGATCATCTTCGTTAAGCTCCTACAGGTTTTGCATCTCATATGGGTGCTTTTTGGCTTCTTTAAGAATTTTTAAAACGCTTGTGTGACTGCCACCATGAACGCGAGCTATTTGCCTAGGTGGAGTAACAGAATTTTCTTCAAATTCCAACTCAATTTCAACTGGGCTTCTTCGTCAACTTTTAAAACCTTTTGTCGAGGAGCATCCCTTACGTGGCCCAACTGCCGATATCGAGTTTCAATTTTGCTAATCGTACTTCGATTAATTGAAGGTAATTTTGGATGAACTTCAGTAAACAAACGAGCGACTTCAGCCTGTGTTCGACTTCTGTCCCCATATCCGATCATCATTAAAATTTCGATACGATGCGTCTCGGTTAAATAGGACATTTTCTTATTTTTCGTTTGTTATTTACACGTTGAAATGCAAATAAGTACTAACAAATCAATCACATTCAGTTCAAATTGACCAAAAAACTATCGAGCAAGTTTTTTATTGGGCTTATCAAGTAAGAAAAAATATACCTATACATTAAAGTTATTTGAGTAAATATTTCATTTTTTTCCGACACATTGCTCATAAAAAGTAACAAAAAAAGTGGAATTGTATTAACAATTGAAAAAGCTTTCAAATAAAAAATTTATTAACCGACCCTTGCATTTAAAAAAAAATGTTGGGGTGGTCTGCAACCCCTCCCCCCTCCCCCAGATAACTAAAAAGTTAAATAAATTTCGTTGTAATATGCCCCATTGGAAATAAAAATGGACGTGTTTCAGGAATTTTGCCATAAACCTTTATTTAGCAAATTACAGAATTTGTTCCAGTTAGACTTTCCACTCTGTATATGCATGTGTTCTTTGTAAAAGTTACACTGATCTTGCCCAGTTTTTTTTACATGGAAAGTAACTAAATTTCCGTTTTAATACACACAGTTTATTACCAACTCAAGATTCAAATTAGAGTCCAGAGAAATTAAGATTGGTTATAGACAGTTTAACATTAGGTGAGACCCTTACTTACTGAAACATTTCACTAAATATTGCTGTTTAATATGGTGATCAGATAGTGTTTTCACATGCAGTGGAATGTAACAGAAAAAGTGAATTGCTTTTTAACGAGTTTTATTTTAGTTTTTATGTGACAATTTTGACACTTATATTTTCATTCTCAAAAAATCACCTTCATTTTTTGTAACTAACTAGAAAATAGAGAGATTTACCCACAGAAAATAAATTGAATTTTAGATGTGGTATATACAATACATTAGAAAGTGTGGTCTCTATTAGTTTATTTCCATTGTACGCCCATAGAAATATTTTTCCCCTACTTCTAATTTTTCTTCATTTCTTACCTGCACAAATATTCTTCTTTCTATTTTATTCATGCTCTTAAAAATAGTTTTGTCCCATGACATGTGCTCAGTAGTCCTGGCATCTAGACACCACTCTTTCAAATCATTCAAATTCTCAGTATAAACCACAAAAGCATTTATTTCATTATCAGTTTTTCGCTGATTTTTTTCTCTTCCCTTATTAAACCAGTAGTATTCTACCGTGTGTCCAGATTTTTTACAGTGATTGCTTGGTCTTCAAGTTTTGGTCGTCTTTTGATTCTTCATTTTTACTTCTGTTCCTATAAAAACAGTTTTTAGCTATATGATTTGTTTTCGCACAGATATGATAACGTTGGCTCTTTTTTTAACTGTGGAGGAGCCAGCATGTGCTGCTAAAGCTGATCTATCACTGTCAAAAAACTTATTTCTCTCGCCCTCTAACAACAACTTCGAAGTGAGCTCTTCTAGGGTTTGTCTCCAGGAACCGAGTCCCAAGCAGATCTGAAGTGTTTGAATTCTTGAGGAAGAGACATTATTACTTTTGTCATGATGATATTTTCAGATAAATATTCACCTGCTGTTCTTAACTTAGTTTTGATTTCCTCTATCTTAGACATAAAAGTACACACTGAGCTATCAAATTTGGTGAGAAATCTTTCTTGCAGGAGGGGAACGGTGGCAGTTGATTATTTATCATATGCTGATTTTACTTTTGCCCACATGTCTGTCACACTGTTACATGACAAAATATGAGTTAATGGGCTTCCCCCCATTCTTGTTACGATTAACTCTTGCGCCTAATTGTCATCTTTCATCCATTTTGTTAAATCATCACCACTTGTGGGTTTTACTCGAGCCCATCTACTATTTCGAACACACTACGCCCTTTTAATATTATGGTTGCTTGGAACTTCCAAATGGGCCAGTTTTCATCAATGACCTTTAAACTGGCGTTGAATTCCATGAAGATGATATTGGCCGATTGGACGATGCTCATTTATTAAATAGGGTTAATAATATAGTTTGGAATCAAATTATAAATAATCTCTTTAATTGAGCCAGACTTATTGTATATCTCGATACAATAACTGAAGAACAATTTTCTTAAGTTTCTTGTGTTATGGCTCTAACATTTATAAGAATCAAAATGAAAAATATCAATTATTAAAATAACAATTCCAGAAAATTTACAATGTCCATTTTAATACGATAATGTACTATAAATTCAAATTAACTCTTTTATACGAAGGAAATTGAAATTGTTTTATTGAATTATTTTTTTTATGTTATCTTACTAAACATAACGACAATGCAAGTTTTTTAAAACCTTACATAGGACAACTTTTTATTCCCTAAGACAAAGTAGTAGAAAATAATTTAACTACTTAGGAAGTACTACTCTATCACTTCGAATAAAAAAATTGCTCTGTCGGGTTTTAAAGAAGTTGCACTGTATACCATTTTTTCCAATAACACTGATTAAAGTATAGGTGACTCAGGAACCTGGTCCAAGCAAAATTCCTACCTAAAGTATTGTACTAAACATAACATCACAATCCAACAAATATCTGAAAATATAGATTTTTTTTAATAAACTGATTATTCAGTGTATCCCGTTAAATTAACACCATAATGAAAACTATTGATTTAAAAAAAAATTATTCTTTGTGAAAACTCTGCATAGTCTAACACATGTCTAAATGCAATTACCTAATATGAAATTTTATAGCTAGTAACTTTTTTCGTAAAATTATTAATAAAACAGTTTGAAACAGAAAGTAAAATAATACTAGACTCAGGTAGCTGTAACTCTGCAAGTGAGTATTAAATTCAATTGCAAACAACTTTTCAAAGTGCAATTTTTTGATATTTTCAAAAATAAAAGTACTTTCCTCTTGAGCTATATTGATATTTTTTGACAAATCTTGTTTACTACTAATAAATATTGATATTAGGTTATTGCGTTTTAGGATTTAGAACATGTAGTAATGAAGAATAACTTAATAACTAAAATCAATAACAAAAAACTTAACACCCACTTACAGACAGGGGTGCACAGGTGTACACTGTGGGCAATTTAAGAATATGAATCCAAGTCCAACACAAAATCATAATCAGGATACTTGACTCGAAGATTGAATTAACGCAGGTTTAGCATTTTTTCCTTTATTACCCTCATTTCTTTGACATTTTTTGCAATTTATTTCAGGATTATTATTTTTTCACTTTCATCAGTACAATTACTTTATTTTAGAGTCTTGCACCCCAGTACTTGACGTTTTTCTTTCTTCGATGATCTTTTAAGTGACTCTTCAGCTGAGTGTTCAACTAGTTGATTCTTAGGAATCCTACTTTGATTTAGGGACTCTTTCTCTGAGTCTTCTCTAATTTCTTCATTACTTGGTATGTCTGCAATTTTAAAATTTTAGTGGATATAACCAAATTTAAAAAAAAACTTAATTCATACCTAATCCCATTTCATGAATATAGAGTATGCTGTTGACTACCACTCAATCTGTAACATCTAGTAATGGTTCTTCAGTATCTCATAAAGGTTTAATAGGATACCCTATGTTTCATGTTTCTTTTGTGATAATTCTATTCTTTCTTGTCTTTGCTTTAACTTGACACTTTCTGTCGGTGAATGTCTGAAATTGGTAAAAATTATAACAAAAAACATATGTAATTACTGCTTTTATGGATAATACTAATAAAAAAGAAAATCAACTATTGTACATACCCTTTCCTATTCTGTTGAATCCTTAATAGAACCACCTAAACTATTTAATTTATCTGAAAGCTGTTTCCCTATGTTTTTAATAATAACAGGGCTTATAGCATCAAATTTGTTATTCCTAAACGGTTCATTTTTGTATTCAATTCATCCAAATACATTGTGCCTATATTGTCTTGGTGTTTTAACTTTGTCTTTATCCATAATAAAAATTACGTGAGTAAGTGAATAAAAAGCTTATTTAACCAAACATATATAAACAAATAAATCGGTAATATTTTGCTACCTAGCACAATATGTCAAAAATATACCAACCCTTATAAAATTGTAAAAATATTATCGTTATGTTTTGTCTTTAGATTTTAACGCAACGATATTACAGAATCTACTCTGAAAAATTATTCTTAACATAATACTCGTTACCGTAACGACAATTTACAGAATAGACTTGTTTTTTTGCACTAAATACACTTCATTAAAATGTTCCAAATGAGTAAATTATTATTATTTGTGTATGCCTCTTCAATTTGGGTTTGTAGAATTCATTTTTATAGAAGAAATTGATAAACATATTTGAAAAGCTTGTTTATATTTATTTTTGATATACCAAAATGACAAATGACATTTGTATTGTAACGTCAACTGACGCTGATGTGAGGGACGATACAATTCGATGTTTTTGGGAACGGTGCTCGAGAATATCATTTTTAGGAACTATTCGCAAATAGTGCATTCATAGCCTTGCGTATGCATGACGTTGGTAACGACGGCAAGAATAACGAGATTCGGGATATCAGGGTGAATGAAATTTAATCATCGACCACCACACCTGCAATAAATGAATCACCGGTAGCGACATTGATTTTTTTAGCGAAATATCGATACCACGCATGAAATAGAATAGAAATATTTTTACAAAAGTTACAACTTTTATTTTTTAGAACTGAATATCTTTTCAATAAATACGTGGAAAATTATCATTGATGCTGCAATTGGAAGATCATATATGAATTATATGACAAATATATGCATACTTTGCCTGTAGATAATATGCTTTTTAATTAATTAAAAAAATAGAATTGCGGGCAGAGGGAAAAGACGAAATTTTCGGTATAGGAGTGTCTGTCGTCTAGCGCAAAAATATTTAAAAGAGGGCGGAGTCGAGACGTGACATGGCGCGAGTGACGAGCAGTCACTCTTGATGATGCAACCTCCGGAGTGTATACCAGTGACCAATTTTATGATTGAATATTATTCAGGGTGTCTCACATATTTATATTGATTTTTTGCTCACTAAAGCAAATACAACGGGTGCTATGGTACTTGCAGTGCCAAATTTTTGTCATTTTTGGAGAATTTTCAGTTTGTTAGCACGACACAGCCTCCGGAGTGTATAGAAGTGACCAATTTCATAATTGGATATTGTTGAAGGTATCTCACAGATAAACACTAGTGATTTTCAGCTCACCAGAGCCAGTACAACGGGTGCTATGGTACTTGAGTACGACATTTTTGAAGAATTTTTAGTTTGTTAGCACGATACAGTCTCCGGAGTGTATACCAGTGACTTTATGACTGAATATTGTTCAGAGTATCTCACAGATGAACTCTATTGATTTTCAGCTCACTAAAGCGAGTACAATGGGTGCTATGGTACTTGAAGTGCCAAATTTTTGTAGTTTTGGGAGAATTTTCAGTTTGTTACCACGATAAAGCCTCCGGAGTGGATACAACTGACCAATTTTATGATTGAATATTGTTCAGGGTATCTCACAGAGGAACCCTACTGATTTTCATCTCACCAGTGCCATTAAAACGGGTGCTATGTTACTTGAGTACGACATTTTTGGAGAATTTTCAGTTTGCTAGAACGATACAGCCTCCTGAGTGTATACCAGTGACCAATTTTATGATTGAATATTGTTCAGGTTGTCTCACAGATGGACCGTATTGATTTTGAGCTCACTAGAGCGAGTACAACAGGTCCTATAAATCCAGATATACTAAATATTTGGTTATTTTTGGAGAAATTTCGGTTTGTTATTACGATACAGCCTCCGAAGTATATACAAGTGATAACTTTATGATGGGATATTGTTCAGGACGTCTCACAGATGCGGAAAAGTTAGTTTTAATCTTTAAAACCGTTTATTTTAAGTCTATATACGATTATGTAGGTTTCTTTGTTAGTCTTAGCATATTTTCGCCAATATTCAGACACTGCATGGAACTTCTCGTGTACCTACACCTTTTTCCAAACCCGGTTTGTTCCAAAATTAGAGAAATATTTTTTGTGCGAAAGATTCAAATTACTTTGAAATAGGATTTTGGCAGAACTCTAAGAAATGTTTGATAATAATTCTTGAAAAGACTCTCTCCTCATAGACTCCAATTACTTGGAAGCGTCACTTTTGAGGAAGGGCACATGAGAAGTTGAATACATTCTTGCTTACTGACTGCTGGACATCATTCTTCAGAAACAATCATCAGAAGGATCGCAAAGTGACAGCGAATTTAGTGAAATCAAACAGAGAAGCTTGTTCATAAAGGCTACAAATAAGTTTTTAATTCAATTTTCACTGTTATATTAAGCGGTATCAAAATAAAATGCAGATTTTATAGAAGACACGACATAGTCATAAATAAGTAATGGCTTGATAAATAGTATTTTTTTCTTATCTCTCGTTCTATTTCCCAAATTTTCTCTAAGGAGGACTCTTTAGAATCCCCTTTTTGTGAGAGCTTTACCTGAACATATACGTATATTAGGTTTTAAAATATAAGTTGAAGTTGTTTAACTACTTTCTATCTTTTGAAACGAGACTTGTTATTTGTCTTTGACAAGGTAATTTTAAGAAAAAAATCTAGTTTTAGATAGTAAGTGAATTGTAGTCCACTATAATAGTAATATGTATGAAATGAATAACAACACACTTCAATTTTCTTTGAGCTATGATATATATTTTCCATTTCGGCATTTAACCAGACGCCTATGACGCGTCAAGAAAAGATCTATTACTCTTTGTAATTTTCAAGTAATATACTGTAGTATCTGTAGTTTTTAACGTTCTTAAGTTACTATTCATGACGTTTTGGTAATCCAATAGCATTGTAATATTCCACAATACTATAAGCTTTACACTTTAGTACTACTCATCTTCATCAAAATTACCGACGACGACGATGGGAGGCTGAGAGCTGAAATGTTATCGCAACGGAATTACAGAATTTGTCCTGTCATGTTATGTGATGGGTGAATGCCTTATGATGAAATTATTTAATTATATTGGTTGTTTTACATTATTTTTTTGTTATTTTTACGTTTTTTTCACGATTCTGAAGTTGGCAAAAAAGAAGATTAATCTAAACAGTTATTATAGACAGACCAACAGCACTGTTTAATTTTTCCCGTTAAGCATACAGGGTGATCCGAATCGTAATATTTTGTTTGGGAATTAATAAAAAATACTCTAGAAATGTATGGAGTGGAAAATATTCTTGAGAAACGAAGTGTGGGCTGAGAACAACACAAATTGATTCCATTAAAATTTATCTTCACAGTTTTATTTCAGACAACAAATACTGAACAAATGGCTAGATTATGGGAAAAGTATTGATGGGATTATTCGAATGAAGAAGAAATAGCAAAAATAGAAACATCAAAAGCACGTGGATGATCACAGAGATCTGTAGTTAATGAAATATATAGGAAGGGAAAGTATAGACTGCGCATTAAAAATTTATGAAGACATGGAAAATACAACTAATTCAAAAATAGTAGCAGCAACACTTGATAGTGCCAATATATAAAAATATATATTGTTTACTGTTTTTGTGCAATTTTATGACGATATGACGTTTGTTTCAAAAGTTACGGTGGTTTGAGTGAAAGGGCTTTTTCAATTATCAAAACAATGGAAAAAGAAATTTGGTGTGTTTATAAAACATTGTTTTGGGAAGTCTGAATATTGGAAATTGGAAAATACCAGTAATTAAAAAATAGTAGCATCAAAGCTTTATAGTGCCAATATATAAAATAATGAATTGTTGACGTTTGGTTAAAAAATTACAGTGGTTTGAGTGACAGGGCTTTTCCAATGATTGAAACAATGGAAAAATAAATGTGGTGTGTTTATAAAATATTGCTTTGTGAGGACAGCATATTGGAAATTACAAGTAATTACAAAATAGTAGCAGCAACACTTGATAGTGCCAATATATAAAAATATAAATTGTTTACTGTTTTTGTGCAATTTTATGACGATATGACATTTGTTTCAAAAGTTACGGTGGTTTGAGTGAAAGGGCTTTTTCAATTATCAAAACAATGGAAAAAGAAATTTGGTGTGTTTATAAAACGATGTTTTGGGAAGTCTGAATATTGGAAATTGGAAAATACCAGTAATTAAAAAATAGTAGCATCAAAGCTTTATAGTGCCAATATATAAAATAATGAATTGTTGACGTTTGGTTAAAAAATTACAGTGGTTTGAGTGACAGGGCTTTTCCAATGATTGAAACAATGGAAAAATAAATGTGGTGTGTTTATAAAATATTGCTTTGTGAGGACAGCATATTGAAAATTGGAAATTACAAGTAATTACAAAATAGTAGCAGCAAAACTTGATAGTGCCGATATATAAAAATATAAATTGTTGACTTTTTCTGTGAAATTTTATGACGATCTGACGTTTGGTTTAAAATTTACGGTGGTTTGAGTGAAAGGGCTTTTTCCAATTATCAAAACAAGGGAAAAACAAATTTGGTGTGTTTATAAAACATTGCTTTGTGAGGACAGAATATTGGAGTTTGGAACATGCCAGTAATAATAAAATAGTAGCAGCAGAACTATAGTGCCAATGTATAAAAATAGGTACTGTTTTTTTGAAATTTTGTGACGATCTGACGTTTGGTTTAAAAGTTACGGTGGTTTGAGTGTAAGGACTTTTCCAATTATCAAAACAATGGAAAAAGAAATTTGGTGTGTTTATAAAACATTGCTTTGTGATGACAGAATATTGGTAATTGGCACATACCAATAATCCAATAATTACAAAATAGTAGCAGCAGAACTTGATAGTGCCAATCTATAAAAACATATATTGTTGACTATTTTTGTGAAATTTTATGACGATCTGACGTTTGGTTTAAAAGTTACGAGGGAAAGGGCTTTTTTAATTATCAAATCAATGGAAAGAAAAATTTGGTGTGTTTATAAAATATTTTCCGCCCAACCTATCTATATGCGAGTAAAGTATTGGTTTACCCCAAAAAAAGTTGGAATTTTGAATATTTTTTTGAGTTATTTTTACGTTTTCCAATAACAACAACACGAAAAAATGGTTTTTGAAAAAAATCCTGTGTGTATGTCGTCGTCGTTGTCGTCGGCCGCTTTTCCTTACCTGTCTTGTTAGCACGATACAGCCTCCGGAGTGCAATAAGTCACGAATTTTATAATTGAATATTGTTAAGAACATGTCACAGATGAACCCTATCGATTTTCAGCTCACCAGAGCCAGTGCAACGGGTGCTATGGTACTTGAAGTACGACATTTTGTCATTATTTGAGAAATTTCAGTTTGTTAGCAAGATACAGACTCCGGAGTTCAACAAGTCACCAATTTTATGATTGAATATTATTCAGGACGTCTCACTGATAAACCATATTGATTTTCAGCTCACCAGAGCCAATACAACAAGTGCTATAGCACTTTAAGTACGATATTTCTGTCATTTTTGGAGAAGTTTCAGTTTGTTAGCACTATACACTCTATACAGCCTCCGGAGTATATACAAGTAACCAATTTTATGATTGGATATTATTCAGAGCGTCTCAAAGATAAACCTTATTGATATTCAGCTCACTAAAAGCAGTACAACGGGTGCTATGGTAGTTGAAGAACCAAATTTTTGTCACTTTCGGAGAATTTTCAGTTTGTTAGCACGATTCAGCCTCCAGAGAGTATACGTTTGATCAATTTTATGATTGAATATTGTTAAATAAGTCTCACAGATTTACCCTATTGATTTTCCGTTGACTAGAGCGAGTACAGCGGGTCCTATACATCCAGATATACAAAATTTTTGGTTATTTTTGGACAAATTTCGGTTTGTTAGCACCATACATTCCCCGAAGTGTATACAAGTAACAATTTTATGATAGGAATTTTTTTTTGAGTTATTTCTGCGTTTTCCATCAACAACCCAAAAAATGGTTTAGAAACAAAATCCTGTGTGTATGTCGTCGTCGTTGTCGTCGGCCAGTTTTCGTTACATGTCTTGTTAGCACGATACAGCCTCCGGAATACAACAAGTCGCCAATTCTATGATTGGATATTAGTCAAAGCGTCTCAAAGATGAATCCTATTGATATTCAGCTCACTAAAGCCAGTACACTGGGTTTTATGGTACATGAAGTACCAAATGTTTGTTATTTTTGGAGAATTTACAGTTTGTTAGCAAGAGACAGCCTCCAGAGTATCTACAAGTGACCAATTTTATGATTGAATATTGTTCAAGGTGTCTCACAGATCTACCCTATCGATTTTCAGCTGACTAGGGCGAGTACAGCGGGACCTATAAATCCAGATATATTACATTTTTGAATATTTTTGAACAAATTTCAGTTTTTTAGCACGATACATCCCCCGAAGTGTATACAAGTAACAATTTTATGATAGAATATTATTCAGGGCCACACATGTGGAGAAGTTAGTTTTAATCTTTAAAACCGTTTATTTTTGTCTTGTTTCAGATCGTTCAAAAATGATACGAGTATATGAAAGGATGCAGGGTGCTAGAAGATACAAAGACTACAGTGCAGAGACCGTTGAACAAGCCCTAGCAAAGGTAACTGAAGATGGTTGGAGTCTACAACGGGCTGCTCGAAAATACAGCATACCTTATGGAACGCTAAATAATAGATGCCATGGCCGCCATATAAGAAAAAATTAAGGGCAAACCAGTTTTACAAATAGCGAAGAAAATTATTTTCTTCCTGCAGCAAGTGTTTGTGGAGAATGGTGTTTTCCTTTAGACTTGATTGATTTGAGCCAGTCTGCCTAAAATTATTTAGATAGTCAAGGTCGCAACGTCACCGTGTTCCAAAGCAACCTACCAGGAAATGACTGTATTTACTCTTTGCTTCATCGGCAAAATGATGCAATTGTTAAGAAAGTGGCTGCTAATATAAAACGCTCTCGTGCTTCTGTTTCAAGACAAACTATAACGGATTATTTCAACAATTTACACGAGACATTGCAAGATGGTCCTTCATCCAATATTTTTAATTATGATGAAACAAACCTCCAAGATAATCCAGGAAATAAGAAAATGTTATTCCGGTGGGGAACCAAGTATCCTGCAATTTTACAAAAAGTGTTACATCCATTATAATGTGTGGTTCGGCATCAGGCGTATTGCTGCCTCGATATATAATCTACAAATCCGAAAAACTGTGGGTACAATGGACTGAAAATGGTCCCAAGGATTATCCATGTTGCAGCGGAAGATGTTGTGGATGTACAACCGTATAAACCATGGTTAGATAGATGCCCAGACGTTCACGGATTGGTTTGCTTCATGCACCACATTTTACCAACGATGTTCTCCGTTTATGAGAGGAAAATAACATTCTTTTTGTATGTCTCCCCAAAAACTCGACACATCTGACTCACCCTTTTGATGTGGGTTTTTTCAAAGTATTTATAATTTCCTGGAGGTCAACTTTGTCAAAATGGAAATAGACACATATAACTTCCACGACAGTTGAAAAGAAAGATTTTCCACAATTACTCTCAACTTCTTTGACGGAAATGGATAAAAAGGGAGAACATGGCACCAATACAATTAAGCGGGATTTAATTTCGTGTTTCAGACCAACTGGAGCAACTCGACTCGTTGTGCGCAAGCGTCATGACTCGTATGGTATAGAAAGCGTCCTGCCCTCGAAATTTAAGGTTCACGTAGCTTAAATAAAATATATTGTTGTGTTTAATAATTCTTATTACCTAACTTTTAAAAAAAATCAAAATTAGATTAGCAATAATATGTAATCTAAATGAATTTGCTAAAAAACAATTATACATGTTAGGAAAATTATTGTAATGTTTTTCTAATTTATTTAAACAGCAAACGGGTGGGATAAATTTTAAACACACGGTATGGGTTCTTACTAATTTATTTAAATACTAACTCACTAACACTCAATTTATATATTCTTAACTAATCACTTAAATTTAATTTATATGCATACAAACTTGAATATCAATTAGCACTTTACTGTTCGGTGTATCTTTGTTTATTTCGCAAGATTACTTTTTCAACTAACTCCTCCGCTGATCGGTCCTTATTTATATTAATGCCTTTTTTACTAGAAAATTCCGGACTGTGGCTTACACACACAAAAACAATTGGTTCTGGCCTTTTCTAGATAAGTCTGGTCACAAAAACAATGTTTAGATAAGGTAGTCGTAAACAGTTATACAAAAAAAGTGCGTATCCGCCATAATTTTAACTTTTATACCTGGCTTAGACAGAGTCGGATGTAGGGACTATACCAGTGTGCTTTTTCGTAACATTACCCCCTCCTTAAATGGAAGTTTCTCCTGGAACTTCTGTGAAGCCGAGACTGGATGTTTGAATCGGCAACTAGCCCCATTTCTACATTTTCCGATCTTATGGAAATATCATGGCACCGTCTTCATCGGATACTGATAACGGGGGTTGTAGCTGCAAATTAATATCTGGACACCGGTATCTTGAAAGATAATCTCTACCATGTTCCTGATGATTCGTCAATCCAACTGGTTACTCGCTATCTTAGGCATAGCCAGTTTCTTCACATTGGATTCCAACACATGGTCTCGGAGGTTTCGAAGTGCTTCCCACACATCGCGGTAGGTAGATCGATCTTGGAATTCATTTTTAGTTACCACGTAGAAGACGTACCGCGAATTTTGTTTCAGTTTCACTGTTTTGCCAGGGGCTGGAATCTGGTCTTCAAGTTTTTCTAATTGCCCGAACTTCTTTCGAAAGACGGTTGCCAATCCTCGTGCGTTCTTGATACGGGCGGGGATGTTGTATGCCAGTGAATAATCTTCCGGGACAGTGAACAAATCTTGTTGTTCCGAAGTGACTCCATATCTAGCTTTCCCGGTACCTCCATACGCGCCCATAAATTCATCGAAGGTAGGGTCAGACACATCTCGAATAAGGTTTACTCCTTCCTCTAGGTCATGGTCTCCTTCGAACGGCGCTAGTCGGTTTTGGTGAACTACTTTTGGTTTTCCGTTGGAGATCTTGCTTATGCGATATATAACATCATTGATCCTTTTCTTGATTAAGTATGGACCTTCCCAGGCTTTTTGTAATTTTGGAGAAAATCCTTTTCTCCTCGCCGGGTTGTGTAACCATACTTTGTCCCCTTCTTTGAAACCGCCTTCTGTGGCCTGCGTGTCGTACCGACTTTTCATTCTGTCGCTGGCAACTTGAAGATTTGTTCGAACTAATTCATGAATGTCGTCCAGCCTTCTTCTCAATTGGATCACGTAGTCTTCTCCTTCTAGATCTTCTCCAGGGCGACAGCCAAATTCCAGGTCACAAGGAAGCCTCATTTCACGTCCAAACAGAATTCTTGCAGGTGTTTCACCCGTGGACTCATTGACGGCAGATCGATAAGCCAATGCGAATGGGGAAAGATACTGGTCCCAATTTCTCTGACGGCTGGATACTACTTTGGACAGGTATTATCCAATAGTCCTGTTCATTCTCTCGACCATTCCATCTGACTGTGGATGTAATGCTGTTGTTCTGGTCTTCTTCATTCCCAGCTTCTCGCAAATCTTCTGGAATAGATGACTTTCGAAATTTCTTCCCTGGTCGCTGTGGACTTCCAAGGGCACTCCATATCGGCTGATAAATTCTTCCACCAATACATCTGCGACAGTTGTGGCCTCTTGATTCGGGATAGCGTAAATTTCCACCCACTTTTTGGAATAATCCATTACAACCAGTACGTATTTGCCACCATTTTCTGTCGTTGGAAATGGCCCAGCGATATCTAAAGCAATCCTTTCGAAAGGGCTTCCAACATTGTATTGTTTCATGGGTGCCTTTCTCTTGCGATGTGGTCCATTACTCGTAGCACAAGTCGTACATTTCTTACACCAGTCCTTCACATCGCCGGAGCTGTTCATCCAATAAAACCTTTCACGGACTCGCTGAAGGGTTTTCTTCATTCCGTGATGACCTCCCGATGGACTGTCGTGTAACTTCTTCAGTACCTCAGCTACTCTCGTTCTAGGGATAACTAACTGTCTCCTCAGCTCGGAACCATCATCGTTTTCAAGGATTCTTTTCAACAGCCCTTCTTCTAGGATAAGGGAGTCTCACTGAGCCCAATATGCCTTGAGTGTCGTTGAAAATCTTGACACTTCTTGCCAGGTAGGTCGCCGATTTTCTTCCTCCCATTGCCCGATCATCTTCAGGGGAGGATCATTCTCCTGATCTTCTCTGATCCTGGTGGGTGACCATTGCTCGTTGACTACTGTAATTCTTGAAACTGCAACTTCCTTAGATTTCGACTTGTTGCTTTGTGAATAGTCTACAGGGCATGGCCGTCTAGGCAAGGAGTTGGATTTTTGGTGATTCACATCAGCTTGATGTTTACCCCTGTCTGATTTCCTTTGTGACTGGAGTTCTTGGGTTAGAGGAGTCTTGGGGCGCTTAGACGGACTGCGTACGTGCTCTAGCTCGCCACACTTCCGGCATTTGATCTTTCTCGGCTTCTTGTCCATCATACCTTTCATTAAACTGACGAACTGGTCAAATCTGTCTTCGTCACCTTCTTCTTGGATGGTCCTAACTTTGTTGTAACCCGAAGCCTTCGTTGCTACTTCATATTCAAGAGCAGCTGTCAATGCGTCAACTAATGTTTTGGGATGGGCTAAGCGAAGCGTACTCTGCATATCGGGGTCACGTAAGCCTTCAATAAAGGCCTGGATGCCCAGACATTTCATCATGTTCTCTGGTGCTGACGGATAAGCAAATCGAACTAGTCGGGCAATGTCCACGTCCACTTCATATTCTTGAAGGGATTCATCACGTTTCTGCCTTCGGTTCTTCAGCTGAGATTGCTACAAATGTTCTAGATGTTCATGACCATATCGCATGTCCAACCTCTTCCATGGCAAAAACCTTCTCGTCCATGTTAACAGAAATATCATTCTCCATAGTAGAAATCTTCTCGTCCATGTTAGCAGAAATATTAGCAGAAATGTTCTCTTCCATGGCAGAAATCTTCTCGTCCATATTAGCAGAAATTGACGAGATTAAGGTGGAAGCCTCGTCATTAAATGAAACTGTTTCTGGATCAAAGCCGTCATTTTCCAGTGCCACTTTAAGTCTTTCTACTAATTCACTTTTCTTACCGGACGTTTACAACTCACGATCTTCCAATTCTGCTCTTAATTCCGCCACTTTCAGATCCCTTAATCTCTTGGCCATTTTTACGTAGCAATTTATCTATATTATCCCACACCTGACACCAATGTAATGTTTTTCTAATTTATTTAAACAGCAAACGGGTGGGATAAATTTTAAACACACGGTATGGCTACTTACTAATGTATTTAAACACTAACTCACTAACACTTAATTTATAAATACTTAACTAATCACTTAAATTTAATTTATATGCACACAAACTTTTCACACTTTACTGAAATTGACTGTCTCGACCCTTACTTCGTGGAGTATGCTCATATTAGTGTTTTTAAATGAAACTCAAAGTCTCTAGTTAATTCCACAATATAATACAAGTTATTTAAAATTCTAAATAATTGACAGTTGTTTCGATAAATCAATATCATCGTCAGAATGACAGAAGTTACATTTCATTTTATGCCTACCTGATGTTTAGTAGTTATATTTGGCTAGACCAAGAAGTAACCTAACTTGTGATTGGCTTAATATATGTTTATAGAAAAAAGAAGAAGATGTGATATTACAAATATTGAAGCTTAGATATTATTAGCCCTATGGTGATATCCTGGATATCATTTTTCCAATTAAGATCAGTATAACTGTGCAATGATATAGAAAACCAGGAAAACTATATCTGCTGATCTTTATAAATATCACTTAAGAAGACAGTTTATTAGTGGAGAATTCCCTAGATTTAACTGTTCATTGACAACTTCATATTGTGGGTTTCTTAAATGTCCTCTAATTTCCAGTTCTTCAAGGAAATCCAGTTCTTGTTTCTTTTCACAAATATGTAGTACTTCTAGTTTTGTGTTAGGTGTCAATGAATGATTGGTGTCAAGTAGATGTTTTGCGTAGTGGGATTTATCTGGTTGTTTTAATCTGTATGCTCGTAAGTGCTCACTATATCGTATTTCAAAATTCCTAAGGGTCTGACCCAAATAGACAGCATTACATTCTGGACATTTGAGTTTATATATACCTGACTTCTTTAATAGTGGTATTTTTGTTTTTACATTTAACAATTTTGTACTAACGTTACTTTCTGTTTTAAAAGAAATTGTTGTATTCGTTGCTGAACATATTATCTTTGAAATATTATTAGAAATATAACCTGCATATGTGATGGTTTTTATAAGTTTTAATTTCATCAGCTTGTTTAGGATATATTAGTTGTAATGCCACTTTTTCCTCTTTTTTACTAATTACCTTATTTATCATATCTAATGGATAACCGTTAGATGTTGCTATTTGTCTAATTGTATTATTCTCTCTATCAAAATTACATTTGTTCATAGGAACTGAAAAAGCTCTATGTATCATTGAATTATATGCTGCTAGTCTGTGTGACACAGGGTGGTTAGAATTGAATGGAATTGTTACATCAGTTTGTGTTGGTTTTTGGTAAATTGAATAATCAAGTACATTATTAACTCTTTGAATTTTTAAATCAAGAAAATTGATTGAGCTATTTTCTTCAATTTTTAATGTAAATTCAATTTTCGGGTGTAAATTATTGATGTAGTTGAAAAATACATCTAATTGTCGTTCACTACCCATAAAACAAGCTAATATGTCATCTACATATCTATACCAAAATAAAATATTTTTCGAAATATTACTTTCAAAGATCTTTCTTTCTAAATTGTCCATAAAAATGTTTGCTAAAATAGGTGATATAGGGCTTCCCATTGGTAAACCTTCATTTTGAATATATATCTTATTGTCAAAAGTGAAATAATTCTGAATAATGCATACATCAAATAAATTAAGTATATCTGATATTATTCCTGGATTAATATTTTTATCTTCTAGTAATTTTCTTACAAGTATTAGACATTCTTTAGGAGGAATTTTAGTAAACATGTTAGTTACATCGAACGATATGAGTTTATAGTAATCTTGTAAGTGGATTGCTTTCAACTTTTTGATTAGTTCTATTGAATTTCTAATTGAGTACTGAGATTCATATCCGTAAGTATTGAGTATATTGTTGAGCTTCTTTGTCAATATATTATTAGGAGCATTAACATAAGAGACTACAGGTCTAATTGGTTTCGTAATTTTATGTAATTTAACTGTTCCATATAATTGTGGATAATGAGGATTCTTATGTATGATAGACCTCTTTTTGTAATCATTTAAAAGATAATTTGAATTATTAACAATATCCCTTACATTATTAGAAAACTTCTTTGTTGGGTCTGCTTTAAGAACTTTCACATCACTGGATTCTATAAAGTTATATACTTTGGAATTGTAATTTTCAGTCGTCAAAATGACAGTAGCGTTCCCCTTATCAGATTTTGTAACTGTTAGGTTATTATTCTCAATCTTCTTTTTTATTGCGTTTAAAACTGAAATGTCATTTTTTGTTTGACGTTTAACTTTTGAAGGTTCAATATTTTTGATTAAATTGGCAATTTTTAATTTCTCATAATGAAAATTATTTGAATTAGATTTTAAAGCTATTTCTGACTCCGTAGCTATAATTTGTTTAATATTATTCGTAAATTTAGGTGGTATGCTGTACTTTAAACCTTTATTTAAAAATTCTATTTCACTATTTCTAAAATTAGTGTCTGAAAGGTTTTCAAATCGTGGTGCAAAGTGTGTTGGTATGTAGGTACTTACAGTTTCATGATGTTTTGAGTATTGAATTTTATGTTGTCTGTGTTCAAGATTCTGTAGCTTCTCTTCTTGTTTCTTAAATTTCATATGCTTCATCGTGCTGACATTTTCTCTAATTTTGTCATCCAAACAGTCAAATTCTACTGGATGTAATTGGAATGTGAGTTCTGAATGTACAACTTTTATGTGGTTGTCTAAGGAGTCTCTAACTTTGAACCATTTCTTACATTCTGATTTTATCCAAACTCGTTGAGCACATTTTATAGCTTTTTGTGCTTGTGGTGTTTTAGTGTGACATTTTATATTCACATAATTTGGTATTACCTTTTTTCTAAGGCATTCTTGGTTAAACCAAATGTTTTGTGATGCTTTGTAACGTTTTTTTATAGTAACTTCTGGTACAGTCGGGTCAAATCTTCTCTCGAAGATTTTTTAATAAAATTGACTGTCTCGACCCTTACTTCGTGGAATATGCTCATATTAGTGTTTTTAAATGAAACTCAAGGTCTCTAGTTAATTCCACAATATAATACAAGTTATTGAAAATTCTAAGAAATTAACAATTGTTTCGATAAATCAATATCAATATGAAGTTGTCAATGAACAGTTAAATCTAGGGAATACTCCACTAATAAACTGTCTTCTTAAGTGATAATTGTAAAGATCAGCAGATATAGTTATCCTGGTTTTCTATATCATTGCACAGTTATACTGATCTTAATTGGAAAAATGATATCCAGGATATCACCATAGGGCTAATAATATCTAAGCTTCAATATTTGTAATATCACATCTTCTTCTTTTTTCTATAAACATATATTAATCCAATCACAAGTTAGGTTACTTCTTGGTCTAGCCAAATATAACTACTAAACATCAGGTAGGCATAAAATGAAATGTAACTTCTGTCATTCTGACGATGATATTGATTTATCGAAACAATTGTCAATTTTTTAGAATTTTCAATAACTTGTATTATATTGTGGAATTAACTAGAGACCTTGAGTTTCATTTAAAAACACTAATATCAGCATATTCCACGAAGTAAGGGTCGAGACAGTCAATTTCATTAAAAAATCTTCGAGAGAAGATTTGACCCGACTGTACTAGAAGTTACTAAAAAAACGTTACAAAGCATCACAAAACATTTGGTTTAACCAAGAATGCCTTAGAAAAAAGGTAATACCAAATTATGTGAATATAAAATGTCACACTAAAACACCACAAGCACAAAAAGCTATAAAATGTGCTAAACGAGTTTGGATAAAATCAGAATGTAAGAAATGGTTCAAAGTTAGAGACTCCTTAGACAACTACATAAAAGTTGTACATTCAGAACTCACATTCCAATTACATCCAGTAGAATTTGACTGTTTGGATGACAAAATTAGAGAAAATGTCAGCACGATGAAGCATATGAAATTTAAGAAACAAGAAAAGAAGCTACAGAATCTTGAACACACACAACATAAAATTCAATACTCAAAACATCATGAAACTGTAAGTACCTACATACCAACACACTTTGCACCACGATTTGAAAGCCTTTCAGACGCTAATTTCACAAATAGTGAAATAGAATTTTTAAATAAAGGTTTAAAGTACAGCATACCACCTAAATTTACGAATCATATTAAACAAATTATAGCTACAGAGTCAGAAATAGCTTTAAAATCTAATTCAAATAATTTTCTTTATGAGAATTTAACAATTGACAATTTCATCAAAAATATTGAACCTTCAAAAGTTAAACGTCAAACAAAAAATGACATTTCAATTTTAAACGCAATAAAAAAGAAGATTGAGAATAATAACCTAACAGTTACGAAATCTGATAAGGGGAACGCTACTGTCATTTTGACGACCGAAAATTACAATTCCAAAGTATATAACTTTATAGAATCCAGTGATGTAAAAGTTCTTAAAGCAGACCCAACAAAGAAGTTTTCTAATAATGTAAGGGATATTGTTATTAATTCAAATTATCTTTTAAATGATTACGAAAAGAGGTCTATCACACATAAGAATCCTCATTGTCCACAATTATATGGAACAGTTAAATTACATAAAATAACGAAACCAATTAGACCTGTAGTCTCTTATGTTAATGCTCCTAATAATATATTGGCAAAGAAGCTCAACAATATACTCAATACTTACGGATATGAATCTCAGTACTAAATTAGAAATTCAATAGAACTAATCAAAAAGTTGAAAGCAATCCACTTACAAGATTACTATAAACTCATATCGGTCGATGTAACTAACATGTTTACTAAAATTCCTCCTAAAGAATACTTGTAAGAAAATTACTAGAAGATAAAAATATTAATCCAGGAATAATATCAGATATACTTAATTTATTTGATGTATGCATTAATCAGAATTATTTCACTTTTGACAATAAGATATATATTCAAAATGAAGGTTTACCAATGGGAAGCCCTATATCACCTATTTTAGCAAACATTTTTATGGACAATTTAGAAAGGAAGATCTTTGAAAGTAATATTTCGAAAAATATTTTATTTTGGTATAGATATGTAGATGACATATTAGCTTGTTTTATGGGTAGTGAACGACAATTAGATGTATTTTTCAACCACATCAATAATTTACACCCGAAAATTAAATTAACATTAGAAATTGAAGAAAATAGCTCAATCAATTTTCTTGATTTAAAAATTCAAAGAGTTAATAATGTACTTGATTATTCAATTTACCGAAAACCAACACAAACTGATGTAACAATTCCATTCAATTCTAGCCACCCTGTGTCACACAGACTAGCAGCATATAATTCAATGATACATAGAGCTTTTTCAGTTCCTATGAACAAATGTAATTTTGATAGAGAGATTAATACAATTAGACAAATAGCAACATCTAACGGTTATCCATTAGATATGATAAATAAGCTAATTAGTAAAAAAGAGGAAAAAGTGGCATTACAACTAATATATCCTAAGCAAGCTGATGAAATTAAAACTTATAAAACCATTACATATGCAGGAAATATTTCTAATAATATTTCAAAGATAATATCTTCAGCAACGAATACAACAATTTCTTCTAAAACAGAAAGTAACGTTAGTACAAAATTGTTAAATGTAAAAACAAAAATACCACTATTAAAAGAAGTCAGGTATATATAAACTCAAATGTCCAGAATGTAATGCTGTCTATTTGGGTCAGACCCTTAGGAATTTTGAAATACGATATAGTGAGCACTTACGGCCATACAGATTAAAACAACCAGATAAATCCCACTACGCAAAACATCTACTTGACACCAATCATTCATTGACACCTAACACAAAACTAGAAGTACTACATATTTGTGAAAAGAAACAAGAACTGGATTTCCTTGAAGAACTGGAAATTAGAAGACATTTAAGAAACCCACAATATGAAGTTGTCAATGAACAGTTAAATCTAGGGAATTCTCCACTAATAAACTGTCTTCTTAAGTGATAATTATAAAGATCAGCAGATATAGTTTTCCTGGTTTTCTATATCTAAGCTTCAATATTTGTAATATCACATCTTCTTCTTTTTTCTATACACATATATTAAGCCAATCACAAGTTAGGTTACTTCTTGGTCTAGCCAAATATAACTACGAAACATCAGGTAGGCATAAAATGAAATGTAACTTCTGTCATTCTGACGATGATATTGATTTATCGAAACAATTGTCAATTTTTTAGAATTTTCAATAACTTGCATTATATTGTGTAATTAACTAGAGACCTTGAGTTTCATTTAAAAACACTAATAACACTTTACTGTTCGGTGTATCTTTGTTTATTTCGCAAGATCACTTTTTCAACTAACTCCTTCGCTGATCGGTCCTTATTTATATTAATACCCTTTTTACTAGAAAATTCCGGACTGCGGCTTACACTCACAAACAATTGGTTCTGGCCTTTTCTAGATAAGTCTGGTCACAAAAACAATGTTTAGATAAGGTAGTCGTAAACAGTTATATAAAAAAGTGCGTATCCGCCATAATATTAACTTTTATACCTGGCTTAGACAGAGTCGGATTTAGGGACTATACCAGTGGGCTTTTTCGTAACATTTATAATCTACTTTTTGAATATTTGATTAAGTAAACAATTAACTAATACATAAAATTTGATCTCTATCAAAAAATAACTTATTCTTTATTTATTTAAATTATATGGTACATATAATGATGAATCCAAGAATTTTTGGATCTGTTTCGGCGAAATAAAGAAGATATTTTCGTCGATACTTAACTATGAATCTATCATGGATAAATACATACCATAGTTTAATCGCACACAGTGAAACTCGATCAAAAGCGTAACAGAGTGCTTATGTCCACAGTTTGGAATGCATACGGTATCTTGTCCATCAACTACATTGAAATAAATAAGTCGACAACGATCGCAACATTGCCTAATCAAATCGTTTGAAGGGAGAAATTTGAAAGGGCGGAAGTTACCTCAAAGGTAACGAAGGTGTCGAAATATTAGAGAAGCCTTGGTAGGATTGTATCACATTTATAGACCTTAGAGTAGTATAAGCATAAGCATTAATTACCGCTTTGTAATGTCTTGAGGGAAATGTGTGAAACTCTTCAGTCAAGATGCCATCATCCAACACCCTTTCCCGTTTGATGTTGCCCTGTAGTATTATACATTTCAGCAATTTATATTTCTTGATTCATGATATGTTCTGTACATATCTGGGTTATTTTTCTTCATCAAATGCTTGGAATAATTTGCCCATTATTAATCCTTTGAGAATTCTTAATTGAATGCTCTCAATCTCTTTCTGATTGAGCATAAGTCTTATTCCCACACCACACGTCTTTGACTACTGCTCTTCATTCATACATTATAGCTCAATTTCCCTGAATCAGAAATGTCTGCAAAAGATAAAATTTCTCTTGCTGACTCATAATAAACTCTTTCGCCAAAGTGTCCCGTCGATTTTGTTTATCCAGAATAATATTTCCAACTTTGGTTATCATTGATTCAACAATCGTTTTATGTTTTAGTATTAATCAATCACCTAGCTTCTTTTTTCTAAGTGGGTTAAAACAGTTTCAAAGAATAAAATTATTGATTCCATTTTTACTGACACAGTCCCCATTCTGGGTAATTTATGTTTATCCTTTTGAGGTTTATTCATAATTAATTTCATACTTAAAGTAATGAACATCCGAAGTCTGAAGACACATCGTTCCGCCATGTGTTGAGCGCAGCGCGTAACTACACAAAACTATCGTTATTGTTTCGCCCATTGAATTATAATTAATTACGTCGAGTTTAAAATTAATCTACGGTTGCCATTAGACTAGGTATTTGCGGTCCCGCTGTTTCATCGTAGGAAGCTTGGCGTGATATTAATTGTCCGATAGTTTATCATCAGTATACTTTCGAATTTGGCATTTAATGAATGCTGTTTCGATATGAGTATTTACCTTACACAACCATTGTTTTTTAATGAACTAACAATAAACAACAATTTATCATATATTAATAAGTTTCCGTAGGTCCAAGTAGCAGGTGTTTGAATCTCGTACAAATTGGTTGCCGTCTTTATTTGTGGCAGCAAGTTACACCTAATAAATTCCGTATTGAGAAACTAACGCTAGTTTTATAAATATGATTTGATAATACAAGGTGCCTCAAGAAAATATACAAGGTGTTTCCTAAGTAATCTAAAATATTGTAGTGGGCGCTTCGTCACTCCATTTTGAGACGAAAAGTACTCATAAACATATGTAATAAGTCTTGTCGTTAATGAGATACAGGGTGTTGAATTGTTTTATTATTTCAACTTCGATGTTTTATAACTCGGTTTGTAATGCCGGTGGAAAAGTGCCGTATATTTTTTTATGATTGTACTTACTCCCCTCTTTCAATTTTTATTAATTTTATTCTTTCCAATTCATAAATGCTACGTATTTTTTTAAGGTGATTTTTAATGAATATTTTTAGCCAAATTGGGCGATTACTTATTCCTGTTATCTCGTAGTAGGCGTGGAGAACAATTCAAAGAGGGTAAAATCAATGAAATTTCAATGTCAATAGTCGTTTTCTTGTTGATGTCATGAAGCTCAACAACTATTTCTGAATTATTAGACTAATTGAAGTTTTGTTTGAAATGTTTAAGTTTATGTGATTTTCAGCGTTTGTTGAACTTTGCTGAACAATATGGCCTTCGCAAATAGAGGGAGTTGTTATGTTTGTGACCGAAATGTTATTCCTAGACTCACAATGCGTTTGAATAGAGGAGAATATATTGACATTTCGCAAATTGCGATATATCGAAGACAAGCTGCGCGAAATCCACCTATTGATATTTAGGATGATACAAAAGTATGTTTCAATTGTAATAACACAGTGATGAATGACATTATTGCTATGGAAAATAACCCGAATTGCCTTTGTCTCAATGTGTTGTCTCGCGTATCAAGTTTTGCGTGCATTATTTGTAAACCTCGTCAAAATATTCAAAGACTTTCATTAGAATGTAGAGTGGGTATTTTTGTTGCCTCTGATATCTATGTCCCAGATTTCTTGAGAATTTGTGGTCACCATCTTGATCATCAAGGTTTCCTACCAAATTACTTGCATGGAGGTTTGAATTTTGTGAATAAACCATACATAGTTTCCAATCTTCAACATTCTCTTCAAGGAATGAGGAGAATTGCTAATAGAAAGAAAGAGGCCACTCCGTAACTGGGAGGATATCAATTGTTTCACTGAAGACAAATTTAAAGAGCTAACATGAATTTCAAAAAATAATTTTCGACAATTACTAGAATTTTGCGATATTATTGAAAAATATGGCGAGATAAAAAATGTCGAAAAAAAACATTTGCTCGCATTTTGGATCAAAATAAAGCATGGAGTTTCAGATGACTCTTTGAAAATATTGTTTAGTTATTCTTCCCGACAAGCAAAAAGCCTCATTATTTCTAATGTGAGAATATCTCTTTTACAAAGGTTCGCACCGAATAATATTGGATTTAATTCAACAACAAGAAAAAATTATACAGGGTGGGGAACTATGAATGAACTATTCTATGGCGTCTTAACGGCAAATAAAATTAGAAAAAATTAGACGTAGGAATAAGTAGATTACTTAGGACTATAATTTGAAAATATTCTGGAATATACAGGGTGCTCCAAAAAAGCGTGCCGTATCAAAGTTAGGTTCCTTTAAATGGAACACTCTGTATTTTATCACATTTTTGAATTGTACTATTAAAAATAATGTAAGTTCATTAACATTTCCCTATACCTATCTAGTTCAGTTTCCAGGATAAATCGATTTTACATAATTTGTAGACCCTCCGAAAAAATACAATAACTTCAAAATAAAAACGAATAACCACATATGCTTCACACTATCTCACTAAAAGCTTTTAACATTCTGCTTCCAATATTTACTGATATGCTATATTATATAGGGTGTTTTAATATGACAGTATAACACTAACCATTTAATACATAAATTTCTGGCTTGATTTAAATGGAACACCCTGTATCTGTTGTGTCTGTTCAACGTGGGAATTTATTACCTTTGAGTTGATATTAGGGTTGCCTATATCTAACTCTGATAGTTTTCGAGAAATTTTAAATTTGTTTTTTAATATTGAATTATTTGCTGATATCTAGTTACCTATGACACGATGATACTCCGATGGAAAGTTTATTAAGGGTACACAATCATTAACTTTGCATTAAGATTAGTAAAAAAACTTACAAAAACTTTAAAGAAAGTATTCAAAATCATGCCTATCGTGTTAGATACAAGCTTGAACTCTTTTAAAAAAATTATTGTTTATTTTTTTTAATATTTCTGGTGTTATTCTTTAAAAAGCTCGTATTATCCTATTCTTTATGTCTTCTGAAGTGGATGGCTGTGTACTGTATTTGGTTTTTAATATTATTCACTTATCTGGCATCTAGTTACCTATGAAATGCCATTCAAATAGATATTATTTTA
Organism: Galeruca laticollis; assembly: GCA_963921935.1. NCBI lineage: Eukaryota > Metazoa > Arthropoda > Insecta > Coleoptera > Chrysomelidae > Galeruca > Galeruca laticollis. The sequence continues at coordinate 57,330,517 of OY998181.1, forward strand.
ATACCATTCCATCTGTCAAATAAATTTATAAATTGGTATAGTGTGTATTGTATTTGTATAGTGTTGATGTATTATTAAGTTTTAATAATTGACATAGTTATTTATCCCTGGTTAAACATGAAAAAGTACTCTAACGAAGAAAGAATAGATATGATCCTAATTATTGGTGGGTGTCAGGAGAACTGTTTCTTAGTAACTAGATCATGCGCTTCAAAGTATCCAAATATAGATCATCCTAACAGAAATGTTTTTAAAAGACAACTGCAAGTATTCAGAACAACTGGAAGCGTGCAATATACAAAAAATTCTAGACAAAAATCTGCAATTACAGACGATTCAGAATTTGAAGTATTGGGTGCGCTTGTTGAGAATCCACATACTAGTCAAATATGTATTAGTGAGCAAGTAGGTATGAGCAAGAGAAGGATAATTAAAAAACACAAATTTCATCCCTACCATATTCAAATGCACCAGCAACTGTTTGATAGGGGCTTTGAAAATAGTATTGAGTTTTGTTTATGGGTTATGGACAAAGTGGCAGGGTCTGAAGATTTTTTTGATTTTGTTCTGTTTATGGATGAATCTACGTTCCATAAAAACGGTTTAGTAAACATACATAATTTTCATTACTATAACGACGAAAATCCGCATTACTTCCGAAGTATTGATCATCAACATCGTTGGTCATTAAATGTATGGGCAGGAATCGTTGGAATCCACATAATAGGGCCTTATTTTTTGAATGGAACGCCAACTGGAAGAAAATTTCGTAAATTTTTACGTAACAAACTACCCGAACTTTTAGATGAAGTTCCACTAGCTACAAGGCAAAAAATGTGGCTGCAGTTAGATGGTGCGTCTGTTCATTACAGTGTAATTGTCCGGCGTTACCTAAACAATATTTTTCCACAAAAATGGATTGGGCGAGGGGGTCCTTATCTTTGGCCGGCAAGATCCCCATGCTTGACGCCATTAGACTATTTTCTTTGGGGTTACATAAAAAGTATTGTCTACAATACAGAGCCAACCACTCCTGAGAACATGAAGGATATGATAAGAAGAGCGTTTCAAACAGTAACACCAGAAATGTTAAAGAAAGTGAGCAATATCTTTTTGAGAAGAGTTGAAATTTGTATCCAACAAAATGGGCGTCACTTTGAACACCTTCTTTAAATTTTTTGCAGTTATTTTTTTATAATTTTTAAGCTTATTGTATCTGTATGCCCAGTAATAGTGTACTTACCCTAAAAAAAATTCTAATTTAAGAAACCTTTAATTTATCAATAATAAATCATACAACAAAGCACTCACTGTCAAAATAACAAATTTAAATTTTTTAAAAACTTTCCATTGGAGTATCATCATGTCATAGCTAACTAGATGTCAGCAAATAATTGAATATTAAAAAACTAATTTAAAATTTCTCGAAAACTATCTGAGTTAGATATAGGCAACCCTAATACCAACCGAAAGGTAATAAATTCCCACGTTGAACAGACCCAACAGATACAGGGTGTTCCATTTAAATTAAGCCAGAAATTTATGTATTAAATGTTTAGAGATATACTGTCATATTAAAAACACCCTGTATATTATAGCATACAAGTAAATATTGAAAACAGAATGTTAAAAGCTTTTAGTGAGGTAGTGTGAAGCAAATGTGGTTATTCGTTTTTATTTTGAAATTATTGTATTTTTTCGGAGGGTCAACAAATTATGTAAAATCGATTTATCCTGGAAACTAAACTAGATAGGTATAGGGAAATGTTAATGAACTCACATTACTTTTAATACTACAAGTCAAAAATGTGATAAAATACAGGGTGTTCCTTTTAAGGGAACCTAATTTTGATACGGTACGCTATTTTGGATCACCCTGTATATTCCAAAATATTTTTAAATTATAGTCCTAAGTAATCTACTTAATTCTACGTCTGGTTTTATCTAATTTTATTTGCCGTTAAGACGCCAGAGAATAGTTCATTCATAGAGCCCCACCCTGTATAGATTGTAACTACAATAAAATAGAAAAGAGCAGTAACTTTCGGGTATTGAGGCAATCATAATGTTTTCACAAGAATGAACATTTGGTCAAACCACAGATCATAGTTGCCTCCGATGGATATATCTTAGCAATCAATGGGCTGTACTTCGCAGATGCTAGGAATAATGATGTGAGTGTTCTTAATCACGAATTACAAAATGATTTGAATGGAATGAGAACATTGTTTCAAGAAGGCGATATTATGATAGTCGATAGAGGCTATAGAGATTCAATCAATAGTCTACAAGAACTTGACTTGCATTACTATATTCCACCATTTCTACCGCCAAATCAAAGGCAATTAACGACAAATGAAGCCAATGCAAATAGAATGCTTCCTGAGGATACGCATATCGGCCCAGAAATTTAAGTTTAATTCTGTTGGTTATGTTCTCATTTATGAATGTTCATAAGAATCTTCTTCTTATTCGTATTTGAAATTTTTTTATTAAGGAAAAATTCAGTTGGATTAGATTAAATTAGACTTTACCGAGGTTACAATGCACTGAAACCTAAGGTTTATTGTGCCCCACCCCTATCAGAGCTGTTCTCGCTACTACTACAGCTCGCCTTCCAGTTCCAGGGTTCTAATGAACTCTAATATTTGGGATGGCTCCAACGAGGTTAGATCCTCACTCTTACAAGTTTCTTGTCCGAAGCATTTCTTGCGTTCGCTTGCAATGGCGAGGCATTCTAGAACTAGGTGATCCGGAGTTTCATCTTCTTCCCCACAGAATCTACACTCGTCAATTTCTGCTAGACCTATTCTCAGTAGGTACTTTCTAAGGCGGCAGTGTCCTGTATGTAAGCCCGTGAGGTATCTAGCAGTGTCAAAGTTCCGCAGGAACTTTTTGGAATGTTCCAGCCAGGGAAGGCACGGCCAGAGTGCTTCTCTTCCAGTTTCCTCTTTATGTCGAAACTCTTTCTTATATAAGAGCATTTTCCTACACCACAGAAAGGCTCCGGGCCAATAAAGGGCGTTTGTGCTCCTTTCCTGGCAAGTATATTGGCCTCTTCATTCCTCGTGATTCCCGAGTAGCCAGGAACCCAGACTAAAGAGACCCTGGTACTCTTGCCTAACTCATCAAGTTTTCTTCGGCACTCCCATGCCAACTTTGAGTCAATGACATGGGAGGTCAATGCTTTGATAGCGGCTTGACTATTAGAATGGATCGATATATCACATTTGTGATAGTTTCTTTCTATGTTCATTTCCACGCATCTTTCGATCGCAAGTATTTTTGCCTGAAAGATGCTCGGGAAGGAGCCTAGCGATAATGCGTATCTGGTGCCAGGCCCAAATATTCCAGCGCCTGCTCCAGGGGTAGTTTTTGAACCATCTGTATACGATCTAATGGTGTTTTCTTTGAGAGTTTGGGTGGTGTGTTCCCTTTCCCAATCTCTCCTCTCATTTAGCATTGTAGTAAAATTTTTTTTGATACTTACTTTTTTGATCATTTCGTCACTGGGAAGATTCGCTGATGAGATGTATTTTGTTAGAGAGGACCAGGCTCCCTGATTTATAATACTCTATACTCTTATTGCCTGAACTCTCCTTAGATATTCTAAGAATTGCCTCTTCGGCAGATCTTTCTATCACCAGATGTAGAGGTGTGAGATCTGTAATAATCTCAAGTGACCCAGTTGGACACGTTCTCATAGCTCCAGTAATGCACATACAGGCAAGCCTTTGAACTTTATCAAGGGTCTGCCTCGTGCTATACTGACTTGGTTTCGTATGTCAAACTATTGCCCCATACATAATTGCCGGTCTCACAATCATGGCGTACATCCATCGCAGTATTTTTAGGTTACAGCCCCAACTCTTACCAGCTAGATTTTTGCACGTCAACAAAGCTCTTATTGCTTTACTAGCAGTTATTTCAATACACTTATTCCACAGAAGCTTACTGTCTAGGGTTATCCTTAGATATTTAACTTCTGATTTCCATTCTATGATTTCCCCGTTTAAGGATATGGGTTTCATGGCTGGAAGTGTTCTTTTCCGGGTAAATAGAATTACTATGGTCTTGTTTGGGTTAATGTTTAGCCCCACTTACAAGCTTAATTGCTCAATGATTCTGAGGCCCTTTTGTAATACATCACACGCGATGCTCTCGAACTTGCCTCTGACTATTAGAACTACGTTATCAGCATAGCCCATACATTCGAAGCCAAGCTCCGTTAGCCTGTAGAGCAACTCATCTACTATGAGGCTCCATAGGAGGGGAGATATCACTCCCCCTTGAGGTGTCTCCCGAGTGGCTTTAACTGAGGTGGTTTGACTCCCCACCTGTGTCTTAGATATCCTCGACGTCAACAACTCATACATCCATTTTACAATGGTTTCATTTACTCCTCGCCTTTTTAGTGCTTCTTTGACAGACACAGGAGTTGTGTTGTCAAACACCCCAGATATATCCAGGAATGCGCACATTGCGATTTCTTTGTTGTTCAGAGTTCTCTGGGTGACTTCGGTCAGGTGATACAGAGCCGTCTCAGTTGACCGACCCGCTCTGTAGACATACTGACATTTATGAAGTGGTATTTTCTCCAGGATCTCTGTTCTTATGTAGTTATCCACTACTTTCTCCATCGTTTTGAGTAGAAACGATGTTAGATACATGGGTCTAAAAGATCGGGGATCAGTCCCATCTTTTTTTCCTATTTTTGGTATGAAGTTTACCCTTGCCCTTCTCCATTTTTTAGCTAGACTGCTCCTTGTAATCTTATTGCCCATTCCAACCGTTCTCTGGTAAATATTTTCTTAGCTATGTTCCCAATCTTCCTTGCGGGATTTGTTGGTGTAATTATTTGCTATTTCAGTGCTTGTTGCTGGTTCACTACCTGAAAAATGAGTTCTAAGAGGAAGAATCGACCGTTCCTCTTCACCTTCCGTGTATGATCCGTCTGGTTTTTTCAGCGACATTTTGGGGTTAGTCCCCCCATTTGCCATAACCCTTTATAGTCTGGCCTCTGTGTGAGTGGAAGTGATCTTTACGCAAAAGGCTGGAAAGTTAAGACTTTTGGCTTTTCTAATCTCTTTATTGTACTGAGTAAGCTTCTCAGTGTACCCCTGCCAATTACCGTCACGTTTGGCTCTATTAAAGAGCCGACCGACCTCTTTTCTGAGGTTTGACAGGTTTTCATTCAACTAAGGAGCATTCTTTTCTGAACCAGCTTTTGACAGTGGGCAACTGGAATGAAAAGCTTCCATTATTGCCTCACTGATCTGTTCGACTCTTTGTTCCAGGTCGTAGTGCGGGTGATTTACCCCATTCACTTGGACGTGTTCCAAATTGTCCTTCAGATTGGTATTGTAAAGAGACCAATCACTATTTCTAGGATTTCTGATTGTAGGAATCGAGGTAGTATCTCTCTCTATCCTAAATTCGATGATACTATGGTCGTAAAGTGATGGCTCGCTCATCACCCTCCAATCTTTTACATTTTTCCTAGCAGCAACATTAACAATTGTTACATGCAGGACCTCATCGCTTGCTCTCGTGACAAAAGGGGGAGTTGTCCCAATAGTTTATATAGATTGTACCTACAATAAAATAGAAAATAGCAGTTACTTTCGAGTATTGAGGCAATCGTACTGTTACCACAAGAATGAACATTTGGTCAAACTAGAGATCATAGTTGCTCCCGATGTATATATTTTAGCCATCAACGGGCCGTAATTCGCAGATGCTAGGAATAATTTATGCGAGGGTTCTAAATCACGAATTACAAAATGATTTGATTGGAATGAGAACATGGTTTCAAGAAGGCGATATTGTGATAGTTGATAGAGGCTATAGAGATTCAATCGATAGTCTACAAGAACTTGGCTTGCATTACTATATGCCACCATTTCTACCACCGAGTCAAAGGCAATTAACGACAAATGAAGCCAATGCAAATAGAATGCTTCCAGAGGATACGGATATCGGCCCAGAAATAGTTTAATTCTGTTGGTTATTTTCTCATTTACGAATGTTCATAAGAATCTTCTTCTTATTCGTATTTGATATTTTTTGATTATGGAAAAATTAATTTATCCATCAAGTATTTTCCTCGTTGTGTTGTCGTCATAGTATGTCATGCGCATTGCTGGTGCCAACCCAATTAATAAATTATATCCTATGGATATCTAGTCAAGTCGCTATATCTGTGGATATGGATATCCGAAAGATGTATCTCATCCCATTGAACTTCTACCAATTAATGTATAAATATATACTAACCGATTCCATCTTTAGTCACATCTCTAAGTATCTATATACGGTATCCTCACTACATTCTCAAGATATCTCATCAAGGAAGAAATTAGGAGACATCGTGAACATACATTCATTAGACATCTCTGTCTCATACCTAATTATATTCCCAGGCTTATCTCCCAATATCTCTGGTACTTATGAAATATAAAGATTCTTAGAACTTCTAACATGGGCTGGGAGTTCCCACTACCATTTCGTATGTCTGAGAAAAAATCCTCCTGCTAGGCAACAATGTCCAAATTAGAACGTTGATACCAAAATGAACAATATACAGAGATTAATGAAAAAACTAGCCATATACGTGGCTTGATGTGCTACATTTGCGAGCAGAAATTTAAAATGGATTTACACTGTTTCTATAATTTTTCTAATGTATCAATTACTAATATGATACAAGAGTTCCCACTCTGCCATCGATAGAAAGTATGACATGAAGTGGAGAAGTTTGATGATTTTAATTTCCCAACTGATGTGATTATGTTTTTGAATACTGTAGATAATTTAGACCAGAGATGTTTTAAAGGGTCTCAAACTTGAGCGGATTCGTTTTAGTGACATTGTAATAGTATTTTCCTCTCTACAGGAATGAAAACTAATAATGAAAAATTTGGAGGATTTGCTGAAACTCCTTCAATCGTGGAGTTTCCAATTGTGATTCTCGCATATACGAAAATATAAATTTTCGATTTGATTTGTCTTGATAGATAGATAGATATGGATTATCGACGCATCGGCATCTATGATCTTTTAGCGTCTTTACTCTATGTGATATTATGAGTGTTTTCTTATTTTATATTAACCTGTATAAGTTGGTATCTTTTAAGTATCTTAGTAGTGGTTCTAAGTGTTTTTCTGAGAAAAGTAATTTGATATTCGTAGGTAGATTATATTTGATTCTATATGGTGTATATTTCCTGCAATGCATAATTATATATTTAACGGTAATTGTAGAGTTACAGGTCTCACATATTGGTGGTTCTTCCGCTGATAGTAAATATTCATGAGTTAATTTTGTGTGTCCAATTCTTAGCCTTGTGAGGACTATCTTATCTTTTCTTGGTAGGTTATGTATTTGCCTTTTGTTAAAGTGTCTTTGATTTCGTAGAGTTTATTGTCTCCTTCTTGAAGGTCCCACTCTAACTGAATTAGGTTCCTAGTTAGTTTATCTGAATGGTTGTTCAGATCTTTTAGGTTTATTACATTTATCATGTTTATGGTATGCATTTGTTCTTTCGCCAGGAAGTCTGCTCTATCATTGCCTTTAATACCTATATGACTAGGGATCCAAAGGAATATGATTTCTTTATTTTTAATTTTTGCTTTCTCTAGCTGATATTTTATTTCCTTGGCGAGAGGGTGACCTGGGTTGTATGCTTTAATAGAGTCAAGTGAGCTCATCGAGTCTGTCGCTATCAGCTATTTGCGATAATCAGTAGTTGTGATGAAATCTATGCAAATTGTTCTGCTGTAAGTATTTCAGTTGATTTACGGAGGCTGAAACTGTTTTCTGATGTTTTTGTGCGATAAGCGCCGCCTCCTACTTTTTCATTTGATTTGGAGCCATCTGTGTATATAATTTGATGTTCTTTGTAGTTTTCTATAATCTGATGAAATTTTTTTTTGAACAGTATAGGAGGTGTGCAATTTTTTATGTGTATTGTGAGCTCCTTATTTATTTGTATGTTAGAGGTGTTCCATGATGGGAAATGGTAAGGGCTGTAGTCATAAGACGGGGGATATTCCAAGTTGAGTCTATGTTGAATTTCTTTATATCGATAATTTGCTCCAGGTTTGTATTTTTTATTTGTGGGTTGTATAATTGGATAAGGGATATTGAAAAATTTGTTGAAGGAAGGATGTTGTTTTTTGAATGTTGAGGAGTTTGCATATTTAATAGTAAGTAGGATCCGTCGGTGTTCTGGTGGTATTAGTTCTGCTTCACAGTAGATACTGTTAATGGAGCTTATGTGGAATGCTCCTATGGCCATTCGAATTGCAGAGTTCTCTAATTGGGCAAGTTTTTGTAGGTATCTTTTTGGAGCAGATGAGTATGCTATGGAACCATAATCTATTTTAGATTTTATTGTTGCTTGGTATACATTTATTAAAGATTCCTTGCTGGCTCCTCATTTTGTATTTTATAACATGCGTATCATTCTGAGGTCTTTTGTACATTTTTGTTGTAGTTCTTTTATGTGATTTTTGAAGTTAAGTGTTTAGTCGAAGGTGAGGCCTAGAAATTTGTAGTGTGTATTACTCTGAATGTATTGATTGTTGATAGTTATGTTAATATTTTTTGTACAGTTTCTTTTGCGACAAAAATGAACCCCAGTTGACTTGTTTGATGAGAATTCTAGATTGTTATTATTTGCCCATCCCTGCAATAGATTTACGCAGTTTTGTAGATTATGTATGCTAATTTCTGGGCATAAAGTCTAAAATTGATATTAGGTGGCATGACATTTTTTATACTGTTAGTTGCAAGTATGAAGAGGGTTGGACTCAAGACAGAACCTTGAGGTACTCCTAAGTTTTGGCTAAGTATGCCTGATGTTTTGTTTTTCATTCGTACGTGAAAAACTCTCTCTGTGAGTAAGTTGAGTATGAAGTTAAGCATTGATCCCACTATATTGAATTTATCGAGCGCATTTAGTATACTTTGCCTATTTATTATGTCGAAGGCTTTATTCAAATCAAGGAATAGTGCGTTGGTGTGCCTTTGGAGTCGGAAGGCGTCTTGTAGATCAATTTCAAAGCCTATTAGATGATCGTTAGTTGAACATTCTTTTCTAAAGCCTGCTTGTTCATGTATAAGGTGATTATGCTTTTGTAGTTACCAAGTTAGTCTGTTGTTGATGATCTTTTCCAGTAGTTTACATAGATGACTAGTGCGACCTATTGGATTTGATTTGTCTTGAGTATTTATAATAATAATGGTTATGTCATCAAGAAACAGCGGTTGCTGGATATCTGTAATACATATTATTCATGCGTATTACCTGATAACACTAGTGTTTTTGATTATATTTCTAGCTGAACTTCGTCAACTGGCGTAGACATTCAACTACATTAATAATCTTAATTTGACAAAATGAATGTCGAAATTAATAATTTATTATGTACAAATTTACAAAATGGTACAAAGTTGTGAATGGTGAAATTCGGTGGTTTCAGATCGGAAGACACTTTAAGTTTCGATTTGATGAATATTAAAACTAACTTTGTTATTGAGCGTTGAGCTCGATTCGATGAGTGTGTAAAACTCGCGTCGATGAGTGTAAACTTTGTTATCGAGAGTATTGAACTCGCTTCGATGAGTGTAAAAAACTAACTTTGTTGTTGAGCGTTGAGCTCGATTCGATTAATGTAAAAGTCGCGTCGATAAGTGTAGAACTGATGAGTGAGAAAACTGATTTCTTCACGTTGTGAGACGTGTTAAATCTGCGAGAGGCGTGGTTACACGTGGATTGGGTCGACCAAACGAAAATAAATATGTCCTATTGGCCAGTATCATTTGACTTGTCGGGTTCCTAGACAAGAATCAACTATGGGTGCCGCCAATAGATAGTTAAATTTCTATTGAATACTCAAATAGCAATTGTAACCATTTTACTCAGAAAGGTTATTCAAAAATGTCTTTCATATCTTCCGACCGTCGACCATGACATTCATGCAGAAGTGACACTAAATTTAGGGTTTTTACAATACAATATATAATAGGGTGAAACGTGACCTTTTTCCTAACTTCTTAACTATAGGATAATGCGACAAGATGTCGACTTACAAAAATGTGCTCTTTCAATGCCCAAACAAAACTATTTACAATTATTGTTGCAAAAGGTGATATTTTAAAGGTATTTAACAAAAGTAAAATGAAACTATCCTTTGAATTCACAACAATATAAAAGATCTTATCAATTCTGAAACATATTTTACAAGGTTATTAACTAAAATGAATGTACGTCTTAAATATATACAATGACGAAAGGAAGCATACAAATATCTTACATATTTTAAAAGTATAGTAAACAATAAAATTCAAGATTTTACAATCTTGAACAACTAGTATCCTACGATATAGTTAGATCCATACTGACATGTGCCTAGGATTTATCCAGTTGGAATGTTCCTTATATCGTAACATTCAACGGATATTTATAGGACATATTACATCCCCTACCTAGTAGATATCTTGAAACTTCCGCATTATCCATGATCGGCATCTTCATTATGGTCATGGGATATATGTTTGCCAATTGCCAAGGCCATTCTAATTGATTAATTATCCATAACTCTAGTGGAGTAGACCTCATGGGGACACTACTATAGAAAAAACATCTGGGGTGGCGTGGAAATGATTTGAAATAATGTTGATTTTACTTCACTGAATTTCTTACTTCTCGGTCAGATCAGAAGACTTCAAATGGATTGATTAGTCTACTCATCTAAGATCCACACCTACAATCCGGTGAAGTCAAGTGGTAATTTATTAGCGCAAAATAGTGAAAATGTATGGACTTTTTTACAAATTGTTCGCCTTGTATATAAAAATCACGTCATAGGATTCCGTTGAAAATTTTGTACGATATGAATGAAAGTATTTCGAGTTCTCCCAAGAAAAGATATCGCTATTTTTTTGGACCTCCTTATGAGATATAGGGTGATGAAAAAAATCAAGGTTTTTATTTAATAAATTATACGTAATTTTTCATATTGACATCATTCCACTCTGTATCGACGAAGCACATCATTTAACATCCTTCACGAGAATTTTATCATTTTCGGTGGGTTAATTAGGTACTACAAGGTGTACAAAGAACCAAAATTAGTTATTTTTTTATATTCGTGAATCACCTAGTATGAATTGTATCAATTGTGATGAAATTTGAAATGAATTTATAATATTATGTGATAATTCAACATTTTGTCGCATTTTCTCTTTATAAAATAACAAAATTATGAAAGTCTCAAAATAGCATTAGAAAAGATTTGGAAATGAATTTGTCATACAAGGATGTGATCAAAATACTACTAAAGATAAATCAGAACTGAATCATAACTTGGGAGATATGGAGTGATGAAAAGTTAATACTTCTCATATTCAACACCCTGTTTCTCGAAAACTAGTCATAGGATCTTGTTGCGCCTATCGAAACATTTCACCAGAATGATCAATTCTACAACATATCAAAAATTCAAGGAATTTGACTCAGAGCCATTTTCCCATATTGGGTGTGCGGAGTCCTTAGTTACCATGAAAATTTTTGTGGATTACACGTCCATAAAACGTTTTGCGAGTGCTCGTGTTGCTTCGCCTCGGCTACGCAATAGATCTCACACTCGCAAAATATCATTTTCCGGACCAGTGATCCAAATAACGATTTTTGGCAGTTTTTTCTTTGAGAAAGGACGTACTTCCTGAAATCACATCGTTGTTATCATTGTAAATATGAAAATCTTGGTAGGTATGGTTTTGATGAATTCAGTTGATCATTACCATAGCAACGAAATAACGATAGACAGCTTTGTGATATGAAATTAGTTGACATTTTGATTTTTGAAAGTTTTGTATGGGTGTTGGTCGCAATTATCGGAATAAACTATGAAAAGCAGCAGCGATAGTGAGTTTGAAAATGTCCATTACGAAAAATCAAAGTCCAGGTACGAAAACGTTTATAATTTGCTGGCAAAATGGATGGATCTGTATCTGTTACAGTTTTAAGGGTGGGTGACCCCACAGCACTTATGCCACAATTGGCCCATTGCGCATCCTTCTGAGGTTCAAAACTTCCTTCTAGCTCGTCATCCAGCCTACTTGTTTGAAGTAGGCGATAACGTCGCCTGAATTAAGTCCTCTCATCCCAGCGTATGTTAGCACGTGCTCGCCGAATACATAAAACCTAAAATGAGAGAGTGTCCGACATTCGCAAAGAATGTGTTCGACAGTCTCATCTTCTTGTTCATATCCTCTACAAAGTGGGGTGTCAGACAGACCCAGTCTGTGAAGGTGTTTTCGTAGATGGTAGTGACCAGTCAGAATACCCGCGGCTATTCGTAAGTTTTGCCTGTTCATAGTCACGGATTTTTTGGCTACTTTGCTGACCGGATAATGTAACAGTTCCTTGGCAAACCTGCAGCCTTCTGCGTCATCCCATCTACCCTCAAACTTATTAAGGGAGTGTTCCTTTAATAGGTCAACCGTCGCTGATGCCGATAGACCAATGAACGTGCCGGGTCCCAAGAGTTTGTGGGAGGCTGCTTTCTTGGCTAACGAGTCTGCAATACGGTTTCCTTTCGATTTCTCATGGCCCTCGATCCAGCCTAAAGTGGCCGTGTTGTTGTTACAGGCTTCGATTAAGGCCAAGTGACATTCTAGTACTACGCCTGATGTAATGCGTGGTCTGTTCAGGGCTAGTAGTGTTTGTCTACTATCCGTAAAGATGTATATATTATTACCTGTGATGTTTCTTTTGATAATCTCTTTTGCAGCGCTGCAGATAGCTGTGAGCTCTGTTTGAGCAACACTTGTATTGCAGCCCATTGCCAATTTTATGTTTAGATTCAGGAGTCTGGGAAAAAATTCTACATCCTGAGCCTACATTGGTCTTAGAACCATCTGTGAAGATGCGGATTGCGCCTTCTTCCAATGGGTCTTGTGCGTTATTTTTAAAGATTACCTTGTAGGGCCTGTGGAAGGCATATCGAGTCCGTATTGGTCTGCAGCAGTGGGACCTCTCTGAGGGCCTCATGCCACAAGTTACATCCCAATTTACCGGATCCTACATAAGGTTGTATACCGGTAGAGCGTTGACGTGTCATGGTCATCAAAAGAAATAGATATGAAGAAATGCAAAACTATTACAGAGGATATAATATATATATATATATATATATATATATATATATATATATATATATATATATATATATATTAACTAAATATTTGATATAATAATTACTTTTATAGTAGATGATGTATTTAAATGTATATGTTTATTTATTTAGAATTTTTGTTTTAGTTTGGCTAGCTCAGTTTGTTTTTAATATTTGTTTAATAATTTATTATAATTAGATTATTCGGGAGCATGAAATCCTTTTTCCCTTTGACTCCTGGCAATTTATACTGATGTAATAGTTGAAATAAAAAGAAAACACATTATTTGAAATCAATTTAATTATCAATGCAATATTTATTTGATAAAATAATATGCGACGCCAATGGTTATATGTACCTATTTATTGATTTTAATAATAGCATAAATGCGCATGCGTGAAAAAATTAGTCATGCGCTTTAGCATGAAACGAACAATTATGGTACGTGAGAAGCATCTATATTATACAACACAATTTGTTGACGATGGAAACAATTGAATGGTTAAAACACATAAGAGAATTTACCTATAAATCATAGTATATATATCATACAAATTGCTGTGGAAAGAAATGAGTTATATACATGGATAGAGAAATAGAAATTATATACAAATGGACATGGTTACAACATTATAAAATTTCAATCACCAGATTTCTGCGATTACAAGATGGCGTGATTAGCGTAAGTACATATTTTAATTTATATAAAGTTCGGCCTTTTATTAAATTTAATGATTTATGCAATGAATATACTATATAAAGTCTGTTTCTTCCTTTTTTAGATCGATCATATATTTGCAAAAGTTTGTCAATTTATGAAATTAAGTACTTAATTGGGATTTCGAGTTTTTACACTATTTATTGGCCAATAAATGATTTAAATACACTGACCTGTTGATCTTGAATTTGGAAGAAAGTCTCTGGATCCCAGGAAAACTCCACTGAATCTCCAAAAAACCAAAGTTGTTGAAAATTTCACAGATTCTTGTCGGAAAACTTATTACAATTAACTGTAAGTATTTCTAATATTGTATTTAACAGTACTTTAGGAGTTTAAATGTCTTATACAGGGAATATCTTTAAATTTTTAGGAACACTATCACATACCCTCCTCGCTTCTTAACACTCGCTACCGTTCTCCCTAAGCGTCCCCTCGATTCTCAACTTTTTTAAATAAAACAGTCTTTTGTTCTTTTCCAGATCACTATTCAAAAGTTTATTTATTGATTCACAGTTTGTTATGTCATCTTTTACAACCAATAAGATATTGTCTTTTGTTATCAGATAATTGAAACTTCAATCACTTATCAAAACAATTTCATACATACAAATACATTAAAATTGGTTATACTTAGATACACTTACATAGTACAACATTCAATATTATTATTGATAGTATATTCTTGTTACATTCATATCAATTATAAATATAAATTCTCTTATGTTATTTGTCTATATGTCATTATTTGTTTATCTATGAAATCTATTGGATTATATTCTATTCAATATTTATATTTGTTCTTATTCTTAAATTAATGATTATAATGAATTAACTATAGTAATATTTGTTTGCATTTCAGATGAACAGCTGTTATGACATGGAAATTAATCTTCGTCTTAGGCAACTTTATTTACACCATTACATTGGTTAGGCAATATCTATATTTTATGTTATCATTGAGGTAATTCCTTATTTTTTATATTGTTATAGGTTATTATTTAATATATCTTTATTTGATATGTTGTTTAAATTAAGCAAAGTGTTTCCTTTTTACTTGTTTTCTTAAATTAAGTTATTTTCATATATATTTCATACTAGCAAACTTAATTTTATAATACTACTTCTCTTATTATCTAAGATATCTGGTTCAATTCCCCTCAAATTTAAATTTAAATGATATCCATACCCTGGATATTTATTTAAATTTCAATTTTCTTATTATAAATGATTGATTTTATTTTATTCAAAAAAATTTAACAATTTTATGGCATAATCTTACTTTCTTTAACTTTGTTTCTCAAATATTTGTTCACATTTTTCCTACTACAAAATCTATTTCTTTCTATAACTGTCTCCTAATTCTTTCCTTAAAATACACTTGATTAAGATCAATGTCCATTTATATTTTTAATATTACTTCATATAATACTTCTTTATTATAATTTCTTCCTAACATCCACTTATATATCAACTTATTTTTTTGTAATTACATTATACTTCTATATACTCCTCATATCATATTTCTTTTCAATATTCATTATTCAATATAATTAATTATTTCTTAAATTCATATATATCAATATCAACTTCCTTATTCCTTCCTGTATTTTCAAGTAATCTATAAGATTCTAATTGACATTAAACATTACCTCCTATATTTTTAATCAATATCATTCATTATTATCCTTTCCTATCCTTTATTACTTACATCTTATTTCCTTATTTAAAAATATGAACTTCTATTTGATACTTGAGTTATTCTTATTTTATCCCCTCTATCCTATATTCTTTAATAGTTTCATTCTATGTAAAACCAGTATCTCTTATAAATTGTTTCCTTTATTTGCTATATATATTGATTTGCCATACTCAAATTTTTTTAAAATGTTTTAATTATAAGTTTTACCTAATAAATTTTTCTTTATATTATATTATATTTATTTTTTTAGGTTCTGAAGAAACAAATGAGATGAATTTAATTGGATCACCAGCTGCCAAATGGAAAACAAAATTCTGTCTAATATCTACTTTATCTTTGTACACTACTTAATATTAAATTTTAAATCTATCCTTATGACTATCATTTCCTTTTTTCAAATATTATTCGTAACATAACATCATATACATTCTTTAGAATTGGGTTACTCATTAATAATAAATTCTATGTACATTATTTATACTTGTGTTACTCATTAATAATAAATTTTAATTTCAACTTCATTTCTGAATCCTTTCCCTTTTTCATTGAATTGCATTTTCGTCTCCATATTTCATTCCTATTCTCTTGTTCTATTATTTAATTTGCTTTTCTTTTTCTAACCTTTTTCTTGCTTTCTTCTCTTGTTGTTTGATGCTCGATAAATTTCTGAAGCGTCTGTCTATTCTCTACCATATTCTTTTTAACTTTGTTGCCCCATATCTCATAAATTTCTTCCCATGAATCCATTAAAATTTGCGTTTCCAATTCTTCCATATTATTCATTTCACTTATTATTATTTTAGAGAAAGCTTTTGTATGAATCATAGTCATCATGTTGTCCCATTTTATTCCTGTTACTACATTATTATAAACATTTCTTGAACATCCTATACCTCCTTCATTTCTTCTTATACTATCTCCTATTTCTTCTACTGTGTCCTTTAATCTCCGGTTCATTTCTTCTATTTCTTTATTAAATTGTTTATCCATGATTTGACTCCTTCTAGTACATATGCCTGTTGATTTTTCTATTCTACCATACAAATCTGTGATTTCTTCATTCACTTTTCCTTGAGAATGTTGATTTACCTGTTTACTTACTTGTCCTTGTAATTTACTGTATCCTACTTCTCCAGTTTCCTTCTTAATTTCTTTAAGTTTGCTTTTAATTATTTTAATAAACACCTTCGGATGAATGGTATTTATATTCCCATCAAACTTTACTCCGATATCCATGTTTCCCGTATAGATTACTCCATTTCCATTTCTCCTAACGTTAAATTCAATTTCTTCTATGCTTTCCTGTAATTTTCTGTTCATTTCTTCCAGTTCTTTATGAAATGTTTGTCCAATGTGCTCGTTCCTCTCCTCACATGTTCCTGTTTGTTGTTGTACCTTTGTATCCAAATCCTTAAATTTCTGCTCCGCATTCTGTTGGTAATTCTGCATTATCTCTTCTATTGTTTGTTCCCTGAATTTCATATACTCCATTTCTTTCGTTATATCTTCTGTTTGTTTTATAACTTCCGCTTGGATCGTGCCCGGTAATTTTTCTTCTATACCTCTCTCTATTTCTTGAATTTGTTCTACTACTTGATTTTCTATCTGCTCTCTAATTTTCATATCGTTTTCTTGAATTTCAATCCGTATATGTTTGTTTTGCTCCACCATATCTTCTTTCACCTTATTTATCTGCTGCCTACTTTCTTCGTTTTCTTCCCTAAGTTTTCTGAATTCTTGGATACTTTCATTTTTCACCTCTTCTATCTTCTTTTCCAATCTATTCATGTTTCCATTCAAATCTTCTCTAATATTCTCCTCCATTTTGTTCATATCTCCCCTCATTGTATTCATATTTCCATTCAAATTGTCCTCCATTTTGTTCATATCTCCCCTCATATCTTTCATTTCAGCAATTAATTGTTGCATCATATTCACCATCTGATCATCTCTACCTGTTCTTGTTGGCGCTTCCTGTATCCTATCTTCTTGTGCCACAGCTTCCCCATCTCCTGTCAAACCTTCTTCCTGTGCATCTCCTTCTAATTGTTGTCCTTGTTCCAAATATACTGCTTGATAATCTCCCATACCATGACTTCGTTCTTCCCTTTCCTCTTCCGAATCACTGTCTGCTCCTACCTGCCTTCCATCTCTCAACATCATTCGTTTTGCCATTTTTAATTGAGTTTAAAATTTACAAATATAACCAAAATTTTTACAACGCCCCACGTTTTGGGTGACAATTAAACTAAATATTTGATATAATAATTACTTTTATAGTAGATGATTTATTTAAATGTATATGTTTATTTATTTAGAATTTTTGTTTTAGTTTGGCTAGCTCAGTTTGTTTTTAATATTTGTTTAATAATTTATTATAATTAGATTATTCGGGAGCATGAAATCCTTTTTCCCTTTGAGTCCTGGCAATTTATACTGATGTAATAGTTGAAATAAAAAGAAAACACATTATTTGAAATCAATTTAATTATCAATGCAATATTTATTTGATAAAATAATATGCGACGCCAATGGTTATATGTACCTATTTATTGATTTTAATAATAGTATAAATGCGCATGCGTGAAAAAATTAGTCATGCGCTTTAGCATGAAACGAACAATTATGGTACGTGAGAAGCATCTATATTATACAACACAATTTGTTGACGATGGAAACAATTGAATGGTTAAAACACATAAGAGAATTTACCTATAAATCATAGTATATATATCATACAAATTGCTGTGGAAAGAAATGAGTTATATACATGGATAGAGAAATAGAAATTATATACAAATGGACATGGTTACAACATTATAAAATTTCAATCACCAGATTTCTGCGATTACAAGATGGCGTGATTAGCGTAAGTACATATTTTAATTTATATAAAGTTCGGCCTTTTATTAAATTTAATGATTTATGCAATGAATATACTATATAAAGTCTGTTTCTTTCTTTTTTAGATCGATCATATATTTGCAAAAGTTTGTCAATTTATGAAATTAAGTACTTAATTGGGATTTTGAGTTTTTACACTATTTATTGGCCAATAAATGATTTAAATACACTGACCTGTTGATCTTGAATCTCCAAAAAACCAAAGTTGTTGAAAATTTCACAGATTCTTGTCGGAAAACTTATTACAATTAACTGTAAGTATTTCTAATATTGTATTTAACAGTACTTTAGGAGTTTAAATGTCTTATACAGGGAATATCTTTAAATTTTTAGGAACACTATCACATACCCTCCTCGCTTCTTAACACTCGCTACCGTTCTCCCTAAGCGTCCCCTCGATTCTCAACTTTTTTAAATAAAACAGTCTTTTGTTCTTTTCCAGATCACTATTCAAAAGTTTATTTATTGATTCACAGTTTGTTATGTCATCTTTTACAACCAATAAGATATTGTCTTTTGTTATCAGATAATTGAAACTTCAATCACTTATCAAAACAATTTCATACATACAAATACATTAAAATTGGTTATACTTAGATACACTTACATAGTACAACATTCAATATTATTATTGATAGTATATTCTTGTTACATTCATATCAATTATAAATATAAATTCTCTTATGTTATTTGTCTATATGTCATTATTTGTTTATCTATGAAATCTATTGGATTATATTCTATTCAATATTTATATTTGTTCTTATTCTTAAATTAATGATTATAATGAATTAACTATAGTAATATTTGTTTGCATTTCAGATGAACAGCTGTTATGACATGGAAATTAATCTTCGTCTTAGGCAACTTTATTTACACCATTACATTGGTTAGGCAATATCTATATTTTATGTTATCATTGAGGTAATTCCTTATTTTTTATATTGTTATAGGTTATTATTTAATATATCTTTATTTGATATGTTGTTTAAATTAAGCAAAGTGTTTCCTTTTTACTTGTTTTCTTAAATTAAGTTATTTTCATATATATTTCATACTAGGAAACTTAATTTTATAATACTACTTCTCTTATTATCTAAGATATCTGGTTCAATATATATATATATATATATATATATATATATATATATATATATATAAGAAATCGGTTAAGGCATGTTCTGTGTTAGAATTTTTAATACATTTTTTTTCCAAAATTATTTATTATACAGGGTGATTCATAACTATTGGAACAAACGCTAAGGGTAGATTATTTGGACCAAAATATGGCGATAGGACCAAATATACCTCAATAAAATATTGCTGTGGAAAAAGATAAAGGGCGGTAAAGTTGAATTTTTTTTTCGTATTTTGCTAATAATTTCACTGTATATTTATCGATTGTTATCAAAATCGGCACAGAGCCATAATTTGATACAGGCAATATGAGTTTATGTATTATTTGTACATTTTGTTACAGGGGGAGCCTCGTGAAGGATGTCTGAGGATGAAATTGACTGGTAACTTTTTTTGACGAAACTTTGTAGTGATTTTTATTTAAAAATATATCATAAACATCATTTCTACGTAATATTGGTACTCCTGTTCAAATACGATATTCTCATTCGTTTTCGAGGAAAACGCAATTGAACAGTTCAGAGCACGGAAGGGGATTTCAAATATTATTTCATTTACGAAAAGTGTGCTTTGGACTGTCAGATAATTGTTGCTCGTAAATGACATTTATGTCAATTGTTGCATTTTTTAAAGCTATCATATACTTTTTCGATTGAAATGCCTCGTCACAATTATTTTACGAATCAAGAAATGCGGGATATGATTTGTGTATACGAACAAGAACATTTTTGCGGGCGCTCTGCAGCCAGAAGGTATGAATTGTTATATCCAGGCAGAAGGCAACCAAATCACAAAACTTTTTCAAATCTATTTCATCGTTTGGGTGAAACCGGGTCATTTCACAATAAAAATCAAGGTGGTCGTCTGAAACAAATTTCATCTAATCAAGAAAATGAAATTTTGGTTCGAATAGATGAAAATCCTACAGTAAGTTCACGTCAATTGTCATCAGCAACAGGAGTAAGTCAGTCGCCTATTATTAGAATTCTAAAAAAAGAAAAGTTCCACCCGTATTACTTCACTCCTGTTCAAAATTTGCTTCCAAGAGATCTCCCACGACGGTTACAGTTCTGCCAACGTATTTTCAACAAGCATAATGGTGACCGAAATTTTATTAAGAATATTATGTTCACCGATGAAGCGACTTTTACCAGACGAGGGGTATTTAATTGGAGAAACAGCCATTATTGAGGAGAAAAAAATTGGCATGCTCTGAAAGAAAGACATTTCCAGCATGAGTTTCAATCTAAAAGGGGATTCTTATTTATTTTTTTTGCAAAATACTTTTAGCTATATTTTGGATAATCTGTCACTAGCTGTAACAAATAAAATGTGGTTTGTGCAGGATGGAGCTCCACCTCATTTCCCTTTAGTTGTTAGAAATCATCTAAATGACATATTTCCTCAACGATGAATTGGCTGAGGAAGTGATTTTGAATGGCCACCAAGAAGTCCTGAGTATAACCCACTTGATTTTTATGTTTGGGGACATATGAAGTCCTTAGTTTATGCCAATGAAATTAACTCGAGAGACGAACTCTGGAGGAAAATACAAAATGCGGCTAACTTTATAAGGGGACAGAATAATTATGTTCTTTGAAGTTCGAAAGTCCTTTATTAAAAGAATTAGAAAAGGCATAGAAGTCGGAGGAGGCCACGTAGAACATTTAATTTGAGTTTGCTCTTTTTATGTTACATTGTTTTTAATTATGCTTTATCGTTGAAATGAAAGCCTTGAGATACAAGTTTTTTTATTGTCCGTTACTTGAAATCCCCTTCCGATACTCTGAACTGTTCAATTGCGTTTTTCTCGAAAACGAATGAGAATATCGTGTTTGAACAAGAGTACCAATATTACGTAGAAATGATGTTTATGTCATATTGTTTAATAAAAATCACTAAAAAGTTTCGTCAAAAAAAGTTATCAGTCAATTTCATCATCAGAAATCCTTCACGAGGCTCCCCCTGTAACAAAATGTCAAATAATACATAAAATAATATTGCATGTATAAAATTATGCCTCGGTGCCGATTTTGATAACAATCGATAAATATACAGACATTATTAGCAAAAAATAAAAAAAAATTCAACTTTAACGCCCTTTATCTTTTTCCACAGCAATATTTTATTGAGGTATATTTGGTCCAATCGCCATATTTTGGTCCAAAAAATCTACCCTAAACCTATGTCCCAATAGTTATGAATCACCCTGTATATATTGTCCTGTAGTTATCTACCTTTGTTGGATCTCCAGATTTAAAAATTGGAGTTATGACTGATTATTTCCATTATTTGGGAATTTTACCATGAGAAAACCATAAGGCAATTACATAAATTAATGGTTCTTTTAAATGAATGTGAGTGTTTTTCATTATTTTAGTTGCAATATTGTCAGGTGCAGGTGAACAATTATTTTTAAGTTAATATATATACATAATTAATTCTTCTTTAGTTAGGAGTTTAAGAAATATTTAATTTGTTAATTTTGGGGTCATTTAAAAAACTATTAGGTTATTTAGCTGTTTTGTATTATTTCTGTCATCTTATCAGCAAGATTTATAAAAAACATTAAATTCCGTCAGCTTTTTCTTCTTCATTTGTCATCTTGTTTCCGTCTTCTGGAATAGTGTAAGAAAATTCAGTTGATTTTTTTTATTTATTTGTTACATTATTTTACTCAAAAAATTTTATTATTTGCTTTCAGCATTATTTATTTTATTTTTATAATAGTCATTTTTTGTTTTATTTAAAAGAGTAATTAGTTTATATCTATATTTTTATCTTCTTTGTTCACTTCTTTTGAATAACTTCTCAATTATTTCACTGTCATATCATCCCTTTTGGTAACGGAAGCGATAATATCATTAGTTATCCAAGGTTTGATTTTAATTCTTATTCTTCTGAAATGGTTGAATTATATAAGCACTAAGTGAGAAAAATACAAAGACGTCTTTATATTGGCTCATGTGAACCAATCCCAAAATTTTATTGTGGAATGTTATCAAGATATATTCGTATTTCCCCACTTTACAACTGTACCTACATACAAACTTATTTGTTGGCTTTGCAATATTTCAAACAATTTCTTTGAAGTTTGTAAATTATTTCTAGCACGTTTTAGTTATAAATATGCCTCTTTTGTTGAGTTGAATTCAAGTGAGCTGAATGATAACAAGTAATATAATTTTTATGTTACTATGACCAACGATTTAAAATCACGCCGCGTTTTCTTAAGCCTGCATACGTTTTTCGAAAATAGAGTAACAATGTTAGAGATCATTCAAATGTTATTTAAATATTCTTATTATTTTCAACAAACTTCCTGCTTTATAAAATGTATTTTTAAATATTAAGCCAATCTGTAAGTTTGAATAATATAAGTATAGATACCTATCACATAACAGTAAAAACTACAGTGCAGTCTCAATGAAAAGTCAATTATCATTTTTGAAACATTGCCAATAATCGAGAAGCTTTCTCCTTTTTAATTTTAATATTCTCATTAGTTTTCATGCAAGTCAGACTAAGATCATTTTTTTATTCATGGTGTTTAAACATTATCTTATTTTGTTTCCTGCTAGTTTCATCTCCATTCCTCTAACGTATAATACCTAATAACTGCTTTAGAATCTATGAATAAATTTTACAATGTTTCTATTACAACACACCCTTCATTTGAATCCTTAGTCTATTCTTATTTATTATTGTTAAGTCATTACATTTATTGATCTTTAATTGTCAAAATCCTGACGTTAATATGACTTAAACATGCCAAAAAATGATAATCACCAACAAATTGCTATAAATTTTTTTATTCCTGTAGAACGACGATGATTTGATTATCACAAGTATTTTATTATTATCCAAAAACACTCTCTAATTATTAAAAATCAATTATTAATGAAAATTTTTTGAAATACCAAGTCCACATTATAGGTTTGCACATAATTCACCAAATTTCTTCTATTATAACTTATTTTCCTCACTTTTCTGTTTTACGATGGTGTCTTTACCTTTTTCCACAACTATCGGAATCAGTTTTTCAGTCATATCCTCCATTTTTCTTGGAGCAGTTATTATTAATGTACCATCACTTGATAATTTAGAAGAAACATTTGTAATGTCGGTTCCAAATGGCAGAATGAATCTTCTTCGAATATATTTAGCAGTTGTTTGTCTATTTTTATCCCCACTGCTCTGTACTTGCTTTGCTTCCACTTCAATCGAATTTCCATTCACTGTTTTAACTACAATTTCTTCCGGTTTAAATTCCGGCATTCTTAACTTCATTTCTACCTTGTCCTTTTCATGACTAATTTCATTTTTCTCTAAGTCCATGAGTTCCAATAATTTTGGTCGAAAAAATTCTTCTGCTGCCTTCATCTGAGTTTCCATCAATTTTAAAGGCTTCATAAATTCTTTCCATATGGTCGGTAAATTCGACATTTTGATTTTATGCTACGTTTTCAATTTTAACAAAATGACAAACTACACTTTAAAAGTGACAATTGGTAAAACTATATTGATTTTTCAAGTAATTTCTCGTGTGACAGTTTAATGACAATTTGAAAACAACTAAAATATATATAGAGATACGTTCAAAATAAATTTGGTTAAATATATAGATTTGGAGTGAGCATTTGGTGTAAAGAGGACTAGAAGAAAACCAGCTGCGCCATTGTTTAGAGCATATGAAATAGTGAGATGTTTTTCACTAGTTAGTTTAGGAGAAAATCGGAAAATTTGAATGTTTTACTATGCTATTTTCCAGCAGGTCTGAATGTGAAAGGTATGGTCCGATTTCAAAATACATAAACGATTTCAGAGTAGAATTTTCATACTTCAAAACGTTCATCATGGTTCTGCGATATTCTTGATTGTTGCTGAGATATTTAAATGAAAAGTTCATGAAATACGAGCGACGCAACAGTATTACTATATACATACAAGAATAATCGATTATTTTATAACAATTCAACGATTAATCAAATGAAACCAAACTATACTTTTGGGCGGTGACATAATTTTAATATTTTTAAACAAAATTTCTTCTAAATTATGAAAAATATCTCAAAGAAACCATAAAAATAGCCATTTTTAGAAAACTGTACATGTATTTACTTTGAGTTTTATAATTTTGAGGTTATATTTCTGTATGTCACTTTCAAGTAGAGAAATATAAGAATTAATCGATTGATCGATATATCATTTGATTATCTAATTCATGATAAAATTAGCAAATAGAAATTACGAATTAATCATAGTTACGGCATATAGATAAGCGATTATATGCTTGACGACATGGTTTAATTACTTCGGTTTTTCGGTGGGTCCAACAAAATGTGTTGCGATAGTAACCACTTATTGAAGTTACTCATGTCCGAAACCGTCTTAAAATCGCAATGAATCGCTTCGGAATAGCATCAAGCTTAGAAATAAGTGAAGTAATTGGATATTTAACCACTCTGAAAACGCAGAAATGCGTTTGGAAGCTGTTTTCGGCATTCTGTGAACAGCGAAAATATGAATTTCTTAAGGAGACTTCGAACGAACACTTGACAGGTATTCTTAAAGACTGGGCTTTCAATATGGAGTGAGCTAATGGCGCCGATCATAAGGAAGGAGTTGTGAAAACGATTTGTAATATGTCCGCCAAGTTTCTGCATAAAAAGTATTTTCAATATTTTAATCGGAAAATAGACCCATTTAAAGATACATTTTTTGACGATGCCAGAAACGCAGGTACGGACAAAAGAAGAGAGCTATCATCGTTTCCAGAGAAAAGACAATCCAGTTCTGCAGGTCTGACAACTGAAGTGATCAGCAAAATTGTGATGAAAACTCGCCGGGTGGCAACAAAGCAACCTTATGCCTAGTAGAATTTTGACATTTATAGTTCAAATTATTGATTGTTACACCATATTCTACAAAATGGGCTCGTTTCATGAATTTCAATGAAAATGTCACACGATATTTTGGGTCTGAACTAAGTATTTGCCACTAATAACGCCACTCTACGATTTCAAATAAAAATGAAAAAAAATATTGAAATTTGAATTCCTGTGGTAGACTGTGGTAGGCTGGAGCAAATGGCAAACAAGGAGATTTTGCGCTGTTGTCAGAAGGGAAGACTTTATAAGTAGACTAGTTATCTTTTTCCTTTTACATTCGTTAAACAGAAACGCAAAGTACTGTCAAAACGTACTCTATCAAATAATGCTCTCATAATCGGGTGACACTTATTAAAAAAGGTAACTCTCGCGTAGTCAAACAAATTTGGAAATATATATTTTAAGCTGTAGTTTTCGACATGACGCTTTCAAAGTAGAAAATATAATGTGACGATGATATAAAATGATATATCGAAACAATTGTCAATTCTATTAGAGTTTGTCATTAATATAACTAATATATTGGAGTTATTTAGAAATAGTGTGTTCCATTAAAAACTAAAATGTAAGCAACTTATAACATATTGGAGGCGATGCTGTAGTGAGCGTTGAAGAAAAAACATTCCACAGTACACCAAAAGTACCTATACTTATAAAATAAAAGAAAAAAACTTTAAATCACTAGTATTACCGATTTAATGAAAATTAAATGTACTCTACGTAGGTTGAGTTGTTTCAAAAACATATGATATAACACACACGCATAAAGAGCGTTACCCTAGAATTCCGATGAATTCGAAACTCGATTTAGTTCCGTATCGCTTATTCTTCTTTTTTTTAGGGGATTTCGGGTGCCTCCTAAAACAATAGCAAATGCCATAACCTACAAATATTTCGTTAATGTGTGGTTTATTGTTTTGTGTGGTTTATTGTTTTGTGTGTTTATTGATTTCCGGATTTTATTAAAGTATTTTTGGTAGTGTTTTTTATTAGTTTTTGGACATTGGTGTTGTTTAACACGTTCTGGCAGTTTTATTGTTGAGGTAATTTTCTTGATACTAGTACTTAACCAATTTATAAATGTCAATGATATTATATGATACTAATGTACTTGGTAAGAGATAAAAATCTAAATAATAATTTATGATTATTGTTTAAAGGTCTATATATCTCCTTTCAAAATGAAGAGATGTTTTATTCCCAGTTGTGGAAATAATTCCATCAATTCCACTAAAGTATTTGTCACCGTACCAAAGAACATCAAGAAACGTAGGCTTTGGTTTTATGCTATTGGCAAAGAAAATGTTCCCAAAGGTGGAGGATCTTATTACTGTTGTGAAGACCACTTCACTGTAAGTTCAATTATTTACATACCTTTACCAGAGTTAACTTAATAAAAAACTTCAAATTATGGGATATATCAAACATGTCTCCATATAATCACTCCTTACCTTACCAAATTATATATATTCTAATACATCCATGCATATATTTTCAAGTCCCATAAAAAACTGATTGAAACAGATAATATTAAAATAAAATTATGAAATTGCGTTTAACAAGTACCTGCTTACAAAGGATTTTATCACTTTATTTTATACTGAAATGTTAGTACTTGTTTTAGTAAACATTGTAAGGTTACTGTTCTTCATAGAAAGTAGAAGGGAAAAGATAAAATGTCTGTTTTTATGATGAACACCTATTGCAGTGTATTATTATATAGTTATTTAACTACACATCTTTGTTTTAGTATCCGGAGGATGCAAAGAACTGGGCAACATATAGTAGTTCCCAAAAAACTGAACTGCTGCTCAAAGATGGTATTCAGCCCCATTTAAATTTGGGGCCACCTCCATCACTATCCACAAATATTACACCACAACCAGGTGCTGTTCATGAACTGATTGGATATAATGTAGAAGAACCAAGTACATCTCATGTTGCAGGACAAACATATGATTCTAGTTCTCCTTCTGGTTTCACAGATTCAGGTAGTAGTACAACTTTTTCAGGAGAAGAAGTCAATGAAGAAAATAATGAAATAATGGCAGAAAAGCGAAGAGAAACAACATATTTTCTTTTGGAAAATAATTGTAGATTTTATCTTGGGCTACCACAAAATCTTTATTGCCTGGTTAAATATTTAACCAACATCACTGATGTCACTGCCAGAGATGTAATGATATGTTTGAAAAAAATTAGACTAGATGATGTTTATGTCAGATTAGGGTTGGATTTTGGCATAAGTAAGTCTACTGTCTACAGAGTATTTGTGACATCGGTGCCAAAAATTGCCAAAATTATGAAAAATTTTGTATTTTTTCCAACAAGGGAACAAACAAAAAAATTGTTACCCATTCCATTTAGATACAGATATTGTGAAGTACAGTTCATAATAAACTGTTTTGAAATTGAAATACAAAAACCTGCGAATCCGGTCCACCAGAGTCACTCTTGGTCTGACTACAAAAAATGTAACACGCTAAAATATTTAGTAAGTGGTACACCAAACGGTTTCATCAATTTTGTGTCAAATGGCTATGGTGGGTGGATTACAGATACAAACCTAGTCAAAACAAGCAGGTTTTTGGAAAATATTGAGAACTGTACTATTATGGCTGATAGAGGGTTTAAACATTTAGAATCTGCATTAGTAGAAAGACACTATAAAATGATTAGACCACCAAGTGTTTTGGAAAATGTAAAGTTGAACGCAGCCGAGATGAAAAGTGCAAAATAGCAGCACTTAGAATACACATAGAAAGAATTATTAGAAGATTAAGAGAGTTCAAGATAGTTGATATTCATTCACGACTGAATTTAAATTATCTTGCAATTATTATCAATAAAATGATATTTAAAAACTCAAGTATTTTATTTCCTAAACTGATAACTCAGAATAAGTATACAACATACTATAACAAATAAATGTTCATTATAGAAGTTTCACCAGTTCTAATTGAATTTATAAATTACTAGGACACATTTATCATAAATTGAATGCATGTTTTAGGTATTAACTATAGGTCATTAGAAAACAAAATACACAATATTCAATCAAACTTTTATTAAATGTTTATATCCATACTCTTTCCAAAACTGAAGCGATAAATTTAATATATCACTTAAATCTTCCTTATTCAATGAAACTTCAACAATATTGACAATTCTGTCTCTTTTAAAATTTGTTGAAGCTACACAAAATAGTCCTTTGCTCTTATTAGCAAACAACATTTGCATTTGCAATTGATAATAATATTTTTTATTAATTATATTATCTTTTACATAATTGTTAAGTATTTTTTCTTTGCTGCGGCATTTTACTTCTATGCAGTATTCTTCGCTCAACCCATCAGGTGAAGCTCCCATAACTGGGTAATTTGAGGATAGAATATTCTTAATTTTTTTAACCTCATTTATTACTAATGGTTCCAATTATTTTCTCCTATTGGTTGCCAATGTTTCAAAAGGTTTGGTGGCACCCATTATTTTTTCCATCAGAGAACCACTATCTGTTTTGCATTTAGCTGTTTCATAAACCTTCGATGCAGTTATCCTTCCAAACCGTAGCTGAAACCATTCACTACACTTCAATTGTTCTCGTGTACATTTTTCTACATGAGAAAAGTCATTTCCCATTATCGTTTTTGCAAATTCCAAAAAACCTTTGGCACATGGTTGTCTATCTTCGCTCCTATATTTTAGAATTAGTTGGTATATGTCAACATTCGATAGTTTTGGTTCATTAGTAAAATCAAAAATAGGTTCAAAAATAAAATTAATTCTCGGTGGCAATCGGAGTGGCAAGGATCACTCCAAAAATTGAGACAAATAAAGGAAAGTGTCAAACAGTGGCCGCGAATGTGCAGTAACCGCTCAAAACAGGTCGTAATAACCAGACTAAGAATAGGTCACACTAAACTTACGCATGAATATTTAATTCGTAAAACTGATAAACCTATGTGTATAATTTTTAACCGTGAACTAAATGTAAAACATATACTATTAGAATGTTCATTATACACATCGCAAAGACAACAATGTAATTTTCCAAATGACATGAATACCTTGCTAGGAAAGGATTGCGATGTGGATAATATTTATAAATATCTGTCAAATACCTCTCTACTCTATAAGCTGTGATTATATTATTAGAGCCATCGCTAATAACCAACTTGGTTGATGCGAGAAACAAAAAAAAAAAATAATGTAGGTATAATGTGTTTAATATGAAACACATCAGTTTTACATGTACATTCTATAAGTAAACTAAAATTTTAAATAAATAAGTATGTATCTTTGCCATTTCTCAACTATAAACTCATTTATAATTTTTTAGTACACATTTTTATATAATGGAAATATATTTACCTGCTTAAGCAGCACAATCGACACATGAGCAGCTAATAACTTTCTCATTACGTTCGTCTAAACTGACTTCAACTTTATAGGGCTTCTTCCTAATTTTATGCTCGGGAGTTATTTTTGCTCTAACTGTACACATTTCTCCCTCACGTTTTACTTGAACATAACACATCGCATTGTCACCATATGATTCTTTAGTTGACCTAAATCATAAAATATGAATTAAAATAATGTAATTAAACCTGACAAGCGGGTTATTTAGGTATTACAATCTTTGGTTGACTGTACTCTCTTTTATGTCTTTACATTTTTCATTTCTGCACCAAAATATTGGGAATTGTCTATAAAAAACTGAGACACCGTGTCCATATCCACCTGAGGAAGATCCATCGAATTAGCTTCAGTGAAACCTGTATCCATTTTAAATATGTCGTTTAAAAGGCAGTCAAACAGAAGCACACTTTCAATTATAAAATAACACAAACAACCACTGAAAACTGAACGTGGATGACGTAAATTGACAACTGTCAAATTCTTCTAGTCGACTTCCACTTTGTCTTAATCAACTTGGATAGTCAAGTAGGATTTAACAACAGAACGTACTTTGAATTTGGCAACAAGGGCTTCTGCCATTGGTTTAATTAAAGCGGTTTATTTAAATGTTGAAAAATTTTCGAAACTAATTTTCGTGAATATTTATAACTTTTTGAGATAAATATCGTTATCATGGAAAAATATATGTTATTCTTAATCCTCCTGATATGAATTCAATTGTTAATTCATACCCATGAAACGAGCCCATTGCACAGGGCTGAGAAAACCCTAGCGCTGCATTTAAATGTTTGTTTTGTTCCAAATATGGCAACACTGATGTAGTTAGATTAATATCAATATTTCTCTTGGCTGCCTTTGTTATGGAAGATTTATGTTATTATTTGTTTTATTCCTTCCTTACTTATTATTATTTCTACATCTTGTGGCATATTAATTCGGATCTGTTCCTTTTTATCTTCTGTATCATTAAGTATTTCTTGATAATATTATTTCCATCTTTGTATGATTTGTTCCTCTTCTGTTAATATTTCACCATTCTTATTTTCTATAAAATATGTTTCCTGCTTCTTTTCTGATCTCATATTCTTTAATGCATTATAAAAAAGTTTCTGTTTTGCTTTAGTGTCATCTTCTATTTTTTCTCCAAATTTCTTCCATTGTTCGTTCTTCGATGCTTTAATCAGTTCTTTAGTTGTCTTCCTTTCTTCTTCATTGTTATTATATCTTCCTTCCGTTCTATTAGATAGATAGTGTTTCCATACTAGTTTTTTTTTATTTACAAGCAAGTCGCCACTGGGGTAATTAGCGACACAAATATGGGTTGTTTATAGTTTAGTTAATATGTTAATGTCACTTAGATATTTAAAAAGGTTCTGTGTATTACAGTTTTCGCCAAGAACTTGGTCTAAATTGTTGCTGAGGTTGTTATCTTGTCTTGATTGTTGGAATTTTGGGCAATCGGTTATTAAATGTTTGACAGTAAGCTGGATCTTGCATAATTCACATTTTGGGGGTTCACTTTTAGTAATTAAGTAACTATGAGTAAGTTTGGTGTGGCCTATTCGTATTCTAATCAGTTTAACTTGAAGCGATCTTTTGTTTATTAGCTGCGCTCGAGGTTTCACTTCCGGTTTCACGTCGCGTAGTTTCGATTGGGACGATTGCCACTCGATTTGCCACAATTTTAGCACTTTTGATTTAAGTAGCGGTTTTATGTCGTTATACACTACCGTTTGCACCTCACTCACGGTTTCACTAATTACTGCTTGTCGTGATTTGCGGTCGACTTCTTCGTTTCCTTGAAGGCCAGTATGAGAAGGAACCCAAAGTATTTCCACAAAGTTATTGGAATGTTGCAAATGCGATAATTCGACTTTAATTTGGAGGGCTATTGGATGTGTGGGATAAAGTTGATTGATAATATGGATTGAGTTAAGAGAGTCTGTTATAATGAGGGATCTTGAAGTATTTGTTGTTTTTATGTGAGTAAGTGCTTGAAGAATGGCGTATAGTTCTCCAGTGCAGACGCTGCTTATTTCGGGTAACTTGAATTGTAGTGTACTGTTTTGCATGATCACTGCCGCGCCTACGCCATCAGAGGTTTTGGATGCGTCTGTATATGCGAGGTGAAATTGTGGATATTTGTCAAGTATGGAGGCAAATGTTTTCCTAATTAGGGTATGGGGGGTTTCTAATTTGTTAAATTTGCACAGTGAAGTGTCGCTGGGAGGGATATTGATCGACCATGGAGGGGGAGTTTTAATTTTATTGGAAAGGAAGCGGGGACGTTTGATTTGGAGTTCTGTGAGAATTTTACTAGCTCTTGCATATAATGGTGGGTCTGTTTTGATATTTGCCGAATGTAAAGTTTTGTAGTGCTTGGTCAGTATGTT
This sequence comes from Galeruca laticollis, assembly GCA_963921935.1. NCBI lineage: Eukaryota > Metazoa > Arthropoda > Insecta > Coleoptera > Chrysomelidae > Galeruca > Galeruca laticollis. The sequence goes on from OY998181.1 coordinate 57,362,867, forward strand.
AATGTAGACTGGATTCTGCTGGTTTGTGCTGATGGATAGTGCGTATGAAGCGGCAAGGTATTTTCTCCGGAGTTGTAGAGAAGGTTCCCCGGTTTCGCACTGTAGGCTTTTTATTGGACTTGAACAGAATTCTCCTGTTGCTATTCTTAGTGCTGTGTTTTGAATGGTTTCGAGTTGGTTTAGAGTAGTTTTTTTAGCTGTCGCGTATACTATAGAGCCGTAGTCTATCTTTGAGCGAATGAGTGTTTTATATATGTGCATTAGACAGGTGTAGTCAGATCCCCAGGATTTGCTTGAGAGTGTTTTCATAAGGTTTATACCGTTTTGGCATGATTTTTTAATATGTAGTATGTGTTTCTTCCAGCTGAGTTTTTTGTCAACAATCATTCCAAGAAATCTGATGTTATCGACATAGTTTAGGGAAATGTTGTTAAGTTTGAGTTCAGGAGACACAGGATTGTGTTTTCTAGAAAATAATATGCATTTGGTCTTCTGTGTTGAAAATTGCAATCCCGTGAGTTCAGACCAGTTTTGAAGTTGGTTTAATGTTTCTTGGATGTGTTTCTGAATTGAGTCGATGTTCTTACCTTTGGAGAATATTACCAAATCGTCAGCATATAACCTGCCTTTGACTAGTTTGGAATGATGGTTTAATATGTCGTTGACCGCGATCAGGAAAAGTGTTGAACTAATGACTGATCCTTGGGGAGTCCCGTTAGTTTGTTGTTTTAGAGTTGAAGTTGTGCTATTGGTACGAACACGAAAGAAACGATTATTAAGAAAATTTTGTATGAATTTTAGGATGTTTCCTTTGATGCCCCATGAATGAAGAGTTTTGATAATGCCATGACGCCACGCTGTATCGAAGGCTTTTGTGATATCGATGAAAACTGCAAGGCAATCTTGTTTATTCGCGAAAGATTCGTGGATTTCGGATTCCAAATCAATAAGATTGTCTAATGTTGACCTGTTTTGACGGAAACCGCTTTGTTCTTGTATTAAAAGGTTTCTGTTTTCTAATGTCCACAATAGTCTTTTGTTTATGATTTTTTCCATTATTTTGCTTAGTGCGTTGGTAAGAGATATTGGTCGGTATGAAGTTAACTTAGTTCTTGGGTAGTTTGCCTTTGGTATGGGTATGACGATTGCCTGTGACCACGTGGATGGGAAAATATTTTTTGTCCAGATTAGGTTGAATAGAAGGTATGACTTGGCAATATGGGGGAGTTTTTGGAGAAAGATTAATGGAATATTATCAGGTCCTGGGGCAGAATTTTTGGTTGTGTCTAAGGAAAAATTAAGTTCGTCTATAGTCAACGGGATATTAAGTATGTTGTTGTCATGGTCATCGTAATCTAAGAATTCGGCTTCTTTAGTAGTTTTAAATTCCAGAAATTCTTGTGAGTAGTTTGAGTTGCTCGAGTTGTGCTCAAAATGTGTTGCAAATAATTCGGTCATGTCTTCGTTATTTGAGACTGTCCTATTGTTGTGAGCTATAAAAGGAATTTTTGTAAATTTGTTTTTTCCTAATATTTTTCTTAGATTTTGCCACACGGTACTTAAAGGTGTAGAGCTGTTTATGTTGGATGCGAACGCTTTCCAGGAGTTTTTTCTAGCATTCTTTGTGATGTATCTTGCTTGGGCTCTTCTTCTCTTATAGTCTACTAGGTTCCCCAGTGATTTATTTCGTTTTAATTTATTAAATGACGCTTTGTATTGTTTAATAGCTTTATCGCATTCAGTATTCCACCACGGCAATGGTGTATGTTTTTTTAGTGTTTTTGTTTTTCCTATAAATTTTTCTGCTGCATCGGTGATAATTTTTGTGAGTTTTTCTGTTTCACTTGATTCTTCATTTCATTCGTCCCCCACGAAGTTTGTTTCATATGGTTTAATTTTTTATTTATCCCGCACACTTCTCTTGCAGTATCTAGTATGACGTTTTTAAAGTAGTTCCAAAGATGGCATCGAAGTGAGTCCAAAGTATCATTTGTTTTATCAGCAGTTATCTCAGGGTCTACGTCGGTATTTTTGACTATTTGGACGATATTTATTAAATGCGTTTTTTTCGACGGTATTTGAAAATTTGGATTTGCCGTTATTGAATATAGTCGATGTTGTGTCGCAACCACTGAATGCATGGATAAACTTTATGTTCTCTGCTACTGCTACGCCATACTCTAAACTTAGAGCCGAGTACAGTTTTTCCGGAACTTTTCTCTTTCCTGGTTTTCTAAAATAAACATTCGAGCACAATCCTGCTAATCCTGTTAGTAAAACAAAGAGATAATTTCCTTCACCAATTACGATAACGGAATCGTATGCTGATGACAAGGAGATAGCCGTGTTGATGATTAACACGTCAGCATATTACGTAGTTTGTTGTTTTGAAACATTACGTTGATAACATGCATTTTGAAAAAATATGTAAATCTTCTTCGATTTAGACTGCTGCAGTTCGTGAACGGTTCAATGTAGAAAGAAATGTTTGATACACAAGTTATAGGGAATTGTCTTAATAATATAATATTTATCTAGACATTTTCGTAGTATGACCAACTGGAAAGGAGATATTGCGAAAACAACAATTTTGGCCGCAATTTTTCCAAGATAGTAACGCGAGCGCTAATTCGCAAAGGTCAAAAACTCAGAGAATTATTCATGACTTCGAAGACAATGACCCTGCCAAAAATCAAAACTCCCGGATTTTATGTAGGGCAACCCCCTTTCATTGTCCCCACTGACTGGGCTAAAACTGGTAGGTACAAATAAGATGAGTTTATGTAGAATCAACTCTCCTTTCATTTATGTCAATTTATATGACATTAGTATATGTATGATTTATGTTGATTTATGTCATATACTGTCACTGTGTCATTACATTTGGCTGCTCTAAAATACATCATAAATTCATAAAATAAGTTACGTGTGTATAAAAAAATATCGTAAAAACCTTTACTTATTGAAAATTATTCCTGTATAGAAACGAATGAGTGTAAGGATACCAATAAGAGATTTTGCGAGAGATGACATACTTTGGAAGGCGTATGTTAATTCCGAAGATATTATGGAGAAAAGTTGGAGGGCAAAATGGGGATGGCAGATGGATGAATACAAAAAATTGCAAGATAGTATGCAGGAATATACAAAAAAATCACAACTTTTAAGGAGAGTTTTTGTACAAGAGGAAGAAGATCTCAGAAAATTGGGCAGATTTCCAGAAAGTAGTAATCACATGTATGGGTATGTTGCTGCTAATCCTGAATTTAAATTGGAAAGGTATGGACCGGGAGTATTTGTACCACGGCATCTACCCGAAAAATATAAATTATTACACATTTTTAAGGGCGACATTTGAAATAAATGTATACATTGAATAGAATTTGAAACTCCTGTTATCGATAATTCCATTTTAAAAGCTTGGTATAAATGCAGTTTACGGGCTTTTCTTGTAGTACTAAATTTTTTTGTTTATTAGGTAGATTATGTCTCTAGAGACCTAAAAATACAAAGAAATCCTGACGGTCTCTTATTTTAATGAAAATATTCACTTTTAAAAGGTTCACTTTTGGTTAGGTTAGATTAGGTTAGGTGATTTTTTCTATGTTGGCTCGTATTTATTCCAAATGCTTTATAATGATCTGTTATAACTGCTAGACAATGTTAGTGATACACTATAGTTGTTTTTTACGATACTCCTCTCACACGCACATTAAAAAAACATTGATATTGATATAAATCTTTTGTAAATTCTATTTTTAATTCCACAATTATATCTTTTGATGTTTCCGTGTAATATGACTGACATATTAGCTTCGTCTGTTTCCTCTTAGTAGGTAAACTTGTATCTACTAGCATGCATAGCCATCATTAGTTACTTGAAAAAAGTTGCTGAATATTTTCGATATGCATAGATCATATAGTATAGAGGATATAAACAAGGGCTACCCTTCACTTAAGCGAAACTGTCAGAGACCGCGACAGGTGTCAATCGATAGTATTTGACGAGCTGAGTCGAGTGACATTGGTTTCAACTTTAGGAAATGCCCAGGGGAAAATATACGCCACTTTTTGTTTTCCATGTAAGTCTATGGTAAAAAAATTTGGTTCCGGTGCACTTTGCGATCCTTGGAATTTTATGTTAATTTTAATAATAATAGATCATTCTACACTCGTTAAAGAATATATTATTCTATTTTTTGTTTCATATTTAATGAAATTTTAGTTACACTTTGATCTGTGTCAGTTGGTCGGGAAGCGATATTGAATTGAATTATGGAAAGTATTGTAAAGAAAGGAGTTGACTCAATGGAGGCGCTTCTTGATGCAGTTCGGCGACAATATGGCGACTTTCGTCAATAACTTTGTGTAAATTATTTAATTTTATTTTAAATGACACAGTAAACATCAATATTCGTCCTATTTTATTCGGCGCGTCACTATTAGCTTTAACTAAAAAAGCAGGAGGTATCAGACCAATTGCTATTGGTACAGTTTATCGTCGTTTAGTAGCGAAAATAATTTGTTCAAACATCAGAGACAAATTAGGATATTTACTTCGTCCATTACAATTTGGTTTCGGGTCGAAAGGTGGTTGTGAAGCAGTTGCACATGCAGCAAGACGTTACGTCTCTAATCATCCAGACGTTAATAATAAAGTTTTTCTGAAAATTGATTTTAAAAATGCTTTCAATACAATTCATCGCGATCATTTATTGGAGCTTGTAGCAGATATTCTACCTGAAATTGCTCGTTTCATCAATCAATGTTATCGATTCCCTTCATATCTTTTATTTGGCGAAAACATATCTAATTTATTCGGAAAGAAGCGTCCAACAAGGGGACCCTTTGGCACCTCTCCTTTTTTGCATATCGATACACAAACTTATTAGCAACATTGACACAGAATTCAATGCTTGGTACCTTGATGATGGTTCTTTAGGTGGTAATACTAATTCCGTGTTCAAGTCTCTTGTCTATATAATAAACAATTCCAAGGATATTGGTCTTGAACTCAATTTCAGCAAATGCGAGTTATTTTTCTTAGAATCACCAAATAATCTAACCATTGATAAATTTAATTCTGTAGCACCAGGCATAACAATTACCAACAGAGAAAATTTATTTCTATTAGGTGCTCCTTTATTAAACGAATCATTTCTATCAGCTTTCAATGAAAAAATAACCTTTTTCAAAAAAATGTCATCTCGTTTATCCTGGTTACCGACACATATTGCTTATTACCTTCTCAAGAATTGCCTATTAATTCCAAAATTAACATATATCTTAAGATGTAGTCCGACCTGGTTACACAATGATATCCTAATCAATTTTGACAATGCCATTCGTCATTCATTAGTCATTAATTAACATTAAATTAGAGGACCTTTCTTGGAAACAAGCTTCACTACCTGTTTCATATGGTGGTTTAGGAATTCGCTCAATCGTTTCAGTAGCTCTTTCTTCTTTTTTGTCATCATTAAATAGTTCAAAAAATTTCATTAATTACATTCTGCCTACATTTTTCCACACACAAGACCCTTTATTAATGGAGGCAGAAAATAATTCGTCATTAAAGTCTAACAAAGTTGTACCCGATGATTATAAATCCTTTCAAAAATCCTGGGATACTCCTTTATTGAACATTGAAAAAAAAAATCTGCTTCAGAAAGCTATCAATTTACCAGACAAGGCTCGTTTGAATGCAGCATTTTCAAAGGAATCGGGAGCATGGTTGAACGCTTTACCGTCGGCCCCATTAGGTACGCTTTTAGATGACGAAAGTTTCCGTATTTCTATTGGTCTCCGTTTAGGTTGTCAAATTTGTGTACAACATCGCTGTCGTTGCGGAGCTGATGTTGATGAATATGGTAGACACGGCCTAAGCTGCAAATTAAGTGCCAGCCGTTTTTCACGTCATTCTGCAGTAAATGACCTAATCAAACGAGGCATGTCATCTGCAAAGATTCCCTGTTCGTTGGAACCGTTAGGTACTTGCCGCGACGACGGTAAACGTCCAGATGGTATGACCCTCATTCCATGGCAACGCGGCAGGCCAGTTATATGGGATTTCACTTGCACTGACACTTGAGCTCCGTCCCATGTCCGATCCACATCTACTTCCGCAGGCGCTGCAGCTTTACAAGGCGAAACTTTTAAAACCAATATATACAAAAATTTGGAGAACATTTACATTTTTATTCCTATAGCAATTGAAACCTCTGGTGTTTTCGGTCATGAAGCTTTAAAATTCATTAAAGAAATCGGTAAAAATATATCAATAGAAACCAATGATTCGAGAGCAACTTTGTTCTTTATACAACAAATAAGTATTGCAATTCAAAGAGGAAACGCTTATCTTTTCTCGGTACGTTTCCCCGTTCTAAGCCTCTAGAAGAACTTTTTATGAAACCTAATCATAAGAAACGTAATTCTTCTACAACTTTCAAACTTTCTCACATTACAGACCCTAAAACATGTGATATTTCCTTTTTCCGACATTCTTATTTAACATCTTCATTCTCTTCATCAGAATGTGTGCCTTCTGATAATACATGCGTTGACAATTTAATAAATTATGCACCCAACAAGTTTTTGGGCCTCAGTGTACTAAAAAATACAGATAACCACCAGCCAGATGATGTCCCATTCATAGGAATACTGAAGAAGATGACTATGCTAGAGAACGATATGATTCCTATACGCAATAGATTATCTCTAACCAAAACAGTTTTCAAATCCGTAATATCTACATCCAATTCAGTAGCAAACATCATCAATTCAAATTCCTTATCACGCCGATCAAGTGAGAAAGACAATAATAGAATCCGAGATTATTCATACAATGATAGTAGTTGCGAAAGAGCTTTTAACAATATTTCCACATTCAGATCAATAAAGGGTATTCCCCAAGATTCTTTGGGTCTCAAAGGTCTCAAAAATATTGGTAACACATGTTTCATGAATAGTATTATCCAATACCTATCAAACACAAGGTGGCTATTAGAATATCTTAATAAAGACGCATACATAAGAGATATTAACATAAACATATCTAGCATGAAAAGTTTACTAATTAAAGCATTTGCTGAAGTTATTCAAGAACTTTGGTCTGAAGACGGTTCAGACAGAGTGGTTAATACAGTATCATTGAAAAGTAAGATTCAGAGATTTACTTCAAGGTTCATGGGATACACTCAACATGATGCACATGAGTTTCTTCGTTACCTATTAGCAGGACTTCACGAAGATGTCAACAAGGTATATGAAAAACCAAAGCCCATATTAACTGAAATTGATGACAGATTTAGTGATATCGAGAAAGCACAAGAATTTTGGTTAAGATATGTGAGAATAGACAACTCCAAGATTATGGATAGCTTTGTCGGTCAATTAAAATCAACAATCAAGTGCACACACTGTGGTCACTGTTCAGTTACCTACGATCCTTTTTGGGATTTATCCCTTCCGATACCACTAAGATCAGGTCAATTACGACTTTCACAATGTTTAGATTCGTTTACAAGAGAAGAAACACTCGACGGTGATGAGAAACCAGCTTGTTCGAAATGTAAGGAACGAAGACGATGCATTAAATCATTCTCAATTCATAAATTTCCGAAAATACTGGTCATTCACCTGAAGCGCTTTTCGCAAACAGAAAGTTTTAGTGCAAAACTTAATGATTCAATAGATTTTCCAATAGAAGGGCTTGATATGAACCATTACGCGGCTGATAATGTGGCACCTTGTATGTACAACCTCTACGCTATATCTAATAACTGTGGAACCACTTATAATGGTCACTACACAGCATTTTGCCGACATTCCTACACGGGATAGTGGCACGAATATAACGATTCAAAAGTGCTATTAATATCGTGGAAATCTTTAGTCAGTGGAGAAGCATATGTTCTCTTCTATGAACAAGATGACACAAAATCACATCTTTAAGTTTAATAATTTTTTTTTATTAGTTTTTAAATTGTATATTTTTATTGTGAATCAATGTCTTATTTGTTTTTTTTTCTGCAAAATTTATTTATATATACATTGTATCCGTTTAAATATGGATAAAATACTATAAAAATTAAAAAAAAAACTTTGAACTAATTTACGGTTTTCTAACTTTTTGGTTTGGTTTGGTTTGTTTAGGTTGAGTTAGGTTAGGTTAGCGTGTTGTGATCGTAACAATACAAAAAAAGCGACAGGTGTCAATCGATAGTATTTGACGAGCTGAGTCGAGTGACATTGGTTTCAACTTTAGAAAATGTCTAGGGGAAAAGATACGTCACTTTTTGTTTTCCATGTCTATGGAACAAAAATTGGTTTCGGTGCACTTCGCGATCCTCGGAATGTTATGTTAATTTTAATAATAATTGTCATCATTCTACACTACATTCTACACACATCCTACAGTTGGACGGGAAGCGATATTGAATTGAATTATGAAAAGTATTGTAAAGAAAGGAGTACCTGCTTTTCTTGTATTACTAAAATTTTTAGTTTATTATGTAGATCATGTTTCTAGAAGCCTGAAAATAAAATAAAATCTTGGCGGTCTCTTATTTTAATGAAAATATTCACTTTTGGAAGTTACACAACAATGGCAATTACAAAAAATTTATTTCTAAATGTCATAAAATTGTCAAACTATTGTCATTATTATTTGTTGCGATTATTGTTTATTTTTGTTGTGCTTCTATATTTAATATTTTCTTTATTTCCGCCAAAAATGAATTTTATAATTATAGACGATATTTATACCTGACGAAATAATAATGAGATTATATCGCAAGCGCAGCGTTTGGGTTTAATACCCGCAAATAATGAAATTAAGTGCCCGGTTGATTTTTGTGACGGACATTTTATAATTACACCACGGCCAGATTCCATAGATGGTTTTCGTTGGAAATGTAATGGACATATCAAAAAAAATAAAAAGAAGCGTATATTTTGTAATAGAAGGTAAGTATAAAATTCAAGTATATTATTCAAATATTTTTTTGACGTCTCCGCTCTTTATCACGTTTCCGATAATAATTCATGTTGCCAAATCGCAATTTATTTGGAAAATATGCGAAACCCAAATTACTTACCATGATAACCAAAATATACGTTATATAGAAAAATCTACCCTTTAATTTTTTTAGGGCATCTTTACGTTATAGGAGTTTTTTATATAAATCCCACTCACCCATTTGGAAAATTTTGGGATTTATTCATATGTGGGTCAATAATGATAAACTATTGCGAATTCAAAACGAGCTAAGACTCGCGCAACATACTTTAGTGGATTGGGCCAATTTACGCATTTATAACCAAGGCAACGAAAATTGGAGGACCTGGTCAAATGTAAAAGAGATGCATACTCCTTATTTTTGTTATGCTTAATGTTTTATAATATTTTCATTGTGGAGATTGACGAGTCAAAGTTTGGAAAAAGAAAATACCATCGAGAGCACTACGTGAAGGTTCCTGGGTCTTTAGAGGTTACGAACGAGGCACCGGAGGAGTTTTTATGACAGTAGTGCCAGACAGAAGCCAAGAAACTCTCTTAGCTTCTATTGAAAAATTTATAGAGGATGGTACTATGATATATTCTGATTGTTGGAAAGGTTACTCCAACCTGAAAGAGAGTCAGAAATATCAAAATTTGCAAGTCAACCATTCCTTGAACTTTAAAGATCCAGATACAGGTGTATGCACAAATTCGATTGAAAGCTCGTGGTATGTTATTTTTGAATTTAATAGAAAAAAAAAGGAAAAAGCGGCCGGTCCATATGGAAACCGTAAAAAAGAGTTTCTTGGGGGCTACTTAGCCCGTTACATGTAAAAAAATGTAGGGATCTTAAGCAAGATCCCTTGATGGTTTCTTCAATGTTGGCTCGAGATTTGTATGATCCGGAAATATTAGAAAATGCCACAAACATTGAAAGGAGCGATGATGAAGCCAATAGTGAAGATGAGAGGGATTTTGATTTTTTTTTAGTTATTTTTCCACTCTTTTATATCCAACGTCTATTTACTTAAAAATTTGAAAAAAACGCCGATTAGTCGTAAAATTATTTTTTGTTTGGGGGGGAGGGGTAATTTGTTTTTTTTCATGTTTATACAGGCTATTTAATTACGAAATGAAAAAAATATAAAAAAGTCGATTTTCAGGAAAAAACATTTTTGAAGGGGGGGGGGGGATGAGACCGCCGAGTTTTTTCCTTTTCTATGTTCAGAAGGCTTATTTAGTTACGAAAAACAAAACAAAACACAAAAAAGGTGAATGCCCGTGAACTGCATTTATTCCAAAAGCTTTTAGTACGAATTTTGAGTCGTGTGAGCTCGTTAATTATTTTATTGAAAAAACCACATTGAAATCGGATGCATATAGAGTAAAGTTTATATTGGAAAAAGTAAATGTTTACAAAACAAAATTGTCATATGTAAAAACAAAATATCCCCATTAAAGAAGCCTGGTATATATAAACTTAAATGTCCAGAATGTAATGCTGTATATTTGGGTCAAACCCAAAGAAATTCTGAAATCCGATACAGTGAACACTTACGAGCATATAGATTAAAACAACCAGATAAATCCCACTACGCAAAACATCTACCTACTTAACATCAAACATTCATTGACACCTAACACAGAACTAGAAGTACTACATATTTGTGATAAGAAACAAACACTTGATTTCCTTGAAGAGTTAGAAATTAGAAGACACTTAACAGACGCACAATATGAAGTCACCAAAGAACAGATAAATCTATGGAGTTCTCCACTCTTTTTCAGTTTAACGTGCTCGACAACTATTGCCATTTACATTGAATTATACAATTTCTATGGATAATACAATTACTATGGATTATAAAATTACAATGGATTATACAATTACAATGGGTGATAAGATTACAATGAATTATGAAATTGCAATGAATTACATGATTCAAGATAAAAGAATGAGTAAACTATAATAATTAGTTATCAGAATGACATTAAAATTATTTTTTTGTTCATATTTGATTATAAAGTTGAATGTCGTTTAATAGTTTAATAACACCGATGATTTTATGCAGATCATTTAATATGATTGGAAGATCATTTTCGATATTTAGTTGCTGTCTTTTCATTTTATGCTGATGGCATTCGATCAGGATGTGTTTAACGATCAGGAGGAATTGGCAGAACTGACCCATTGGTTTAGCACTTGTTGCCATTATGTAATCGTGCGTTAGTTTTGAATGGCCTAATCTTAGTCTTCTCAGAATGACCATCTCGTTTCTAGTAAGTTCGGGGAAGGTCGGATTTGGTGGAGTTTTGTGTTGTTTATTTCAGATTTCAAATACTTGTAGATCTGGATGTTGGAAAAACCAGTAGTGGATGTGACATATTTTTTTGCATAACAATTAGCAAGTTCATTGCCTGTTATGCCGATGTGCGAAGGTGTGCAGATGATACTGACTGTTACAGCTTGGAAGGTGAGATTTTGATATGTATCATGAATCTTTTGAACGAGGGGATGGTCAGTGAATATGTTGCGTATGGAGTGAATTGCTGCTAAAGAGTCTGTATAAATGGCAATATTCTTATTTGATGGAGTGAGGCTATTAAATGCTAAAAGTGTACTGAATAGTTCGCCGGTGTGGACACTATAATGGGAAGGGATACGTGAGGAGTTAATGAGGTAGTTGTGTCAGAACCGCCTACACCGGTTTCGTTTTTTGAAGCGCCCGTGTATAGGACCGGATAATAATTATTTGCATGAACAATTTCCATAAAATTTGGGATTATTAGATCTTTTGAAGTATCATGTTTGTCATAATTACTCAGGGAGGTATTTAAGCGAAGAATATGTTTATGCCAGGGAGGGGTAGATAGAGTTGGAAACGGAAGTGTATGTGAAATGTTGATGTTGCTTATTGTTGGCGACAGAAGTTGGATAGATTTTAATGTTGATTGATTGGGTTGATTGTTTGAGATATGAGTAGGGAGAGCATGCGCAGGACTTGAGGGGTTCGATGATACTGATACTGCACATGTAAGGAGAAGCTGTTGATGTCTCAGCGAGGGAGGTGGCTCATTAGCTTCGATATAGAGACTTTCTATTGGACTGGAGCGAAAAGCTCCTAGACACAATCGTTTAGCGGTGTTATGCACAGAGTTTAGTAGGTTTAGTTTAATATGTTTTGCAAGCAGACATGTAAATGAAGCTACCATAGTCAATTTTTGAGCGTATCAGAGCTTTGTATACTTTGTGGAGGGTATTTTAATTGACATCCCAGTAATAATGAGTAAGAGTTTTAATGATATTTAGTCTTTGAAGGCATTTGGCCTTAATCTCCATAATGTGCTGTTCCCAAGTGAGACTTGAGTCAAAAATTAATCCTAGTATTTTACATTGTTCAACTACTGGAAGAGGGGAGTCATTAATTAGGATGCAAGGAGGTGGTGATGGAGGTAACCTGCTGAATTTTATAATTTTAGATTTTTGAGTACATAGAGCTAAACCTAGGATTCGTTCTAATAAATAGTAGATTTACTGCGTTTTGCAGCAACGAGCATATTGTGGGTATAAATTTTCCATTACAATAACGTATGCATCTAAAGTTTTGGGAAAAAATTAAACGCCGGAAAAATAACTTTTAAAAATATATTTAAGTCAACAACTTGTAACATTGTAATAATCTAACATTAGGAAAAATAACCTCATTTAACGAACTGCCAAAGGTCCATTGTCTTCAATTTGGCGAAGCTTTGTTCGAACTTGTCGCAGTAGTCTCTAGACGGCTGCTATATCTACTTCTCGAATTTTCTGAAAAATTCTTCGACGCAACATTTATTCATCTGCGGCTTCCCAACCTTTGTCATAGACCTTCCTGCCAAGTAAGCTTCAATTGGGTGAGCTTGAGGTATGTTTGGAGGATTGTCTTCCTTAGGCACAAAAGGTATGTTATGTGCTCCCAACCAATCTCTGGTGATTCGAGCATAATGACATGATGCCAAGTCAGGCCAAAATATTATTCCGTCACCAAGGTGGTGTTCATTAATAAATTCAACTTGATACATGAAATCTCCTCGCTAGTTTTCGATGAGATGTACCCATTTTATGTCTTGCGCTATCAACCACTCTATTTTTACGAATTTCACTTAGAACCTTGGGTCGCCCACTTTTTGGTAAGTTTAAACAAGGTATTCCTTGTTCACAATCAGCTATTGTCCGATAGATCGTTGTTTTGGAAATATTTTCGTTTCGAAAAATATTTGCAATATCACGTTTCGGTAGCCGTCCAACACTTTTTCGAATTTCCAATTTATATGACATGTTTTTGAGAAATTTGAAACTAATGTGTTTTGACACATAAAGGTAGCCTAGCAACCAATAATTGTGAGCAGTGGTAACTTGTTTATTGTTCATCATAAAGATGTAATTCATGTATGGAAAAATTCCCATAACTTTAGACGGATACGTTATAATACTAGATCGTCAGCATATAGGATGTGTTTGAGAGGACTTTGAAAGTTTGTACTTAGATTATTCAGTGAAAGAATAAATAAAGTAGGACGTAGTATAGAACCTTGATGCACACCGTCTCTTTGAATGGGGGTAGAGGTGAGGACACCATTAACGATATCTGGAACTTTGTGGTGGATAAAGATTTATAATAAAGGACAGAATATTGCTTTTAACGTTGTATTGTTTTAATGTGTTGATTATCGCTATTATGGATATAGTATCAAAAGCCCCCTATATATCAAAAATGGCTGCGATCATGTTGTGTTTATCATTCATTGCATCGGTTATATGTGAAGAAGCACCAGGTTATCATTTCTAGAACGGTTAGGTCTGAAGCCCAATTGGGCTTCAGAGATAATTTTATGTTTGTTAAGAAACCACTAGAGTCTTTTAATTATCGTGTTTTCCATTAGTTTGCACATGGTGCAGGTCAATGAGATGTGTCTATAAGATTGAGGTAATGATGAAGGATGGTCGGGTTTATTGATGAGCATGATAATAGAGTTGAGCCATTGTTTTGGAAAAGTATGTGATGTGCAGGTCACGTTATAAATTTCAAGGAGTATATAGAGGCATGGTGTTGTAAGTTTCTTAAGAAAAATGTATGGGAGGACATCGAGACCCGCAGCAGTTTATTTTGCAGGAGTTTAGAGCAGAAGATAGTTTGAGATAGGTGAAAGAAGTATTCAAATAAGGAACATCTTTTGTTATAGTTGTTGACAAGGGGAGTGGTTGGAAAGTTGATAGAGAAGTATTCTTGCTTTTGAATTTTTCTCAAAGCTTTGAGCTAGACAATTAGCAATCTGTAAGTAGTCAGTAATTACTGAACCATTGCTCACTAGACTAGGAATATTGGGGTTAGTTCTATTTCCTTGTATTTGTCGAATTTGTTTCCATACGTAGCTTGGATTTGTATCTTTAGATGATATGTAGTTTAGCCACGAAGATTTTTTGCTCTGTTTTATTATGACTTTGGATTTAGCTGTAGCTTCTTTCAAAAAGATTATGTTTTTTTGTGTTTTGTTTCTGCTGAATTTTTTTATGGCGATTTTGTTCTGCTCAACAGCTTTTACAAAAGAGAAATTCCACCAACTTACATTTTTTTGGTTTTGCGAGACAACTGTCGTTCCAATGTGGGCTTCTGCAGAATAAATTAATGTATGTGTGAATGTCTTGGCAGAGTCATCGATGTTGTCATATATAGGGATTAAAGGTATATGGGCTTAGGTTTGGGAGGTGTATCCTACCAAGTCAGCATTTTTAAAACGCCAAAAACTTTTAGTATCGACTTTGTTGCAACTGTTCGTATTATTAGTAATAATGATGGGAAAATGGTTGCGATCGTGCACGTCATCATCAGTATACCATGTGAATGATGGAGCTGATCTGGGATCATAAATACTTAGATCAATGGCTGAGAATATCCTAAAGGATATATTAAGATTTGTATCTGAATCAATATTTAGTAGGCATGAGCCAGATATATTTAGTACATTCTCTATTGTTTTGCCTTCTCCAAATGTTAGATTGAAGCCCCACATGATGTTGTGGGCATTATAGTCACCTACAAGGATATATGGAGAGGGTAGCTGATATCCATTTTTTCATCGATGCTTTGGTTCAGATAGAATTTTATTCATGTACAAATTTAGCCCATTGTTTTTTATCTCTTGCCATTGTTTTTGCCTCTGTCCATGTTTTTCCTTTTTCTTGCATTATGCCTACCATAACACCATCCCATGTTTGTTTTGGTCTTCCCTTTTCCGTTCTTTTTTGTATTTTTGATTGCCATACTTTTTTAACTAGTCTTGTATCGTTCATTCTTTGTAAATGTCCCCACCAGCTTAATTGTCTCTTTTCAATAAATTTAAGTGTTGATTCTATTTCAAGGTCTTCTCTTATTTTCGTACTTCTTAGTTTGTCTTTCTTTGTGACTCTTTTAACTCGCCTAAGATACTTCATCTCAACTGCTTGTATTTGGCTCTTTTGTCTCTTTGTTAATACCCAAGATTCACATCCGAATGTTAATATTGGCCGGTAAATTGTTTTAAATACATTTAACTTCGTTTTCTTGGAAATTTCTTTTTTATTTATGAATGTCGAGTTCATCGTGTGATAAAGTTTCATCGTTATTTGTACTCTATTGTTAATTTCGACATCCTGTGTTCCATATTCTTCTATTTCTACTCCCAAGTATTTATATCTTCTAACTTGCTCAATTTTTATTCCATCTAAATGTATATTTAGATGTTTTTGTTTCGGTCCTATAACCATAACTTTGGTTTTACTTTGATTCACTGTCATTCCAAATTCTTCCGATACCGTGCTCCATATTTCCATATTCTTTTGTAGATCCTTCTCTTTCCCTGCCATAATTATTAAATCATCTGCAAAAGCTGCTTCTGATATATCCACTCTTCCTAAATGTCTGTATCCAATGTGTAGTTTTGCCATTTTGGTTGACGATTTTTTAATTATTTCATCAATAAAAATTGTAAATAATAGTGGACTTAGTCCCCCTCCTTGCCTTAATCCTTCTTGTGTTGAAAATGGTTCTGATGATTTATTCCTGTATATTACACAGTTTCTATTATTTTTGTAAATGTTTTTGATTATATCTATTATTTTGTAATTTACTCCCCTTCCTTCTAGTACTTTCCATAACTTCTCTCTTGGTACTTTGTCAAAAGCTTTTTCCATGTCTATAAATCCCATATATACCTCTTTCTCTTGTTGTGAGAACTTCTCAATTATCTGTTTCACTGTGAATATGTGGTCTTGGATGCTTCGCCCTCTTCTAAATCCACTTTGCGATTCTTCGAGAGTATTTTCTATCCCTGGTCTTATCTTACTGTCTATAATCTTCTCGTAGACTTTCATAGCTGTACTAAGTAGATTGATTCCTCTATAATTATTGCAGTCTTGTCTATCCCCCTTTTAATATATTGGAACTATTAAGGCTATCTTCCAATCTTCTGGAATCTGTTCTTCACTCCACGCCGTGTTGTATATTTTCAATAATATTTTTGTTCCTGTCTCCCCTAAATTCTTGAACATTTCTGCAGCTAATTTATCAATTTCTGGAGAATTTCCATTTTTCAATTCATCTATTATTTCCTGTAATTCTTTTAGAGTTACAATGTCTTTATTTTCTATTATTGCATCCTTTTTTTTGTTAATGTCCTAAATTCTGTTGCCTGCTCCTAGTAATTCCTCAAAATACTCTTTCAATCTATCAATTACTTCGTTTTCATTTCTTAGTATATCTCTTTTTTTATTTTTTATCCATATTATTTATTGTGGTTCTTCCTTTCTTAATGACTTCAATGTTTTGTAAAACAGTTTTTGATTTGATTTACTATTGCTTTCCATTTTTTCGCCAAATTCATTCCACTGATTTCTTTTAGCTACTGCTACCATCTCTTTTACCTTTTTCCTCTTCTCTTTGTACACTCCATAGTTTTCCGTTGTTTTGTTATTTATATATATATTTTCCACGCTTCTTTTTTTAATTCTACTTTTATTTTAATTTCGTCCGTCCACCAAGCTGTTTGTTTTTTCTTATTAGTTTTCTTGCTACAACCACATATTTCTTTAGCGGTTTCCAAAACGGTTTTTTTGATATAATCTCACATTTCTTCTAAATTACCATTTTTCATTATATCACAATTATTTAAGAACTTTCCTGATAATGCCATTTCGTATTTCTTTGCCATATCTTTGTTTTGAAGTTTGTATGATCTGACCGATTCATATTCTATTCTTTTTTCTACTTTTTGTCTATTAGGATTTGTAATTTCTACTTGTTCTCTTATTTTTGTTACAAGTAAATAGTGGTCTCTTCCCATTTCTGGTCCTCTTCTAACTTTGGTATCCAATACTTCCTTTCTATTTCTCTTTTCCACTAATATGTAATCTATTATTGACCTTTCATTTCTGCTTTCCATCACACGTGTATATTTATATATGTCTTTATGTTGGAAAAATATATTAGTTACAATAAAATTGTGTAATATGCAAAAATCCAACAGCCGTTCTCCATTATTATTCCTAAATGCTTCACCATGTTTTCCTATCACTGTTCTGTAAATGTCATCTTTTGTTCCCACTCTGCTATTCAAATCTCCAAGTATAATTATTTTTCCTTTTGCATTTTCTGTAGCCATAGTTAGATCTTCCCAAAACCTATCTTTATTTCCTACTGTATCGTCTTCATTTGGTCCATATACAATTATTATAGTTTTTGTGTCCATATTTTTATTTTTCATTTCCATCACCAGTAATCTTTCCGACCATCCCGTCCATCCAGTAATTTGTTCTTCTAAGTTTCTATGTATTATGCATGCAACTCCGGCTGCCGCTCTCTTCTCATTTTCAATACCACTATATATGAGTATATGACCATTATCCATTTTCACTATCCCTTGCATTTTTTTTGTCTCTGTTATAGCTAGTATTCTCAAGTTTGTATTTTCAATCTCTTCTTCTAATTCTTTTTCTTTTCCTAAAATACTTCTAACATTCCATGTTCCAATTCTCCACATTTCCGTTGCTAATTTTACTTTATTCTTATCAAATTCCGTTGCCGTGTCTTTTTCTCTGTTACCATGAATATCCGGTTCTTTATTTAGTTTTTTGGATGTATTTTTCCCAGTATTTTCATTCTATTTGTTTCTTTATCCCATCTCCATTCTTGCCCATTTACTGTTACCTTATTGTATCCCATTTTTACGTCTTTTCCCTTTTGATTTTCTAATTTTGCAAACATCCTAATCTCTTTTTGTTTTTCTCTTTCCTTCTTTGTCATATCATTATTTATAAAAACTCTTTCTTCTTTCCTCTACTTTAATTTAGCTTTATTTGCCATAATTCTTTCTTTATCAGCTTATTTTTGACATTCCACTATACTCATTTTCTCCCCTATCTTATTAACTGCTTTAGGCTCGATATTTATTTTTAGTTGTTGACTCAAAAAGTTTCTGACATTTTCCACCAATTAGTATCAAGTTTCAATCCATTTATCATCACATTATTCTTTCTTCTTTCTTTATCTATAATTTCCATTGTTTTTTCATCTCTTCCATTTCTGTTTTCATTTCTGCATTTTCTTCTTTAATTGCTTGGTTTTCTTTTCTCAATACTTCGTTTTCAACTTTCAACTTTAATATTTCCTCGTTAAACAGAGCCTGTTGATCTTTAGTTTCTTTGATCTCGTTTTTAATTAGTTGTTGTTCCCATTTCATAACCTTTTGATCTGCAGACATTTCCTTCATTAACGCTAAGATTTCATCTAATTTTTCAACTTTTTTACTTTTAGGTGGGGTTCTGTTAGTCCTCTTGCTAACTTCAAATAATCCATCCATTTTTCTTTTGTTTGAATCTTCTGTAGAATAATAATCACTATCCATTTTGTCTATATTTTTTATTCAACTACTATTTGTTTATATTATTTCCGTGGTAGCGTAAGACCAAGGTACCCAGATCAACTCTTCGGAGATACTTAATCTATCCAACCACTTATTATATATATCTAGTTTCTTTCTTTATTTTGTCCTTTATTTTTTAAATTTGACAACGTCGCAAATTATATCGTTTTGGACTCGCCTTAAATCAATTGCTTTTTATTTCAGTAACCTAATTCTAACCTATTTATTTAAATGTTTTAACAAAATCTAACGTTTTTCTTTGTTTTTTTTTTCTAGCACTACGTACTTTTACCTTTTGGTGACACAGTTATAATTCTAGTTAATTAATTTTCGTTGCACTTTCCGATATATCGAAATAAATACAGGCGAATTTTATAAACACTTTATTATTCCCACACACCGTTGCCACTGGGTAGCTGACAGATAAGGTCTACTAGTTCTTCTTCTTCCTCTCTTTCTCTCTTCTTTCTCCTCGCCCATTTTAGGGATAATGTCGTTTTCACTAACAGGTTCCAGCACTTTCTTTAATTGGTACCATTTTTTCAATATATTTTGGAATTATCTGGAAATAGTTAGTTTTATTTAAAACAGTAAAACAAATTTAAAATCGATGAGGTCATAGTTTTGTACAAATTGAAGAAGCGAGAGCGATTGAGATAAATCAAGACTTCATGCTAGTGGAATGCGTTATCTGAGAGCAGTACTAGTTGTAACCAAAAAGAATCATAGCAATAACAGTATATTACGAGGTAAAATGAACACTAGACTAGTATTCGAAACGATAGAATAACGACAATCAATGTTATTCGGGCATATAGTTAGAACGAGTTATAACAGAAAATGCGAATAGACAATAAAAGAATAAGAGGAAGTTGGAATTGAGACATCCCCAAGACTCTGCACGAGATGTCCTGGTTCTGTATCGCCAACATTTTTTGCAGCATAAACTACTAAGTTAATGTGTTCCATCAATGTAATTCTTGTTCGCAAATTTTTATAGATATTTTTAGTTTTGCAAAGTATATCTTACAAAGTATGCGGTGACAGTCGTGGTGACGTTTCTTATATATAAGATTTTTCAATATCAGTGCTCCAGTAGTGTATTTATCTTTATTTTTGTGTAGTGTCGCTTTGGGTAAGTGTTCGCAGCGGGTAGGTATGCGTAGCCGCTATCTTCAGTACATGAATAAAGGCAGCAGCAGCACTCACTGTAATTACATTAGTTTATCTTCGGCAACCGTAAGAATTGGAGGTGTGACCGGCTGTAACGGCTTTCGTTTATGAAATACGAGCAAATATAAAATATCGACAATTTTGTTAAAATTTTCGACAAAATATTAGTGTCTGCTGCTCGGTGTGGATTAACAAACGTAACGTAATTACACATTTTCAGAAATATATATGCAATGAAGTTCAATTTTATATCTGAACACGTTTTTTGTATAACCTCAAATTTGAAGCTTATTAAAATTATTCGTTGTTGGGTATGTGCGGTTAAGTGTACGCATGCGCACACTTACCCGTGAGTGCGTATACTTATCCAGATTATTTTTTTCAAGAAAGTGCCTCTCAACTTCCAAAGAAAAAATCCAGATAATTGGCTAGTCACCCAAGAGAAAATATACGAGGCAAAATGTTTATGGAACAAAGTGTGAGTCAACGAGCAGCCGCTGATAGAGGGATAGAGGGATCAACGAAAGTGCCCTTAGGAAAGGACAGTGTGTTACAACGTCTTTAGGACGTTATAAGCCTACTTTTACAAGTGTTTAAGAAAATGAGATCGTCGGATCTTGTTTGAACATGGACAATTTTTTTTACGGAATCACAATTCAGTCATTACGAAGACTTGTTTTCCAGTATGCAGAACTAAATGAAATTGCTAATCGGTTTGACAAAGCTACACAGATGGCAGGACGTGACTGGGTTGGAGAATTCCTTAAGCGACACGAGAGACTGCGATTACGTCAGTCAATTCCAACAAGTCTTGCAAGGACAACTGGTTTTAATAAAGTGCAAGATGACAGATTATTCGGTAACTTAACGGAACTGTATTAAACATACAATTTTAACCCGAATCGCATCTTTAACATGGATGAAACTGGGATGAGTACGGTTCCCAAAGAGACGCACAGAGCCGTATCCGTTAAAGTGAAATAAGTGGTATGAAAAGTTGTATCTGAGACAGGCATTATAATAACTGCCGTTTGTTGCATGAGTGCCACTGGTCAGTTTATACCACCTACCTTCATGTTTCCTAGGAAAAAGATAAAGGGTGAGCTCCTTGATGTAGAGCCCACCGGATGTGTTGGTACGGTATTCGATTCCGGATTCATAAATTCAGATCTATTCATGAATTGGTTATATCATTTCAACTTACGAAATATTCTGTCTGTCTTACTAATTCTAAAAAATCACTCATCCCATATTAATTTGGAAGCATCTCTTTACTGCAGAGAACGAGGCATTTCAGTTATTACTTTAGCTCCGCCCAGCAGGCACGAAGTCCTACCATTAGACAGGAGTTTTTTTGGTTCTGTTAAGGCCAAGTATACCATCGAGTGTGACCGTTGGATGACTCAGCATCCTGGAAGAGCTATCACACAATATCAAGTAGCTGCTCTTTTTAATAAAGCCTACAAACAAGTTGCTACAGTCGGTAATGCTGCCTCGGAATTTTCAGTGACTGGAATTTATCCATCAGCACCAGGGAATATGATAGAATGTTTGGGCATCCAGGTTTTTATTCACGGCTTATGTAATCACGATATGGAGAGGACGCTTCGATTAGCTTATTGAAAAACCATGGTAGATGTATTGACCGCTGCTCTTGAATTTGAAGCAGCCACGAAGGCTTCGGGATACAACAAAGGTAGGACCATTCAAGAGAAAGGTGACGATAGTAGACTAGACCAGATCGTCATTTTGATAAAAGGTATGGTGAACAAGAAGTCGAAGGAGAGCAGATGCTGTAATTGTGGCGAGTTAGAGCATGTACGTAGTTCGCGTAAGCGCCCTATGACTTCTGCAAACCAAGAACCTCTTGAATATGAAGCAGTCAGGGAGGCTTCGGGGTATAACAAAGTTAGTACCATGGAAGAAGAAGGTGAAAAAGACAGATTGAACCAGATCGTCAACTTGATAAGTATGGTAGACAGGAAACCGAATGCTGCCAAATGCTGCCGAAAGTATGGCGAGCTAGGACATGTACGAAGTTCGTCTAAGTGCCCCAGGACTCCTACAATTCAAGATCTCCAGACACATGGAAAACTAGACAGGAGCGAACATCGAGCTGGTGTGAGTCACCGAAATGCCAACTCCCTGTCTAGACGGCCATGCCCAACAGACTGTTTCCACTGCAACAAGGCGGAATCTAAGGAAGCAGCAGTTTCAAGAACTACTGTAGTCAACGAAGAATGGTCGCCTCCCAGGATCAGAGAAGATCAGGAGAATGATCCTCACTTACACATGCGCCGTTAATGGAAGGAAGAAAATCGGAAACCTACCTGGCAAGAAGTGTCAAAAAACACTCAAGGCATATTGGGATCAGTGGAACTCCCTTGTCCTGGAAGAAGGGCTGTTGAAAAGGGTCCTAGAAAACGATGATGGTTCCGAGATGAGGAGACAGCTAGTTATCCAGAGAACGAGAGTAGCTGAGGTACTGTGACGAAGTTACACGACAGTCCATCGGGAGGTCATCTGGGACTGAAAAAACCCTTCAGCGAGACCGTGAGAGGTTTTATTGGATGAACAGCTCTGACTGTGTGAAGGACTGGTGTAAGATATGCACTACTTATGTACGAATTCAAGACTTAAATTCTTCCTGTGAATCATAAATTAATTACATTTATCTCCACCCCTGTATAATAATTAATACACATTCTATATGCTTATTACAAATAATTCTTGACTATAAATCGTTCATAACATCTATTTTTTATTTCAAAATACACAAATATCAATTTTAAACTTATCTTCACATAAAAAAGATTACCTTGAAACCTTCCTTTTGCTAACACACAAAAAATTATTTCATGACAAAAAATGCCCTAGACATCGGATAACTCAACCGTCGTTTCTAACGGCTCGTGTTCAAAATCATGCATTCCATTGGCCAATTTCCCACTTTATCTCACTTGCTTACACCCGCTCCGAGAACCAAATAAATACGGATCCAACACAACATTCTGAGACTTACAATCCAACCATCGTGATAAGATGTAGCCATCGATCATTTCCTACTGGCAAAATGACCGGAATAATTTAAGTATTAATGAGTTCTCATTAGAATTAAATAATGTAGTATAATATTAAATAACATAACTAATGTAATGTAATACTGAAGAATTCTTAATTGTGACGCAAGCAATAAAACTTCAATAAACATCAGTGAAACGTGTAACTCATTTAATTCACCATACCCTTTCTACTCAGACTCAATAAAAACAACTCTTGTCACATCAAAGTGGCTAGTCCTTCGAGAACTATATAAATAATATTACCCGCATTTCACACTCTTACTAAACGCAAAGTAAGACACTGCGAAACAACTTATGCTACGCGGAATGGACGACATCGCAAGATAATGGCAGCCATGAAACAATATAATGTTGGTAGCCCTTTCGAAAGGATTGCTTTAGATATCGCTAGACCATTATCGACGACAGAAAATGGTGGTAAATATATTCTGGTTATAATGGACTATTTCCAAAAGTGGGTAGAAATTTACGCGATACCGAATCAAGAATTTATTAGCCGATTTGAAGTGTCCTTGGAAGTCCACAGCGATCAAGGAAGAAATTTCGATAGCTAGGTATTCCAGGAAATTTGTGACAAGCTGGGTATGAAGAAGACCAGGATAACAGCGTAGCATTCACAGTCAGATGGAATGGTTGAGATAATGAACAGGACTATTGGAAAATGTCTGTCCAAAGTAGTTTCCAGCCACCAGAGAGATTGGAACCAGTATCTCCCCCTATTTGCGTTGGCTTATCGATCTGCCATAAATGAGTCCACGGGTGAAGCACCTGCGAAAATACTATTTGGATGTGAAATTAGACAACTTTGTTACCTGGAATTTGGCTGTCGGCCTGACGAAGATCTAGCAGGAGAAGATTACGCCATACAATTGAGAAGAAGCATAGACGATGTGCCCGAATTGGTTCGAACGAATCTTCAAGTTGCCAGCGACAGAATGGAAAAACAGTACGATACGCAGGCTACAGAAGGCAGTTTCAAAGAAGGGGACAAAGTATAATTACACAAGAGAAAAGGATTTTCTCCAAAATTATAGAAATAATGCGAATGTCCGTAGTTAATCAAGAAGAGGATCAACGTCATCATCTATCGCAAAAGCAAAATGCTCAATGGAAGACCGACAGTAGTCCACCAAAACTGACTAGCGGTATTCAAAGGAGACCATGACAAAGAGGAAGGATTGAGCCATATACAACAATAGTTTGACCCGGCCTTTGAAGAATTTATGGGCGCATACGGAGGTACCGGGAAAGCTAGATACGGAGTCACTAGATAACAAAGACAAGATTTGTTCACGCTCCCGGAAGAGTATTCACTGGCACACAACATCTCCGCCAGTAACAAACACGCACGAGGGTTGGCAACCGTCTTTCGAAAGAAGTTTGGGCAATTAGAAAAACTTGAATATCAGATTCCAGCCCCTGGCAAGACACTGAGACTCAAACACAATTCGCGGTATGTTTTCTACTTGGTAACCAAAAACGAATTTCAAGATCGATCCACCTTCGGCGATGGGTGGTAAGCGCTACGAAGATCATGTACTGGAATCAAACGTGAAGAAACTAGCAATACCTAGGGTAGAGAGCAACCAGTTAGACTGACGTGTCATCAGGAACATGGTCGATGTGATCTTCCAAGATATCGAAGTCCACATATTAATGTGCAGCTGTACAGCTATACCCCTGTTATGGGTACTCGACGAAGACGGTACCCTGTTATTTCTATACGACCGGAAAGTGTAGAAATGGGTCTAGTTGCCGGTCCTAGGAGGAACTTCCTTTTAAGGAGGGAGTAATTTTACGAAATCGCACACTGGTGTAGTCCCTGAATCCGACTCTATCTAATACTATGAATAAAAGTTAAAATTTTGGCGGGTGCGGACCGATTTCTGGAAAGGACTATTTATCTTTTTTTGTGAATATTTTTATAGATATTTCCAAGAACGTCGATTGATTGTAGGGAGCCCCAATCGAGAACTTTCAGGAATCCAAAGCTCTAGAAAAACGTTTAAATATATAAGCAACTACCTGCAAACCCGGAACCATTTTACAATTTAATATATTAGTGAATAGACGGGAACATACATATAAACAGTAGTAATCTAAGTGTTAGTGGGTATACAGTATATTTAATATGAATTAAGTAAATAAATTACATCAGTAGATAGACCGCGTCTATGAATGTATCCCACTCGTTGTGTATTTGAATCTATAATAAAAACATTACACCACTGATTTTCAGCTCACTACACCCAGTACACCGGGTGCTACGGTCATTTTTGGAGAAATTTAGGGTTGTTAGCACGATACAGCATCCGGAGTCCATACAAGTGACCAACTTTACGATTGGATATTGTTCAGGGCATCTCACATATGAACCTTGGATTTTCAGCTCATTATAGCCAGTACATCAGGTCCAGATTTACCACATTTTTTGGTCATTTTTCGAGAAGTTTCGGTTTATTAGCACAATACTGCCTCTGGGGTGTAGGGGAGGACCGGGCAAAGTGAATATGCCGGGCAAAGCGTATAATCCCTTCCACGCCCAAACACGTGATGTCCCGAATTCCGCAATAATACCAAGACACCCATATACCCACGCTTAGTTTGAGACAGCATTTATCTGTCGGAAGTTATCGACCGTTCAGTAGCTTTACGACTGTGTAACCACGTGAATAATAAGAATATTTGAAGGTTAGTTTAAGTAACGAACTTTTTTTACGTTAATATGAAGATATTGATTGCAATGAAAGTTTTTACAATAATTACGCATATTAACCGTCGTTCTTAATCAAAACATTTGAATATTTCTTATTTTTTCTCTGCTTAGTTCACTTTGATTTGAACTTGTCACCTCCGGGCAAAGCGAATAGGGCAAAGTGATTAATTGTTCGCTTTGCCCGAACATAAAAGTCTTATAGTAATGTAGGTACCTACTTAGTGGACTTCATATTCCAGATGGTGTACAAATATAGAAGAAGAACGCAACAAGCTCAGTAGACAGCGGAAACAATGGGGGCAGCAATGAGAGAATGTTTAACAGGGACGTCCATGAATTCAGTGGCTCAAACTTATAATATACCGTATGCAACATTATTTAGGCATATGAAATACGGATCTTGACAATATTTTTTTTGGTTTGACTAGAGATGATTTTAAAGGAGTTGTATACGAATAAGCAAAGAAAAACAAATTAACTCACCATAAAAGTTGGGATCAAAATGCGAATGCAGGGAAATGATTGACTGACTGGATTTTTAAGGAGAAATCAAGAGATCACTTTGAGAACACCAAAACCAACAAGTGTGGGCAGAGCACGAGGTTTTAATCAAATCCAAGTTGAGAGATTTTATAAAAACCTGTCAGATCAAATTAAAAAGTATGACATAGACGGAACTCGTCTATATAATATGGACGAAACTGGCATAATGACGACGACTAATAGACCTCCAAAAATTATATCTGTCAAAGGGAAGAAACAAGTGGGCGTGATATCAAGCACAGAGCGTGGTAAACTAACCACTGTTGTTTGTTGCTGCAATGCTGCAAGTTCATTCATACTCCCTTCTATAATTTTTGCTCGCAAACGAATGCAGGAAAGGTTGTTAGATGGTGCTCCCCCAGAAACTCAAGCCACTTGTACACCAACAGGGTGGATAAATGGGGAAGTTTTTCTTGATTGGCTAAAGTATTTTGTGGACCAAGTTCGGCCAACTCAAGAAAAAAAAGTTATTCTCTTACTGGATAGTCACGAATCTCATAAATTTTATCCAGCTCTCGATTTTGCGTCCAAGAACAATGTCATATTTGTATCATTTGCACCACATACCACACACAAGATGCAACCACTTGACAAAGCAGTCTATGGACCACTCAAAAAATATTTTGAACAAGAAATTAATGTATTTCTAATGTATTTCAAAAATCGTATCCAGGGAGAATTGTTAATCAATATGATATTGCAAAATTATTCAGTCCGGCTTATTTAAAAAGTACCACTTCCCAAAATGCAGCAAATGAGTTTAGATCTCCTGTTATTTGGCCAATTAATGAACATACGTTTGGTGATGAAGACTACCTACCAGCATCGGTCACATATGAGGATGCACTTCCAAATACTCCATGTGAAACTGTTGAAGAACAAGTAGCAGAAACTGAGATCCCACACCTCAATTTATTGACTACTGAAAATCAAGTAATGGAAATAGAAGATAATTCAAGTGAAATTATCAATGAACCAGCTGTGGAAGTAGTGGTACTACCAGAGTCAAACTAACCGGAACATAGAACTATACCAAAGAGTACAATGTTGTCTTCAAATGCACCACTATCTATTTCTAGTAGTACATCGAAAATTGTGGAGAGAATGCAATCTTTGTCTGACGTGAAACCAACCTACAGTCCTCGAGATGTTAGACCTTTGCCAAAGGTAGTAAGATCATCTGGTACC
Organism: Galeruca laticollis; assembly: GCA_963921935.1. Lineage (NCBI taxonomy): Eukaryota > Metazoa > Arthropoda > Insecta > Coleoptera > Chrysomelidae > Galeruca > Galeruca laticollis. Next base: position 57,390,507 of record OY998181.1, read on the forward strand.
CGTAAAAGAAAAACGCAAAAATCAGAAGTACTAACATGCACAGAAAAATATTTAAAAACCACGGCTCAACCAATATTGGTCGACAAAAGAGTCAAAAAAGCAAAAATCCCAAAGAAACGAGTTCAGAAGGAAAATATTCAAGAGACTTTGTGTATTTTCTCTGCCGAAAAATACATTGAGGTTAATGGAAAGCCAACAGAAGACTGGATCCGGTGCAATTTTTGTCAGCAATGGGCCCATGAGCAGTGTACATCATACGAAGGTACTGGGCAGTACAGGTGTGATGACTGCAATTAAATACTCGTAGTTGATTGTTTCATTTTATTCACTTTAACCTAACCAACTATTTGCTTTGGCCAGATCATCGGGCAAAGTGAATAAAATGTTCTATTTTATTTCAAGTGTTCGCGTGTGTTACTAACCTATAAAAACCTGCATTTTTGTATTTTATTCTAATAAAGCAATCCCTACTGTCAACATTTGCTATATTTATTTTTTCTTAGTTAAGTAGTACTGGATATTTGGTCTTAACTTATCCACTTTGCCCGGTCCTCCTCTATACGTGCTGAAACACCAGTTTTAATCCTTGAAACCGTTTTATTAATCTGTTTTAAATCGAGTTCCAAGATCTTTGATAACTATATTGAGCTTTAATTTTTTTGGTAGTGTATGAAAGATACCAACTTTAGTAGGGATACTGTATGAATAGACAAAATTTCATGATTGATATTTGAAGTTACCGAACGATTTACCACAGCAGCACGAAAATATCCGAATATCTGTATGAATAATGAGTACTGTTTGCGTAGCTCAACAGGAGCCGGTGGTTTTCTAAATATAGACGTTTTGCGCTCATAAACCCAATAAAGCAATCTCTCTGTGTACGTACGAACTTTATATTTTATGGTTTTGCTCAACTCTCCTAATCTTATCAACTAGGACAACATATAAAGTTTTCCTCGCAAAATCATTACTCTACTTCCTGAGGAGCATCTTCAGTGTGTTCGCGAAGTGGAGTTATATTACAACTTCACAACTTTTATGGTTTGAATAGTGTGGACGAGGCAATTTATCGGCTACTCCGATCTATCCTGATAAAGTTTTACTGGAAGGCCTGTATGAACATTAACCGGAGTTTCCATGTTACAAATGGCTTGATTTGGGTGAAATTATTTAGAAAATTGGTTAGAATTCACTAAGTTGTTTGTTGAAATTAGTTTCGAAGTGAGATGTGAGATAACAAAAGACAATTAATCCATAATACAGTTTTTTAATTTGAATGAAAGTTATCATACGGACCAATTTAATTTCGTTATAGAGGTTGATAGATAGGGATTTGGAAAGCTTACAATTTTCTGACAGGTGAAATTTAAAATATGATAAACTATTAACTGTATGAAGAATAATAAACTTTATCTACGACTTTTAAATAAAATTGTACGTATGTGCACGAAAACTGATACTAAGCGCACTGTTTTTCCATTTTAAAAAGTGTTTGTAGCTGGATAAAAATCAAATTTAGACACTGTTACTATATTTACACAAAATTATTACAGTATTTACACTTATTATTAATTGTACATTGTTTCTTCACGGTTATGAAAATTTGCTATGTAATACCTACTCGTTTATTAATCAAGATACCGGGAGAAAAAATTGCGGAATATTCTCGAGAATGTATAGCTCAAATCGAGAATCTCACGAGATGTATATATAGGGTGAATCATAACCAACGGGATGGAGGTTTATAGCGAAACGGTAAAAGTTTTAAAATGTTTGTCACTTTAGTAGTTTGTACATTCATATAGGCTACATTTTAAAATTATTTTGATATATACAGGATGTTCCAATAAAGTGTGACGTATTAAAGCTATATTTTTTCGTATGGGACACCCTATATTTTATTGCATTTTCTGATTGCCCCTAAAAAATAAATACAGAGGGTTCCGAGTTATGCTAACTTTTTTCAAAATGGGAACATTCCGAAAAAAATTAATCACTCATTGATATAACAAATTCGTTGAATGTATTCCACGATTGAGTACTAAACATCTCTTTACCGGGTGTTCTGAATTTTCAGTTTCATTATTAGATAATTCAATGTATAATATCGGGCTTATTTTGAATGAAACACCCTCTATTTTAATAATTCACCATGTTCACAAAAATGTCCTCTTTCGAATGGTATGAGGGTGTCCTATATCTAGGTATTATACTTTTCGTGTAATTCACCATTTTCTTAAATTGTGTGGTAAATCGATTCTAAAACATCTGCAATTCTCTCCAAATTTTAAACTAATGATCTTGGCATAGTTGTTGTTAAATAAACAGTGAAGTTGCTAATAAATATGCACACTTGTAGTTGCTGAGGTACGATAAGTATTTGAGTACATAATAAAACAAAAACACATTTTTAATGAAGCAAATACATAAATACTGGAAAACAAACAACAAATTATTTATTAAAAGCATCAAATGGAAAATTTCTCAATTGATGCTCGAAATGCCTTTCCATCTTGTGCAATGGAACACCTGATTCTAGCTTCCAACGATTTATTTACATTATTCAACATATCGGGTGTTTAGACGCGAAAGCGTTCGAAATTCCTAATTTCATATCGTCTGCAGTAGTAGGGGGTGTAGCATATACAATATTTTTAATATAACCCCATTTGAAGAAATCCATCTTGGTCAATTCTGGTGACCTAGCTGGCCAATGATAAGAACCGCATCTACCTATCCATTTATATCTAAATTTTCTATTGAAGTAGTTCCTAACAGCACGTAAAAAGTGAGCAGGGCTCCGTCTAATTGTAGCCACATTTTCCTTCGGATTCTAAGTGATAGGTTTTCGAGAAGGATCCAGAAGTCTTTTTTCAAACAACTCAAAAAATTTCTTTCATCCAGGTGTTCGTCAACGAGCCGATAACATACTCGCTCACAATCCCTCCCCAAACGTTTACACTTGGAATAATTTGGTGTATAAATCCACTTTGGAGCTACGCTCTACCAACGTGCGCAGCGACGCCTTGAACAAACTCGCTCTTGTCAAAGACGGTGGACTGTAGTTGAGCTCTTTTTTCCTGATCAAAACCAAAGAAGAATAAACGGTTTTGAAGATTAAAACTAACTTTTCCGCATCTATGGCCCCGTACAATATTATATGATAAAATTGTTACTTGTATACACTTCGGGGGATGTATCGTGCTAACAAACTGATTTTTCTCCAAAAATAACCAAAAATTTAGTATATATGGATTTATAGGACCCGCTGTACTCGCTCTAGTCAATTGAAAATCAATAGGGTACATCTGTGAGACACCTTGAACAATATTCAATCATAAAATTGATCAATCATTTACTCTCTGAGGGCTGTATAGTGCTAACAAACTGAAAATTCTCCAAAAATGACAAAAATTTGGTACTTCGAGCACCCGTTGTACTGGCTTTAATGAGCTGAATATCAACAGGGTTCATCATGGAGACGCTCTGAATAATATCCAATCATAAAGTTGGTCACTTGTGTACACTCCGGAGGCTGTATCGTGCTAACAAGCTGAAATTTCTTCAAAAATTACAAAAATGTGGTACTTCATTTACCATAGCACCCGTTGTACTGACTCTGGTGAGCTGAAAATCAATAGGGTTCATCAGTGAGATGTCCTGAATAATATTCAATAATGAAATTGGTGACTTGTAGAGCTCCGGATGCTGTATCGTGCTAACAAACTGAAATTACTCAAAAAATTACAAAAAGTCGTACTTCAAGTACCATATCAACCGTTGTACTGACTCTGGTGAGCTCAAAATCAATAGGGTTCATCAGTAAGATGTCCTGAATAATATTCAATCATAAAATTGGTGACTTGTTGAACTCCGGATGCTGTATCGTGCTAACAAACTGAAATTTTTCAAAAAATGACAAAATGTCGTACTTCAAGTACCATATCACCCGTTGTACTGGCTCTGGTAAGCTGAAAATCAATAGGGTTCATCTGTGACATGTCCTTGACAATACTCAATCATAAAATTGCTGACTCATTGCAATCCGGAGGCAGCATCGTGCTAACAAGACATGTAAGGAAAAGTGGCCGACGACAACGACGACGACGACGACATACACACAGGATTTTTTTTCTAAAAACCGTTTTCTCGTGCTGTTGTTGATGGAAAACGTAAAAATAAATCAAAGAAAAAACTTTTTTTGAGGTAAACCAATACTTTACTCGCATATAGATAGGTTGGGCGGAAAAGTAATAGGGTGAAATAATACTCTATTTGTGAAGGAGTATCTATTTCTATTGCAATAGTGGGTTGTAAGGCCACAGCATGCAATCCCTACCGGCTACTTGCCTTTATAGAATTCAAATTAAAACAAACACTTCTTTAAAACACAATAAAATATGACTATATACAGAATATCTAGCTTTCTAATTAGACCAAAACCGGTCCTGCTTTTTTTCACTTGTATGAATACCACTTTACGATCACTGTTCTTGTACAAAAATAATGTATGCCGTTGATGCGTCGAAGGAACAGAAAGAAAATTTGGAATGAGGAATTTCTCGTAATGAGAATTGGAAAATTAAATGTCACACTGACTTTTTACCTTTCTTGTCACTTGATCTTTTTCTCATCGGACATACCGATGACAGTTGTCGCTAACTGTCACGATCCATTGAATGACGGCGTGAAAATGGATATGTTTATCATTGTTCTTTTCAGGAATATGAATTCCGAACAAGACTCCATCGGTATTTGCGATCAATAGTACGAAATAAATGTTTGGTCAAATCTTCTCTCGAAGATTTTTTAATGAAATTGACTGTCTCGACCCTTACTTCGTGGAATATGCTCATATTAGTGTTTTTAAATGAAACTCAAGGTCTCTAGTTAATTCCACAATATAATACAAGTTAAAGAAATTGACTGTCTCGACCCTTACTTCGTGGAATATGCTCATATTAGTGTTTTCAAATGAAACTCAAGGTCTCTAGTTAATTCCACAATATAATACAAGTTATTGAAAATTCTAAAAATTGACAATTGTTTCGATAAATCAATATCATCGTCAGAATGACAGAAGATACATTTCATTTTATGCCTACCTGATGTTTAGTAGTTATATTTGGCTAGACCAAGAAGTAACCTAACTTGTGATTGGCTTAATATATGTTCATAGAAAAAAGAAGAAGATGTGATATTACAAATATTGAAGCTTAGATATTATTAGCCCTATGGTGATATCGTGGATATCATTTTTCCAATTAAGATCAGTATAACTGTGCAATGATATAGAAAACCAGGAAAACTATATCTGCTGATCTTTACAATTATCACTTAAGAAGACAGTTTATTAGTGGAGAATTCCCTAGATTCAACTGTTCATTGACAACTTCATATTGTGGGTTTCTTAAATGTCTTCTAATTTCCAGTTCTTCAAGGAAATCCAGTTCTTGTTTCTTTTCACAAATATGCAGTACTTCTAGTTTTGTGTTAGGTGTCAATGAATGATTGGTGTCAAGTAGATGTTTTGCGTGGTGGGATTTATCTGGTTGTTTTAATCTGTATGCCCGTAAGTACTCACTGTATCGTATTTCAAAATTCCTAAGGGTCTGACCCAAATAGACAGCATTACATTCTGGACATTTGAGTTTATATATACCTGACTTCTTTATTAGTGGTATTTTTGTTTTTACATTTAACAATTTTGTACTAACGTTACTTTCTGTTTTAAAAGAAATTGTTGTATTCGTTGCTGAAGATATTATCTTTGAAATATTATTAGAAATATTTCCTGCATATGTGATGGTTTTATAAGTTTTAATTTCATCAGCTTGTTTAGGATATATTAGTTGTAATGCCACTTTTTCCTCTTTTTTACTAATTAGCTTATTTATCATATCTAATGGATAACCGTTAGATGTTGCTATTTGTCTAATTGTATTAATCTCTCTATCAAAATTACATTTGTTCATAGGAACTGAAAAAGCTCTATGTATCATTGAATTATATGCTGCTAGTCTGTGTGACACAGGGTGGTTAGAATTGAATGGAATTGTTACATCAGTTTGTGTTGGTTTTCGGTAAATTGAATAATCAAGTACATTATTAACTCTATGAATTTTTAAATCAAGAAAATTGATTGAGCTATTTTCTTCAATTTCTAATGTAAATTTAATTTTCGGGTGTAAATTATTGATGTGGTTGAAAAATACATCTAATTGTCGTTCACTACCCATAAAACAAGCTAATTAGATGTATTTTTTAACCACATCAATAATTTACACCCGAAAATTAAATTTACATTAGAAATTGAAGAAAATAGCTCAATCAATTTTCTTGATTTAAAAATTCATAGAGTTAATAATGTATTTGATTATTCAATTAACCGAAAACCAACACAAACTGATGTAACAATTCCATTCAATTCAAACCACACAGACTAGCAGCATATAATTCAATGATACATAGAGCTTTTTCAGTTCTTATGAACAAATGTAATTTTGATAGAGAGATTAATACAATTAGACAAATAGCAACATCTAACGGTTATCCATTAGATATGATAAATAAGCTAATTAGTAAAAAAGAGGAAAAAGTGGCATTACAACTAATATATCCTAAACAAGCTGATGAAATTAAAACTTATAAAACCATCACATATGCAGGAAATATTTCTTATAATATTTCAAAGATAATATCTTCAGCAACGAATACAACAATTTCTTTTAAAACAGAAAGTAACGTTAGTACAAAATTGTTAAATGTAAAAACAAAAATACCACTATTAAAGAAGTCAGGTATATATAAACTCAAATGTCCAGAATGTAATGCTGTCTATTTGGGTCAGACCCTTAGGAATTTTGAAATACGATACAGTGAGCACTTACGTGCATACAGATTAAAACAACCAGATAAATCCCACTACGCAAAACATCTACTTGACACCAATCATTCATTGACACCTAACACAAAACTAGAAGTACTGCATATTTGTGAAAAGAAACAAGAACTGGATTTCCTTGAAGAACTGGAAATTAGAAGACATTTAAGAAACCCACAATATGAAGTTGTCAATGAACAGTTAAATCTAGGGAATTCTCCACTAATAAACTGTCTTCTTAAGCGATAATTGTAAAGATCAGCAGATATAGTTTTCCTGGTTTTCTATATCATTGCACAGTTATACTGATCTTAATTGGAAAAATGATATCCAGGATATCACCATAGGGCTAATAATATCTAAGCTTCAATATTTGTAATATCACATCTTCTTCTTTTTTCTATAAACATATATTAAGCCAATCACAAGTTAGGTTACTTCTTGGTCTAGCCAAATATAACTACTAAACATCAGGTAGGCATAAAATGAAATGTAACTTCTGTCATTCTGACGATGATATTGATTTATCGAAACAACTGTCAATTTATAGAATTTTCAATAACTTGTATTATATTGTGGAATTAACTAGAGACCTTGAGTTTCATTTGAAAACACTAATATGAGCATATTCCACGAAGTAAGGGTCGAGACAGTCAATTTCATAAATAAATGTTTGTTTGCTGTAGCGTAATAATGAAAATTATGTACGAGTATATATATATATATATATATATATATATATATATATTAATCCATTATTGTGGAAAGTAGATTCGTCAGTAAACAATACATAATTAAAAAATCAAGATCTTCTTCAACTATATCTTATGTCCATAAACAAAAATTCAAACGTTTATCATACTCCTGTTGTGTCAACTGCTGGTGTAGCTGAATATGATACGGATGGTAGCGGTTTTTCTTGAGTATTCTACACACACTCATGTGACTTATTCACTTGAAATTTTTCTAGAACTGGTATTAGGATTTTCCGTAACCGTCAGCAGTACATCAAATTCGTTGGCGTTGTCGCCAGTAACTGGTTTAGTTTTGTTCACCTTCTCGTATGCAGCGCTACCAGTATCACGGAATCTATTGAACAGTCCTTAGAAAACTTCCCTCTTTGGGTGAATTCTACCAGGGTACATTTGAGCATAAACTCTAGATGCTAGGAGACAATTTTCTAGACATTCCCCAATGCAAAGTATCATGTCGACTCTTCCGTTTAACGGGTACTGCTTATTTTTAGTAGTAGTAGTTAATGAAACTGAAAATTCTGAACACCCTGTAAAGAGGTGTTTATTATTCAATCGTGGAATACATTCAACGAATGTCCAACTATTTGGAGGTAAGAAAAAATTTACTAGAATTTATTATATCAATGAGTTATTAATTTTTTTCGAAATGTTCACATTTTAAAAAAAGTCAGCATAACTCGGAACTCTCTGTATTTATGTATATTATGAAAAAGTATTTTATTTTTTAGGGGCGATCGGAAAATATAGGGTGTCCTAAAAGAAAGAATATAACTTTGATACGCCACACTTTATTGGAACATCCTGTATATTTCAAAATAATTTTAAAATGTAGCCTATATGAATGTACAAACAACTAAAGTGACAAACATTTTAAAAACTTGTACCGTTTCGCTATAAACATCCATCCCGTTGGTCGTTATTCACCCTGTATATACATCTCGATTCACCCTATATATATATATATATTATATATATATATATATTAACATAGAGTAAAACAACACCCTGTATACCGAACATAAAATAAAAAAACTACTTATTTCAAGAAATAAAATTTTTTTGAAATTTCAATTTTTTTAAAAAAGATTATCTAAAAAAGGAGACAATCTGTACCATATACTATTCAATAGAGAAAGCATCTAACTGTATAATTTAAAATAAGATTTAAAAAAAAACATTTGTGAAATGAATTAACAAAATCTCTATAAACCTACAAGACGGAATATTAGAACGTTGTTACATATACAAATGGAAATGATAATCCTTTATTTTTATTGTCAAGGTAAATAAATAGTGAGATTCTTTTTAAAATGAATATTAGGGTTTGAAGGACATGTAAATAAGATTTTATAAATATTTAAAAACATAACGATATAAGAAGTAAACTGAAAAACATTAATTCTATGGAATGTGACATTTATTGAACGGTTTGACGTTATGAACACATATTTTGTAAATTTGAAAATGTCATTTTGTAAACTAAATGAAATATAATTTAAGAGACACAATATGAGTTAAAATCATTAAAGAACCTTAAAACAAAGCGTTTTCAAATGATAGATGGACAATTCACTATTTGAAATGAAATCTATAAAGAAAAGTTTTGATAACCAAATCTGATTGGTGGAATGTATTCAACAAACTTTTAATCTGCGACAAGTAGTTGTTAATAATAAAAAAAATTGAAGGAGAATAGTTTGTTGATTATACAGACTATTGACTAGGTAAAATTCTTTTTTTTGGGTGGTAGAAAATTTGAGAAGCAGCAAAATTTTGGGAATTAAGAAAACTTTTCGAAAAATAAGATATTTGGCATCAAAATTCAGAAAAGAGAGATACATTGTACTTATGATATGGTAGATTATATATTTAAACAAGCAGATGTAGAAACTAAGAAACAATTTGGTAATTATGTTTGAATACTAACCGTATAATTGATATATAATACTTGATTAATATTTGTATGGTGGAATGGATATATCCACCATACCTTTTAGAAAGCTTTTGATTATGTAATTGGACTGAAATGTATTGATGTGGACGGGACATAGCATTGATTCCTGATTTTGTGTAAGCTGGACCAGTGATGTGACAATTTCCAGAAGGTAACCTAAAATAAAGTAAAGGATAATTGAAGTGAATTACTATACAGGAATAAGGTATTTAGACTATTTTCATTATACATAAAAAAGTTTGAATAAAACTTACCAATTTAGTAAAAAAAATTGAACTTTGGTATTAAACAAACATTTACAACCATTGTGTTTCGCCATTTTGATATAATAATCGTTTATATAGAAGTTTCAGTATTATAAGATTTGTATTAAATGTTGCCTATTTTAGATTTGTATATAGAGATAATTTTTTCATGTGAGAACGTGATTTTGTTTGAATGAGTGGTCATAATAGATAGTAGGTTTTTTATTAATTTGTGTCTTGTAAAAGAACAATGTATTTGTCTATTCAAAATATTAAATAACGTTCTTTCTAGTTTGAAGAACATTGTAAAATTGTTTTTGATACATTTTATTTCTTTGTGGTGATGGCTCCATCTAGTTTGAACCGTTGGTAGTTTAAACTGACATCGATGAATAGTAAAAAGGTTCAATTTGAAACACAGGACCGTCTTAAGAATTTATTACGTATTATTAAACAAGCAAGTACATTTTTATTAACAAAATTTTTATGAAGACAGAGATATTTAATCAAATTTAGGCGCTCACACTATAAATTGAATTTTTGTTTCTCTATACCTGAACCCTACTCTGAGGTTAAAGAGTTTCTCATGTTTTAAAATATAACCATTTTAGTAATAAAATTTTAAATTTTCACAATATACCGGGCAAATCAAAACTAAATATAAACTAAACTAATAATAACTATAAATCATTATTTCTCTCCCCGTTCTATCCAGTTTAATATATATATATATATATATATATATATATATGTATATTGTTAAAATGTATTTATTATATTATTTATAATTGACTTGTTTATAATTAACTTACCGTCGGCAGTTCAAATATACAAACCAGGGCATGAAGAACTCTATCTCTCTTTGGGTTCAGGCGCTAAGATATGTGAGGAATTAACTGATAATTTTATATATGTATTTAATAAATAAATGATTTGAAACAATGTTGATATATATTTTAATTTAGTTTTAAATTTTTCAATTATTCAAATATTTTTTAAAATAAATCAAATTATGTCACGCCGCTGGCGTTTACGGTATGCTAAGAAGAAGAAATACATATAACCTTGAGAAACCACACCTGCCCAAATTGATATTTTGTTGCAAGCGAAACAGTTAAAAGTGTTCTATACGTATGATTGAACTAAGATTATACAAGATATTTACATTTGTTTAATAAAAATTATTTCATATTAAGAGAAAGTATAGAACTAGATATATGGTTTTTACAAATAAATACTGGAAAATTGTTTATAATTTACTTATATACTAAGATATACTGGCAATCTCTAATACAGGTAAGTAGATTCTTATTAATTAATTTTAATTATAAATTAGTGCTAGTTTGATTTTGAATTTTAGTCTTTTAATTACTTTCTATGGCCTTTATATTTATTTATTTTTAATTGAGAAAATGATTATTTTATCATAAAGTTTTGCTTTGGGACCCAAAGAAAGAATATCACTGACCTTATTTTGTTGAAAATTTGAAAATTCGGAATGTCTGCACCTTGGCGTCCCTTATGCACTGCTATGGATCACTAATTGTCTGGATTTTCTTCCTGTATACTTACTTCTTGATTGGGAAACTGGTTTAAACTTTTCGTTGTGTACTTATAATTGGAGTTCACAATTGGACTATCTTACTAAAAATCTATACAATTTCTCTCACAATTTTGTGGAGCTCCTCTATATACAGTTCCTGTTTTCTCACCGACGACTCTCTGTTTTGTTTTTTCAACAACCTTCTCTTACCGGATACTCATATGTTGCTTGATATCATTTTGGTTAAACAATGATCGATTGTCATATTAAATAAATTTTTTAAATTACATCATTATTAACAGAAATGTCTTTTTTATACACTTCATTATGCTCACTACATTACAAAATTTTCAAAATCGTCCTTTTAAATGTATTAATACCTTTTTTCTTATCTTAACGTCCTTTCACAGGTATAATTTTAAACTCTATTTACATACATTTTACAACATAAATAAATAAACACCATATACGAGTATGCAATTGTTCCATTTATATTTTTATTTCCAATAATTTAATTACTAAATAAAACTCTCAGTAATTTAAAATTGTTACTTGCATTTCCATCAATTTTAACTCACAGCTGTGTATGTCTATGATTTATTTCTGTGGTCTAATATACTCTCTATGTTTAATGTGCATGTGTGATTATACAATGTGACTTTTCCGTTTTATAATTATCTCCTTATATATTATAAACTATTAATTAAATTGTAGTATACAAAATAATAATGATCAATCCGTAATTATAACATTAATACTAGTTTCTACGGGTACTAAAATATAAATTAATCCTAAATATGAACATTACATATCGCTAGTCTGATGGAAGTTGTATTATTGAATTCGGTTACACTACTTCAAGAAGGTAGGATTTCAAATAACAATAATTATTATTTTGAACTGTTTTTATATGATTCAAGTGGTGATTTATAATATATAATAAGTATACCGCTAATTTCTCATATATTCTTCATTTTAAATTCCTCTGCTCATACAACATTCTGTTTATTGTTCCGTCAGGCATTACGTTAATTTATTTTCAAAACTAATATTCGATTATTACATTTTTCTTCATTGCGACAAGACATTGTGTGCTTTATTTTAAGAGAGAGGGAGAGGGGGAGAGATAATGAAAGAGAGAAGCGTAAGAATAATAAAATAAATTACAAGAGTTACTAAATTAACCTAATGAGATACAACTTGAGCGTAGCTCTAAGCTGGAACTGAACCGATTCACTTGAAAAAACATTCACGACTGATGTTTAAAACTGAAATCTTCTTGTAGTAAACCTCGTTTGCCACCCATGAAACTCTTAATTCCATATATGGTCACACGTGCACATCTTACAACACGAAGAGATATTTGCTTTTCTAGGTAAGCCTCAATAAAGGAAGAATAGCTATCTTTACAAATTGTTTAGAGAATCTTTCATGAGAGGAAATGCGACTGAGTATATTTCTAATGTGGCCAATAAACCTTGAATATTATGATAGGGCCCTACAAGGGATGATTACAGTGAATCACATCGCGCAGACAATAGTTTTTAAAATACAAAAGAGGGTTGTCAATTCTGGCTCAGCATAAAAGGTTGTAAATTCGATAAAACAGAATTTTTCAGAGAGAAATATTTATCAATTATGACATACCTTATTAACTGATTCAATTATAGGTATTATATACAAACTCACTATTGCATTATTTACTGCTTATTATTGCATTGTATATACACCATAATTATTGCATTTTTTTGAATGTCTGGTCTTAACGTAGTTAACGGATTTTGAATGTCTGATCTTAACGTAGTTAACGGAGAAGGTAACTATGGCAACACGACTACAAAGATTGTTGAATGAATGTCATTCAGATTTGAATAAAACTGTTATCTGTCACTGTTTTAACGTCAATTTTAGCAATGTTGTCGGTTTAGTATGGAGAGTGATACGGAAAATAGTGAAAATTGTATGGAAAGTGGCACACCACCAGCAATAAGAGAACTGCTACTATTGAAAATCACACCAACCAACCATATGGAATGTTTTATTACTTAAATTCTTTGCACTCATAGAACAGACTATGGCCAAACTACTGACAAGTCGACTTCCAGATAATTGATGCGGGATCGCTAAGTTTAGGGTGTCGCAAATCTACAATAACTGACAGAATCTCAATACTTTGAAATGTGACAACTTTATTAAACGATTTTAATTGACAGTGCAATTAGAATAAACAGTTCCAAAGATTGAAACTAACTTTTCCGCATCCGTGGCCCTAAACAATATTCTATAATAAAATTGTTACTTGTATACACATCGGGGTATGTATCGTGCTAACAAACCGAAATTTATCCATAAATAAACAAAAATTGAGTATATCTGGATTTATAGGACCCGCTGTACTCGCTCTAGTCAACTGAAAATCAATAGGGTACGTCTATGGGACACCTTGAACAATATTCAATCATGAAATTGATCAACCGTATACTCTCTGCAGGCTGTATCGTGCTAACAAACTGAAAATTCTCCAAAAATGACAAAAATTTGGTACTTCAAGTACTATATCACCCGTTGTAGTGGCTTTAGTGAGCTGACCATCAATAGGGTTTATCTTTAAGACGCTCTGAATAATATCCAATCATAAAATTGGTCACTTGTATATACTCCGGACACTGTATCGTGCTAACAAACTGAAACTTCTCCAAAAATGACAAAAATATCGTACTTAAAGCACCTGTTGTATTAGCTCTGGTGATCTGAAAATCAATAGAGTTTATGAGTGAGATGTCTTGAATAATGTTCAATCATAAAATGGGTGACTTGTTGAACTCTGGAGGCTGTATCGTGCTAACAAACTGACATTTCTCAAAAAATGATAAAATGTCGTACTTCAAGTACCATCGCACCCGTTGTACTGGCACTGGTGAGCTGAAAATCAATAGGGTTCATCTGTCATATGTCCTTAACAATATTCCATCATAAAATTGGTGACTTATTGCACTCCTGAGGCTGTATCGTGCTAACAAGACATGTAAAGAAATGTGGCCGACGACTACGACGACGACGACGACATACACACAGGATTTTTTTTCTTAAAACCGTTTCTTCGTGTTGTTGTTGATGTGAAACGTAAAAATAACTCAAAAAAAACTTTTTTTGGGGTAAACCAATACTTTTCTCGCATATTGATAGGTTGGGGGGAAAAGTAAAGATATGGAATCACTTTTATAATTTTGGTACATATACAATTTAATTTCAATTCAAAGAAATAATTCATAGAGCAGTTTCAATAGTAACGTAAATCCATGGCTTCATTTTTAACATTCTCTCACCATGGAATCCGACGAGGATTTCATTTTTCAATAATAGTGACACCTCCATTCTGCGAGGCACGACACGACCCAAACTCTAAGGGGTAGATCAATTGGACTGGCTTGACTACAACTCCAGACTGCATCTTCACTTTTACCACCCGGATCAATCCATCTTTTCCTGTGCTTAACTCCAGAATTCATCCCAAGGACCACATAATCTGCTTGATCTCCAAATAAAACAAGTTCACCAATTTGAGCTGACGAGAAGGATTGGTTTCACTCCAACTGACGAGTTGAGCCAAGTATGCCTTACGAAATCTCTATTGAATGGCTTTTTTAATCGAAACCAAATGCTTCCAACGATGGTTACGTCTTGTCCGCATCCGTATCACATCCTTCGGGAAATGTCACTCCTCCTAGGGTGAACATAAGCATGAAAGGAAACAATAGTTCCAACTCAGTATCAGACTCACTCACGTACGTTAGGGGTAGTCCATTCATCACATCCTTGATCAGGACATTTTCCAATTCCTTTCTATCGACTGAAGCACTCACCATATTCTTTCACTCCAATTAATCGTTACCGAATACCTCCCCACCACGGAGCTGTGGCAACGTTGAATTTCAATTAAATGGGATCCACCGAATCAACATTGTATTCCAATCCAGACGTCGGAAGAAATTATCAGCTCTCCGGAAATTCGTTCCATTGTCACTGAAGCAAACGAGAGGCCTTTCATTTATACGGACGATGTTCTTCAAAACAGCAATAAACGCAGCGATGGAAAGAGATGATATTATTTCTAACAGGACAACACAATAAAGTGCACACTGCACAAGCAAAAGTAACCCTCCAAATATTCTTGATATTTTTAAGAATAAATGGGCCGGCCAAATCCACTCCAACTGTTTCGAATACCAGACTTTCTTCAATTCTCTCAGTTGATAAGGGACCTGACTCTACTACCACCGGTTTCGCGACATGACGCTCGCATTGATGACAAGTGCTCAGTACAGAGTTGATAGTCTAACGAGCTTTGAGAATCCAATATTTCCCTCTCAATTTTGTCATCAGAAATCCTACCCCTGTATGACAGTAGATACGATGATACTCCATTATCAGTTGTCTGACTATGGGTGGATTTCCAAGAAGAATGGCAGGTTTCTTGAAATCATCATCATCATCTCTATAGGTCAACTTGTTCTTGACACGAAAAGGTCCATATTCATCCACAAATGTCTCCAATTTAGGCAATACTTTTTTAGCTGAAAAGGCTTCGCGTTGAGTAATTCGTAAGAATAATATTCGAGCCCTTTTCTCTGCATCCATAGTTAAGTAGTTACTTCCTTTCGTAAGTTGCTTCGTACGATGTTTTTCACTCAAATTTCGGATGAAGCAGAGACACCATCCTATCACAGGGACACACTGCTCAAACGTTACATTGATAAGGCGGTTACTATCAAACATAGAACAGGACAGCTCAGATTCGGACTTATGTGACTCTATCCGCTCGGCATCGACAAGTTCGTCCAAGACAGTTTCCATAGCAGATGGCCATATCGTCGGAGCATTTTTCAACCAAAATGGACCCTCCCACCATTTGGATTCAAGTAGCTGACATGGGGAGCAACCTCTTGAAGGTAGATCTGCTGAATTCATTACTCCAGGCACATGTCTCCAAGTATCAGGATCAGTCAATCTTCTGATTTCTTTTACATAATTTCCAACGTAGGTTCTCCATTTATCGTTTCGTCTAATCCAGGATAATGCTGTTGTGGAGTAAGACCAGAACGTACAGGGAATCTCATCATAACCAATACTCTTCTTTACAGAATCTGCAAGACGAAATCCGATAAGTCATCCCAACACCTCTAAATGCGGGGTAGTCATCTTCTTAATTGGAGCAACTCGAGCTCGTGCCTCAACCGACTGAACAGAAGATCCCCCGTCGTATTCACAACGTTTGCATACACACGATCCATAAGCCACGGCACTCGCATCTGTGAAGACATGGAGGTACCAACGAGAAACGTCCAAGATACCTCCCGCAATGCAACGAGGAATCTTGATTGACTTCAATCGAGGAATTTGGGAGAACAACTCCAAAAAGATATTCTTCTCAATTTTGGGCAAATGTTCGTCCCACTTAATCTTGTTGATGAATGTTTTCTGTAATACGATTTTTACGGGAATAGCTGCAGGGTATACCACTCCCAGTAGATCCTTATTCTTCTGAGCCATCGAAAGCATGCTCCTTTTTGTGATGATCTGTCGGATTTCATCTGCTTTCACATCCACGAAAAACTTATCTCCTATGCGATCCCATTTCTAAAACGGAGACTTCATGATTTGAGGCATCATCCATTTCGTCTGTATTAGATATCCAGAACCGCAGGTCTAATCCAGCTTCGCTCAACAGCTCAGTCGATTTGTTAAGGAACCCTTCATACTCTCCCACCTTCGGAGAAGACACGGTTGTCCACGCATAACATTCTCAACAATCGCACCGCGGTCAGTTTGTCTTCCATTCCAGCATGCTTCAAATGAAGCTCAATCACAGCTCCTAAAATGAATAGGCTACAGTTTGCTCCAAACATGAAGCGGGAATGACGATATTCAACCAGTTGGTCTTTCTTCTCATCTTTCCACCTCATGCTGTCACGATCGTCCTCCCTTACTTCGATCATCTGAAAAGTCTTGCGAATGTCGGAAAAGAATTCGATTTTCTTCTCACGAACACGAAGTAATATGTCAAGTAGCTGGATGTAATCCGATCCCTTTTTCAAACAGTCGTTTAACGATGGTACTTTCCCCAATTTGCAGGAAGAATCAAAGACTGGTGTCACCGGAGTCGTCGTGCTACTCATCTTGATCACAGCCTGATGGGGTACATAATGAACTCTTGATTTGGGGACAACTTGAGAAGTTTTAATTCTTCCATGCAGAAAAGAGGTCAGAATATTGGAAGTTTGCGCGTCATATGCCATTTAATTTGTTTACAGTGTGCAATTTTGTTCGTCCATTTCAAGTTTTGCAATTTTCACTATAAATCCAACAAATCTGTTACATGCTTTATTTAAATTTAGTTTTGTGTGCAAGTGTTGAAAATGTCACATGCGAATCGACTTTATCAAAAACACATGCGAGTGAGTACTACAGTGCATTGAAATGTGATCAAGATATGGCAGAACACTTGCTTTGCTCTGGGAGAGTTGGCCGCTGTAATTTCTTTGTCTCACGAATCAATTCATACAATTATAGAAATCAAGTTGTAAAATTGAGGCACCCATTTCCATCTTATAGAGAAAATATAAAAGCGAATAATGAAACTAATTCATGAGAATGTGTTGGCATAATGTTTACACCAATGGATTATTCGTTGGTATAAGTTGTCTGGAATGTTTTACAGATAATACAATAAATATTTTATGTCACATTCTCGGTCATGGTTGTACTTTAAAATAGTTCACAACTACCTACATTTTGAATAAATTTTTTTATACTTTTCAGTTAAAAAAGTGAACCAGTTTATGGAAATGTGACCTAAAATTTATATGCTACGTATTTGACAACAGAATTTGAATCGAACTGAATTTAAAGCAAACAATACATTGTACATAAAAAATGAGCACAAAATACCGAAATACCGAAACAAACTGAAACTTTTAATACTTCACTAACAATCAGAATTTGATCCGTATCCACTTCCCTTTTGCTATAAATATATCATTTGACACCACCCCGTACAGAACAACATATCCAGATTCGTTTGAAACCTTACTCCGCCCAAAACAATAAAACCAAGTCATCGATTTCTGATGTTATTGTTTACAGGGGTGGAGTTACATTATTACCTATTTTCAAGAATCGTGTTCAAGTGATTGTGATGCCGCACGAATAGATTTTAAAAAAATTTATATTAACAAAACTACTTTTGGAAGTGGTATTGATGTAGTTTTCGGGATCAAAAATACAGTCATAGCCGGAATTAAATGGAGGAAAACCAAAGCATATTAAAAATGTGCCTGCTTAATTCTGTTATATTTTCTCATGTTTCATTCAACACCTTTGCTCCCATGTTTCACATCTTTTCTTTGTTGTTCCGTACCGATGACGGCTAATGAGCCAGAAACATGTCTGCGGTTACCTCTCTTTTCAGTAGCCCCTTCTTCTATTTGCGTGCAATACCCACTAATCTATTCGTTGCTTATTGTTCATATGTCACGCACTATTCGTACATCTTATATATATATATATATATATATATATATATATATATATATATACAAATCAGATTATAACGTTCTCCACCGTCTTCTGATTTCCAGTCTCCATTGTTCTCGATCGGTCCAGAAATTCTCATCTACTCCTCTTTCTCTGATGTCTCTATCTATTCGTTCTCTCCAACTCAGTCTGGGTCTTCCTCTCTTTCTTCTTTCCTGTGGCGTCCAATTTAGTATTTTCATTGGGATTCTGTCTTTCGCCATTCTTAGAACGTGTCCATACCATCTAAATTGGTTAATTTGTATGTCTTCCGTCATTTAGTGTTTAACATACAGAATTTCTCGAATTCTCTCATTTCGCACTCTTTCCAGTTCTGATTTTCCGGCGGCGCGTCTCCAATAACCCATCAGGGTGACTTTAGAGGCCATACTACCATAACTGCTGACACTTTTCACTATGCTGTTGTAAATTCTATGCTTATTTTGTTTTGATACTGCGTTATCCCACAAAATACTGTTGACTTGTCTGATTGCTCGTCTTCCTTGGTTGTTTATAAAATGGATCTGGAAATCCAAGTCAGTTTATGCAATATAAGCATGAATATACAAGGTTATTGTGAGGAAAGTAATTGAATAGAAATATATAGAGGAAAACTGATAAAGAAATATTATAACCCAGCCTTATCGTACAGAAACTGCAATCAAAATAAACAAACCATAGTAATTCAACGCTCTACGTACTAGCGTAAGGGGATCTGCCAAAATGTGGTACGGACGTCAGGTTAAAGCACCTGCGCGACGCCTTATCGCACCCAAGCTAAAGTAGTGTTAGCAGCGATGGCAACCGGTTCATTATCTTGAAAAGTTGTTTTGATTTTCTGTGCGAACGTGAGTCACAAAGCGAAAAAAATAGGGTTGCCTGTCAGTTGGTTCCCAAAAGGTTCAATTTCACACAAATTCCTCTTTCAGGGGAAATTCAAATAATTAGGTTAAATAAGTATAAGAAAGGGAGAGAAAAAATTGTTGAACACTACAATCCTACATACAGTATGGGGAGTAGCTAACAAATTAAATGTATATAATAACTTAAACATGATACAGGGAAAAACAAATGGACACCGTAACATTAAATCTTTGCGCAGTGTTTGTAATTTTTTTCCAATAACTTACTACCGGGTTATAGGAATCCATTAATAATTTTAATATTTATTTAGTCATTCAATAACATAAGAATCAGGGGTTTTCTACAATAACTACAAGAGATTACGCGATGAGGTATTCACATCGCCGTAAATTCAGGAGCAGATACTTTACTGGCCTGGTTCAACGGGAAGTTTCCGCAGGTGGTTCCAAGGCGGCGTAACATCAGAACCGAAGAACAATTATCATCGTTTTATCTTATATGGAGTTTAATCCACACGTTACGGCTCGGAATACTACGGACTACCGTCCAAAAAACTTTAGTAGTTTATAGGTAAATAATAATGTATTAGAAATAAAATTACTTACATTTTTTGGGAATGCTGAAACCAGACAAAATACAAATGGGCAAATTGGTATTTGCAACCAACAATAATAACTGGTTAGGTGGTGGAGGCAAATATGGCCCACCTTAACATTATTTTCCGTGGCCGACATACCTATGTAATTTAACCTGGTTAGAAATTATTCGTAATAGATTTGTATATAGAAATACTTTGCACTGCTCTAGGGCCATATCACCAATCTGGTCGGATTATATGGTACAAGGTAAAAAATCTTTAAACCTAGGGAGATTGAGCCGTTTTTATTTTTTCAAAGGTGTTTTTACCAAATTAAAAAACAAATTTTGTTTTTAAAGAAATATTAGATAATTTCATGAACACAGTAAAAAAATAGGCAATTTAAGTAACATTTCAATACACATTTGAAAAATAAACCGAATTAACATGCTTATGCACAAAAAACTAACTTATTATGTAAAACTGAAAACAACAAGTCAATAGCATTCAAATTCTTCGTCATCTTCCGACTCGACGCCAACGCATACCTCATGGTACCAAGTAAGACATTTTGTACACATTCGCATGTCAAGTTGGTCCTCTTTATCACAAGCTGCACATAACCATGACTCCTGTGTAGTTTGCTTAGATGTAGATTGTGGGATAAAACTTTTCTGTTTGGATGTTGATGGAACTGGATGTTTTGGATCTGAAGACTTGCCATGTCTCTAATAGAAAAGGTCTTTTGTCACTTGCTGAGCTTTGTAATTCAAATCTTTACGCCTCATTATTTTCACTCCATTATTTTTTCCATCAGTAGGAGTTGGAAGTATTTCATGAAAAGACTTATTCAATCTATTTGAAGAAGGTTCTTGAGAAACTGGATTAATTATTCTAGCTGCCAATGGAACATAATCATCAGACGAAATCTCACCGTTTGACCTTTCGGAGTTTCCACTATTGTCTGTGTTTATTTCATCAGGCATGGCTTGCTCTGTTACTAAAGAAGGTGCAAAAGCTGCATCGGGTATTGCGTCAGGGTTTAAAGGAAACAATCCTGTACCTCTAAATCCGCTTATAATATTTTCTAGTGTCATATATTTGGGCACATGGGACAAAATTATGTTGAGCGCGTGCAGGGTTCATAGGCTGCGCTTTTCATACAGATGAATCACCATTTCTTTTCAGGAACAAATATAGCCGGTCCTTTCCAGAAAGCAGCTTTTTTGTTAAAATTATTGCAAATGTTGTTTATATCACAATATCGAAACATTTGATGTCGGACAAGTTTGGGAGTGAGCGGTAATCCAATTTGACAGTATGGCTTAATCCGCTGCATAAAATCTCTTTCTTGCTGCCGATTCAGTATGCATGGACGACCCAGTTTCTTTTTCGATAATCCCTTATGTAAATATCGCCGTAAAGTGCGCCACGGTGTTTGAAATCTAGTACACACATTTTTTTGAGATTCCCCATTTCTGGCAGCTGTTCAAGTTGGTCTTGAGACCATCGCTTGCGTAATTTTTTGCATACCTTCCCCATATCTAAACTAAAAAAAAATTAAATATGTCTGTAAATCTGTCGGGTTATATGGCCCAGTGCCATTTAATCCGCTAATTCTGTGGGCCATATTAACCGAAAGGACATCGAGACAACATAATAAGTGAAAAAACATGCGGGGACACACTAAAGGTATTCAATCAAGAATACTTGAAAAAAACCAGTCTGCTATTTTTTTCTCCCTCTAGTGCATACTCTCTCAACAGAGTTGGCGTCAATGCTTGTAAAACTGAACCATGATGTTGTGACATTTTTTTGAAACATTGAAAGTTTTCATTTTATGATCTCCAGCTGCCCTAGTCGTTGGGAATTGTTAAAGCAGCACGTCCATTTGTCCTTACAAAGGCTTTCCGAAACTCGCAGGAGTGAAAGAGTTCAAGCTGTACGCTCGATTGTCAAACATCGCCCTTCGATTCTCAAGGTTCTGGACCTACTCCTGCTAGATAATTTACCAACATTGACTCTTGCTGCCAGAAATACTGTTTTGACTCTCAAGAGGTACTTTGAATCTGTCAAAGGCCTCTTGATATCATCGTTTTGGAACAAGATCTTGGCATCCATTGATAAAAGAAATGTTATACAAAGTTAAGCAATTTCTCTGAATATAGAAACTCAGTTGATTAAAGATTTATGAAATGAATTGCAGGTCCTGAGAGATTCATGGGAAACCATCCTTAGCGAAGCAAAAAATGTTGCCGAAGCAGTTGGAATTTTACCAAAGTTATCCTTCGAAAGATGTTGTTGAAAAGACGCCCAAACAATTTCAGCAAGAAGCTTTACAGGATTTAAAATCTTTTGCTGTCTTTCCTGTTTTGGATTTCGTCATAGCTGATTTGAAAATCAGATTTGTAAGCAGTGAAGAAATTTGTAACTTGTTTGCTCCAGTTTTAGTTTTCATGGATCTATACAACGAAGAACTAAAACTTAAAAGCACCTTACTCATTTCTTATCACCCTTCAGACTTTTCATATCCAGAAGGCTTATTTTAAGAAACTCTTCATATGAAGAATGTCTATGAAACAGTATTCCAATCAGAAAAGGATCCGTTAAAACTCATGAATTCAATATATGAGAATAACCTTCAGGCCATTTTTTAAACCTTTGCCGGCTATTAGACTTTTTTCTACCATCCCAGTTTCGGTTTCTATGGCTGAGAGGTCGTTTAGTAGGCTAGGAAATTCATTGAAAACTTGGCAAAGAAGCACAACTGGCAAAACCAACTTAACCATCTGGCAATGTTGGCAATTGAAAATGAATTAGCCACAACTGTTGACTTTTCAAATGTTATTAATAATTTTAGTCAAAGGAGAAGGAGATAGGAAAGCTATAATTAATTAGGCTATAAGTTTTTTAGATCTTTATACTAATATTATTTTTTAGTTCCTGATTTTGTTATTTCTTCAGATAGATCGTAATCTCATTTTTTTGTCATTTTTTATAATTTTATCAATAAAGTTTGGGTTTAAGATTGAACTGATTCCATTATTGCTTAATTATACATTACAATCTATTTTCATTGTAAATAAAATTTGTAAAAGGGTACAAAAATAGGCATATGTGGGGGGGGGGCGACCCAGATACTGGTTACAGGGCCCACAATCTAATGTGGGGGACATGCTCTAGATATAGTTAAAAACTCTTGTTTGGCGACAAGACAATAATCCAGTTATTGTTTTTTTCACTACTTGGAACCTCCATCAATATTATTTATGTCAATTTTAATATTTAGATTCAAAAATACCATGTTGTTTCAAAATGCTCTTGCTCAGAATTAAAAATTCTCTTATGAGCTTATTTTCTGCTTTTAAAAGATCATTTGAGTTTTTTGAGATATAATAAGAATGATGATACTTCTCATGAGTATACTGATAGATATTTTTTATAGCATTATTTTTACTTTCATTCGAAAGCTCTCTTTGCGTTAACTGAGTTGGTGTTCTTGCTAGGATTTTCTAACGTGAAATATGCAGCTTTCTATTATTCAAATCAGCAATCACTTTAAAGTTAAATCTTTTTCCTATTTTGCTATTAATTCCGATATTTTAAAGTTAATTAAATACTGCAGCACAGTCGAGAAATTTGAAAGCGACAATCTACTAATAAGTTCAAATTACATCAATACATGTCAACTGTCACACTTAGGTTATACTGAATGTTCAAAAAAAAATATTCGCATAGCAAGCAAACAATAGCCATTAACCCCGCTTTACATATATTGTTAAGGGAAGAATTAGTCACGGTATTCTTATATTATTATCATTGTGTATATGCGGGAAAAAGTAAACTCATAACATTCAAGTTGAAAAAGTTGTGACACCATACACACATAGTATGGAATTGGCCAGTAGTATTGATCAATAAAATTGAATAATTCCTTATTCGAAGATATATCGTAAATACTGAAATTGAGATACTCTCAAAAACGTTCTTTCATTAAGTTAGTGGTATTATTTTTAGAATACTGAATAAAAACAAGAAATAAATCAAATCTGAAAAGTCCAGTCCTGTTAATACTGTTCGTCATCTAGTCCGACAGGCTTTCGAGGGCTCTAATCGAAATCAGTGAACATCAACTGTCAATATAAATTAACACTAGGACTAGTGTTACCTTGTTATATACAGGGGAGAAGGGAGATTTAATCGCTGAGTGATGTTAACAAATACCGTCGGAGGTTAAATCGATCAAAATGTTTATTGTGTGAATTGCGGCTCCATTGTTTGTTTGATGGATATTCTCCGCTTAATTCCTTCCAGGTTTAGCTAATTGTCTCTGAAGATTCATTTAGTCTCTAACATTCAAGTTATGTTCGATAACCGAAAAACGTCTAAAGCTTCATGAGGCGCTATCAAGATATTCGTAAATTATCATGTTCATTAAAAAATATTCCAAAATCCGGCCTCAATTTCTTGAGTAAACTTTACGTGAAAGATCGGAAAATGCAATTCACTGAATAAGTTATTTTGTTCCTAATTCAAGTTATTTTCAAATTATTATTTGTTTTAATTGTTAGGTACAATATTTTCATCAAAGATATGCACATTTACAAATTTTTAATATTTTTTATGAAAAAAATTGGATTGTGATGAATATAAAATTGGATCTTACAAAAGGACCAGTATTAGTTTTAAAAAACAGAAGATAAAATAGGATAATTTTTTCTTCTTTATTCAAAATTCATAGACATTCTTCATGATTACGGAGTGTATACAAGTGACCAATTTTATGATTCAGCATTGTTCAGGGCGTCTCACAGATGACAACTATTGATTTTCAGTTCACCAGTGCTAGTACAGTAATACAGTAATAAATTTATTAATACATTTTTGGTAATTTTTGGATTAATGTCGGTTTGTTTTCTGCTCACTAGTCCCCAATGAACTGTATACTAACGTGATTGGAACAACCCCGTAAATCGAAAAAAGTGAGGTAAATCGAAAATGTAGGCAACCCGTTGTATTGGGTATCTATCTCTTTCTATCTTGTTGAGTTAAATGGCGTATTACGGAGATTCTTTGATTTTTATAATTGTTTTTGTTTCTATATACGAGGGCAATTCAGAAACTAACCTCCGGTTGATTGAAAAAAATACACCAAGTTAAGTAAAAATATTTTAATATATACATCTTACAACTACATCTTTGCACTATTTTTCGACATAGTCTCCATAACGATTGAGGCACTTATCGTATCTCTTCACAAGCTTTGAAATTCCTTCTGCATAAAAATCACCCGCTTGTGCCTTGAGCCAGCCTGTGACCGCATCTTTGAGCTCTTCGTCGTCATCAAACCGCTGGGACCCGAGCCATTTCTTCATATGCATGAAGAGGTGATAATCGCTTGGCGCCAGATCTGGGCTGTAAGGTGGATGGATGAAAACGTCCTACTTGAAGGACTCAAGAAGGGCTGTTGTTCTGCGAGCAGAGTGAGGACGGGCGTTATCGTGCAAAAAAACGATACCGGAAGTCAGCATACCACGGCGTTTGTTCTGTATAGCCCGTCGTAATGTTTTTAGTGTTTCACAGTACACTTCTTGATTAATGGTCGTCCCACGTTCCATGAATTCAACCAACAACACCCCTTTGGCATCCCAAAACACCGTTGCCATCAGTTTTCTGGCAGAAAAATCTTGCCGGGCTTTTTTTGGTTTGGTAGGCGAATCTGAATGTGCCCACATCTTTGATTGTTCTTTTGTCTCAGGGTTCACGTACTTAATCCAGGTTTCGTCATCGGTCACGATTCTGTTTAACAATGGTTCTCCTTCGTCCTCATAACGTGACAGAAAGTCTAATGCAGAGGCCATTCTTTGACTTTTGTGGTGGTCGGTAAGAATTTTGGGCACCCATCGTGCACAGAACTTACGGTAACCCAATCTTGCTGTCACTATCTCGTACAAAAGAGTCTTAGAAATCTGTGGAAAATCAGTAGACAACTCCGCCATTGTGAAACGTCGATTTTCACGAACTTTTGCATCAACTGTCTGAACGAGTTCGTCAGTCACCAAGGATGGTCTACCACTCCTCTCTTCATCATGAACGTTTTCTCGTCCACTTTTAAATAAACGTACCCATTCACGGACAACTCCTTCACTCATAACTTTTGGTCCGTACACCGCACAAAGCTCACGATGAATAGCTGCTGCAGAATATCCTTTGGCTGTAAAAAACCTTATAACAGCACGCACTTCACATTTGGCGGGATTTTCTATTGCAGCACACATTTCAAACTGCCACAAAAACTAAACTAGCGCAGGTACGATGTTCACTCGACTACGGCTTGATGCCGACTGACCTGCTGAGCGTGTGAATGCACAGATGGCGCGCTACTCCCCCCACTACCCGCACTGTGACCAATCGGAGGTTAGTTTCTGAATTGCCCTCGTATATAGTTTGATTATTCTAGTAAAGTACCCCTTTTAATGATTAAAATATTGAATGATACGAATATTTTAATCGATATAAATGGTGTGCTGACCCTAAAGTCAATTTTATCGTGCATATACTATATCCATTCTTGATTACGGTCGCTTCCTATATGGGTCTGCCACGAACACTCGATTTAAAAAACAAGATCGAATTCAGTATAAAGCCCTGAGGTTCGTACTGGGTGCACTTAAATCCGCACCCACAGAAAATCTCTTAGCTGAATGTACGGAACCTCCCCTGCAATTAAGGCGAATATTTTTAACTGAGATGTTTATCCTTAAATGTCAAGCTAACAATCAGATTAAACTATTGCGAAAAATATCTCACATCTCTAAGTCTAATTGGGTTGATAAGTGGTGGCACAATGAAAATTCTCCAGCATTATCCGTAGCATATATATTGAATGTCGTGCGCCTATGATTTGGTAAATACACACATTTCGTTGCTCCATTAAAATATCAATTTGCTGCTAGTATTGAATACTTGAATATTTTGAAAATTTTGTACGTAATTGTTAAAGTGTTAGTATTGCTGTTGTGACAATATTTATACACATCAGTGAATTAAAAAGTGCATTTTGAACAAACTACTGTAAGTACCCATTATCAGTTGAACTTTTTTCTTCACATTCGTCAAATTTTGTGAAGGTCGGCGATGCCTAATAACTGCGGTCACTGTTCCAAGTCTGTCTCCGATTGAAAATCAATACTTCAGTGTGACGACTGCAAGCGATCACTACACATGGAATGTACAGGGATATCTGCGTCTGATCGCGTAACGCGTCAGATAATTCGAGGTTTGAGTATTCTGTGTAACATCTTGCTTGGTCAACTTGGGAAATTTTCTCTACTTAAAGAAACTCTTTACAGATTCTAAGACTGATCTGCAGACAAAGATAGACAATCATATTGCTACTCCTACAGCCGAGTTAAATACGTTAAAAAATAAAATTGCCACTGTGGAGGCAATTAACTCCGTCGAAATCACCGATAAAATCGCGAACGAGGCTGTCGAATGCATGGTCCGTGCCAAAAATATTTTGATTAAGGGTGTACCAGAAACTGACGAGGATTCCATCGTTAAAAAAGAATGTGACCGAGCTGCAATTAAGGAAGTGCTCGACGCTGTCGGCTGTCCCACCTCTTCGGTCACAATTTATCGAATAGGCAAACCAAATCAGCGCTTTCCCCGCATGCTAAAAGTAGTCATGCCAACCGAATCAGATGCCAAATTTATTCTAAAAAATAAGAAATAGGTTTCAGAGACTCGCGCAACCAGCAAATTTTCCATTATGCATGGCAAAACTCCAACACAACAATTGTTTCTTACGGAATTGCGCAAAAACTGGAGAATCACACCAATAATGGAGAGAAGAACCTTACCATAAAATGTGTACGAGGATCACCAAAAATAGTTACATTTCGCCAATAAATGCTCTTCTCAAAATTTTGAAAACTGGTTGTTACTTTATACTAATCTTGACTCCATATGTGCCAAATTTAATGAATTTGTATGTTCGGTTGATTTAATTAAACCCTCCGTAATACTTATCAGCGAAACTTAGCTTAAGCCTTCAATTTCGGACTCAGTGGTCCGAATTGATGGCTTTACTAGTTTTCGAACCGATATACCCAACCGTCCTGGAGGGGGTGTTTGCATATATCTCTGTGATTATATAACTAGTAATTTTTCTGTATCTGAAATAGATATAACTGTCCCAAACAATGATGCTATATGCATTAAAATATCCAAAAGTCTCATGTCCATACATTTACCCTGCATATATCATCCAAGCGAGTCACAATTGGCTAAGAATCTAGTTATCATTGGGGATTTCAATTTTTCGGATATATCCTGGCCGATAATAAATATTCCTGAGGGCAATGATGCAAGGAATTTGTTTATGCCATTTATCCAAAACTCAAATTTAATCCATGTTGTCCACGAACCTACTCGTTTCCGACACAATAATAATCCTTCTACCCTCGACCTTATTTTGACCAATGACGAATGTTTGCTATCATGCATAGAGATCAGTTCACAAATAGGTAAGTCCGATCATGCAGCAATAACTGTCAATATTCAACTTGACTTACCCGCTGCTGACGATGAAATAATTACATGACTATCGAAGTAACAAATTTTATAAATGTCAATCGTACTCTCTCGTCCATCAATTGAGATAACATATTGCCTGATAGGTAATAATAACTGTATACATTTATGGAAATGTTTCTATGACACGGTAACAAAATGTTTGAATGAGAATACGAGAGAAAGAAGAATTTTCGGTAACAAATTAAAGCCATGGATCAATAGTGAAATACATGATTCAATAAAACATAAACGAAATTTGTGGAGAAGATTTAAACGCACCAACAATAATGAAGATTTGTTAACTCACAGAAGATTCTCTAATACAATAATTAGTCGGTTGGCTAACGTCAGAAGAGGTTTCGAGGAAAGTATTGCTAATAGTGGCAACCCTAAAAAGTTTTTTAAGCACATGAGTTCCTGTCTTCCGTCTAAAGTTGGTGTCCCTTTACTTAGGAAAAGTGATGGAGTATTATGTTCGTCTAATTATGAAACTTCCGAAACGTGGTCCATTAGTTTTTCTGAGGCTTATACTTTCGAACCAATTGATGACACTTTGCCTTCAATATTTGGTGCTCGTGTCTTAGAATCCCTTAGTAATATTGAATTTTCAACCCAGCAAATTAAAGAAAAAATATTAAATATCAAGACGAGCACTTCTCCTGGTCTTGATGGTTTGCAAGCAATGTTTCTCAAAAAATGTGCAGACTTAATTTCCTATTCTCTTTCAATCATCATGAATGCCTCTTTTACGCAATGTTCTATTCCACCAATCTGGAAATCGGCGTCCGTTACTCCTATATTCAAGAAGGGCAATAAACTGGATCCAAGCAATTACCGACCAGTAAGCCTGGTACCTATTGTTTGTAAAATTATGGAATCTATTATTAGTGAGGCCATGTCTAAGTTCCTTCTTCAACAAAATGTCATACCTCTTCACCAACATGGTTTTGTTCGAGGTCGCTCTATGATGTCCAATCTTCTTCACTGTGTTAATGACTGGACAAAAGCTTTAGACAACAGAGATCCGATTGACGTCATTTATTTGGACTTCTCCAAGGCCTTCGACAAAGTCCCAAAAAGAAGACTTTTATATAAATTAGATCACTTTGTCATACGGGGTAGCTTGAATTTATGGATCTCCAATTTTTTATCGGGCAGGATTTTGAAAGTGAGAATTGGCCGAGAGTTCTCCAATGACAGCCCAATTTCTGGTGGTGTTCCACAGGCCCATTGCTGTTTGTTGTTTACGCAAGCGATCTCCAAATCATCATCATCATCATCATACAGCCCATTTCACGTCCATTGTTGGACATAGGCCTCCTCCAAACGTCTTCAGTTCTCTCTGTCCCTGGCTGTTGCAATCCAATTTGTCGCTATCCTCTTCACGTCATCCGTCCATCGAGTGGGAGGTCTGCCTCGGCTACGCTTATCAGCTCTTGGTCTCTCCATTCCAACAGTTTTTTGGACCATCGCCCGTCGTCCATTCTAGCATTGTGCCCAGCCCATTTCCATTTCCGTGTAGTGATTCGTTGTATAATATCATCTACTCCAGTACGTCGGCGTATCTCTTCATATCTCACTCGATCCCTCAGGGTCAGGCCAAGCATCGATAGATCGATCTCCAAATATTGGTCTCAAACTCAGTTTCTTTTTATGCCGATGACACAAAAATATTTGCTAACCCTTTAAGAGACCATCTCACCCTCCAAAATGACCTACACACTATACAGCGGTGGTGTTTGGAGTGGTTGCTTCCCCTGAACATTAATAAATGTAATGTACTCCACATTGGCAAGACCAATCCCAATGTATCATACAACTTAAATGGGTAGATACTAAATACGATTACCAGCCATGATGACCTAGGCATCTTAGTGAACTCAAATTTATCGTGAAGTGAACATGTTATGTCTGTATGCAAGCGCGCGAAATCCAGACTCAATTTGATACAAAAATCGTTCTCTGGAGTGTCACTTGAAACTTACTGTACACTGTACAAATGTTACGTGCGTCCTATTTTAGAATATGCGGGTTCTGTGTGATATCCTGATCTTATTCGCGACCAAGTTTTATTAGAAAACGTGCAAAGGAGGGCTACTAGACTTGCATTCAGTCGCGTAAGGCCTTCATATGAGGAGCGACTGACTGGGGCGTATCTCATCTCGTTTCAAGACCGTCGACTTCGGGGAGACTTGATATTATGTTATAAAATCATTAAGCACAACTTTGGTGATCTTCAATTTATGTTTCTATTCAACACTGATCTTAGACTGAGAGGTCACCCATTTAAACTTAAGAAGGAGTCCTTTGGATCCCGAGTAAGACAGCACTTTTTACCAAACAAAGTGTTTGATGTCTAGAAGAATCTTCATGATGGTGTTGTTGACGCACCATCGGTTAACGTATTTAAGAACAGAATTGATAGACTTCTATTTAAAAGTTAATAGTGCGCATTGTTGCATTTATTATTTATCTGAATTTGTTTTAGTTATATCCTTTTTCGCTGTATAGTTGTTGCGGTTATTGTTGATAACTATAGTCTGTACAAAAAATACGAGGAGTAGTAAACCCTAATTAAGTATGCAAAACCTTTACAGGGAGCACCATGAAATTTTTGATAAATCTCTTACTTTAAATTACATTTCTTCCGTGAATCTAAAAACCAGGTAGATCGACCCCGTATTTGTTTCAGTTGTAGCAAAGTTTAGGGTTTATTCATTGTTAAAGGATTAGCAGATAAGCAATAACGCAATGCAGTGGTGTGTATTTTGGGAAAAAAATACGTTTTAAATTATAATATAATAAAAAATGAAAAGAAATAATTATTGTAATACATTTATTACTTACATTTTATTCTATATCCGACTCGGAAGAGGAAGAATCGTTGTTGACATTAATAATAATAGGGTCGATTAAATCATCACAAATATTGTCAATTTTCCACATATTTGCCTCTACTTTGATAACATGCTCGATACAGTTTGTCCAATTTTCCTTACTCACATGACTTACAGCACTCTCAAACAATTTCACAACATCATTTATTTTAAAAGTAGTATTTTTTTTCCAACTTCCCCCTTTACCTGAGCCCATATTAATTCTATGGGATTAAGTTCACAATGATAAGGGGGAAGTCGAAGAGCTGATATACCACGAGAAGAAGCGATTTCTTCTACAATGTAGGTTTTGTATTTATTCTTGTTTATTTTTGCAATTCTGTAAAGTTCTTTCCTTAGTGGATCTTTTGGAAACTTAATATTTTTCGAAATAAGCCACTCCAAAAGCTCTGCTTTACGCCAACGACTTGTGGGCAATGCTTCTCGTAACCGTGAATGGTAACTTGCGTTGTCCATAACAATAACAGCCCCTTTTGGAATCAGATCCAACATTTGAACAAACCATTCCTCGAAGACATCCCCATTCATATCTTCGTGATAGTCCCCCGTGCGTTTTGAAATAAAAGTTAATAATCCACCATCAACAAAACCTTCAGAACTTCCAACATGGACAATGATAAGTCTTTTTCCTTTTCCAGATGGTGGCTGCAAACCTAACGACAAACCTTCCACGAATGCCTGCCTTCCGCTTTTAATGTTTTCATCTTGCCAAGATTTGGAAACTGTATATCCAGCATTTATCCATGTTTCGTCTAAGTAGAAGATTTTCAAATTTTGTTCTCTGGCATGTCGAATGCTTCTTAAATAGTCTCTTCTCCAAAAAACTATTTCCGGTTTATCTATCAAGAGAGATTTTCTATTATGTTTTGTATATCTGAAACTCACATCTTTCAAAAGTTTGCATAATGTCATTCTGGAGAATTTTGGATAGTCCGTATCTTCTTGCACTGATATCATAATTTTGTCAAGTGTTGGAATTTCCTTTCGTAAGTAAAATCCATGGACTTTACGCCTTAGTCTTTGTTTTAATGACTCATCGATCTCAATTGGTTTTCGGCCTGAAGGAGTTTTAGGGGGTTGAAGAGTTCCATTCTTGCTTTCTTTTAGTAATCTATAAATTGTTGATTTAGCAACACACAACATAGCAGCCGTTAATTCCACAATATCATCAACACTTGCACTTGGATCCTTGTTTTTCAATGATATATAACAATTCAATATCAGAGTTTTTTCATTTAAAGATAATGGACCTGTTTTTGGTCGTTTAGATGGTCCTTGGCTTATCGACATTGTTTGGTACTTGCACAATTAACATTCAACAAATGTTTTAAATATATTCCAACTGTTTACAATATTATGACAACCATACAGCTTTACTCAAAGAACTAATACTAAGTACTGATTTACTGTACCTACTTTCTTTTAAAATAATATTCCCGATAATGTTTCTAATAAAACTGGGTTGTTTGGAAAATCCCTCTCAATAATCGAATAATCTGTAAATAGGTGTAATCGTATTAAGCCGATTACAGTAGGCCACTTGCCATTTAAAATTTCTGAGAAAAATTCCCCAAACACTACATATAGGAGTAATACAAATAAAAAATATTATGAATAAACGGGCATTTCCGAACTCTGCCACAAAATAAAATTTTACCTGACTTGTATCAATTTGAGGATTACTGAAATGTTCGAACTGTGCCGCAACCATTTAGTTTAATCCTATTAGAGTCATTAGGGTTTATAATAGATAAAATCGCAGGCACATAGAATTATGTATATTTCTGAAAGGTTTCAAAGATTTCTTGAATTAAATATTTTGAAGAAATCTTGATTGTTTTGATCGATATTTAGGGGATTAGGGGAAGGATGTTGATGCACTTACACTATTGCCTAAAAATCAGGAAGAAGTATTTAATAGTGTTCGTGAATTACAATTACGAACGAACCGAGAAGAGGAATTTCTATTAACAGCAGACCAGGTATTTAAAATTATTGTGTTCTCCTGTTTTTCCAACCTTAATTTTTTATGTAATTCGGATTGTATTTTGATGGATGGGACTTTTAAATACTGTTCAACTTCTTTTTACCAAATGTTTACCATTCATGGTTTTAAAAACGGCTATTACGTACCTCTTGTTTTTTGTTTGCTGCCGGACAAATCAAGTCAAACATATTCAAATTTGTTTTTAATTTTAAGACAAAAATGTAAAGAAGTAGGCTTGAATTTTCAACCTAAAGAAGTCGTAGTAGACTTTGAACTAAGTATTCATAACGCTATATATAAATGTTTTGGCAGAGATCAAATTCTTTTTGGTTGTAAATTTCATTCAGGAGTTTCATTTGGTACAAGAGTACAGACAGAAAGGTTCTGTAATTGGCGAATACTTAAAAGTACATTTCGGTATTATGTATCTTAGTCCTGAGGAAGTTGTAGAATTTTTTTATAATGAACTACATTTTTTGCTTCCGAATGACCTCTACCTCTATCACTTTTTTTATTAAAATTAGTACATCCCGTTACCTCTGACCTAAATCGTATATTCTTTAGCATAGCTGCAACTCATTCGTTCAATACAAAATGTACCTTACGGTATACCCTCTTAAAATATATTTTGGTACGTCTATGAAATCTACTTAAATGAATGATTTATTACTCCTTGTCCTTTCTATATAGACTATACGATTTTGTTAATTATTGTTAACTTGTCATTGATTATGTTTATAGGCATTTAAGCACTTATTTATGTTTTCAGATCATGGGCTTCATAAGTTCTTACCTCAGCCCTTATTTCTATTGTAATAATAATAATATCCCTCCTATTGAGAGACTTCAGCGGAAATTACATTCTACCAAGTCTCTTTTAATACCTCATATTCCCGAGCCAACGTTTGCTTTACTTCATTTGGTAATAACCCCATTGCTCTTCACGTACTGCTTGGAGAGTTTGAAACCATGCAAGATTTTCACAGATGGTTAGAAGTCAAAATTAGTAGCTGGTTGTGCTGTATACATCCAAAACTATGAGGAATCTCTGATGTTTAAGTTGAACCAGCATTGTTCCATATATTCCGCAGAACTATCTGCAATATACGAAGCTCTAGAATGGGCCGTTAAAAGGCAAATCTGTGATCAGCAAGTTGTTATCATGTCTGATTCAAAGCCTGCGCTATCTGCTTTAGAAAACTCACATAATCAGCTTCACAAAAATGGGCTCATAGTAAGAATTTTAGAAAGTTAACTAAAATTACATGGAATAAATAGTTCTGTTTGTTTCATTTGGGTGAAGGGACACATTGGTATTTTTGGTAACATTAAAGCGAATTACTTTGCTAAAGAAGCGATCTTAAAAGGTACAGTAATCAGTTGGCTAGATAGAAGTGATCTAATAGCAATACGTACACATTGTTTAAAGCAAAACTGGTATATTGAAAGGTACACCTTCTGTAATCGAAGCAATAATATTTATACCAAAATCGTGTTCGTCAGATGTATTTTTAACCATATCACTGTAAAAGCGTACCTTCACAGATTCAAACTAAGTGAAACGGACTTTTCTGATTGCGATGGCAATGATGATAACATCAGTCACTGGATGTTTGGCTGTCTACATAATGACCATGCAGTTAAGTATTTGATGAAATCACTTGTAAAAGAACGGATTCTGCTCCCTCAAAATCAATCCACTGATTTATATCTCACTCGGCGAAATCCTAGGCTAAACCAAAGCATATGGGAGTTTTTAAAAAGTACTAAAAGAAGAATCTAGTATTGAATATCTCAGTGTATATCTGTTCCTCGTGTCTATTCCTACGTTATACATTTCACCTTCTATCCGTTGCCCGTTTTGTGTGTTATAAAGTCGCTATGAATCCTGTTGTATAATGTATCCACTACTAAGTACCCATCATTTAAGTTGATTAGGGCCGTGAATGGAGAGTACTTGCTTTATCAATGCAGTGTTTACAATATATTTCAACAATATACCTATACACTAAGCCTATCCTCCTATACTGACTGTTGAAACGAGCTGTACATTAAATTCGTGGCCGAATGGATCACGCTATCCAAAGTCATTTATAAAAAGAGCTTTGTAGACCCTATTTCAACCCAGAATTAAATTCCAAGCAGGTTTAGTCTGTTTAGATCCAAAAGGGTGAATAATTATCTCAGATACTATTTAGCAAAATATAACGCAAAGGGTAGGAGAGAGACAGGTTACCGCCACAATGAGTCTATAAGATTACCCTGCCTCGGCCTCGGCGATAACTTTTCTTACGGTACTCGAAAAAGGTATTTCGCGATATAGGTATACAAACTAACTATAAGTGTTACATTGAATTTGCGTCTTTTTGATGTAGTTCTTCCTTAAAGAAATGCTTTCAACTCGTAACAACAATTGTTTACACAACTCTTTGATTTTATGCGAAATAATGGACTTGTTTTACGTAACTATTTTTAACAGTGGAGTTATATCAATTTTGTTGGGAACTGAAAATTCTAGAGGATTCTGTCAATCATTTTAAAGACAATGAATATTTCCAACAATATTTTCAATACAGAAAAGCTTCTTTCAGCTGTCGCTATATTAATAGTAAGCGTTAGTATTTTTCCACTGTCAGATTGGAAACATTCTCGCAAAATCCGTTCTCTGATATGAAATTCAAAATATCCAGATGACTATTGCATGTTTTCCTTATTTTCTAAATATTCCATCAATCCTGATCAAAGATAATTTAAAAATAGGAGAAACAATAATTTGAACAGTGACGTATAAATGAAACTGAATAATTCTCCATTTTTGTAAATGAAACTACACTATCTGAATAAAATTATTCATTTGCTTCTTCAATATCCTAGGGGCAATAACTTATCCTATACAATTTCTAAATAACCGTGTGATATCAATATCATCGATGATATTGATTTATCGAAACAATTGTCATTTTTTTTAAATTTTCAACAATTTTTTTTATATTGAGGTATTAACTAACAACCATGAGTTTCATTTAAAACACCACTATTATTAAATGTTATCAAATATGTATATATTTTAGATTATTCAAGTAAGGGGTACAACAGACAATTTTTTGTTTCCCGTCGAAGCGGAAAAGCCTATACAAGAAACCATCCCTAGAAGAATTGAAGGTATTTATTAGCTGCAATTGAAATAAAAAGAGTTTAATAACATACATCTTTTTCTAGATATGCTTTCCAGCCACACATATTATTCTCCAGTTGGAAAAGTTGAAATGCCCACCAGAAAATATGAGAGGAAATTAACAGAAATTGAAGGTAAGTTTTATTGTATTCAATATAGCAGTTTTAAATAAAACTTGCTGTTTCTAGATAATTCCACAATATATTGAAAAAATGTTAAAAATTCTAAGATATCGACAATTGATATTAATATTAATATTATCGTCAGAAGTTACATTTTATTTGATGCCTACCTGATGTGTAATAATTATTTTTGGCTAGACCAAGAAGTGACCTACTTTGTGATTGACTTAATATATGTTAATATAATATCATACTTCTTGTAGTAAATCACAAGGTAGGTCACTTCGGTTTATCCAAAAATAAATATTAAACATTAGGTAGGCATCAAATGAAATGTATCTTCTGACATTCTGACGATGATATTTAATATCGAAACAATTGTAAATTTCTTCGAATTTTTAAAAAATTTTCAATATATTGCGGAATTGTCTAGAAACGGTAAGTTTCATTTAAAACAGTAATATGAGTATATTTCACGGAGTAAGGGTCGAGACAATTAATTTCATTCAATATAGCATGCTACAATTTTGGACATTTCGAAATGTACCCATTGAAAAAATAGTAATCTGAGTAATTTTATGTTATAGCTATTCCCTCCACCAACTATGGGATGGAAGGTATTGAGTCCTTGCCACCTTCACTAAATGTGTTGCGAACCGAAAAAACCATTAATCGGCATAAAGTCCTCTCATTTTTCAAACGTAGGTAGATGGTTTTAAGAAATAAATTAATAAATATGTAAATGTTCATAATCGTATATATGTAAAATTGACAATTTTGTTTATTATATTTTTTTCATTTATTTTAATTGATCAGTAAGTAGTAAAACTTGATAATTTTATTTAATGCAAAAGTTTATTCCAGTATATTCAATTAAAGGCATTTACAAAGTAAAAATGAATGATTTACAATTAGCATAAGCACTATTTTTCCACTAAGTACTTATATTTTGAGTTTACTCCTTAAGAAACGATTTTCAGATATATCCCATGGTATGGCAATTTATGGGAAAGTCAGTATTAACTTTTGTTGAGCCATTACGCCTAAATATTTGGTCTAGCAGTAACCAAAAATACAAAATATCCGATAAAAACAAAAAATAAAAAAACCTATAAGTCAAGAAAAAATTCAGAAATCAAAAAAATCATTGATTCAAAAAAAATCAAAAATTCCACAATTTAAACATTCAAAAACATTTTGATTATTATTTCAATTTTCAAGCATATTTGTTTGCTTACCTATTTACTGTTGTTATTTTGTGTGTTTACTTATATAACTGTTGTTAATTGTAGAAGCTCATCCAGAAACGAGAAAGAATTTCCACAATGCGATGGGATTTTTAAAAGCCATGAAGACCTATTTAATACTTCCAGTAAAGAAATGAAGATGTGTTTTAAGTGGAAACGAAATGTTAGAAATATTATTTTAAATTTTGTGCAGTCATAAGTGCTGTTTAGCACTCTAATATGTTATCACTTGGTACATTGTATAGGGACCGAGAAAGATGACGTTTATGCCATCTGCCGTGAAAAAACACAAACAATGTGATGTAAACACTATTAGTAGTATTAGTAGTTTTGTATAAACAGCGTTTTTAAATGTCCATTTTTAAAACTGATATTAAATGTTTGTGATGCAGTCATCAAAAGTATCTTTCTGTATTCATGGATGTTCAAATATGCTGTATAAAAATACTACGCAGTTGAAATTTTACAGTTTCCTCGAAAGTCCATTGAACACTGCGTGGTTAACCTTAAAACGTCAAAAATGGATAAATGCAGTAAAAACCCATATGTAATTAAAATGTTCAAATTAAAATATTTTATTAACTATTATTTTGTGTATAATCAGTATGATACTACAATTGGCAGCTATTAGAAAAGTTCTAATTTTTTTTTACATAGATAAAAGATTATTATCGAGAGAATAAAATGTTTTCTGTACGATTTCATTGATTATATAAAATAAAAAACTAGTTATGTGTTTGCTGACTTTAATATTATATAATAAGTTCAAATAATTAGATACTATTAAGGGGAAGAAAGTAAACATTTGTACAAAACGAATCACTTCAAGTTTTTCAATTACATTTCAGAAAACATCTGGAGGACTGGGAAAGAAGTAAAAATACTATAATTTGCAGTGCTCATTTTGTCAATAATCAAAAATCAGATAATTCCCTACACCCATCTTACATACCAACAATTTTTCCTGGCAAAGAAAATAAGAAAGATCTATTAATTTTTTGCATTTTGTAGGTTGTTTATTATACTGTTTACATCACAATGTTTTTCTTATTTAACACCAGGGCGCTCTACTTTCGACAGAAGTGCTGCCTCTATAGTTCGGTCTCGATCCCTATTTACAGAGCTGGACAGTAGTTAACTACGTTTACTTTAAAAATATTGTGATTACTTTTGTTCTAACTGTCACAGTAATTATACTCAAATATTTTCTTTCACAGAAAGTTGCCAAAAATAGTACAGTATCCGCCAAAATAAACAGTACCGAAAATAAAAATTAATTTTTAATTTCTGTAATGTAAGTGTTCAAAATGTTCACCATTTCGACGCAAACAAGCTTCATATCGATTTTGTAAGTCAATAAACATATTTGTAAAAAGTGGTTGATGTAACTGCCGAAAAATATTTTGTATTCTTTCCCGTAGTTCGGCAATATTCGCCGGCAGATTTTCCGAGTGAAATATTTTGTCCTTCATTATGCCCCAAATGTATGCGTCAGGTGGCGTCAGATCAGGTAAATGAGAAGGATATTCGAAATCTGTTCCCCGAGAAATTATTCTATTATCGAAATGCTGACGGAGTAAGTCTAAGGTGCGCACAGCCACAACCCACTTTAGAGAACTAGCCGCGCTGAGCACAAAGTGGCAACAGCGCTTGGTAGTCCGATAGTCCTATCCCACTCCTATTCTTGTAGGTAGTCTTCGTCGTCGCCTTATTGATTTGTTATTGTTGTTTCTGACATCTCCGCATGGTTTTAGCAGTCAAAACATGTGACAAAGTTTTTCGATCTGTTATGTTATAATAATGAGAAAATTATAATAATTGTAGTGTAACCTTGCAGTCATATTTTAATAATCTGGAGAACAATTCATCCGAAGATACGGTAAGTGTTTATTATTTGATGTTAATAAAGAATTATTTGTAGGTTACATTTTTCAATTGCAAAAAGTTCTAGCAAATAATTACTGAAAATTTATTTTAGATGCCTCGAAGGTGTTCAATTCCTGGATGCAATTCAAATTATGATTCCGTCTTGAAGGGGTCAAATAAATGTGAATCGACATTTGCTTTTCCTAAAGATAAAAACAAATGTGAAAAATGGTTGAAAGCTATTCCAAGGAAAGACTGGACTCCCACAAAGTGTAGTGTAGTATGTGCCAAACATTTTCATGACTCAGACATTATTAGGTATCATGAATTTACTTTGCCATCGGGTGAAAACAAAAAAATTCTATTAAAATACCGAAAGTTGAGTGAAAGTGCAATTCCAAGACAATTTGACAACTTACCTAAATATCTTTCATCTGCACCTGCAAAAAAAAGAACAATCCCAGAAGAACGACGGGAAACAATTTTACACAGGGAAGAACAAATAATAGAAGATTTTTTGCATAATGACATTATAACTGATTTTGATGATCTGGCAAACAATTTTAAAACGAAGTTGGAAATTCAATCCTGGGAAGCAAAAATTGTAACAAAAAATAATAGTCGTAAGTTATATTTTTACAATTTAGATATAGATCAATATGTGACAGTTATGGCGACAATTGCAATTGAAGATAATTTAATGGTTAAAGTTTACCTCAAAGACAATCAACTTGCATACAACGATCTTAAATGGATTTTACCATGGGATGTAAAGTTGCAAAGGTGGTCTCAACTTTCCAATCTATTATCTCGTTATAAAACAAATACTGTTAATAAAGAAGTAAATGTAATAGAGATGCTTAAAGAAGGATTGAAAATTATCTCTGATGCATATCTAAAATGTGAAAACAATTATGATGAAAGTAATACATTTTTGTATAGTAAACATTTAGAGATGATAATAATAGATCAGTTGTATCAGATTGTGTCAAACAAAAATAAGTATCGACCATCAACAATTATAATGGCATTTATATTATATTCACAATCGCCCACCTGTTATAATGTTATTAGAGATTTCTTTGTCCTTCCTCATAAAAGGTATTTGCAGAGTATTTCTTCCTCTTTAGCAGTGTCGCCCAAAGAAGAGAATAACAATAAAAATTATTTATTGAATATTGTAAAGTCACTAACCGAGACTGAAAAGGTTGTTGCATTAATTATTGATGAAATATATATCACGTCTCGAATGGATTATAGATCTCAAAATATTTTGGGTTCTGCTGAAAATAATGTCCTAGGCAGTGATTGCGAGTTTGCAAGAACAATTGTTACTTTTATGATAAGCTCAACATTTGGTAATATGAATGAGGTTGTAAAGCTCTGGCCAGTTAATAATGTCAAAGGTAGCGAATTAACAAAAATGACTACAGAAGTAATTAATTTTGTTCAAGACTGTGGCTTTGAAATAATTTGTATTATAACTGACAATCACTCAATTAATAGAACAATGTTCAAAACTATATCCGATAATGGATTATGGTTTTCTAATCCAAAAAATCAAGAGAAATTAATTTTTCTTTTATTTGATTTTGTTCATATTTTCAAAAATATTTGGAAAAATTGGATGAATTTGAAAAATTTACATAATACTTTTGTTTTTTGTGATTTTGGACAAATTAATGAAGGAACTTTGAAATATGCGAAGTTTCAAGACTTACGAAATGTTTATGAGTCTGAGAAAACTTCGCTTATAAAACAAGCCTTCAAATTGAATTATAAATCTCTGTACCCTTCCACTCTGGAGAGGCAAAAAGTCCAGTTGGCAGACAATGTATTTCATCAGTCCACAATATCATGCTTGATGAGTACTCCAG
This sequence comes from Galeruca laticollis, assembly GCA_963921935.1. Classification (NCBI taxonomy): domain Eukaryota; kingdom Metazoa; phylum Arthropoda; class Insecta; order Coleoptera; family Chrysomelidae; genus Galeruca; species Galeruca laticollis. Next base: position 57,432,654 of record OY998181.1, read on the forward strand.
AGTGTAAGGATACAGGGGACTTCTTGCAAATTATTAGACGTTGGTGGGATTTGGTTAACAACCGAAGTACCCTTAAAGGTATTATGAAAAGAAATGAATGGTGCAAACCATTTGAAAATGTATCAGATCCAAGGATTAGCTTTTTAAAAAAGTTTGTAGATTGGTTAGATAGATGGAAAAATATAGAAAATAATAATGGGCATTTATCTAATGAAACTTTTCAAGCCATTAGGCAGAGTACTTTTGTTATAAAATAAAAGAAATTATAGAATATTCATTCAAACATTATCCAATTAAATATCTATTACCTGGCAAGTTTACAAGTGAGAATTTGGAGAAGAGGTTTGGAAAGTATCGACTATTATCAGGCTGTAATTATAATGTATCATTAGATGATGTCATAAATGCGGAAAAAAAGATACGTGTAAAACATATTTTTAAAAATAATAATATAAATCAATACTTTACACTTTCTGATATAAAGTCACAGTTTTCATTAATATCTGAAAATGATATTAAGGAGTCCTTTCAGAGCATTGAGAGTAATAATACATCCAGTGATTCATTGTTAAAACAATTTATTCATATATTAAAAACCGACTATTTAACATCATCAGAAATTGACGAGTCGTCAAAGATTTATGTTTGTGGGTATGCCAGTTACACGATTTCAAAAAAGTTAAATGGATGTAAATCTTGTATATCATTGATAACATCAAATAAAGGTGGTCAAACCTCAAATCAGTATTTTGATTATCTTCAGAGAAATGGGTTATCAGTAGCTTCTGATTTTGTCAACCATATTTTTTTTCACATATCCTCAATTCTTCAATATATCATTAGCAATAAAGAATGTGAATCATATTTTCTGAAATGTAATCAGCAAAAATATATTTTATCAAAATTAACTATTGAAAGTATAAAGTTTGATTACTATTATGGATATTTCCAAAATATTTGCTCAGAATGCAACAAAAATTCTTCTAGACTGCTTCATATGACTTGTTCTGTGTTTAGCAATGTATTTTTAAATAATTATGTTAAAGTTAAAAATAACGAAAATATAGAAAAACAAAAAACAAAAAGAGAGAAGCTGAAAGCAGCCGAAACTCTCAAAATAAAAGGAAATTAAACACTTTTAGCAGTTAGATTTATGAATATGTTTTGTTATTTTTTTACCTTAATTAAAATAATTGTCTTTTGATAGTAGCAAAACCTCTGCTAAATATGAATAAAAAATATTGAACCGTCTTAAAGTAACGAGTTTTATTTTAATAACTTCAACACCCTGTGTATCAAAAACGGGCGACATTAGACCCAACATTACCTATATAATTATTCATGATTTTATGAGAGCTCTTTCCTGTAAAGCGTTGTAAGTGTCATTTGGAAACACCCTGTATAAAATAGTTCAAAATATTAATTTTAAACCATTTTGTACACCATGTCTTTATTACATATTTATTTACGGAAATATTTCAGCAGAATGTGATACAATTTATGTAGATTTGCACCCTATATTTAACTTTCGTAGGAATTTCTTTGTAACGAGTTTAAATGAAGCGCCAGCCATCAAGCTAGAAACCGGACCACTCTTATCAGCTGATCCAGTGTTGCCACATGTGTCAGCGCGGCTAGTTCTCTAAAGTGGGTTGTGGCACAGCTGTATGGCTCGTTGCACCATCTTGTTGGAACCATTGTGTGCGAAACTGTAGATTTCGTGCACGGCAAAAGTTATTTAGATCTGTCACAAAAGGTATAATAATTTTCTATCTATAACACTCTTGGTTGACAGTAAGTGGATTCTGATTATTATCTTCAACGAAATAAGGACCAATCATTCCATGACCAGATACCGCGCACCAAACGGTAACTCGAAGACTGTGGAGTGGTTTCTCTACAATGACATCAGGACGTTCAAATCCAAGGAATCTGGTTGTTTGTCGATTAATATAGCCGCTAAGATGAACGTGACTCTCGTCTAAAAACCATATGTTTTTCAAAAATTCGGGATCTTCGTAAATTAAACTCAACAATGCGACCACAGTAAATTTCTTGCATGTTTTTCCGCAGCATTTAGTCGTTGTCCAACTTGAATACGGTATGGATAACCACCAATTGATTTGAACATGCGACGTAAAGACGTTTCACTAATGTTGAGTTTACATGCAGTTCTTACAAGACTCCTTTGAGGTGATTTCACAACTTGGTTAAAAACACGTCCTTCATTTTCGTTAGTGCATACTGTTTTTCGACGACCTGAAGAACCTTTACGTTGACACAATACACTACCAGTGCGACGAAATTTTTCAACAACAGCTAACATCACACTTTTACTAGGAGCTGCTTTATTAAATTTTTGTTGATATTTTATTGACACCTGTTCTAAGCTTGGACCATCATTACGACCTTTTCCGTATGAACGTAAATAATGCTCTACCAAAAAAACTTTTTCTTCCGTTGTTAGAACCATTTTTAAATCAAATTTAACTGCAGCGTACTATTAATATATCAACTAATTATAATTAAGTCAAATATGACAAATCCATATTACATAAATAACTCCACAGCACTCTCTGTTTCGGTACTGTTTATTTTGGCGGATACCGTAGTTAACTACTCAGTGCTTACACTTTTTTTGATTAAGTAGTTATAGCAGTTATACTCCACTAGTTTGTCCAGCTCTGTGTGTTTATAGGAGTATAATAATAAATAAATAAATTAATATAAATCTATCATAAATAATTTTCTACTTTTATCTTGATTTAACATCATTAAAAAATCTAATGATACTCTAGAATGTATGTTACTCAAACTATTTTTACTTATTGCATTATTTTTACATTATATATTCTGTTTGTTAAAAAAAGTAGTTTGTGAAAGAAATTATTTGTTATTTTTATACCAAAATAAATAAACTGTTTATATGATTATTGTTTTATTTTTTCCATTTTAAGCATTTATGGGCCATCATTTGATATTTCATTTAATTTAACTCAACATCTAATCATTATTATGTTAATGGAGTTACGAGTAAATTGAATGAAATGTCAAATGATGGACTATAAATTGCTATTTTGTAATTAAAATACAGTAAATTTGAATATACCACCAAAACCTAAAATTACAGAAATCTTTTTAACATCACTCAATTCTTTGGTCGACAGGCTCTTTAGATGGCGCCACAATCAGTGTCTCATCTATCTATGGGTTATGTGTGATTACTACTACGGATGGTATAGTGTCGTGCCGGTTTCAGAGACAGGTAAGCTATGCAAGAACTTAATTTGAATGCACGTTTTTTTATAATACGAGGAAAAGTCGAAAACATTTAGCTGTAAGAAGAAGGGGGCATCCATTAGGGGTATATTATTGATAAGAGGTGTAGACTAATTTTCTAAGCAAGCTATTCCCGAAGTTATTTTCATTTTAATAATATGGCTGCGCGAGTATACATTCTTTAACCGAATATTGACAAAGTATGGGGTAAAGTGAATCGGCTAAAACAAAAGACCAAATAAAAATTAATTTGTGGATAAAATTCGGTATGGACATAGAGCTAGTAGCTAGATAGTTGTATGGGTAAGTTAGAGACAGCGTTAGTGACCCCTCCCCCTCGCCCCAAATATTTTTATATTTTAGAGGTTTAATTTTTGTTACAGAATGCCTAGAATATACAAAAAAAAGTTGGGGCACCAGGGCTGTTGGGTTTTGATGAAGGACCAATTAAATTAACACTTTCTGGTTTAACATATTTTAATTACTGGACTGTATATTTACGCAAGAAACTTTGTATAAAATGTTTCAGTAATTAAAACTATATAAAAATATTGTTACTTAAAATGGTAAGAGCACGTGGTCTGTCTCTCTTCGCTCTCTCTGCTGTTCTACCGGCTCGTATTCCCGCTTCTTGATCTCAGGCCGATCTCCTTTATTTTTAAGGCGGCGTAGCCAAATTTATTTAATAGTTCATAATCTCAACAAGGGCAATTGTAACTATGACAAAACTTATGTAGAACGAGCTGTACGACGAGACAGCATGTCGATATGGACAGCGTCTGAACGTTATAAACCATTTAGAGACGATATAAATGCACACATGTGCTGAAATATGAACGTCAACCGGTGCTAAATAGCGAACAAGAAGCGCGAATTAAAGAAACTCTCAATATGTGCAGAGTGGAGATTTCCTTTAAAATCCAATGAAATTAGAGGAATTGTACAACAATACCTCAACAAAATGGAGATGACTGAAAAAGGGTTTGGACTGGTTTAAATATTTTATGAAAAGGCATCCGCAACTAACCGTTAAGCTAGCTGAGAACACTAAACGTGTTAGAGCCGAATTAAGTTATGAAACGATCCAGGAATAATTCAAGAACCTAGAGCAATCCATAGTAGATGTCCCCCCCTCTAATCTTATTAATTACGACGAAACTAATTTTGTTGATAATCCAGGATCTGTGAGAGTGGTTACAAGAAGGGGCGCGAAACACACTCACAGAATAATTGACACTTCTAAAATCAGTACTTCCGTAATGTTTGCTAACGCAGTAGATCGCACTTTATTGCCACCCTACACCGTTTACAGAGTGAAACATTGTTATGATGGAGGCTTCGAAGCTACTAGATATAATCGCTCTGCAAGTAGATGGTTTGATGCTGAGCTGTTCGAAGATTGGTTTAGAACAACTGCAATTTAAATAACCATATAACCGCGAGCGTAATTCAGGAGTGTGAGATTAATGACATTAAGTTTGCCCTTCTGCTGCATAATTCGACGCATCTGTTGCAGCCGCTCGATGTGGAATATAATTCTAGAACGTTGGAAAATTAGGAACCACGGTGTGTTGCCGAAAACAAAATTTCCTAGACTTTTGAAATAAACAGTTGAAACGATTGGCTTCCGTTCAAAGGAAAATCCATTTACAGGTTTCAAAGCGTGTAGCATTTTTCCATTTAACCCCAATGCAGTGCTTCAAAGAATCCCGTGCAACAAACCAACAAACGAAAATAACCGGCATGATCAGACTTGGATTGAAGGAATAGTTGAATATTTGGATCGATTAAAGTTTACCAGAGGAACTGCTGTAAAAAGAAGGGAAAAAAATAATATTTTACCTAGAAAGAACATATCTACAGCAGACCTCATAGTTTCAACTCTGATTTCTACACCACCACTAACTAAAGCTAAAGAAAACGGCCACTAACAAAAGAAATATAAGACGTAGAAGAATCTGTCCATACCAGTTTTTTTAAAGTGAACTACAGGATCAAGGCAGCGATGATGATTTAACTACATTGCTTTCTACATTGCTTAATCACAACAGCGATGAATCCACACTTCTCGAATCACTATCCTTAAAAGAGCAAGGATTAACACATCTCGATATACCAGAAAATATTAGCATAAAAGTAGGAGACTACATCATTTCTAAATTTTCCACTGTAAAACGAGAAAAATTGTACGCTGCTAAAGTCGAAAAAATTGAGGAAGACGAATTAACTATCAACGTTCTAAGAAAAAAAGGACTCGAGAAATGATATTTTGTGTATCCTGATATTCCGGATATTTCTCTAATAGGGACCGAGAAAGATAACGCTTATGCCATCTGCCGTGGAAAAACACAAACAATGTAATGTAAACACTGTGGTTAGTTTTGTATAATCAGAGTTTTTTGAAGTGAAACTTTTTATGGGACACTAGCGTTTTGTCATGAGAGTTAACTCGTCGAGCTAACAAAACTGTTAAACTCCTTGTGAGAGAGGCGGAAAAAATTAACGAAGATCCGCACAAAGAGGAGACGCCGAGAATAGTCGCAGGGCATTGTTTATTGATGGCGATCATGTTATTCCGTTTATCAATCCCCACTTCGCTACGCGAACGATAAAGTGAGAACGCATTCGGGGGGAAAAGGATACAAAAAGCGCTTAATAATTTCTGCCGATATTGGTATAATCCAGTGCGAAATTAATATAGAAATTGTTTACCTTTAAAATTAAGGCGATAAAAACTAGGAAATTTCTTTGCATTGTGTATTTATTTGTATTATTTTGAAAAAAATATGTAATAAAACGTAACAAGAGTATTGAAATATATTGAAAAAGGAAATAAACAGGTATACTTGTCCGTACAGACAAGTTCTGTACTGATTAAAGTTTAAGCATAAACTGTGTTATCTCCTACTTTCCGCATTGAGACCAACGCGCATCGTGGGCGTGTCCACTTTCAAACTTTCAGCTATATTTGCTAACCTGTACGTAGAAGAGCAAGTAAGTCTCAGTTCATCAGAGAAAGTCGTTGTAACTAGTGTTGCTTTATTTATGGAAATATTTTTGAAGTGAAACTTTTTATGGGACACTACAGAGGTTTTGGTTACGAGGTAATCTCGTAAAGGCTAACAAGTTTTGTGAAGCTCTAATTATCATTTGTACTTAAACTTAGTGAGATAAACGCAGCGCTGTTCTCCCCTTCTGTCATCACTCGACTCGATTTAAAATAAAACGAAAAACGCGGGTTCGATACCCCCATGGGCGGCCAGAACTTTTCTTAGGTATTAAAAAGGAAGGATACGTAATATGCATTCAAATTTCTTAAAAAGAATATTTACTTTTGTTTGTCTTTTATTGTAAATAGTTTTTTATAGTCTATCCGAAAAATTATTGTTTTTATTTTGGAACTAATTTTTGTTTTAATTTTTTTAAATTATAGTTTTTTATGTTGTTGATATTTATGAATTCTCTTTGTACAAACATTGGCGGTTATTGCGTCATAAAACATAAAAAGTTTCACTTCTGACGCTGTTAGTTTTCGACTGACGCATAAATCTTTATAAATGTTCATTTTTTGAAACTGATATTAAATGTTTGTGATGTCTTCATCAAAAGTATCTTTCTGTATTCATGGCTGTTCACATATGCCGTATAAAAATACTATGCAGTTGAAATTTTATAGTTTCCCCGAAAGTTCATTGAGCACTGCGCGAATAACCTTAAAATTCCAAAAATGGATAAATGCAGTAAAAACCCATATGTAAGTAAAATATTCTATTTAAATTTTTTTATTATCTATTCGTTTGTGTAAAATCAGTATAATACTACAATTGGCAGCTATTAGAAAAGTTCTAAATTTTTTTACATAAATAAAAGATTATTATCGAGAGAATAAAATTTTGTTTTCTGTACGATTTCATTGATTATATTAAATAAATAGCTTGTAATGTGTTTGCTGACTTTAATATCATATAATACGTTTAAATAATTAAATACTATTAAGAGAAAGAAAGTAAACATTTGTACACAACGAATCACTTCAAGTTTTTTAATTACATTTCAGAATACATCGGATGGATTGGGAACCAAATATAAATACTAGAATTTGCAGTGCTCATTTTGTCAATAATCAAAAATCAGATAGTCCCCTACATATCCATCTTACATACCAACAATTTTTCCTGGGAAAGAAAATGGAAAGATCTATTCATTTTAAGCATTTTGTAGGTTGTTTATTACAATGTTTACATCACAATGTTTTTCTTATTTAACACCAGAGCGCTCTACTTCCGACAGAAGTGCTGCCTCTATAGTTCAGTCTCGATCCCTATTAGGAAGGTATCGATAAAATTTGTCAAACGGGGTAAACATTTCTTTAATATAACCAAAGATGAATTCCAAGTATTAGAATAAAGTGTTTATTTCTTCTGTTTTAATAAGATTAGTTTTTTTTGTGCTATTGTTGACTGAAGAAATGTTTTACTTTCCTGTGGTCTCTCCAGTAAGATAAAATACGTTTCTTGTTTGTTTCTGGTTTCTCAATTCCTTATTGTATTATTTACCTATATTCAGACTTGTAGTTTAACTTAAAATAAACCTAGGTTTTTTTTAAAGTTTTTTTTGCGTTAAACGTATATATTTTTTATGAAAATATATTTTTAAAACTTTCTTGTTGATTCTCTCTACACAGAGTAATTCTAAAATGAATATAAAGCAAATTTAATGGGGTGATTCACTTTACCCCATAGAAGTGGGTAAAGTGAATCAGTTGTTGGCCAAAAAAGAAGAGGTTATTGTAATCAAAGAGAGTCAAAAAACACATTGAACCCTTCGAAAAGTGTGCTAGATTATACATGAATTTTAGCGTATTTTTTATTTCTATGGTTTCGGAAAGAGCAATAAAAAACCGATTTTTTTTATTCAGTTAACTTCGTTTGACGGTACTTCGCCGATTTTTTATGTTGTACATCTGATCGGATTTAAAAGCGAACTTTACCTGATTGATTAGCTATTTCCTCAGACCCCTTCAAATTATCAGAAAACTTCAAACAAAACGTGTGGTTTTCCAAACTGTTAATATACTCCCTCGTAACAACAGTACCACCTTGATGTCCGTAAGAAAAGTGAAGGGAGGTGCTTATGTTAAAATGTACCTTCTAGTTCCTTGGTATTATCTCTGGGAAGTTTCGGTTGAAATAGCTGTTTTTTATATTGTTTTAGCCACCAGTCTTTGAAATGTTTAATGCCTTTTGAACTTTTGTATTCTGTTTCGAGGAAGACGAGGATAAAATTTCAATATATTGATGAAGGATATAGATTCTATCAACTCTTTTTGGTGCCCTTTTAACTAAGCCAAAGTCACTATTGCAGGGTAAAAATGAATGACCTCTAATAGAAAAGTATTGCTCAATTTTATAAAATTTACCAGAATCTTCTAAGTAGAGGCAGCTTTTTATCATGGTGGCACTTATCTAAAGTTCAGTCACCGATATAAGTACGTATATATCCATGTACGATAAATGAGCATACTTCATTGGGCTATTTTTTAGCTATGCCTTCAGCCTTTATGATATATGTATAAGCTATACAACATCATTAGTTGTCACTCATGAATTGTATCGTTTCTGCAGTAAATGAAATTTTCACATCTAATTTTGTACAGTGACCGCTATTCTATATAATATGGCCGTAAATGTGACTTGTATCCTTTCTGCAATAGGCGATTCAATTATATTCTAAATCGTATGCTCCAACTGGGCACCGTTCATTTCTTGACAATAAATAGACGGTGTTGAAATTGTTCGACAACGTTTTGCAAAATCTCTGCGATGATTTGATTAATTTTTTGTCTCATTCGGTATTTTAAATCATCAATATTAGTTGTAGATTTTTTATTTTAAATTGCCCAACAAAAAGTAATCAATTGGAGTCAGATCGCAAACCATTCAATTTCGCAACGTCTACCGATCCATCGATGCAGAAACACTTGATTGAGATAATTATATTTTCTATATGAAACAAAAATTAATCTTTGATCATAATAATCACATTAGAGGCATAAATATGAATTAAACTACATAAATATGCCACAATTATCAAACTAATTGTGTCGAACTGAACATTACATTGTAACCTGAAATTAAATATGTTACCAAATAAATTAAATTTTATGAAATATTGTTAGAAGGCACAAATAGTCACAGTAATTATAAATAAAACATTAATCCCACACAAACTTTAATTGGGAAAGGTTGAATAGGTACATTATACATTGGAAACTTTATTCGCTGCAAAATTCAATGCAGGTCATGAGTGAATTGGCACTTATTCTCTCGTCACAGTTAAACAGCGTATCCAAAATCAGCAAAAAACAACAGAAGTTAGGAAATAATTAAAATGTATGACATTTGTTCTAAAAAACAGTTTTTTCAATATTGAATATTCTCAATGTTTATACCGAAACCAAGAATTACGTAAAAAACGTTTGATCCTTCGAAAACATGGTAATATATCAATCTGGCAGGTATGCCAAACTACTCGTGCGTGAAAAAGTATTTCATAGGCGTAACGTTTTTAAATTCAACTTAATGTAATTTCTACTCCTTAATAGTTTTAGTCAATTAGCTATAATAATTATATATTGGACATAAACAATGGAAACTTACAGATTCGTGGAAAAAATAGTAATATTTTTAATTTCCTGTTCTAGTGCAACCAAATCGTATTTAACGGTGTAATTCTACCTTTGCCCGAAAGTACAGGGAAGGCGGTGCAAATTGCTTATTTGAATGTGCTCGGAGGTTGGTAGGCATAGGCACATTCGAAAGAGTAGACTAGCGGATGCGGAGAGCTTTCGAAAACTACTCGCAGACGCGACAAGTCCCAAACTGGTATATAGTAGTATATTCAAGGGTGTGAGAAATTATTGAACATCGAATTTCCGAAATTTTGATGGAAATTATACTTCTTGGATGGGGGCTAAAAAAATTCAGTAAGAACTATTTGACAGGCTAAAAAATTTCAAAAATCGTATTATGTGGTAGTTATTATTCGATTTTCATAAGAATCTGTAATTAGAGGTCTTCCGTCACGACGAATCTAATGAGACGATAGGTTTTCACCCATCATTTTTTTTCAAATAGTTTACTTGAAGAAATTTTAGAAAATATTTCTTTAATAATGAGAATATCGAAAAATGAATAGCAAAAATGGATTCGTCGTGTCAAAATACATCAATAGATCCAGTTTATTTTCTACGTAGAAAATAATTCCAAAGTCATTTCGAGCACCAAAGAAATCGAGAGAAAACGAACTTCTATGTAAAGGTAAGACTTATATATTTCTCACAGAATATTATCGGGATGCTCTAGAAATAAAACTAAAACAACTTTCATCTTTCGGAATATGTAAACATGCCCGGCAATATGCTGGACGAAACTTCAGAAGGAGATTAAGGCAGTATATTGACAATAACGGACGCCTGATATCTATTTAAAGCTGTGTGAACTTAAACTTTACATATTGTACTTAACATTACTCAATATTCATCTGCATCACTTTTTTCATTGAATTTCCAAATAAGCAAATTGCTCTGCCACACTCGGTAGTTTGTACGTCCATAGTATTAAAAATTGGCAATTTCTAAAAATAAAGCAAAAATGGAATAACCCATATTTTCAAGAAGCCTCTTAATGGGAGCATAGAGTTCTTACTTAACATTTTTCACCATATTGTATAGTGTACAAATGGACCTCATTGGCTTAGTATATTTCTGTTTCTAGTTCCCTTTGAGGTTAGGTATTAAAATGGATAGTGGTTGGGTCCATTTTTGATTTCAGTTGACAGTTCCTTTTGAGGTTAAGTTGGTTCAACGACCATACACTACACGGAATAACATAGTTTGCCCAGTTTGTCTGGGAAGTTCAAAATCGCTGAGACGTCACCATTGGTACTGTACAGAATGCAGTCTTTTTTATATGGAACAACTTGTAAGCAAAATTTAGGCCTAATATATTCGAAGATATTATTTTTACATTGGAAAGAAGTATAATAAATAACTTTATATTTCTAATATATTAAATTTAGAGCTTGAAATGGCAAAAACATGCACATAATACCTATTTTCATTATTTCAAATGCACTAAAGAAGGGGTCTCGAAACTTTGAAGCCTTGGTGCCATAATATTTTTTTCGGTATCTTGCAAGGGCCATAACAATTTTTCAGACCACCTAAGCAAACATAGGCTTTTATTACATTTCAATTACTATTGCTGGTGTATTGTGACACGTAACGACATCTAGTGTCGATTAGTGATACTATGTACTGTTATAGGTACTATCTATTTCAGCTACACACTAACAGGTGGCATATTTAGGAATTTCCGCATACAGTGACTATATACTACAGTGACTATATACAAGACAGTGGCGACAATTATGGTCGTCCTCAGTAGCGCCAGTCCATCGCCTGAGGAAGGTGATACAGCAAGAGCGGGTCACTGATTCAAACCTGTTCACCGCGATTTCGCCGGCAACGTGGACGCCTCCATCAGAAGACAACCAACCCCATGTTCTGCCGAACTTTTTAGTTCGACAGTTCATTCAACACACTTGGAAGTGCAAATTGTTTCTTTCGAAACAACTTCTATTTATGGAAATAATAAACAGCGTTTAATCTTGTTTTACTTTTAGCCAAAATATACTAGCAAACCACACCATCCGAAGAGGGAAGGACATTAGCGCCTATCCAACAAATAAGTTAACAAATAAGCAAGCGACACCATCCAAAGAGGGAAGGACACTGAGCACCCAGGTAATATAAAAACTCCTGAAGGCTAATAAGTCAGGAAACCTTTAACTGGGGAGGTAACTCCCTCCGGCAGTGAGTCCGCTGTCGGTATTAGCTTTCAACACCAATCCTTACCACACTCAATCCTAAAATGTCCTCCCGACAACGCCGCAGCAGCAGAAAAACACCCAAATCATCCATCAGACAAATTTACGACGAACCCCTTCAACACACACCCTACAGACAAAAAGACCATCCCATTCAATACTGTCCTGACACCCAACAATTCATACTCAGATCCCAACAACTTGCTGAACGCCCTCAGTGGCTTCTCGATTCACACACCAGTCTCGATGCTTACACTCCTCCGAAACCGAAAAAATCCAACCTCTGCGAGAAAGAATTCCCTCTTCTCTCACCAGTTACTCCCAGCACCACCTCACACGCTTCCAACAAAACCCACCACTCCTCAACACCTTCCCCTCAGAACCCACCAAACACAATACCACACTACCTACAAAACACAGACTACACAACACCACGCTACCAACGAAACACAGACTATAACCCACAAACCCCATACACATCCTCAAGAAGGTCTTACGCTTCCTCCGTAAGATCCCAATCCCCAACACCTACACTCACACGACAACCAACTGCCTCCGACGAGGATGGCTTCACCCTCGTCGGTAAAACCAAAACCCGACCACCAACACCCACACCTACCAACATTCCTGCACCAACTCACACCATCAATGACACACCAATTCAAACCCTGAACCTCCGAAACCTCCCAACCCAATACGCCACTCAAAAAGCCCTTTTCACCCTACTCAACACCTTCGAACTCCTACACGGCCACGTCCTCTTTCTCAAGGTAAATTTCAACCGCACCGCCCTTCTCAAAACGTCCTCCCCAAAGTCAGTCTCAACTATTCTGAGACAAATCCATAACTCCACTGGTGACAAAAACATCATCATCAACGTTCTCAACTCAACAGAACGTCCACCACGTCCAGCCAACAAAACCCTCATACCCACCTACTCGTTTGTCTGCAGGAATGTAGACACCACTGTCAGCCCCGAAGAATTTGAAGAAATTCTTCACAATAAACAAATCCCCTTTCTCAAAACTTGGCGAATCGTGGCCAAAGCCACCAACAAACCCACTTCGATGCTTCGCATCGTTACCACCTCCGAAGCCCACTACCACCAGGCCCTAACCTCCGGCCTCTCTTTTCACGGCCTTCCACGTCGATGCGAGCCATCGAACACAAATCCACTCCCCCCAGTGCCCAAATATTGCAGTCGATGCACCCAAACCGGACACTCCTCCGAATCTTGTCGGTCTAAACCGATATGCCCCTCTTGCGGCCAAACAGGCCACCGAACCGAAAATTGCCTCAAGTCCGGCACTCCTAAATGTACCAATTGCGGTGGTCCACACCCCGCTTTCCACCCTCGCTGCCCCCACAGGCTATCGACACCTAAAACCCCCCAAGAGACCGCACCAGTCACCCTCGAAAAGCCACCCACACCTTACGACCTCTCAACCGACTCTAAAATCCTCATCGAAATACTCACCGTCACACTCATGAATGCCATCCCCAACTCGAGAGATGTCATAGCAGAAACACTTCGCCACTTAATTCCTTCCATTTATCGACACAACTGCTCTATAACAAATATAGGCAGGCGTGCTCACTTTGCTTTCACTCCCATCAGGAGTGAAAGCGATCCAAATTGATCCGCGAGCCCCATCCACCCCGTCGGTGCTGCAGGTTTTTCACGTTTTTTCCTGTAGCATAGTGAATTTATTCGCTAGCCAAATGGGCCGACGTACGACGTAGTTTTTGGATTTAAAGATTGTTATTCGTACCAGCTCACTCATTACAATATTAAACAACCATCTCAAAATCTTAAATTTCAATATTTTAATAAACAAATAGAAAATTTACTCGATATACAAAAACTTTTGATTTTTTCAGAATTTCATATTCAAGGTTCCACACCACACATAAACACACCTTTTAACAATTCCTCACCTCGAACTCGAGAAAAGCCAGTCGCCACCGCCCGACTTCATCCACACATCTTTCAACGTCTCCTAGTCACTTTTCCAACAAATTTCAACAAACTCAAATCCCAAAAATTCTCATAATTCCAATATCTCCCCACGCTTCTATTAACTTTCATGACGCAGGAGACACAAAATCCCCAAAAATTATATCTTCACTTTCCAACAACACCATCACCCAGCCCGCTTCTATTAACTATCCGCAACGCAACGTGGTTCGTCTTATTCATTTTCGACCTTTTCCAGACACTATTAAAATCCCCGTTCCCTCATCTCAAAACCACGTTCGCTTAAAAATCACCCAATTTCGACGCTGATTGTTTTCGCTTCTCCCTCCGGTTGATTTCTGGCAAACACACACAACCCACCCACAAAAACAAACACAACTTCAATTTTCTATACACCTTTTTTCTCAAACTTCCTAGACACTTTTTCTAAAACTGAATTTTCAGCCCTACCCAAATCTCAAGCCAAGTCAATACGCGCACACAAACCACCCACAAAAACACCCCCAACCAGCCCTGAAGAGGAAACGAATCCTATAACAGGGCCTACCCCCAAACAAAAATAAATTCCCAAATAAAAACACTGCAAGCCCAAACTTCAAAAATCCACGAACATCTCTCTCTCTCTCTCTTATGGTCGTCCTAGTGATTGGTTACCTATAGGTTTGTTCCAACCTACGATAAATCACCGTTTTGGAACCGTTCTGGAATGGTTAGGAATCGTTTTATACGCAGGCGCAAACTTTGCACCGTCCCAGAACTGATGTAAGTTGGAACGGTTTTAGGCCTGCTTTATTATCGTTCAGCAAAGGTGGGTGATTTGTGATTTTATTTTTGTAACACTACAACCTCACTTTTTAAAATATATTTTTGTAATGGACTTTGTTAGTGGTAAGTTATTTGCATTATTTTTTGTTTAATTTACTAAATTTAAAAATTAAAATCTAGTTAGCTAAAAATGAAACTATAATCTTATTTGTTTTAAAAAATTAAGTACATTTCAGAAATAAACGAATTTATAGTATTGAGAAATAACCCTATCGGAGCAAATAATGAACCAAAATCTGACCATAAATGGACATCAGACGAAACAAAAGTATTAATTGATTTGTATAGCAAATATTCAAAAAAAGTGGGTACGTTCCAAATAAAAAACCAAAAGATGTTGTGGGACATGGTAGCCACCGAATTATCAGCTATAGGCATAAACGTAACATCTAACAATTGCCTGAATAGGTGGAAAGTATTAGAAAGAAATTATAAGAAATTTGTTGATAATCAAAATAAAACTGGTAAGTTATTTTATATGTTTATAATAATTTATTTTCATTTATATGTGTGTTACCTTATTAAGTTAATTTTTCACTTATTGCACTTTATTTTTTTTAGGAAGAGGGCGTAAATTCTTCGAATATCAGCATGAGATGGAGTTAATATTTGGAAAAAAAAAGAATATTCACCCAGAATTACTATTAGGAACAGAGACAATTGTCCCAATTCCTAGTACATCTCGAACACTATTAGATTCTGAGTCAATTGTCTCGGTTTCTAATAGTACGAGTGAAATGAGAGATGACATGTTAGATGAAGAACAAGAAAACAAAACACGAAAGAGAATAACTAAATCTCAATCTTTAAAAAAAAGGCTAACTACATTTGAAAAGTTTCGACTCGATAAAAAAGAGTATAATATTGCCAAATTAGAAATTGAAAAAGAAAAGTTAACAGAAATAAAAAAGAGAAACAATTTAATTGAAAAAAGAAATATTCTAATTGAACAAAGAAATGAAATATTAAAAGAAAAAAGTTTGTGCAATTGTCACCATGTTTTGTCTGAATAATAAAAGTGTTCCTTATTTCCAGACTGAATAACTAAAAGTTATAAAAATAGTGAATTATTTTTGTTTTAAAATTCTTTAGACTGTCAAAACAACTGTTCCTAGTAGACATTTTAAGGCTTTTGAGAATGTTTTGTTTTATGTTAATTAGTTTTCTTTTTTATGTACCAAATATATTTTGAGTATTAAGGCTGTGAAGAATATTTATTTTGTTATTTAGCTTTCGTATTTATGTACCAAATATATTTTGAATATTAAGACTGTGAAGAATATTTATTTTGTTATTTAGTTTTCGTTTTTATGTACCTAATATATTTTAAATATGACTTTTGAGAATGTTTTGTTTTATGTTAATTAGTTTTCTTTTTTATGTACCAAATATATTTTGAGTATTAAGACTGTGAAGAATATTTATTTTGTTATTTAGCTTTCGTATTTATGTACCAAATATATTTTGAATATTAAGACTGTGAAGAATATTTATTTTGTTATTTAGTTTTCGTTTTATGTACCTAATATATTTTAAATATGACTTTTGAGAATGTTTTGTTTTATGTTAATTAGTTTTCTTTTTTATGTACCAAATATATTTTGAGTATTAAGACTGTGAAGAATATTTATTTTGTTATTTAGCTTTCGTATTTATGTACCAAATATATTTTGAATATTAAGACTGTGAAGAATATTTATTTTGTTATTTAGTTTTCGTTTTTATGTACCTAATATATTTTAAATATGACTTTTGAGAATGTTTTGTTTTATGTTAATTAATTTTCTTTTTTGTGTACCTAATTTATTTTGAATATTAAAACTCTGAAGAATATTTATTTACTTTTCCTTTTTAGGTACCTAATATATTTGAAATATTAATACTTTTCAGAATGTTTTGTTTAATATTAATTGGTTTTATTTTTTATGTACCTAACTTATTTTGAATATTAAGACTGAAGAATATTTATTTTGTTACTTAGTTTTTGTTTTTATGTACCTATCGATTTTGAATCTTAAGACTGAAGAATTTTATTTAGCTTTCATTTTGATGTAATAAAGACATATTTTGTATATTGAGACTGACAGGAATGTTACTTTAGTTTTTTTTATGTAATAAAGAAATATTTTTTATTTATTGTATACATGCAATTTTAAATACAAAATAATATAACCCAGTAATTATTGTATTTTATTTATTTAAAAATTTATAATCTCAAAGTATTAGCCACTCTGTCCCGAACAGCTGAAGCTTCCTCTTGAGCTTCATCATCAGAATATTCAAATTCTTCTGGTTCATTCTGATTAGGCCTGGGTTGCTGATTAGGTCCTGGGTCTGCAATATCTACATTAAAATTATCCTCAAGAGCAATGTTATGTAGAACGCATGCAGCTCTTATAAGATGAACAATTGTGGTAGTTTTTCTTAATTTTATATGAAACAATTGACGGAACTTTTGTTTTAGTATGCCAAAACAGTGTTCAATTACATATCTATTCTTGGCTAATTTTAAATTATAATTTTGCTGCCTCCTATTTAAATTACCCCTATTCTTATATGGAGTAAGTAAGCAATTTTCTAGTGGATAACCACTGTCACCCAAAATAAAATATCTTCCACACTTTTGTTGCAGAGTATTTTTTAGAGGGGAATTTCGATAAACTCTGCTATCGTGCACCGATCCTGGATAGCCGATGAACACATCCAATATTTTATGTTTGTGGTCACAAACAGTTTGCATCTGAAACAATCAAAATAAATTATTTATGTAATACATATAAAATAAGTCTGTAAAATAAGCTTTACTTTTGAAAATTTGGCCTACCTGAATAGAGTAATATCCTTTTCGATTAATATAAGACTCAGGATCATTTTCAGGTTTATCTATTTTTATATGTGTCCCGTCTATGGCTCCTATGACATTTGGAAAGCCATTTGTCCTGAAGTGTTCCTCTATTAACCTTTTTTCGTCATCAGTTGGCCATTTTATTATTTGTGGTGATAAGTTGCTTAAAAAGTAGGTAAGGCGGAAAATAATTCTGTGAACGGTACTTATTGTAACATTAAAACGATCACCAACATCCCTAAAACTTGCCGTTTGGTGACCTACGTACCATAGGTAAATTAAAACCTGAAAAAATCGAATTGTTATAGTTACCGTTTTACACCACTATACCCCAGTATTGTATCAGTTTAAAATTATGAATACATAAAATATGTATAATCAAGTAAAACAGCTGATTGGCTTTTAAATAAGCTGCCTACATCTTAATCAATTTGACTATCTAAACAAACTTACTTGTGAAAATGCACACACATTTTCAGAACTTCCTACTTGATCATGATAGTGTGAACTACCTTCGTATCTTTGGCTTATGCTACTGGCTGTTGCCCTTGATACCCTAAAGTGCTCAAAAAACACTTCTTCTGAATATTGTGTTACCACTTCTTCTAAAATAAATAAGAAAAAGCTTGTTAACACGTTTTTAATAAAAAGAATTATAAAATCTGTACCTTACCCAAGTAATTCTCATTTTTAATTCTTGGTTCGTGTAAAAGAAACTCCACTTCATCCTCACTTGTTTCTTCCGATAAAAAATCGCTATCTCCTTCGTCACTCATAGGTATTTCCTGCGTCACAAATATTTAATGTAAGCACAATAATTTTAAATTTTAAGGAAGGTTAATACCTTTTTATAACGTTTTACCTCTAATAATTTGGTTAATACTTAATTTTTGATTTCGGATCACAAAAGTTGATTTGTCAACAAACACTTCAAATTATAAACTGACAAACAACTAACAGCGCATGTCAGTTCTCACAGTTCTTTCTTTCGGCCGAGGATCGAAATTACCGTTCCGTGATGGCTCTAGAACGATCACAAGTTGGTTGGAACGAAAATAGAACCGTAATATTACGGTCACGATTAGCTTGGAACGACATTAAGTATATGCACTTGCGCAGTCCCGTTCTGGAACGGTTCTTCGCGAGGTTGGAACAAACCTTATGTCACGTGGTATCGGCCGCCATTAGTTTGCTAAATGTTCTACCACAGTTTTTGATTCTTGAAAGTTTTTGTTCAAAATTTGGTGTTTAAGTGCTATTTATTAAAATTCTGGACTGAAGACTTATTTATATATGGTTTAGAGTAACAAAATATTCAAATAAATATGAATATTTGCCTTTTATAACCAAATTTCCTTGGTTCTTACAGTGGATTTTGAGCATCATTTTAGACATTGAATTCATCGATTGAATTAAAACATAAATGTATTCTCGAGTTTTACCAGTTGTTTCTTGTTATTTCTAAAGCCTCTTAGATCTATAAAAAGTTGCATAAGAATCAAAGTCTTTTAAAAAGTCTTTTGTTTTTATTTGTAATAGGACAATGCCTGGCTGTGCTGATGTAAATTGCAGTAATTCTGCAAGTAAGGTGTTTATTATGAAACACTTTCTAAAAGATCATGAAAGAAGGAGGCAGTGGCTCATTAAAACCAGAAGGGACAATTGGCAAGATTTTTATGCCAAAAAAATATGTGAAGAAAATTTAGTTCTAAATATACTCGATTGTCATAAATTGAAAAATAAAATTATTAAATGATACATTGTATTCAGATTAAAAATAAGTTAAAACAGAATAAGAGTGCTTCTAAAAAATTAGCTAGTAAATCCCTTGCTGGTCATTTGTTATGAATATTCAATAAACAATTGCAATAGAACATTTTTTATTTCATTATTTATTTGCTTCATGGTTTTTTAATTAAACTTAAAATCTCTGAGACAAATTCAAAAATATTGGGGCATTATATTATATATTATCTTCTTTATTAATAGTATAAAGCATCTATTACATAAATATTAAATAGGTATGTGTTTCATTTTTTCTGGTGGAGTTTTAATGTGAGAATTACAGGTACAGTCTGTAACATATAAAAACATTCATTAACTAATTTCAGATTAGATGAAAAAATAAACATAGGGTAATTATTTCCTAATTATGTGGTACTGAAATTGGATATAATTCTGACTAAAACCGTAAAAGTCCAAATTTGTATCCCAACAAGTCCATTTAAAATATTTTATTACTCATTTTACTTTTTTCTATTCACACAAAAATAGGGACTAACATCCCTCTGTGGCATATATCTATCTAATTAACTACCTGCTTTTGTTAAGAGGCCTGGTACATTATTTCCGCTCCGAGTATATTTGCGGTAATCATAGATTAACGAAAGACTCCCTAGTACATATACCTAGACTACACATCACGATTTATTGTAGTATCTATTACCATGACATTTAACATTATAAGCCAGAATTTAAGAGCTTAACCTTATATCTTTATCAGATGGTAAATAAAGATCCATCCATAATTTTGTATGCAACATCATTACATCCTTGATGATTTTGATTAACATCTGTCCAGTTTTTCCAAAAATATTTTATGATACGCTTTATAAAAGAGCTGTTATTTAAAATTACACATTCAAAACCAGTTTAAAAGTGGCAAAACTCTTTTAAAAAGGGTTATTTAGTTGCATGTAGTCAAATGTAAACAAACCAAAATTAGCAAACTAATGGCGGATGGGCGGAGCTTATACCCAATTGTCGCCACTGTCTTGTATATAGTCACTGTACTATATACTAAACCCCGCCCCCTCCGCCATATTAAGGCTAATTTGAATATCAAATGCATATAATTTAAATGGAAATCTGTGATAAAATTATCAATTAGAAACACAAATACATGAAAATATACATTATATCTTTTTGATTTTGATAGGAAATGGGTATATTTAAATAAAACACGCAATTTTTATTTTTTTACCTAATAATATTTAGTATATAATAAGGATAAATAACGATACAAAAAAATAATAAATATTAATTGCCTGTAAAGTATAATGGGGGACAAATCATGAAAAAAAATGATATTGCTATAAGTACAACTGTTATTGTCTTCAAATATAACCATAGATTCAGTTAATTATCAAGTAAAATCTATAAATAACAAATTCAACAACAAAAATATAACATATATTACTTGATCGGTTTCCTAAATTACATTTGCATCGTCAGGATTATAAACTATGAAAATTGATATAAATAAAATTTCTGATGTATAATTTGTTTTTTATTGATTTTATTTGATAATTATGGAAAGCTTTTTTATTTCATAATAAGTTACCTGCTAATGACTTACTACACTATATTTTTTATAACTAATTTTCAACCTGAAAACAGTGAATTTATCAATTATTTTGCTTTTAAGTTGGTGACAATTTGGTAAATTGAAATGTATTTTCGACATTTCCTTTATAAAAAATTCCTTTATGTCTATATTCTGAAGTGAAACAATATCTAAATATTTTAAGAAAACACATTTCATTTCTAATAAATAATAAAAAACCTCTTCAGTAACAAAAAAAGCGACTGTTCTTTAAATCTTTTGATTAAAGAGAGTTTTGAAAAATTCTCATATATTGGTTTCTTTGAACCTGCTGCACCTACGCAGGCAACACAAGTTTTTAAGGTTTCACAATACTTTTTAAAATATATCCTGAAATATTATATAATGAATTAAGTTCGCTGAAATTTAAATTGTATGAGGGTGTCTTTAATTCACTTGGCAGCTTTACTTCATCATACACTGTATTTAAGTCCTTAAGAGAATCCAAGAATCTCCCAAGAAACTCCCGTTCACCTTCTTCGTAAGTACTGGTATTTCCACTTTTTAAATACTGTGATACAGATATTAATTTCAAGTTATTTTTAACTTGTACCGCATTCGGTACTATTTGTTTGCTTCGCAACACGCTAAATAAATTTTCAAGGCAGTCTTGAGAAAGTCGGCTAGTGAATTCATAATTTTTTTGTTCCAATAATTCTGACTGTAGTTCTAACATTGATTGTGTTGAGATTAGAACACCCGTTTGTGAAGGTTTCCAAATTTTTTTATAGCCAACCAATATATCTGAAAATAAACTTATAAATCCTTCCAAAAATGATATTGTTTCTTTATAAATGTCAATATTAAATTTGCTTAGAGCACAAGAAGGATGTCTCGAAGTCATTCAATAAAACCATTTTTCTACTTGGTCAATAAACCATGCCTTTGTTAAATATTCTGGTTTATCAAGTTCTTCAACCAAAAATTTGAGAGCGGTACTCAGTGACTAACATTAGTTGAAGTTCACACTTACATTTGAGAAAAATGTGTTGGAAGGAGATCTTCCTCTGAGAGTTTCGGTGCAAGTTTGAAAAAAGTATCTTTCTGATAATTTAATATATCTGAGATATGAATGGACATGACCATGTTAGAGGGTAGTCCATACTTTAGAACAACATTATTTGGTAACTGGATGATTTTATTTGTCACTAACATAGATTTAATATTTTTAAATAGGCGAGGAACATCTGCAAATGCATATACATTTCTATCATTATTTAATGGGTGCAGAATCTTGCATTTTATAGGACTGTACTTTCCAGCTTTAATATCCCAAGCTTTCCACAAAGCTTGATTACAAGGACCCATATCTGATGTAATACTTAAAATATTCAAATTAAGCTGTTCGGCTTTTTTAAATATATCTATTATTATATTCTTCATGACAGCTCCGTTGACAGAGGCACTGGTAAAGTAATAGGCCACAACCTGTTTCCAACGTCCTATAATAACTCCCAGCATAAACACTAAGATGTGTGTCGCCAAGCCTGAATGCTCAGGGAAAGTAACATCTCCAAAATATTTATTCAAGGAGGTATCATATGTTTTTCCTGGAGTGATCGACATTTCATCCAAAACCAAGACACAATCCTTTTCATGAGTTGAAAATTGCTCCACTTTCAATTCTAAAAATGAAAACACCTCATTTAGAATACCTCAATCAAACTTCAAGTTCTGGAATTTTCTCTGTAAAGTTCTGGTTGATGGGAGAGGATATCCTTGTTTTATTAGTTCAGTATATCCACTACCACCACAACTAAATTTTAATTTTGAAGAACTTGTAACGGTGTTGTTGCTCCACTTCATTAGTTTTGTTGTTTTTCCATTTTTTCTCTTTTTTAAAGCTTCTATTTGATCTTCGTTGAATATTTGCTTTAGTAGTTCACAGTCCGAAGAATTGGGAGTTTTTTCTCTTTCTTTATTAGCTTCTTTCGTGTGGCTCTTACAGTTTTTTTTCATCGATAAGCTCTACGTTTTTCTCTTTCGTACAACTCCTTGTACCTGTTTAATTTAAGCTGTAACTGAGCTATTTCACTCATTGGATCAATTTCTGATATTAACGGTGAGGGAGCTGTGCATTAACTGTCTTCACTCAAACTGCTTTTAGATATCGACAATTGTTGACCTGATTCTACATCCAAAGCTAAATTTGAAGTAGATGGTTCCGGTGATTCCTCTGGCACAGTCTCATCTGGAGCTATATTTTCACCTAGAACTAATGATTAAACTATAATTGCAACAAAACACATTTAATAGGAAAAAAACTAAGAGTTTTTCATTATTATGTGGGGATCTGTTGTAATTACTAACAGATATCTACTTAACCGACAAATGTTTAGGTTCTTTTGGAGAACTAATGTCCTTGGAACTGAGGGTTTCCTTTTAGGATTTGGTTCCACAAAGGAGAATATTGTAGGAACAGCATTTAACTTTAAAATTTTCTTGCCATCTACACTAGGTCACTCCCACATTTCGGGAGCAAAATGAATCTTAAACAAAATCTTACATTCAATTTTATCTCAATAACGACAAAAAATAATTTAAAATTAGATATAACAATTATAAGTCGAAAAACAAAGGCTTCTACCTACCGCACATAAACACGAATAGTCTGTTGGAGTTCAATGATCTCTTCTAGTTTTAATAAGCCATTCTTTTCTTCTAGATGGATCTCTAGGAAAACGTTTCATTAGAAACCCTTTTCTAGCAGAATTACTGCAATTTATTGCAGCACAGCCCGGTATTTCAAATGTTATTATCTAGAAAAATCAAAACTTGATAAATAGTATACAATTTCTAGGGTTAAGCAAGCTAGCTTACCAAATTTTCCGATTCGAAATAAGATTATTTATAAGTCCAAATACAACTCTTTCAATTGTCTAAAGGCAAAACACCTCTTTTTCACTGAATATTCACCAAAAAGGCACAAAACCAATAATTCTAATCACAAATATAACCAGCATTATAAGAAACTTCGTATACACCAAACGTAAACAAAGAGATTTTAGCCTCAATATGACTGCCACACTGCCAGCCAATCAAAAACGGGTTACCCTAATGTCGCCACTGTCGTATATAGTCACTGTATCCCCGCATTGGTTCGAGAAAGTTCTGGTTCTTGCTAGTTTTTCCGATCATTTCTAGATGGCAGTAGTTGCATAGGTATAAAAAGGCTAGCGGCGCCATTGCGAGTCAGTTTGCGCGAAAAGGGCAAAGGAAGGGAAGTTGCCTATTGAGAAATAAAGTAATAAGAGTATTTTGATGAGACTTGTTTTTATGTGTGATTTATTGGTATGGAAAAGAAGCGAAAAATAGACAGTGAATGCAGAACGTTCCAAGATAAAAGGAACTTTCAGTATTTTGTGATTGAGTGCAGTAATAAGGCGCTATGTTTAATTTGTAATGAAACCATAGCTGTTCTCAAAGAATATAACATTAAACGTCACTATGAATCGAAACATCTTCAAAATTACTCTAAATATACAGGAATATTGCGGACCGAGAAAATTGAAGCTTTGAAGCGCGGACTGAAATCGCAGCAATCTATGTTTACCAAAGCAAATACTGAGCAAGAGTCTGCAACTCGCGCCAGCTTTCGTGTGGCTCATGAAATCGCAAAACGTGGAAAACCATTCACCGATGGATAAATAATAAAAAAATGCTTGATTGCAGTAGCTGAAGAAATATGCCCCGAAAAAGTAAATTTATTGAAAGGTGTCAGTTTGTCAGCAAACACCGTGGCTCGGAGAGTGCAAGACATCACAGAAAATATATCATCTCAACTGTCTGACAAAAATGGACATCTTGAGTGGTTTTCTCTAGCCTTTGATGAGTCAACGGATGTGTCAGATACTGCTCAGGTGTTGATTTTTATTCGTGGAGTCGATAAAAGCTATAAAGTGTATGAAGAACTTCTTGATATCGATAGTATTCACGACACGACAACTGGGACAGATATTTTTAAGGGGGTTGAAAATGCCATTATTAAAAAAACCTTCGATGGAAAAACTTGAAATCTATCACCACCGATGGAGGCAAAAATATGTGTGGTAAAAATAAAGGAGTGGTCGCACTTGTGTCAAAGGCTGTAGAAAATGAAGGTGGTTCAAAACCATTAGTATTACATTGCATCATTCATCAACAGCCCTTGTGCGTAAAATGTTTGGAATTGTCTGAAGTTCTAAGACCAGTCACATCAGTTGTTAATTTTATCAGATCCATAGGGCTGAATCACCGACAATTCCACGAGTTTATTGAAGAGATCGGAGAAAATGATTTCCCATATCATACTGCCGTAGGCTGGCTTAGTTGCTGCAGAAATTACATAAGTAAAAAAAGTTTTAGAATCAAATAATCCATGGTAAGAAAATAAAATGTTTCAAATCAACCGACAGATAAAAACTCCTATGAAATTTTAAGGTTAGGTCACCCCTAATTAAACCCCCAGAATGGTTCAATCGCCTACTTACCATTACTTAATGCCCTTCATAGTCTCACATAGTGTACCAAATTTGGTATTTTTAAGTCAAAGGGCTGCAAAGAAGTTAATTTTTTTAGAAATTTTGGGTTCCTACTTTGAAGCTCTATAACTCCTCAGGGATGCAACTTGGTATATGCCAATGCTCTGTGTCGGTTCTTATGCGGGACACCCTGTATATTAATTTTTTTTCTGTTGCGCCGCACCCACTCTTTTCTCATCGTGGAAGACCCTAAATCCAATACCAAAATTGTATTATGTACGTACTTACTCAATAACTCATGCTGTAAATTTTTTTCATAGCCATTAATTGTAAAATAGTCTGAACAAACTGTCGAAGTATATAAATATACTAAATTTGTCTTTCCCTCTGTATAACCGCACCCACTCTTTTCTTATTGCGGAAGACACTAAATCTTTCGGAGAACACTTTGCTTTTGCCTTGCTTATTGAGAGCTAATTGATTGTTTTTGCACAAAGCAACAGCAATATGCTCTTCCAGGCATGATGAACTAAAAACGATTACTATTGGAAATATTTATTACTATATTTATATTAAACAAGAGGCCATTTTATGTACCCTTGCATAAACCAACGTTCTTTCTTGTCCTAAATCGAATTGTTATACACGAACCGAATAATAGTTTGTCTCTAATTCAAACTACAATTTAAAAACACAAATTATCTGACAAATCACAACTGAAACCGCTTTAAAACACTCACTGTCAAACAGACAAATTAACATAAACAAGCTGTAGGGATCGAGACCGAACTATAGAGGCAGCACTTATGTAGTGATCCCTAAAAGACATTAAAGACAAAAGGACACTACCTTAGAAATAATAATATTTAATCTAATATTAATTATAGTATTTAAGGAGCATCGGCCGACCATACTCAATGTCATTCACCAAAGGAAGATTGTTTTTGTTATTTTATAAACAGACATGTATAGTTTACATATCGAGGTCGGCTGTGCAGAAAAACACAACTATTTTCCCTATATAATGGATGTGAACGAACCAGGATGAGATTATTATTATTGTTATTAATACATCGAATAAGTCGTTTGATATAGTAGTGTATTAAACTCGAACCCAGTGATTTTATAAATGTGTCGTTGTTTATTCTGTTCCCGAACACAGGTTGCAAGGTAAGGGGTCTCTTCCATAATAATATGCCCTTATGGTAAACATCGAGTATACGAGGGACTCTTACTAAGTAACCACCACACGTATGTCGAAAGTAGAGCACCCTGCTGTTAAATAAGAAAAACATTGTAATGTAAACAGTATAAGAAACAACCTACAAAATGCAAAAAATGAATAGATCTTTCTATTTTCTTTGCCAGGAAAAACCGTTGGTATGTAAGGTGGATGTAGGGGACTATCTGATTTTTGATTATTGACAAAATGAGCACTGCAAATTCTAGTATTTATATTTGGTTCCCAATCCTTCCGATGTTTTCTGAAATGTAATTAAAAAACTTGAAGTGATTCGTATTGTACAAATGTTTACTTTCTTCCCCTTAATAGTATTTAATTATTTGAACTTATTATATAATATTAAAATTATATATATAGCAAGCGTATAACTAGTTTTTTATTTTATATAATCAATGAAATCGTACAGAAAACAACATTTTATTCTCTCGATAATAATCTTTTATTTATGTAAAAAAACATTTAGAACTTTTCTAATAGCTGCCAATTGTAGTATCATACTGATTATACACAAAAAATAGTTAATAAAATGTTTTAATTAGAACATTTTAATTACATATGGGTTTTCACTGCATTTATCCATTTTTGACGTTTTAAGGTTATCCACGCAGTGTTCAATGGACTTTCGGGGACACTATAAAATTTCAACCGCGTAATATTTTTATACAGCATATTTGAACAGCCATGAATACAGAAAGATACTTTTGATGACGACATCACAAACATTTAATACCAGTTTTAAGAAATGAACGTTTAAAAACGCTGATTATACAAAACTACTAATACTACTAATAGTGTTTATATCACATTGTTTGTGTTTTTTCAGGGCAGATGGCATAAACGTCATCTTCCTCGGTCCCTATTGTTAAATAGAACTAATCAATTCTGTCTGTCTATAATCGTTGACGTCAGTTGATCAACAAACGTTAAAATGAATACTGTTGTATGTGATTATTGCCGTTTATTGATATTTTGTAAGTAGTAGATATAGCAGGGTCATCTGCGAATACTGAGCAGGAACTAGAAGGTATGTTTTGTATAATTTAAAAATATTTCACTGTGTGTAGATGAATTTTTAGAAAAGTTCCAAAGCAGTGACGACGAAACTACCGACAGTATTTCAATAAACAGTATCCTGGTAGGTAGATTGGACAACGGGGTCCAATAGAATGGCCTGTTTGTTCTCCAGATATGAATCCTCTAGATTTATTTTATGGGGGTACATTGAGTCAAAAGTTTATAGCACTCCAAATTATAACATAGAATAATTAAAGCATAATATTCCAGAGAGACACTTGAACGCGTAGTGTTTTATGATAAGAAGTCAATGGTGGACACTTTGAACATATTATTTAATATAAAGATTAATAAAAAGCAACCTTTTTGATGTAGGGGGGGGGGCTAGAGACCTGCACTATATATACATTGTCTTGTACGCTCCTTCCACCTTTAAACACATTTTGCGCAACTTCTAGGTGTGTTTCCACGACTTTTCTGATATTTATGTACAATTACAGTCTATTAGGTGAGAATGTTATATCTTCATGGTTTAAATCAGCAGCCTCTGACATGGGAATTAACATTAAAAAGTTAAAATCAGCAACCATTCAGCAAGAGCCAGAGCTATTTAGAATTTGGCAAAAGAAGGAGTTGGTGAACAGCGGCTAATTAAACTTACTGGACACAGTAATAGCCAGTCAAATAAACCTTACTCACAATTGGACGTAGAACACCGTCAAGAAATGATTAAAACCATGGGGGGGACTTCACCAATTACCAGCAAGTTTAATCATGATCAGAGTATAACACAAGATATCAGAAAATGCGGTATTACTCAGATCCAAACCACGAATTCAAGCCAGCCCACAACCATTTATAATAATTGTGTTTTTAATATTAATAATTCTTATAATAATTAAATTTGTTTCAGTATTATTTCGCTTATTATTCGATACCATTACAGATTTTTCAAGAAATATAGTAGAACATGAAAAAATTTTGATGAAATTCAACATGTTAGTATATTCACCATACTTCGTTAAATAAAAAAAATTCCAGCTATAGTTATATCAAATGCCGAAACTTAGATGGGTAATCGTTCAATCTATTACCTTTCAGCTATTTTAGGTCACTAAAGGTGGTAGAAACATATTTTTTATAAGTAATACGACGGCAATTTCGAAGAAATTCATCACATTTCATTAAATAAAAAGAATTACCAACTTTAGTTATATCAAATACTGAAATTCAGATGGGTAGTAGTTTAACCTATCGCCCGTTGGCAATTTTAAGTCAATAAAGTTGGTAGAAATCTATTTTTTTAAGCAATTCACAACATTTCTAATCGAAAATATATATAATTAACATGATTTGTCACAGTAGGTGGCTGCAATAACTACCTTTCAAAATTAGGTTTTATTAAGCTGAAGAATTCAACATATATACTGACAACTTCAAACTAATGACATTAGAATATAAATATAACAACACATCAAAACAAAAAGTACATATAAAGGATGTGATCAGAATACAAAGTGATTTCACTACAGTGGCTATGGTCATGCCCTGCGATCTTTATAGCCACTGCAAAATTGCATTTTTAACGCCATCTATTCGCTTGGAAGGTTACTAACGAACTTTATTTTACTTATTGATGTAATACCGTCAAAGTAATACATCAAAATGTCAGGAGTAAAACAATAACAAATGGATCAGTATATTAGAGACTTCGACAGAGTTTTATTGTATTTGTCATTTTTTAAAGAGAAATAATTTTTTAACTTGTAGATGACTTTACTGTAGCACAAAGAAAAGTCAAAAAGGCTTTAATTACAACAGACCTTTCGTCTAGTTCCGATATTTACAAAGGACGGGGATCAAGGATACGGAAAAAAAACAAGGTATATGTCCCATCACTCTAGTTCTGATTCAGACGAGAGTCCCTCATTAAATCGTAACATTTATCCTGTTTTTAAACCTACACCACAAACAAATTGTAAGTATTTAAAGAAATTAATAAGAATGTTTTGTGCAAATAATATATTTTTCAGTATTGTATAAAAAGTCGGGGAATTATAAATCGGGTAGTACGTCTCCAGAGATTCAAGTGGAATCTATTGCCGAAACTATGAGGTCTGAAGCTGAAGGAATTTTCCTAGAGAATAAAGAATCAAATGATATGGCGAAATTTGCTATTCCTAGAGGTAATTTGTTTCTTAAGTTAAATCATAATTTATAATAACCTAAAGTTTGCATATTAAATTTGACTTTTAGTTCAAAAATACTTAATTGTATAATGTACCTTTTTAAAAATTTTTTTAGAGTCAAAACCTTGTGGCAGTGGAATCCGATGAATACTTCACAAAAGAGATAAATCATCACCACAAATAGATACACTTGATGATCAAGGTGACTAAAATAAATAATTTTAATTAATTTTTATATTTAATCATATTTTAAATTTATTTTAGAATTTGAAAGGTTGATAGATGAAATATCTCAATTAAATTTAAAAATCAACACTTTTATTGAAAGCAATGGCACTCTCCTGAAAACACGAAGAATTCCGAGTAACCTGCAAGTAACATCGTTTGAAAATAATGTGTAAACGTTATATGAAAAAATTCCAGTAATTCGACATTCGACGCATATTTTTAAAATCCAAATTCAACGTACTCGAGTACTAGTATTGCAAACCGACATTACAGATCATTTCGCAACAATACTACAAATAGTACTGGAAGAGGCTAAATGCCCCAAGGAACGAGGAATAGCGAAATACATAGATGAAAGAAAACTGAAAAATACAATAAGACAAAAATCTTGGGATTTCTTATACTTGAATCCAGATCCTAACTATGCAACAAATACTTTCATTGAAACACTTCAAAAATATATAGACCACTGTACATATACAAAAAAATGTAAAAAGAAAAACACGAAGATCGCCCCTTGGATGACAAATGCTTTACTTACCTCAACTACCACAAAGAATAAAATTACTCAACTTTTGAGAAGAAACCTGTACTATTTTATAAACAAAATTTTACATTAAATTTTTGAAACTATTTGTCGACATTCGTCTTTTAATAAACTATCCTGGTTAATAAAAACGGATAAAAGCTTTAAACAGCTTTTTGAAACAACCTATCTTACTTTTAAGCCAAAAGAAAATAACAGGTTGTTTCAAAAAGTGTTTAAACTTTGTGTGACTGTTTTTATTTGTTTATTTAAGAAAAAACAATATAGGCATAATTTAACAAACCTTCAGTATTTGCTTGGCTTGCCATCTAGTAGTAGCTAGTAAACTGTGACTAATCATGCAGGTCTCTTTATTTTTTCCCTGTTGGTGAATATTAACCTTCCACCACAATAGATGGCGCAGCACTCGACAAAACTTTGTGGCTTCGGACTTAGTACAGGAGATTCCATTCTTCCCCGTATTAAAAGTATTTATCTATGGCTATGGTAATTAGACTTTTGACACAATTAAGAAACGGAGACAATAATTGTCAAACATTTCTTGTGATCATTTACGTTAAAAAATTGAGATAAATGGAATGCTTTGAAAAGTACAATTTATGTAAATATTGCAAATAATTGAACGACGTGCAAATACATTATCCTAAATTAATATATTTGATCATAATTGATCAAAAATTGTGAACAGGGCGTGTTCAGTCGAATGGCTTGTTTAAGAAAATCCAAGGAAATCTGCTGCGGATGTCAAGTAAATATGGTTTTATGCTTAGAAGAGATATTAATAAAATGTTTTCAAAATATTTATGTCTTAAAACACAGACATACAATTAATTTGTCACCTTCTTATTCACCATTAAGACGGGAGGAAGTGTAATAAGAAATCTAGGAACATTTAAATCTTGTTATGTATGTATAGTTTATGTTTCAAATATAATTTATTAATACACAATTAAACAAATTGCAATTTGTGTTCCATGTTCGAAATATTATACTATTGACAAGTGGGTGTGAAAAAATAGATAAAATGACAATGTGTAGATCGTATAGGTTTCCTTTCTCAACTCAAAATTTTCATTAAACTTTCGTCTCGCCTATAAAAAATCAAGTGGGTAACGAATCAAAATAAAAGCATCTTATTAGTTTTTAAGTGTTGTTGTGAAACTTATTCAAAAATTTCGCTAAGACTCAAAACAGTTACAGCAAATTAAAGAAAGTAGTTGCTGATTCAGATATTAAAGTTGCATATTTCACGTTAGGAAAAGTTTGGCAACAACACAAATTGCGAAGACTGCATGTATTGGGAGGTTGAAAATGAAAACAATGCTCTCGTAAAATATATTCATCAAATACTACTGAGTTTCCAGGAATACATTGCCTTAATTTCCATTAGAGATCGTCCCTCTGGAAGTTCCTTGCATTCCTATACATTCAAAACTTCATCAATTTAGTTGTATCGATCACAAGCATTACGTTTTGAAGTTAAGGAAAATTCCAGAAATAACTCTATATATCTTACAAAGTAACCGATTTTTCGAAATAAATTTTAATGAACAATTTTCAGATCAAAAGACTTTTATGTTCTAAATCATAAATTTATACAAAGTTATTTAATTTATTCTGAAACTGAATATTGCATAATCAGTGTTTTCCTTAGTAAAAGTTGTTGGTACAAAAAAAGTCTTTTGAAGTTACAGAAAGCAAATTGATTTTTT
Organism: Galeruca laticollis; assembly: GCA_963921935.1. Lineage (NCBI taxonomy): Eukaryota > Metazoa > Arthropoda > Insecta > Coleoptera > Chrysomelidae > Galeruca > Galeruca laticollis. Next base: position 57,465,248 of record OY998181.1, read on the forward strand.
CAAATATTTTAAGAGTTGTTAAACATATTATGATGAAAATTGATTGCATATGATTAGAACATCCTTCAGCACAAAAACGACGGAAACATCGCACCCCGTAAATTTTTTATGGAAGCTGAAATTTCCTAAACGCCTCCAAAATTTTTGTGTACATTACGATTTGAAGATTAATGTGGCATGTTAAACATTCTTGAAACTTTTTTTGCTCTTCAGAAATATCAGTTTTTATCTACATATCCCTCTTTCATTATGGTAAAAACTTTGTAGTGGGTAATAAATATTCATTTAGTAATCTCCGGATTAATTAGACATTGGTTGCAACAATATTGTTAATAATTTATATTAAATTAATTTATATTAAATTCATACTAAGGTAAGTTAGGTTCAATCGAATTACTTTTTGTCCCAGACTAAGGTTTAATTTAAGGCATATCTTTTTATTACACCCTATCTCAATAAAGCAATTTTGTTGAGAAACAATGTTGTTCTGATATTCCGAACGCTCGTGCCATCTGTGCGCTCCGATTTACCTAAAAGATCATCACATGGTCTCTAGTCTCAGTTTATTGTTACTTAGTTAAATGTATGTTGACAAGCACTTGTGGCGTATTTATCAAAACTTTCAGGAGGTTGAATAGACACTTATCTATCCACTTAAGACTACCTCTTAATTCATTTGAATTACATCGGGTTAGTTTCATAAAATCAATGTTAATCATATTGGGGTGATATGGGGTGTAAGTAACTTTTTATATCTACCGATTGGTCTATTTTTATACCAATAACACTGGTGAATGAAATTTTGTTGTTTTAGAACAATAAATCGTTTTTTACCTTACGCCCTCTAAATATAATTGCAGAGGTAGATAATGTCTACTTTTATGTACGAGAGAGTAATAAAACCTTATTTCTAATGGAAAACTTGGGTAAAGTTAGTTTAAATATTATTACAAAATAATCTAGATATTTCCTGAAATTTTCATAAATGTACCTGAGCTTATACATCGACTTGAACGTGAAGGTAGGCTTTGTATTGGTCGAGTCTACAAAACACACTGGCATCTCGAAGGTTATTCACAACATCAGCGATTCGTGGAATGGGAAAATGTGCGTCGTGTAGCTGTTTGTTGACTGCTAAATGGATCTTACCATTTGCTTTTGGAATTGGAACCAACGGTGAAGCCCAATCCGAATGATTCACTTGATATATTATATCGTTTGCAATTAATTCGTCCAATTCTTTATCGACTGCATCGCGAAGTGCGAAAGGAATGTCTCTGGCTTTCAAGAATACTGGCCTGGCATTTTTCTTCAGTTTTAATGAGCACGTAAAATGTTTACCCAACAAACACAGACTGGCTGGTCCGATAATGGGACGAAAGTGGTTTGCCGAACTGCCGCATTCGGCCCACTTACAGCTCCCGGCTCGGTGTGTAGGTAGGGCATGTCCGCCAGGCCGTAAGGTGGCTAAGAGTAGGCTAGCCAACCATTCAACCTCGGCAACGCCTTTGAATAACCGACGACGGGCCGATGGTAGATAGCCGGTAAAACCGACGACGGATGGTAGATTGCCGGTAAGTGCACGGCAGTCCATCGGTGTCTCGCAAAGGGGCAATCCTCTTGTAAGCCACCATTTATCGGCCAGTCGAATATGCGCAGACGCCCAAAATATTTGTATTTGATTGAGAAATGTTTTTTCTTATGATAAAAATTCTATCGGCTGTTTAATAAAATATGGTTTGTAATCCATAGGCGACTGTGACCATGTGATAATTATTGAATACCCTTTATTAAGCGAAAGAAATGATAATAGTATTTTATTATGTATAAGATTGATATTTCTAGCTTAAATATGTTAATAATGGAAATCAGCAAAATATCTCATCTGAAAAACAACATGTGAAAGGTTATAATAATGGTTTTTGTATATAGATGCATCAAATAAAAATTGTAATTTTAAATTAAGAGAAATTATTTTAGCAATTGTGAAAAAAAAAATTTCAAAATGCATGACAGAGATTCAGGGAAACATCTCCTGCTATGGTATTGATAAAAAAAATGTCTAAAATTTTTTCATAATAAAATCTAAACTTGTACTTTGTATAATAAAACACTTTTTAAAAAAACATTAGACCATTTATTAGTTACACAACAAAAAAAGTAATATCAATATATCAACATTCTTTTACAACAAATGCAGAAAATAAGTTTTCCCAATATACAAGTAATAAGGAACGGAAAATGTGTACATATTATACATAAAATACGCAGTTACAAGAAACTTAACGAAAAAACCATCTTATTTATATTAAAATCAGCAACAAATTATTATACAATAATCGGCTAGGAAATTATATACATTAAAATAACAACAAAAAATAGTTATACATGTTTTTCATAGTTCCAATATCATATGACAGAATGTAGATATATAAAACAAATGAACAAGATTTTAATAGTAAGAATTAAACGGCGCAGTTTTGAACAACTAAAACAAAATATCCTAATTTATAATTGAGTAAAGTAACAAATTAAAATAGACTAATCCCCTGAAATAAAAAACTATAAATACAATAAATCTCTTATTTTTTACTTTTTCGATTGGCTCTTCCTCCTGCTCTATCTGGAGCATTTTTGAGCCAATTGGGTCAGTTTTATTCTTATTATCTGTTTTGTCATGCTCATTGTTAGATTTCTTGATATCAGAGTCAGAATCTGAGCTAAATATGTAATCAAACTCTGTCTCTGATAACACACTTTCTGTTGGAGGCCCTGTCTGTGCTTCAATACAGTCACTGGATTTCGCCAATCGGTGACTATCAATGAAACTGGAGTTAAAAATGTTAGAAGTGATGCTGGAAGTTTTAGATTGTGTCTCCAAATTAGGATCATATTGAGAATTACTTGGGGATTTATAGACAACATCTTGTTCGAAATGAGATGCACAGATTGAAGATTCTGTCTTGGGCTTTGAACATTCAGATCTCAAAGCGTCGTTTATAGAAATAAAATCACTTAATATTGATTGCATTTGCGTGGAAATCAAACGCCGCTCTTGTCTCTTACTTATTTTATTTACAGACGCCATAATTATATAGGTTAAAATAGAATTCAGCAAACTAACATCTTTTAAAATTTAAGCTAAGTAACATTTGCTTGAGATTGTTACATTAACCACTTGTACCATAAGATACTTCACACTTGTACTTACAAATTATTTTGCCCATCATGTAAATGCGACTGAGACATTATTTATTTTTACACTTGTCTTCTGCCTACACTTTCTTGAAATAACAATAAATTAACTGGCAGCGGAGAAACACAAAAATGATCAAATAATATAATTGATAATCTACTAGTATTATCACGGCAGCACTAAATATAAAACAACATAAAACAAAACTCTTTTTTCCTAGTTTAAGAGTAAGAATTGAGTAACACAACACAACAATAAACAATAACCTCACAAAAATACAAAATATAAGCAAAATGGCTGTCAAATCATGCGGCGCGAAATTTAAACCCGAATGATTTCGTACCACTTTACGGCTTGCTAACCGAACGCGGCCCGGAGTCGGATATAGCCAGCAAAACATCCTGCGGATCAGTTTTGGCACGAAATATGGTCTCTCGGTAGCGAGTGCCGAGGAGTAGCCACTTCCGGCCCGAAAACATAACAGCCGCTCTCGGTTCGCCGTTAAGTTGCCGAGTAAAAGCCGATTCTTTGTACATTAGGAACGGTATATCCGAACTGGGCCGACGGAGGTCCAGATCATGGCTACTTCAGCCACCAGAGTACCGTGCATGCCGACTGGCGGCCGTATGTTTTCCGACGGCGTTTGGTTTGTTGGGTAATACACCTCAATTTTTGTTCGAAAATGTCGGTAAATTCTTCCATCATTGATTAAGGGGTCCTTCCCAAGGAATTGACAGATGCAGTATCTTTTGACATATCTAGACGTTTGAGATAAATATTCAATCGATGTATCCATACTGTATCTAAGATGGGACTAGGATGATCGGGTACCACAAATATTAATTCATCTGACGTGTGGCACTCATATTTGACAGGAATAACAGCACAACCAAGCGGTTTAAAAATACCATGGGTGAAATTGACTGTCTCGACCCTTACTTCGTGGGTGTACGAAATCGTACATCAGTCTGTTTAACGTTACCTTTGAAATTCAATTTGGCAAAATCACGAAACGGAAGTAAGTTGAATGCCGATCCTTAATCAATTCCAAACTTTCGATCATGTTCCAAATTCAAACATACCGATGTGAAAAATTTTGCCGCATCGTTTGTCGAAAGTTTCAGAGTAGACGAGAAAATGTCATATATTTTAATCACACCTATAAGATCATCTAAAAAGTTTGATTCGGCTATCTCTTCAGGATCCAATTCGACATTTTTGACTTGAGAATCTACTTGTCTCTTCATTAAATACGACAAACAAACCTTTTTGACATGACCTGTTTTAGAACAGGCACTACAACGTAATTTTTCACGAGGCACTTGACAATTATTCGACATATGATTTGTTCTAGCACATCGAAGACAGTTCCGCTCGATTCCATGTGCTTTCAGGGTTATTCGCGAGATTTTTGACGAATCTGTGATGGAGAGCTATTATCACTTGAACAGAAACGTTGAAAACGGTTCGTCGATTCTTTTTTTTTATTGATAGTTGTGAGCATTGCTCTACGGGGGATGACAGATGTAAATATTAAATTAATCAGGGATGGTCAAAAAAGATTAGAGAGGAAAGATAATAAAAACTGCTTACAATTTGAAGTTGGTATCAATCACTGCCTACTTCAAAAGATGCGCTAGATCTTTCTAATGAATGTGTGGATGATAGCGAAGATGAGGACATTAGTGACTCCGATAATAAAATTCCATCAATACACTTAGTCCAAACAAAATATAAAATAAAAACTGGAAAAAAATGTCCAGACTTTTTGTGAAAAAAATCAAATAAAATCAATGTTTTCCAAAAAATGTTTATTTTATTAGGTCATATACCTTAAGAAATGGCAATTTTTTTTTAATATTGTGTTCAAAATTGCATCTGAAAATATAATAATTTTACAGTTAAAATCAAACATTTAATTTCGTTTTTCTGGAAATGTCTTTTTATGGACTAATAAGATTCTGATGTACGCCCACGGGTGTCGATTTAGAATCACCTGACATAGTATTATGATAAACGAATTATAGGAGCAAGGCATGAGTTCACTATATAAAGACGAAAATAAACAAGTGGAATGATGAATAAAAAGTAATATTTTATGGTTTTTTCCTTTGTACGTGTAATCTAGAGTCAAATCTTAAAGTGTCAAGCAAAAACATTTCTTGTGAAAATTCTTTACTCCAATTAAAATATTTCAATTTCAAACATTAAATTTTGAGAGAAATTTTGAAATACTTGTGAAAAAAACCGACAACTCTGGCAAATGGAAATTCAAAAAACGTTTTAGTTGATTATTATTGTGTTAATAAAGAAACATGTAGAAAGGATTGAGTAAAAATATTTATGACAAATACACAAGATAAACATGTTGGATACATATTTAATCCATGTTTGTACATTATTTTGAACATATTCGGAATTCTGATGGTAGTTAAACCCCCTACTGTGCTCAATCGTTGGAAGATAAACAACATAATGTATCTTGAGAAATAAGAAGCTGTTCCATAAAAATATCTTCCTACCACACACACATACTTTATGTGCGACGAATATTAAAAAATTCGGTGTATAATAAACCAAGATTGAATTTCAATTTAATAAATCCTAAAGGACATTCGAAATCTTATAGTACAGCTTTTGACCACAAAAAAGAATATATTTACATTGAAAATATACTATTTAACTAATTAGAATTTTTTTATGAAAGTGCTCCTTACATTGATTAGTTTTAACTAGTGAGTAATAGATTAAAAAAATTTAAGTAAAACTTATTTGATATTCATAATTGTTTGGGATGATAAAATTTCCAAAACATTTAAATCCTGAGTGTATTAATAGTGACAATTTCGACTAATTTATCATGATATAATAACATTTTTAGTTCATTGATTCCAAATAACATAAAATGTACAGTTTATTTATGTTGTTTTTTGCCTGCCGTTTATCCATTTCCCTTAATCAGATAAGGGGCTTTTTAATCGGTTACAATATCAATTTGCAAATATATGAGATAAATTGCAAAACGAATCAGATGTATCTGTATATGGTCACCTCGATAAGATTTTGATTAAAACAAATGTCTCACTTAATTATTCCCGTTGCCTTTATACTAGAAATTAATTGAATTCAAACAATTTTACATTAAAATATTGTTAAATTGTGTTAACATGTAAATTATGTATGTATCTATGAAAGTAAACCACAAAAGAAAACTATATTACATCTGTTTTTTTTGTCAAATGTCGTTCATACATACGAGTGTAGGTATTTGAATCCGATTTATTGAAAAGTAGTTATAGCGAGACAGTGGAATAACAACATTTAAGGACGGTTCTTCGTAACTTTATGAGAAGGTGAAAGGTCCTTACTAACAACATATTTTCATCGAGAGGCAACTTTCGATAAAACTACAGGAAAGTACCTCTTTAGTCAATATCAATTTGGATTCACAGAATAACATTCCACTATTCAACAATACCATAAAATAGAAAATCTCGACGATAAAAATCTGCATTCCTGGATTTTCAACAACTTTTCGATGTAGTTTGATACAACGGCCTCTTATACAAACTGAAGAAGAATCTTCCAGATCAGTTATACTTTATACAGAAATCATATCTTCGACACAAATTTTACCAAAAACATTTTAGAAGGTATAATAGGACTGTTGGAAAATATATAATACTTTTCTTAAACTATTATTAAATCGAGTTTGACTTGATATTTAGTTGGCACTTGTTAACGTCGTTAAATGAAAATTTGATATATAAAAATAATAGTATTGTCAGTTTAGTTAGTTTAATTTTGATCCGATTTTCTCATATCTAAATATGGGTTCATGTTTTCTGACTGCAATATGATCATCTAAAACTAAACGAAAAATTAAACTTATGGTTTAAAAGGCATGGTCATATTTGTCAGTCATAAATACTCGTATGTTGAAAAATAATTAAAAATTAGTTAGTAGAAGGTATTTATGCAGTGAATTTAAATAAAACTGAATTCTGTGAATCCTGTTTTAAGGGTAAAATGAGCTGATTGGATTTTGGTACACGTAATAAAGCAAGTATAATGTTAGAAATTGTTCACTCAGATGTGGTGGAACCAATAACCGCTATAGCTCACGATGGTGGTAAGTACTTCGTCACTTTTATAGACGATTATTCAAATTTTGTTTGTGTGTATATTTTAAAGAACAAAAGCGAAGTATTTGATTGTTTTAAAGAGTATTGCCAAAGGGTACAATGCAAATTTAATTAAAAAATATTAGTGCTCAAAACAGATAATGGTGGCGAATACATTTCCTTGGATTTCAAAAACTTGTGTAAAGATAATGGAACTGTCTTGGACTATACTGTACCTCACACACCGCAGTGAAATGGAAAGGTAGATAGGTATAACAGGACTCTGGTAGTTAAAGCAAGGTCTATGATTCAGGATACAGGGATGCCAAAAATATTTTGAGTTGAGACAATAAGGGTAGCCACTAACCTTATAAATAGAAGTTCAAGTGCAAATTTAGATGTAACACCAGGGGAAATATGGTATGGAAAGAAGCATTATGTAAATAAGTTAGAGGTATTAAAACATCTGAATCATGCGTTATGATCGGATATCATTTAACTGGGTACAGGTTATGAAATGTAGAGAAACAAAAGGTCGTCCCAGCTAAAGATGTAGTTTTTAATCGAAAGAAATTTTAACTTTCTCGACCCTTACTTGGTGGAATCTACTCATATTAGTGTTTTTAATGAAACTCACGGTTTCTAGTTAATTCCACAATATAATAAAAATTGTTGAAAATTCTAAAAAATTGACAATTATTTCGATAAATCAATATCATCGTCAGAATGACAGAAGTTACATTTCATTTGGTGCCTATCTGATGTTTAGTAGTTATTTTTGGCTAGACCAAGAAGTGACCTAACTTGTGATTGACTTAATATATGTTAATAGAAAAAAGAAGATGTGATATTAAAAATATTGAATCTTAGATATTATTAGCCCTATGGTGATATCCTGTATATCATTTTTCCAATTAAGATCAGTATAACTGTGCAATGATATAGAAAACCAGGAAAACTATATCTGCTGATCTTTACAATTATCACTTAAGAAGACAGTATATTTGTGAGAAGAAACAAGAACTGGTTTTCCTCGAAGAATTGCAAATTAGAAGACATTTAAAAAACCCACAATATGAAGTTGTCAATGAACAGTTGCATCTAGGGAGTTCTCCACTAATAAACTGTCTTCTTAAGTGATAATTGTAAAGATCAGCAGATATAGTTTTCCTGGTTTTCTATATCATTGCACAGTTATACTGATCTTAATTGGAAAAATGATATCCAGGATATCACCATAGGGCTAATAATATCCAAGCTTCAATATTTGTAATATCACATCTTCTTCTTTTTACTATGAACATATATTAAGTCAATTACGAGTTAGGTCACTTCTTGGTCTAGCCAAAAATAACTACTAAACATCAGGTAGGCACCAAATGAAATGTAACTTCTGTCATTCTGACGATGATATTGATTTATCGAGACAATTTTCAATTTTTTAGAATTTTCAACAATTTTTATTATATTGTGGAATTAACTAGAAACCGAAGAGGATAAATATGAGGGAAATCTAGATGATCCAAATAGGGAAACTGAAGAGGAGGAAATTGGCAAGATTCAGATCGGGAAGAAGAAGAAAGTAGAGTTGGAAGTAGAAGAACGGAGAGAAAAATCAAAATACCACAAAGATATAATGAATACAAGTTAATCATGGCATTTGATGCAATTTTATATGTGGAACATACCCCAGAAAATGCTGAAGAGTTGATTCAATTATTAAATCTGTCAAACAATGTTTACGGGGGACATTTTTTATCGTAAGACAGTCCTGAGAACTGCAAGCATCCTTCCACACTCGCTATTGAGAAAAGGGCTCAACTTTCTAAAATATTTTGATAAGGTGGTGCCTGCTTCCAAATTTTCAATTTCTTGTGAGAAATAAATATGTTACACTCTTTTAGTGAGAACTATTAAAACCTTATGAAGCTCTGAGTCAGTAAAATAATTCCATAATTTCTTTTGAGGACTTCTTAATTTGGCTACAAAACGCAATAATTCGTTTAATTTTACACAAAGATGACTATTTGTCCAATAGAAGATCTAATGTGTCCAAAGACATGTGTTACATGAATTGCAGGTTTTTGTTCCGGACAAGAAACTGTAGAAAATTTTAAATTGAGCCACAAGGGATTTGTAGTCACTAACCAAGGAGGCCCTTCAAACCACAATGAATGATTAGGAATTTGACGGGACAGAAGACCACGAGAGGCTCAATCGGCTGGATTATCGGAGCTTTTAATAAAATGCCAACGTTCGGGGGATCCTTTTCTTGTATGTGATCTACACGATGATCGACAAAAGTTTTCCAACGAAAAGCCGATGATTTAATCCATGATAAGATTACCATTGACACAGACCATCAAACGAAAATGTCACTAATTTCGAAGTTACCTCGGAATGCGTTAGGGACAAATTCTATTAAATTGGAGAGTAAAACACCTGCACACAGTTCTAGTCGGGGAATTGAAATCGCTTTAAGTGGGGCCACTCTCGATTTAGCAGCAATTAGGTAGATTTTGGAGCCGCGATTCTCTGAGGTAAATGTAAAATATATTACACTGGAATACCCTTTCTCTGAACTATCTGCAAAACAGATCACATTAGATATATTTATTATGTGAACAGCGAGAAATATGAATAAGTTAAAGAAGCGTAAGTTCAGTCTTACACCAATTCCATTGTCGTTGTCGGAGGAGGGTATTTGATCCCAATCTAAACCCAAACTCCAGAGACGTTGTAAGAGATGTTTAGCTAGGAATGAGAGTGGAGCTAAGAACCCAAGGAGCGACTTCTGAGAGTATTATGCATTTAGAATAGAATCTGTCAAGTGGTTGAATATCATAAGAGAAAACATCTAACGAGTTATTCCACCGTAATCCCAAAATTTTCACCACAAAGTCATAGAAATCAAAAGAAGACAAGGAATGTTGGCAATTCTCAGCAAGGAGGCTCTGCATTAACTGTGGATTATTACATGCTAAGAAGAAAACCTCCCTTTTCCAGAATGGAAATTAATTCTTACTGAAGAAGTTTGGCTTCTTGTAGAGTTTAGGCACCTGTGATAATCAATATAGATATCAGAGCATAAACACTTTGCAGCTCGAGGAAAATTTTCCTTTTCCTCTTGTACTAACTGTTGCAGCTCGAGGAAAATTTTCCTTTTCCTCTTGTACTAACTGTTGAATTGTGCGAAGAGCCAGAAATGGAGCGGACGATACTGCATAAGTAACAGTGGTAAGCTTAAAATTTTGAACGGGATCTTCCGGAGCGAAGCGGAAAATAATTGTTTGGTAATTCTGGTGCTCTTTTGCCTATGCATTTGCTTAATATCAGCAATAAAAGTAAAGGGATGAAGTCTGAATCGCAATAAAATTTCAATTAAATGTTTTTGCAACTTTTGCGCTATCAAAAGAGCATCGTTCAGCGAGAAACCGGCGGGAGATTTGCAGAAAGCATCAAATACAATCCTGAGCTTGGTTGTTGCACTATTAGAATTTATTACGTCGAATGAAGAGAAGTTGGAGAGGTCTCCCATGTGATTTCTTCACCTTCTCAAATTTATTGTTTGTTCAGGTTCTATTGTTTTCTTGCATGTCTGTATATCTCGTATCAAACATCCACTGTAGGTGCTACTTCCATCCTCCTAGAATTCTATTTTGTGTGATGATTTGATCAACCTTTACTTAGTTGTTAATCTTTTGACGATTCTTTTTTAACCCTAGGATGAAAAGATAAAATTCTCGACAAGAATGCATAGCATGAGTTTCCAAGACTCTTATTTAAAAAAAACACCAATTTATATTTTACGTTTATTTATCATAATGATAGGTTAAAAACAAGCGTTAGAAATAGAAATACGTATTAAAATTTTTAATTCAAGCATATTGTGCATACTAAAACACTGTGTTCTTTGCATGTTGGTTTATTACACTTAGTACAAGTCAGTACTCATTCTTCCAATTCGTGTAGGACATTGCGAACATCGTCTTTGTTTTTTTAAAACTGAACCGGCTAAGATATTCTCTTCTTCCGAAAGCGTAATAAAAAGTTTCATACTACTTCTTACAGTATTACAGTATTTGGAAGTTTTGGCTTTTGTGCTCTTCTTCTTATAAATGGTAACACTAATTCGGTTGCTAAGTCTTTGATGAACATTCTTCTCTTGTGAGTTTTTGCATCGTGAAAATTTTTTATTTTCATGGGTGTACATAAAGTGAGCATTTACAGCTGCTAAATCCATTATGTTGTAACAAACTGCGACAGGCTACCGTCTTGTTTGTCGCTTTGTGGTATAGTTGCCTATCATTTGATCTATATGATCAACACCTCCTTTAGTTTTATCATAAAATTTAATTTCTGGTTTTTATTTAGTACTATCATTATCTACTGAATCGTCGTGATGCATCGAGCTAAGAAGTAGCACAGATTTATTATTTTTTGGTACATAGCTCACTATCGTCAAATCTTTATTGAAACCAAAAATAGAGGAATAAACACTTCTTTCCTTAGAGGCTTGAAATTCTTTAGGAATTTCCTTCTTGTTTTTGCGCAAAGTTCCCACACAAGTTATTCCAATAAGCAGCAGATGTTGTGTTAGTGAAATACTTTTAAAAAAATTGTCAACTGTTAAGTTCCGTCCTGAGTTTTCTATGGAAACAGTTAGAGCTTTTACAACATTTTCCGCTACGTTGTGCTGTACTGGTTCTCAAGGTTGGTGCCCCAAATATACTTGTCCATCAGTGACATATCCTGTTTCACTTTCACAAAGCCAAAATAACTTTATTCCATATTTAGCTGGCTTTGAGAGCATGTACTGTATGAAACTACAACGACCTCTAAAAGGAAGCAATTGTTCATCTATGGTAACGTACTCTTTTGGAATAATTCGTGTTCGGCACTGAATTAAAAAAAATTCCCATATATGACGGATATGATCGCATTTATCAGTTTCAAGTCTAACCGGACGACTTCTTTTGTCATCGAAACGAAGATACTTTTTTATATTTTTCAAAACGATTTATTGCCATTGTAGCTTTGTATATTGGATTCGACATGTTATCAAGAAATAATTCTTATACAGGAGTATCCCAGTTTTTTTCAACATCAGCCAACAATAGCAAACCGAAAAAAGCATCCATCTCATCTCTTTCGATTTGTGTCCAAATCTTACATTTTTTTTCAAATTCGCGTTTTGCTTCTCGATTAGTACAAAGTATTATTTCATCAACAATTTCAGGCGTAATAAATTTATCCTATGCATCTTTGATACACCAAACTTGATTTCTTCTTTGAGATCATGATGTGAATCTTACTATATTGTGTAATCTTACCCTTCCTTGTGAGGGCTGAGTAGAATTCCACACAAAATTATTTCTTCCAATAAACGTACCATTTGAGACGTCTGAAGGTGAGTTATGATCCGGAATACTTTCTGTTTCGCTATCTGAAGAGCTTTCTCCAGTGTCACTAGATCCTTCAGGTGGTTGATATTGTTCGTCAGTCTCTGATGTATCACTTTCACTAACAACAATATTCTCATCATCTTTTTCATACCATGTCATCAAAGTTTCCTCAAAATTAGATTCACTAGGTCGTATTGATCGTTTTCTAGATGTACTTGTTGAAGCCATAATTTACACTATGTAAAAAACAAAAAAACCTTATAAATATTGATTTTGTAAGTAATAACCTAACCTAAACTCTTACAAAAATAACTTACCAGTATTGCACAATAAAATTACATATAATAGTCTTTGGAAACTGTAAGCACTATTATTTTAGGTGTACTTCTAGAAAAGAACAAAGCTAACTGAACAAACCAAAACAAATGATGAAAATCACGTGTTAATTGCACAAGCACATTGGAATAAATACATACATAGTTGCCGATATAAATAGTACAGAACCGTCAAAACCAACAAGAGTCTGCCAGGCCATGACAATTTTTTTTAGTAAAAATGTGTGAAACACAGAAGTTATGAATACAGTGATATATACATTTAAACTAATAATAAACAAATTCTTAAAATAGTAATGCTGTAGGTAAAATACATTAGAATTTGTACATGTTTAAATTTGTTCATGAGTCTCTGAGACAAATATTATGCATTCTAGGGTTAAGATGGTAGGTACTATAATTGTCGTTGGTCATTTTTGTTTAATTAATTTTGTTTTTCAAGCAAATTTTAGTAATTTAAGATATTTTTTTCTCAAATTTTCCTTGAATTAACAAGCTTTTTTTATTTAGAACCATTGGGTTCTTCTTACTGTAGTGTTTCTCTTTGGTTTTGGTTTATACTTCATTAATTTTGCATTTATATCTCTAATCCATGGGTTAAGTAATTATTGCCACCCAAGTATAACAACTTTTACATTTGTAATGAGCTATCTATCCTTATTGTATAATAAATTTGCGGTCACTTTTCATTATTATACAAAATGATTGGTTAACAATCAAATATTATCGTGAAATATAAACATTTTGTTACGATATATTATAATTCAGGTTTGGTATGAAACTTTCGTCACGGCGTATAGTTCAAATAGTATCAGGTTCATTAATATCACACCCTGTACAAATAACTGAAATCCACATAAAGCCCTGTATTCCAACAAAGTGTAGGATTATCTAATTTATAATTTCAATTTCCCGTTTTAAATAAATTGCTACGATCCCGTTTATCATTGTCTGCTTTCGAAAAATAAAAAAATAAAAACAAAGGGTGTTTAATCTCAGCTCGTAGACATTATCGCCGCGCTATAATGTGAAACAGTTTTAAGATTTTTTATTGAAGAAGATAACCTTTGAGCTAACCAAAATTGAATAAAACTTGGAAATTAAGATAAAGAAATTAGTGGCAATAAAAAATATTTTTTCTCATCAAACCATTTGTAGTGACAAGAGTATCTCCGAACTTAAATTTATTGGTGATAATTGTGGAAAAATTCTTACAGAGTGTCTGAAACCCCACATTAATTAAAAATCCCATCAATTAAACAACATAATTTTGTCTGGCATTCATCTAGATTTGCATTAGATTTTTTTTTAAATGACCTTACAAAAAATTAAAGGATGCCTAGTACGGTAATGTTGATGGCCACTCAATGGATCTCTTCAACCAAAAGGTTTGGTATAAGAGTGATATTTCCAGGAATATTTGCGTTAAAAAATATATTTAGTAATTCATGGGGTGGATGCCGATATGACACGCACTTCAGCTTATTTTTAAAAGTAAAATCGATGGTATGAACGAATTAAAACCAGAATAAAACAAAAAAATGGAGAAGATTCTACTAAACTATCAGAAATGGATTTCGTGTAAAAAAATCCACTGAAGTAAAATATTTTTTTTATTTACGAATTCGCATTAGCCTCAAGGGCTATTAGCGGTCTGTAGCTATATATTATGTTTGTTTAACATTATGAATAGATATTGACATGTCACATGTTTTGTTTAAAGTACATTTTAAATTTTATGGTAAAAGTTTGCGATTTGCAGATATTTAATAAGGTTTTTCATATTACTGCTGTTGTTTAAAGTATTTTTCAGAGATTCACTTATGTTGCATGCTTAGTTGGTATGATATAGCGGACACTCAACCAAAAAATGTTTCACTGTTAACGGCTGCTAACAAATAACGCATTCTTGGTGTTCGGGAAAGTAAGTACTCATGAGTAGCTCGAGTATGACATAGACGTAACGTTGTGATGATGATTTGACGTCTTCGATTTTCCGTAAAAGTTAGCCAGGGGGTTATGTAGGGTTTGATTTCTCTAAGTTTTGCGCGTGAGCTCCTCCATGTGTCATTCCATTTTTGTTCTGCTTTATTGCGAATATATGTTTTTAGATCGGTGTATAAGGGCTTAATGATTGGTATGGTATTAAGTAGTGCTGCTTTTTTGGCGAGTTGATAGGCCATCTCATTACCTTTTATGCCTATGTGTGCAGGAACCCACAGGAAATGTATGTTTTTTCCTATCGATTGAAGATGATGAATTTCTTGTTTGATCATCAGTACGAGGAAATTTTTCGAATAGGTGCTTCTCAATAATATCAAGGAGTTTAAAGAGTCTGTAAGTATAACTGTTTTTTCGTAGTTCGATGTTGTTACGTACTTTACTGCTTCTAGTATTGCATTAAGTTCTCCTGTTAGAATTGTTGCATATTTTGAAAGTTTGAATTGTATGTACATTATTTGTAGGAGTTACGATGGCTGCGCCTAGTCCGTCATTTTGTTTGGATGCGTCATTGTATATTTCGGTATAATTGGGATATTTTTGCATGGTCTCGTGAAAATGTTGGATGAGGGTTTGTATACTAGTGCTTTGTTTGGAAAAACATGAAAGATGAGTGTTTATATGTGGTGGCTTAATTTGCCAGGGTGGAGTGAAATTATAAGTTTCGATTTTTAAAGAAGAGATGTTGGATATATTGAGACTGTTTTTTTAGTGCTGGATTCTTACGTAAAATGGCTCTGTTTGAATATTAGGTGAGACTGAATTTACGTTTTTATTAAATGTGTGATGGTGGGTTAAAATAAGAGGATTAGCTGTTATTTTTGAGGCATATGAGACAGTTAGGATTTGTCTTCTAAGTTCTAGTGGAGCTTCTCCGGCTTCACAATATAGGCTGTCTACTGGTGTGGTTCTGTAGGCTCCTAGGATAATGCGTAGTGCTGTATTGTGTAATACGTCTAATTGTTTGAGTATTGTAACTTTTGCTGATGCATAAGCAATACAGCCATAATCAATTTTTGATCTGACAAGTGTTTGATAGATGTTTAAGAGTAATCTGCCATCGGCTCCCCAATGTTTGTTTGATAGACATTTCAATAAATTAAGTCCTTTTTGACAGTCTTTAATTAGTTGTGTTATATGGGCTTTCCAATTTAGTTTCTCATCGAATATAAGTCCTAGGTATTTTATCTCATTGGTGTACTTGAGAGTAGTATTGTAGATTTCCATATGAGGTTTGTGGTTAATTGATTGTTTTGAGAATATTATGCACCGTGACTTGCTGGGCGAGAAATGAAAATCTGTCGCTCTTGAACATTTTTCCATCGTTATGAGTTGTTTTTGTAGTATCGTTGCACATGCAGATAATATCCTGCTTTTTACAAAAATGATCATGTCATCTGTATACATTCGGATGTATATCTCTAGTTATATCGTTGATGGCTAGGAGAAATAAAGTTGGACTAATAATTGCTACTAGGGGTGTTCCATTTTCTTGTTTTTGGATAGAAGAAGTTATCCCATTCACTCTAACCTGATTTTCTGTCCCATAAAAAGTTCTGTATGAAAGCTAGAATGTTACCTTGATATTCTAGGTTGCTTAGCTTTGATAGTATGTTATGTTTCCAAGCTGTTTCGAAAGCTTTATTTACATCAAAATAGATGGCCATGCAGTGTTCTTTATTTGAGAATGCTTCTTTAATATGAGTTTCTAAATCAATTATGTTGTTTAATGTTGATCTATTTGGTCTAAATCCTGATTGCTCCGGAGTCCGATGTCCTTTGCTTTCTAGGTTCCAAAGAAGTCTTTTATTTATTATTTTTTCGAGCAGTTTGCATGGGGCGCTAGTTAAAGAAATTGGTCTATAAGAATCTGCTAGAAGGGGTGATTTAGAAGGTTTTAAGATGGGGATTGTGATTGCCTTTCTCCATGTGTTAGGATGTATATGTTGGCTTCAGACACTGTTGTATATTTGCAAGAGGTGATGTTTCGCAGATGAAGGCAGGTTTTTTAAAAATATGGGCGGGATATCATCGGGTCCAGGAGATGTGTTCTTAAGTTCGTGGAGTGCATCGTTGAATTCGTGTAGGCTAATAGGTGTGATAATAGGGTCTGCGTTTTCATGTATCATAATGGTGTTCTTTTCTTGATTCTGCTTAAATGCTAGGAAGTCTGGGTCGTAGTTATCATTTTTAGAATGGAGACAATAAGCGTTTGCGAGTTCTTCAGCTATCTCATTGTTATCTGTTATCATACTTAAATCGATTTTTTGTAAGGCTGCAATTTCCATATGTGAGCTTTTGCCTGCTATGCTCTTTATTTTTTTTCCAGACATTTGTTATTGTTGTTGAACTATTAATTTTCTGAACGTATTGATGCCAAGATTTTCTTTTATTGTGTTTGATGGTTAGTCTAGCAAACCCTCGCATCTTTTTGTATTCTATACAGTTCTCAGGAGTCATATATCTTTTATATTTATTTAAGGATTGTTTACTTGCTTTTATTGCTGACTCACATTCTTCGTTCCACCATGGTACTGCATTGTACTTTTTTATATGCGCTGTCTTACCAATAGCGTGGTATGCTGCATCTATTATTATTTTGTTAAAGTCTACTACTGTAGCCGTAATATCATCTTGCAGTTTTGCCAGATGGATATTGTCGTCAATGTGTTGTGAGAAATCAGTCCAATTTGCTATATTTAGTCTCCAACGTTGTAAGGGTATTGTATCGTGAGAACGTTTAGTGGTGTTGGTAGTTGTTATTGGGAAGTGATCGCTGTCTTATAAGTCTTTATTAATTTGCCAAAAGAGTTGGGGTAGAAGATTAGGTG
Source organism: Galeruca laticollis (assembly GCA_963921935.1). NCBI lineage: Eukaryota > Metazoa > Arthropoda > Insecta > Coleoptera > Chrysomelidae > Galeruca > Galeruca laticollis. The sequence continues at coordinate 57,483,140 of OY998181.1, forward strand.
TGCATAGACTGAGATCAATTGCTGAAGAAGTTCCCCCTTGTTATGTTGAATCTGGTGCCACTGCCGTCATTCAATATAGCTAAGTTAGCGCAGTTGAATGTCTCATATAGTTGCTTTCCTCTTGAATCGTTTGACCTGGATCCCCAAGCAATGTTGTGCCCGTTGAAATCGCCTATAATTAGCCTGGGAGAAGAGATTTGTTTAAATAACGCATCCAGTTCCTTGGGATCTGCATGTATGTTAGGCGGGAGGTATAAGTTGCATATATTTATTTCGGTTGGAGCTTTAATTTTAATGGCTACCGCTTCAATGTTGGTGGTGATGGTTATTTCTTCCGCTACTATTGTTGATCTCGTGAATATGGCTACATCTCCACTGGCCGTTGTTCGATTTCTATTTTTAAATAATCCATTGTAATGTTTTGTGGTATGTGTTTTGTGTTCATGGAAGTGAGTTTCCTGTAAGCATATAATGTCTGGAAGATGTTCCGATATGAGCTTTTATAGCATTCCTAAATGGAGATAATAACCATTCAGGTTCCATTGTAGTATACTATTGACTTTTGTTATTCAAATTGATATTTTGACGTGATTAACGGGATTGTATGGAGGATTCACTGCCGGTATCATCTGTCTGCTTTTCCAGCTTTTTTCTCAATTTAGTAAATCGGGTTTTTAGAGTCTTATCTTTCAACTGAGGGTAAAGTGTAAGTAACATTTCAATGAGGCCTTTTATATCTCATGTATAGTATTTTGCAACGGTATATGCGTCCTGAACTCCGTGTGTGTGCTCCAGCAGCCTTTTAAATTCGTCATAGTTCAGAGGATAAGGGGGTGTTTGATTTTCAATTATTGGTTTTAAATGGCTGGTTGCTTCTTCTGGGATGGAGTAGACAGGAGTAGAGCTGATTGCAGAGTGTTTTTTTTGGATTTTCTGAGGTTGAGAAAGCTGGTTCTGTCATAGTGGATGCTTCAGGAGAGGATTCTGATGATAGGAATCGTTTATTTGTAGAATTGGGCAAAGTTGTTGTGGTTTTTTGTGATATGTTGCCTACTTCAGTTGTGGGGGTGTTTACTGTCAGATTTAATTGGGTAGAGAGTATATCTATCGGAGTTGGTTGAGAAACGGTTGTTGTTGGTTTTGTTTGCTCATGTGATGTTTGGGGGGCGTCATTGTTTATTGTGTTCCTTTGGATAGGAGACTTTTGGTTTTGTAAGGTAGGACAATTGGCAACAACGGGACCCGATAGTTTGCAATTAAAACATTTCTGACTATCTAAGGAGAGAAAAATACGATAAGATAGGTTGTCGTGTGTAATTTCTAGAGATTCGGCTAAAGTAAGAGATTCTAGAGGGGTAATGTAAACTTGGCGTCTGAAACTAATTATATGGCTATATGCAGGATCTGTTGCACCTATTCGTAGAAATGTAATTGGGGATAATAATTTTAGACCTAATTCTTGTAGCGTAGTTTTAAGTGTGTCGTGTGGTATAGTCGGACTAACATTAGAAATGACTAGCCTGTCTGAAGGGGTTACTAAATGTCGCGGTTTTAATTTTTGTCCCAAAACTTCGATTTCTTCTCCATTTTCTATAAATTGATCAACTGCAGCTTTGGTCGATAAATAAATACACACTCTATTATTAGATATCCTCGAGCAGAAAATGATGTTGCGTGTTTGAACTATTGGGCCTAAACTCAGAAGATAGTCTTGAATTTTTGCATCATTGATTGCACTAAAGATGATTCCCTGGTCTTTTGCTGGATATATTGGTGGAGTTTATTGTTTGAGCATTTGCGAGTAAGATTGTATTGGAGTAGTTGATGGTGTATTAGGTGATGTAGGGGTTATATTCATGTTGTTGTTATCCAACTTTTGTTTTAAATGGTTTTCGGAGCATTATTTTCTGAGTACGGCACTGGCGGTTGATTCCAGTCAATTAGCAGGTTGTTTTTGCTGCTTGGAATTTACTTGACAAGTAAAATTTATTGTATTTGTCAGTATATAAGGTATTGAATAAATGATATCATTCAAACCACTGTAGGTTATGTTTTGTACTCACTCAGTTATGGTGTCGTGGATTGGTCTTAATGCTATCTCTAACTTTACACTGAATTATTTTGCCTAATAACTGGTTATTTGATTAAATTTACGCACTCGATTCAAAAGCTGTTATTGCCCCGTGAACAGAGAGGAGCACTAAATAAAATATTTAATATAGAAAAATCGTTTATTTAGTATGGTGTGGCAACTTCACAAGGGTCACATCATCTATACTCCACTTTAACCAATGATTTTACTACCACACTGACGATCTCAACAGCCACGTATCCGGACGACTAGTAACAACTGCAACAGAACACAGGATTGTCCATATTGGAACGCCATAATAATAACAGCATTTTACTGTTCTGTACTGTTTGCGAAGTTAAGTACTTTGGAACACAAAGCGAAAATCATTCAGTGGCTTTCAGATAAAGAAATTACGTTTAAAGAGGATATGTTAAAAAAAGAACAGCTGGTAATTGTAAATATACATAAACATCATTTCCTAATATATACTATTGGCGAACGGGCCAAAAAGCGGAATATTTCGACTTCCTCCTTACCATTCCGAGCTAAACCCTATAGAGTTAATATGAGCTCAGGTGAAAGGATTGGTGGCAAGGAAAAATACCACATATAAAATGAAGGCAGTGTTCTAGACACTTAATTATTCTTACTACATGTCCGACATCGGACATTTAATTTCAATTGCTATATTTCAGAGTATTAAATCCTACGAAAATGTGTTTGGACATGTAACTATTCTTACTAAATGTCCGACATCGGACATTTAATTTTAGTTGCTATATGTCCGAGTATGAAATCCTACGAAAATGTATTTTTTGAGGTTATGTCTGTTTGAGTTTTAACCTCGGTTTTTACTTAGCGCTGCCTGCGGGTGGTTCAGTTAACCAATACAATGGAGGTTGGTAAAACATTTAACAGATACAGTGATTACATGAAAGCCCTCAGTGCTTATGAAAAAGAAAACTTTGTAAAATTTTACAAACGTGATAGTAAAAGTCTAAAAGGAGACCGAAAGGACAAGAACTGAATTTATGAATATTTGAAATTCACTTGTAAGCAAGGAGGAAAGTTGTTTAGGAGCAATTCTAATGGCAAAAGACCAAATACTAGGTAAACCAGCAAATATAGTACATATTTTTTAACATTACTAACTTTATAGCAGATCTCATCGCACTACTAACTGCGGTGCATATATAACAATTAATTTCCAGAGTAAGACGAAAAAGCTAAAAATCACCCAGTTAAATAACGAACACAATCACACTGTTTCAAAAGTAAGTTGTAGGTATAGTCAAGTCAGTTATCATAGTTAGTATAATTTCTCTGTGATATTTTATTTTATTGTAATATACTCGTAATTTTAAAGGAATTGTATCAGTACTATGCACCAGTACGAAAATTAGAAGGGGAAGTATTAGAGGAAACCAAAAATATGATTAAAATGAGAGCAAATAAAAAATTGATTCAATCTCATGTTATGACAACCAGTAATAAAAAAATTACTTTAAAAGATCTGCACAATATTCAAACCAGAATTAAACCTGATGCAGCTGCGGCATCCGATCTTTCAAGTTGCATCGAGCTGCTGAAGAATACATATAGTAAGTAAATTGAAAAACAATCTTTAAGTCATTACTTTGTTAATGTATGAAGACTTGAACAGCCTAAAGTGGATGTGTGAAAGATTCAAATCTAATAACCAGCAATGGTCAAACATAAAAACAATAATGACCGATAAAGACATAAAAGAAAGATTTGTTCTGAAAGAATGTTTTCCAGAAGCGACACTGCTTATATGCAAGTTCCATGTCTTAAAAACGCTTCAAAGGCAAATTACCTCAAAACTTGGAATAACATCTATGGAAAGAAATCTTTCATTAAGTTATGTTCAAAAATTATTATTATTATATAGTAAAAATTTAGACGAATATAATAAAATTTTCGAAGAAATGAAAGATCAAGTTCCTAGGTCTGTTGTCGAGTACTTGGAAAAAAATTGGACTTCTATTAAAGAAGAATGGGTACCAGCTCTAAGTGAAGCTGAATGCTCATTTTCTAATACAACTAATGACACGTTAGAATGTATCAATCAGAAACTGGAATCAGTTATTCCACGTTATGCCTCTTTGGGAGTATTCATCAACCATTTTTTTTGTATTCTTAATAGTCTTCGTGAAAAACACAATTTTGAAATGTTTACTATGTTACAAAAAGGAACAACCTTAAAGCCGTTTGAAAATAATTTAAAAGAATATAAGGAACTTTTAACACCCTATGCATACAATTTTATCAAAACACAGCGTTATAAATCTAAGAAAGTAGTTATCAAAAAAGATGCCGCTGGCCTAGTGAGTGAGATAATAATCATTTGTTCTCTCAAGACATTGTCGTTGAAGAAGAAATCAGTGAAACAAATCAAGAAGATAATAATCATTTGCTCTCTCAAGACATTGTCGTTGAAGAAGAAATCAGTGAAACAAATCAAGAAAATAATAATCATTTGCTCTCTCAAGACATTGTCGTTGAAGAAGAAATAAGTGAAACAAATCAAGAAGATAATAATAATTTAAATACAAATGAAACTCTTGATTTAGTCTTCGAAAATGACGAAAATATTTTGTTACCTCAAAATGTCGACACCGAAGGAGAAACAAAAAACCTTACAACAGAGCAACCAGAAACAAATCTTACAAATATTGATTTAAATGACTTACAAATTGTAAGCAATTCAGATGATAGAGAAAGAGTAGCAAACATAAAAATACCTCTTCGAATAAAAAGAGGAAGGGGGCGTCCAAAAGGACATTTATTAACAGACATTGATCTTCCAAAAAAAAAGTTTAAAACTAAGTGAACTTAGATGTGAATTATAATGTAAATCGTTTCAAAAGTATGGAGTTTTAGTTGCTCACCCGGTAAATGTTTTGCAGGTTAAATAATGTCTTATTACTCTCTGTTTCAAATATTTTTTCTCACTATTGAGACCTCATTGGTACTTATTATATTTTTTGTGTTTTTTATATTACATTTTTGTGTATTTCTGATTGTGTTTATTCATTATCCTTCTTTGGCATCTCATTTTTATTGAAATATTTATTTTCTTTCTGTGTCATCCGCTTTTTGGCCTATATATTAATAAATTACATTGTAATTATCGAAATATTTAGGATCTGTTCTCTTCTGGAACTTTTTTTCTCTATTATAACATAATTTTATTGAACCAGTACACAAAAACAAGTAATTAAGTATCTAGTTTACCATTCAGATCGCAAATTTTATTTTGCCAATTGTCAGGTCTTCGGTTTCAGGGTCACAGTATTTTATTCATCAATACTGATGTAGCCAAGATTATTTTCATTTACGCATTAATAACCGTTTAAAAAGAATTCGAAATTGAAATAAGTGCATCAAAATGCAACAAAGTTAGCATTTTAGAGATACCCATCCACTCTGCCGCCTTCTAGGCGATAAAACGTTCCATGATTCCATTTGAATTCCTTCACATGACAAGACGAATAATCTATAACACCTTACGATGATAATATCAGTTGATTGAATTTGAATAAAAATAAGTGTTTTGTCAAATAGATCGTTCATAATTTATTCTCGCTTGCTTAAAACTCACAAAAGTCATATACAAAGTTTGTTCAATGAAAAAATTAACAAGGTAGAAATGAACATTGTTTCAATTCACTTCCACATTAACATTCAAGTGAATCGGATTAAATTTTATTATTGGATAATAGTTATTATCAAATTATATTAAATTAGTTATCTTTAAAAGTGAAAGAGTTAATTCACAAGAAATTTATTGAGCAACCCTCATAGATTTCTTCACAATACCATCACCCCCAATAACGGGTACCCCGTATCCGATGGAGTACACTCGCCGACTCAGGGAAAAAATCCATAAATTAAATTCTGTGAAACCTGACATTTTCGTTAATGAAAACCTCAAATGTGATAAAACAGTGACAGTGAAAAATAAACCTAAACCTAAATTAACAATTAAAGTGAAAACCTCCCCTAGAAAGACCATAACGAAAGGTACGTTTAAATCAAAAACTATAAAAAAACAAACAAATTTTTTCACACAAAAACTTAACTCAAAAAACAGACACAAAAAGTGTATGGAAAACTACCGGGGAGTCAAATTATTCTAAAGAAGAAGACGAACCACGGTCTTTCGCTGACTCTTCAAGCATCAACTACTCTAAAGAGATAGAAAAAATTAAAACAAAGACACAAGAATTAAAAATCAAAAGTCAAAACTTTCACCAAATGGTATTTTTAGATGACTTAGAAAAAGACAATTCGCAACCAAATTTTAACAAAAACATTATAAAAATCCCCAAAACGTGTTTAGATACTATAGACATATCCACTCTAAACAAGTGTATTGAACAGAAGACATAGAAGTGTCTAGGAAATCCTATACAAAAAAAGTGTCTAGAAAGTACTCCAAAAGAAAGGTGTCTAGGAAACACGACAGATAAAAAGTGTATAGAACACGGTGAAAATAAAAAGTGTCTAGAAAACACGGAAACTGAAGACATATCAGATAAGAACATAACAGACAATACCACTCCGGACCATATACACGAACTATCCATCCCTATTTGTAGAGGGAAAAAACAAATCCACCCCGGATATTACTTCCAATTTTATTAATAAAAAATCTCAAAATCATATGGAAGAAGACACAATTGGAGACAAAATCAGCTCAACAGATGAAGAAACTAACGAAAGGTCAAAAAATAAAAATAAAATATTGACCACCCAGGCCCTGGTTCATAATCAACTTAGTCAGTCGTGGATACAGGAAGTTAAAAATGAAGAAAATGCCACTCCTGTAAATGACAATTTTGTCTCACAATATGAAGATATTACAAAAAAAACTATTGTGTCCAGGACAATGAACATGACGTCAAAGAAAAATCAAAATAACGATTTAAATGCAGTCAATACAATCGAGAATGAACAGATGGACACTACGTCTCAGCAAACCGAATTCATAGATCCAAAAAAGACAACGACATTTAATACCCTACTAAAACAATCTAAAAAGAAATCAGAAACAATAACTAGCAACCGTTTCGAAACATTATCTGAAAAATCAGAGGACGAGGCACCAGCGAGTACCATAAAAAACGAAAGAAAACTAATTCAGGAAGCTCGAAGTTACAGACGTCAGCTCGGATGAAATAAACAAAAATCACAATACTAAGCGACCGAAACAAAAAGAGCCAACTACAAAAAACACCAAAAAAACCACAACTTCTAGTCCGCCCATTATCATTGATGGGAACGTTTCGGCACACAAGGAAATGGTGTCGAAACTAAAAGAATACGTAAATAATGCATTTGAAATGAAATATACATCTAATTCCACAATTATATTTACAAAAGAAGTTGAAGACTTCGACAAGTTAAAACAAATATTGAGAACGGAAAAAGTCCCGTTCCATACATACACCAGGAAGGACGAACAAACACATGCCTTTGTTCTGCGAGGCTTAGCCGAAGGACTGCATATCGATGATATTAAAGAAGAACTTACCATTATGTACAAATTAAACATTAAGGATATATACCGGATGACGACAAAGGCACGTCCGCTATATCTAGTCATCACGGACCCCAAAATCACACTATACTTTTTAAATAAAAATGTTGGGGTCCTGGAGCATACTGCGGCCGCGCCCCAAGATGCTTGAAATATGCCGCATCCCACTTGACTCCAGAGTGCCCAAAGGACCGATCCAAACCGGCGAAGTGCGCCAACTGCAGAGGTGACCACCCGGCAAACGCGGAGATATGCCCCGAATATCTCAAAAGAAGAGAATGGCTTGAGATGAGAAGATCCAAAACAAACAGCAACACAGTTCCTAAATTTATTCCCGCTCCCCTTCCAACGACAAATCTCTGGAATAATAAATCTACCCCATCATAACAAGACTTCCCCAGTTTGCCCACAAAACAAACCACCCCCGCCCCCCAACAAAACAATCCTAAAACTCGTACCATCCCCAAAACAAACATAGCTCCCTCTGTTGATATAAATAAACTTACTTAACAAAACGAAATGGTTCAGGAACTACAAGAGATAGTCAACCTCGACGAACTTACCAGGGCAGTAGCAGATCTCCTACAAGAAATGAAAAAAGCAACTAGTAAACTGGAAAAGTTTACTATATATAACAACTTTGTCGCTGGAATTGATAAGTATGACATCTAGGCAGGTAGGTGATAAAACAGGAATTCAAAAACGAAATCATCTTAAAATAATCTTTTGTAATGCATATGGAGTAACTAACAAGCTCCATCTTATCAGACATTTTCTCGATATCCATAAACCAGATATTTTCTTTCTAATTGAGACGCTCCTCAAACCTAATAAATCCGTGAATTTTAGAAATCCAAATTATAGTCTTCATAGACAAGACCGCCCCGCAAATGTCCGCGGGGGCGGCCTCGCAGTATTAATCAAAAAGGACATAAAATTTCAACTCTTGCAACCGAATAATTCTGCGATTGAGCATATCTCAGTACTCATTGACAATAAACTCAAAGTAGTGGGGGCATACAACTCGCCCAATAGAAAGTTGAGCGAAACAGATTTCTTTAACATCACAAGAACACACAATAGGGTTCTCATAGTGGGCGACTTAAATTGTAAGCACCCGCTGTGGGACTCCTATGCCACACGCGCAAACACTAACGGAAATACTCTCCTGAGGTTTTGCGATAACTCCGACTGCAATATTTTCAGTACAGATGACCCCACCCATTTTCCATTCTCCGGCTTCACCCCCAGCACAATAGATCTTGCCATCGGTAGAAACATAAATACCATCACAAAAATGAAAACCATCCCAGACCTCAATTCCGACCACGATCCCATCTTACTTGAACTCAAAATAACACACACTACACACTCACCCCCAACAAGAACACACGATTACACAACCACAAACTGGACATTATACAGGAAACACATAAATGAAAACTTAAGAATAACAGACAATATGGAAAACCAAAAACAACTAGTTAACACAATACAGAATCTACAAAACATTATAATCACAGCCAGAAACAAAACAACATCCCTTAAACCTAAACCCAGGGCCCAAAACCCCCTCCCTGACCATATAACTAAAATTATAAATGACAAAAACAAAATCCGAAGACGATGGCAAGTTAGTAGAAAAGACGAGGACAGACAAGTGCTAAAATATTACCAAAATTTAATTAACGTCCAGATTAACGAACATAGAAATCGTGAATGGAAACTCTCTCTAGAAAACCTCTCTCCAAAAGATAATTCACTATGGAAGATAACAAAAAAGTTTAAAAATAAAAGGGATGAAATTACAAAAATAGAAACAAATGGTAAAATTTTCACTCAAAAGTCGAATATTGCGGAGGCTTTTGGAGAGTATTTCCAGGATAATTTCACAAATAACACAGTAAACACACAACACCATCTTAATATAACACAAACAGTAACAGACTACCTACTCAACACCCACACAATCAATAAAACAAGCTTAGCAACTACTTTTGAAATCGTAAATACAATTTCTTCTCTTAAAAATAGGAGAGCGCCGGGGTTGGATGGTATATCAGACATCCTCCTCAAAAGCTTACCAAAAAAAGCAATAGTGCAAATAACACACATAGTTAATTACATAATTAAAACCGGTATATACCCAGATATGCTCAAGATTGCCAATGTTATCCCAATTATCAAAGCCCACAAACAATCTTGTTATGTGGATAGTTACAGACCGATTTCACTATTAAACAACACAGCAAAGGTGATTGATAAAATAATATTAAAAAGAATTCAACACTTTGTTGATAAACAAAACATAATTCCGCAAGAACAGTACGGTTTCCGGGGCGGTCATAGTACTGTTGCTCAGATTATTAGGGTCTTCAACCACATTAGGGAGGAATTTTATAAAAAAAAACAAATCTGTGATGGTTACTATTGACATACAGAAAGCTTTCGATACAGTGTGGCACGAAGGATTATTATACAAATTAATAAAACTCAAAACACCGGAATATTTAGTAAAAATTATAAAATCATATCTCACAAACAGAAAATTTTACTCTCGTGTGAACGATGGCGTAGCTGGGTCATACCCCATACAAGCCGGAGTTCCACAAGGGTCAGTTCTCTCACCTTTGCTATACTCCCTATTCACCCACGATTTACCCTCTTCCCCACAAATCCGAACTGCCATGTATGCAGATGACACTTGTTTTGTATCATCTGCAACAACACCGGACACTGCACTTCAAAATATACAAACATACATTAACACGCAAATACTCACATTGAGAGACAATAAATTGACGATCAATCCCTCAAAGACAGAGTACATGTTACGCAGGAGGAAAGCAAGGAACAATGGCTCATTGCAATCTCGGTTGTGTGTAGATGGGCAAACTATCACCCCCAGTAGCACGTTAAAGTACCTTGGCTACACTGTGCAGGGCAACACCAACGCCAACGCACACATTTCCAAGCAAGTACAAAAAGCAAAGATGGCAATGAGCAGATTGTACCCTTTGATTTGCAAAAAAAGTTGTCTCTCAGTACACAACAAATTGATGATTTATCGACAAATCATCAGACACACACTAACTTACGCTGCACCCGCTTATTACACCGACACAAAACACAACTTCCATACTATACAGGTTGTGCAAAACAAGTGTCTTCGCATGGCAATACCCTATAAAATCGAATATCCAAAACTCCCAAAAAATTCATGGTTACATGAACAAGCCGACATGCCCACTATCAAGGACTTTATAACTAAAATATCACAAATTTTTTATAATTATTGCTTACCTAAAAACCTTCTTGAAACACTCAGAGCCGCCAATCGCGCAAAAGACACCCGTGATAATGGGTGTAGGCTTTTGCATGGTAATTTATTCACATAACAAGTTGTTATACCTCAACAACCAAATGCATCGATTTAGAGGGTAACGTAGTCACCCCTAATCAACCAAACATTCCTATACCCAAACATATACCTCCCTAAAATGAACATCAGACATGTTGCCGTCTCTCATAAACTAATACCTTTTCGTTTTGAAACCCTGTTTTTCAGCTGCTTTTCAGGGATATACAAGTCGAAATAGCTGTGGAGTCATACTTGTGAATTCGGGACAAAGTAAGTTACATAACAAAAATAAGTGGATTATGCGTTTAGCAAGGTGCCATGTATCGAATGCCAAATCACATGATTGCACCAGGACGGCCAGAACATCGGCCTTTTTGTATATATTTTATATGTATATGTCATGGATGTAATTATAAATAATCAATGTAAAACTATTGCGAATAAAGACATTTTAAAACAAACTGTTTCAATTAAACATGCAAAAATTCGTTGTATATGTGTACTTAGATGTTATTAGAAACATTATACAAAAGTGAATATATCTGAGCTTAGGTTCATTGATAATATGTTTAGAAATATTAGAAAATCACATAATACTACCTTATGCACCAAGGGAGAGAAATGACGCGTTCGTGGCGAGTTCGAGCTTCGGGCCCGAGCGTAGAGACTATGGTAGGTGGAGTAAAACTATTAAGCCTGGCATGCATCCAACTTTAATTTTTGAAAATTGATGCATATTTAACGAAGATATCATCAATTGAACTGAGTGGCTCGATTTGATGTGCTGGTGATGCGTGGTTCATTTCAGGGTCGAGTTGACAAAGTTGACTATCTAAACCTCTATTCCACTGTCGTCCCAAAAGTGCATCATGACATGTAGGAACAATATGAAGTTTACCATTTATTTCCTTATCTTTGTAAGAAACTTTAACTATTACTTTTCCTTCTGGCTTAATCATGTCACCCATATATGAACGGAATGCTAAACTTGAGGCTTCGATGGGGATATCTATGTTTAGACGATCGAAATCGTTTATTGCTAGTAAAAAAATTGCAGCGCTATCAACTTCGACTTGTTGAGGCTTTCCATTTAAATTGACAGAAATTTTGTACTTATCTGAATATTGCTTGTCATATTTCACACAAATTGGTAACATCATATGATGGTTTTATAATATTGATTTTATTGAGTTCATAATTAATTAAGGAAACTGGAATTGATTCATTTGTAAATAGTGTAATATAGTTATAATATTATAAAGACTTTTATTTAATAGTTTAATATTTTATCAACAACTTATATCTGAGAATTCTATCAATGACTGTTTCGTTGACATTGACCGTCCATTATTGTCACTGATTAGGGTAGGTTCACATGACATGTAACATGCCCTCCCTTGAGGGTTACTGTACAAAGTCCTGAAACCTAGCTAGCGGCTTTCTGTGTCGCTCACTCCTTCTAAGTTGAGTGTCTTGATGAGTCGTAAGATTTTCAGTTGAGTTTGCTTGAGGAAATGATCCTGACTGTAAACTATTTTCAGGGTGCAGTTGCAGTCTTGGATTTGGAAGTGATTTTTCCTTATATTTAGTTCGTCATCGTTTGTTGATTGTTCCTTTCCTTCGTATGTGTTAGGTGGGGAAACTTCAACGTTGGACCCCTGACCCTCTTCATTTCTTCCAGTGAAATTCTTTAAGTGATATTTGTTTCGTCGATACACTTCTCCATCTTGAGTTTCAATCCAGTAAGAGTTTGGATTTTGATCTCTTGCTAGTACTGTTGCAGGAACCCAGTTTTTTTATCTTTCTGGACTAGGACATCGTTTCTTAATTCTGGCCGTTCCTTTGTATTGCGATTGAAGTGATGTGCCTGTCTTTGATGATTAAACTTCAAATTTGCTTCAGTTTGTGGCTTAATATTTTGCATTAATGTATTCTCCAGGATGGGTAAATTGGTTCTTATTCGTCTTCCTAACAGTATTTCTGCACTCTGAGTTTGGTTTTGGTGTGCTATTATAAATCATGGTTAGCTTTTGAGGATCTTCGTCTGGAGTTTTCAAAATGAGATTTTTGATTGTTTGCACCTGTCGCTCCCCTTGTCCCCCCTACTTGAGCTCGTCTAGTGCAGGCGTTGATACCTTGATGTACACTATAAATTTTATTTAATATACTGTTCCTGAGGACCTTAGGTATAATAACATGTGTGATCAAAAATAAAAGCCCCTTATGTTCGTAGATCTCATACTTATGTTTGAAAAAAGGTTTTGCTTCTTTGGACACATTTGCAGGTATTTTAGGCGATCCATTCCTGATATAGATTAATATTTGCTTCATTTCTGAATCAGTTAAACGTTGTTCCTTAAGTTCTTCTAGTTTTTGTTTACTAGCCACCACAACAGATTGTACTTTCAGTTCTTCTATTTGGAATTGTTGCGTTTTGATGCCTACTCTTGCCAAACGTGAGAGTGCATCTGGAATGTACATTGATCTGAATGGTTGAAATTCTAATGTCACGTCGAATTTTAAGAGTCGAACTACTAAGCTTTGAAGCCTGGGAGATAAATCATCTATTGGCTTATTAACTAGACCTAGTAGAGGTTCGTGGTCTGTTATTGCCTTTATGTTTCTTCCATATATATAGTAATGATAATGTTCACATGCTGAGACCACAGCTAACAATTCCTTTTCGATTACTGAGTATCGAGTTTGAGCTGGCGTCGGACTTGTTGATGTGTAAGCCACTGGGTGGTTGTCTTGCATCAGTACACTACCAATTGCTTCTTTACTGGGATCGGTACATATCGTAACTTCTTTCCTGTTATCGAATAGTGCTAAGACTGGAGCAGTTGATACTAATTTCTTTAAATGTGTGAAGCATCTCTCTTCGTTATTAGTCCAGAGCCACTCTGTGTCATTTTTCAATAAATTCCTTAAGAATGCAGTTTCTTTTGATAAGTTTGGTAAGAATCTTGACAGATAATTAATCATTCCAAGGAATGTTTGTAGTTCCTTTTTATTCTTAGGCACTTCAAGTCCAGTTATCGCCTCTATTTTCTCTTGACAGACTTCTACCCTGTTGTGCGATATCCAGTGACCTAAATACTTGATGTTAGTCACTGCTAATTGCATTTTATCCTTTTTGAACTTAATGTTAAGTTTTCTCGCTTGTTTTAAGACTAATATTTGATTATGTTGCGATACAGTTTTCGCAAATACAAGGATAACATCTACATAAGCCACTGACCCTGGTACTTTTTCTACTAATTGGTTAATAGCTTTTTGAAAAACTTCAGATAAGCTGCATAATCCATATAGAAGTCTTAGATATTTGTATCTACCGAACGGTGTACGTGGCTATGGTACATAGCCTAGAGATGGCTTCGTCAAGCGGTACTTGATGGAACGCCGAGCTAGCATCCAGTACTGTGAAGTATTTTGCATCTCCAATGTTAGCTAATATTGTTTCTAGTGTAGGAACTTCCAATCTTTCCCGTTTTATAAATTTATTTAGTGGCCGGGGGTCCATACACAATCTTATTTCACCATTCGGTTTCATTACTGTAATTATGGGGTGTACCCAGTCTGTCGATTCTTCATTTTTCTGTATTATTTTTTCTTGTTCCATTCTTTTTAACTCATCCTTAACTTTAGATAACAGGGCTTGAAGTTCTGCAGTCTCTTGAAGCTTTATTCTATATTTGAACCGGGTACATCCTAAGCCTTCAAATAAATCTTTGTGACTATCAATTATTTGTTTGCATGTCTCTTGGTTTACTTTTTCTTCTTCAATACTTTCTATTCTTCTTAATATTTCAAGCTTCTGTATCTCATCTAGTCCCAGAAGCGGCTGTGAATTGTTTGTGGTTATGTAAAATTTCAATTCTGCACTTTGATTCTTCCAATGGCATGTTATTAAAATTGTGCCTTTTATTCCGATATGATTTCCAGTATACGGCACCAATTTATCATTTTTTGGATGTAGTTTCTTATTCTTCAAATTTCAAAAAAGGGATAATGGTATCAGGTTAGCCTGGCTCCCAGTGTGTAATTTAAATGTAATAGGTGTGTTTTCAACATTTATTTCTTCCACCCATTCGTTATTGATTTGATTTATTTCGTTTATATATATATGGCTCCTATATGGGATTCATCTGAATCTGTACTTGGTTCATATACTTTAATTTCATCAACTGATTTGGTCCTACATGCCTTAGCAAAATGATTAAGGCGATTGCATTTGGTATAGCGTTGTCTAAATGCTGGACAATTTCCATACTCATGATTATACAAGCATTTATCACAACTGTATTTTTTAAGACAGTTTTGTTTTTTATTGCTAGAACTTCTGTAGTTAGTAATGTTATTACCCTGCTTCTCGGCATCTTCTTCATCCCTACACGTTGATAGGTCTAAATTTCTTATTCTCAGTAATTTTGTTCTTAAGTTATTACTTCTTATACCACATATCATTCTGTCTCTGATCAATGACTCTGTTAGATCTTTAAACCCATAATCTTTGGCTTTTATTTTCAGTTCGGTTGTGTATTCATCAATTGATTGTTCTTCCTTTTGGTTAGTAGTGAAGAATATATTTCTTATGTAAGTTTCATTTTTGTACGGAGTATAATGGTTTGAGAACGTATCTAAAATAATGTTTACCGTCAGAACTTCTTCCATACCTCTTGGTTTGCCCTCTGCATCTGGTTCGGCTTCAAAGGTAAATGTATTATACAAATTGATGCATTTTTTCCCAGAATATGTAGTAATATTGCCATTTGTATTTTAAGCGGTATTCCATCTAGTCCTGTTGCAATCCAATAAATTTGTATGAGTTGGCGGTATTTCTCCCACTCTTCAGCTCGGTTATTTCCAGGTTGAAATTGTTTTGGTTGTGATAATGGTAGTGATGCTGCCATTTCGTGTTTCCGCTGCCACCATGTAATAAAGTTATAATATTCTAAAGACTTTTATTTAATAGTTTAATATTTTATCAACAACTTATATCTGAGAATTCTATCACTGACTGATTCGTTGACATTGACCGTCCAATATTGTCACTGCTTAGGGTAGGTTCACATGACATGTAACAAATAGTTGCATAGAATTGGTTGAACTGGTATTATTAGCTTTCTATTGATTCATCATCAGAGTGGAAATGCAGATTTTAGCTATGTGACCTTGTTTTTCACAGTGATAGACACTCTGAACTGAAATGATTATAACGTCTACAGAGACGTAAAGATTTGACAATGAGTTTATCCTAGTTAAATATGAACATGAAAGAGAAAATATTATTATCACGTGAGTTCCCTTGACTTTTGCACACATAAATGGAACATATAAATTGATGGAATATACTGCAATTAAATCACACCACTGGAAAATGAACAATAACTTTTCTCTAATATTGGATTCAATATCCTACATTAGAATAATTAACCTCCAATTCACCGGTCGGCAACGCAAACTGTAATATTAAAACGCAATTTCGCTTCCTAAAATTCATCATGAATTTGAATAATATAGATTGAATTGAATTTATTATTTAAATTTGTCAGCCTCCATGTCAACTCAATAAATGTGACTATCATTCACACACGAGTAGTTGTTTATTCGGCCATACACAAAATTATAAATTACATTTAATTAATGTATTCTATAACTAAAATTCCAATAATTTTCAATTATAGTTGTTAAATAATATATTTATTGGAAAAATATAATGGATAAAAACGATTATAGAATATTATTTGAATCAGTTTGATTAACGCGATGATGTGGTTGTCATATGGTAACCAACCGGATGTATTCGTATTATGTATCTGCTCTGAACAAATACTTTTTGTTAGAAAATGAGAAAAAATGTTTTCTATTTTTCAAATAATATATTATATAGACTGGCAGCCGGTGGTGTCATTTTTTATGGCATTTGAAAGGTTATTATTAAAGAAAAAATTTTAAAAATTCTTCAAACGCCGTCCTTGTTAATAGGATCCATAATCTAATTTGAAAAAACGATTTCCTAATATTGCAGATATAAAAAAGATTCGTTGTATGCATCTCATACTTGGAGCAACAAGTATTGTAATGATACCACTTCAATTGGAAAGAGTACTTTTGAAATGGGAAAAGGTTTAGAGGACTCTATAATACCAGAGAACTCCGAATCAGTGCCACTTTCTCATCAAACCATACAAAAAACTATCGTTGACATGAGAGCAAGCGGAAAAATAAATTCTGATTCAAATAGCTCATATTTCTCACTTTGTCCGAATCAAAGCACCAATCAAACAGATAGTAGTCGGCTCTTGATATTTGTATGACTAGGTAAAGATATTCATAATTCTATGAAGAGAACTGTTGGTAAAGGCTTCAATATTAAGTTATTGCAACAGAAAATGACAAATAAAAAGTGGAATTGACTTGGGAGATATTCAATGACAAGGATTCTAAATCTGAGTAGAGGTGCTCATATTTATCACTCTGTGTGGACCAAACCATTGATCAAACATATGGTAGTCATCTCTTGACATTTGTATGTACTAGGAAAATACATTATAAGTCTCTGAAGAGAACAGTGATAGCATTGTACGCTTTAATATCATTGTAACAGACAATGACAAGTAAAAAGTGGAGCTGCTTTGGGGGAAATCCAGTGATAAGGATTCTAAATATGAGTTACGAAATCTCTACATTACTTAATGAATAAGTATCAACTGAGATATTTACATAGTCTAAGAGTCATTACTCGAAGTAGGCTAAAAGTTTGCAAAAAGGTTGCCATAGAGGTAATAAGTTGCCATATCGAACGTGGAGAAAGTGGAGGAAGATCATCCTAAAGTCGTACTATAATAGTCAAAATATTTATTATTGCAAGTCGGTTGAAACTTCCTATTTTGCTTGAATTAAAATATATCAATGACTATAAAAATTGTCAAACTAAAACCTCAGGCAGACTAAAACCTCAAATGAAGGGGTGTAAGAGCTCCACAAACATGTATGTTTTTTATTATTCGGTCTTGTCTGACAATAGACATGATGATTGATTTTGAAATCCCTTTCTACGATGTAGGTACACATCTGCTATTTCCACGTCGTCTGCGCAGAGAATATCGCATACTTTTATGGGCTATACCCTATAATTGTATCTAGATTGGCTTCCCTTTCCTTTATTCTTTTGACTATTTTGTTCATTATAATTATGAATAAGAGCGGACTCAGACTATCTCCCTGTTTTATGTCTTTCCTTAGCTCAAATTTCTCCGATCTCTTTCCCGCTATCTGCACCTAGGCTTTTACAATGTTGTAGGCGGATTTAACGATTGCTTTTAGTTTTCCTGGAATATGTATTTCCTTCAAGTAACTCCAGACTTCATACCTATTTACCGTATCAAAAGCTGCTCTTAAATCTATAAATGTTACGAAGAGTTCTTCTCCCTCCTCTAACCTTCTTTCTATCACCATTCTCACTACGAAAATATTGTCATTTGTTTGTCTTCCTGGCCTAAATGCTGCCTGCGTATCTTCTATTATCTCTTCAACGTAATTTCGTAATCTCTTCTCTAAGATTTTCGTATACAGCTTGAAACTTGTTTGGGCGAGGCATATTGCTCTGTAGTTGCCACACTGAGTTTGATCTCCCTTTTCATGTATCGGTATTATTAAATTATTTTCCCATCTTTTGGGGATTCTCTCTGTTCTCCACGCTTCTTTTAGTATAGTCCACAGCCATTTCTTTCCTTTCTCGCCCATCCATTTTATCATTTCTGGAGCGAAATCTTCTCCACAAGCTTTTCCTTTTTTAGTACTTCGTATTACTTCTTCCATTTCCTCCTGTCGTATTTCTAGATTCTCACTTGCTGCTTCTTCTTGTATATTCTCTGCTTCATTTTGTATTTCATTGAATTTTTCTTGATAGTGATCCTTCCATATTCATAGTACTTCCTCTTTTCCTACCCTTAGTTGGTTTTGGCTCTCTCTCATGGCTCTTATTTCTTTCTTTTTATCTCCTCTTACTCTTTAAATTCTGGTCCTGAATTTTCTGTTATTCACTCTATAACCCTCTGTTATTTCCTTTCCAAATTCTTTACAACGCACCTTTTTTGCATGTTTCACTTTCTTTCTTATAGTGATGTATTCATTTTTGTCCCTTTGATCTGCAGTCTGGGTGAATGTTTTCCATGCATGTTTCTTTTTCATTACTAACTCTTTAATGTCCTCGTTCCACCATTTCGTTCTCTTTAATTTTCCGTTGTATTCTCTGTTCCCGCATATCTTCTCTGCCTTTTATAGCAGTACTTCTCTGAATTTTTCCCATCTTTCTTCTTGTGTCCAATCTTCTATGTGCTTGTCTAGCCTTGTAGACTTCTCATCTGTTTCTTTTTGGTATTTATTTCCAAGTTCGCTGCCTTTTAGCTCGTAAATTGCAATTTAACTATATTCGTTTTCTTTAACTGTCTTTGTCATATTATCCCGTAGCTTTGCTGTTACTAGTCTATGATTTGATCCTATTTCCGATTCTTTGTCTGTCATCACATGTTTCAATTTTTACGTATGTGCGATATAATCAATCAGGTCCCACACATTTCCTTGTATTGCTACAAAAGTATATTTATCTGCTATATTTTGTTCCCAGAAGGTGTTTCCTATTGCCAGGTCGTATCTTCTGCAAAAATCTATCATTTTGATTCTATTCTTATTTGCTATTTGTTCACCATATTTTCCCATGCAACCCATGCCTCTGTTAGTATCCCTGCCCACTCTTGCATTCCAATCTCCCATGATTATTATGTTTTCCATTTCGTCTCTTTCGATGTCTATGTCTGTATTTTGTAGGTATGTGTAAAATTCCAATATTTCTGTTGTTTCCTCTACTGGAGCGTAGATTGGTATTAATGTTATTATCCCTTTCATTGTTAATGTTATTGTTATTATCCTAGAGTTAACTGATTTGTACTGGATTACTTTTTGGTCCATTTCTTTTGTTATTCATACTCCCTATTTTCTTCTTTGGCCAGCATCCACTTCCGAAAAATATAGTACATGACTATCCTTTAATTTGATCTTTCTTTCGCCTTTATTCTTTGTTTCGCTTAGTACTAGTATTTGTATTTGATTTCTTTCTATTTCCTCGGCTATCTCTATCTCTTTTCCTGTTACTATGTTTATGTTCTATGTTCCCATTATTATTTCTTCCTGATCTTCTTAACTGTTTATCTGTTTCACCCGTGAATTGTCGGGTGAAGCCGAATAAGAAAGTTCGCTAAACATGATCCTTTGTAAAGTTACTATTGTACCTATGATTGTCTTTTACCTTTCCTAAATCTACTCTTTTATGCTCCTTACTTTGATTGCTTAAACGGTTTTTGTATTTTTTACTAATGTTAGAATCTATATTATTACTATTACTAAGGTTGATAATTTTATTATTACTAATACTAATATTAGTCTTACCGCCTAAACTGTTTATTTTACTTACATCGCTACTTCTTAGGTCTTGTTCTATTGCGATGTCTCCCGCCTCTTGCCTCTGTGCATGTCTTTTTGGTTTAATTCGTTTTTTGGAGATTGTGGTTTTTCATTTCTTGTGTAACTCTGTACCAAAGCTCTCCGTATATTATTAACTTGTTAAATTTGATTTTTACGTATTTTCCTTTTTCTTTCCACGCTCGTGCTATCTGTCTTATTTGTGTTTGCACTTTTAACCCTTCTTTAGTGAGATCGTGGTTAATGAATATCTGGTGTTCTTTTATGGATTTTAATTTATGTCTATTTTGTATTACCAAGTTTTTCTGTTGTTTGCTTTCTAGATTTACTAAGCATGTTTCATAACCCAGATTAATGGCATTATCTATTTTTAGCTTTATTCCTAGCTCTTTGTCTATGAAGTTTTCCATACCTTCTTTCAGGATTTTGGAGTCACTGGCATCTATCGGTAGAAGTTGGACTATTACATTTTTGGATTTTTCTTCCTTCTCTAGTCTTTCAACTTTGACTTTTGTGATAGTTAGGTCTTTTTCTAGTTCCTGTTTTTCTCCCTGTATTATCTGATTTGTTTTATTGAGGGATTCTACTTCTCTTCTTGAATCGTTCACTTATTTGATGTATTGTTTCTGTTTTTTTTTCTTCTATCAATTCTGTTGTCAATTTTTACTGTTATATTTTCCATCATTATTATTAACTTATCCAATTTTTCATCTTGACCTTTGTTTTTTGTCGGTGTTCTAATAGTGCGTTCACTTTTACTAAACATTTCATTGTTATCTTCACTATCTCTAGGTCTTTTTTTATTGTCCTCTGTGGTATAATCATCGCTGCCCATTTTCTTATTTACTATTTTTAAATGCTCGCCTTATTAAATATATCCAATAAAGTTATATACATTAAAAGCCGATCCTGCCTTTTAAAATGTAAATAAGAAATATTTATTTCGAATTTCAATCATCAACAACTTAATGCCCAAGCAAGGGGAGTGCTGTATCGCAATTTAACTTCTCTCCCTACTAAATATGGTTCACTGTTCTCACTTTTTCGTTTTTTTTTGTTTTTTTTCTACCAACAACAATTGAAAGAATCAATTGTGGCCTTCTAGAGTTCGCAAGTAGGCTTAGATTTTAAGCATCCGAACTACATATACATTTTGAAACATGACAACACGGCACCATACGGACCATAAAAGCTGGTTTATAGAATAACACCTTCGAACTAACTCTACACAAATCATCTATATCTTGCAGAGGACATCGTCTTATACCAGGGTCTACAATATTACCAAAGTGTTTATAGTTTGATCCACATCCAAAGGCACTTCTTCGTCAAACTATTGAAAATTCTCATTTATGTATCTCTCTCTTTGTAAGCATAGAAAAAATGGAATGACGGTTTAGTTTATTCCATAAACTTGAATGGTGCTATTTTAGAGAATAGGTAATTTTGGCAGAAAACTAAAAATTTAGAAAACTCCAATATGCTTCTACAATTTTTACTTTTCCGCCCAACCTATCTAATATGCGAGAAAAGTATTGGTTTACCCCAAAAAAAATTGGAAATTTGAAATTTTTTTTGGGTTATTTTCACGTTTACCATCAACAACAATGCGAAAAAACGGTTTTTAGAAAAAAATCCTGTGTGTATGTCGTCGTCGTCGTCGTTGTCGGCGGCCACTTTCCTTACATGTCTTGTTAGCACGATATAGCCTCCGGAGTGCAATAAGTCAGCAACTTTATGATTGAATATTATTAAGAACATGTCACAGATGAACCCTATTGATTTTCAGTTCACCAGAGCCAGTACAACGGGTGCTATGGTACTTGAAGTACGACATTTTGTCATTTTTTGAGAAATTTCAGTTTGTTAGCACGATACAGCCTCCGGAGTTCAACAAGTCACCAATTTCATGAATGAATATAATTCAGAACATCTTACTGATGAACCCTATTGATTTTCAGCTCACTAGAGCCAATACAACAGGTGCTACAGTATTTTAAATACGATATTTTTGTATTTTTGGAGAAGTTTCAGTTTGTTAGCACGATACAGCCTCCGGAGTATATACAAGTGACCAATTTTATGATTGGATATTATTCAGAGCGTCTCAAAGATGAACCCTCTTGATAATTAGCTCACTAAAGACAGTACAACGGGTGCTATGGTACTTGAAGTACCAAATGTTTGTAATTTTTGGAGAATTTTCAGTTTGTTAGCACGATACAGCCTCCAGAGAGTATACGATTGATCAATTTTATAATTGAATATTGTTCAAGGTGTCTCACAGATGTACCCTATTGATTGACTAGAGCAAGTACAGCGGGTCCTATACATCCAGATATACTACATTTTTGGTTAGTTTTGGAGAAATTTCGGTTTGTTAGCACGATACATCCCCCGAAGTGTATATATAAAAGTGACATTATATATATGATCTACTATATCATCTATTGGTATTGATAGTCAGTATTTATAATAATAATAATACCTATATAAACTTTAGTATAAACCATTCAATACGTAATCTCCGCTGATTTTGCAATATTAAACTTTCAATGCGTACTTTCAACATTATTAGAATTTTATGACTCTATTGTGTTTAAGTAAAACGAACGATTCCACAAAATCTATTCATGTTCAACTATAAAGGTATCATTTACTTGTGAACATATCAGGACATATGAGGGATAACATTCATTTTGCATGCGTAATGAGGTTGCTGTGTTATTATACGTTTAGAAACGGGCTATAGAACAAATATTATAATCTACTAGATGAAATGTGGAAAATTTATTATTGCTATTGATGTTAAACCGTTGAAATTTGTCGTTTTATAACAAGTAATCTTTGGAAAATTGGGTTCTAACGGAAAATGTCGTAAAAACTTCATTATGAAATTATAGTAAAATCGCAATCGATGCGGAGTAATAAAACTGTCGGAACAGGTCATTTCAGGGGTGGGTACCTATTATTATTTTTAAGTTATAGATACATTCGGATTACTGAAATATTTATTACGAATATTATTGAATTCCCATATTATTTTGGTGTATTCGGTTGTAATTTTTTTATGAACATATAAATGACTTGCATATTATAATTGTTGAAACATTTTTCAAGAACTATTGCGTGTCTTAATGACCTCAGGCAGACGGGGTGGGATTATAATTTCAGAGATACCTGACTATGGAATTTGTGTATTTTAGTTTCAAAGGTAGTTGCAGACTGACTGTCAGCAATTATTCATTTAGTGAATTTAGAAAGAACTTGCTCGCTTGATAACTTTTATAAAGTAATTATTGTGATTATTAGTTTCGGTTAATAGACAGAAAAAACCGCGTTGTCGGTGAACGAGAAAGTAATAATATACAATGTTTATAATTACTTAAGAACTGAAAATCTCTCAGGTTCAGTTGATGACATTGTTGCAAAGACAAGTAATATGACAGGCATAAGCAAATCAACAATATACAAAATTAGAAGTGAAGTGAAACGTGCAGTTATTAAATCGGCAAAGAAAAATGCTGGCGGTAAAAGAAAGTTGAATTCACAAAAGAAATTAAAAACGCAATGAGAAGAAAAGTGCACGAATATTATTTTAGGAAAGAAATTCCAACACTAGCTAAAATTTCGGATGAAATGAATGAAGATCTATATTTCCCTAAAATGGGCCAAACGAAACTACGGGAAACGGTACAGGAATAAAAATTTAAATGAGCAAAACATGATAGAAAAGCGATTCTAATTGATACTGACGAAATTATTTGTTGGAGACGGAGATATCTAAGAACACATTTTAAATTACGTGCAGAAGGCAAACCAATATTTAACTTGGATGAAACCTGGATGAATGAAGGCGACACTGTCAGTAAAATGTGGCAGAGTAACATTCCATCTTCACGACAAGCTTCTTTGGAAGGATTATCCACAGGATTGAAGAGACCATCCGGTAAGGAACGACGTCTAATCGTAGCTCATATTGGCAGTGATAATGGGTTTTTAGATGGTGGCTATTCCAATCTAAAAAAACTGGGGACTACCATGAAGATATGAACGCCGACGTTTTTGAAGAATATTTTGAGCAGATGATTGACCTATTACCAAAAGGTTCAGTCATAGTATTAGATAACGCTAGTTACCATTCTCGTCACATTCAGAGGTGCCAGACACATCATGGTGAAAACAAGAGATCATTGAATGGCTAACAGACAAAAATATTAATTTTCCTCAGAAATCAGTCTAAGCAGAGCTTCTACAAATTGTAAAATTGAATAAGCCTCCTGCTCGATATGCAGTGGACGGACTAGCAAACAAACGTGGTATTGACGTAATGCCACTTCCCCAATATCATTGCCAATTAAACCCGATAGAACTGATATGGGCACAAGTAAACATTTTTATAGGTCGACATAATACTACATTCAAACTAAAAGATGTGCAAGCATTATTAGACAGGTCCCTATTACAAGTTACTAAAGAAAATTGGCAAAAGCAATTCATCATGTATTAAAAGAAGAAGAAAACATGTGGAATCAGGACAAAATCTTAGATTCAGATATTATAGTGACACCATTAATAATTTCAATAAATAATGATTCCTCAAGTGACGATTGTTATTCCGACAGTGATTTAAAGACATTTGCACTTACTTATCTAGACTAAGATGAAGGAAGAACTATTTAAAACAATTTACAAGTGGCATGTTCATATAAATAATTTTATGAACACTTTCTTCCAAAAGAGAGAGAGCCGCAAATGGACATGGAATAGCCCAGATGGACAAACCAAAAATGAGATTGACTTCATAATCTCCCGCCATAAACACATAATTCAAGACGTAGATGTAGTCAATCAGTTCAACACCGGCAGTGATCACAGGATGGTAAGATGCAAACTACTCATAAACACAAAAATGGAAAGAAAACGAAAGATGAAACAAACCATGAAGAGGGGAAGTAGGGAAAAGATAGCGGAAAGAAAAGAAAAATACACACAAAAGCTGAATTAAAATTTTTCTAAAAACCCAGAAGAAACAGGAGAGTCCCTGGATGATAGAAATAGGAGAATAACAAAAGTTATAAAAAAACAGCCGATCAGATAATAGGCCCCCCAGAGAAAACGCCGGATAAACTGTCGATGGAGACAAAACACCTCGTAGAGAAAAAAAGAAAATTGATAACAGAGGGTAAAAAGGACACTATTGAGTACACAGAAAATCAACAAAACAGCGAGAAAAATGGCGAGACAGGACATACTAAAACATCAAACGAAACAAGTACAATCCCTATTAGAACAGAATAAGGGACTAAATATATTTAAAAGACGCAACACACCTAGGAAAGAGATAACAAAGATCAAAGATGCGAAAAACAACATAGTGGAAGACAGAAAGCAGAAGACAGAAAGCAGAAGAAATGTCTGATATAGATATGGAAGAACTAGAGAAAGCGCTATCCCAGATGAAAAATGGCAAAGCAGCGGGAGAAGACAACATCAGATGCTTAAGGAAAGCGATATCAAGACGAGACAAGAACTACTAAAACTATTCAATGAGTGCCTAACAGAAGAATATATACCCAAAAGTTGGGAGAATGCTGTAGTTGTTCTGATCTACAAGAAAGGTGACCCAACTGATCTCTAAAACTACCGGCCGATAAGCTTACTATCACAGATATATAAATTATTCACCAGAATCATTACAAACAGATCAGAACGAAAACTCGAGGCTTACCAACCAAAGGAACAGGTTGGGTTCCGAAGCCATTATAGTACGACAGAACATCTACACACCGTAAGGCAGATGATCGACAAAGCTACAGAATATAACATGAGCCTATAGATGGCTTTTGTCGATTTCCGAAAAGCTTTCGACACAGTAGAAATCTGGGCAATAATAAAATAATTGAGAAATGCTAGAGTAGATCAACGTTATATAAACCTCATCGAAAACATTCATAGAAATTCTTCAATGTCGATAAGACTTCACGAATCATCTGACAAAATAAACGTAAGGAGAGGAGTTCGGCAAGGAGACGTTATATCTCCAAAGCTATTCACTTTAGTTCTCGAGGATATTTTTAAGAAGCTACAGTGGGAAAACAAAGGATTGAACGTACATGGTGAACGCTTACACAATCTGAGATTTGAGGCCGATGTTGTACTATTTGCAAAAGATAAACAGGAATTGATAGACATGTTGGAAGAACTACAAAATGAGGCTGCAAAAGTAGGATTACACATGAACAACACAAAGACCCAGTTTATGACAAATATACCAGATGCAGACGATACAATACCGATTCATGACAGCAAAATAAAAAAGACGGCCAAGCTATAACACCAGGCAAACAAAATCAAGAGATGGAGATTGATAGAAGAATTAGACTGGGATGGGTAGCCTACGGCAAATTAAAGTACATCTTCAACATGAATATTCCAATGAATTTGAAAACAAAAGTCTATAACGAGTGTATACTGCCTGTTGTCAAGTATGGTTGTAAGACCTGGGTAATAACCAAGAAGATAAAACATAAATTGGAAGTACATCAGAGAGCCATAGAAAGACGTATTTTGGGAATTTCCCTGAGAGACCATAAAACAAATACTTGGATACGAGAAAAAACCATAGTCTTCGATATGATAAAAAGAATTGGTTCCCTAAAATGGCAATGGGCAGGGCACGTGGCCAGGCATACGGAAAACTGGAGCGGGTATGTCACCAGATGGAGACCTTCCGCAGAGAGGAGGAGTGTTGGAAGACCCCAGCAAAGATGGTACGACGAGAAGGTCGCTGGCCTGAACTGGTATCGAGTTGCGCAAGATCGAAGCAGATGGACGAATTTGAAAAAGGCCTATATCCTAAGGATAGAAAACGGCTAAAAATATAAAAAAAATAGATGTTCATATAAATTTGGTAAGCAAATTACAATTAGTACCTACCATTACAATGTATTATTTAGAATTCAAGCCAGAATTTAACGATCAACATTATAAACCACACTTATTTAATAGGATATCTACGTATTTTCATAATTTAAAACTTAAGCAATACAACAAATATTAACAATATATACCTACGTGCCCCTAATACTGTTCCTAAACCTACGCCTCTTATACCCCTAGGAAGTATTAAGATAAGACTCGGTCATTGTTATCTTTCTACAATACCCGTTTCTCGTTATCGAAACATTCATTGCAGCCGGTAGGGTAAAATTATATATTTCGTTTGGCCCACTTGTAGTGAACAAGTCCCATAAAATTTTGATTTATTACTACGCACCGATTGCGATTTTACTATAGTAAACATAATAAAATTCCCTTGCTGGTAAGGATAGATTAATTAAATAATAAATAAATTTAAATGGGAAAAGATATCCAGGATATCCCCATACGGCTAATAATTTATAACTTTAATATTTATAATATCATATCTTCTTCCTTTTTCTATTAATATATATTAAGTTAACCACAAGGTAGGTCACTTCTTGGTCTAGCCAAAAATTATTATCAGGTAGGCATGAAATGAAATGTAACTTCTGTCATTGTGACGATGATATTATATATCGAAACAATTGTTAATTTCTTAGAATTTTAAATTTTTTTTTAATATATTGTGGAATTATCTGGAAACAGTTAGTTTCATTTAAAACAGTTATATGAGTAGATTCCACAAAGTAAGGCTCGAGACAGTAAATTTCACAAATTATAATATACATGGTCCTCTAGACAAAACAAATTTAATAACATCATTAGTTTTCAATTATAACTTTTTTTAAATAGTTTATTTGATTAAATTTCGGAAAATATTTTTTAATTTCTTTAATAATGAGAATTTCGGAAAACGGATAGTGTAGTTCTTTTTTCTTGTAGGACAGGTGTGAGTGAGAGGAAGAAAATAAAACAAAAAATAAAACATGTGTTCTATCTTGAATCCTGTTAATTCAAATAATGACAGGTGAATCCACTAATAAATCGGCACCAATTTTTAGTAGTAATAACCCTAAGACATTGATAAATTTTATAACAGATTTCGAAAGCTTTGAGGACTTATCAGTGTTCGAGGGTTATTCGATTAGAACATTATTTGCTAATTAAGCAAAAAAAATAGAGCAAAAACAACCTTAACAATGGAAAATATGCAAAGGAAAACGATATATGTTTACTTAGTTTTCTCCACACACCACTCAACGACTGCAACCACTTGATGTCGGTGTTTAAGTCATACCTGAGATATTTATTGACTGGCATACATCAAATTCAACATTTTTGTGAGAATTATTCCGAATTTAACCAATACAGGGCATTTACTATGAAGAACATTGTTAAGAGTTTTGAAAAAAACTGGATTCTGGCCGAAGAACATACTTATTTTTCCGTTGCGCAAGAAAATAATCTTGAAAGTTCACAACCTAATGCTGGAACTTTAGACATGGAGTTAGAAAAAACTGCTGAAAATCGGAAACAAAATTCGGCCAAGATAATTGTTCATGATATTACCATTCTAAAGTCCAAAGAAAACCTACAGCTACCCAAACATGAAGCTGTTACTTCATGTTGCGGTCATAATATGGCAATTAATGATACCAGGCATGTTCATTTCACTCCAGAAGTTGTACAACCGTATCCCAAATGAGTAAGAAACATTTCAGAAACCAAAAGACTACCAGAGATTTCTAGAATCTACACGGATACCCCGAAAAAAGAAAGACTAGAAAAAAGGACTTAAAAAAGAGAAACGTTACTCGAAACCTAGGAGACCTTAAAGAAAGAAAAGTTGTAAAAAAGGTAAATTACTTCCTCGATCGAGGAAAAAAATTGATAACAAAAATTACTCTTCGTAACCTCAGAAGATGAGCTTATGTTAAATGATAATACAGATGATGATTTACACAACGAATTTGAAGACATCTCTTTGATGATGAGGAATTGGAAAATAATTATTTCATTTTAGTAGTAGTAGTAAATTAATAACAAGCTTGATTCATTTTGTTGGATGAATTGTTAATTCATATTTTAAACTCAGTTATCACTTTGGAAATAATAGTTCAATATTTGGCTTATCTTTAATTTCGCTTTAAGAACACCAGAAAGGAAATGAAGTTTTGTTTATGAATAAGGATTAATAAACAATAAATCTGCAATTTCGAGATATTTTCATTCCTTTACTTGATTTATTTATGTGACCCAGAGTACCCTTTCTACCGCCTCAAAGCACACTATGAAGGGGAGCATTAGCCAAAAAAACATGTTGTTAAATATACATATTTTGTAATATGAGTAGTTTTCTAAAGTTTATTTTGCGTCAAATAGTTTGTAAATCCCATAGGCTTACAGTATGCACAAAATAACTTTAAAAAATTGAAAATCTTGGGTTTTGCGAAGTAAATTCCTCATAGGTACCCAAGCCTCCTCTAGTTCCTCTACTAAGAAACATTGTCAATGCTTATAAGTTTATGGTAAGTTACAATCCAATTATTTAATAACAAGTGTGTGGATGTGAGTTTCATTTCAAACATTCAAATGCGTCTAATAAAAATACTGAAAAATGTGATTCATATGGAGACATCCTATTGAACTCATATAAAATTATTGTTAAATCGCTGACTGGACGTTTCCCACATTATTGGATTTATAATTTTTAACTAATAAACAATACACTTAAAGATAGTACACAAGTAATGACTCAAGCTAAGAACAAGGGATATGATAACGGTAAATTAAATAACAAAATACAAAGCAGAAGAATAACAAGTAACAAGCATAACAAATTAAAGGAAGATTATCATCAACAGAGTAATAATAAAAAACACGGACCTCAAAACATGGAAAAATTACAGATGGGCGTAGGTATATGGAATATAAACACATTAACAGGGAAAGAATTGGAATTAACTGAAGAAATGGAAAACAATAATATTCAAATTCTAGGACTAAGTGAAACGAAGAAAAAAGGCAAAGGATGTTCGCAACTAACAACAAAGCACACATTATATTATTCAGGAGTAAAACCAGAACAAAGGGCAAAGGAGGGTGTAGGAATAATTGTTACAGAAGAAATAAAACAAAAGGTAATACAATTTAAGGCAGTCGACTCGAGAATAATAGTTATTAGTATAAAATTAGAAGAAATAATCAATTTTATACAAATATATGGGCCAGTAGAAGGAACGGCAGAGGAAGAAATTTTAGAATTTTATATTCAATTGCAAAGAGTATTAGATGAAGTAAGGGAGGAAAACGAAAAGACAATAATAATGGGAGATTGGAATAGCAGGGTAGGAAATGATTACAATAGAGGAATGGGTTGTATGGGAAAACATGGAGAAGACATAATCAACAGAAATGGACTAAAAATGATAGATTTTTGCAGAAGGAATGATCTAATAATAGGAAATACGATGTGGGAACAACAACTAAATGATAAATATACGTTTGTGGCAGAAGGAAGAAACGCTAAAAGCCTGATAGACTACATAACATATACACAAAACCTAACATAAGTAATGCAAAAAATTGAAACAAAGAAAGAAGCAGAAATTGGATCTAACCACAGATTAGTAGTGACAACTTGTCTAGTAAAATTACTCAGGAAAGAATTTACTACAGACTACAGTAAACTAGCAACACATAAACTCAAAAATAAAGATATCGAGAAAAAATACCAAAATGAGACGAATAAATAATTCTATAAACTAGAAAAAGAAAAAACAGACTGGACACTTGAAGAACGATGGGTCGCCTTTAAAGAAACGCTATTAACAGCAACAGAGAAGATATGTGGAAAAATTAAATATAATAAGAATATAAAAAGGACTAACTGGTGGAATAACGAAATTAAAATAGCGGTCAAAGAAAAGAAAACGGCATGGAAAAAATATATCACATCAAAATTACATGTGGACAAAGAAGAATATGACAGGAAGAAAACTATTGTAAAAAGAGCCGTCAAAAAATCAAAACGTGAGTCATGGAAGAAATTCGGAGAAGAAATAACAGATCTACATAAGATGGATAACAAGAAATTTTGGACAAGAATAAGAAGATTGAGAGGAAATAAATATAAAGATATTAGAGCAATAAAAAATCGACAAGGACAAGTACAAACGGAAATGGAAGAAGTATTGAAAACATGGAAGGAATACTATACAGAACAATTCCATACATTAACACCGGAAGAGAGTATAACAACCCCAGAAGAGGAAATTGACCAACTACAAGGAATCCATAATGAAGAAATAGATCAAGTAATACAAAAAATCAAAATAGGCAAGGCTAACGGAGAAGATGAGATAGCGCCAGAGATGATTAAGTCATTAGGAGAAAGAGGAAAAGAATGGATATGGAATGTATGCAAAGAAGCCTGGGTACAACAAAAAATGGGAATGGGAAAATAACTTAATAGTACCCATCTATAAAAAGGGAGAACAGACACAATGTGAGAATTACAGAGCAATATGTTTGGCCCAAACTAGCTATAAAGTGTACACAAAAATAATAGAAAAAAGATTAAGAGAATATGTAGAACCAAAATTAGGAGAAGAACAGGGAGCTTTTAGACCTGAAAGACAAACAAATGACAATATCTATATACTAAGGAATATAATCGAAAGAAAAATAGAAGAGGGAGAAGAAATGTACCTTACATTTATAGATCTAAAAGCAGCCTTTGATACAGTAGATAGAAGAGAAGTATGGAGAACCTTGGAGGAAATGGAAGTACCACCCACCTTAATAAATATAATTAAAAGTGTATACGAGACAGTTAGAGCCAAGGTACAGATTGCAGGCCAAAGGTCTGAAGAATTCAAAATGTGTAAGGGAATAAAACAAGGAGACAGTTTAAGCCCACTACTGTTTATAATAATCATGGATAAGATTGTGAAACGAATCAAAGAAAAGTATGAGCAACTGAATACTATAATTGGACACAGAAATTTAGAACCAATAAAACTGAGTAGTCTACTATATGCAGATGATGTGGTTTTAGTGGCGAATACAAAGAACAAAATGCAAAGACTAGTGAATATTTGGACTAAAGAAGTAGAGAACATGAATATGGAGGTGAACATAAATAAAACAAAAGTGATGATAATAAATGAAAAACAACCAGGTGATCAAAATAATAGAGATATTAAATGCAAAAACCAGACTCTAGAAAGAGTAACAACATTTGAATATTTAGGAAGTATAGTAACAGCAGATGGAAAAATAGATGCAGAAATAACAAACAGAGCAAATAAATCAACAAAAATATACTACTCTCTAAATAAAACAATTCTTGGACATAAAGATATAGACTTAGAAGTAAAAATGAAAATTCATAATATGATAACAGTTCCTACAATAATATACGCAAGTGAAAATTGGACTGTGCGAAAAAAGGACGAAACTAAAATAAATGCCATAGAAATGAAGCATCTAAGAAGAATTTCAGGGAAAACTAAATGGGATAGGATTAGAAATGACGTTATTAGAGAGACAACTAAGCAGGAAGCGATAATTAGTAAAATAAAAAAGAGACAACTTAGCTGGTATGGTCATATGGTAAGAATGGAACAAAATAGATTAACTAGGAAAATAATGGAGATTGGAAAGCCGATCAAAAAACAAAGGGGTAGGCCTAGAAGGAAATGGTTAGACCAAATACAAGAGATAGGTTTAGAAAGAGGAAAGACCATAGCAGAAATGAAAAATCTAGCAAGAGACAGAAAGGCATGGAAGAAATGGGTACAGGACACGGAATCCACATCCGACGCCTGAAAGGGCAAAAGGATTTAGAAAAGAAGAAGAAGAATTTTTAACTTTAATCAGTAAACACGTGGAGGCACACTGTTTATACAATTGTTATAATTTTCTTATCTTATCATTTTTTCTTCTGTATTCAGCATTATATTGCATTTTCCTTATTTTTGTAAATTAAAAAAGAATTCAGTCATAATTGTATCACTAATCATAAAGTTCAATTGAATCACTGTCAGTATAAAAACACCCCTTCTGTGTGGTCAAACATCTACATTTTCTATTAAGAAATTAAGACAGTATCCGAACCTAATTGGAAATCAATTCTAACTTATTTACCCCTTATTCTGAATCTCTAGATAAAATAATTTTAAATATTCCTGTGAATATCGATAATGGACAAGTAGTTCTTCCAGAATTAAAATTAATCAACACAATAATAAATAATCTGATCGTAAGCCGCTCGTCTGACTACATTCTCTTGAAGAACCCAACCAACGTTCAATAAGATGGAAACTAAAGTTGGAAGAATTCGATATTGAAATTAATTACAACAAAGGCAAATAAAACTACATCGCTGATGCATTATCGCGAATTGAATCGATAAAAAGCTTCCTAAACGTGATCTAAAAATTAATATAATTAGTGATATAGTTGTTACTCCCCCCAACTCCAAAACAAATACTGAAGATTTCAAACAAAACCCTGATAATATCGATGCCATTTCAACTTTGACAAGAGCAAATTCCGATCCAAATGTAGCGTTAAGTGACGCTAACTAAATTTTAAGTAAAATAATCGACGATAGCAAAAGTACTGCTTGAGGAGAAAATAGACATTCCGCACAAGAAAATCCAATTTTTGGTTTTCTCAATATCCGAAAAATCCTTAAATTCCGCCCATTTTCAAATAATCCTAAAATTCGGAGACAAAAACGACATAGATTATTCTAAGCCATTTGGCAAAAATCGCTATATTCTTAATTATAGAAAAGGATCCGACTATAACGTTATAAGTAAAATGTTTTTAGAAATAGTTGATCCAACAAAAACATACTATACATACTGCTCCGATGATTCATTACTTAATATTGCTTCTAAAGAATGTTCAAAAATACTTTTCTGAAAGACATCATTCATAAGGAAGAACACGTCCGATTAATTTCAGATTATCATTCAGAAACTCATAATGGTATCACAGTAACTACGAAACATATAAAGAAAGTCCCTGTATTGTTTTCCAAGAATTAAAGAATTAGTAACGAATCACGTTAATTGAGAATTATATCTCACCTCAAAATATGATAGAAACCCTCGCAAAACAATTTCTCATAATACTCGATTTATTCTCTAAGTACCTTCAACCTTACGAAATTAGTGACCCAAATTCTATCACTATACTTAATAAACTCCGTCATTATTTTTCATAAGTACCATTCGCAAATAACTTGCGACAATGCAATACAATTCACTAGCGAAACCTTTAAAGAATTCATGTCACTCTTTCATATAAAAATTCATTATACAACACCCCAATCTCATACCGGCAATTCTCCGATAGAAAGGGCACATTCAATTTTAATCGAAAAATTAAGAATCTTAAGGCAAAAATAAAAAAAAATATTACCGACTTAGTTACAAATGCTATTCTTATATATAATCATTCAATTAATTCAGTAATTTTACCCTATTTTCACTTCTTTATGGACCATATGAAAATCTAAATCTTCACGAAATAGATCCCCATAAACAAGTATTCCAAAATTACAACGAATATCGAAAAACAGAAATTATCCCATTTTTCGACGATCTTTATCAAAAAAATTAACAAAAAGAACCGAACAATGAAATAAAATTATTAGTAAACGAACAGACGATATCCCAAAAACAGGTGTCGTATATTTAGATATGGAACCACGAAATAAAATGGAATCTAAATATAAGAAAATATTAGTAGGCACAAATCAATCAAACGATAATCTAGTTTCTCAAAAATCTAGAAAGAATAACAAACACATGATTGAAAATACTAAATCTTTCCAGGCCAATTATCATAAGATTCATTAGTATAAGTATTGAAGAAATTGAAAACTCATATAATAGATTAGTATTAAATCAAGTTCATTTAGTTAGTAGACTTGACGATTCAACAATAACTTTATCAAAAATGTATAACAGAGATATCGACATACTCTTAGAAGATATAAATAAACTTAGAATGTATGTTCGATCAAATAATGTAATTAAAAGAGGTTTAATAGACGGCCTAGGAACAGTAATAAAATATATTTCAGGAAATCTTGATCAAAACGACATAATCGAAATTCAAAATAAATTAGAAAAAATCAATTAAAATGAAAAGAAACTAATGACTGAAATTGCATTCAATTGCAGGACAGATTACTCAACACTGGCAAACAGACCTGAATAAAATATAAAATTATGATGAAAACGTTCTAAAAGTCTAAAAGAATTAAATACTTTGAATGATAGTTTGAATAACGAAATTATTATTCATATTCAGCTAGAACATATTAAAGACCTAAGAAACTTTATTCAAATTTTACTCAGAACCATATCATTTAGTAACCAAGAAATTTTAAATGTAGAATTATTAAAAAAAAGCAATTAGAAGAAATTCTCAATTATTTACATACTATTCATTCTCACAATGAAATCGCTCCCGATATTCCTACTTTATTAGAAATAATCAAAGTCAATATTATATTTACTTAAAAAACTTTATATATTACTATTATTAGCCGATGAATTACTTTATAGTTCCAAAATTATCCCTATTCCCAATAAAGAAAATAATATCCTTCTACCCCCATAGACCATCACATTAAATTCTGAATGATCAACAAAATGGAGCAGCGAAGAATGCAAGAAGACCTTTTCGTTCTGGTATTGCGGAAAAGATCCACACGAAGACCCTTGTAGCTTGAAAGACCTTTCTTTCACTCTTTAACTACCCTCAAGTAAAAAACGACTTTTCACTCAATTAACTAATGAAAATACAATAATTTGCTCAATGAAGATAACTACCATCAATGAAGACTGCAAACAAAATTTTAAATCATTGAAAATTTCAAAATATAATGTCGTACTAGGAAACAATGATTGTATTTATTCTTTTCAAAAACACACTTCGATAGGGTCCAATAAAACATTTACTCAAGAATGGCCCAATCTCAAAGAATCCATAGAAATTCATAACAAAATCAGCATCAACAATTTACATCTGGACCATCGAACCAAGCTACTACCACAGTTTCAAGTACCAAATTTGCTACCCATAGAACTTCATCAAAGCCATTTAGGAATAACAACAATAATTATTTTTATTTTATTAATTCTACTATTTTTGTATCTGTATAGAAAATATTTTAGAAAAAACAAAAATACAGAACAATCTCAGGTGGAGCTACCCCAATCCCTATTGAAGCCAAAGCCACGAATTCGCACCTTTAACAAAGAGGAGAGGAGTCATTTGGAGACATCCTGTTGAACTCATATAAAATTATTGTTAAATTGGTGACAGGACGTTTCCCACATTATTGGATTTATAATTTTTAACATTAATCAGCAAACACGTGGAGACATCCTGTTTACACAATTGTTATAATTTTCTTATCATATCATTTTTCTTCTGTATTCAGCATTATATTGCATTTCCCTTATTTTTGTAAATTAAAAAAGAATCCAGTCATAATTGTATCACCAACTGTAACTAATCATAACGTTGAATACATTTTTTTAAAAAGTATATTTTTACTTATTAAATTTAACGCACCTTCATTGACTTTGTACGCCATTGCGACGTATTTATGAAGATCCAAGAATTCCCTTCATATAAATACACAATTTAACAAGTCTAGTTAACATTACAAATGATTAAATTTCTGATTTTCACATGTCTCATGAATGCAGTTTCATTTAATTCTGTATTCTCATAAAGATTGTGCCGCCTATGTGTTAACTATAAACTCACGCACAATAATTCAGTCTAGGACAATTACACAAATTGAGCCTGAGAAAAGTAATAAATAAAAAAAGGGAAAGAATGCGTCCAGTGAGCACCAAAGAGGTACACACTCTTATAATAGCTTTATTACCTTTATATAATGGTTGCGGGTATAAGGCCAATATGCATACACAATATGGTTCTAATTAGTGTTTGCCAGTCGACCCGGAAGTGCTCAATTTATTATGATGAGTGTGTCCAGTAAACAGGTATGGAGAATGAGGCAATAGGCCAACCCCTCACTGGGAGATATTCATCTCGACCTTTTGAATTAAGTACGGATTTAGGGTCGCTAATTTGAAGAATTAGGGATAATTAATTGGAAATGGAAAGTTGATTGACACAATAAATTAAATATAAGTTTATTATAATTTAATATAAAAAATTAATCTTGTATCTAATAAGAATAAATAAACAAAGAAAAAGTAAGTGAAATCTATAAAAAAATCCTTCCCAATATTGTAGGAAAAAATTAAATATTATGTAAATATAATCGTAAAAATTTGAAAGAGTGTTTACCAGTGTTTATTACAACTTTTCTTAGCGTGAGAGAGTAATAAATCATTAATGAACTGAAAAGTCTTCGCCTTATTCAATAGGTTGCATCTGAAGTTGAAGTAAATGCGAAACATATACAATAAATAGTATTGTAACAAATTTATTTAACTATTTACTATTTCCATTCGTTCATCCAAATAAAAACTAACCTATTATTATGTATGTTCTAAGTTGCCGACTGCCCAACTCGGCTTCCATGTAGGGCCGTTAGTTAAATTGGAAACAGGGTTTTTGATAGTTGATTTAGAAGGCCTGATAACAAGATAATTTAACAAAAAGTATAATAGTAGACATTTTCACCTGTCATAAGTTTGCCAAGTTATAATTGTTCCTAATAAAACTCACAAGAGTGCAAGTGAAAATAAAACCAGCAAAACAGTTTCTTGGAGTCGAAAATGGCTAAGATTGAATATTGAGCCTTTTAGTGGAAATGCGGAAAAATTCGAAACATATTTAGCATTTGTTTACAGCAAATTAAACGTATCTTTGCTACCAACATTAGCTGGTACAGGGGTATTTCAGACACTAAAGAATTTAGTATCGCCACAAACGCCAGGATCTGACGTTTACATAAGTAAAAGAGCGTCTAAAAGGACTGTGCGCGCCTCATGTATCTGAAATATATGAAAGATTTATGTTTAATAAATGTCATCAGAAACCAGAGCAAAATGTATCTGAGTACATAGTCCAGCTACGTATGTTAGCACCTCGTGCAATTTTAAAACGTTTCTGGATGAAGCATTACGACACAGGTTGGTGTGTGGCCTAAGATCAGAAAACATACAGAGAAAGTTGTTGGCAGATGACAAGTTGACTTTCCAGAGTGCATGTAAATCAGCTCAGGTGGCTGAGTTTACAGGGAAATAGTGATGTAAACCACGTTATAACACAGAAATACAAATCACAAAAAGTGAATAGTCATCCTATGCAAATTGAGGAAGATACAGGCGTATGTAAAACGGTAATTCCTGAGATAACGTTTATGAAAGTTCTAAATTTGCCTTTAAAATAGTTTCCTTTATGTTAAATGTCGTGCCTGGTCAGTTAATAAAAGCATTAGAGGAGTGTATGGTCACAATTGTCCACAATAATTAATATTTTCAATTGTTAATAACTGTGATAGCAAATGTCATTTATTACCACCAACTTACTTTTTGTTACCTGTTGTTTGGTTTAATTTTTTTGTATCGGCTACTCAGTTATCGAGCATCACAGGTGGAATTCTTTTGCCAGCTAAATAGTGATCTAGGAGTAGGTCTTACCGGTTCGCGGGTAATACTACTTTATTTTTTTGATAAATGACAAATCTTTACTTATAAAGAAATGAGATAATTTGTAGAAAAAGAAAAAATAAGTTGACTCAAGTTAAAATAAGATACGAAAGGGAATGAGATATTTTTAGAGAAAGAAAAAAATAAGTGAAATCAAGTTAAATTAAGATTAAGCGGGCGCCACCTAGAACATTATCAGCTTTGTAGTTGTTTGTAGTTGGTACACCTACACATCAATAAACCTTGTCAAGAGGGTTAGAAGGTATATAAATATGAACCAAGCTATAAAATTTACAAATGTGGTTTAATAAATGTAAATAAAATTATACGTTTAACAAACGACAAGTTTCAATTAATAAAAATGAATTTATATAAAAAAATATCAAATGTGAAATAAAAGATTAACAATATTGAAATAGATTTTACAAAGTACAAAATCAAAGTTAGAAAGGTTATAATGAAAATAATTAAAGTTGAAATAGAAGGTTAACAGTCATTAAATAAATTTTACAAAAATTATCCATGTTGAAATGTACAAAAAATTAAAGATAGTTGAAATGAATAATATAGATTTTGAAACTACAAATATAAAATTGAATATTCCACGGCGATAAGATGAAGAGAAAACAGAAAAAGCAATTTATAGTTGATAAGTTTACTTCCCTTGAGTTTTTATGATGCTCCCTGTTGCTTGGGAAGTCAACCAGTATAGCTCGTCTGGTAGCTAAATTTTAGTCATCTACTATATTACTTCACATAAAATTGGACACAATTTTGCCCATTCCCAAAGTGCATTCATTTGAATGTACTTTTTAAATTGAAGACGGGTCTAACCTAACCAAATTGATTTCGAAATGGATAGATAGACTTATCTATTTAGATACTAATATAATAGTAATTCACTGATATGGGAGCCTTTTAGCTTTCGTGCGGGATTAAATACATTTAAAATCCAGAACAGATGTGTCAAAATTGGAAATACGTCTCCTATTTTCTGAATATTTGGAAAAATTTGGTCTCATGCGAGAGCAAGTGTACACGAAACTGACCATGGATTCTCAGTTCAGAAAATCCAAATCAACTCCGTTTTGAAAAATGTATTGGGGTGTCTCCTTACCGTCGCTAGCTTATTTTAATAGAAACGCAGTTTAACGCTTATCGTTTATTCCTTTGTTAGGTAGGAATTGGCTAAATGTTTTGTTTCCAGATTGGTAGAACAATTTTTCAATTAATTTTTTAAGCATTTCAGATGAATCAAAATTGGTTCGTACATTAAAAGAAAAATTCAAAAATGTTTTCCATAAGAATTTGTGTAACCCTCTTAACGATGTTGAGGTTTAGTTTAACATTAAATAGAATGTTGTGCATTATGCATCAAAGTTAAAAGTAGACTATATGTTAGAACAAATAGGTATATTAAAACCAGTCAATTTTAGCGAATGGACATTACCCATTGTTGTGGTTCCAAAAAAATATGGAAACATGCGTACACATTGCCAAAACCAGAAGATATTTTCGCAAGTATGGTTGAGGGAACACTTTTCACAGTCTTGGATAAATTTGGTGCTTATCAGCAGTTGAAGGTACATTGGAATGCTTCAGTTTACTAGATTAACTTATGGCATATAGTGTGCTCCTGCTATATTTCAGTCTATAATGGACCAAATTTTGTGTGGTATGCCAAATGTAAATTGTTATTTAGATGACATTATGTTAATAGCTGCAAAAAACTTTGCAGAAGCTCAGCAAAGTGTTATTTTAGTTTTGCAGAAGTTGACCAAACATTATCTAAAAGTGAATATTGAAAAATGTTAATTTTTTGAGTCACCAGTAGACTATTTAGGGCACATAATTGATAGTGTAGGTGTGCATCCTACATAGGAGAAAGTACGTGCCAATAAGGAGGCTCCTGAACCGACCAATTTAACTCAGTTGTGTCAAGATTATAAGCAAAATTCCCTATTAGATAAAATAACTGCTCTCTCTATCAAAAATTTAACCTCTAAATGGTGGCAAAATAAATATTCTCCAATCTTAGCTATTGCCTTCCCTAAGTTGTACTAAATGAAGAACTTCGTGCCTGAGGTCCAATATGCAAAATATACACCGATGGTTCCAAATCTAGTGCGGGAGTTGGTAGTGCTTTTTATGTCCAAAATCTACAAGTATCCCTACAGTACAAATTAAATCCAAACTGTTCAATCTTCACAGCTGAATTAGTGGCTATCAACAAAGCCTTGGAATGGATCATAAATAGTAACTTAGAATTTGAACAGTATATGATTTTATCTGATTCTCAATCAGCTTTAATGATATTGAGAAACTACCGGAAACATATATACATTAATAGCAGTACAATCAGCATCCTAGAAAAAATAACACGTCTGAAGAATTTAAACAAAAACGTTGGATTTATATGGGTTAAAGGACATTCTCAAATTCCAGGTAATGAAAAAGTAGATGAGCTTGCTAAAGCTGCTGCTTCCTGTAGTCGTGTAATCAACGAATTATTAAAGGGAGATATAATATCACTTAGAAAAGAAACCCTCAAACAAAATTGGGAAATTGAATGGGCAGGTTTCACAAACCATAGTAACAATACCTACTGCAAGATATATCCTGCTCTTCCCAGTACTCCTCTAGCTGAACGAAGCCTTCCTTCCAGGAAAGTATATTCTATGTATATCAGATGCCTTTTTGGACATGCTACAGTTAATTCATACCGTCACAAAATTAAATTGTCTACCGCAGATACATGTGACTGTGACGGAAGTTTCGACGATC
This sequence comes from Galeruca laticollis, assembly GCA_963921935.1. Lineage (NCBI taxonomy): Eukaryota > Metazoa > Arthropoda > Insecta > Coleoptera > Chrysomelidae > Galeruca > Galeruca laticollis. The sequence goes on from OY998181.1 coordinate 57,525,001, forward strand.
TCAACCACTGGATGTTTAACTGTAAGTATAATAGGGAAGCAACGGAATATTTACTTAATTCCCTATCAGCTAAGAAGATATATTTTCATCGAAGCACAGTCTCTCTCTTGTACATAAGCTCTCAGAAACCTATCATAAGAGATATTTTATGGGAATTCTTTAAACGCACCAAACGAAAAATATAATGTTGCAATTTTTATTTTGTTTTGTGTGAATGAATATATGAACATAGTATGAACGATTTAGATTTGGTTCCCTCTGTTTGTTCTTTTGTAACAAATCCCCTTTAACCGTTGCCTTTCTTGTATGTGTAATCAAAGTCTCTATGACGGGCACCTTAGCATGAAGAGGGTGTCCCTGTTTATCCCATTTGTTTTTCTTCTTTCATCCTCTCCAGAATTTTGGAAGTTTAGGAATATTTGCATGAAAGATAGAGTGACAGTATCATAATTAAAATATAATAAACCAATAAACTATCGTGGCTAAATGGGGTGTAATCCCAAAGCCAAATGGCCCCCGGGCCAGAAAAAAAACTCAGTTGTGGGCCTGTTTAGACTCATTGATTATTATGGCAAGTTTTCACCAATGTTGTCAACATAATTGCGTCCTCTTTATAATATGTTAGAAAAAGATCCAGTTTTAAAGTTTGATTACACATCTATAGAAGCTTTTGTCAAAAGTAAGAAGCTTATGGCTAATAACACACTATGACTCAAATAAGACAATAGCTCACAGTAGTTACTATGGTGTGGGGGAAGTTCTGAATCATAAAGAGAATGTTGTTGAAAAGCCAGTGTGTTTTATCTTTAGTTCGTTATGAAGAGCTGAGCAAAACTATTCTCACTAAGAAAGGGTAGCTTTGGCGATCATTTTCAGAGTAAAGAAGTTCCATAAGTATTTTTTGGTCGAAAGTTTATTTTGGTATCGGAACACCAACCTCCGAAAGTTATCTTCAGCCCAAATATAAGTATTTCAGTAATGTAAGAATCTTGAGTTATTCATGGGAATGTTGTCTTGTCAGTTTATGACTACTATATTGAATATAAGAAAGGTTCTCAGTTATTTGAAACGAATACGCTATCAAGGTTACTATTAAAGGATGCAACTGAAGTGGATAGTTCGACTAATGCCTTTAACTCCACTGATGAGCTACCAGTTTCCTATGAAGATATTGCGAAAGTTTCAAATGCGGATCCAATTTTAATGAAAATAAAAGACTATGTGCAAACCGGATGGTCTAATAAGGTATATCCAGACCTTATTTTGCTAAATGTAATGAGTTTTCCATTGAAAAAAATTTTGCTATGAAAGGTATCACAGGCTATTCGGAAACATGATTTAGATTTGCTTCACGAAAACCACATAGGCATAGTAAGGTCTAAAATGTTAGCCAGATCGGTGATATGGTGAACCTTGAATAAGATTTATTAATATCTTGCAACAAATGGTTAATTTTCTATTTAGTTATCATACTATACCTACTGGTTCGGGTTTGTTGAATCTGTTGAAACCTCAAAAGGAGCGAGAGGTTTAATTCAATAATAATTTTGATTTTGTTAAACCTCGTGTGTTTATAGTTGGAGAGAGTGTTTTAGTGGAAAAGTTAGGTCCACACTATGTGATCGGTAGTTCAAAATGATCAACGTTCTTCGCATCGCTTCTGTTAAACTGAAGAAAACTGTGAGTAACACTTATTCAAACTTACCCTAAATATAATATCAAACTGAGATTCATAAAACAGTATTTAGTTCTCGAAATGAATATTTATGGCTGGGAACATCTAGACCTCACTGAATTTATATGTACAAAACTGGAAATAGCTCATTAAGTTTTTACCTACAAGTAGTATTATTTACAATAATAAATTAAAGGAAACCACGCACTATTGAATTTTGATCTACACAATTAACGAAGTGGCTATTAAAAAAATATTAAATGTAGCAAACGAGAAAGTACTAGAAGATCTACAAAATACAAAAACTGAATTGAAATGTGCCATTGATGAAACAGAGAAAAATCTTTTGTTAAAAATTGAAGAACATAACACAAGGATCAGACGTACAGAAGAGGAGGTCGAAATTATAAGAGAACAGATAGATAGGAAAAACGACTTAACAATATTGTTATATTCGGTTTAAGCAAACCAATTCCAAACATTAAAATTGAAGATATCTGCACTCAAATAAATGAAAATTTAAATACTAATATAAATGAAAGAGACATAAATAATTTAAATCCGCTGGGAAAATCAGAGTCTGCTCCAGTTAAAGTCATATTTAAAGAAAAAGTCCATTTTTACAAATAATAATAATCTCAAGGGTTCAGGACTTTCAATTTCCAATGACCTAACGCCAAAATAGAGGGAAATTTATAAAAATTTAATGCCGTACCTCATACATTTTCGTAAAACAGCGGAATACTCTAAATGTCTCATAAAAATAATAAACTGGTTTTGGATAACAAGTTTCACACTCTTGAAGAATTGACAAAAACATCAGTCCACCAAATAGTCCTAATTTATCTGAAGATCAAATAACAAGTGAAGAATATCCACAACTTCCACTGATAGCCAACGCTGACATTGCGAAACCGAAAACTCGTTTAGCATCACAGACTAAATAATGGAAAATAAATATATTACCTAGACCTTTATTATAAATTTGAGTTTTAATTATTTACTTTGAATGGTCTTACATATTTGGTCGTTCACCTTCGAAAAATTTTTGTCTGACTTCATCAAGTTAGTCTATTACAGTGGCAAGAGTTTATGTAAGTTTTCTGAATGATTTTACGGCAGTTTTTAAAAACATTTTTCACATTACTAATTCTTTATATATGAATAGCACATGTGAAAAGTAGAATTCAATTCGTGTGGTAAAATAAATGAAAATTTATTGGTAAAAGTCACGTGTTAAGTCATATAAGTAAGTGCAGTCAATTATTTAAATAACTAGAAGTGCATTACTGTAAAGAGACTTCTGGAAACTGTAGCAAGTAAATAATTAAAATAACAATCAAAATATTAACCCATAAACACAACAAGTAAAGCGATATTAGCAAAAAAGTCAGCTGATAACCGACCCACTGCTATCGAATATAAAATAGTACAGAGAGAGTCGGAGTAAGAATAAATAGAAAAGTGCTAGTTTGGCAGGAGGGGTCAAATCGCGGCGTTTTGGTTGGGGGTTGATTGAGTAGCTTGCTGACTGAGCGCTAGCGGGATCCTGGTTCTGTCATATTGCGCTAACCAAACTTCAAAATGAGTGATATGGAGGAGATAAAAATATTGTTTGAATTTTTGAAAGACAAAATTACATCTATTGAAAATAAACTGGAAAATAATATGAAAGAAATGATCAATCTCAAAAAAGGGAACCAGTTTTTGCGACAGCAGAATGGAAAACAAGAAAATAGAATCGAATTAATGGAACGCGAAATGTTTTATGGGTAGTGAACGACAATTAGATATATTTTTCAACCACATCAATAATTCACACCCAAAAATTAAATTTACATTAGAAATTGAAGAAAATAGTTCAATCAATTTTCTTGATATAAAAATTCAAAGAGTTAATAAGGTACTTGATTATTTGATTCACCGAAAACCAACACACACTGATATGACTATTCCATATAGTTCCAATCATCCCGTGTCACATAAACTAGCGGCATATAATTCAATGATACATAGAGCAGTTTCAGTTCCTATGAATAAATGTAATTTTGATAGAGAGATTATAACAATTAAACAAATAGCAACATCCAACGGTTACCAATTACATATGATAAATTAACTAATTAATAAAAAAGAGGGAAAAGTGGCATTACATTTAATATTTCCTTAACAAACTAAAGAAATAAAAACTTATAAAACCATTACATATGCAGGAAATATTTCTAATAATATCTTTAGCCACAAATACAACGATTTCTTTTAAAACAGAAAGTAACATAAGTACAAAAAAGTTAAATATAAAAACAAAAATATCACCATTAAAGAAATGTGGTATATATAAACTTAAATGTCCAGAATGTAATGCTGTCTATTTGGTTCAGACCCTTAGAAATTTTGAAATCCGATACAGTGATCACTTACAAGCATACAGATTAAAACAACCAGATAAATCCCACTACACCAGATATCTACTTGACACCAATCATTCATTGACACCTAACACAGAACTAGAAGTACTACATATTTGGGATAAGAAACAAGAACTGGATTTCCTTGAAGAATTGGAAATTAGACCCTTAAGAAACCCACAATATGAAGTCGTCAATGAACAGATAAATCTAGAGAGTTCTTCACTTTTAAACTGTCTTAAGTGATAATTGTAAAGATCAGCAGATATAGTTTTCCTGGTTTTCTATATCATTGCATAGTTATACTGATCTTAATTGCGAAAAACGATATCCAGGATATCCCCATAGAGCTAATAATATCTAAGCTTTAATATTTGTAATATCATATCTTCGTTATTATATTAACATATATTAAGTCAATCACAAGGTGGATCACTTCTTGGACTAGCCAAAAATAATTAAACATCAGATAGGCATCAAATGAAATGTAACTTCTGTCATTCTGACGATGATATTTAGGTAATATCGAAACAATTGTCAATTTTTCAGAATTTTTACCATTTTTTCATTATATTGTGGAGTTAACTAGAAACAGTTTCATTTCAAATACTTACATGAAAGAATAATTTGATAATACAAGGAATTGAGGATAAAGAGGAAGACAAAACCCAAGATGTGCGAACAAGAATTGAAGTGATACTAAAGGAAGCGAACATAAACTTAAACTTAATGACCGAAACGAGTGAGGTGCGAAAATTAGGAACTTTTTAAGCCAATAAAAAAAGACCAATACTTATAAAATTTTTGCAGTTTGAAAAAAAGATGGAGGTAATCAAAATGTCGAAGAATTTAAAGGGCACAAGTGTATGGTTAACTGACGATTATACAAAGAAAGTCCAAGAGGACAGAAACAAGTTGATACACCAATTGAAGATAGCAAGGTTAGATGGAAGAAGGGCTTTTCTTAAACACGACAAATTCATTGTGGATGGGGAGGTGTATGATAGACACAGCTTTGAACAAGATTATGGAGAGGGAGAAGGAAGGAAGGAAGGGTAAAAGAACATTAACTGATGGATTACCAGAAGCAGGAAGTGAATGGGAACAAACAAGGAAAACTTCTAGAACGAGGCAGAAAACTGCTAGAAGAAGGAAGAGAAGTAAGCGGAAACGGGGACAGGAATGAACAGGAAAAGAGGAATGGCAACCAAAGTAGGCTTAAGATTAGTGGTGATAATAACTATAAACTTAGTTATAATATTAGTAATAGTGAGCTTACGAGTGGGATGGATAGGAAAAATATTTGTAATGATAGAGGCGAGATTAAAGATAATGGGGATATTATATTTAACAATAATAAAAAAAAAATTAAAAATGAGGAAAATAATAAAAATACCAATAGATTTAGGAATAAAAAAAATAGAAAACAAATAAAGGAACTAAAATTATGCACGTGGAACGTCGGAACAATGTTAATACCGGGTAAAATGATGGAGATTCGGGACGAATTAAAAAAATACAAAATAGACATAGCTGCCTTACAGGAGATAAGATGGAAAGATCAAGGGGTGGTAGAAAAAAATGATTTTAGTTTTTATTACTCAGGGAATAAAAATCAAGGACAATATGGGGTAGGTTTCATGATAAGGGGTAATTAAGGAAATCTTATATTATAATTTAGACCAATAAGTGAACGACTGGCATGCCTGAGAATACAATCAAAAACAATGAATATATCGATAATAAATGCATATGCACCAACTGAAGGTGCAGATAAGGAGGAGAAAGATATGTAGGAAAAAATTGAAGAAGATATAGAAAAAAAATACCAAAAGAAGACGCAATACTTGGCGACTTCAACGCACAAATAGGGAAAGAGGACTACTTGGGAAAAGTGACAGGAAAGTACACTGTACATGAGAAAACAAACAGCAACGGGCAGCGTCTATGTAATCTGGCAGCAAGGATGAATATGATAATAAGTAGCATTACATTTTCCCACCCAAGAAAACACACGATAACATGGACATCGCCGGATAATAAATATAGTACACAAATAGATCATGTGTTTATTAATAGAAGAAAGCAGTCGTCGATCAAAGATGTACGAACATACAGAGGGGCAAATGCCGACTCGGATCATTACATGGTAGTGGCCACAATCAAACAAAAAACAAAAAAAATTAAACGCTACGAAAACAAACCGAATTAAATAGAACCTCGAAAAATTTAATAATGAAAATATAAGAAGCGAATACAAGAAGCAAGTGGAAAAAAAGTTAATGAATTGTGAATAAACGGAGAATGTGGAATTGGAATGCTATAATATTAGAAAATGTTTACTGAGTTCAGCGGAAAGTCAATTGGGGAGAGAAAAAACGGAATAAACAAGCAATGGTATGATGAGAAATGTCGAAAAATTGTAAGAGCAAAAGGAATGGCCAAAATAAAATGGATAAGTACAAACAACCCAGAAGATAGAGAGAAATATGAGAGAATAAGGAAAAATTGCAACAAATTGATAAGAAATGCTAAAAGAGAATGAATGAATGACAGAATAAGAAAAATAGAGAATGAAAAAACCAACAAAAACACAAAAGCCTATTATAAAAAAATAAATGAACAAAATAAGATTTATGAAGGTAAAATAAAAGGTATAAGGAATAAAAACGGCGGAGTGATACAAGAGGAAGCTCATTATAAACAAATTTGGAAAGAGTATTTCGAGCAACTGCTAACTGAGGCACTCTCAGATAATATAACAGAGGAAGAAAGCGAAGATAAGATGAAAAAGAAAATATATCACAGGAACCCACAAAAAATGAAGTAGTAGAAGTTATTAAAAGAAGTAAGAATGGGAAAGCACCGGGCAAACACAAAACATGTAATTGATCAAGTATGGAGGAGACGAACTGCACGAAAGCTTATATCGGCTACTAAAGAAAATATGGAGAGAAGAACGAATGCCCGAAGAATGGGAGGTTGAGCAAATTGTCATAATACACAAAAAAAGGGGATCAGCAGGAGTGTAAAAACTACAGAGGTATATCGCTCTTAAATGTAGCGTACAAAATCATGTCAGCAATAATTCAAAGTCGCTCAGCTGGAAAAGCGAAAGCAATAATAGATCAATACCAATGCGGTTTCACACAAGGAAAGTCAACAATTGACGCTATTCACACTATCAAGCAGATAATGGAAAAGGCCCATGAACACAAAATGAAAATAGAAATGCTATTTATAATCTTCCAACAAGCATTTGACTCAGTAAAACTAAGTAAACTGATGAGAGGACTGAGAGAACAGGGGATAGAAAGTAAGTTAAGAAGATTAATTGTAATGACTATGAACGTGTCAAAAGTGAATATACGGTGGCGCTTAATTGAAATAGAAGCTAAATGTAACAAATCTACAATAGTGGAAATTAAATTAAGAGAACCAAATGAATTTCTAAGAGAACAGTTAGTTTTATCAACCGATAAAAAAACCGACTTTCTCCAGACTATATTATTCTGATCGATTACCCGTGAATGTGCAGGCGGTGGCCCGTCACTAGCTTTTAGACAGTGGAGATGGGTGGGGTTTACAAATACCAATACTCAAAATTTATAACGCGCCACAAGATTCTCACCGCTAGGCACAGATGTATGACTAGAATCTTGAAGAGCCAGATGAATAAGTTTTAATCAATAGAATAATAAGCCTATACTATACCTTGCCACGAGCCTTTTACCCTGGTTATCTAGTACCTATTTACTATAACCAACCAACACAAGGGCAACTAAATAAAAGAGCAAATTCCGGGTTGATGATACAGTTGATTTATTTAAAACTCGTCCTGAACGCTTAGTTAATTGGGAACATTAATTAAAGTTTAGCTATTAAACATTTGTGACATGATACGGAAGTTCAAATAATACTTTAAAATTAAGTTGAAATCTGAAAGTTGAATTATAATATGAAAATTCAAATAATGATCAAGGTTCAATTTACATATGATTTAAACAATGCAATGTGAATTTACTGTATTACTTGAAAATACACCACATAATAATATGACCTTAAGTCAGAGTGATAATATACTATTTCCTCGATAGGGACAGATTACCTAACAATTTAATGTAGGACAGAAATTGTATCTATATGATACCTATTCCGCTCTGAAGGAGAATATTTTTAAGTTTAACTAGCAGGTGGTGTCTACCCAGATTCCCGGATGTGCGCACAACAAGTTTACAGCATAGGTAGCTGTGGCTCACCCTTGTAGTAAGTACTTATCTAGATAACGTAAACTTGTTAACAAATATTAATGCAAATGTAAAAGAGGTGCACACACCATTTAAATGTAAATATATATAATGAAAATAAAACTATATCTATCACTTAGCTGCACTGGGATGGCTTCTCAATCTAGGTAACGGTCAGTTAATCACTCTGCCCACAGGGAGCTTTTAGAATATATACTGAGGGAACATCTCACTTATCTTGAACCCGCCACACAAAAAAAAAACATAAATTAAATGAATTAGTTTAGTATTATGCACAAACTATACTCATACAACGGCACAAATTAAACCAGAAAGGTTTAGTCAAAAGCATCTTACCTGGCCCCTGGCCCCGGTGGAATATATCCTGAGTTGATCAAATACGGTCCATCAAAACTATTAGAAATGTTTCGAAGCCTCTTTGAAAGATGTCTAAATGGAGATACCATACCTAAAGAATGGAGAGAGTCTTATACATCTCCTATTCATAAAAAAGGTTCAAAAAACGATCCCAGGAATTATAGAGGAATCGCTGTAATACCAACCATAGGCAGAATACACTCAAGAATACTAAGAAACCTAATCGAAGAGGAGATCATGGAGAAACAGCCTGAAGAGCAAGCAGGTTCTCGAGCAGGACGATCGACTGTGGATAATGCTTTCACCCTAAAAATAACGAAACCGAAAGACCCATGTGGCTCTTATAGATCTAGAAAAAGCATATGACAGCGTACCCGTCTCAAGACTATGGAAGGATATGGAAAACTTGGTGATCAATGAAATTTTGATTCGGGCCACACAGAACTATTATCAGAATAACTCCACAAAAATTAAAATAGGAAATAAGATAACCACGTCTTTCAATACGACAAAAGGATTAAGACAAGGCTGTTGTTTATCTCCTACACTTTTTAAAATCTATCTAGATAGAGCTCTTGTGAAATGGGTAAAAAAATGTAAAACCATGGGCCTAAATATAGGAGATGACACATTATTTACGTTGTTCTTCGCAGATGACCAGATAGTAATAGCTGAAGACGAAGATGATCTCAATTACATGGTCAGAAAACTAAAAGAAGAGTATGAGATGGCAGGCCTTCAGATGAATCTCGCGAAATGCGAATACCTCATAGTAGGCAATGAAGAGATAAATGATCTAATCCTGGACACCGACACAATAAAAGGAGTTAAACATAGTAAGTACCTTGGAATATTATTCAATAAAAAAGGGAATAGTGAAAACGAAATCCAAAAAAGAATCAATAAAGGTAGAGCAATAACAAGAACGCTAAACTCTCTTCTCTGGAATAGAAAAATTACAATAGCCACAAAGAAGCATGTATATAATAGCTTAGTCCAAAGTGTAACCCTTTACGGTTCGGAAATATGGGATGTTACCAAGGTCAACAAAAATAAACTCATGGCAACCGAAATGGATTTCTTAAGAAGGAGTTGCGGACAATCAAAGCTTGAAAGAGTCAGGAATGACGACATCCGGATGCAAATGCAAATGGATAGAAATATACATGAAGACATAGAGAAAAGGCAGCTAACTTGGTTTGGGCACGTAAAACGAATGAACTCTGACAGATGGCCTAGGAAGGTTCTGGAATGGATACCACCGGAAAAAAGAAGGAGGGGTCGGCCAAGAAGGAGCTGGCGAGATGACATTGATCAAGCGATGACCACGAGGAACTTAGAGGAAGACGAGGTTTTTGATAGGAAAAAATGGAAATTGGGGACGGAGAAACGGCAACAGCTGTAAAAAAAATCCGTTATATATATATATATATATATATATATATATATATATATATATATATATATATTATAGTGGATATAGTTATATTTTAATATTTACTTATATGATTTACCTTTATTTACCCGTTTTTACCTTCGGCTAGCCCTATATGATTATATGAAAATTTTTTAATTGTATGTATTGTTTAAATTTTATATTGCAGTCGGAAGCATGAGACTTCTCTCTTTGAGTCCTGGACACCTATTAGAAAAAAATTTTTACACATATGAACATTTACTTATTATGATTTCGTGATAGGTCTATTCCTGAATAAATTATATATCTTTATTTCAATCATCTCACCATATGATAATCGAATGAATGATTTAAACAATGTTCGTGAAAAGTGTTATGGACATTGACTGGAATAAGAAAAATACCAACACTTAAATAAAAATATTTTAATAAATTTTTGATGAAATCTTCAAAATTTTACACACACAAATATTCCTGAACCTCCCCTGTATTCTTTGATGGTCATGCGCACTGAACGCTTATAGTAGCTGCTTCGGCGCAACGGAGCAACTCTTCCGGTTCAACGTTTCTCGTCGTCACAAAATTATAGTACACAGTTAACGTGGAGGATGCAAACGTTTAACAGTTCAATGTTCATCAATTTAGTGCATTTAGAATAATATGGTTGAAAACTAATATTAAACAGTTACATATATAATTCAAGTTGTGAATTAAGTGTGTGTTTGATAGTTATAAGAATAAGAAAAACTTTTTACAAGTAAGTACATATTTAATATCTAAAATTATTGTTGCAGAAAATTAGAGTTCTTTAATTATCCATGGATAAAATTTGGTATTCATTATTTTAAAGTTTCTTTGGCCAATTTTAGATTATTCAAATTTAAATGTTCAAATTAATTTCAAAAGTTCACTTTTTCTTTGTTTGTTTGGAATTCCAAATTAAAAAAACTCAAATAACACAGACCTTATATTCCATTCTCGGCGTGGTGGACCTGCAACATCCCGTCTCTTTTCTTAGGTATTCCTTACCCAAGAAATACTCGTTCGGCACGTTTCACTTTTTCACAGGGGTTAATCGACATTAATATTATGAATTTTAAAGTTTTTACAAAAATCTTCTCAGAGAATTACATCCCAGTTCCTCATTCCCCAACTAACTCTCGACTCTCTTTTTTTTTAAAAATCAACAACATTTTTACAATCTCTAAAACACAGCCTCCTAATTTGTTATTTTATTCAACAATTGTCAATGATAATGTTTTTTTATGGAAATACTGAATTCTTCAATTAAAATAGTCTTGGAGAGTGAAATCACTTGTATAAATGGTTTAACAATATCTTATAGAATATATAAATAGTCTTTTACATGTATTACAATGGTTTCAATCCTTGTAATTCCTTTTTTTTTGTAAATTTGTTTACAATTAATATACAATTTCTACAATCTAAATTTATGATTTATATATATGGAACTGTTTATTTTTTAATTCTTTAATTAGCACTAATTTCGCTTTATATGAACTCTAACTTAATTTCAAATTTACATTCTCTGTTTTATATTAACTTCCAACTCATTGAATTTAGGTTGGCAATATTATAACTAGATTCAATCACTTCCTTCATTGATTTCGATTTGATTACTAGATTTCTATGACATACAATATGGCTCTTATTCCGAATGTCATATTTCATACAGTTTTACTTTTATAAATTATTTTTTTCAAATTGTAACTTTTTATTGTATTTGCATATCGTTAATAAATTAGTGATTTGATTATTAATTCTTATTATTTTAGGTTTTGAACAAATTAACATCCTTTTCCCGACTCAAGTGTGGACATAGCAGCGTTCAGATTGATTTTAATGAAAATTGTTGACATTGACTTGACCTTAGGATTTATTTGTGAAGGTAACATTTTCTTAAGAATTAATTTCTATATTATCATTACCATTCTATTCCTTATCCTTAATCCATTTCTTAAATTGATGTACTCAATATTTTATAATACATTTGCTTAAGTCATTCATTCGTTTTATGTTAAATTTTGTTCTTAATTAGGTAGTGTCTAATGATACACCATACGTATATACAAAAAAAAATTCCTTTTTAATTCAATCTAATATATGAATATTTATCTATACTAGAGGACTGGCTTAATATATATATATATATATATATATATATATATATATCTTACCTCTTTCAATCCAGAGGGTTTCTTTTTAACTTCCTCAATCTCGTCTGTGCATCAAGAAACGTCCAGGAAAGTATAAATCAGTATAAATACTCAAAGTAGGGTCTATAAAGAATAGCAAAATGTAAGAATATACCTCATGAAACTGATAAATGTAACGACATACCTGAATAAAACCTCAAAATAGGGCTACCAGTTGTAACGTAAAATCAAACCCCGTGCACCTATGCACTTATCCCACTTACGTTAGCGACCTATTGAAGATAGATCGAACTTGTGGCCCCAAACTCAAATTATTACTAATTCACCAAGTTACCAGCAGATCGGATGGCCGATCTATGCCACAAGGTATTTTACCCGCTAGACTTCATTTGAAGAAGGGAGGTTCGTACGCTGGTAACGAACAATCAAAATTAAGCTATATAACTCAAGGCGCCAGGTAAACCGTACCCGAGTAAATACCTCAGTTTAATTCCCTAACCGTAGTTTACCCCCAATTAGGAAAGGATTACCTAAAATCAAACTCGTAACTCAACTCACAAGAGAAATGATTTATTGAGGTGGTGGTTTGGTTTGAATTACAGTTATGGAATTAGTCAGAAAATTTTGGGGAGTAGTTATTCCAACAGTGGACACTTAAGGTCCATCAACCCTTACTATAAAAAAAACAGATCAATATGAAATCCCTTACGATCTGTAGACGTTTACAAAGTCCCTTTTAGTTCAATATATACAATGATACAATCATTTGATATCCTATATACCCCTACCCCAAAATTGATATAACAATGCTCAGAAGGATTTGAAACAGAGACCACTTCTGAGTTAAGTTGGTTCTGAAACTTGTAAAAAAAATTACAACAATACACTGTGAAAACGGTGAGAACCTGAAGGGTTACCCATACCGTGGCTTATCTACGCATATCAAATTGTAAACTTACCAAAAGCAAAAACAATATAAATTAACATAAACGTTCCGTGTGAGCTCAGACGCAACTTACCTACTCTGTCTAGAGTAATAAATGATCAGGAAAAATTACAAGCCACTTGTATGTTCACAAATGGTGAATCATATATAAATACCATGTTATATATACACTATAAAAAAATTATAGAAAAATTTAAATATTTAAAACTTGCGCGTCTTCAGCCGCTGGTGATAAATCCTGGCGATCCACAAGTTGTTCCTGGGGTAGCAATCACTAAGGTGAGGCTGCAAGCATCGCAGGAACGCCGTGGTACTACGAACCAACACCAAGTGACACCGGAACTAATCCAATACGGAAATCCGAATAACCAAAAATCCGAAAATACCCTAGAATCTATGAATAAAAACCAAACCCAAAAAAAACACTAGTTAGTGTTGTCACTATACTCAATTGACATTAGACCATCCCGGGAGTTCATCACATTTATCCCAGTGTGAATCCTATTATTATCCTACCAATAACCAGTTACTACAAGAGTGGGACAGCCCACTTTAAAAAAAATCCCAAAGTAGACTTCAATTAAAACATCTATCCCCTTATAAAGTCTAAAACTAACAAAACCCGAGATAACCTTCCCTTACTAACAAGTACTTTACCCCCAACATACTATATACAAGCTCTATCCCGAACATATAATTATATTACCCCCTATAAAGTCTAAAATTAACAAAACCCGAGATAAACACCCCTTACTAACAAGTACTTTACCCCCAACATACAATACACAAGCTCTATCCTGAACATATGATAAGGTGGTGTCATCTTATTCGCAACACTATGAGGAACAATTACTAGTTACAGCAAATGTTAAATAAAATAAATTTCACCTGTTTGGCTAAGACAGGGTTCTCCTGTGTGCTGCTGATAAGTAGTTAAAAGCCGTTACATGAAGTTAACCACATGGCGATGTAGGTGACTGGGTTTGCATAATCCATCTGCATCTCACAGATGAGGTCTGGACGAAATACTATCTCCACAAACTTCTCCAATCCACACTACTCCACCCAAACCAAACTAATCCCTCAAATTCATATTCCCCTGCGGGATGAATGTGGAATCTTCATACCAATTTTTGGGGCTCCCAGTAAACACCTCAATCACGACACCACGCTGATCAGAAAAAGGAAAAGAAACACGACATGTTCCATTGACAGCCCACCTTTCCGTTCGAGACACTCTCCCCCGAGCTGTTTGGAGCACATACGTTCTATGATCTCGGAGTGAATTACTCTACTTGCACATCGCATAATAAAACCCCCCGTATAAAACAATAATTGGCTAATCAACAATAAACCCCATATTCACTAATATACCACATCCCACGACTATATTTACAAAATAAAACATCACCCATTATACCCTGACATACATCCACAGTACACCGGTAGGCCACCTTCCGTACGAATCACAGATCTCTTAACGTTTGTAAAAGAAGAATGAACGAGGCTATGACATATGGCAAGTCAGCTGTTTGATTCGAATCGTGAAATGTTTTTGTATACATTTCAATGGCACATAATATAACAAGTTCACTCTTTTTAAGTGTATATTCAGATTACTGTAACTAATCTACTGAGTGTAATTATTTACTTTAAACTATTAACCCAGATGGTGCTAAACAAATTGACGGCCAGGCTATTGAATAACTGAATTAATGGTATAATTAGAAATTGTTGACATACGAAGCTAGTCTGACTTGATATTAAGGTAGGAATGTTTATTTATTATGACCAAAACTGCATGATTGTTGTCTTTTTATGCGACTGATGTATACTAACGAGAAAAACCGTAACACAGTCTCTCGGGGTGATTGATCCCTATATAAGGAAGTGGTACCAGTCACGAAATCCAATCCTGCATCCACAGCAGGCCAAATGCAAGAACCAGTTACCGGAAAACCGCATGAGCGCTTCTCAAAATTCCCAAAATGGGTGAAGAACAGCAATCTTCGAATGGAGAAGTCCCAAGCGCACCACACTGAGATGGGGCCTCACGATTCGCAATGAACCAAATCCACAAATAAAAATGTCACCGGCATGGTAACCAAATCGCTCCACAAACTTACAACCAGTAGAAACCACATTCCAGCATTTTTTCTACCGTCAAAAAAACTACACATTTTAAAAGAAAAGGTTGCTCGAACACTTCCATTAACCAAGACATACGGCTCCTCAAAAATACTATTATTAGCCAAGACATACAGCATGTATGACTATCTCCTTTTGTAAACACATCCAAGCCGTACGAGACAAGGATATATACAATGATACTATAAACGTGGCCAACGTATACAAGTTGTTCAACCATAAGATGTATAACGGGCTGTCTACCTTCGAGCATAGTGTCAACAATTAAATATTGAATAAACTTCCAGAACAGACTTAAGTTGGTGGATTCACCACCCAGATATTGAGTATTTCCAAAGACGCTTATGAATACTTTATCCGACCGTAAAAATGGAATATATCTTAGGTGAGAATTGGCAAGCAGCAGGCCACATACCGAAACCAAGGCCTTAACGTTGAAGAAGATTTGACATTAACGCATGACAGTCTATAGATGAACAATAACAAGCTACTTTTGTAAAAAGATATTGTTAAAAATGGTACAAAAGGACGATAAAAATGCCCCCTGCAAGGCAATATGGGCACAGTATCTGTGTACCTGGTAATACGACTTTACAGGAACACCATGATGAAGGTTTTATGCCTAGGAAATCAAATTAAAGGAGGAACACACAACAATGGTAGGTAACCACATTATAACCAACCAT
Organism: Galeruca laticollis; assembly: GCA_963921935.1. Classification (NCBI taxonomy): domain Eukaryota; kingdom Metazoa; phylum Arthropoda; class Insecta; order Coleoptera; family Chrysomelidae; genus Galeruca; species Galeruca laticollis. The sequence continues at coordinate 57,541,083 of OY998181.1, forward strand.
ACGCAACAATATTAATATTTTATCATTTTCAGGAACCATTAGGAGCAGTAGTGGGTACAGGGTGTGACGAACAATAAATCAAGATTTAGTATGTTGTTAAATTGTGAAATTATGATTATAAATAAAAGATATTATGAAAAATACCTTCGGGGTTGATTTACAATTAATGGCTAGGTAAGTACTAATCAAAAATATTGTAACGTGATTAGGAAATCATTTTAAAGTCGAAAAATTAACGTTACAATACATACAAAGTAGCGGGAGCCACTTAGTCGCATATGCAGATGACATAGTGATAGTAACGAAAAAAGGAATATCTGAATCAAATGCTACTATAATTAACAAAAGAGGGCGAAAAAATGGGATTAAAAATTAATAGCAACAAATCCAAAATAATGAGAGTTGGCAAACATTGTGAAAACAGAATGATAAAAATAGGGGTATATGAATTTGAGGAAGTGGAAAAATTTTAACATCTGGGAGTCACGATCAGCAGTAATGGGGAACGAAGATCAGAAATCGACGAAAAAATAATGGCAGCTAATAGGGCATACTATGCCAATAAGAAATTATTGAAAAGCAAACTATTAACAAGATCCACGAAATTTAGCATTTATAACATAACGATGACAATGACAAAAAGAGATGAAGAGGAGTTGAGGATAGTAGAACGAAAAATAATGAGAACAATTGTAGGGCCCATAAAAGTTGACGACAATGAATATAGGCAACGTATGGACCATGAAATATTGAGGGAAATGAACGGGGAAGATATAGTAAAGAGAATGAAGAGGCAAAGAATAAAATGGCTCGGCCATGTACGGAGAGAAGGATAGCGCGCAATCGTTTGCTCAATGATACAGTGGGATCCAGGTGGCAGGAGAAGGCACGGAAGACCCAGATCTGTGGCTGAAAGAAGTAGAGGAGGACTTTAGAAGGATAGGAATGGTTAGATGGAAGGAAAAAGCTGCGGATAGGACTCTATGGAGAAAAATAAGCTAGAAAATGCTGAAATGATGGGGATTGTTCCACCCCAGAAAGCGAATCTAGAAAGCATCTATGCATTTATGCGGCGCAACCCTACAAGGGGTGTCTAGCCACTTTATATACAGTGTGTCGCATTTAAGATGAAGACACTCCCATATTTTCGCTGTTTGAAGAATTACAGATTCGGATTTTTGTAGTTATACATGTTGATGGGCCACATTTCTTGAAATAGTCAACTAAAATCTGAACTTTAAACTCAACCTACTACGATTTCACAAACAGGACCGCTCCTCGATATTTTGGTTCGCGTTAGAGATATTGAAAAATATTATTAAAAAAAGTTCTTCAGAATATTATGTTAACCCCACATACCAAATTTCATCACAAAATTCGCATTTTTAATTTTTTGGTCTAATTATACAAAATTATTATTTATTTTGATAATTAATGTGCCGTGGAAATTAAAATCTTGACACGGAGTCATGTATTCAAATATTTTAGTAAAGTAAACAGCACTTTCAAAGGAATAATTATTTCATTATTATTATTATAATGGGAAAACAATTTTGATAATTGATTGAATCTAGGAAAAAGTATCAAACAATAATTTTCATAATACAAATAAACCTCTCTCAACTAGTCCTCAGTCTAATCTAATACATTTTTCGATTCTTTTGCGATTTTGTTTAGCAGCTCGTCTTAGTTCCGGGATGCTGTTTTCTTGACAGGCTTGCCTTATTATAGAACAAAGTTCATCTCGATTTCTGGGCCTTGTTTTATGGACTTTAATTTTTACCATTCCCCAGAAATAAAAATCAAGTGACGTAGTATCGGGAGACCTCGAAGGCCACAGTTCAAAAGGACTGTTTCTTCCTATCCAACGCATAGGATCATTTGGGTTCAACCATTGACGAACAAGTCTTGAATTATGGATCGATGCATCGTCTAGCTGCAAATACATATCCTGACGCACATTAAGAGGAAGATTTTCAATTGCTTGCCAAAATTCCCCATCGAGGAAGTTAACAAAGCGATCAGCATTCAATGATCCATTGAAGAATAAAAGACCAATAATACGGTCTTCCAAAATACCACACCAGACATTGACTTTCTGGGAATATTGATCTTTACAATTGATAACCCAGTGAGGATTATCTATGGCCCAGTATCTACAATTTTGAGAGGATACAACCCCATTAGTGGTGAATGTAGCCTCATCGGTAAACATAATCTTCTTCAGAAACTGTCTGTCATTTGAAAAATTACCTTGGGCCCAATAACAATAGTCTAACCTTTTATTATCATCACCTTCTCTCAATGTATGTAAGAACTTCGGTTTATAGGGCTTGATCTTGTGACGTAGAAAACATCTTCTCATTTTATCCTTACTAATATTAAGTTGAGACGATAAATCTTGAAGGCTCATGCATGAATCTGCTCGATTTGCTGCCAATATATTGTTATCCTCAAGATGCGGTTGTATTCGACGAGGATGACCATTCTGATGAACTTTAATAACACCGCTAGTTTCGTTGAAAAGAGTATTTACAGCAGCTGCTTTTCCATGAGTAATGGGCGCACGTTGGAGATGTCTCAAGTTAAACTCTGCAGCAACTTCTCTACTACTACGAGCATTATCACCAAACAACTGGATTATTTCTATTTCTTCTCTTAAAGTCAAGCGCATTTTATTTCTTGGATCACTGACTAGAACTTAGCTGACATTCAAAAACACTGTCAAAATATTATTTTCCATGGCAGGCTATTGATCAAATTAAACAATAACTTGTAATAACAAATGTGTGTTGGCCAAAAAAATTAAAAATGCGAATTTTGTGATGAATTTTGATATGTGGGGTTAAAATGATATTCTGAACAACTTTTTCGAATATTTTTATTTCGATATTTTCAACGCGAAGCAAAATATTGAAAAGTGACCCCGCTTGTGAAATCGTAGTAGGCTGAGATTAAAGTTCAGATTTCAGATAATTAACTTAAAAGATGTGGCCCATCAACATGTATGACTCTGCAAAAATTCAAATCTGTAATCTTTCAAACAGCGAAAATATGGGGATATCTTCATCTTACATGCGACACCCTGTACTCGTATAGATTAACTTTAAATAGTTTAGATTGTATTCTTTATGATTACGTCTTTCTGCTATTTTAATTGCGAATTTTAACTATAAAATAATATATGTAGTCAAATGTCCTTGCCTGAGTTCGTGATTCTCCTTAATTGTAATTCTTGTTTAATTAGTGTGTATCTTTGACATGGAACAATATATACGAGAATTTGAAGTACCGAATATAGAGACATATAAATTAGGAACTATTGAAGAGTGTACAGAGGTTTTGTCCAGAAACCAATTGAATTCAAATTATAAAATAGTATTTAATAATATTCGCAATATCAATAAAAATCTAAATGAATTCAAAAATTTCCTAACAATATTAAATTCTGACATAGACTGCATTGTATTTACTGAAACGTGGAATATATTGGATACAATTCTACACCATCTTAAAGGTTATGATATCATTTATAATGACAGTAAATACAACCAAAATGATGGAGTTGTTATGTATATTAAGAGTAATTCTAACTATACTTATAAAATAATATAGACATATCCAAATATTAACGTGCTACAGGTTAAAATCCAACTTAATAGAAGAAATAGCGTAGTTATATCTACAGCATACAGGTCACCCGATATAAATTAGGATCCAAATTATCATGATTAACACTGATATCCTAAAAATGTTTTGCAAGAGTTTCAACATCACCTTGCATACTGTCAAGAGGCAAATGGTTTGTCATTTGAGCATTAAATTTAATAGTTACCTATGTAGGTTTATTTAGTTATGCTTAAATTTGTATAAATTACATTATTATAAATGAAATATTTTTTATTTCTCTAACATACGGTTATGTAACATAAAAAAATGTGACATCCGTATACAGAAAACAGCGTTCTTTTTTATGTACTATCAAAATAGGGTTTTCCCGTTTGAAAAAATATAAGGACACCATAACTTGAACAGTGATGATGTCATCAAAAATATGAGTACAACAAAAAAGGCGCAACGAAAGTCTGAGCTTATTTCCCTAATGGACAAATCAAGCTTATAACGAATTTATTCCAACATTTACGTGCTCACTGTATAATTACACGTCTTCAATGGATATTTATATTGTAAAAAAAATAATGATGACGCAATTTTAGATACATCGCAAAGCTTATACTGCGTATTTTTTCGTTGAATTCAACTTTTAATTATATTTACCAGAGTCTCGGATGTCCCAACTTGATCGAAATTGAGAGCTCGCCACACGTTCCCCCTCTACCCCAACCCCTTTTGAACGGAAGGGTATACATGCACATACGTACAGTATGTGTCCTTACGTATGTACTAGACGCGGTTTGCAATGTTCAGGTTACCCTAGGCTAATTTCCATTGGTTGAATGGAAGGACGCGAGCCACTCAATAAACTCATACAGGAACGGCATCAACCACAAAAAACGATGCCGATTTTTTCCATTCCGGAACATGTTTGGGAATCTGAGATTTCATTTATACTACAGATTATGCTCCAAAAATTCGCTAAGGAATTTTTTGGATATCTACATAACATAGTCTGCGTAAAAATAACTGTTTCAGACTAGAAAGTTCCACAATTAACAAATAATGCAGAAAACAAGAGATATATTAGAAATATACCTGATTTCTTTATACATTTCAAAATATCTTCAATACAAAATACAATAAACGGTTTTAAAGATTAGAACCAACTTTTCCGCATCTGTGGCCCTGAATAATATTCTATCATAAAATTGTCACTTGTATACACTTCGGGGATGTATCGTGCTAAAAAAACGAAATTTGTCCAAAAATAACCAAAAATGTAGTATATCTGGATTTATAGGACCCGCTGTACTCGCTCTAGTCAGCTGAAAATCAATAGGGTATATCTGTGAGACACCTTCAACAATATTCAATCATAAAATTGGTCACTTGTACACATCTTGCTAACAAACTGAATATTCTCCAAAAATGACAAAAATTTGGTACTTTAAGTACCATAGAACCCGATGTACCGGCTTTAGTCAGCTGAATATCAATAGGATCCATCTTTGAGACGCTCTGAATAATATCCAATCATAAAATTGGTTACTTGTACATACTCCGGAGGCTGTATCGTGCTAATAAACTGAAATTTTTCCAAAAATGACAAAAATATCGTACTTAAAGTACTATAGCACCTGGTGTACTGGCTCTGGTGAGATGAAAATAATAGGGTTCAGCTGTGAGATGTCCTTAACAATATTCAATCATAAAATAAGTGACTTGTTGCACTCCGGAGGCTGTATCGTGCTAACAAGATATGTAACGAAAAGTAGCCGACGACAACGACGACGACGACATACACACAGGATATTTTTTCTAAAAACTGTTTTTTTGGGTTGTTGTTGATGGAAAACATAAAAATAACTCAAAAAAGTTTTCAAATTTCCAACTTTTTTTGGGGTAAACCAATACTTTTCTCGCATATTAGATAGGTTGGGTGGAAAAGTAAAAAGACACGGGGTAACACTATGCCATAAGTGATATTCCACGTGGGGACATATAAAATGTTTAAATTAGATAATGGAGTAACGCAAATCGGTGCTATTTCATCTACTTTATTTATTTTAGTAACAATAGCGAAGCTATATAACAGCTATAAACATTATTACTGCCTTGCAAATAAGAGTTAAAGCTGAGAACTTTTAAAAGTGGAAATTTTGGAGAGAATACCGAAAGAACATTCGTTCATTTATAATCCAAAACACTTACATTGAAGTCAGTCTATTCCATTTACTCAGAAATAATAATAGGACTCAACGGAAAAAATATCGGATTGATGAAAACGTAGACAAAAATAAACGGGTTTAATAATTAAAACTAACTTTTCCGCATCTGTGAGACGCCCTGAGTAATATCATATCATAAAATTATCACTTGTATACACTTCGGAGGCTGTAACGTCCTAACAAACCGAAATTTCTCCAAAAATAATAAAAAATTAGTATATCAGGATACAGAACCCGTTGTACTCGCTCTAGCGAGCTGAAAATCAATAGTGTTCATCTGTGAATAATATTGTATACACTCCGGAGGCTGTATCGTCAGTAAAGTTCATCTACAAGACGCCCTGAACAATATACAATCATATAATTGGTCATTTGTATACACTCCGGAGGCTGTATCGTACTAACAAACTGAAATTTCACCAAAAATCACAAAAATGTCGTACTTCAAGTACCATAGCACCCGTTGTACTGGCACTGATGAACTAAAAATCTATAGTGTGTATATGTGAGACGTCCTGAACAATATTCAATCATAAAATTGGTGACTTGTTGCACTCCAGAGGCTGTACCGTGCCAACAAACTGAAATTTCTCCAAAAATGACAAAAGTGTCGTACTTCAAGTACCATAGCACCCGTTGCACTGGCTCTGGTGAGCTGAAAATCAATAGTTTTTATCTGTGAGACAACACTCTCGTTCAATGCAAAGGGCCACTGCACATTTTGAACAACTCCACATAGCTTTTTTGTGACACTTAGTATAACGTCACTGTTGAATTAATTTTTTCGGGAAATGATCACTTTCATGACATAGTACAGTTGATGGTAATAGCGCAGCAGGTAGGTTTTTCGGTTTTGACGATATCTCATTGCATGCTAAATAGTGATGCACTATAATTCTTTCAAACTCTAACAATGAGATTGAATTATGATTTGCTAATTGATACAGTCGGCAGGCATTGACAACAGTCATGTTGATCATGTTTGTAAACAGCACCCACCACCACTTTTTACCTCTAACGGAAATCCTGTAGTTGCTTACTGCTGGGTCGTGTAGATCCACCCCACTCATGGATTTATTATATTCACTGAAAATGTGTGACTGTTGCATCTACTTTTTCTTCGTCTACTGGTAACCAGCGCTATACTGTACTAATAGGTTGCAGTTTATCATAGTTGGTAACAATTGAGACAGTATTATTGTCTTGCCACCCGATAAAAAGGAAGCGCTGAATCAATATTATAATAGTGTTCAAAACAACTTCCCTCTTTATTTTTGCATAATTGTACTTTTGTCATTGGACATTTTTGGTTCGGATTTCTCTTATTGTACCAGTGGCACGATATCTTTAATACCTCAGTATTTTTAGCAAACCATGGCTACTAAAATAATTACATAAATAGAGGGCACTGCAATAATTTTGAGAAGATCAAGAACTACTCAAAATCCCAAGGTTACGTTAACTTGAGGATTTCCTTTAGCACCACAATGAGTATCAAAGGCATAACAATATCCTGTGGAACTGCACAGCATCCAGTTCTTATAACCATACTGGTTTTCCCTTTATATAACATATATTGTTTACTGGAATGTCGACCATAAAACTTTATCATGGCTTCGTCGATTGACAGGTTTTCATGGCAGACATTTTTTATTCAAATGTGACATTAGCGACCGCAATTTTGCCATTTTGTCTTCGGTATCCAGATTATCATTATCTACTAGGTGAACATTTTGATTTCTTGGTTTTTGCGACCAAAGACACTCCAAGATCTTCATCAAGACTCCAATGATTACGTTCGCTTGGTAGTTTATGATAGCCCGTTAGAAGTAAAATCTCCACAAACAGTTTTAGATCAGCTTTTAAAACAAAGAAGTCGTGTCTATTTTTTGTGTTGAATACAAATTTGTTTGCGGCATCAAAAGGTCAAAAAAATCGTCATCGAACAATTTTTCAAATTCTTTAATTGGACTACAATTTTCCAGTTTATTTTTTAGAATTACCAAACGATCGGCCCGGCCGGAAGTTGCTGGCATAATAGTGTCAACAAATTTTTTTTGTCCATTTCGGACCTATTTATTTTTTTGTCCGTTTTGATTTCAAGTTTTTAGCCTTTCAGACAGTGACAAGTTGTTTTCGTCCTCACTTTCTTCTTTATCACTACTGTTTATATCCTGAAACTCGATTTCACCGCCTACGTCTGTAAGAAATATATTTTCGCCACCTTCTAAATTATTTTCGTACAAGTCCTCTTCATCGGCCTGTGGGACAGCATCGGGCGGTATAATAACAATGTCTACTTCATGTTCAATAGTCGCTGTAGCAACATATTGTAAAGCAGCATCTACTTCCTTCCATAAAAACTTCTCAGAGTTTTGATACTAAATATCTGGATTCCATAATAAACTGGAATAAAAAATAGGTATTGTAAAAATAACCAGTATTTTATACAGACGGCTTCCGCTCAGTGTCCCCAAACGAGGACACCTAACTTACCTGAATTATGTAATGTGTAATTTCAGCAAACTACACAAAATTTAGTGAAAACACAATACCTTACACTTATAAGTACACGTTTGGGTATAATAAACACTACTAACAAATGAAATTTTAATTTTACGTGTCTTTTAGTAAAAACATGTACTGCTCTTCCAGACAAAGGCCCGACCTTGCTTACAAAATTGTATGGTTCACGTAAGAAATATAGTGTGAAATTTAAAGTTTCGGCTTATCCTTTGATTTGAATACAGTCATAGTCCAGTCAATGTTATAATTTAAAATACTTATTAGACGATATATTCATTTAATATTATAACTTCAGCTAACAATCGTTAAAATGTATTTAATAATTTTATAATTATTAAATACATCTTAAACATAACACCAGACAATTAACATTACCTTATATCTCGTTTTATTAACAAGAATTAGTAATATAATTTTCAAATTACATATTATTTTCACGATATTTCACTGAACTATAAGCATATTTTGAGCAGTTTTTCGATCACGCACGTGTCCACAAGCGATAAGGACCGCTTACAATTTAGTTGGTACGCTAGCATCAATATAGAGTGTAGTTTGTAAATGGTATTGGTAAAAATAAACAAAATATCAATACCTTAAAGAGTCTAGCTCCGCAACATTACATTTCTGCACTGTACAGTGTGGAACAGCCAAATGGAATAAATTCGATAACGAATAAATGAGAGCGTGTTGGGAAAAACGCTTGGACACGTCGATTTGTATTTTTTGATGCGCATTTGTTTCAAAAAATAATAATTATATAGGGTGTGTCATGTGACAGTGGCCGATACCAACTTTCTTATTTTAAATACAACCCCCTGTATATTATTAGTTTTTTGGATTCTTCAGAAAATTCTAGACATAATTCATGTACAATGTCCCATACCTATCTTCAACTGTTTCGGAAATATTAAGTGTTTTCAGATGTATTACAAAAATTAACATTAAAAAAAGAAAATTATTTTATTTCACAAATAATGTGAAAAAAAAACAAAAAACATTAATTTCAATGTAAGAGATGTTCAAAATGTTCGCCGCGAACGTCTTGGCAACATGCTAATCTGGTATAGAAATGTCTTGTAACGATACTCAACATCTCAGGCATGACTGATCTAATCGCAAGCGTGATTCGTCTTTTTAAGTCATCTAAGTTGAGTGGTTTAGTTTGGTATACAATACTTTTGACATATGCCCACAAAAAGAAGTCTAATGGCGTTAGATCAGGAGATGGTGCTGGCCATTCTATCGATCCGCGCCTCCCTATCCACCGATTTGGAAAATTTTGGTTCAGGTACTGCCGGACTTTGATTTGGTAATGGGGCGATGCTCCATCTTGCTGAAACTATAGTATATTGGCAGGAACTTGTGGGTTTGCTGGATCAGGATATAAGTTTGTCAAAGTTGGCACGACATTATTTTGGAGCAGTTCTAAATATTTATCTCCATTCAAGTTGCCATCAATGAAAAAGGGACCTACGATATGATTTCCAACAATTTCTGCCCAAACATTAACTTTTTCAGGATATTGCGTATGTTCCTCTCTCATCCAGTGAGGATCCTCATTAGACCAATAGCGGCAATTTTGACGATTAACATGACCGTGGACTGTAAATGTGCTCTCATCAGAAAACAAAACATCTTCTAATTGGATCATATTGTTATCTAACATTTCCATCATTTGTTAACAAAAATACGTTCTCCTATCGAAATTGTCTTCCATAAGCTCCTGAGTTGGCATCATTTTATAGGGATGCATTTTACTTTCCTTTAATATTCGAAAAATTGATGTGTGGCTAATGTTGAACAGTGAGGCTGCTTTTCGACCAGAATTATTTGGGTTTTCTTGAAACTCAAGCATAACATCCAATTTCGTATCATCGCTTAGTTCATTGGCAACTACTTTTTTTGTCTGTCTTACATGACCAAGCTCGCGAAACTGTTCTCCATTTGTGTCCGTGCGTTATCTCCATAACCAATCATTTGTAGAATGGCTATTTTGTGCATTTCTGTTAAATGAACCATTTTTCTGATATTACTACGTACAGTTAACGAAGTTCAAACGACAATAGCACTGACACTGATCACTACTGTCATGCAGACAGACAACAAGTTGCTAAGGCTATGAGTTTTATACGAAAATAAACAAAACTGTTTTTGTATTTTTTTTATTTCATATCAGTAAAAAGGAACGCATTAATGGTTTTTGCTTATTTTCTCAATATTAAGAGCTAAACGGGAAATAAGTATTGAGTGTAATGTAGCGAATTTGTGAAATAAAATAATTTTCTTTTTTTAATGTTAATTTTTGTAATACATCTGAAAACACTTAATATTTCCGAAACAGTTGAAGATAGGTATGGGACATTGTACATGAATTATGTCTAGAATTTTCTGAAGAATCCAAAAAAACTAATAATATACAGGGGGTTGTATTTAAAATAAGAAAGTTGGTATCCGCCACTGTCACATGACACACCCTATATAATTATTTATTTTTTTGGAAAGAAATGCGCATCTAAAAATACAAATCGACGTGTCCAAGCGTTTTTCTCAACACGCTCTCATTTATTCGTTATCGTACACACTGTATGTTTTACGCGTACTATACCTGTCGTTGCGTTCTTCGAACTGATGAACGTCAGCGCTATAAGTTGGGAAGAAAACAACGTAAACTATAACACTCTTTCATACTCAACTGTTGATATTTGTCAATAGAAGGAGCGCTACAGTGACATTTGGTTTATTGTCCCCAATTGTGTACAGTAGAATATAAGTCGTCAATGAACAGATACATATAGGGAGTTATCCTTTTTTAAACTGTCTTCTTAAGTAATAACTGTAAAGATCAGAAGATATAGTTTTCCTGGTTTTCTATACCATTGCACAGTTATACTCATCTTAAATGGGAAAAAGATATCCAGGATATCCCCATAGGGCTAAAAATATCTAAGCTTCAATATTTGTAATATCATATCTTCTTTTTTTTTCTATTAATATATATTAAAACAATGAAAAGGCCACTTCTTGGTCTAGCCAAAAATAATTATTAAACATCACCTAGGCGTCTCATGAATTGTAACTTTTGTCATTCTGACGATATTTAGTAATATCGAAACAATTGTTAATTTATTAGAATTTTTATTATTTTTTCATTATATTGTGGAATTATTTAGAAACGGCTAGTTTCATTAAAAAGGTAATAGTTGAGTACGAATCTTTCACTAAATTACTGAATCCACCTCTGTAAACATTCACTCTTTCGGATTTTAGAAGGGTAATAAGGGCTTGTTGCCTCAATAAAGAAAGCGCGAGTGCATGGTGTTTAATTTCCTTTGGATGGATTTTTTTATGTCTGGCCAATTTTTTCAAAGGAAAGAGGTTTCATTCACTATAGAAGAGTCTAAAGGACACATTTGATTTAATCCATTACAAGACTCAATGAAAAATAGTCTACCGACTATATAATTTACTGTCAGATTAATTTCGGCCGTGTCACCGTGTGGTAGATGAATTAATTAAGTGAGATATCAAGCTATAAATTTTTATAATCTTTCAGTTTGGCGTTTTACAACTTGTCTCAAAAGTCTCATGTAATCTTGTGTATGCGTTTTGAGTTATTCAAGGTTAAAGATCGCGAAAATAGTTGTTTTGCAAATATCTCGCTTCCTATGGTTAAAATTCCATTTGCATTCATTATAAAAATTATAGAGAATGAAATTCTCTACTAGATAGTAAAATATCTTGAGGTATATAACAAGTTCCTCGAAATATCAGAAATTCCGAAAGAGTTGCACAAAAGCATTACAATTCCTATCTTCAAAATGGACCGAAGAGCTGACCAGAAAATTAGAGGCGTATAACTTTTCTTAATATAACAGATGTGTAAGAGCCCGAGCCGTTAGCGAGGGCTATTGTCACGTAAGGTCCATAAACGCTGTTTACGCCCGAAATATATACAAAATTTTATGCAAGATTACTCTGTATAACAATAAGTCTGTCAAATAATTTGCATTCGTTATCGAAATAAACGGTCTTAAAGTACTGTGCTGATACTCACTTTGAGTTCAATTTATTATAACCATCAATCTGATATGATTGTGTTATTTTATCTTTTGTGTTTATTGAATGACAAAAAGTCAGGCGACAGCGCTTCTGATTTAATGGCATATTTTTGACAGATAAATAAATGGTGTCAGTTATATTTGCTTGTACTTATTTTAATTAAATAGTAGTTCACAACACAATAGTGGCGACTAGGAAAAGAAATGTCGGAAGAGGAAAATTTAAAGAAACTTAAGAAGACACGGGCTGTAATTAAAGGCCAATTCACAAAGGCCAGAAGACATGCAGAAGGTAACCCTACATTGAATGAGCTTAGTGTCAAGCTAAATGCTATTGCAGAATACTGGTATCATTATAAACGAATTCAAGATAGTATCGATTCTCTACCTGATGAAAACGAGTTAGAAAAGGAAATAGAATGTAGATGCACTGTTGAAAATGAATACTTACAACTTACAGCTAAATTACAGGACTTAATACAGCCAAGCCAATTTGCTCTACAACACAAATTTATTTCTAGAACACAACACGAACATGAATCTGTAGCTCTCAAGAAAATGACGATTAACTGCGACTTTAATTGTGGATGTGGAAAGTCCGTGGCAGAAATGTTTCTCAAATTACAGTTTATTCGTGGGATTAATGACATGAACATTCGAACGAGATTGCTTCAAGATCGAGAGAAACGCACATACCAAGATATAGTTAACATCGCTTCGGCTATAGAGTTGGCCAAGTCAGAAAGAAATAAAACTACAGAACCAGTTGGTTTAAATAAAATCGACACCAGAAATGTCAGTAACAGTAGGAATAACAAAACAAGGGACGACACGAATAGATAAACGCCTCAACGCCTCTTAGTCCACAATCTTCAAGGTCAGGAATCGACAAACTTAGAGGCGAATGTTATAGATATGGTTCGTCTTCACACAGGGCTAATCAATATCGATTTATAGATACAGAATGTCGAAAGTGTAGAATAGTTCGACACATTGCAAGTGTATGTTTACGGAAAAAATCTCAACTATTGGAACCCAAAAATGTAAGACAACATCAAACTGAAAATGGATCTGAAAATAGTGAAAACGAATAAGGAATCAACGTTTTTAGTGACAAGTGCAATGACAAATTTATGGTTGAGATTAGCATAGAAGAAAAGCCTGTACCCATGGAATTAGATACGGGAGCAGCCCTTAGTACAATGTGTTACAGTGAGTTTGAAAAACTGAATATACCTCTGAAAATATTTTCAACAAATATTGAACTTCGCACTTATACTGGAGAAGCTATCGAACCAAGAGCGATCACATTTGCTAAATGCATGTATAAGACACACACATTTGTGGGAAAACTGTATATTATTGATCAAAATGTAGATGCAATATTCGGAAGGGACGGGCTACGAGAGGTCAGGTTAGACTGGGGTGAAATCAAAAGTTTGAAAACAACTCAACAAATATGACAAACATTTTAAGTGAATTTAGTGATATCTTTGATAAAAAAATCGGTGGGACAGTTTAGGCTTATCGATGATGCTACACCAATTTTTATTAAGCCAAGCAGGTACCATTTTCTCTCAAAACTAAAATAGAAAACGAACTTAAAAGACTTGAAGAATGTGGTATAATAACAAAAGTCAAACACTCTGACTGGGGTACACCTATTGTGCCCGTTGTCAAGCCAAATGGCCAAGTGCGAATTTGTGCTGACTATAAAGTTGCAGTGAACAAAGTCATAAAGGACGAAACTTATCCGATACCTATAATAGAAGAGATTTACTCACAAATGAATGGAGGGAAACTATTTTGCACCTTGGATATTAGCAACGCGTACCTTCACATGAAAATGAATGAAGAAAGTGCACTCATGCAAACATTAAGTGGACACAAAGGACTGTAGATCTCCTAAGTAATATATTACATTTAACATGCCTCATCCCAATTGTATCAAAAATTTTCATTTTCAACTTCAAAAATGTTTTCAAGTTTCAATCTCTCAACCTCTCAGATCTATTTCTCCTAACTTGCAAATTTAACAGTTCTAAAAATTCATGTGTGTTGCCCATTGAAAAGTTTTTTATTAGCTAATATTGGAGACATTCTAATTGTTCCTTTTACTTATACCAAAATAAATTTTTTCAGCCTGAAGATGGCCCTTATGTAGGCAGAAACTAGTAGCTGTTTTATAATAAAAGATGCTGTGACATATTGACTTTCAGTTTTATTTAAAAGAAAATATTAATGAATTAGAGTGGCCTGTCGGTTCATTAAAACCAGTGCCAATAAATTGACACACGCACAAAGTAAAAACAAAAAACCGATCAGGTCCTTGACATGCTACAAAATGTATGGCATTTACAAAATCTGATATTAGTTAGAAAGACAATAAAACTGAAGTTCTGATAGATTAATAAATATATGGTTCGTAAATATTTCAATACTTCAACTGCAAAGTTTCTAATTAAAATGATATTTTATTTTATCGTGTGAAATAAATATAATGATATAGAGCCCACAGGAATAATAATTGGTTAGGATTCGTCAATATTTCTTTGGTTTTATACTTCAACGGCACGGTATTTGTGGACAGTGATTTTTAAACCATTAGCGCGCACATAAAAAAGTTTGAATTAGTATGTTGTATCTAAGAAAGACCTACGAACGTATATAAATAAAATATAATCGTAAAAGAAAAAATTTGTATGGAATTATAGAGTTTCATAGAACCAGTATATAGAAATTATTTAAAAATATGAAATCAATATATAGAATAGAGAATGCGAATAAACTATACTCTATGCATTGAGCAAAAGATTTATGATTAAAATGGAATTGTCCTGTTGGAAGTTTATAATACAATATTTTTGCTAATTACTATATATAGGTATGAAGCATGCGTTTTGTCAAACAAAACTAAACTTAGAGCAGCGGATATGAAATAATTGAGAACGGAAATGACTAGAAGAGACAGAATTTGGAACAGAGGCAGAGATAAAGGCAGGTCTAGAAAATAAATATTAGGTTTGTTCCAGCAGTGTGTATCGAACATGTATTATACCAAACAATAATAATATTGGGCTATATAAACATGGTCAGTAGCACTTATTTTATCATGGCCTCTATTTTGGTGTTTAAATATATTATCACTTTCTTTAAAACGTTCAGCAATGTCATTTCCTAGCATTTAATTTAGTCGAAAATGTTCAATAAACTCGTCGTCACTGTATTTATTAACAGTGTCTTCAATATCATTTTTATTGTTTGGCCTCTCCCTGTCTGCATGTAATTTTTCATCGATTGAATTATCAGACAACTAAATTTCACTTTCGGAATAATCGCTATTGGGATATGTTGTTTAGCGATCCGCCACCACACGGCGTTGAAGGGAACTTTGTAACGCGAAAAATCGCCCGACCGTTGAAAATTAAATTTGGCAAGACTGTCGCTGGTTTTGACGAGAGGCCAGTGTAATGAGAACGAAGCTAGTTTCCCATCAGACGTCGAATAATAGACCACGTTGTGTGAGTTTTAAAAATTCGTGCACTTAGGCAGCCATTTTACGTGGAAGGTATATAACCTGATTAGGGAAGGAAAATACAGTGTGAGTTAGCATCTAGGGGGCCGACCCGGCGTTTTGCTGTGGAAAACCGTTTCGATGAGCAGCGAGTTTCAGGATTTTTGCAGGATTCAAACAACCACGTGGATATTTTGTTAGACGTTTTGCTCGAGGAACTCAATATTTATGTAAATTTCTGAACACTTTCTCCAAATTAACAATTTTATATGTAGTTAACGTAGCAATTTGAAGTTTTGAATCGTAGATTGTTGAAGTATGTAATCTATTGTGTGAAATAGTTTGGTACAGTTCATAAATTTTATCGTCAATTCTCTTATTGTTTCGTAAATTTTTTGGAAGTAGAATATATCACGGGGGCTGAATAATATTCAGGGATGTGTACAGTAACGTGTTTTCTTTCTTGATAGTTTTTAGATATCATAGTTTTTTTGCTAATCGATAAAAAAACCAGTCTTGCAGTTTTTGTTAGTAACGTAGATGGCTTTTATACTGATAAAAGTCCGGTTGTATGATTATTTGTGGGTTTTGGAGAATTCTAATGTAATTGATATTTTTTGGATTTATCCGCCGATTGAGGAGTATAGTCAGCCAGACCACTCGCCTGGATCAGTAGCCAGGAGGGCTGGAATATTTTTTGAAACGTGGACATCGAAGGATTCGATTGCTGTTCTGAAGCAGGAAAATCGTAGTAAACGTCATTTTATTTAACATTGTTATATACTTTCAACGTTTATCCATTTTTTACCGTCAAAATTTTACTAAATTTTTATTATATGGTTCTTGCTATGTCATATTTTTGCGCTAATTAAGCGATATTACTTATTCAACGTTTAAAACGTTGAATATTTTATTTGAATATTAAATTGTTGGCCTTAAACCCTAGGTATGCCACGGTACGTACCAGGGTGCTGCGATATTAAGGTATATTTTTCTATCTTTGATGGTTTTCATTTATATATGTAATGGCTATAATATTAAAGTCAGCAAATACATAATAAGATTTTCATTTTATATAATCAATGAAATCGTACAAAAAACATTTTATTATCTCGATAATAAACTTTTATTTATGGAAAAAAACTTTGAACTTTTCTAATAGCTGCTAATTGTAGTATCATACTGATTATACACAAAATAATAGTTAATAAAAATGTGTAATTAGAACATTTTACTTGCATATAGTTTTTTACTGCATTTATTCATTTTTGACGTTTTAAGGTTAACCACGCAGTGTTCAATGGACTTTCGAGGAAACTATAAAATTTCAACTGCGTAGTATTTTTAGCCGTCATATTTGAACAGTCATGAAATACAGAAAGATACTTTTGATGAAGATATCACAAACATTTAATATCAGTTTAAAAAAATGAATATTCAAAAACGCTGATTATACAAAACTAATAGTGTTTACATCACTTTGTGTTTTTTTCACGGCAGATGGCATAATTGTCATCTTTCTCGGTCCCTATTAGAATATTAAACGAAATATGTTTTTGAATGACACAAGTCGCAACAAAATTTGAGGTTAATTTAATAAAATGTTCAAAAAGTTTCATATATTTTACAGAATATTTTTGCATGATCGGTACAAGTTCCGCACATATTCCGTAAGCTGCCGGAAGGCGAAACATATTGTGAAATATGAGAATTTGTGTCTACTGGAACAGGAGTTTCAGAATATGCATGCTCAGAATGTTTGATATACATTGCTGGAACAAACCTATAATAAACTCCATTCACGTAAATATTGTCAAATGTATTATCAACTATACTCCCTGCGAATTCTTTTTAATATCAACCTACTATCAATTGAAAACATCAACGTTGTTTATTGTATGAGAAAAAAGGCAACCCAACTCATATAAGGGACGTAATGTGGTTGTTTGATAAGTTTTGTTGAGTTTTTGGTTATAAATGTTTTTATAATGAAGGCATTGTGGGATGATGCGGCCTGGAGGTGTCCAAAGCATTGAATTCCGAAGAGGACATCTTCCTAAAAATATATCCTCTATTTTAGTTATGTGTCCTGCTGAAGAGGCTCAAGGCCGACCGGTCAAAGCGAGGCAATATAGGACAATGCAATTTTGGAAAGTAAAATCTCATGCAAAATAATAAAAAAACTAAGAGTATTTTATGAAGAATTGAGCAGTTTGTTTGGAAAAACAATAGGTAGGTAAAAAGGAAAAAGGTAAATACAAAATTATATATTACAGTCGGTTCCTTTACTGTGGACCATCTGGTATCTGGAAGGTGGAGGGAACTAGGAATGAATCGATAACAAATGAACATGTAGGAGTTATTCATCTTAATTATTTTCACTAATATTATCTTAACTACTCTTAATAATAAAGGTAAATTAATATAATGCTACTTAATGTTTATGATGCCATGTTTCTACTACTTTTGTTATCTTTTGGTCTACTAAAACAGTGAATAATCTCTCCACGTTTTTACTGTTGAACACCTTCGAGATAATAACCTGGATGTTAATACTAATATCTAAATATTGTTGATGTTGCTTATTTGACTAATGAGCTCTATATTTTAATTATTATACATTATCACAACAATAAATTGGACTGGATTTTATCATACATCACATATTAAAATTCGGATCCAGAATAATCCCAACACAAAAGTTCGTTAAAATATTATCCACTTAAAGATGAATCTATAAAAGTATTTATTAATTAATACAGTACTTCATGTTAATTTAGTAACTATTGATTTCTATAAATGATCCCCAGATTAAAAAATGAACGACAGATAATATGTTTTGTTCTGAGATATTCTTCTAGCTTAAACTGAAGAGATTCTACCTCTATGGTTCCCATTTAATTTTTACGGTTGTGAGAAACAATTTTAAGCAACGATCGTGAATGCGTGCCTTACGGGTGTCTTCTTAAATCAAATGTCTGTTTGAGAAACGCATTCTGATTATGTACGACAGCTCTTTTTATTGATGATCGTGCGTCATGTTGAAAAACGATAAGTTCAATATACCACCATGCGATTATAAACCGCGAAAAGTACTGTAACGGCACTCGCCTTCGATTATTAATCAAAAAGTAAATAAGATTTCATTCCTGCAGAAAAATACGAATGGTTTAAATTCCAATTATTACTATTGATTTTATTTTAGATAATGGATAAACATGTTACGTAAATATGACCGTGTCAAGTTCCAGAATTGTTCTAATATTTGTACATCACTTTGCTCGTTTTTTACCACCCACATTACGTAGTAAAAGGTGGTCATTTATTTTATCCCACCCGCTTCACATAGTAAAAGGGGGGTCATGCATTGACCTCCCACTATCTCGATTATGTCGGTATGCCCGTTTATCTGTTGCCACCTACCGTTACTCACTCTCAACTTTATCAACCTAAAACTCGGTACATACTGTACGCTTTTAGGCGTTGCCTCTAACTCTTGCAGAGTGTAGGTCCGTTGTTTGTAGACTAGATAAAGTGTAAAAGGGCGTCAGGAAATCTTTCGTCCCAACAACTACCTACACAAGTTTTTCCAGCCTAAGACTACCAAATAGGTGGAGAAATAAAAGTCAGATGTCGTTTACCCAAGTCTAAGTTTAATAATATGCCTTAGTTTTGTCGAGACAATCTTACAAATCAGACCTATGAAAAACATAGATTTTTTTGAAAATTGTGAAGGGTGTACAGATATCCTCTCAGTATCGTGAAAATGTACACCGAAGAAATAACGGAAGTCACAGACCTACTAACCACAATATATCCCTATTAAAGGATAAAAAAATGAAGATGAGATGTAATCGAATTGGAAATAAAATTCTCAAACAGATAAACCCTGAATACCAAACAGAACTGGTCACTGATACCTCTATTGAAACCTATTAATCTTGTTTACCTCCACTTCCTTAATTCAGTGAAATATAAATGGGTACTATACCCACCTAGAGAACTTGCAATTAATGATTTCAAAATACAAACCCATGCTAATATGTCTACAAGAAAGCAATAGAATCCATAATCTAAAAAATTATAATTGTTTCGCTAAGAATCGAGAAAACGCAAGAATAGCCAGTGGAGGTGTATCAACATATATTAGAAATACAATAGATGCAACATCAATTCATCTAAAAACTACTATTCAAGCAGTCGCCGTTAGAATGAAAGATACAATGACCTTTTCATTGTGCAACATATACATTCCCCCAAATCAGGAGCTTAAAACAGATGAACTCACTGAGCTGCTGAGCCAAATTCCAACTCCTCAGATAATAGTGGGAGACTTGAACGCCCACAACTATATCTGGGGCTCTACTAAGCAGACACCTTTTTGGAAAAAAAATTGAATATCTATTAGAAAAGTACAATCTTACCCTCCTAAATGACGGCCAAAAAACCAGACATGACATAACAACTGGTGAAGACTCAGCAATCGACCTAACAATATGTCACCCATATCTCTCACAAATACTCAATCGGGATGTATCAACGTATTTATACGATAGTGACCACTATCCCATAATAATTAGCAGCGAACCGGAAAATACACCGGACCCAATAACAAAATGGAAAATAAAATCAGCAAATTGGAACGAATTCCAAGAATTTATACAAAAAAATCTCCACGAGTTAAAGGAAGATGCGGATATTGATCAAGAAGTACACTTTATCACAGGATTAATAACGCAATCGGCAAATAAACATATTAGACGTTACGAACACAACAACAAACACAAACCGGTTCCCTGGTGGAACTTGGACTGCAAAGAGGCTGTGAAGAAATCGAAAGAAGCTTTAAACAGATTTAAAATAAGCAAGATGGAACAAAATTCAATCGAATTCAAACGATTGAGAGCCAAAGCCAAATTCACAATAAAAATAGCGAAACGGGAATACTGGAAAGAGTATGTCTCAACAATAAACAGCTCAACTCCAATGTCCACTATATGGGAAAAAGTCAAAATGATATCCAAACCAAAACAATCCAATACAATAAACTTTCTGGAAATAAATAACACTATTTATAAAAACCGAAATGATATAACAAACATCTTATCAAGTGAATATCAAAAAAACTCAAGCACTCATACTACACATCATGTTTTTTGAATCACAAAATGGAAACAGAGCAGCAAGAAATTAACTATAATAATAATAACCAGCAAACGAGCAGTTTGAACTATGCAATAACCATTAACGAACTTGAAAATTCACTCCAAAACTCTAAAGACTCCAGCCCAGATCCTGATAGTATTCCTCTTATTTTTCTAAGACAAACCAAAGAACATTTACTAAAGATATATAACCTAATCTTAACAAAGAAAGTATATCCTAGTGCATGGACAATTTCCATTATAATTCCCATTCCTAAGCCATGTAAAGCGAAATCAGATCCAGAAACATATAGACCAATTTCACTCACCTGTAGCATGTGAAAAGTTCTTGAGAAGATAATTAACAACAGACTTTCATGGCACCTAGAATCAGAAAAACTAATTATACCCGAACAGTAAAAATCGGTCCAAGTTAGACAATCTTATCGATCTAGAATCTGAGATCCATGAGGCCTTTGCAATAAAGCAGCACTGCATCGGAGTATTTTTTGATATTCGTAAAGCATACGATATAGTCTGGAAATACTCAATAATCAAAACTCTTTACGACTGGTTAATACGGGGTAACATATTGAAATACATATCGAACTTTCTAGATCAACGACATTACCAAGTACGAGTAGATGGCGTATACTCACAGCTGAATACCCAAGAAAACGGCATACCACATGGGTCAAATCTCAGCACGACATTATTTCTTATAGCAATAAATTCAGTTATAGCAAACTGTAAATCACCCGTGAAATGCAGATTATATGCAGATGACCTGGTTATCCATTGCAGAGGGGAAAATATGACTACAATACATAAAACCATCGAACAAACAATAGCTATAATAGAGGATTGGTCAAAAGCAAGTGGACTGCGTTTCGACACTACAAAAGCCAAAGCTTTATGTTTCTCGAAAAGGACTCAACCACAACTTGAAAACTTGTACCTTTATGGACAGAAAATAGAATATGTGAGAGAAATAAGTTTTCTAAGAATGATTCTCGACCAAAAACTGACATGGAAATCACACATTCTAACATTGAAGAAAAACTGCCAACCTGGAATTAATTTACTCAGATCACTCGCATTCAAAAACTGGGGCGCAGATTACTCAAGTTTACTGCACATCTATAAATAATTGATCAGATCAAAACTTGACTACGGAGCGATTGTCTATAACTCTGCCAACAAAAGCATTTTTCAGTCAGTGGATGTTATACAAAACACAACTCTTCGCATCTGTTTGGGTGCTCATCGTCATATCCAAAGCTTACTTTGGGAGACTGGAGAGTTACCGCTTTCTTACCGAAGAAAATATCTAAGTATCTCTTATGCTGCCTCTGTAATATCAAACAAAAAAATCCAGTAGCCCGCAACGTCTTATCTGATCGTTTTAAAGCTAAATTTTTATCCAGCTCAACTACTCCTACTTTCTACCACAGAGTCAAAACATATTTAAACAAAATAAATTGGCAATTCTCAAATAACATGGACAATAACACTCCCTGTCCTAGACCTAGCCTCACCTACCTTAATAAATCAGAGACTCCAACAGCCAGAATAAAACAAGAATTTCTAAGAGCCTTAAATAAATACGGTAGAATTTATAAGGTATACACAGATGCTTCCTACATACTTCCACCCTTCACATCTATTCATTCAGCTGAATTATTCGCCATCTTAGAAGCACTCAAGAAAATCCAGAAAATCAAACATAAAAATGTCCTTTTAATATCTGACTCTCAAAGTTCGCTAACAGCACTTCGTCAACTGTACTCTAATCACCCTATAGCCATACTGATCAAGAAAGAGCTATAAAATTGCAGAAACAGCAGCATATATATTAAATGCATGTGGGTCCCATGTCCCATCCCATACTGGAATAGAAGGAAATGAGAGAATAGATCAAATAGCAAAAATGCATGCACCAATCAACAATCAGAAAGGAACGATTTTACCGTACATACTGATTTGAAAGCGTTCTACAAGAGCAAAATCTACGACAAATGGCAGGAAGAAGCAAGTCACTACAAATTCTCACGGTTGGAACTGTAAAAACATAAATAGAAGAGAACAAGTGATCCTTTCTCCTACGCGCATCACACACGACTACTTACTAGCGGGAAAAAAGAAACCAATGTGCGAAATGTGTAATAGTGAGTTAACCGTGAAACACCTGGTAATCGATTGTGCGAAATACGACAAGGAACAGAAAAAGAATCAACTACTACTATCACTAAAAAAACTATTACAAGAATACCAAGAAACTAAAAAACTTATAAACTATCTAAAAGACTGCAAATTAAGCAGCAAAATATAGAGACAATAACCAAGCTACAATAAGTGAACTTACATCATTCCCATTCGCTAATAACCCTACGGGGTTGATGCGATTAATAATAAAAAAAAATCTTACAAAAATCCCGTTAATACAACTACTACGTACAAGTGTTTCACAAAATTACAAGAAATCCCCAAATGTCCTAAAAGACTCATAAATCCAATCCACAATTTGTCATAGGTAAGTGAAATCCCCCCTTGATTGAATGATATAGAAAAATATATACAAATATCCCAAGCAAAATGTATCCCGTACCTTGATAGCCAATGTAACCCTCCCCAGTAGTAACTCAATCCCTGAGTACCCTAATTCGTAGTAAGGAGTTATTGACAGGCTGTACTCACAAGTACCCAATAGTAAATAAAAATCCTATAAAACCCCCAAAGTAAAATCGTATAATTCGTTTCATAAGCATTCCAAAAAGTGCTCAAATGAGGAGAAAAAATTGCTAGTCAAAATCCAACTTCATTGATAACAACAAGTACTAGTTAGTTTTGTGAATATTATTATAATGTAAGTTCTGAAAAACTACAAATATAAATTTTAAATCCTTCTAGATATTTTTGGTTAAGTTTTAAGTAGTAAAACCAAAAAGTCAATTATTCATTAGTAGTCTGTTTACAGAGCTAATTCCAAGTTTTATTTCGTCGATATACATGATAAGTAGAGCTAGATATAATAATAGAGTATATGAGTTGAGTAAGGTGCCTCTCTCAATTGTAATCAAGTATATCAATGTAAAATTATAGGTACTCATAAAGACATTCTCACGTTTTTCTCCGCTGCACAAAAACCCATGCTTCTAGTAAAGAAGCTCGCACTATCATAGAATCAATCTTCAGTAAATTACAACTATTTCTTTTGATGGATCCAATCTCCATTGTGATAGAATTCGTGAAATATTATCGTTGTCACGTGAAAAGGAGGAATAAATAACGCAATTTAAATAATTTTATTTAATTTAAGACCACTAATTAGGTTCTTTAAATCTTATTTTAGGTTTCTGAAAACTGTATTTAATGTGTAAAATATAACTTCACATGAATTTGTAACAACTGTCAACATGCCTATTGATCCAAATTGATACAGGGTATTTTATTGGGAAAGGGCCTAACTTCACCTGTAGATGGGGATCACTTTGGTGCTTCCAAAAACATATATTTAATGTGTCTTCTGCACTTTATAACCGAGATACAGGGTGTTTTATAAATTTATCCTATTTCTTTCGAACCTCATAACTTGTGAGTTACCCTGTATATTATTTTCAAATTTGGTACACGTAATAGCCATTAGCTAGAAACTCCATCAAAAGCATCTCCAAAATGATAATGCAGGTCCGGCTTAACAAAAAATTGCAAAACTCGTGTTTCCTAAAAACAACACCCTGTATATACATTTTTTTAAATTGCTCTTCATAATTGGTAAGAGTATAAAAAATCGAATCTAATTTTTTTTCTTTTTATTTTTCCGCAGACAATTTTACTAGCAAAAATTTACCGTGAAAGTTATAATTTATGCACATTTTGGGGGTTAACAATTGTATCGGAGAGCTTTTTTTTATTTTTTAGCTGGAAATGAAATATATTCATTGCATCTACAGAAGCATCCTATAAATTCATTCGAGTTTGTATGTTTACGAGCACAGACCACTAAAAATTGTTATTACAGGGCCGTACTTAGGACATATTCATTCAATATGTTTCGAATATTTCGAACACCCTGTATAAGGATATGTATCTGGAAACTATGCACTTCTACATTTAGAATAACAAGAGTAAAATACGAGAAATAAATTTATCCTTCAAAATCGGAGAGATTTTTATTAATTTTATTAATTGAGATGAAAAGAAAACAAGAAATTCTAACAACATTGTCCAAACGAAGCAAGTCTAACCTACAAACATTGCTCAAAATGACCTCAATTCTGCTCTATGCACTTTCTTGCCCTTTTTGTTATATTGCGAACGGACCTTCTGATCACATCTGGATTATTTCTGATTTCTCCGCAGACATTCTCTATTCTTCGAAGAAGTTCTTCTCTGCTATTGATGCCGGTAGCATATACTTTTGATACGTATCCCGAAATATGGTAATCCACAGGATTGAAGTCAGGTGACCTTGAATGCCAGTTATTGGGACGACCTCTGCCTATACATGAATTAGGAAAATTTTCATTTAAAAAATTTCTTAATATGACTCTGTAATGCACCGAAGCACCGTCATGCTGATAATACATTCCTGCTACATTTACGTCTGCATCATCTAATGGCACTGGTAAAATATTCTGCAGAAAATCCAAATAGACTTCGCCAGTCAGTCTATGTGGAAAGATGTGTGGTCCTATCAATTTATTATCAATGACACCGCACCAAAAGTTAACAGAAAATTTGTGTTGCGAATGGGCCTCCCTTGTAGCAAATGGCTTTTCTTCTGCCCAAATGTGCGAGTTCCGTCTATTATATTTGCCGTCTCTTGTAAATTGAGCTTCATCCGTGAATAGAACTCTACTTAAAATTCTTGCATTTCGAATGATCCATTTGCTAAAATTCGTTCGTGGAATTTCGTCCCCTGCTTGAAGTCGCTGTACTTCTTGTATATGAAATGGATAAAGATTGTGTTTTTTTAGTCGCCGCCAAACAGTAACATGAGGTACATTTGTAGCATGTCCAATTCTTCTGTAGTAATCTCCGGATTATTATTAACAATATTCAAAATAGTTTGTTCCATATTAAAATGCCTTCTCTCCTGATGTTCATTTAATGTAACCGTTGGAAATCTGCCGTGTTCTCCTAAGTAATTAAAAACACGAATAAATGTTTTACGGTAAGGGAACCTTCTTCCGTATTCAGTTTTTGCAGCTGTACCATTACCATTACAAAATTCCTAAATAAATAAAATATCTTTGTATTCTCGCTTAGAAAATTGATGAGGAATGATGATTTAATACTCACTAGGCAAAAAGAAAATATTGTAGGAAGTTCAAAACATCAAACACTGTTTGACAAAAACTAGATACAAATAACACACACTTCAATGATGTGTCTATTCCATAGCCTACTTGAAGTATTATCTAGTTTATACGAGTACTTTTAACGTTTTTTGAAGTATAAATTTATTTCTCGTATTTTACTCTTTCTATTCTAAATGTAGAAGTGCATAGTTTCCAGATACATATCCTTATACAGGGTGTTCGAAATATTCGAAACATATTGAATGAGTATGTCCTAAGTACGGCCCTGTAATCACATTTTTAGTTGTCTGTACTCGTAAACATACAAACTCAATTGAATTTCTAGGATGTTTCTCTAGATGCATTAAATAGATTTCATTTCAAGCTAAAAAATAAAAAAACCTCTCTGATACCATTGTCAACCCCCTAAACGTGCATAAATTATAACTTTAACAGTAAATTTTTGGTAGTAAAATTGTCTGTGGAAAAATAAAAAGGAAATAAGTATATTCGATTTTTTATACTCTTTCCAATTATAAAGAGCAGTTAAAAAAATCTATATACAGGGTGGTGTTTTTAGGAAAGACGAGATTTGAAAGCCGGATCTGCATTATCTTTTTGGAGATGCTTTTAATGGAATTTCTAGGTAATGGTTATTACGTGTACCAAATTTCAAAATAATATACAGGGTAACTCGGAAGTTATGAGGTTCGAAAGAAATAGAATAAATTTATAAAACACCCTGTATCTCCGTTAAAAAGTGCAGAAGACACATTAAATATAGGTTTTTGGAAGCACCAAATTCGTCCCCATCTTCGGTTAAAGTTAGGCCCTTTCAAAATGAAACACCCCGTATTATCTCCGTTCGGAGCAGATTTACGGCAAAAATGTATATAAATGAAATTAATCAGCTGGTCAAAATACACAATCATTGTTTCAAACATTTTTGTATAAAATAACCCGTTTATTTTTTTGATCCTTTTCTAATTTGTTTGCCTTTAAAACTTTTTTGGTTTTGTATTGGTTTTGTTATCCGTTCATGTTTTTGTTACTAGTTACTACAGATCATGCGGTTCTAACCTAAAACTGCCCCTGTTCAATGTTTCCATTTCAAATTATTTTACACAGATGTACTGAATTGCGGGTGGTCTCTATGCCGGCCATAGCAAATTTTTTCGTTATTGTGCTTATTTCCAATGCTTAAGTCACAACTGGTCTTATAATCATCTTATAAATATTTATTTTTGATATTATTTTACTTTTTAATTTTATTCTATTATAATAGTATTTCCTTAAAACCTTAATCGACGTTTCAGATAGATGTAGCTGTAGCCTAAACTAGTCAATAAAATATCATTTGGATAATCCCGACGTACCTATGATCAATAAAATACAAAATTGATTCTTTTCAAGTCAATGTTTATTTCACAATTTAGTGATCAATTCTTAAACGACGTGTTAAATATATACTTATTAATCCGATACATAAATCTACGTCTACAAGTAATATACAAACAAAAACTCGTTTGTGTTCATTATACCGTAAGTTCATATAATGACAAGTATAAGGATTGTCATTTGAAACATCGATATTCAGATATTTGGAAAGATTACAAAGCGAGATTCGGTACCAAAAACCAAACGAATATTTTAAGTATGTACGGGGTTACTTCACAAAAATCAATCATTTTCAAAAGTATTATATTTACAAATATCATAAGTATATGAAAATAAACACAAAATATTCAATTTTTATGCTCTCTCCACAAACGTTCTATGTGTGGCCCGTTGGTTATACGACATTCGTCCAGGCATTAGTTTAATTAATTACGTATTACTGGTATATATCCTACGAGCAAATTTATAAGTGGCTTGTATGAAATACAGAAAATCTTACCTTTTGTTATATATATGAAAATATCAATTTGAATATAATCACTAATTACAAATAAAACAACGTTTAATGTGAAACGTATTTATTCGTATACTGCTTTTGCAAAACTCGTCCATATATCGATAAGGTATGTATCATATAAAAACATGTAATTAAATAAAAGTAAATGTACAGAACTATATATACAGGGAGTATCTTACACTTTCTCCCCCTTCAAAAAATATATACAAGTTAAACTAATAAAAAATAAATAACACTTTCAGTTAAATTAATAAACTAGTCGGTTTGGCTTATTTATTAAGATCCGCCGTCTTAACTGACGCGAACTATCAACGCTAGGTGAAACCGACACTTCCTGATTCGAATTGCTCTCAACTAAATTATCCCTATCACTTGCTACAGAATCATTACATACTAAACTATCATTATATACACTATTTACATTAAAATCAGATCTTGGAATGATCGTGACCGATTCTTCCTCTTTTGAATATTTTGAGTTAACAGTTTCAGTTTCATTACAATTATTCACTTTTAACTGGTCAATGTGACGTTTCCAAATCAATCCATGATCTGTTTTTATAATATAGGTTCTTTCTCCAAGTACTTTTTTGACCACACCTTGGCACCAATTTGGAGTATTAGCCCTAAAATCGCGTATACACCTTATCATAAATTTCAAAATATGTTTGTCTTTTCCCTTTAAAATATTATTTTTGTATGAATTGTTTATTTTCGACAACCGATTTTGTCGATGGCAATAACAAATCAAATCTGGTGCGCATTGTTCTGCCCAACAAAATTTTAGGAGCTTCCCCTGTAGTTGTATGAGGAGTGATTATATAATGAAATAGAAAACGATTGATAATTAAATAAAAATCTAAATTTTTATTTTCACTTTTGGCTTTATAAATAGCTTTTTTTAGAATCTTAACTGCACTTTCACCTAATCCATTTGTAGAAGGGTGGTAAGGTGCACCTGTTAGATGTCGTATTCCGCTCAATTTTAAAAATGTTTGGAATTCATCCGAATTGAAAGTGATCGCATTATCGGTACAAATTTGGAAAGGTAAACCAAATCTACTAAAAAAGTCACGAAAAATTTTAATAGTACTCGTAGCCGTTATATCGTGCATTTGAAAACATTCTATCCATTTTGAGGTTGCGTCCTCAATTACCAAGAAGTTTTTATTAAAAACTGGACCAAAAAAATCGGCATGTAACCTAGTCCATGGTTGCTCAGGCCAGTTCCAGGTTGACAATAATTTGGGTGGTTTGCTCGAGTGAAGTGCACAAGCATTGCAATTTTGAGATTGTTCTTCAATCTGTCAATTGAAGGCCACCAAACATATGATCGTGCAAGTGCCTTCATTTTCACGATACCCATATGAGTACTATGCAATTCTTTTAAAATTGAAGTATGAAGTTTCTTTGGAATAATCAACCTGTAACCCCACATTAAACAATCTTGTTCCATAAAAATCTCATTTTTTTTTATAAAATATGGTTGAATTTCACTTGAAGGACAAGTAGAAGGCCATCCCCTTATAACAAAATATATAATTTTACTAAGAATACGATCCTTCGCCGTCTCTTTTTTTATAGAGTGAACATTCAAAGGAAAATCGGAATCTTCAATATAATTTAAATATGAATAATAAAATTCTGAGCTTAAAAATGAAGTACATTCTTCTTTTTCGGGATTAACGGGAAGTCTGGACAAACAATCTGCAACATTATCTTTACTTTTGACGTAAACTATGTAATACGAAAAAGCTGATAAAATATGAGCCCATCTTTGTATCCGATTGGCTGCAAAATTTGGTAAACCTTTTTTATTGCCAAAAATGGTTAATAAAGGTTTAAGGTCAGTGCATAAAATAAATCTTTGACCATAGAGATATTGAAAAAATTTCTTTACGCCAAAAATAATGGCTAGAGTCTCTTTTTCAATTTGAGAATATTTTATTTCGCTGGATTTTAACAAAGTTGACGCAAAAGCAATTGGCCTTTCCGTTTTATCCTTGCACACATGAGAGAGAGTGGCTCCCAGAGCAAACTGAGAAGCATCAACCGTTAGTTTTATTTTTTCTTCGGGATTAAAATGTGCTAACACCGAAGAAGATACATAGCCTTAGCTTCTTCGAAAGTTTTCGTACACTCAGGCGTCCAATTCCAAGCTGAGTCTTTTTTTAACAAACAATAAAGAGGTTTCAAAATTTGTGATGCATTCTTAATAAATTCACAATAAAAATTTACCCATTCCTAAGAAGAATTTGAGTTCCGTAACTGTTTTCGGAGCCTTGGCTTTTTTAATAGCAGTAACTCGCTTGTCTAGCGAATGTAATCCAAATTTGTCAATTACATGACCTAAATATTTTACCGAATTTTGAAAAAATGTACATTTGTCTTTTCTTACTTTAAGTCCACATTCATGAAGACGTTTAAACACTTTTTCTAAACGCTCCAGATGCTCACGGTCATCTTTACCTATTACTAAAATATCATCAAGGAAACAGACAACACCCGGAAAAACAAACATTTGTTCCATTCTATTTTGAAATATAGCTGGGGCACTCGTTATCCCGTAAGCTAAACGTTTATAAGAGTAAAGTCCCTTATGTGTAGTTATAGTAACAAGTTCTCTAGAAGCTTCTGTCAACTCCACCTGTTGATAAGCTTCCGAGAGGTCGATTTTTGAAAACTTATCACCACCTTGCAATTGCGAAAAAAGATACTCTATTCTCGGCAAAGGAAAATGTTGAATTAACAAACTTGGGTTTCACGTAACTTTGAAATTCTTATACCTCCATTGTTTTTTAAAACTGGAACGATAGGAGTAGCCCATTTTGAAAACTCTGTTGGTACTAAAACATTCATTTTTACTAACCTTTCGATTTCCTGTTCCACTTTCGGTTTTAAAGAGAACGGTACTGGTCTAGGCTTGCAAAATTTCGCCACAGCGCCTTCCTTTAGCTTTAATGAAATTTTAAATTTGTTAAATGTTCCCAATCTGTTATCAAATATAGCACCATATTTTTTAATCAAAGAAGTAACCTGGATAGAAGCATCTATATTTTTACAGTTTTCTAATAAATTTGTATCAGATATATCATTCAAACTTTCGGCTTCCTGAATTTTGCAGATACCCAATTTAAGCATATTTAAACCATTTCTACCAATTAGTGGTGGACCCCCGTCTTTAATTACATAAGTTTTTAATACATAATTTTTATTTTCAAAAACCAAATTGAAATTAACAAATTCCAAGGGTTCAAAAGTAACACCCACATAATCCTTCAATGATAAATCATTCTTTTCTAATTTTTTATTTGAAAAATGTTTTTGGTATAATTTTTCATATATTGCGGCATGAGCAAAACTAGAATCTGCCTCAAAACTCATTGGTATATATAAATGAAGCGAAGTTTTTGTATAAAAGTGTATAATTTTCTTTTTATTTATTGCAAAGCGCTTTCGACTTTCGTCATCATCAGTGCTTCCTGAAAGTAAACACTCAGTTGAGAGTACCGAAATTGAATTTAAAAAAGAGAGGTTATAAAATTAAGAAAATCAAGTGAGTACTTACAAGTCAGGTAACAAGAAGTTTCAAATATGTAAAAAACATTGTTTAAAATTACAAAATCATATTATTCTATAAGAGAACTAACGAAAAACATGTTAAAACCCAGGCCACGTGGTTATGTAAAAGCAAAGCTGACAAGACAGAATGTGTCAAGTCAAATGTCAAATATCAAAAGTCACAGTGAAATACCAGTACCAACTTGAAGAGTGGTCTAGTGCCGATTGCAAAGGAAGTGTTACCAACTTTAATTTAATTATGTTTGATCCTCTGATGGAGGGGAAGGAAATCTCTGTCCAAGTTTACTTGCGTATTCAAACAGAGCTGATTTTTTGTAAGTTCTTTGGAGATCTCCAGTTCTTCGAACAGATCCAATCTAAGAAAATTTTTATTATCTATTTTGTGTAAAATTTTTGAATTTCTGTTGGGGCTAAAATTATAATTATGGAATTTGAGATGATTACCAAATATAGATTTATCTGGTCTCTTCAAATGTTCGTTAATACGAGTAAGAAGTGGTCTACAGGTTCTACCAATGTAGGAGGCGGAGCAATCAGCACAATCAAGCCTATACACACCGCTACTTTTCAATTTACTGATTTTGTCTTTAGAATTGACTAAATGGTTACTTAAATTGTTAAAAGTTTTAAAAGAAACTTTAGTACCAGGTACTGTGTCTTCAATGAATTTGGAAATGTCACTGCACATGTTTTGATCAAAAAATGGTAAGGAAAAATATTTCACAGAAGGTGAATTGACTACAGGAGAGGTGCTGAAGGCAAGTCTTCTGTCTGTTCTATGTTTAAATTTATTAATCAATTTAAGAATAATGTAAGGTTGATAGCCATTGTTGACAGCAATCTGTTTTAATATATTGACTTCGTTATTGTAATTTGAATGAGAAAGAGGAATTTTCAAAAGCCTGTTAACATAGCAGTTAAAGGAGGCCATTTTATGTTGCATCGGGTGATAAGAATTAAAAGGAATGACGTGATCCGTCTGAGTGGGTTTCCTGTAAATAGGAAAATCTAATTTGTTATTCAATTTAGTTATGGTGAGATCTAAAAAGTTTAATTTATTGTCTATTTCCACTTCAAGAGTAAAATTAATATTGGGGTGTAAATTGTTTAGGGATTCAAGAATGTCAAAAGCATCGTTGGAATTACCTTCAATGAAAACCAGGCAATCATCGACGTAACGGTACCAACTTAAAATTTTATTAATTTTATTAACAATGTATGAATTTTCCAAATTTTCCATGAAAATGTCAGCTAAGAAAGGAGAGAGAGGGTTACCCATGGCTAAGCCTTCAGGTTGGTTATAAAATTTATCGTTAAAGACAAAAAAATCCTGAGAAATGCAAAATTCTAACAAAGCCAAAATGTGAGTTTTTGTGGAATCAGAAACTGAGTGTAGGGAAAGTAAATTAGACACTAAAGGTAGCGTTTCAGTTTTAGGTATAGACGTAAACAGGTTGCTGACATCAAAAGATATCATGAATGTATTGCTGTCAGGTTGAAATTTTTTAATTTTATTAATTAAATCTAAAGTGTTACTTACCGAATTGGCCGGTTTGTAGTTGGTGATGTTTTTTATCAATTGCAAAATGAATGATGATAAGGTCGAGACTGGAGTGTTGTAAAAGCTTACCACTGGTCTGATTGGGACGCCCTCCTTATGTATCTTCGGTAGACCATATAATCTGGGAATTTGAGGATTGCTAGGAATTAAATTATATGGTTTGTTGAATTCACGAAAAAGATTGTCGCAAACTTTAATGTAATTTTTGGTTTTAGAAATGAATTTATTGAGAGGGTCTGAATTCAAAGAGATGAAGTTATTCGAGCCCAAAAAGTCTTCAACTCTTTGGATATACTCTATTTTATCAAGTATGACTAGGCAGTTGTCTTTGTCAGCTTTAGATAAGATGAGATTACTATTAGAAATTTTCTTAGTTAATTTATGTAAAGTCACATTTAAATTCCTGTGATTGGACTTCCTCAAGTAACTGGGGACCTTCCTGTGAGAACGTTGATATTTAGTTATAGTGAACTGACAGAAATTTCTAATTTTCTGTTTGGTTTTATTGTTATTGGAAAGTTTGTCAATTAAAACATCTAAATCTATGGGAAATGAAGTGAGTTCCTTTTCAGACCGGTCTGGATTCAATGAGAATTTCATACCTAAAGAGTAGAGAGAGCAGAGCTATCTCGTCATCATCAAAAGAAGTCTTAGATAAATTTTTGATACGTTCATGGAATTTAAATTCTGAAAACTTTTCAACAGAAGGTTGAGAGTTTTGCCTGTTCTTGCTAAGAATGAGTGAGTTAAGTTTCTTGTTTACTTTTTTGAATTTCAAATTGCTTTGACATACCACTTGGTCTTCTAAATCATTAAAAAAATTTTGAAGTAAAGGTAGATTTAAAGGATTGTCTGAGATAAGTCTATCATAACAAATTTTCATGTCCACATTAGTGCGATCTAACTTGGCATAGTGTTTACAAACAGCACTCTTGATGATTTTCCTCTCCGTGTTGTGTTTTAGGTGAGAAGGTATATTGGTTGGCATAGAGGTTCTAGCAAACTTCGGAATTACATCCTCTCTCAGACAACTGTTTAAGAACCATATATCTATGTGTAACAAGTTTCTTCTGATTGATAACTTCCTGTAAAAATCAGCTGGGGCTACCATACTGTAGATAATTGAATAAATGCGTGAAGCTGAATACACTTGTTTAAATAAATGAAGCGAAGTTTTTGTATAAAAGTGTATAATTTTCTTTTTATTTATTGCAAAGCGCTTAAAACAGATTGCTGTCAACAATGGCTATCAACCTTACATTATTCTTAAATTGATTAATAAATTTAAACATAGAACAGACAGAAGACTTGCCTTCAGCACCTCTCCTGTAGTCAATTCACCTTCTCTGAAATATTTTTCCTTACCATTTATTGATCAAAACATGTGCAGTGACATTTCCAAATTCATTGAAGACACAGTACCTGGTATTAAAGTTTCTTTTAAAACTTTTAACAATTTAAGTAACCATTTAGTCAATTCTAAAGACAAAATCAGTAAATTGAAAAGTAGCGGTGTGTATAGGCTTGATTGTGCTGATTGCTCCGCCTCCTACATTGGTAGAACCTGTAGACCACTTCTTACTCGTATTAACGAACATTTGAAGAGACCAGATAAATCTATATTTGGTAATCATCTCAAATTCCATAATCATAATTTTAGCCCCAACAGAAATTCAAAAATTTTACACAAAATAAATAATAAAAATTTTCTTAGATTGGATCTGTTCGAAGAACTGGAGATCTCCAAAGAACTTACAAAAAATCAGCTCTGTTTGAATACGCAAGTAAACTTGGACAGAGATTTCCTTCCCCTCCATCAGAGGATCAAACATAATTAAATTAAAGTTGGTAACACTTCCTTTGCAATCGGTACTAGACCACTCTTCAAGTTGGTACTGGTATTTCACTGTGACTTTTGATATTTGACATTTGACTTGACACATTCTGTCTTGTCAGCTTTGCTTTTACATAACCACGAGGCCTGGGTTTTAACATGTTTTTCGTTAGTTCTCTTATAGAATAATATGATTTTGTAATTTTAAACAATGTTTTTTACATATTTGAAACTTCTTGTTACCTGACTTGTAAGTACTCACTTGATTTTCCTAATTTTATAACCTCTCTTTTTTAAATTCAATTTCGGTACTCTCAACTGAGTGTTTACTTTCAGGAAGCACTGATGATGACGAAAGTCGAAAGCGCTTTGCAATAAATAAAAAGAAAATTATACACTTTTATACAAAAACTTCGCTTCCTTTATTTAAACAAGTGTATTCAGCTTCACGCATTTATTCATTGGTATATGTTCAACAAGCATATTTACAAAAACAGGTTTAATATTTCCATTCTTATCAACATTGTCGCTTAAATTCCCAAAATTTAACAAATTATTATCAAATTCATCAAAATTCTCCGCAACCGGTTTATTTAAATCCGATAAATTAAAAATTGATTGGTCAGTATCGACTTCATTTTCTACTTCCAAATATTTATGTGAAACTTTTTTGCACTGAGTAGCTAAATGGCCTCTCACAACACATTTATGGCAATTACAATTTTTATATGCACAATCATTTACCATGTGTTTACTACGACCGCAAACAGTTCATTTTATAGAATATTTACGATTGCTTACCGTAGGATTTCTGACACTATTCTTACCAGCTAAACCGCTGCTGCCTTGGTCTTTTTGATATCACCGAAACGGCTGGCTAGAAGAATTGCGTGTGATCTGGCCCTTATTCTTCCTTTGACGATGGAAATTCATCGAGTCGGTCGGTTCTCGTTTCACCACCGCACCCAAGCTTTCTCTCAACGCGTGTTCCTTCAAAGAAGATTCCTTGGAAATGGCTAATCTAACTACTGATTTCAGCGTAACATTTGCGCTGGAAGCATCTTCTTCAAAAAGCCGATCCATTATCCTTTCTTCACTAATGCCGATAACAAAAATATCACGCATTATGACACCTAATTCAGTGCCAAAATTACACTTTGAAGCTAATTTTTTTACACGTGCTTCCCAATCGCCAACACTTTCACTAGGTTTCCTCCGTGCAGAGTACAATTGTAATCTTTCTGCGAAGTACGACTTTACTGGATTTAAATGTTCGTCCAATAATTTAATTAATTCATCGAAAGTTTTTGCATTCGGAAGATCTGGTACACATAAATTCCGCACCAATTTATAACAATTCTCCGATAAAGTATTTAAAAGTATGGCTTGTTTTCGGTTAACGTCATTTATTTAATTTGCAATAAAAAACTCGAATAGTCTTTCTTTAAATACCGAAAAATCCGATCTATCAGGATCAAAAGTATTTAAGGGTCCTAATAACCCAAAACATTGTTGATTATATTTATCAGCCGGCATTTTTTTGATCACTAGCACTTACTTGAAAACAGAAATTTCAGCACTAACTGATAAACTATACTTTCCGATTATGCACACGTGAATTCAAAGCGAAAAACACCTCGTCGTCAACTGTTATATATATGAAAATATTAATTTGAATATAATCACTAATTACAAATAAAACAACGTTTAATGTGAAACGTATTTATTCGTATACTGCTTTTGCAAAACTCGTCCATATATCGATAAGGTATGTATCATATAAAAACATGTAATTAAATAAAAGTAAATAATATACAGAAATATATATACAGGGAGTATCTTACACCTTTAAATACCGTTTTCGTTTCTAAATTTTCCATTGGTGAACTGAAGCTCAACGCTATGTCGAAATTTAAAACGGCGATACCCCACGCAAGTAGGACAAAGTGGCCAGAATCTTGTGTTGAAGAAAATTCACTCAGTCCCATGGATTCGGGGTGGGGGGGAGTTAGGTACAGAAAATCTACACAAAGACATAAATCAAAAGCAACGTAAGAACACTATCATCAAATAGTGAACTCCTATAAATCGAGGAAGAGATGAAAATCATCAACTGGGACATAATCGGAACAACTTCTTAGATTAAAATACCAGAATGAAAATCCCAAAGGATCAAATGGTGGTATAGAATTTTTAATCAACAAAAAACGAGTTAACAAAATAGAAACTATGAAGACGGTATCATATAGAGTTGCATATATTGTCCTTTTCCTAAATCACAGATACAAAATGAAAATCGCATACCGACGAAGAAGTGGACATATTTTACGGCGACATAGAAACAGCACTGTCAGAGAACCACTACGCTTTCCTGATGGGCGACTTGAATGCTCAGCTCGGAAGACGCTTGGACGAATCAGAGATAGGGATTGGGAATTTCGGTTAGGAGGGCAGAAACGAATGAGGACAAACACTGCTGGACTTTCTACATAATCACAATTTATACACAATGAAAAGCTTTTTTAAAACTAAAATGGACTTGGGCAAGCCCGAATGCAAAAACAAAGAATGAAATAGACTTCTTCATAACAACACGGAAAAGAAATGTCACCGATGTTACAGTCCTTAAGAAATTCTGCGTAGGGAGCGACCATAGAGCTGTAAGGGCAAAAATACAAGTTAATATTAAGAACAAACGAATAAGGATGATTTGTAAGAAACAGCGAACAAGATGGAATATGCCAGAAGATATTACGAACTACAGCGAACCCATAACACAAAATGATGATTAGAGGTAAGCCGCATACTAAACCATTTATTTTCCAGACCATTAATTAGGGAAACACTTACCTCCAATCTGTAGGAACGAAATAATACCATATCTTTAAAAACTCACTGGGATATAATATATTTAACAAAAATAACAATTAACCATGACCATCGTCAACATGTCGATGACCAGAGTTACAATTACGAGTAAGCAATACAACTAACGTTTACTATACAGAATTGATCTATTTATACATGCTGAATCAATATTCTTCAGTTCGTTAACACTGTTTACATTTAACAATATTAACCTTGTCCGAGTTGATTGTTTCACAATTTCTTGGCGTTCTAATCTGAACGTGTTTTATTATTCACCCAAATAAACGTATTCCCTAAAGAATCGTGGTTCACTCTTACTGATTACCACAACTAAGTTTATTAGTGACATTCTGGTTCAATAACCGTCACAACAATCCTTACGTCAAAATATATCATTAGACATAGATACCTTGGATGAAACAATCATTGAAACACTAATAAAAGCACAACAAGAACACTGCTAAATAGCGAAACCTAGAGAAGGAAAACTGAGCAAAAGCACGACAGACATAATTAAACAAAGAAAACTCAGACCGGTGATCTAAAGGGAATAAGGAAATTAAACAAAATAATTTCAACAAAGGTTTCACAAAATACAAGGCAGAGACAACCAAACAAGTGATCGGAGAGAATAGGAGTATGAAGGTACTCAGAAAAAACTTGGCCAATTGAAAAAAGGAAATCTTGAAACTTAAAAATAAAAATGGAAGTGAAACAACAAATAGAAAAAGACTGATAGATATCGTCGAAAACTTCTTTGAAGAACTATATGGAAGTGAAATTGAAAAAGCAGAGACTACAGAGAATAAGTTCAAAGTCAAAAACCAAGGCTCAGAAGAGTTGCCGGACATAACAGTGGAAGAAGCTAGGAATTCCCTTAGAGAAATGAATAATAACAAAGCCCCAGGAGAGGATCAGGTTGTGGTGGAAGCTATAAAAGCTGGCCGGGAGGAACTATTGAAAGTCATAGTCTCACTCTTTAACTTCTGTTCAATGAACGGTGTGATTCCAACGAAATGGAATAATGCAGTGACAATTCTAATCCATAAAAACGGAGATATAACTCATTTAGAACACTTTAAACCTATCAGCTTACTCTCATGCCTTTACAAGTGATTTACTAAGAAAATATCTAAACGCTTAGTATGGAAGTTAGACTTTATAGAGTACAATAGAGGGCTGGTTTTGATATTCATCGTTTGCAAAAAGCCTTCGATGCAGTAGAAATCCCAGCAATTTTGTCAGTCCTGCAACAGTGTAGAATAGACTATAGATAAGCAAAATTAATAGAGCATATATATTCTCACGCAACCGCTCATATCAAAATGTATGAACCAACGAGGAAATACTGAATAGGACGTGGAATTAGCCAAGGCGATACAATATCTTCTTAACTACAGTACTAGAATACGCTTTCAATAAACTCAATTGAGAAGGAAAAGGCATAAACATTGATGGCGAACATTTAAACCATTTGCGATTCGTCGACAATATTGTAATAATTGCTGATAATTTGGGAGATGCCAAAAATATGATCGCAGACTTAAAGCAAGTAACTAGGCCCGCTAGAATCGAGTATTAGAGGGTGTCCCCCACTACCTACGGAGGATGGTCAGATCATACTTCAGTGATCGTCTACTGCACTACGACACGGAGCAGGGACCAGCGGAGCATAGGCTCACGGGAGGGTACTTTAGGGCTCTGTTCTGGGGCCACTCTTGTGGAACGAGGTCTACTTAATCTGGAATTACCGGTGAACACAATACTCGTGGCTTTCGTGGACAACATGGCGGTTGTTATTTTAGCGAAACATCTGAAGGAAGTGGAAGCCGCATTCTCTACCACCATCCGGAGGTTAAGAGAAGGGATGACATCGGCAGACCTATCTTTGGCGGAACATAAGACCGAGGCACTCCTTATTATGAGTAGCTGGAAGAAAATGGAGACCATCACCATTAGAGTGGGCGCCCACGACCACCAGTCACTACTCCTACATCCTGTATTTAGGAATGGTCTTGGATGCCAGACTCAACTACAAGGAGCACATCTCCAGCGTCAGCAGGAAGGCATCAGCAGCACTGGGTGCGCTTTCACGGATAATTCCCAATATTGGAGGTCCCAGGCAAATCCGGAGGCAACTGCTAGCAACTGTGGTTACCCCCGTCCTGCTATACGAAGCACCAGTGTGGGCGAAGTCGCTAGAGCTAACAGCATATCGGAAGACAATGTCATCAGTCCAGCGATCAGAGTGGCGTCAGCATACAGAACGGTATCATACGATGCGGTCAAAGTCGTGGCATCATGCCCGCCAATCGACATCATGGCAGGAGAACGGACACGCCAACATCGTAGACAGAAGGAAGAAGGAAGAGCGGCGAAAGGACCTCTGTGAACAGGAGAGTTTTGCCTCTGGCAATAGAGATAGGACAATTCGACGGAAGGTCGATGTCTGATCCCAGTTGTCACCAAATGGGTCACTC
Organism: Galeruca laticollis; assembly: GCA_963921935.1. Taxonomy (NCBI): domain Eukaryota; kingdom Metazoa; phylum Arthropoda; class Insecta; order Coleoptera; family Chrysomelidae; genus Galeruca; species Galeruca laticollis. The sequence goes on from OY998181.1 coordinate 57,581,717, forward strand.
ACCTGTACGGGGAGGTCGGGTAGTACATCACCCAACTCTTGACTGGGCATGTATGCTTTCGGGCATACTTGCACAGATTCAAAAGAGCTGTGTTCTTCCAATGCCCCTTCTACGAAGGGACACGGGTAGAATTGGAGAGAAACCTGGACCATTCCATCAGTTCAGAAAACATAGTGGAGTGAATGTTGAAGCGCCAATCGGCTTGGAACAGAGTTGCAGATTATGCGGAATTCATTATCAAGAATCTTCGCACGAAGTACGAAGAATAGGCCGCGAGGCGTACCAGGACAGCAGTAGCATCAAATAAGAACGCCCGGCGAAGTAGTATTTACAAGAGTGCAGCCTGAGAACCATCGGTCCGGGAGACAAGTAAGAGGTGCAGGTTAGGTTTTAGTGAGGAAAAATCCTACATAACTCGTCTGGCGAGTACATTTTGAAGGTGTTCCCCTCTGTACCTCATTAATCTAAACAAAACAAAAAACCTCAAGGTTCGGTACTAGGCCCGCTGTTGTGGAATATTATGTACGACGGGGTATTAAAACTAGCATTGCCAAGAGAAGCTAAACTCGTGGCATACGCTGACGATGTTGCCATAGTAATAGTCGCAAAGCAAGATATAAATTTTGTCTTTGACACTACTTTCGAGAAAATCAGAGACGGGATGGAGACATCTGGCCTAAAGTTGGCAGAACACAACACCAAGACAGTGCTCAGCAGTAGTAGAAAACAGGTGGAAACTATCAGGCTGAATGTTGGAGAGCACGATATTATATCGCAATCATTCATTCGGTATCTGGGGATAATGATTGATACCAGGCTCAACATTAAAAAGCAGGGAGAACATGTGGGTGCCAAAGCATCAGTAGTCTGAGCGAGCCTGTCACAGCTCATGTCCAATATAGGAGGATCCAAGCAGAGAATTACTGTCGTCAGTAGTTACATATGTGCTCACTTATGAATTTCCTATTTGGGAGGGTATACTTTGTACACAAGAATCTCGGTGGAAAATCGTAACAGTCTACGGGTTGAGTGCCTTGAGAACAGTCAGCGCATTCCACACAGTGTCTGAGGACGCAGTCTACGTTATTGCTGGGATGCCGTCAATCGAAGTACTCGCAGAAGAAAGAAGTGCTCCTTACCGGCAAAAAGGATTAACTACGTTGAGCGCTGATGCACAAGGAATAATAGAACGGCGGAATAGCATATGGCGATGGCAGATACTGTGGGATTCTTCAGGAAAAGGTAGGTGAACGTTCCGCATTATACCACAATTGGATATTGAGTTAAACCGAGATCATGGCGAGGTCAATTACTTCCTGACACAAATGATCTCGGGACATGGATGATTTAGAGCATATTTGCACCGATTTCGACATGAGGACTCTCCAGAATGTTCGTCCTATCCTGGAGTTAGGGAGGACGCGGAGCACGTATTCTCTGCCCCTCTTTCAAAACAATATGCAGCGCTTGAAAAGCTACCGTTCATTCGAAAATTCAGCCAGAGTCCTTAGTGAACGCTATGCTATCATCAGAGGAGGCATGGGATGCAACAAGTCGATGTACATCAGAGGTACTCCAAGAACTTCGTCGTTTAGAAAGAGAATGTGCAAAAAACGAAATGGGTGAAGAAAGAAGATTGCACTTCGACAACTCGGTAGAACGATCCGCGAAGTAATGCCTAACGGTGGTACCGCGGGGGAAACATAGGCTGGAGACAGAGGAGGTTTTTAATCGGTATTGGAAAGGCTTCCGAGTTCCCGAGTACGACATAGCAGGTAGATAACCTGACGATACGTAAAGGTATTTTCCTACTTCTATAAATAAAAATGAAACACACACATATGTCCAATATGGCTGACGGTTGCCCCATGATATATGACAGCACATCAAATCCGACTCATGCGTAGATTGATTTGAGCCAAAAATGTGCAGAATGGACCTTAGCGTTTTCCAATGTTATTTTACATAAGAAATGGTCCCGAATCAGTGCTGTCTATCTACTTGAGAGGCAATTTGGTACTTCTGTTACTTGTCAAGTCTCTGTTTACTGATACTTAAACATGTTCTTGTCTGCTCCGCTAAGCTTTCGTGATTGTCCTCCTCACTGCTTCTAAATTGCTTAATTATTTATTTAGCATTGTATCACTACTTAAGAAGGAAGCTTTGCGTTGCCAATAGGAAATACTGTGAGTTCTAATGAATGTTTTTTGTTCTCAAAATAACTACTAAATTAGTATCCTAAATGTTTTGTGCACAAATAATCAGATAGCGATTTGTGTATTTCATTATTTCAATTGGCTTATTTTGTGGCGAATCTGTTCACCAGTAACCGTCATGCTAGGAAGTCAGTTATATAAAATAATTCTGAGGTGATCAGTTATGAATGTATACGACTGCTAATCAGTTGTTTCCGACTCTACACCTAAAAATTTCTTAATGACAATTCAAAAACAGCAGGCACTCAAAAGTGGATTGGGTTATGTAAAACTTCTATTGATTCAGTAAGACAAATCATTTATTTATTTGAATATAATGATTATAATAAGACTGACTAATTATTATCTTTGCGTATATTGTATAAAATAGTATTCAATAAACAAACAAACAATTGAAATGTTCATATTAAATACCAAGGTGAATATTACGAAGCAGCATTAAGAACGATTGATTCTGAGATTGACTGTTATTTCAAAGGTTTTAATGGTTTCTCTGGGGTATTATTTAAATGTTTGCAAATGCAGTAATTGCATCGTAATTACGAGATACGATCTTTACCTGAAAGGACTACGACTTCGCTGGCGTTATTGCAAAATCGGAAATTTATACATTTGCGAAATGAAGATTCCTTCAAATTTTTAGTCTTTTCAAAAACATGTAGCTATTTGAAGATGAAAGAATGTTGTGTAACGATTGGTATGTTATAAATGTAATTCTTGTATTAAGAGTGTTTGATCATAAAATAATCACATGATAAGTGTTAACCAGGGTCATCTAAAAGTTTCTAGTATGTTGGATTTCATCCATAAGAGATATGTGCTAAATTTCACTCACATTATATTATACGGGTGATACCATAAGATCTAGGCATGGTGTCGAAAATAAATTGAATATAGTATCTACATCTACAATGTACATATTCTTGACATTTTTTAATAATTTCTCAGTTGGAGTAATAGCTTTGTTTCTCTGTCATTCATTTGTTAGAAAATTAGGATGAAATCAATTATTAGCATGTAAATATAACATTTTTTATCACACAGTTAGTTTCAAAGATAGTCAATTAGTATCAGTTGGCTTAATTTTAAGGTGTCCTCTTATTCTATGATTCTCCTGGAGCCTAAATCAACTCAAAAAAACAATGGTTCTACAAAAGTCGAGCTTTCTATGTCAGATTCTTTTTACTTTTGGATCCAAAAGAACTGACTATGTATTTTTGCTGATTTTTATAAACATCCTTGAACATTTCGAGACTTTGAATGTTGGTTGTCAAAACTAAATTAATTTATACTCTTTAACCATTACAGTTCTCCTTTTGCTTTTAAAAATTTGGTTTGTACCTAATTATTGTCAGTTGGCTTAATTCTAAGTTTTCCACTTATTTTGTTCTTCATGACATATACTTCATTATTGTCATTAACTTTGGATTTGATATGCTAGATTGGTGTGGTTACAATCATTGTTTACATTAAAAGCAATTTTGTACGTTATTTATGCAAATAAACAATAGAATCATCATTGCAAATTTATTAAAGTTGGAAGACAACACGGGATTTAATTTCCCTAAACACCACTTGTTCTATAATTTTACATAGTTATTATCGGAATTATGGATAACATGTAAATAAACGTAGAACTCCCACTAAAAATTGAGTAGCGTGTGGGTTTTACAAATTTAAATTTAAAATATTCCTTATGCATATATGATATTCACAATGTAAAATAGCTTGAATTGGTTTCACTTCGTTAATATTAATAATTCCTAACATTTTATCATTTAGCTTATTTTATATACATCTACGGGAAAATTAACAAAAGGGAACATTTGTGGATTATTAGAGTTAACAAACTATATTGTAATAAATACGGATATGGTTATGTAGAAGAAGTATTAATAGAAACCCAAAGGACAGGCGGGTGATATATAAAAAAGTACTTCACTATCGTATTTAATTCCTTGTGAATATATAAATTACATTTGCGAATAGAAATATTCTCTGAATGACCGACTTATTTGCTTCAATACACATGTGCCCAATAAAACACCTGGCCCATGATTGTAATTCGTTTAAAAACATTTACGTACAGAAAAATTAAGTTATAAGGATTTGTTTAAAAAAATATTCGCAAAAAACATCACGAACCGAAAAAATGAAATTGTTTTGCCGAGACAGCAAAAATCACAACTCGTTGTTTCACTCAAAAAATCAAAATGACTTTACCAGAAGTTTGGTTGGAAAAAAGACGGTAGCGGTTTGCAAGCGGTGGCGTTTTGCAGAGCAGTCGTTTTTTCGTTCGGGGACACTGGGCAGTGTGTCTAGACAGCAAGGTAAAATAGGTAGTTCTATTTCCCTTACGACGCGTTACGGGTTTCAATAGCTTTTCTTTCCACTATTTTGGTACTTGGCAACCAGACGATATTAAATTAACATCACCAGCAAAGGCCTGCATCCTTGAAAGTACCGTGGAGAGCTATTAGATTTTAATTTGAAGAGTGCAACTAAGTGTACGGGTCTTGACCAGAATCCCGAAGATGATAGACCAGGCGGACTTATTCAGTAAATTTTGCTCGCTTAATTTTTTTTAATACTTCTAGTTCTGTGTTAGGGTCAATGAATGTTTGGTGTCAAGTAGATGTTGTGCGTAGTGGGATTTGTCTGGTTGTTTTAATCTGTATGCTAGTTAGTGTTCACTGTACCTGATTTCAAAATTTCTAAAGGTTTGACACAAATAGACAGCATTGAATTCTGCACATTTAAGTTTATACAGTGTGACCCAATTAAGATCGCAACACCCAGTTATATCATTTAATTGACATTTGATTAACTTGAAATTTTGATGGTTTAAAAAGGTCGGCAAGAGGACTATTTTTATCTATTAACATTTTAATAATGTCACTGGCGTATATTTTTAGGGGATTTCAAAACGTCGTTTTTTCAAAAAAGTTATTAGCGATTTTTTTATTGCGTTTTCGGTTAACACACTGTAAAGAGTATCCCTTGAAACCCCTAAATCCAAATTTTGGGTAATGTCACTTCACCGGTGTCTGAGATGTAAGTCGTCAAAAATTGTTTTTTTTTTATTTTTGAACGGCCCTGTCTGTATACACGGTAGTCGACGTTTTATGAACTCCACATTCTGGTGTTCAGTAAAAAACAATTAGTTGAGTGGTTACCCTTGTAAATATTTGTTTTTGTCAGTAGCGTACGTCTATAGGGGACTTAAAAAATTCGTGTTTTAAAAAATAGTAGTTGCAACTTTTTCTTACATTTTGACCCCATTGTAAAGAGCACCCTACCACTAACATAAACTCCTGATGATGCTGACATGGTCAGCGAAACGCGCGTCGAGAATGGAGTAATAATGTACAATTCGAGTCATGTTAGTTACCTGTCTTTGGTGTAGTACGTCCCCCCAAGCATTACGTTATTTTCATTTTCCAAAATCACAGTCTGAACTGTTTTTTTTATTTGATCACAAAATTTCGATACTGCCCTTTTCATTCTAAGGTACCTACTGCGTTTTATTATAAAACGAGCTTTGTAGCTAAATAAACATTTTCCTATGATTGGTATTCACTCTTAATTTTATGTAGGTAATTTAAACAAAATTAAAAAGTTAGATTTGATTTTGGTTCCTGTACAAATGTCGGTTTATGCAAATGTCTTAATAATTTAAATTTCCTTCATGGAACTCGTTGTTGAAATAATAATTATTTCTCTGAATTAAAATGGTTGAAATAGTGTGGGTACAAGGAGAAATTGAAATTATACGTCTTTGTGGAGACAACGACCGACGCGTTAGAGAAGTATGCCGAATATTTAACGATAGACATCAAGACCGTCTCCCTATTAACATTAGCTCTGTACTCAGAATAAACAATGTATTCAATGCAACTGGAGCTGTAAGTAAGCACAATTAAAAAAATAATGTAAAAAGAAAGAATGTTCTACATGACAGGATTGTGTTAGGCCGTTTTAGAAATAATCCGCGTACAAGTTTAAGACAAGCAAAAAATGAAAGACTTCAAACCCAAATTTCTCTCTACTTTAGAGCCTGGCGATGGTTATTAGGAGGAAAATTTGCAATTGAACGGAAATTTATAGTATCTTTCTGAGGCGACCTCAATTTTTGGATTCGACTGGTTTTCCCTGAGACTTTGTTTTTGGTTTTGTGTTGGATTTTCCTGATGTTCCCGGTTTCTGAGCGACTGTGGTAGAGTGGGAAGCTGTACCATCGCCTTGTACGTTTTTTGTACATTTAGGACATTTAGTTTTTACCATATCTGGGGTTCCACAACCAAAACAAAACACCTTTCTAGGAATTCGACAATTACTATACTTATGACCTGTTTGTTGACAATTCCAACAAGACCAATTAGAAGATACTACAGATATAATTTTTCGAGATGACTTACAACAAGAATTATCTTTAAAAGAAGTTCTAGGTATGCTCAAATCTGGTGCAAGTAAATATTGACCATTTTTATGATTGGATGTAAATTGTTGGTCCCAAGATAATGTTTCCTCCAATCGTTTACATTTTTCCGTCAAAATATCAACAGTATCAATATCAATTAAAGCCAAAGGTTGTGCATAATGAGGTAACAGATTTTTACGAATAATACGAATCTTGTTTTTCTCACTAGGTTTGTCATCGAGACGATTGAATAGTCCACACATAGCATTAATGTATAAGGTAACTTTTTCATGCTGACCCTGTTTCCTCGCCTTGATTTCCTCCAGTAAATCATCCTGATAGTTGTAAGGTAAGAAATCTGACTTCAATTTGGTCACTAATTGTTCCCAATTTTGAAACTTGCATCTGTTAATCAGATACCAATTAAATGCCTGATCACTAAACAAATCAACTGAACTAGAAAACAATTCAGCATCCGTGATACCTCTAGAGATTTTAAGACAATCAACACGTTCAAGAAACCCAAGTACTGATTCTTTCGAATCCATACTAGAAAATCTTATTCCCCATTTATGAACTGGTACAGGTTTAGAGAATGAGAAGCTTTGATTTGCATTTACCGGAGTAGACTGCCTATCTGTTTCCATAACATTGAGCTTGCTATCCAATTCACCTTCTAAGAGCAATATATCTGAAGTTAGCTGTCTTTTAACCTTTTCATGCTCGTGTTCCTCGCAAATCAAACGAAAGATACGCTGTGTAAGGTGGGTTAGACGACAAGTCAACCTTTTGTACTCTACGTCAGAAGAAGTTCCAACGAAATCTTGAACCTTCTTCTTCAAGTCACCAAAAGAAAGTTTAATTCCTGTAATTTCGGGAGAAAATGGAAGATTGATGTGAGAAATTGAGCTCCGCATAGATATCTCTTGAGTTAAAATCCCACGCAACAATTTTCTCTTTTCTGAGACCAATGAAGGTATTTCTAAGCCACGATAAGAAATTTAATAATCTAGCTCATGAGATAATAGATAGACAACATTTAGCCTAAACATTTTTGCCATTTTATCAACACTAATTGACGAAAATAGAAAACCTTTGATCTAAAAGAAAAGAAAGAAGATTCAAAAATCGACTACGAAACTATGTAACGATATGTGTATGAGAAAAATTTATGAAAATATCAAGATATTACCAATTCCAGAACAAAAAAAGTTTATACGATAATTTATTATACGTTAATATGTTCAGAATTTTATGAAAAAAAAAAATAAATAGATAAGATAATTTATACGATAAATTTTAAAAGTTTAGATATGCTTGAATAGGTACTGTAATGATAAATATATAAATAGATAAGATAATTTATACGATAAATTTTAAAAGTTTAGATATGCTTAAAAAGGTACTGTAATGATAAATATTTAAAGTTCAGATATCAATAGTAAGATAATTTCCAACTAATCAACCTTCCAAGTTTCAAGTATTATTGACCAAGAAAAGAAGATGTGTAACTTAATCGTTGAGGCGCCAATTTGCAACGGCCACCTCGTCGGAGAGCTACTCAGGCGTGGGTTATATACTAGTAGAGACCCAAGGAGTAGGTCTGACCGGTTCTCGGGTAATCCTATTTATTTTTACGTAACGAGACGGAAACATAAGTGGGCGCCACCCTGAGTCCTACTAGTCTATAAGTTACCTAACATCGACTAATCTCAGTCAGCAACGCAAGAAGTTGGAAGATTACTCGTATATAAAAAAATATGAACAAAGTTGTTCAAAATTTACAAGTAGTTTTATTGAATAACAGATGAAAATTGAAAATTTATTTTAAAGTGGTTTTATTGATAAAAAAAATTATATTTTGACTGAAAAATTTAAGATAAAAATGTTATCAAATTTGACTATTTAATTTATGAATTTAGAAAAACTAACTAGAACTGAAAGTAAATTGAAATAAAAATAAAAAAAATTAGATTCTGAAGGAAACTAAAGTTTAGCCAAGAATTAAATATTTTACAAAATTATAATTTACATTGGTACAAACTATTAAGTTGATATTATATGAACATTCGTTGGAAATAATCTATAGTTGTCAAAGATTATGGACGTTAGTACTTTCCTTGGTTTTCCTTTCCAATGATGATCTGGATGACGTAAAAATGGATCTGGAACCAATCATCTGGCTGTGCTACGTTCAGTCCATTCGGTTCTGCATAGAGCTGTGGTCCCAGCCGGTAGAATTCATCCACGGGAAAAATATTTCTGTCGCTACGAAGGCTTAGGCCAGTAAGATGACTTTAAGCCGGTACGGAAAAGTTTAGGCCGGTAAGGAAAAGTTTAGGCCGGTAAGGAAAAGTTTAGGCCGGTAAGGAAAAGTGCTAGAAAATACACTTGAATCAGATATAGTTCTTGAATTCAGTAAAATGCAGGATATCTGGAGATTGAAATTACCGTAGGTACAAGTAACATATGTACAAAATTATGAAATAATATCAAACAACGTGGTTCATATATCCTGTATTTTACAATATTTTAAGAAAATTCATTAATTTCATAAATGAAAAGCACAATAAAAATCATAAGAAAAGTTACTAATTTATTTAACTTTATTTAAATGGCCTTTCAACGTAGAATTCCATTGGTATAAAAAATATTAAAAAAACAGAACACGTGGTTCATGTTTCCTGTATCAATATTTTAATAGAGATTTTAGATATAAAAGCATAATAAAAAATCGTAAGAAAAGTTACGAATTCACTTAATTTTGTTTCAATGGTTTTCAACGTAGAATTCCATTGGTACAAAAAATGTATGAAGAATCAGAACAAAATTTATATAACAAAAACGAAATCGACATAATATCTCTAGTACTGAATGTTTTAAAGAAAAATTAATTTGAAACTATTAAGTACCATGTGATAAAGGATTAGCGGAGAAATATTATACATTTTAAGCGAAAACTTACAATTTCATTGCAATGCACTTCGATACGATAAGATGTCGAACTTGACAATAACTAGATGAATAAAGGGCCGAATGTCCACGCGCATTGGTTTAAATATCCAAATGAAACGAACTCTTCCGAAAACTTTAAAACTCGGCAAGCGTCGACCAGAAGTATTATTCGATGTTACGAGGGGTAAACGAAATTTACGTTACTCTTTCATCGACGAGAAATATTATGAGTGGTGAACGAAATTCACGTTACACAAACGTGTGGATTTTTGTTTATGGGCTCAAGGAAAGTATCTTAATAATGGACATTTTTGGAATATAATCTCTACAGTGATGCAGCTACGTTTTCAACAAATTGGGTTGTTTTATCCCAAAACATACGGTACTGAAAAGCCACATTGGACGAGAAACTGTAAACGACAATATTCTGAGAAGGTCAATGTGTAGTGCGGAATATTTAAAGACCAAATAATTGGACCTTTCTTTTTCGACGGAAACCTCAATGCACAATTTTTTTTGGATAGGCCGAGGTAGTCCACTAATTCATTGGCCGCCCAGATCTCCCGATCTTACTACTCTAGATTATTTCCTATAAGGTATTGTAACTCAAAAGGTCTACAAATCACGTCCAACAAATCGGGTGGACGTTCGCGCAAGAATACGTTGAGCTTGTGCAGAAATCATACCCCAACAGATAAGGAATGCAGTGCAGAACAAATGTATTGAACTTAATGGAGGTTTGGTAGAAGCCACCGCGATTTAATTTAATTTTTGTTTATTTAGTGGTTGGTTGTTTTTAAATTGGTGTAGTTGAAATTTCATGAAAATTTTGTTTATTTATTTATTCCAAAATAAATGTATTTGGTCCTACAGGATTTTTTTAAACACGATTTTTTGAAGTCCCGATAGACGTACTCTACTCACATAAAATGAAATATTGATACGGACAACCACTCAACTAATTGTTTATTACCGAACACCAAAATGTGGAGTTCATAAAACGTCGACTACCGTGTATACAGGGCCGTTCAGAGATAAAAAAAAAACAATTTTTGACGACTCACATCTCTGACACCGGTAAAGTGACATTACTCAAAATTTGGATTTAGGGGTTTCAAGAGATACTCTTTACAGTGTGGTAACCGAGAATTTAGAAAAAAAATCGCTAATAACTTTTTGAGAAATTGACGTTTTGAAGCCCCCTAAAAATGTACGCTACTGATATTAATAAAATGTTAATCAGTAAAAATAGTCCTTTTGCCGACCTTTTTAAACCATCAAAATTTTAAGTTTATCAAATGTCAATTAAATGATATAACTTGGGGTTGCGATCTTAAGTAGGTCTGTACATACCAGAATTCTTTAATGGTAGGTCACTTATTGGTCTAGCCAAAAATAATTATTGAACATCAGGTAGGCATCAAACGAAATGTAACTTCGGTCATTCTGACGATGATATTTAACCCATTATATCCCACTGGACCCATTTGGGGACAGCGAACAAAATTCCCTTGTAGCGCCTTCTATCGACACATAGCAGCAGTTGAGTACGAAAGAGTGTTAGTTTACGTTGTTTTCTTCTCAACTTATGGCGCTGATGTTCATCAGTTCGGACAACGCAACGACAGGTACAATTTTGTGAGCAAGGTCACGCCTCAGTCTGGAAGAGCAGTACATGTGTTTACTAAAAGACACGTAAAATTTAAATTTCATTATTTAGCAGTGTTTATTATACCCAAACGTGTAGTTCTAAGTGTAAGGCATTGTGTTTTCAATTAATTTTATTAGAGTATGGCTATTTTTGCAATACTTAGTTTTTATTTCAGTTTATTATGGAACTCGAACATTTGGCACCAATACCTCCGATAAGTTTTTACGGACGGAAGTATCGTCATCTAAATGCTGCTTTACAAGATGTTGCTACAGCGACTATGGAACATGAAGTAGACATTGTTATTATACCGCCTGATGCTGACCCACAGACCGATGAAGAGGACTTGGACGAAAATAATTTAGAAGGTGCCGAAAATATATTTCCTACAGACATAGCCGGTGAAATCGAGTTGCAGCATATAAACAGCAGTGATGAAGAAGTAAGTGAGGACGAATATTGCTTGCCACTGTCTGAGAGGTTGAAAAACTTGAAATCAAAACGGGCCAAAAAAATAAAGGTAGGTCCAAAGTGGACAAAAAAATTTGTTGACACTAGCATGCCAGCAACTTCCGGTTGTGCCGACCGTTTGGAAATTCTAAAAAATGAACTGGAAAATTGTAGTCCTGTTGAAGTATTCGAAAAGTTGTTCGATGACGAAATTTTTGACCATTTGACAAATGCATTTGATTATGGTCGACATTCCAGTAAACAATATATAAAGGGAAAACCAGTACGCTTTGGTTATAAGAACTGGATGCTGTGTAGTTCCACAGGATATTGTTATGCCTTTGATACTTATTGTGGTGCTAAAGGAAATCCTCAAGTTAACGATTTACCCTTGGGATCTCGAGTAGTTCTTGATCTTCTCAAAATTATTGCAGTGCCCTCTGATCATGTAATTTTCTTCGATAATTATTTTAGTAGCCATGGTTTGCTAGAAATGCTGAAGAATCAAGGTTATCGTGCCACTGGTACGATAAGAGGAACCAAAAAATGTCCGATGACAAAAGTACAATTATTCAAAAAGAAAGAGAGAGGTTGTTTTGAGCACTACTATGATAGTGATTAAGCGCTTCTTTTTATCAGGTGGCAAGACAATAATACTGTCTCAATTGTTACCAACTATGACAAACTGCAACCTATTAGTACGGTCAAGCGCTGGTCATCAGTAGCCAAAGAAAAAGTAGATGTGCAACAGCCACACATATTTTCAGTGCCTACAATAAATCCATGGGTGGTGTTGATTTACACGACCAGGCAGTAAGCAACTACAGGATTTCTATTAGAGGTAAAAAATGGTGGTGGGTGCTGTTTACAAACATGATCAACATGACTGTTGTCAATGCCTGGAGACTGCATTAATTGGCAAATAATAATTCAATCTCATTGTTAGAGTTTGAAAGAATTATAGTACGCCACTATTTAGCATGTAATGAGAATTCGACAAAACCGACCTACTGCGCAATTACCACCAACTGTACGATGTCATGAGGATGGTCATTTCCCGAAAAAATTAGATCAACAGCGACGTTGTACTAAGTATCACAAAAAAGCTAGGTGGAGTTGTTCAAAATGTGCAGTGGCCCTTTACATTGAACGGGAGTGTTTCAGAGTTTATCATTCCTAAGATGTTCATTGACCAAAATCTCTCTTATTTGTTTTGCTGTAGCTACTGATTTATTTTTGTTTAGTTTTAACCATTATTGTATTTTTCTTCAACATTTAAAATAATTAGTAAAATGTGATGTATAACTTTTATTTTTTTAACACTTTATCCCATTGTCCCCATTCGGGGACATATATATATATATATATATATATATATATATATATATATATATATATATACATTTATATATATATATATACATTTATATATATGTTGTATACCTTAAGTTTTCGAGTATAACTTACATTTGATTTTTTGCTTATAATAATACCCCTAATAAGAATCAGTTAAAAAAAATTATTATTTTTCCAAAAAATGCCTTGGTTCTTAATGGGTTAATATCGAAACAATTGTCAAATTTCTTAGAATTTTTAACATTTTTTAAAATATATGGTGGAATTATCTAGAAACGGTAAGTTTCACTTAAAACAGTAATAAATTATAAGTTGTTCCTCGAACTCCAATATCTTCCAAGGTTTTGAGTAGCTGTGTATGGCTCAGTATCTAAAGCCTTGGAGAGAAAAGTGCAATCCTCTAATTTCAAAAATCGAAAAGAAAACTGCCTGTACGAGGACTAATTCTATAAAACGTTATTTGAAATTTCACTTATATAAAAGGACATGTCCGTTAAAATCGAACAAAATTCTGAACAAAAAACATGACTAGAAATCATGGGTCTAGGTTTAATTTCTTTCTTTAATAGCTAATCACAAGGGTTGTTAAACACCACGTTTACTAAATTATATTACCATTTCCTTCGTATAATAAATATATAATGAATTTATGGTAAGTACTTACGTATTTTTATCATCAACTCTAGATCGTTATCAATAAAGGGCTTAATAGTAACGGTATAGTTTTTCTCTACTAATTCAACTTTTATTGTTATTTCTTCCTCTAAAGCAAGCATAAAGAGTAGATTGAGCAAACACACTTAATTTCTTTATATAGGCGTCTTAATTAATAGATTATTTAGTCTACGAAATTTTATGATTGTGATCAAAAGTAACATCAATAAACTGAAACTATATAAAAGATGCGTTTTATTTCAGTTGTAATAAATAGTTGTAGTTAATAGAATATTTTGAATTCTATTAGCTTCAGTATTAGTAGTTACCATTGTAGTTGATGAGGAATAAATTAGAAGAGTTGTAAAATAATTAAACAGCATAACGGAAAAAAGTAGTTAAAACTTGTAAAAGAATAAATGTTTGTAAGAGAACTGCTAGAGGATAAAAATATTAACGAGCTAATGTGTAACTTATTCAGAATAATTTTACTTTTGACAATAATTTGTATATAAAATCGAATATTTACCAATGGCAAGACTTATGTTGCGTAAGTTATGCTCAAAAACGTATTATTATCAATAATTTTTGAGTGTAGATCTAAATCTTGATCATCATCAAGCTTCACAATACTCTTTTTGAAGTGAATTATTCGTAGTTTTCGTTTTTTTTCCATTCCTTGCGGCTGTGGCATTTTTCTTTTCACTAGAAGCACGTATATTTTTCATAATTAGGTACTTTACTTTTCTATTATTTTATCAGCTGCTTTATACAGTATTTCTGTATTAGAGGTTCATCAAGTCAAGTAGCTTGATATTTTAACAAACTACTTGAGTTGACTTGAAAATCAAGCTCGTGACTATTTACATACTTGGCTTGACTTGATTTGAGATATTTATTACTTGACTTGAAATCAAGATATTTGATAATACTTGATCTTAATACGCACGTGTCGCACTGCGTATATTTTTGCAAGCTCTCTCGCGACAAAATACGGGGGTTCCCCGAGTTCAGGGCTGACTGAATCAATTGCGCAGGCAGTCTTGCTTATTATGCATACATACACGCCCTAGGTGGATGGTAATTTTGTCCAAATGCGTGACTTGTTACCTCACAAAATTACATAAGTGTTTAAACATGTGCTCTACAGAAAAAAAATGTGTAATTAATCGGAAATAATGGAATCAGACACCAGCGAGTCAGAATATGTCTTAGAGGAAAATACTTCTCAATCCGAAGATAGTGAAATTGTGCAAGATCCGGCACACAAAAAAACTAAGACTAATGGAAAGAAAAGAGTCACCGATTATGTTACTGTTGAAGAAGATCCGAAGAGTACGGAAAAGACTGATAAGCAAGGGAAATGCACGCTTTGCACAACGAAACCTACCGTATTAAAAATGAAAGATTGTAGGACATCTGCATTAAAAAGGTATTTGAAATTCAAACATACTAAAATCTGTGAACAAACTTTTGAGAAATTAGAACATTCGACTTCCCGTGCAAGTTCCTCTGCAAGCACCAATACTAATAAGGAAAGTGCGATTTAAGTTGGCTAAGTGGTAGTGGCAGTACTACAAATGAAACGGTAATAGTATATTACACAAGTAGTGTAGAAGGTGATACATTTCACACGAGTGAGAATGTTGTTGAACGTGGCGATAGCCGAGTGAGAAAATCTCACGAGTATAGGATAGACACTTTCTTAGTAGTTGTGTACACTATTTTTCCTACGAACACAATACATTTTCTTCGAGATTTGTTTCAAATTTTGTAATTATTACTCTTTATTTACCGCACGTGTGTGAAAAATATTTACCACACATGTGTGGAAAATATGTTGATGTCAACGTTACTTTCCGTACATGTGCGAATATGGTTTTCCCCACATGTGTTGAAATATTTCTACGCACGTGTGAAATATAGTAGGGTGGACTGTCCAACAGTGAGCCATGTCCCATAGTGGACCTGTCAAGTACAATGCGCGGTTGCCTACATTAGAAACTAGACGATCGGTGTGTTTGAAGCGTCTCTCACTGCACTACCCATCATCTGATCAGTGCCGCTCGAACATTCAACTGAGTAGGTTGTATTGCAGATTTAATGATTTAGCCAGGTACGTAAAATAAAAAATTCCCTCCATATTTTTGTTCCAGTAAGATAACTACACTTTGTAATCGTGAAATTAAGATTTCATTGTGATGAATGATCTATGTAGGATATTAAACGATAGCAAATGCCTGATTAAACAAATGATTAGTTCTCATTTCTTACCTTCAAACGATTTTGTACCTCACGTCCAACAGTGAACCAAGTCGAGGCTTACACAGTGAATCATTGGTTCACTGTGTACTACTTTACTCCAGAAATTGTAAATAATGTTTTAATTTTTTTATAGCATGGCTCGCAGAAAACTGCCTCGTAAAATAGAGGCTCACACAGAAGAAAACATGAGGGCAGCTATTAAACTTATTACCAGCGGGGAAAAAATAAGAAGAGCAGCTAAACTTAAAGAACTTCCTTACGCAACCTTGAGAAGATATTATTTAAAAACAAAAAATGCAAGAGAAGGTCTGAATGTCAGATTAGTTTCTAACTATAACGTTAATCAGATTTTCAATTCGGAGCAGGAAAAGGCATTGAAAAAATATCTCAAAAATTGTGCATATCTCTTCTATGATTTAACAAATAGAGATTACCGCATGTTAGCGTACGAGACAGCAATCATCAATAAAATACGCATTCCAGAATCCTAGAAAAAAAATGGCAGGCTTGGAATGGCTCCGATCTTTTCGTGTTCGTCATTCAGATGTGACTCTCCGAGCACCGGAAAGTTGTAGCTTGGCTCATACTACAGGTTTCAATCGTCATAACATTGGCAAATATTTCCAAAATCTAGAAGATGTTTTAAAACGCCATCCCAAATTTGCTAATTGAACAAGCGTCTATAATTTAGACGAAACGGCGACAACCACTGTTCAAAAGCCTCCAAAAGTGCTGTGCTGTGCTCCGAAAGGAATAAGATGTCTCTCGAAAGTTACAAGTGGCGAAAAAGGAACGTTATGCGTTATGCACAACATGTGCTATTGTTTGTGCTGGTGGATATTCACTTCCACCCGTCATAATTTTTCGTCGAAAAAACTTCAAGAACTTCATGATCAAAGGCGCCCCCCCTGGTACTTTGGGTTTGGCCGCACCGAGCGGATCGATGAATTCGGAATTATTTCCTGAAGTTATGAAACATTTAATGAAATGTAGTTCCTCTTCAATGGATAATTCATCGCTTTTAATATTCGACAATCATGAATCGCACCTGTCAGTAGTCTTTGAAACTGGCCAAATCACACGGGGTTACGATACTCACTTTGCCACCCCATTCATCTCATAAAACATAACCTCTCGATGTTGGATTATTCAAGCCCTTCAAAACCTTTTATAATGCTAGCATGGATTCCTGGATTATGAGAAATCCCGGCCCACCAGTAACAATTTATGATGTGGGTGGTTTCATTGGTGAAGCATATCTAAAAACTATGACACCTATCTCGATAGTAAATAGCTTTAAAGCAACCGGAATCGTTCCTTTTTATAGAACGATTTTTACAGATATCGACATTTTACCAAGCACAGTCACTGATCGCCCACAACTTGAAGAAATTGATCCTAGTGCTGTGGCAGTGGACAACAATATATCAATAGATCTGGAACCTGATTGTTCAGAAAAAGAAAACATCGCCCCCCAAGAAGATTCATCAGTAAATGAATCGTCACAAACATGTCACAAAAAATTCATAGATCCGACAGAATTCCGTCCACCTTTCAAAGCAAAACCAAGAAAAAATATAAGGAAGAATAGAAAAAAAGGTAGGAGTATGATAGCAACGGACTCGCCAGAAAAGGGGCAAATTGAAAAAGAAAAACAAGCAAAGAAGCGACAAATGAACACAAAAATCCTATGCGCCAATAAGAAAAAGAAAGGTGTGAGGAAAGTCTTACAGGATAGTTCTACATCTGAATCTGATACTTCCATGATTTTGGAAAGTGATGGAGCTATGACAGATGAATTTGATGAAAATTCAGACGGAGATACGATCCCTGTTGCAAAAAACCAGTTAGGAAATCTTACCAGAGATTCTGTCGAAGGGGAATTTGTTCTGGTTGAGTTTCAAGGAAAAAAAGTTTACTACCTAGCTAAAATTTTAGCTGTCCAAAAAGGGGAATATGATGTGAGTTTCTTGCGGAAAAAATCTGTGATCTCCATTCCTGACATACCCGATTTATCTACAGTTTCAAAATCGGATGTCAAAATTATTTTACAAAAACCATTAGACCATGGCTCCACCTCCAGGTGCAAAAATTCCTTCTACTCTTCCAACATGGACTTTTGCGGTCTCGATATTTGCTAGCTATTGAAATGTTCCCCAATTTTATTAGTCTCCTGTGTTTATGTCATCTCTTTTTTGTATTTTCCAGAGATGAAAATGGCTATAGGTTTACTAGTCTCATTGTTTCCCAAATAATATTTTAAGGAGTTTGTTGTTAGTTTTGATTAAAAACAAAATATTTAGTTCTGTTTCCACATTTTTGAAGATTTTTTTAAATCAGAAATCAACCAATTTTTATACTTGCGTCTAGTACGTATATCAAGAATGTTGTATTTTATTTTTCATGTTAAGTCATGAGATATCAATAAAGTTTTTGAAATAACGCCTTCGCTTTATTTGAATTATGAACTATGATTCACTGTGCACTGGCTGGTGGTTCACTGTATTCACTGTGCACTGGCTGGTGGTTCACTGTATACACATCATCCTACACAGTGAACCATATTTCATAGTTTTTTTAAAAAATTCAAAACTATATCGAAAAATCAAATGAGTACCCATATGATTACACAGATAACGTATCAAAACAGGGAGTGTTCATTCGATATGTTTTCTGAGGTATTTTCATCAAAAAGAAAAAGTAGTGACCCTATATATGAAAATTGGTTCACTGTGGGACAGTTTACCCTAGTTTATAAACAACCAAAGAGTGCGAAAGCTACTTGTGGAGTATATGGTGAAAAAGTACCTACCGTTCGATTTTTTCGAGGAAGAAATAAGTTTACAAGTATATAAGTACTTAACCCAAGAGCGGGCGCGTGAGAGAATTGGGATTCAGAACGCGTGCCAGTCTCGTAGACCGAAATCATAAAAGGTTAATCTCCTGTTATGTGCAAGCGCTGGGTAGAAGATATTGAACACATAAGTATTTTTACTAAGACTGATTTAATGAATTCATGTTAATAAACACAGTTTAGAACACCGTAAATAAGATTTACATAACTAAACTATAAACTTCATTTCAGTGATTTTCAAAACAGTCACCACAAATAACTCCTATGTGTTCTAAACATTTAAAACATTTGCGGCAGTAGAAACGGGGGTTTCTGCTTTTCTTTGAGGTACATACTATACACCTTCCTGTTTGACCTTCTCGTAGGGTACCAATGTTGCCAGAGGTAGTATTGTTTACAGAAATTTCTTGTAATCCATCTCTCAAGGTACGTGGAATAATGAGAATGGTCGCTCTGACACGTAAGTGCGGACGTACCAGGTCAACAGCCAGACTTTGCAAAAACTTACGTCTTTTCAGATTTGTATTGGGTAAATTTGAGGTGTAAACCACAAATGAATTTATTCTAACTTGGTTGAGGTTGGAATAAAATATAAACATTGGCCATATTTTAGTGTTGCGCGCAACATTGTAATTGGCGCATAGTCTATCGACAGTGTCCACGCCGCCCTTTGTTGCATTGTAATGCAGAATACTTTCTGGTTTTCCAGATTCTACGTCTATGTCATCATCGTAATGCAGTGCAGAAATAAGTATAACATTTTTCTTTATTTTGGGTATGTAGGACACAATGGTGCTGTTACTTGTGAACCCGAACATACTCGTTTCGACTGGATGAGTTGGATTGGAAAATTCAAGCAGGAGCTCTCTTTTATTTTTCCGAATTATTCCTATTACTATAAGTTTGAAATCTTTTAGTAAAGTATCAACAAGGGGTACACTGGTGAACCAGTTACCTATTGTGAGATTTCTTCCGGAACCTTTTATTACGTCACAAAGTCTCAATACTACAGAATCTGGGCTGTTGCTAACTTTGTATGGACCGTCCGGTTGTTGCCCAGCGTACAGTTCCAAATTGCGGTTGTTGTCCAACGCACACTTCCAAATTGCTAGTGTAAAAGGGTTTGGCGTCTGAAAGAGCAAAAATTTGGATTGCATAGCGGTTAGGTTTGGAAGGTATATATTGCCGAAAATTACATTTACCTCTTCTTTCTTCTCTGGTATCCTTATTATCAAATCTCAAGCACCGCATTAATAAAAGAAATCGTTTTATTGACATTCCCAATCTAAATATCTGAATCCCAGAGCCATTCGATTTCCATAATTCTTCAACATTCAAACGGTTTGCTCCCATAACTCCGGCATATAACAGTAGACCTAAAAGTGCTTTTTACAAATGTAACTTCTGTCATTCTGACGATGATATTGATTTATCGAAACAATTGTCAATTTTTTAGAATTTTCAACAATTCTTATTATATTGTGGAATTAGCTAGAAACAGTGAGTTTCATTTAGAACACTAATATGAGTAGATTCCAAAAAGTAAGGGTCGAGACAGTTAATTTCATAAATCAAAAATCTCATTCACAATAAATCGTTGGTCTTCTATTTCATTGATAATAATTGGAAACTGCATGCCATCCTTTTGGATTTTGTTTCGGCGCATGGGCAACATAGTGGCAGATGGATAGCAAAGCTTTTTGCTGATACATTGGAATTCTACGATATAGCAATTTCTGTGCAAGGAATTACATCCGATAATACCAACTGCAATTTCACATATATTAATGAGCTTACAAGCTTTATTTCTGACATTAACCCTAAAAATAGTCGCTACATATATTTTGCGCATATTTTAAATTTGTGAGCAAGAGATTTTATAAAAATAGTTGATTCGAATTCTGAGTTCCAAGAGACAGAGACAGGTACCCTTTCGGACAGTGATGAACTAACTGGAGATCTAAATTCGCTATCTCCAATAAAAAAAATTCATTGTCTTGGAAAGAAGTTAAAAAATTCTGAAAATCTGCGCAACGATTTCGAAAAAAATTGCACTACTCTGAATTTAACAATAGCTATGCCAGAAGTAGATGTCATAACAAGATGGAATTCAACTTTGGTTATGCTGCGATGGGGCCTCAATATGAAAAAGTTCATAAACAATCTTTGTGATAACACAGAAAATATGAAAACTTTGAAGCCTACAGACATGGAGTGGTCGATGGTAGTTTAAAGACAATTTCCAAAACATTAGAATATGAAGCCTATTGCTCACTTCCGATGGTGATAATTGGTATAAACATGCTCCTGGATAAGCTAAAACAATGGGCTATTGAACTCGATAATAATCCAAGTAGAAATGAGACTGATGAAAAATTCATTTACAGTATTCAAGCGGCTAAAGATAAATCACCAAACATTACCAAAGAACCAACTGGATGTCCTGTGTTGTATTAATCTTAGGTCCCCGGCATAAAGTGGAATCATTCCCCAATACAAGTTGGGGAAAAGACTTGGAAAAGGAAGAAGTCAAACATTTTGAAGACTTTTTAAAACAAAATTTGTTCAGCCAGGTCTACAGAGCACAACATCATCATCTTTATCTTCAAAGGATAAATATAGTGAGTTTGACATCGATCTCCTAAGTTTCTTCATGAAATCTCCTGTGAATCGAGCAAATGAAATGGCTTGACCTTATGAAATAGACAAATTCCTGTATGAACCACGTGCTAACAGTTCTGAAGATATATTAGAATAGGGGAAGAGTTACGAAAACATTTTTTCAAACTTGATCATCATGGTCAAAATTTTTTTATCAACGCCAGCATCTTCAGCTCCTGTTGAAAGACAGATCTCCAGAGCTGCTCTGACTGTTACAAAAACCCGCAATAGATTAAGCGACAAATCCATAAGATGCCTCATGTGCTTTAAATCTTGTGCTTGGAGGTTTTTCTAATATTTTGCATTCTGTTATGATGTATAGCGATTTAATTTGTGTTTCCATTTGAAAATAGTTTATATTTTAGGTTCTTTTATACAATAAGTTTCATGAATCAAAGTGTTTTTCACAATGCTCATTCTCATTATTTTCATCATTTATGAAACTGCTAAAAATCAAGTAGCTTGATAGAAGTATTTGATAAATAAATACTTGACTTGACTGGACATTAAAAACTACTCTTGACGTGATTTCAAATCAGGTCAAGTAGCTCGAATATCAAGTCAAGCCGTGAATCTTTGATCTGTATTCATTCTTATATTTGTTAATATTCAGTTATTTATTTTTCCAATTTTTCTCATATATCCGCATTAATCTTATTTTGTTCAGTTCTTCTTTCATTCATTGGTTTCTGCCTTAATTTCTTGTTTGTATTCTTTTAGTACCTTATTGTCAGTTTTGTAGCTTTTCTTTCATTTCTTAATATAACTTAATATAGAAGAACAATGGACAAAAATTAGAAAAAGTATAATAGAAAACGCAGAAAAGAAAAGGAAAGATCTGAAGAAAGATCTGAAGAATGATTTGATGAAGAGTGCAGGAAAAAAAGTGTAACAAAAATGCAAGCTAGAGGCAAACGGATAAAAAGAAATCACGAAAATGAACTTAACCAATACAGAAAAGAGAAACAGGATCCACTAAGTTATTCAAAATTTAGAAAATGAAATTGATTATACGATTTCAAGATATTGCCTTCATTTCAAGGCAAAATCAATACAAGAAGTAATTTTATATTTCAAAACAGGGCAAGAAATATGTTATATCAATACCAAGCTTTCTTGTCAAGGAAACAAGAAATCTTGAATTTTCTTTACTAACAATAAGAACGCTAAAACGTATTTGTGAAAAGAACATATTTTAACATAACAACATATTTAAATTCATTGAACACATTTTCAGCTAGAACGATTCATAAAAATGTAAATTAAAAATATTAATTGATACCCTCAAAGAATGTTGTGCTGCAGCTTCCGTAGGAGGTGAGGATGCCAAATGGGCTGTTGTTCTGTATGCACACCTAAGGTAGCATTTATACCTCAATTTGTTCAAGGACGTATCTTCCTTTACAGTAATTTTATACACTGCAGTAAAAAAGGCAAGGCCAGCATTAATAACAGTGCCAGCATGTACCGTAGGATTTTAAAAAATTTGAATGGTTCTGATTGGAGCAAAGTTTTTCTTGGCGGTTTGGATAAACTACATCTTTCCAACTTTGAACGAGGGTGAACCTGTGTCACATCCTCACATGGCATGTAAAGACCACAAGTCTTTTTAGTCTAAGCTTAACCTCGGGAGTTATACCTACGGTTTGGAAACTCTCCAAGGTGGTATTTATACCGAAACCTGAAAGATCCTAATACCATATTGCAAAGGCTCATCGTCCGATAATCCTCTTGTCATTTCTTCTCAAAGCAATAGAGAAGACGATAGCTAGACGTAACATTCAGACTTACCTAACGTACAATATATATTACAGTACTACAAGCTTCAAAGGCCCAAGCCTAAAAAGGAATTACAATTCATTTAAAAAAAAATTTCTTCCTCTATATGTTTTACTAGTAGTCTCCATTTTTGTCTGTCATCCGCTATCTCCCTCCATCTTTCCACTCCCCTTTTCTCCGTCGTGACTGCCTCTAACTATTTCTTCTTCGGTCTGCCCTTTCGCCGTTTACCCCCTCTCGCTTCGAAAATAACTCTACTGGGATGTCTTTCTCCTGCCATTCTGCTGACATGCCCCAGACATCTTATTCTCTGTGCCTTTATATGATGAACTATGTCCGGATATCCATAAGTTTCCGCCACTTCTTTATTTGTTAGTCTTCTCCAAGCTCCATCTTCCAGATTTTTGTCTCCAAATATTTTTCTGAGTATTCTTCTTTCCCATATTCCAATTTTATTTTCATTCTTTTGTGTAAGTATCCAGGATTCGCAAACCGTATAGTACTGTTGGCCTAATTATCGTTCTGTATATTCTTATCTTCGCTTTTTTGGAGAGTACTTTTGATTTCAATATATTACTGAGGGCTCCTACTGTTCTGCTTCCTTTGGAAAGCCTCTTATCTATTTCATGTGTTTCGTCGTTTTTATTATTAATAATGAAAACTGTCGACTTTCTCGAAGTTATATACCTGGTTGTCTGTTCTGAAGATTACCTCTTTTATCCCATCAATTGTATGATTTTTCATCTCCTTATATTTAGTTTTAGCTGTGTTTATTATTAGGCCATACGTCTTCGCTGTATCTACAAATTTATTCAGTACTACTTGCAGCTCCCTTTTTGTTCTAGTTATCAAAGTCACATCATCGGCATATGCAATTACCTGATGTCTACAATGGTATATCATTCCTTTAGTATTCAGGCCAGCTTTTCTCAAAATATCTTCTAACATCAGGTTGAACAAAACTATAGATAATGGATCTCCCTGTTTCAGTACTTGTCTTGAAGTAAAGCTTTTCGATGAACTTCCTTCTACCAAAACTTTCGATGCTGTTCTATGCAGAGTTAGTCTTATCAAATTCACAAGTTTTTGTGGAACTCCGAGATTTCCTAAAGATTCATACAATTTTGATCTTATGATGGAGTCATAAGCCTGCTTGAAGTCGATAAAAAGTAAGTCCTAAATTTTGTTCATAGCTATTATTTTGTATCAATTTCAGTGTGAATATCTGGTCTGCTATTCCTCTTCCTTGTCTGAAACATCCTTGGTATTCTCCAATTTTCTTGTTATATATTTCTGTGAGTCTAGTGTGGGTAACTCTGGTTAATACCTTATAAGTCACGGCTAATAAAGATATTCCTCTATAATTCTCACAATACGTTTTCTCTCCCTTTTTGAAAATCGGGCAGATAATTCCATTGTTCCAAGGATTCGGTATCTGTTCATTTCTCCAAATTTTTCTTATTAATTTGCATATCCTCTGCTGTAATATAGCTCCACCTGTTTTTAGGAGTTCAGCTGTTATTCCATTTTCCCCTCCACTTGTATTATTCTTTTGATTGTTTATTTCTTCCAGTATTTTGTCGTCTGATGGTTCTTCTACTTCTCCGGGGTCACCATACTCTACGTTATCATCTTCCAGTTCAGTCAGTACCCTTCCACTATTCAGCAACTCTTCGAAATGTTCAGCCCATCTGTCTAATCGTCCTTGTGGATCATTTGTCCTTGTTTATTTCTACAGAAATCAATAGCTTTATATCCTTTTCCTTGCGTTTTCTTTACCTCCTGATTGAAATTTCTGATTTCTTTATTTTTATAATGCTCCTCGATTGTCTCTAACTTTTGTTCCATATTCATCCTCTTTTTATGCCGGCACACTTTTTTGGCTTTTCTTCTTGTTTCCTCATATATTTTTCTGTTAAGTTCCGTATTTACTCTCAATACGTTCAACCGTGCTCTGTTTCTGTGATCTAATATCTTTTTACAATCATCATCAAACCAATCCTTGTTATTTCCATGTGTTGGTTGTCCTACGCTACTTTGCAAGGATTTAATGATTGATTTGTCTATCTGTTTCCACTCCATCTCTATATTCTCTGACTCTGGCAATCCTGTTAATTCATTTTCCATCTCAATCTGTAATTTTTTTTGAACATCATTCTTCTTAAGTTCTTTCATATTAAATCTTTTTATCTTCCTATTAACATAGGTTTTAAACGTAGGTACGTGTTGTTCTATTTTTAATATAACTAGGGAATGGTCTGAATCCGCGTCAGCTCCACGATAACTTCTTACATTTTTTATAGCCCTTGTATGTATTTTTTCAATAAGTACATGATCAATTTGGTTCTTTGTCTTCTTATCAGGCGCTTTTTTATGGATATCTTTGTGATCAAAGCTTGTACCCTTTGTCACTATATTATTCAAT
Source organism: Galeruca laticollis (assembly GCA_963921935.1). Taxonomy (NCBI): domain Eukaryota; kingdom Metazoa; phylum Arthropoda; class Insecta; order Coleoptera; family Chrysomelidae; genus Galeruca; species Galeruca laticollis. Next base: position 57,607,403 of record OY998181.1, read on the forward strand.
TCTGCGAAGTCAATTAAACACTTTCCATTTTGATTAGTTTTCAGGTGTAAATTTTTTCCCCTGTCACATGTTTATACTCTCCTTCGCATCCGATTTTCGAGTTCATATCACCTATAACTATTTTTACATCAAACTTTGGTATTTTTCCGACCGGAACGTTCATTTCTTCGTAGAATTCAGTTTTTATAGTTAAGCCATTATCTTCCGTTGGTGCATGTGCGTTTATTATACTAAGTTTTCTATATTCTCCTTGAAGCCTCAACCTACACAGTCTATCTGATATTGCCTCAAAATCTACAACATATTGTGTTAGGTCTTTACTAACAATGAACCCTGTTCCAAAATACCTGTTATCATTTCAGCTATTAAAAAAGGTGTATCCCGCCATTTTTATTTTTTCATTGCCCTTGTGTTTTGTCTCTTGTAATGCTGAGATATCGATATTATATCTTCTCATAATCTCCACCAAGTTTTTCAAAGCTCCTTCATGGTAAGTTCCTCTTACATTCCACGTCCCAATTTTCAAAAGTTTTTTATGAATTTTTCTATTCTGCTGCTTTCTTTTTCTACCTTGTTCCTTGTTCCTTGTCCTACCTATATTTTTATTTTCAAGATGTATTGCAAAATCATAATCCTTTGTTTTTGCAGAGTCGTTATCTATCTGACTATCCATCGCCATTCTTACCGTTGTTGGTTTTTTGGGCCTGGTTTTCTTTTTACCAGCGATTCTGTGTTTTTATCTCATACCCACTCCTCGTCATCTATGTTCAATTTGCCGAATCTAATCTTAACAGTTTTCCCCTCGCTCTCTTCCTCTTTTGCAACTGTTCGTATTTTGCTCTGTACTTTCCTATCCTCTTTACTCACGTCGTAATTAATATAGATTCTTGCCTCCCTTACATTCTTCAGCTTCCTTTTATTGGCCATGACCAGTTGCTTATCCGTATTATTATTTAATTCTAGTGTTTTCTCCAAGTTTCCTCGCTCCTTCAATTTTTATATCCACCTCAAGTTTGTTTTTCATCAAGGTCTCCATTTCATGTTTTATGGATTGCTCTTCATGGATCGCTATAGGCATTCCTTGCACAATTATACTATTTATCCTTTTGTCCCTATCAATTTCTTCCACTTTCTGTTCTAACTGTAACAATCTTTTCTTATTTGCTTCATTTTCAGTATGTAGTAATTTGTTCTCTTCTTTAATCTTCTCTAGTTCCTCTCTATACATCATTTGCTCTTCTCGAATCTCTTTCAAATCTCTTTCAACATCTTTTTGGAAGTCCTGTATCATTTCTATTATTTTGTTAAGTTTCTCATCCGTTTTTTCCCTTTTATCTGGCGTTCTAAGCGTTTTTGACGATCTTCCAAGGAACTTCTCGAGCCCTTTTGTGTTTTTCTTTCTTTTGCCATCATCTGTGGTATGTTCATCGCCACTACTGTCTTCCATACTTTCACCGCGCAAAAAAGCCGGTACAGGTCAACCCTTCGGATACCAAACTTTTTATCGGAGATATATGTGCAACCACAATTCGGACACTAAATTTAGAAATAAAGACACGAGATACCGTTTTTAGATATTTCCCTATTTTTCTTGATTCCAATTTGAATCGGCAACACTTTAATGCAAATCAAAAGTACTTGTTGCTAATTACTTGTGATTTAGTTCTTATCGTTTCGTTTTTTTGCCAGATTTTATTTGTTATGAATCGAAATGAATATTTTTATAACTTGATATTTCACTTACTGCTCGTAATGAAGGTTTTTCTTTGTCCAGTTATCTGAACCAACATTTTTCTGTGTTTTTAACAATTTTATTTTGATTGCAACTCCCATAATTTGGGTTATTTTGCAGATCAAATTTCGAAGGTTGTCACTAATAGAATGCCACGTTGTTCGTTCGTTATAACGTACAATAGACCATTAGAAATGATTACACCAGAGCTTTCCATTTTATCCATTTTTGTGCATAATTATATTAAACTATTACTATAGCTGGTCATCAATTAATCTGGAATTGCTGGAAATCTACCTATTCGCCACACTGTGGCGCTTTCTTACTTGTTTGATGCTTTTATGAATTTGAACAATTTTTGTCGTCTTGATCACCCTGCATCTTATAAACGACAAGACTTATTCCACATCAGAAACATCCTGTAAGGTGACACGATTATAATGGAATACAAAAAAAAGAAATAATTATAAGATTTGCCTATAAAGCAACAATGTATAAACAAGTTGTATTGTCCATAATAATCAAACAACGTTTTAAATACATAGCATTAGTATTATAAAAGAATAAAAAATATAGACATAAATGAAGCGTAGTCCATACAGACTATCAATTCTCTGTATATGATCCTACCTTTCACTCGCACTAAAACCATAAAACAATTCATCATCATTCCGACATACTAAAATATATGCGCCTTCATAAATATTTTTACGGCCGAACAAATCCGAGGATGTGTAAAGAAAATGTTTATTAGAAACACGTTTTTGTCTTGTATAGTCTAGTCATTCATAAAAAATATATATAATTAGCTTGTATAGAAGTGGCTCGAATTTTTATGGGAGCAATAACGTTTCTGGTTATGCCTATTTAATATCATAATAAAGTTGGAAATTGGGACCGCACAGTGTTCGAAAACTGTACACAACAAAATTGTCTATATTCATTATCATTCTAGTCCCCACTTTTGTTTTTACCTGACGAATACAAGAAATTATGTACTGAATTTTCGTATCACCGTACTAGTAGAGGTCACATTCTATAAAACTGGGAAAAAGTTCAGCTCAGTAATATAGATGGTACTAATAATTTTCCGAGGACTTATGTAACACGGTCAACATTGAGGGACTGTCAAAGTGAGGTACGGATGTCAGTTTAACGTACCCAAGCTAAATTAGCGTTAGCTGCGATGGCAACCGGTTGATTATATTAAAAAGATGTTTTGATTTTCTGTACGAATGTGAGTCGCAAAGAGGAAAAAATAGGGTTTCCCGTCAGTTGTTTCTTAAAAGGTTTAATTTCGCAGCAAATTCCTCTTTCAGGGGGAATTCAAATAAATAAAAATAAATCCAAACTAATCAGCGAAATAACAAATGTATACAGTAGACTTCCCAAACACCACCTAACGGTGATAATGGGCGATTTCAATGCGAAGATAGGCAACGGAGGTGAGGGAGAATATGTTGGACCTCATGGATTAGGTGAAAGGAACGAGCGTGGCGATCGATTGGCAATATTCGCAGCAGACAAAAAAGCGGCAATACTTAATACGTTTTTTAAACTACCACCAAGAAGGTTATACACATGGAGATCACCACTAGACTCTAAAGAACATATAGTCAGAAATCAAATTGATTATATGTTAGTAAATAAGAGATTCCAGAACGCATTCACATCTGTTAAAACATATCCTGGGGCAGATATAATGTCAGACCATAACCCATTAGTTGGCACCTTAAAGCTAAAGCTAAAAGCTGTGAAGAAGACAACAAAGAAAGACCGTTATGACATGCGAAAATTAAAAAACCCGGACACGAAGGAAAAAGTAAGACATCACTTAGCAGAACAACTGCAAGAAACAAATATCAATAATGATGTGAAATTTGAATTAGACAGAATAAAAAACATTGCTACAAGCGTCAGTGAAAAATATTTAAAATCAGATCAAAACATCAAAAGAAAAACATGGATGACAGACGAAATTCTACATATGATGGAACAAAGACGACTTATGAAAGATACACCCGCATATTCAGCAATTCACAAGCAAATACAAAGAAAAATCAAGGATGCCAAAGAAAAGAAATTACAAGAAGATTGCCAGGAAATAGAAGCCCTACAGGAAAAGTATGATAGTTTTAACATGTATAAAAAGGTTAAAGAAACGGCTGGGTTGATCAAGCCCAGAACAATATGTAAACTGACCGACAAACAAGGAAATCTAGTAATAGACAAACAAGACAAGATAAAGGTATGGAGCAACTACATCTCAGAACTATTTAAAGATGCAAGACCGCAGCGGCCACAGATAATAGATAAATCAGGTCCTGCCATCACCGTCGATGAAGTGCAATCAGCGGTGCAACAAATGAAAGATGGAAGAGCTCCTGGACCAGACAACTTTAGATCTGAAATTCTCAAACTTTTCGACGAATCTGGAATCACACAACTAACAGAGATGTTCAATCTCATCTATGAAAAAGGCGAACTACCGAAAGATTGGCTACTGTCGGAATTTGTTATAATACCAAAGAAACCAGGAGCAAAGAGATGCGAAGATCATAGAACTATCAGTCTCATGAGTCATCTATTGAAACTATTCCTGAAAATTATTCACAGAAGAATATACAAAAAGTGTGAAGATTATATGTCGGAAACTCAATTCGGTTTCCGAGATGCGGTAGGTACTAGAGAGGCACTATTCAGTGTACAGGTATTATTCCAGAGATGTAGAGACGTCAACTGCGACGTATATGCTTGTTTTGTAGACTACAGTAAAGCTTTTGATCGAGTACAACATCACAAACTAGTGGAAATATTAAATACTGTTGGGATCGATGGAAGAGACTTGGAAATAATATCGAGACTATATTGGGATCAGTCAGCGTATGTGTCCGTAGAAGGAGAAAAATCAGATGCCATAAAGATCGCACGAGGTGTAAGGCAAGGATGCGTATTGTCCCCTCTATTATTTAATGTTTATTCAGAATACATATTTAGAGAGGCTCTCGAGGACGTAGATGAAGGAATATTACTAAATGGTAAAAGATTAAACAACATCAGATACGCTGACGATACAGTGATTATGGCTGGAGACCTCAATGGATTACAACAACTAATGAACAGAGTGTATTCAGTTAGTCTAGAATACGGTCTCGATATAAATGTCAACAAAACGAAGTACATGGTAATCAGCAAAAGTCAGATTCCACAGGAGCACCTCACCCTAAATCAGCTACAAATTGAGAGGGTCGGTAAATACACATATTTAGGAACTACACTCAATGACCAATGGGACCACTCACAAGAAATCCGCTGTAGAATAGAGAAAGCAAGGGCCGTATTTCTCAAAATGGCATCAGTTTTTAAAAGTCGATCTCTGACGTTAACTACCAAAATAAGACTCCTTCGCTGCTACGTTTTCTCCGTCTTACTGTACGGGGTCGAATCATGGACCTTGACCGACGCAACAACAAAAAAACTCGAAAGCTTTGAAATGTGGCTCTATCGTAGAATATTAAGAATCTCATGGACAGACCATGTGTCCAACGTAGAGGTCTGCAGAAAAATGCAGAAAGACACCGAATTAATAAAAACGATAAAGATCCGCAAGCTAGAATATTTCGGTCATATAATGCGAAATGAGAAAAGGTTCAGTCTATTACAAAATATCTTGCAAGGGAAGATCCCTAGTAAACGTGGCCCAGGACGACGGAGAAATTCATGGCTCAAAAATCTCAGGACATGGTTTTCAACAACTACTACAGGACTATTCCGTGCAGCAGCAAATAAAATCATAATAGCCAGAATGATCGCCAACATCCGGACCGGATAGGCACTAGAAGAAGAAGAATCAAGTTTTCAAGAAGAACATCTTCTCCTCTACCTCACATCTTCTTTAATAATTCACCCTTACCCACTGTGAATCAATGTAAAATATCCATATCCATGAACTCAAAGGCATCTGTTTAAAGAAATTGAACATAATTAAAACGCTCAGTCCCTTTCACTGGGGTTCCGACGAAATCGTATTATTAATAGTTTACAGAGCCCTCATCCGTTAAAAGCTTGACTATGGTTGCGTTATTTACATGTCAGCCCCCAAATCTGTCACAGATTTGCTGAACTCTGTTCACAATACCGCTTTCCGCCTCTGCCTTGGTGCCTTCCGCTCTATCCCTGCTGATAGTATCCATATTGAAGCTAATGAATCACCCCTCCCCTTAAGACGACAAACCCTACTCCTTACATATGCTGCCTGAGTATCCTCCAATCCTGTTCACTCACTTTTCACTTCAACGACTAATCTCCCTACTAACCCTCGAACAATTATTAAATCTCTTCCCAATTGCTCACTCCTTTACTCAAAGATACTGAGCTCTTCCTGACATCCCCGCTCCCACTACCTTCTCCTCCTTGGACCAAAATTATTCCTATAATCGATACCTCAGTCACCATTTTTAATAAGCATATGTCACCCACTGCACTTGTAAAGAAAGCATTCCTTGAATTACTACAAAAAAAATCTTACGATCTAACACTTTACACAGATGCTTCCAAAGTTGACTCCGGAGTTGGTTGTGCAGTTACCTCGAAACATGAACTCTTAGGCTCCTTTACTTTACCTTCAGTGTGTAGCGTCCATACAGGTGAGATTCACAACATTCTTCAGGCTTTTAAATATATCTCCCTCCCCAACAAAAATATTGCTATATGCACTGATTCCCTTTCCTCCATTTTATCAATTAAATCAATATTCACTGACCACCCAATTGTCCAGAACATACATGACATATCAAACTCTCGTTGCTCATGATATAACAGTCTCTCTCATCTGGCTACCGTCTCACATTGGAATTGCTGGTAACGAGACTGCGGATCGCCACGCGAAAGAAGCTGCCTCTAGCAACAATCCAAAACACATAGTCCAACTCGCCAGCAACCTCAAGTTCCATTTCAAAAACGTCACGCAAGAATCATGGCGACATCTATGGCGCAATAGTACGACAGCACTTCACGATATCCATTCATCTACTTCTCCTGTCTCCCTTAGCTTTTTTACAAGGAGAGAGGCCGCTATAATCAGAAGAATTCGAATCAGCCACAACAAACTCACACACGGTCATCTGATGTCTTCAGGAAATCGTCTTGTTTGCCAAAGCTGCAATACTATACTGACTGTTAAGCACTTACTTACTGACTGCAAACAATTTTCCGCTACATATAAACGATTTGACCTAAGGCCTAACCTCAAGGAAATGCTCCACTGCCCCACCGAGATCAAGAAAGTCCTACAGTTCCTGAAAGCTACGCATCTCTACCATAAAATCTAATTTAAAAATAGTAATAGTTGTTATTTAATATCATGTAAATATGTGTAATTATTTTTCTGTGCCAATAACCAGCGCTGTCGAGGCACGTTAAGTTAAAATAAAAACAAAATAATTCGGTATAAATAATTGTAAGGGAAAGGAGAAAAAAATTGTTAGACACTACAGTCCTACATATAGTATGGGAACTAACAAATTAAATGTATATCATAACTTAAACATAATACAGGGATAAACAAATAGACACCGTAACAGTATAGTGTTTGTTATTTTTATTCAAATAATTTATTACCAGGTTATAGGAATCCATTAATAATTTCAATTTTTATTTAGTCATTCAATGACACAAGAACTCAAGGGGTTTATTTTATTTAGAGAAGTCTATATAGGACGCCACGAATAATTTAAGTTAATATTTATTTTTAATTAGTCATGCATGACATATGAACATAAAGAGTTTATTTAATTTGGGGAAGGCTATAGGAAGCCATGATTTAATTTTAAATAATAGTAGTAGTTATTAAATCAAAAGAAAGGCTATAGGAAGCATTGGTTGATATTAACTTTCTTAATAATAATTATTTATCAAAAAAAAGAAAAACCATATTAGGTTGTTTGTTCAATTACTATAAAGGATATAGGAAACCTACTACACTAAGAAGTACTATAAGTAGGACTTATAAAAGCAAATATTAACAAATATATAATGTGATTATAAGTCCCGTACAGCAGTATCCATGCACGTTATAAGACGCATGTACTCTAAGAGTATCATTGATCTTTATTTAATTTTAGTAATTTTAATTGCGTAGGTAAATAGTAAGAATCGTGCGTAGTGAAGCGGTACTTACAAATTGAACAGAAGAAAGTAAGCCCATTAATATACGTGCTATTCAAAAGTCCCGTCCACCCCTCGTATCTTTTGAACGGCTACACTTACATTGATAAAATTTGGAGGGTGAAAATAAAGTGTTGTGAACTTCTCTACGAATGGTAACAGGTGACGTAATAGTAATAGATGACGTCACAGTGCCACTCTGGCCAATAATTTTAAATAGGACCTTATGGCAAGTGATATCTCATTTGAAAGGCATTGACATTGGCTACATAGCCATATTAATTTTGTTTGGGTTTAAATTAATTTTGACGGATAAATTAAATAAATACCAAAATTATCATTTTACATTTAAATATTGAAGATTTTTCAGTCCGCCTGTGGTTAGTTGTCAAAAAAATTGACGTTTTTAATTTAATAGTATTTGTTGCTTTGCAAAGATTTTCTAAATAGCTTAAATATTTAATTTTATTATTGTTTAACAAGACGTTTAAGAGTTTACATAGGCAAAATGGTACGTACTCAAGCCGACAAAGTAGCAGCTATATTAATAATTGGTGAATCTAGAAGGAATCTCCATGAAGCGAAACGTATATTTAATGAGAGATACCTAGATCGCCATATCCCGAGAACTTATTTGAGGGAGCTTCTTCACAAGTTTGAAGCAACAGGTAGTGTTCAAGATGCCAAACGATTTGGTCGACCAACATTCAGTGATGATAAAAAAATTCCTCTTCAACTAAAGTTGCGTCTATCTGTGAAGTAAGTTAAAGTACAGTACAGAGAGTGTTGGCTAAAAATAAATTTCATCCATACAAGTTAAAAATGGTGCACCACCTTTCGGATGACGACCCCGACAGAAGACTCGAATTCTGTGAATGTATAACAAATAAAATTAGTCAAAACTCACATTACACAAAAACATTTTGTTAGTGACGAAAGTACTTTTTGCCTCAATGGAAATGTGAATACACAAAATGTAAGGTATTGGAGTGACACAAATCCTCACACCTTTCGTCAACAACATACCCAATTTCCAGAAAAAGTCAATGTTTAGGCAGGTATTTTGGGAAACCACATAGTTGGTCCTGTTTTCCTAAATTCAAATTTAAGCGATGAAGTGTATCTGGAGATGTTACAAAATGCAATTGAGCCGTTAATTCTTGAAATTCTGGAAGATAATTAAGATGAATTCGGCCATCTGGAAATAACATTTCAACAAGATGGTGCTCCTGCACATTATTATGGTACAGTAAGACGTTACTTGGATGAAGAATATCGAGGTAGATGGATCGGCCGGCGAGGTCCTATAGAATGGCCACGTCGGTCACCAGATCTGACACCATTGGCGTTTTGAAAGAAAGAATTACTGAAGAATGCAATGCTATTTCAGCTGACACATTCGAACGAGTACGACAAGAGTTTACTAATAGCATGTATTACTGTCAGGGAGTAGACGGAGCACATTTCGAACACTTGCTATAGGAATCTATTGTTGATATTTGATTAATTAAATTTAAAAAAAGAATTTCAATAATTTTGGTATTTATTTAATGTATCCGTCAAAATTTAAATCCAAACAAAATTAATATGGCTATGTAGCCAATGTCAATGCCTTTCAAATGAGATATCACTTGCCATAAGGTCCTATTTAAAATTATTGGCCAGAGTGGCACTGTGACGTCATCTATTACTATTACGTCACCTGTTACCATTCGTAGAGAAGTTTACAACACTTTATTTTCACCCTCCAAATTTTATTAATGTAAGTGTAGCCGTTCAAAAGATACGAGGGAGGGAGGGGACTTTTGAATAGCACTGTATAGATTGCTAATAAAGGAATATGTACAACTATAATATACTACGTCGTGGAATTCATAGCATTTTAATCAGAAATGTTTTTTTTAATACAAAACTGGAAAGGCAGATACGTTTCAACTGTTAGCGAATACGTTTTATAAAATTTAATTATTAAACTCTTTTGTTGTTAATTTTCGTGTTCATTTATTATTGATAGAATATAGTTCAGATGTCGGGTGAACAATTTAGTATATTTTATATATTTATCGTTAAGTATTAATAATAAATAAATAGTTTAAGTGTTCAATTTATCATGAGTAGACGAAAGCGTGATTATTCTACATCGAGTGACTCCGATTCAGATTGCTCAACAAATGATAGTAGATACAAATCTCGCAAGTCGGGACAAAAACGTTTGAGTGGGGAACCCGTAGACGTGGGTACATGAAGTTGCAATTCTTGAGGGCTCTACAACTCCGCCAAATACAAATGAGCCAGCGATAGGAAGCGAAGGCACTGGAACCGTTTTTTCGCAGAACTCCATGTCATCGGTTGAGGCACGAGTCGATCGCTTGGAGCAGGGGTCTCTAAACTTTTAAGCCTTCAGGCCATAATATTTTTTTCGGTATATCGCAAGGACCATAACAATTTCAATTTTTCTGCCCACCTAAGTAAACATAGGCTTTTATTGTATTTCAATTACTATTAATTGTGTATTGTGGCACGTAACGACATCTAGTTTCGAATAGTGATACTATGTACTGTTCTAGGTACTATCTATTCCAACTACCCACTAACAGGTGGCATATTTGGGAATTTCCGCATTGGTTCGAGAAAGTTCTGGTTTTGGCTAGTTTTTCCGATCATTTCTAGATGGCAGTAACTGCATAGGTATAACAAGGCTAGCGGCGCCATTGCGAGTCAGTTTGCGCGGGAAAGGCGAAGGAAGCGAAGGTGCCTATTGAGGAATAAAGTAATAAGAGTATTTTGAATAGACTTGTTTTTATGTGTGAATTATTGGTATCAAAAAGGAGCGAAAAATAGACAGTGAATGCAGAACGTTCCAAAATAAATGGAACTTTCAGTATTTTGTGATTAAGTGCAGTAATAAGGCGCTTGTTTAATTTTTAATGAAACCATAGCTGTTCTCAAATAATATTACATTAAACGTCACTATGAATCGAAACATCTTCAAAATTACTTTAAATATACAGGAATATTGCGGAAGCAAAAATTTGAAGCTTTGTAGCGCGGACTGAAATCGCAGCAAGCTTTGTTTACCAAAGCAAATACTGAGCAAGAGTCTGCAACTCGCGCCAGCTTTCGTGTGGCTCTTGAAATCGCAAAACGTGGAAAACCATTCACCGATAGAGAAATGATAAAAGAATGCTTGATTGCAGTAGCTGAAGAAATATGCCGCGAAAAAGTAAATTTATTAAAAGGTGTCAGTTTGTCAGCAAACACAGTGTCTCGTAGGGTGCAAGACATCGCAGAAAATATATCATCTCAACTGTCTGACAAAAATGGACATCTTGAGTGGTTTTATCTAGCCTTTGATGAGTCAACGGATGTGTCAGATACTGCTCAGGACAACTGGGGCAGATATTTTTAAGGGAGTTGAAAATGCCATTAATAAAAAAAAACCTCGATGGAAAAACTGGAAATCTATCACCACCGATGGAGGCAAAATATGTGTGGTAAAAATAAAGGAGTGGTCGCACTTGTGTCAAAGGCTGTAGAAAATGAAGGTGTTTCAAAACCATTAGTATTACATTGTATCATTCATCAACAGTCCTTGTGCGGAAAATGTTTGGATTTGTCTGAAGTTCTACGACCAGTCATATCAGTTGTTAATTTTATCAGATCCACAGGGCTGAATCACCGACAATTCCGCGAGTTTATTGAAGAGATCGGAGAAATTGATTTGCCATATCATACTGCCGTATGCTGGCTTAGTTGCGGAAAAGTCCTTAAGCGCTTTTTTGAACTTCGAGCAGAGATCGAAATTTTTTTGAATGAGAAGCATCGCCCTTGTTCCGATTTTAGGAAATAGTGAATGGCTGTGGAAATTAGCATTGTATGTCGATTTGACAAATCATATGAACGAACTGAATTTGAGATTGCAAGGAGAAAATCAGCTTCTTCCTAATTTATAGACCAATATCAAATCGTTCAGGCAGAAAATAATACTATTTCAATCGCAGTTACGTAAAAAATGTTTCACACTTTTTAAAACATGTAAAATATTCAGCCACACTACAGAGATAAATGTCGATCGATACTCGTTTCTCAGATTTTGATGTCATTGTGAATGAAATTAAGCTTTTTCAAAATTCTTTTGATTATGACATTGAAACCCTGGCTCCATGATTAACAGTGCAGTGTGAGAAAACGTTTACCAAAATGAAGTACACGTTCTTAAATCTCTTTTAATAATTGGTACAAGTAAAATTAATCCACAAATACAAACAATTGTCGATGAAAAATCACAATTACATAAATCTCATTAGTGTTCTATATTTTTGTTATATTAGTGGGATTAATTTCAATTTAATTATTTGTTAGTTATTAATATGCTTAAGATTAAAATACTTAAGTTGAGTTTTATGCGTCATAATTTCTGTCGTAAAGTTATAACTTGCAAATAAATAAAACCGAGTAATTATCATTCTTTGTTTTCATTGTCTTCCATTCAACTTATCACAGAAATAGTACCAACAGTAAAACATTGGCTGTCGTGGGCTAGATTGATGACACTAGTCTTTAGCTGTCGCGGGCCGGATTGATAGCAGTGGCTGGCAGGATTCGGCCCGCGGGTCGTAGTTTGGAGAACCCTGGCTTGGAGCATCTGTCAGAAATTCTTGTATAACAAGGGCAAAACAAGGAGTACCGACCCGTGTCTGATTTGACGCCATCACAATATACCAAATGCAATCAAGATTATCAGGAAATGCACGAAACTGGTACCACAGTCTTACCGATTATCCGTGTTCCTGGAATGAATGAAAGGTCCTTATTTCCAAAACATTTCCCGACCATGTCGATTACGCAATGGCACTACGTAAAATGTTAAACAAAATAAAGGTACGTATTGAATCAATGACAACTTATTATTATAAGAAAATGGAACTACTCAGAACGTGTCAAATATCTGGCCGAAATGCAGTGTCGTGCCTTATTGATGGTATAACAAATGTTACGATACAAAATGGCGCACGGACTAGTCGTTACGTTTCACTGGAGGCCATCTACGAGGAATATCTTTCATCTTTACGAGATGACCATTTATAGGAGACTACTACTAGTACACCACAAACCATTAAACGCTCTAAATGATCTGAATCACGTCACCGACCTGATCATCGAGGGGAACAAAGATAAAATACCGTGAAGATGGATCCTAAGCAAGTGCAGTGTTTCAATTGTAAACTGCGAGTGCATTGCCAAATCAAATGCCCCAAACGACGTGTAGAATGTGCTAAATGCAAATTACTGAGGCACGAGACTAGTAAGTGTTACGTGGGGACGTCTCGAAACTGCCCAGATGTTGCCCCTACAGGTAAGTCTTTGAACATTTTACAAATTCCTGACGATAATGAAGTAAATACATGTTATTTTATCGATTGTATTATAAATGGCAAGCCTGTGAGAGTTTACGGTAATTCATTTAATAGTTGACCTGGCTGCTGTTGATGTAGAAGCATTAATTGTGCCTGACGATATTCAAAACGTTCCTGTTATTGTTGGACAACATTTTAATAACAATAGAGATGTTAGTGTTATTATACATGATAACCAAGTTAGGCTAATTGGTACGGATAATATTTATCTATGCATGAACTAATTACTTCCAAAAAAGTTAAATTTATATGTTTCTGGCTCAACTGTGATTCCAGCATACCACGTAGGATATATGTCGGTTTACAGTATGAAGACGTAGGTGATGCTTTTCTTGACTTACAATATAGAAATATATCGGGAAAATTTCATGTTGTACCCAGGTGTGTGACGAATTTGAAACTTGGCAGCTACTTGTCGGTTTTAAATTTCTCAGACCACGATCTATGCTACGAAAAATATCGTCTTTTTGTTAGAGGGTGGACGTGTTATGAAGGACTACAAGGTCCTATAACTCTTACGTCAGCAGAGGTTACGAATTTTCAAATGTTTACTTTTGAAAATATTGAAAATCAAATAAACCCTGATTTATGGAAAACTGATTCTGTTAGTCTTTTGAATCTTTTACACGAGTATCGCGACTGTTTTGCTACAGAACTTACAGAGGTTGGCAAAACTAATGTTACAAAAATGAGAATTGACCTAACAGATGATTTGCCTATTATTTATCGACCTTATAGAATGGCATTTAGTGAACGGGAAGTAAATAGATAGATTGTCCAAGAACTAAAAGGTAATGAAATAGTTCGTGATTCGACTTCCCCGTACACAAGTCGGATTCTGCTTGTTAAAAAGAAAAATGGAGAGCAGCGCATGTGCATTGATTATAGGGCCTTAAATCGAAAAACAGTGAAAGACGAGTACCATCTCTCGAGAATTGACGACCTATTGGATTCTTTGAAAGGTAGTAAATACTTTACTACCTTAGATATGGCTTCGGGATATCACCAAATTCCAATGGACGAAGAACCAATACCTAAGACGGCTTTTGTGATGCCAGTTTTGGGACCACTACGTTTTGAAAGAGCGATGGCCTATTTAGATGATATACTAATACCAGCATATTGTACCAAAGTGGTTTTGGAGAGATTAAAATGCGATTTAGGAGCATTTCGAACCGCGGGACTTACTATGAGGTTAAGCAAATGTTATATTCTTCTAGACAAAATAGAGTATTTGGATCACGAGATTTCTAGTGAAGGTATAAGACCAGGAAGCCATAAAATTTTCCACCACCCAAAAACGTTCATGAAGTTAGACGCTTCCTGGGACTAGCAAGCTATTTTCGAAAGTTTGTAAAAGGATTTGCAGCTACCCTGCAACCTCTATCTTCGTTGACCAAAAAGGAATGCACGTTCTTATGGAGGGAACAACAAAAAGCTGCTTTCGGAATTCTAAAAACGAGACTTACTGAGCGACCTATTTTGGCCATTTTCAATTGAAATGCTGCAACGGAGGTATACTGTGACGCCAGCAAGTTAGGACTTAGCATATGACTCTATAAAAAGAAGCAGACTGTGGGTGGCAATACTAGAAATGAGCATCCCAAGGAAATTGGTGGAGCTAACACAAATGTGTGTGGTAAACTCATATGCACAGGTGAGGATAGGAAGCAGAACATCAACTCCATTTAGGGTAACATCAAGACTCAGACAAGGAGATCCCCTCTCACCGTTGCTATTCAGTTTGGCCTTGGGAATACGGTTGGTAAAATAACATCGGAACTAACTGAAGGTTTTGCTAAGAAGGGTTCAAAACTATCTATTGTTGGCTTTTTCTGATGATGTAGGTACGGTGGCTCATTCAACGGGAGATATGAGAAAAGTGTTCTCCCAACTCAAGGAGGAAGCAGGTAACCTGGGTCTACGAGTAAATGAAGAAAAAACGAAATACATGGTAGTAACCAAAAACGCAAGACCTAGAATTAGTCAGAATATTTCCATTAATGAGTACAACTTTGAAGTGGTTAAGGAGTTTAAGTACATATGAGCGATGATTACAGATGATAATCGAATAAAAAGAAAAGTCTCAGCAAGAATAATGGCGGGAAATAGGGCGCTATATTCTCTTACAACACTCTTGAGATCTGAACTGTTAAGAAGACAATCCAAATTAACAATATACAAGTCAATTATTCGCCGGTGGTTACATATGGTAGCGAAACCTGCTGCTGTATGGCAGTGAAGACATAGTCAAACATAGAAAGGCTAATCGAATAAGATGGGCAGGGCATGTATTGAGATCAGAGGACTGTTAAAAACAGTATTCCTTGAGAGACCAGATGGTAGAAGCTCGATAGGCCGACCCAGGAAAAGATGGAAAGATGCCGTCGCAGCAGATGTGTCTAGAATGGGAGTGGGAAATGAAAGCACAAGATCGAGGAAGATGGAGGGCGATAGTGGAGGCGGCCAAGACTCACCCAGAGTTGTAGGGTCAGGGAACAAAAATATTGCTTATATGGAAAACGCAATTATTATAAACGATGGCAGGTTAATTGGAAATAGTTGCTTGTTCTTGATTCAGAGATTCTCGAATCGTGTTTGCTGAAGTTGAAGCAGACCTCATTGCGTCAATTATTTCCTGATGATGGCCCGAGTCTATTTGCCGATATGGTTTTATTGAGTGGCTGCTACCATGACCGGTTATTTTAATAAATTGGTGTTCTCCAATTCCCGTTTAAGCTAAAGTTGAAACAGCAGTGGCCCTTGCAGAATGATTTGTTATTTTGATCTTTTAGACATCAATTCGAATCAATGATGGAGAGGATTTGAACCAGGAAGATATTGTATTTTGTCCAACTGGACTGTTCTTGTACCAGCCTTTGGAACTGGGATTCTTCCAGTTTGGATTTGGCGTCAAAAATAAACGCTCCGTTTTGATGGGGCCTCGCTTGATTGTTCGTTTTTTGAACAGTCTCACTCGGCATATTTCTTCGTTGAGTGTATTCGGGACTAGCCACTTACTGTCAGCCATTCTCTTTGAACCGCCTGAGGTGATCTTGGAATAAACCGGGTTATACTCAATGCGGCCTGTTGGTTCTCCTCTATTGTCAATTTCCTCCACAAAATATTCAAGTTGTGCTGCCGCTCCTTCATTTCCTCTCCAGGCCAATTAATGACCAGCAACGTGGAAAAACTTTTTCTGCAGTCCTTCCGGAGTGTTTTCGTCCTAAAGCTCAATAATTTTTCTCAGCTCGTCTGCTGATAGTGCAGATGAACTTTCCTTTCTCTTGGTTGGATCCATTTGTAGCATCCGGCGCTTAGTATTTTTTGAAGCTCTTGCGTTCAAAAATTGTATGTCAGAGAATGGATTACATTTACGATTATACTTTTCAAAAAAGTGTTCCTGCAACTGCTTGGCTGTGTAATTCCATAAAACTTTGATAGTCTTCGGAGTTTTTTTTTCGCACGTTGAACCCTCAGTCTTCAAGAATAAGCGCTATTTCTTCCACAGGTAGATCGGCTCTATCGAAATTATACGATTTTTCTGCGCAAAAGTTCGTAAACTGCCTCGATTTCCTGGTATTCGCGAGTATCAACTGCTCAATCTCCTGGCGCATATTTTGTTTACTTTCTTGACCGAAGCGAAACATTTTTTTACGTCGTGCTATTTGACAGCTTCAAAAGTGAAATAATAGTTTCGAGGTTGGGGTCTCACTTAGTTACCATGGCAACTCAACAATCAAGTCGACCACACATTTTATGTTTCGCTGGTGACTTGATGAAGAAAATAGTTTGCATTGTTAAAATTAATTTTAAAAATATTTGATTTTCAACCACATTTCGGTGTGGAATTTTCTTACCGAATACCATGCGAAGTCAAATTAATATCCGACAATAATTTGACCTCTATTGGTATTACTAGTAAAAAATTTTGTAAACAATCTTATTTATATATCTATGGTAAAAGCTTTTAAATGAAGAAAAAATTACAATATTTAAGGTGTTGAGCTTGGAAAAAGAAGTAAAACAAACAAAGTGTATTCCTCTATTTTTCACTTAGATTAATTTATTTGTTTCATATTTATATATTTAATTGTACCACGAATAGTGATTTAAATCACTCTTTTCTTTAGATTGTACTTTATATATCAATTTTTTTTGGCATTAGGAGTGGATCCATGCAGCCAGGAACACTGTTGATAAAAACGCAATAAGTATTGTATGGGTTTGGGTATGTGTACATACTTAAGGGTTATATCGACTATGAGGAAATACAAGGTCACACGCTTCTCGCCTAGGGGTCAATCAAGGCATTATTCTAACAACACAGGTGGACCACGGATAGGAAGGTATATATACATAAGGGTACAAAACATAGGTATTAGCAACTAACAATAGACTTTCTAGATAAATATATTTGTCTTATTGATGAATTTGATTATTACGTCAAAGACCTTTTTGTTATTGGTGCCCAAGAGGAATGGCATGTTGATTGGGAATTCAATCCCAAGTTCTCTAAGATCTCCTATTAGAATGTTGTTGTGAGTTTCGAATTTCTTTCATTTTAAGAAGATGTGGTCTAAGTCAGCCCTTTCATTACACTCTTCGCATAGATCAGATGTTATTACTTCGATTTTGTTGAGATGAGCGGGGTAAGATGCATGTCCAAATCGCATTCTTGTTAAGGAGACTGTCTGTCTTCGGCTGTAAGTAGTGTTCCTGTACCAGCATTTTTTTGGTATGTATTTTTGTAACAGAGTATACTCTGAATTTTTGTTATTGCAATAGTTTTCCCAATGTATGATTCATTTTTTATACAAATTGTTTTTGCATATGTTAATGCAATCCGATAGGCAATTATTCTCAAAATATGCTTCTCCTGTGTCGATACTTTCTTTTGCTAAAATATCTACGTGGTCGTTTTGTTTTATGCCTATGTGACCTTTAACCCAAGCCATTTGTATGTCGAATTTCCTTGAAGTGAGTTGTCCTAGGATGACTTGAGTTTTGTAAATATACGGATGAGATACAAGGGAGCTTGGATTGTTTGGTTTATTTATACTCTGTAGGACGGATAATGAGTCCGAAAATAACGTAATGTTTTTATGTAGGTTTTGAGATGCTATGTATTCTAAGGCTTTCAATATTCCGTATGCCTCTGCGGTGTAAATCGAACTATGGGAATTGATTTTGAACTTCTTTTCTATTTTTCCTTCGGGGATATAAAATGCACGCCCAGTACCTAAATCATTCTTTGATGCATCAGTGTATACTACCATGTTACTTTCGTTATTATCTGTAATTCTTTCGGGTAAATTTTGATTATAAGAAGCAGTTTCAAAGTATTTCGGTATTATAATTTTTGGTTTGTTTTGATATAATTCAAAGTATTTATATCTCGTATGTTGCATCAATGTCGTGTTGCTCATATTACGAAAACCTATACAAAGTGGAGGAGAATTTTTTTTATCCAGTATGTTTTTGTCAAATCGTTGCAGTTTAAAACAGATACTTTATGGATTATTGCCGACTGTTTTAATTTGCATTTTAAAATCATTGTTTCGGCCAAGTATTCTCTTCTCAATTTTAATGGCGGATCTTTTGCTTCCACTCTGATAGCTTCGACAGGTGTAGACTTCATTGCTCCAATGCAAATTCTAAGAGCTTTATTCTGAATAAGATCTAGTTGTTTTAGGTTTGTGTCATTTGCTGATTCATACAGTATGCTTCCATAGTCCATTATAGATCGGATGTACGCTCTGTAGAACAAAAGTGCTATGTCTAGACTAGCTCCCCACCACGTCCTCGTAATCATTTTCAGGAATGTTTTTAAATGAAACTCAAGGTCTCTAGTTAATTCCACAATATAATACAAGTTATTGAAAATTCTAAAAAATTGACAATTGTTTCGATAAATCAATATCATCGAAACAATTGTCAATTTTTTAGAATTTTCAATAACTTGTATTATATTGTGGAATTAACTAGAGACCTTGAGTTTCATTTAAAAACACTAATATGAGCATATTCCACGAAGTAAGGGTCGAGACAGTCAATTTCATTTTCAGGAAGTTTATTGCTTTTGTGCACTTTGTTCGTATGAGTTCTATGTATGGTTTCCATGTTAGCTTGCTATCCATTACTATTCCTAAATATTTGACTTCATCTTTGTAGAGCATTACCTAATTGGATATTTTCAGGTTTTTGTAAAATATGTCTAGAAAATACGTTGATGCTTGACTTATGAGGTGCGATCTGAAGTCCTAGATTCTGGATGGTGGTAATCAAAGGAATGAATGAGTTCTCTAGTTTCTGTAATCCACGATCGTATTTCTTTTCCTGTGAGTATAAAACAATATCATCTGCATATTGTATTATAGCTGTTTCCTCTGTTATTGAGTGTAAACAAGCGGTAGTCCCAGTGAGGTATGTCGTGGTCCGATTAGGGAATTATTGTGTCTAATATATACTTTCCTATTTGATAGCATTTGACATAATAGGTTACAGATTCGTTCGGAAAGTTCAATTCTTGCATTTTATCTTTTAGTATTGGGATGTTGACAATATCGTAAGCACTTTGAAGGTCTAAGATTGTTGCAATTAAGTATCCATTTTCTGAGAATGTGTTCTGTATATCTGTGGTAATGTGTGATGCCGCGTTAATTGTGCCAAATTCTTTTTTATGGGTAATATTTGGTTCTGGTTTATCCACTACTCTTGTCGATTTTTGATTATTCTCTCAAAGGTCTTTAGAACACATGAGAGAAGCCATATTCCTCTGTAAGATTCAGGATCTTCGGGATCTTTCCCAGGTTTTAGAATTGGAATGATTATCACCTTTTTCCAATCTTGTATGTTGCAATTCCCGGTTGACCATATTTCGTTGAATATGTCCAATAAAAACATTTTGGCGTTTTTAGGTAAATGTAGCAGCATTGCATATTTAATGTCATCTTCTCCAAGTGCCGTATTTTTTTGAATATTGAGAGCATTTTCTAATTGCCCAAATTCCAGGCTCCTCTGGAAAATTTCTGGTGTATCTTCTGCTTGCTTTGCTGTTGTAATTTCCTTGGGATTTAATAGTACCATTGGGGGTGTAATTTTGTCTAGAAACGGTTCTACCCAGTTGTCATCTGTGGACTTGGTTCGGTTAGTTAGATTTCCTTTCATTTTTTTTGCTTGTTTCCATATTTGAGTCATGGGCGTATTTCTGTTGAGGTTATTGCAATATGTAATCCAGGATTGTCTTGCCACTTTTCTTAGAATTCTTTTAGTTTTGGCAGCTTCATTTTTTGCAGACAGGAAGTTTTCCAGTGTGCTGGTATTTTTAAATTTTATCATTGATTTTTTCCTTGCCCGAATTGCTTCATCGCACTCGTCATTCCACAACGGTGTTATTTTTCCACCTCTTGGTTTAAATGGTTTATTTATTGGAATAAAGTTATTTGCTGAACTATTTATTCCTTCCATAAAGTATGAGTATTTCTCATTGATGTTGCTGAAAATGGGATTGTCTTGTGCAAAGAAGTTGTCAATGTTCTGTTTATAAGAATTCCAATCGGCTTTTTTTATATTCCATCTGCTGGAGGGGTATATGGTACATTATTTATCTTCAGTTTTATTTTTGACAGCGAGTTCCAGTAATGATTGGGTAGTGGTCTGATCCTAAGGTGTCCGCGTGCGTTTTCCAGGTTATTTTATTGGATATATTAGGTGAAGAAAAAGTAAGGTCTACTGCAGATTTGTGTTCGTTTTGTGTTAGTCTAGTCGGTGATCCATCATTTAGAAGTATTAGTTCTTGGTTGTCTATAATATTAGCTAGCTGTTTCCCTCTTTGGTCGTTTTTGTGCGATCCCCAGACTTCATGGTGGGCGTTAAAATCGCCTGCAAGAATAGCGGGAGAATTTATAGTAGTAAATATGTTTTCCCAATCGTTGCTGTTTGTATTTATACCTGGCGGGCAGTACAAGGATAGTATTGATATTTTTGATGATTTACATATTTCTATTCGAGCGGCACAAACTGAGATATGTTCGTGGACATTCAGATTTAAATTAATTTTTTCGCCTTTCATATGGTTTTTAAAAAGGATTGCTGTTCCTCCATAACCATCCACTCTATCTGCCCGAACGATGTGATACCCTTCAAATTTGATTTGTTTGTCCTGTTTAAACCAAGTTTCTGCTAAGATTGCTATATCTACATTATTTTCTTTTAAAAGATTTTATTAAACTATATCTATTTGCTACAGCGGAACGCGGTTCCACTGCAAAATGTTTATTGTATTGTTTTTATTGGCCATTTCGGAATTTGCTAAGTTTATTTTTTACGTAAACTATATCAATTTTTCCCAAGTCTTCAAAACTTGTTATCAATTTAATTAATCAATTACTAATCATTTATCATTTACATTCCGTAAGAACAAATTTTAATCTAATCAGTCAATAATTATTGTGCTCCACCCATTTTATATCTACACAATATTATTTTACATAATTGTCAGTATTCAATTTCATCTATCTCGTTTATTGAAAAACAGTAATTGGTTATCGTTAGCTCAAATTAAATTCTTCTTTCAATTGAGCAATTAAATGTTCGTTAAGGTCAAATAATTGAATGTATTTGTGAGAGCTGTTCACCAACTCACCTTTTATGAAGTAAAAATGCAATTTACGTAAAGGGAGAAGTGATGGCAACCGAAAATGACGTTGTAAATTATATGTATATGCAAAGTAAAATAAAAGTATTCGCTAGTTTACGGTACCAGTCGCCGTGTGGATTTACACTAATGATAAAAATTATAAGAAATAAGTCAAAGTCTTTGGTAAAATGTAAATTGAGCGAAAGCAAAAATAATAAAAAAATAATAATATAAATAACTCATCAATTTTTTATATTGAAAGAATACAGTATTTTCCAAAAGGTGCACAGAGTGTGGCATATTTTGCGCAATTGAAAGCACCACTATAACTCGTTTAAAATTTACAGACAAATAATAATTTACTAACCTTGATCTAACTGAATAGTTAGATTAAGTTCCATGGACTCTAATTATGTCAAAACAACGTGAACTTACCTGAAAAAAAAACAGTTAGTTTTAATAAATTCTGAATAAATATTCTTGTATAGCGAGCAAAACAATGGAAACCATAGATCGCGTTTCGTTTGAGTAAAAGCAAAAGGAGCAATGATGTATTACTTTCTCTGAAAATATTCAGCGCTAGAGCTGTAAGAGCGGAATTCGCTGCTGTCTTGCAGTAAACAGAGTCCGTATTTTACTTTTCAATGTAATAAATAGTAACAAAAGTCAACTTTATAAGTTTCCGGTATTTCTGAATTTATTGCCGACATTAATGAAAATTACCGTGGGGGAGATACGGGCGATGATATAAACACAGATCCTACTTCGTACTCCTCCTTTCAGTCCTCAGCGATGTTTGTAAAACGATTAAAACAGTTTGAAAGATAAATATTAGGATACATAAAGAAGTAACGTTAAACAGGCGCAGAGAACAACGGCTGTAATGGATCATGGGCGCACGCTTATGATAAGCGCGAAATGTTATCCACATCACTGAAATGTAGGGCTGAATAAAGGTAGGGTCATTTGGAACATTTTTAAGTCCATTTACCTACATTATTACCATTTTCCTGATATTCGTCATTTTGTTATTTTTTCATTGAAATTATTCATTAGAATTTGAGTGCTTGAAAGAAATGTACACTGAAAATGGTTTTTTTCATTTGCTACTCAATTTTAACGTTTTTTTGATTCAATAACAAAAAATTAATCACATTGATGAAAGATTAAAAAAATGAGGTTTAAAATTTGAAATGTTTAATTTTCAAATTAAAATCAAATAAAATAAAATGAGTGAATTTTTTTTTAGTTTTATTTAGAATCGCCCGAACCATGGAGGTTATAAGTGACAACGGTACTATACACGTTCTATGGTGTAGAGATGATTATAATTTTTCTTCTTTGTGTGTTGTGACAAACTTGAGGATTGGGTGTGGTCGAAATTAAAACATATTGCACGTTTCACTCATTTATTCACTTATTTATTGAAAATTGTATTTACTGCTTTGTAATTGAGACTATTTATCTATTTATGGAGTTTAAAGGTTTTTGTTACTTTAATTTTAAATTATATTCAGCATTTTGTCTACTATAAGTTGCCGGTACTTTGCCGGTAATTGTTGAGAATTTCACAACATGCTTGCACCGTGGTTGGTTTAGTAAGAGAGAGTACAGTACAAGGACCTCAAGAGGGGCCTCACGTTTTAGGAACCTTGAAAACAGTTGGCACCCGTGATTTGCAACAAAATTTAGGTCATTTTGTACACAACAAATCTAAATAACGCACGGAAATTAAGTGTTGAAATTTTAACACAATATAACTTGGACCTTTGTCTTGGGGATCAGGTATTTTGGTTGAGTTTAATATTGTTATAAAAAATATATAAGCCATTAAGTGATGGTGTGATTTTGACAGTTTTGACAATTTGTGGTCACCAATCTGGACACCAAAACCTGATCCCCAAAAGGAATCCTAGAGAATTCGATTCTGAAAATATGAAATCTCAAATCATTGTATTTTTTGAGATTTGTTGTGCGCAAATTTTTGCAAACGAACATCTTTTTACTTTAGTTCAACCGCTCCACCGTTTTGATGCATGGCGCTGTATAGAACAAGGACAGAAGACGACGGTCAATTCATAGACAAATAATATTATAACTTTCTCTATGGGTCAAATATGCTGTTGTCATATGCACAGAAAACAGACCCGTATTTTGTGGTCATATGTTTTGTGTTCATAAAAATATCCCAAATTTATAGTTCAGTGTGTATTGTATTTGTAAGTGATTATAATTAAGTAATTTTCATGCTAAATAAGTAAATTTGTGCTTCGTAAATGCTATTTATATTTACTCCGCAAGATTGTGTTTAGTGCTTCATGCTTCGTTGCAACAAAAATGCACTTTTTGCACCTATTACACAAATAACTACTTTTTAATGTTATTCTTATTTATTGTTGGTAAATACATCAAAGTGATTAAATATATTATGTGGGAATGATTTTGAGTTTTTGTTCTTTGGAATAAATATATCATGTTTATATCTGATAATAGTAATTGTGATTCGGCTTAAGTTGCATTTTATTGTTGTGTTTTTCTAGACAAATTTTGTTCTTCATGAGGTCAATTATTTCGCTTATTTGTTTGTAAATTCAGTTTTGATGCAGAGTGGAGGCATTTTATTTCAAGTAGTGCATCATCACCTACAAGCCCTAAAATATTTTATCAATAAATGTATGTCATTTAATATGCAAACAGAATTTATAACACATGGTAATTAATAGTTATGTTAAATATATTTACCATCAGGGGAAGCACCTAGAAAACAGTGTTGAACATCTACCCACAATCCTGATACAACCACCACAACATTTTGTACTTGTTCAAAAATGCTCTTAGCCACTTTTTCCTTAAGAGTTCCATACTCCATTACCTCCGTCATACAATAAGTCTTTTTAAGAACAGTTTTAACAAGAGAATGACAAGGTGTATTTGTTTTTCTCTTAACAACCTGTCCAAAAATTTTATAAGAAATTAGAATGGTTATCCACTTTTTAGCTTGCCTTAGCCTATGCATCATAGGTAGTAGTAATTGTTGAATAAAATTAATGAATGAAGTAGGTAACATTATTGAAATTGACTGTCTCGACCCTTACTTCGTGGAATATGCTCATATTAGTGTTTTTAAATGAAACTCAAGGTCTCTAGTTAATTCCACAATATAATACAAGTTATTGAAAATTCTAAAAAATTGACAATTGTTTCGATAATATTGATTTATCGAAACAATTGTCAATTTTTTAGAATTTTCAATAACTTGTATTATATTGTGGAATTAACTAGAGACCTTGAGTTTCATTTAAAAACACTAAGGTAACGTTATATTTTAAAAATCTTTGAAGCATAAATATTTTAAAACTTTGTCTAGCCAATAGTCAAAATTTCCTTGCAAATTGTTTGATTATATAAGCATTTCAAACAATCAAAGAAAATAAGAAACCAAATTATTATTAAAGTCTTAGTTGTTGATATTAAAAAAATTGTAAATTGTGTCTACTTGTTGCACTTCGGGGGCTGTATCGAGTTATACAGATAGGTTTTCTTTTCTAAAAACCATTTTTTTGTGTTGTTCTTACCGAAAAACGTAAAAACAACTTAAAATAATACAAAATTCCAACTTTTTTTTGGGTAAACCTATACTTTTCTCGCATATTAGATGGGTTGGATGGAGAAGTAATAATACCAATAATGTATTATACAAAAATATTTACCATTCAGGTGATCACACATATGTGTATCTGTCATGGAAAAAAGATAATGAACCAACTATTTTTTTTGTATAATGAAGGAAAAATGTTTCAGTTCCAATCTCCACAACACATATGATCAATCTTTGCAAACAAGGTAGAAGCAAACTTGTACATGTTGATTGTATGTTTGATTTTGTACTGTATATATCGATCTCCCCACAATATATACATTATTATTTGTCATTACAAATCATTCGCTTTAAATTTTTTATTAGTTGTTATAGTTGCTTTGTAAGTTTTTTAAACGTTTGCTATTTTAAATTTAAGTTCCTCACTGTACCTTACTTTCCTCTTTCTATTAAATGTAAAGCATTGTATCACAAGTAAATATTTCTTTGTATAATAAATTTGGAAACTCTTTGTTTATATAATTTGTTTCTAGATAAAATTGAATATATTTACACATGTAGTTGAAAAAAGAGCCTACATGTCAAATAAAATTTGAAAGCAACCAACAGGAACTCTAAAACTGATACAAATATGATTAGATTGAGGCAAAGTTGTGTACATGACGTTCTGTGTTTTCAGACTAAATGGCCTATTTTAAATCATGTAAATTTGCAACTTTTCCGCAGTCTAATTTTCTTAACATGAAACAAACAAAAATTTATAATCATGAAAACATTTTATTATGTTAATATAAATGGTACAAATTTTGAAAGGTAGAATGTTTTTAAAGTATGTATATTTTTCTTCCATTCTTAATTTCTAGCAATTCCCACTTGGTATCCATATCATTAAATAGCACATGTCCTTTCCTGCAATATGTAATGCACCTTGTATCAGGTTATGATAGTTATATTTTTCAATTATCATTATTATATATTCATCAAAATGAATTATGCAATTCTTGTCTTTTGAGAGCGGTTTTAATTTTTCTTCATTCAGATACTTCAAAGGTAACTTCACTTCAATTAAGCATTTTTCGCTTTTCGCTAACAAACCCATATTATCATTAAAACAGGGTTTCAAGAGAATGTTGAAAGATGGTTTGATGATACTAGAACAAACCATCAGTATTATTTATCTCACATTTTCACATTAATCAAATAATCCAGTAAACATAACCTAAAACAGCTTTTAAAATTAAAAAATACGGATTGCAGGATAATTTACATTATCATAACTATAATTTTTGATATCGGGTCGATACGAATACGTACTTTTTAACAATTTATTCCTTTCAAAAATATTTATGAAACTCTTAAATAATCAAAAATCTACACTCAAATGGAAATTATGTCAACAAATTTTGTTTGAATCCGTGTATATAATATTCTCTTATTTATGCACAGGTGTTCTGTGGTTTGGATGCAACATAAAAACAGAGATAAGGTTTCTGTGCTCACAAGAAGTTGAAATATTTGAAATCAAAACTTTCGAACAGAGATGCGTTTCTTTGAACCGTCAAGAGTGGAAAGACAGAGAGAGAAAATATGTTGAATAAGTAAAAACCGATTCAGTACTACTATCGACATCTATCGTAAATATTTTGAACCAAATAATTACTAAATAGAAACTAGTATTGTGTAGGTTTTTAGGTTTATATACCTGTGAGGAGGCCCCTCTTAAATTTTTATAACACATACAAATGCCAAACTTTGTGAGCGCATTCTTTGTGATGAGTCCGATAAACTTTCCTCATGCGAAAACTTTCGGCGTTGCTGCGTTTTCGAATGCCCGGTTCCCGGAATTGTCAAAATGACGTCACTACGACTCCCCGTATATACAAGTTTTATTTTATTGAAAATTGTTTAATGAAATTAATTAAACGATTGTGGTCAAATTGTCCGACAAAAATCATGCTGCGTATGGGGTGTCCATCACCCCGAAGGTGTCGATATGACGTCATTATGTCGTCCCATACATACAACTTTAAATTTAATATTTTTTTAATTAAAATAATGTACAGGGTGTCCCAAATTGGTGTGTTATGCAGGGTATCTCGTAAACTAGAAGAGATAGAAGAAAAGCAGTTAATATGTTATGACTTTTTTTTAAAGTAACGATAGTCTAATTAAATCTTTAGTAACTCCCTGCAGTTGGAAAATACAAGGCGATTATTGAAAACTGTCGAAAACTACAAGGTACTATAACTTCTTAATTAAGAGAAATATAAAAAAACGTTATAAAAACTTTTGATAGATATAATATTAAAGAGTTCAGTGGCGCGCAGAATTTTTCTGTTAGGGGGTTCACTAAGGAAATATGATGCAAACTTATGTTGTTGTAAATGGGACATCCTGTATTTTTTGACGTTTCTCGTTTCCTTTTTCAAGTTTCATTCACCTAATATGACACATTATATATCCATTTTCAATGGCTGGAGCTACAATGCAAATAAACCATTTATGGATGTTATCAGGTGAAACACCCTTAAAAAATTGAACACTCAGTAACGAAATTTAACATTTTATTATAAGGAGACTGATGGGTGACAATTTTATTTATCAAAATTATAATTAATAAAAAATAAAACCAGATTTAAAAAATAAAAACAATAAACTTATGAAATAACAAGAAATATTGTAACAACTAATGTACCTATAACTAATTTTATTAGAATGTAAAAATTGCATTAAATGTTCATAATGTCCTCCGTTTTGTTGTAATAACAATTGACACCTTTTTTGTAATTTTGTAATAAATCTTATCTACTCTCGAAGATAGTCTTATAAATATTATTTTTTTAAAATCCCCAAATAAAAAAATCAGGAGAATTTACTTCCGGAGAACGAGGGCGCCACCTAACCGGTCCATAAGTACCAATCCACCGATTAGGAAATTTTTCGTTTAAATAATCTCCAATGAATAGAGCATTATGGGCAGGTGCTCCATCTTGTTGGAACCAAAATGTGTTTCAATCAGCCAACACTTCTTCCTCCGAAAGTTGGTGTAAGTTTATTTCCAATATATCTATATATCCAGCAGCAGTTAGTTTACCATCAAATATATGATAAACTAATTTATTATGTTTGACAAAACAACTAACGTTAAAGCCGAATCTGCCTTGTCTCCTGATCCCCTGAACTAAGTGTGGATTTGAGTCATTCCACTATAGTACATTATGTCTGTTAAATATTCCTGCACGGCTTATGCGAGCTTCATCGCTAAATATTACCTTTGAATAAAAATTTGGCGGTTCATTACATTTTCCTGTATACCACTATGCATATTGTGTTCTTCTCAAAAAATCGTTTGGGCATAATTTTTGACGGACGATAAGGCCTAAATTTATATTTCTTTAAAATCCTTCCTACAGTAGTTTTTCAATTTGATGCAGAGAAGGTTCATAATGTGCTTGGATATATCCCAACGTATTTACCTCTCTTCCTTCATGATTCTTTTCGTACTTATGCCATGGTTTCATAAAACATCCATACACGATTAAATTTGAATTGAGTTTTTTAAAAATTCTCTTGTCAGGTTGCTTTCTTTCTGGATATCGTTGAAAATATAATTCAGACGCATTCTTTTGACATTCAATATATGCCACATGCATATCATATTTTTCATAATTTTCATGTTGATGACAAGACTGCACGTCGTAAAGTTGATTCTGAGAGGTAACAAAGGTTTTGTTTTATTTTCCATGGTAAGAGGACCAAAGCCTACTTGATGAAATGAACATTCTTATAAGATATAACAATCATGTCAATTGAGGTAAAAAAACTAAAATATAACAACATATCGGGTTAAACATAATTAGAAATAAAAGTGAAATCGGTAAGAAAATACAGACGTCTTATTTCGTGATGTTATTTACCAAAAAACAGATTCAATAAATTCAAAATAATAATAATATAGGTACTTAAAATCAATAATCAGCTATATTTACCTACTTTGTTTTTAGTTCACTGATTTTCTTTTTGGTAATGCTGAATTGGTTGAAGATTATTTAAACGGAAAACTTTTTAATCGATGAAAATGGAGGACATTTTGAACGTTTAATGTAATTTTTACATTCTAATAAAATTAGTTATAGGTAGATTAGTTGTTACAATATTTCTTGTTGTTTCATAAGTTTATTGTTTTTATTTTTTAATCTGGTTTTATTTTTTATTAATTATAATTTTGTTTAATAAAATTGTCACTCATCAGTATCCTTATAATAAAATGTTAAATTTCGTTACCGAGTGTTCAATTTGTTAAGGGTGTTTCACCTGATAACATCCATAAATGGTTTATTTGCACTGTAGCTCCAACCATTGAAAATGGATATATAATATGTCATATCAGGTGAATGAGAATTAAAAAAGGAAACGGAAAACGTCAAAATATACAGGGTGTCCCATTTAAAACAACATAAGTTTGCATTATATTTCCTTAATTAGGCCATCGTTACTTTAACAATAAAAGAAGTCATAACATATTAACTGCTGTTCTTCTATCTCTTCTAGTTTACGAGATACCCTGCAAAACACACCAATTTAGGACACCCTGTACTAATTATAAAAAAATATGTGTCCGACAAATATAGTACTGCAAACTAATAAAAAATTAAAAACTG
This sequence comes from Galeruca laticollis, assembly GCA_963921935.1. Taxonomy (NCBI): domain Eukaryota; kingdom Metazoa; phylum Arthropoda; class Insecta; order Coleoptera; family Chrysomelidae; genus Galeruca; species Galeruca laticollis. The sequence continues at coordinate 57,637,617 of OY998181.1, forward strand.
AAAAATCATTTAAGGTAAGGCGGGAATGATTCTAAACGTTTTTTCTAGGTATGCTGTAAATCTAATAAGCTGAAAATGCACATAAATGTCCCTGGTTGCATTATTGGGGTATGATGTAGTTTTCCTCTTGTTTTTTAAATCTTCCGGAGAAAAGTTGTTGCACGCCCTTTAAAATGTCGTAGAGAGTCTGTATAAAAATTTTCAGTTTAATTGGTTGATAAAATTTTCGCTCTTGTCGGAAGGTCATAAATAGTATGCATATCAATTTATAAGTTAATTGGTTGAAATCTAACCGAATAGTAATGTTTAAAAAGACGCAACCCTTTCGCCTCTCCTTATTTTTTTTCATAATGATCCATCTTTGATATTTTATTATAAACAAATAAGTTTTACACAATTTGTAAATTAAAGTACTTAATACTAATTTATGCATAAAGTGGCACTTTTATTCACGAATGGAAAAAGCAATTCCATGAGTGAAGAAAAGACCCTTTGTGCACATGTTGCATAGATTATTTTTTCTACAGCCCCATACAAAAAAATAAAATTCAAATAGAAATTTGGGATATTTCAATTAAGCTCCTTTGGTAAATTACAATTATACGTATTCCAAGTTTCATGAAAGTTCATCCCCGATGCCTAGCCACCTTTAACAAAAGTCCTTCCTCGATGTGTAGCCAAGCATCATAGAAGTCCATCCTCGATGCCTAGCCAAGTTTCATGGTGTTAGCTTATGGAAAGCGTGAAATAAAGTTAACGTTATATTTTTGGATTGTTTATTTTAAAGTTAAAATTATATATTACATAAAATATGGAGTGTTTTTTGTGCAGTGTTTTGAGTGACAATCCAAAAAAAAGGAAGGGAATAAAACAATTTAATCCGGAAATATTGTCGATGTGTAAAAGGTTTTTGAGGGCTACAAAATATCATGGCCATAAATATAACAACGTGGTCCTGCCGGTAAAAGGACACACAGTAGTGCAATGCGCATATGCGCAATCCAACGGAAGTAACTCCTGAAGATCATGGCTGGGTTTTAATCGTTGGGAAATTTTAATTTCATTGGTTTGATGGGCCCAAAAGGCCACCATCATCTGGAATTTCATCAGGTACTCTATTAACTGCCACCTACCGTTATTCACACTAAGATTCTTCAAGGCGTTGCCTCTAACTCTTGCGGAGAACGGGGGGGTCCATTGTTCGAAGACTAAATAAAATGTAAAATGGCGCCAGGCAATCTTCCCTCCCGGCAACTACCTACACAAGTTTTCTCACCCTAAAACTACCAAATAGGTGGAGAAATAAAAGTCAGATGTCACTTACCCAAGTTTAAGTTCAATAAATGACTTAGTTTTGTTAAGAAAATCTTACAAAGTCGAGATAGTACAACTACTATGTACAAGTGTATCATAAAATTACAAAAATGTACAAGAATTCCCCCCAAATGTCCAAAAATCCCATAAATCCTAACCACAATTGTTCATAGGCTAGTACAACTACTACGTACAAGTGTATCATAAAATTACAAAAATGTACAAGAAGTCCCCCCAAATGTCCAAAAATCCCATAAATCCTAACCACAAATGTTCATAGGTTAGTACAACTACTACGTACAAGTGTATCATAAAATTACAAAAATGTACAAGAAGTCCCCCCAAATGTCCAAAAATCCCATAAATCCGAACCACAATTGTTCATAGGTAAGTGAAATCCCCCCTTGATTGAATTATATACAAATAATATATTTACAAATATATTTATACAAATATCCTAAGCAAAAATATATATCTCGTACCTTTAAAACCAATGTATCCCTCCCCAGTAGTAACTCAATCCCTGAGTACCACAATTTGGACGAAAGAGTTATGACAGGCTGTACCCTCAAGTGCCCAATGACACTTTAAACTCCTATAAATTCCTCTATTAAAATCCTATCTAGGTAAAATCCTATATAACCCCCTTGTAAAATCCAATTTATTTCCCCCAAGTAAAATCCAATAACTCCCCAGAAGTAAAATCCAATGATTCCCCCCAATTGAAATCCTACGTTACAGCTTGGATTGTTCGTTGGGTATAAATATGTACAAACCAGTATTTACATACAAATGAAATTTCTCTAACGAGTACTCAATTACCTGATAAAAATGAGAAAACTGTATACTTGAGTCTCGAACACACTATAGGGTTAAATCAATACAGTATACCATACGTATCTGTGGCACAGAATAACGTTTACACAATTAAATATGAAATTTGAGGGTATTAAAATATAATATGGCGCAATAATATCATAGGAGCTCATACGCTCACTACCACCAACTCGAATAACTCAAAATATTAAAATTGAATAGCCTCAGTAACGTTTACATAACCTTACAATAGGTGTAGTTATCACCAATCCACATTCGCAAATTATAAATTATATGACATCTATAATCTGATATTATATGTTGATCATAGTGATACTTGATCAACATAAGTATGGTCATAAACTGACTACCACAAGATGCTTACAGTAACGGACAAATCAATGATCTACAACATACACCGACTGATATTATAGGCAAAATGTACTTCACATAAACAACTCAAAATTTTAAATTTGCGTGAAATCAACAATGTGTTGTACGATGACTGCTAGCGGTGGCTACCAACTCCTACTCCTGTAGAAATCTGTACGAACCCATATCGTACTCCTCAAGTTCACGTTAAAAATCCAAATTTTCTCCCATAAAAGGGGTGATCTAAGTCGACCGATACAGTATCCCACGTTGGATTTATTTAAAATAATAACCAAAGCCCAAAACCAGGAGAGAAAAGAAAAGAAAGAAAAAGAAACCTAGAACAAGAAATATGTTAATGTTCTATACACTTCCTGACAGTCTCAATGCTTAAAATGAAATACCTATCTAAACTTTACCCCCCCCCCCCCTAATCGATTAACTTTCTCTGACAATCATATACCTTGTACAAGTAATTTCCATTAATGATCCCTAAACTGAAATATCTAATAAACACGTACGAGTAAGACTTTTATTAATTATAAAGCTTAATCGATTAATATTAATATTACTTAATATTGCTGGCAAAAGTTGACGAATGAACTGCTATATTTCATATTTGATCAAAAAATTATTATGCTAATTGAGCTTAATATATTTACTACCTTTTTTTACATTTAACAAAAAAAATACCCACTTATATGAAGTCAATAACTAAGAGCTAAGTACCTAGCTATAATAGTGTTTTTAAATGAAACTCAAGGTCTCTAGTTAATTCCACAATATAATACAAGTTATTGAAAATTCTAAAAAATTGTTCATAGGAACTGAAAAAACTCTATGTATCATTGAATTATATGCTGCTAGTCTGTGTGACACAGGGTGGTTAGAATGGAACAAATGTAATTTTGATAGAGAGATTAATACAATTAGACAAATAGCAACATCTAACGGTTATCCATTAGATATGATAAATAAGCTAATTAGTAAAAAAGAGGAAAAAGTGGCATTACAACTAATATATCCTAAACAAGCTGATGAAATTAAAACTTATAAAACCATCACATATGCAGGAAATATTTCTAATAATATTTCAAAGATAATATCTTCAGCAACGAATACAACAATTTGTTTCAAAACAGAAAGTAACGTTAGTACAAAATTGTTAAATGTAAAAACAAAAATACCACTATTAAAGAAGTCAGGTAAATATAAACTCAAATGTCCAGAATGTAATGCTGTCTATTTGGGTCAGACCCTTAGGAATTTTGAAATACGATACAGTGAGCACTTACGAGCATACAGATTAAAACAACCAGATAAATACCACTACGCAAAACATTTACTTGACACCAATCATTCATTGACACCTAACACAAAACTAGAAGTACTACATATTTGTGAAAAGAAACAAGAACTGGATTTCCTTGAAGAACTGGAAATTAGAAGACATTTAAGAAACCCACAATATGAAGTTGTCAATGAACAGTTAAATCTAGGCAATTCTCCACTAATAAACTGTCTTCTTAAGTGATAATTGTAAAGATCAGCAGATATAGTTTTCCTGGTTTTCTATATCATTGCACAGTTATACTGATCTTAATTGGAAAAATGATATCCAGGATATCACCATAGGGCTAATAATATCTAAGCTTTAATATTTGTAATATCACATCTTCTTCTTTTTTCTATAAACATATATTAAGCCAATCACAAGTTAGGTTACTTCTTGGTCTAGCCAAATATAACTACTAAACATCAGGTAGGCATAAAATGAAATGTAACTTCTGTCATTCTGACGATGATATTGATTTATCGAAACAATTGTCAATTTTTTAGAATTTTCAATAACTTGTATTATATTGTGGAATTAACTAGAGACCTTGAGTTTCATTTAAAAACACTAATATGAGCATATTCCACGAAGTAAGGGTCGAAACAGTCAATTTTACCTAGCTATAAAACTAGTTGACCTCCAATCAACAAAAAAAATACATTAGCCAAAGAAAATATGGTCGAAATTACTAGAATATTCAACTCTATACAAAAAAAAACTGAAATATTTCTTAGCAGTTGGACAGATCGACTCCTAATATATCACCTTAGATGTGGTATTTAAGGCCTACTTAGAAGATGTTTTCCCCCTGGTAAGTTTTTGTATGCAAATTAACATCCGACTGGAATTACACCATAAAGAAGCACCTATTGCGTTGAAATATCTGGTCCCAAAAAATTGGTATTCCCACGGGTCTATAATCTCCAACAACTCGAAAAAATCTTAAGCGATACACGGGTAATATGTTTCACACCTTAATATAAGGTGAAAGATTTAATTATTTCATCCAAACATGTGATATAAAATTCAACGGCTTACACCATTAAATACCCAACGAACAATGAATGTCCATCGACAAAACTAGAACTCTAGTGTTCAATCCGGCCAGCCAATCAGAATACACTCGAGATGTTAAAACGCTCATTAACCAATAGCGTTGCGACAATCAAATACGCCACAGATCAACATATGTATAGACGCACTGAGAATCGCGTTACAAAGATATGTATCAGGGGTAGTGCGTTCGAAGTAACACCACGGGGACAAAATAAATTTTGACGTTTGTTTATAGTTGTACGATATTATAAATGATTTCAGAAAATAGATGACACTGGATTTCCTAATATACAATTAAAGTCAAAATAATGTTAAATTGAACGAAGAATTATATTTTAAAGTTTCTGTAACTGTAGTCAAACTAATTCTACCGAAAAATGAAAATTTTAGCCATTTCCGAATGTTAAAAGTTTTTAAATAGGCTTCAAATAATGTTTCAACAAATATACTGACAATCATATATAACAAAACTTACATTTTCAAAAAAATTCCCTATTCATGATAACATTAAAAAATTGTTATAAAATAATTTTTAGTTTTGATTCGAATTTTATAAGGTTGATTTGTTACAGACACGATTAAATGGACTCGCCATTATGTCAATTCATCGAGAAATTGATGTCACTGTTGATGAAGTAATAGAGGACTTTGCATAGAAACCTAGGAAACTGGATTTTGTAATTTAAACTGATTACAACAAGTAAATATAACGTAGCTATACTTTTACTACTTAGGGCTAGTATCACTGAAGAGAATAGGACTGGAGGAAATGCTTTAGTCATTGAGAGTTCCTTAATAACAACTGAAGGGGAACGCAATAGATCTTATAGGTCGCAGTGTGCAAATCCCCACAACTGCTACATACATAATTAGGGCTAGTGTAAGCTTGTTTTGTAACATTTTAACTGTAGTTGAACTAATAACCGATAGCCATTTTCAAAATGCTAAACGTTTTTAAAAATATTATTTAAAATCAATTTGAAACTCATTCAATAACCTTGTAATACAATTATTAATTTTGTTTTAGAATCTGATGATATTTGCGACGTCAGTGATGAGGACGACAATAACAATGAAAGTGATTAAGCATTCGATAATGATCATTATGATAATGATGATGATAATGATGATGATGATTTGAATAAAATACGTATTTTTTTACTTTTTAATAAAACAAAATATCAACAAAAAGATTTCTATTAATTTTCCAGATTTTTCGAATAAAATTATTTTATAATTGTTATTTTATACGATATATTTTATGTGAATTTAGTATATTTAAATAATATATGCGAATATTTAAGCTTATTCAGTCAGAAAGAAGTTTGTCATTAATAATTTTTATTTTTCATTTTCTTATCGGACTGACTATATTACTCATCAAAATCATAATTTTTGGTGGTCCGGTTTAGGTTCTGAGCAAAATGGGACTTGTGAACCAGACTATATGCTATGCAGATGATGCCGTTTTGTTTGCGGATAGTGAAGATGATCTTCAGAGACTTCTACACAAATTTAATATAACAGCAAGAAAGTTTAGCATAATAATATCACCGAATAAAACAAAGAGTATGGTGATATCTAAAGATCCAATAAGGTGCTAGCTGGAAGTGGACAGAAAGATAATCCAGCAAGAAAAAAGCGTCAAATACATAGGAATACTAATGCACAGTTATAGAGATACAGAAGTGTTGCCCAACAAACAAACAAAGCCAACAGAATAGCAGGATGTCTTAAACACACTATCTGGCGAAACAAACATTTACGGACAGAAACAAAGGCCAGGATTTATAAGACAGTAGTGAGGCCAATTATGACTTCACTGCGGAAACAAGACCTGATACAACAAGGACAAAAAGACTGACGGAAACATGTGAAATGAAAATAGTCCGTGATAACACAGTAAAAACACTATGGGGCAGACAACGTAGCACAGACCTCAGGCAAAACTGTAATATAGAGAATATAAATGAATGGACACTGAAAAGGAAAGAAGAATGGTATAGCCATATAAGTAGAATGGGAGAAAGAAGACTGGTAAAGATTGCACGAGACAGATCCCCAAACGGCCGAAGGAGTATTGGAAGGCCAATGATGAGATGGAGTGATAACATGGATATACAGTGAGGATGCACCCGAAGATGGAACAGGCGCAAGCCTATTAAGTAAGCAGGAAGAAGAAGAAGAGGAACAAAACATTAATACCTTTCAGAGTTTACCTCCGTAACATAACTTAAAGGGGATATACAATTACATTGCTACACTATATGTTTTGAGCTAACTATACCTTGATGGCAAGTATATTTTAGGTTTTTGATATGACTTCTCTAGGATAAATTACTGTCCAAAATTAGGTCAAGGAAATTTGTTTCTTCTACAATGTTTAGGTTCTTGCCATTCAGGGTTAGTACAGGGTTATCTGTTATACGTTTCTTGGAAAAGAGAATACATTTTAATTAAATTGACTGTCTCGACCCTTACTTCGTGGAATATGCTCATATTAGTGTTTTTAAATGGAACTCAAGGTCTCTAGTTAATTCCACAATATAATACAAGTTATTGAAAATTTTAAAAAATTGACAATTGTTTCGATAAATCTGACGATGATATTGATTTATCGAAACAATTGTCAGTTTTTTAAAATTTTCAATAACTTGTATTAAATTGTGGAATTAACTAGAGACCTTGAGTTTCATTTAAAAACACTAATGAAATACATTTTGTTTTTTCAGTGGAGAAATTGAGTCTCGTTTTATCGGTCCCTTTCTCAAAGGAATCCAGTGCAGTTTGGAGATTCCTTTGGGTGGATTTTAGGTTTGTTCCCGTTAATAGCAGGACAAGGTCGTTTGCAGAAAGTCTTCTTTTAACAGGTAAATGGCAACGTTCGAAAATATCGTTAATTGCTACTAAATATAAAGTCACGCTTAAGACTGATCATTGAGGGACTCCATTTTCTTGGACTCTAGGTGTTGACATTGTTCCGTTTGAGCATAGGGAAGTTTGGATGAAGTTCAGGCAATGTCCATTAATACCCCACTGAAGCTTTTTGCTGATTCCGTATCTCCATGTACTATTGTATGCTTTCCTTATGTCACAGAATATGGCCATGTTTGCTTATTAGTGGTTCGTGTATTTCAGATTCAAGATCACCTAGATTGTCAGTTGTAAACCTGTTGTGTCCAAACTCAATCTGCCCAGGATCAGGAGCTTTCTGTTTTCCAAAAACCATACAAGCCGGCTCTTTTTAATTTTTTCGAGTAGTTTGACAGTTGATGAGGGTAATGATATTGGCCTCTCACAGAAGGCGCTCGTTACACGGTTCGAACCGAGTAGTTTTAAAAATATCTTTTTAGAGGGTTAATTTTTCTAGCCCAAATTGATTGTCTGAATGACTTGACGCACAGTGTTGCAGTATTGGAACCCATGAGATAATACAGTATCTCTAATACTTTTGACTAAGTTAAATGGACTTGAAAATGTTCAAAATTACCCTATCTGCCAATAATTTCCTTTCGTTGAACCCTCTACCAAAGACCCAGTATGTTAAATACCAAAAGATAGAGTTATAATTTGTTTGAAGCCTATATATACGATGTGTGTCAAAATTCGTCTTCAACTTTTGAGCAGCATTAAAAATTACGTTACATGTTCATCCAACCACAATCATAGACTTATAAAATCTTCATAATCGTATAATACAAGGCTGTAATGTTATTCGTAATACTCCCGGCTTATCCTAACGTATTCGTGAATCTATAAAGACATCAAGCGAATACTAGTGCTTCATCGTGAGGCACACCTTTTCAACAGAATGGACTAAATTTCTGTTTATCAGAATATTATTGCTTTTATCACAATTAGTAAATAGTAACGATAAGACACACGTTCATTAAAACTCTTCGTCTTATAATTGAACGACTAATCGCCTTCAATAATATGTTATACTTTGGAAACACTCGGAATCAGTTTTTATATCTCATTTTACGGCAGATGTTATTAAGTTAGTTTAAATTTATTTCTTGTTTTTACTCAATTAAAGCAGAGTTTTTATAACAACATGGAGTTCATTGTTTTCAACTTAAACTCTGTTTTTTTTTAATTAATTTTTCATAACATTCTCTTACTCAAATGGGAGTGAGCCCAGATTGTATTTAATAAAATATCCCAAACTTGGTAGACTAATAGAGTTTCATGCTTGATAGTTGGTACATTCAACCCTGTTGTTTATGTAACAGAAAGGTAATAAATGAACAACAACAATATTTATAAAGTTATAAAGTTTAAAATTATTTTAGTGGAGATTTATGACGCAACTATAACTTGTAAGATGAGTTTTACACCTAGTATACTCCTTAACTGCTATTATAACTTTATTGCTGCGTCAAGTTTATGTCGAATAAATTGGGATGTTTATAGCCACAAAAATCCTTACATAATTAAATATTTTAATTACGAAATGTATTAAAGGAAGTTAATAATTATTTACGAACATGAAATGTATTCACCTAACTTCTATGTTTAATTTAATTGAAAAACTGAAAAAGTACAACTAGAAAATACGTTTAAAACCATCATAATATGGTTGTTACAAGTGAGAAACCATAATGGTTGATTATTTGCGAAATAAAGGAATAAATAAATGGAAAATTAGTCACTGAAAACAATTGATCAACAAGACAATATCAATGTCTAACCCATGGATAAACTACAAAAGATCATTTCGCTGAGACATGAAATGTTAAAACTATTTAAAAACAGTGTGTGTACTTATGTACGCAAGTAAGAAGTTAAGATTAAAGCTGTGGATATGCAACTTTAAAATTTACGGAAGACATATTATTTCATTATAATGTGGGTTCATAATAAACCAGTATGCAGTTTCTTGAAACCAAATGGAATGAAATAATGGAAAGCAGGCCACTGGAAAGTCTGCATTAACAAGACTTGATCAGGAAAAAGTGGGGTGGAATATGGTGACAAAAGCATCCACAACTTGTTTATGTGAATTTGGCGTATATGCTGCAAAGTTGTAGTATACGAATTGTGAATTTAGTACTCGAGCTTACATAGGCCGTTACGTGTCCGTTGTTGTTTTTGGAGGCGTCAGTATAAAAATTGCATGTGGAAGAATATTTCTAAATAAAATTTTTTGAATTGAGAAAGGATTTGTATATTTTTTAGGGTATGAACTTAGGGATGTATTAATTTCTGGAGAATTTATAATCCATAGAGGAATGGTTATAGTGGTGGTGTCAGATAAACTGAGCTGCTCAAAATCGAATCCATGTATTTTAATTCTTTCTCTATTCACGAGTTGACTCTCTTAGTAGACGAACGTGTTTTATTTCCACATCAGTAGATATGTACTTAGTTCGTCGCTCTTCGTCGGGGTATTTATTGATGTGGAGGGGGTGAAGTACCAACCCGGCGCGTCTCCAGGTGGCGCATAGGAGAAGGGCCTATGAGATCATTTTATATGAGGAGAAGGTCTGCGGGGAAATACCTGGGGCTCTTTGTGGCTAAAAACTCAACTGGCAGCCCTCGAAGACCCTGCCACGGACCAACTTTACCTATCCCTGCTGTTGTATCGTGGCTTAGGGATTGCACACAGGGTTAGGATGCCGGGTGAAATTTCGAGCCTACCTCGAAATCACCTGTTATACCAATGTCTCCTGGTTGTCTGTGGTCAAGTCTGGCGGGCCAGTGGGATGGGGGGGGGGGTCTTGGCTTTACTGCCCGGACCAAGAGGAGACAACCTCATTAAAAACCTAGAGTCAAGGTGGGAAACCAGACCGAAGAATGCGTGGCTATATAGAAGAATAGTACTTACTGGTTTCGACCTTGGAGCACCGGGAGGAACTCTATTGTACTGAACCCCTTACCTCTGCATGCGGGGCTCTGCAGCGGTAGACCGTAATTACCCTAACTTCTCGTGGGACCACTCATGGAAAGAAAAAGCAAGACTTTCACCGGAAGAGTAGTGGAGAAAACCTCCACCTCTTCATCCGGGTACCTCACAGAGGGAAAAAAAGGTCAAACGCCACAAATGTCGTATGCCGTTCGACCTCCCAAAACCGGGAGAACCGGGCGGCATAGACGACCCACTGAGAAAAGGCCTCAGTGGAGCAGGGGTGCGGAAATACCTGCGACTTCTCAATCAGGGAATATCCCCTGAAGAGGCCAGGAAGCAAGTAATTCAGCGCCCATCCCACCCGAAGGAACCACCAACGGAGAAGACAAAGCTTAAAAGAGGCCCGGAGCATACTACTCCTCCGCTGCGGCCTCTAAGCAAGAAATCAAAAACAGCTGCAACGGTGACCAGGCCAGAACAGAGAAGGCTTTTAGGGTGGGAATAATGCCCAAGGATTATTCTGGGGTCATCCTGAAAGCAGAGCAGCTCTCCACACTGGAAGACACTCTGGTGGAAGAGCTCTGCCAGAGCAAAGAGAAGGGAATCCACTTCTCAGGTATCCATTTCTGTTGTGGAATGATACTGGTGGACTTTGGGTCACAAGAATCGGCAGACTGGCTCATGAGGTCAGCGCCGAAATTAAACTCTTGGGAAGGACCCGAATTGGTGGTTCGAAGTGGAGACGACATCCCAAAGTCGGTCACCATAACGGTGTTCTTCCCAAGAAGCCTAAACTCTAAAAAAGAGGGACAGGGAAGTATCCTCACGATTGGGATCGATCACCAATCTGGGGAGGCTCTGAAGGCAGGAGGTTACGCGCTAAACTCCTGTTTTGGGCGTATCCCTGTCTGGGGGATGGGAAAAAAGAAGAACCCCGCGGAGGATCCAAAGGAGATGGAGATACCCTCCACATCCGGAACCTCTGAAAAGGGGGGGAAAACGAAAGCTTGATCTTGGGTCAGCCCAAGATCTTCTCCTGCTCTGCTGGGATGACTGGGAATGCAGAGACTGCCTCTGCATCCCGTGAAGCTGAGCAGAGCAGCCTGGGGGTCGAGAGTCTGACTCGAGATTAAGAAACCTGCTCGATTACCGAGGGAGATACTGCCATGTTGGTCGAGGAGGGTCAGGGAGAGAGAAATTAGGGGGATGAATAGAGGCTGAGTAACTCGGCCTCTCTCATCCATAATAATTCACCTTCAGGTTCACGAATGTAGCTCAGATTAACCTGCATCGCGCGAAGGGAGCTTCAGCCATGCTTGCAAGGTTGTTTGCTAGACTACAACTGGATATTGTACTGACCCAAGAACCATGGATCAACAAAGAAGGCCAAATCAAAGGTTTGGCATGTAAGGATTCTAAATTGATTTATGATCAAAGGCAAGTATCTCCACGTGCCTGTGTAATCATAAGAAATAACATAAAATATATTTGCGTTTCAGAATACGTGTCACGGGACCTTGTTCCAATCATGGTTCACCTCAACATTGGGGGTATCGACCGAGACATCGTCATTGCCTTCAGCCATGCTTGCAAGGTTGTTTGCTAGACTACAACTGGATATTGTACTGACCCAAGAACCATCGATCAACAAAGAAGGCCAAATCAAAGGTTTGGCATGTACGGATTCTAAATTGATTTATGATCAAAGGCAAGTATCTCCACGTGCCTGTGTAATCATAAGAAATAACATAAAATATATTTGCGTTTCAGAATACGTGTCACGGGACCTTGTTCCAATCATGGTTCACCTCAACATTGGGGGTATCGACCGAGACATCGTCATTGCCTCTGCCTACTTCGCTGAAGACGGGCCGATGACACCGCCAGAACAGGTACCAAGAGCTAGTGAGACACTGCAATAGCAGACGGCTGCCAATTATATTTGGTTGTGATGCCAACGCACACAATACCGTGTGGAGAAGCATCAATAACAACGCAAAAGGTGAGTGTTTATTAGATTATCTCTTAGCTAATAACCTCGAGACCCTAAACGTGGGGACAATCCCCACTTTTGGTACGAGAGCAAGAGAAGAGGTCCTGGACGTAACAATTGTTGATGTTGCTGCTAGGAAAAATGTAAAAGATTGGAGAGTGATGAGCAAGCCATCACTTCCCGACGATAGGACCATCGAATTTAGGATAGAGGGAAATACCACCTCGATTCCTACAATCCTAAATTCTATAAATACCGATTGTTCTCTTTACAAGACCAATCTGAAGGACAATTTGGAACACTTCGAAGTGAATGGGGTACATCACCCGCACTACGACCTGGAACAGAGAGTCGAACAGATCAGGGAGGCAATAATGGAAGCTTTTCATTCCAGTTGCCCACTCTCAAAAGCTCGTTCAGAAAAGAATGCTCCTTGATGGAATGAGAATCTGTCAAACCTCAGAAAAGAGGTCCGTCGGCTCTTTAATAGAGCCAACCGTGACGGTAATTGGCAGGGGTACACTGAGAAGCTTACTCAGTACAATAAAGAGATTAGGAAGGCCAAAAGGCTCAATTTTCAAGCGAAAAGATCACTTCCACTCACACAGCGGCTAGACTACAAAAGATCATGGCAAATGAGGGAACTAACCCCACAATGTCGCTAAAAAATCCAGACGGATCATACACGGAAGGTGAAGAGGAACGATCGATTCTTCTTCTTAGAACCCACTTCCCTGGTAGTGAACCAGCAACAAGTACCGAAATAGCAATGAACTACACCAAAAAATCCCGCAAGGAAGATTGGGACCTTGCTAAGAAAATATTTATCAGACAACGGCTGGAATGGGCAATAAGTACCTTTCAACCATATAAATCACCAGGAGTGGATGGCATATTTCCAGCACTCCTACAACAAGGGATAGAGGAGATTCTTCCTCACCTGCTGAAGATTACAAGAAGCAGTCTAGCAGTGGATCTAATACCTAGAAAATGAAGAAGGGCAGGAGTAACCTTCATACCAAAAATAGGGAAAAAATATAGGACTGATCCCCGATCTTTTAGACTCATCTGTCTAACATCGTTTCTACTCAAATCGATGGAGAAAGTAGTGGATAACTACATAAGAACAGAGAATCTGGAGAATATACCACTTCACAAATGTCAGCACGACTACAGAGCGGGTCGATCAACTGAGACGGCTCTGTATCAGCTGACCGAAGTCATCCAGAGAACTCTGAACAACACAACACATGTGTCTATCAAAGAAGCACTAAAAAGGCGAGGAGTGAATGAAACCATTGTAAAATGGATGTATGAGTTGTTGACAACGAGGATAGCTGAGACGCAGGTGGGGAATCAAATCACCTCAGTTGAAGCCACTCGGGGGACACCTCAAGGGGGAGTGATATCTTCCCTTCTATGGAGCCTCGTAGTAGATGAATTGTTCTACAGGCTAACGGAGCTTGGCTTCGAATGTATGGGCTACGCCGATGACATTGTTTTAATAGTCAGAGGCAAGTTCGAGAGCACCTTGTGTGATTTATTACAAAAGGGCCTCAGAATCATTGAGCAATGGTGCTTGTTAGAGGGGCTAAACATCAAGCAAGACCATAGTTATTCCATTTACCCGGAAAAGAACACTTCCAGCCATGAAACCCATAAACGGGGAAATCATAGAATGGAAATCAGAGGTTAAATATCTAGGGATAACCCTAGACAGTAAGCTTTTGCGGAATAAGTATGTTGAAATAACTGCTAGTAAAGCAATAAGAGCTTTGATGGCGTGCAGAAATCTAGCTGGTAAGAGGTGGGACTATAACCCAAAAATACTGCGATGGATGTACGCCAAGATTGTGAGACCAGCAATTACGTATTGGGCAATAGTTTGGCACACAAAAGCAAGTCAGTACAGCATGAGTAAGACCCTCGACAAAGTTCAAAGGCTTGCCTGTGTGTGCATCACTGGAGCTATGAGAACGTATCCAAATAGGGCACTTGAGATCATTACAGATCTCACACTTCTACATCTGGTGATAGAAAGATCTGCCCAATAGGCAATTCTTAGAATATCTAAGGAAGATTCAGGCAATGAGAGTATTAAAAATCAAGGAGGTTGGTCCTCTCTGACAAGATACATCTCATTAGCGAATCTTCCCAGTGACGAAATGATCAGGAAAGTAAGCATCGAAAAGAATTTCACCACGATGTTAAATACGAGGAGAGACTGGGAAAGGGAATACACCACCCAAACTCTCAAAGAAAACACCATTAGATGGTATACGGATGGTTCAAAAACCACCATTGGAGCAGGCGCTGGAGTCTTTGGGCCCGGCACCAGATACTCATTATCGTTAGGCTCCTTCTCGAGCGTCTTTTAGGCAGAAATAGTTGCGATCGAAAGATGCGTGGAAATGAACCTTAGAAAGAAACTACCAGAAATGTGACTAATCGATCCATTCTGATAGTCAAGCAACTATCAAAGCATTGAGCTCCCATGTCATTGACTCAAAGTTGGCATGGGAGTGCCGAAGAAAACTTGATGAATTAGGCAAGAATAACAGGGTATCTTTAGTCTGGGTTCATGGCCACTCAGGAATCACGGGAAATGAAGAGGCCAATACACTTGCCAGGAAAGGAGCACAAATGCCCTTATTGGCCCGGAGCCTTTCTGTGGTGTAGCAAAATGCTCCCACAAGAAAGAGTTTCGGAACAAAGAGGAAACCAAAAGAGGGGCACTCTGGCGGTGCCTTCCCAGGTAAGATCATTCCAAAAAGTTCCTGTGGAGCTTTGACACTGCTAGATATAAAAAATATTTGGACCTCAGTAAAGATAAGCTACATCTCTTCACGGGCTTTCTTACAGGACACTGTACGTTATATTGGTTTTTGTGAATTTAAATTGACAACGATAGTCCGGTAAGT
Source organism: Galeruca laticollis (assembly GCA_963921935.1). NCBI lineage: Eukaryota > Metazoa > Arthropoda > Insecta > Coleoptera > Chrysomelidae > Galeruca > Galeruca laticollis. Next base: position 57,653,276 of record OY998181.1, read on the forward strand.
GTGTAAACTTTATCCATCGAGCGAATATTGGTTTATTGGCCGTACTTTATACCCCCCTGCCCTCATATCTCCGATTTTGGTGACCAGAATTGCAGTATGGCTAATTTACCGTCTCACTCCCTTAACATCTCCACCGTTAATGAAATTCATAGTACATCTCAAGTCATAAACACAACTCATCGATCGTATGCTGCTTCTACCCTTAGTAAAGCGCCCCCGCCCCCAACACCCTCTAAAGATCAAGCTATTGTGATGCTATTGTTTCTCCCAAAAATGTTCATTTTGCATCTCGTATTGCCCATGGCCGTATTTGCATATATTTATCCTCTACCGAACAAATTCAATATCTCCTAAAAACCACTTCCAACATTACAATCAACTCTCAAATTATACCTATTCGTAGACTTACTTCTCCATCTAAAAGAATTTTAATCTCCAATGTTAGCTCCTCGATTCCTCACTCTCTGATTGAAAAAGCTCTCCTCGACCTCGGATTAAAGAACATTACGCCCATCACTCATGTTAGATGCGGCACACCCGACGATGCGTATGCTCATGTTATGAGCATCCGAAGGGTGACTTATATAATCCCGGACTGTGATGATTTTTCTCCAAACATCAATATTTATCACCCATGAAAATACCCCTCGCCGAATTTTTATTTCGACTGATAAATTTGAATGCTTTCTTTGTAAGCAACCAAATCACACCGCTGAATCTTGCACCAATTTCACTACATCCTCCCCTTCCCAATTAAATGTTGCATCCATTGAAGCCTCACATGATCTTCCCCTCTCTACTGCTGACTGCACTGTAAATAATACCCAAACCTCCACCGATGACCTCCTTGATCCTCCTGACCCATCCCACGTACCATCACCAAACCCTGGTGAGAAAAGACCGCACTCTGATAATAGCAACCTGGCTTCCCCAACTCTTTTACCATCAACGTTTTCCGCCCAAATGCAAATTCCCCCTCTGCACCCAATTTATTGCAAAGCCTTGAAAAACCTTCTAAAAATAAAACCAAAAAATCCAAATCTGATGTACCTGAGAAATATGATTTAAACTCTACAACTCGTTCCACTATTCACAAAATATGCACTCTCACTTTCTGAAATCCAACTGACTGCTTTTCTTGAAAATACTATTGGGATGTCTGATCCACTTACTGAAGCCAATAAATTCACTTCTGATTTTCCCTCCTTACTCCAAGACCTGAAAACTCTCTACACTGCTTCTAGTGAACGCTCCCTAAAAAATCGCTTAACACGTCTACAAAACAGAATTAAATCCGAACTGGATCCTGATTCTTACACTTATTCCAGTGACCCGACAACTGACGACTACAACTCATCTGACTCCTCGATAGTATCCCACTAAACCTTTCACCTTCCCTTATCCTCTTTAAGTATTCACTGTCTTACAATGGAATTGCGATGGATTTTATCCTCGCATAGAACGAATTCAAAAGCTCAATTTCCTACACCAACCCGATTTTCTTTGTCTTCAAGAACCTAATTTTAAAATCAATTACAATCTTTTCTTAAAACACTTCGAAGGGTATCACTGCCATGGAAAATACACCTTCACTTCCTGCCATCTTCTACAAAATGCTGTAGGTCTACTACAAAACAAAATTGATAACTTGGGCTTATCCTGCATCTTCTGCTCCAATTATCACTCTAAATAATTCCACCATAGCTGTTGTTAATTCCTGCAGAATCCTTGGAATGTTTTTTGATTCACGGTTTAACTGGAAACAACATATAAACGATGTCAAAGGCGTTTGCCTGAAACGCTTAAATACTTTCAAAACTCTCTCGCGCTTCGTCTGGGGCGCTGGCGAGAACGTCCTTCTTAGAGCACTAATTTGTTCCAAAATCGACTATGGCTGCTTCATTTACATGACAGCTCACACATCTTATTTAAACCTACTTAACCCAGTCCACAATACTGCTCTTCGACTTTGTCTCGGCGCTTTTCGCACCAGCCCTGTAGACAGTCTATACTGTGAGGCTGATGAACCTCCTTTCTTCCGACAATCCCTACTCCTAGCATACGGCGCTTCTGTATCTTGCAACCCATCTAATCCTATTTTTGACATTTGTACCTCTGTAACTAATCTATCTCCTAATAACTCGCTCCATAAAATATTTTCCCGGCTTATAGCTCCTCTACTAAACGGCATAGACTTACGTTCTAGTTTACCATTTCCATCCCCACTTAACGCTCCTTGGAACAAGTACCTACCCATATTTAACACCTCTCTCACCATTTATAATAAACACGAATACCCCCCTGCGCTTATAGAGGAAGCATTCCTTGAAATTCTACACACAAATGCTTTTGATTTAGTCCTTTACACAGACGCTTCCACAACCCTCACCGGTGTCACCGTACATATAAAAGCCTAGTAGCGACACTCTGTGCGGAAGCCGTTATGCGAACCCGCTTTACCCCGCCTATAGAGTAGCAGGTTTCTAGCAGGAGACGTCGGCTTGCTTAGTATACAGGGGTTCGCGTTAGAGCATACGACACGAAGCTCTGCAGTATACAGTATATATTTCCATAGAAGTAGCACGACAGCAGTCCCTCGTAAATCCGCCGGCCACTGAACAACTGCCCGACTTCTCAGAACGTTGTCGGCGAAATTATCCACAAAGACTTCAAAGGGACGATTCGAGAGTGTCGCTACTATGCTTTTATATGTACGGTGCCGGTGTCGGATGCGCCGTCACTACTACAAACGATATTATAAGCACCACTCGGTTGCCCACTTCATGTAGCATACATACTGGAGAGATGTTTAGTATCCTTCAGGCTTTCAAATATATTCCATCGTCATCTAAACATGTCGCTATCTGCACTGACTGCCTATCCTGTATAAATTCTCTAAAATCCAAATTCACCTGCCATCCACTAGCTCAATCCCTTCATGCTCGACTAAAGTTTCACTTATCTGGCGTCCATCTCACATCGGCCTTCATGGCAATGAAACTGCTGACCAACACGCCAAAGAAGCTGCCTTCCTCGTTACCACTGCTACTACAATTCAACTAAGCCAAGATCTGAAATCCTTATTCAAGGCATTAATCCACAAATCTTGGCAAATTCATTGGACAAACAAGAATACAACTCTTCATGAAATTCAACCCATCCTTGGTCGCCTTTCACTTACCGATTTTTCAAGACATGGTGCAAGGATTGTGAGAAGACTGCGAATTGGTCATACACGTTTGACTCATGGCCACTTAATGACCACCGATAATAGCCCAACATGCCACGCCTGCAAGTGTCCGGTTACTGTTAAACATATATTGATAGACTGTCAACTCTATAACGACGTCAGGGTGAGAAACAGTATGAAGCCTACAGTAAAAGGAAAGTTAAGTTCTCCCAGTGAACTATTCAAAACTATACAGTTCCTTAAAGACATTAATACTTTTCATAAACTATGATATCATGTAATGTACCGTGCCCATGGCCATAGCTGTCGGGGCACTTGAACTTGAATAAAAAAAAATTTCTCTCTGAAGGATAAGAATTTTATTGATTTGTCTGCATCAAATTCTGAATGCGCTACAGTGTTAAAAATTACCAGAAATCCAATATTGTCAACACCAATTTGCAGACACCCTCGCTGCGTAATTTAGAGCTAACAGTTCACGTCGTAACTTAAGTGGATATTCTTGAGGCTGATGATTGAGTAGTAGTAACGTTTAAGGAAGTTTTGTTGATTGTCTCGTAACAGATAGATCCATAGTCTATTTTGCTTCTAATTACGGATTTTTAGACGTTAAATAAACAGGTGGTTTCGGCACCCCAGCTGTTATTCGAGAAAACTTTTATTAAATTTATTCTGATTTGACAAGACTTTTGTAATAAGTTGAATATGCAATAATATTTATGTTATATCGTATCAAAATATGATAAAATCCACTCTATTTTTTAGCTAATAGAATCTCGATTTCTCAACCGCACGGCGCATACAAAAATATAATTTTTTTTTGTTATTCTCCATAACATACATAACATTTAACCTTACGAGAATTCTATCAGTGATAGTGTTGATTTACAATAATAATATCTAGTTCTAGAAATCAATAAAACATTTTCGTCATATTTACATTTATTACCCTTCATTTTTTACAGTCTACTTTTTTTTCTGTCACCCTTATAAAGAAAACTGTTATTGGGTGAGATGAAAATTAACGATGTGGGAAATATGTCTTTCAAAATGTACATTATTTAACATACAGCTCCAATTAACAGTTCTATATTTAACACGGAACCCTATGAAATCCAGATGTAATTTTTTATACCAGGAAACCGTAAATAACAAAAAACAAGAGATAAGGTTAATTAGTTATTTGGGTTTGTAGATCCATTTCAGGAATTCAAGAAAGCTATTTATACACTTAGATAATTATTAAGACAGTAAGAAATATTGCTAAAGTTTTATTTCCACCCTAAGGTGTTGAAGTACCTATACTTTTGGATATTTTTACTTTTTTGTACGTAATAAGTAGTAAAGAAGAAGTTATAATACCTAGTAATCAGTAGTGAATTGAGATATATGTCGTAAAAATCTAGAGCGTGGATATAAACTCAAAGTAAACTAATAAAAAAAAAATTGACTGTCTCGACCCTTACTTCGTGGAATATGCTCATATTAGTGTTTTTAAATGAAACTCAAGGTCTCTAGTTAATTCCACAATATAATACAAGTTATTGAAAATTCTAAAAAATTGACAATTGTTTCGATAAATCAATATCATCGTCAGAATGACAGAAGTTACATTTCATTTTATGCCTACCTGATGTTTAGTAGTTATATTTTTGGCTAGACCAAGAAGTAACCTAACTTGTGATTGGCTTAATATATGTTTATAGAAAAAGAAGAAGATGTGATATTACAAATATTGGAGCTTAGATATTATTAGCCCTATGGTGATATCCTGGATATCATTTTTCCAATTAAGATCAGTATAACTGTGCAATGATATAGAAAACCAGGAAAACTATATCTGCTGATCTTTACAATTATCACTTAAGAAGACAGTTTATTAGTGGAGAATTCCCTAGATTTAACTGTTCATTGACAACTTCATATTGTGGGTTTCTTAAATGTCTTCTAATTTCCAGTTCTTCAAGGAAATCCAGTTCTTGTTTCTTTTCACAAATATGCAGCACTTCTAGTTCTGTGTTAGGTGTCAATGAATGATTGGTGTCAAGTAGATGTTTTGCGTAGTGGGATTTATCTGGTTGTTTTAATCTGTAAGCTCGTAAGTGCTCACTGTATCGTATTTCAAAATTCCTAAGGGTCTGACCCAAATAGACAGCATTACATTCTGGACATTTGAGTTTATATATACCTGACTTCTTTAATAGTGGTATTTTTGTTTTTACATTTAACAATTTTGTACTAACGTTACTTTCTGTTTTAAAAGAAATTGTTGCATTAGTTGCTGAAGATATTATCTTTGAAATATTATTAGAAATATTTCCTGCATATGTGATGGTTTTATAAGTTTTAATTTCATCAGCTTGTTTAGGATATATTAGTTGTAATGCCACTTTTTTCTCTTTTTTACTAATTAGTTTATTTATCATATCTAATGGATAACCGTTAGATGTTGCTATTTGTCTAATTGTATTAATCTCTCTATCAAAATTACATTTGTTCATAGGAACTGAAAAAGCTCTATGTATCATTGAATTATATGCTGCTAGTCTGTGTGAGACAGGGTGGTTAGAATTGAATGGAATTGTCACATCAGTCTGTGTTGGTTTTCGGTAAATTGAATAATCAAGTACATCATTAACTCTTTGAATTTTTAAATCAAGAAAATTGATTGAGCTATTTTCTTCAATTTCTAATGTAAATTTAATTTTCGGGTGTAAATTATTGATGTGGTTGAAAAACACATCTAATTGTCGCTCACTACCCATAAAACAAGCTAATATGTCATCCACATATCTATACCAAAATAAAATATTTTTCGAAATATTACTTTCGAAGATCTTTCTTTCTAAATTGTCCATAAAAATGTTTGCTAAAATAGGTGATATAGGACTTCCCATTGGTAAACCTTCATTTTGAATATATATCTTATTGTCAAAAGTGAAATAATTCTGATTAATGCATACATCAAATAAATTAAGTATATCTGATATTATTCCTGGATTAATATTTTTATCTTCTAGTAATTTTCTTACAAGTATTAGAGGTCTATCATACATAAGAATCCTCAATGTCCACAATTATATGGAACAGTTAAATTACATAAAATAACGAAACCAATTAGACCTGTAGTCTCTTATGTTAATGCTCCTAATAATATATTGGCAAAAAAGCTCAACAATATACTCAATACTTACGGATATGAATCTCAGTACTCAATTAGAAATTCAATAGAACTAATCAAAAAGTTGAAATCAATCCACTTGCAAGATAACTATAAACTCATATCGTTTGATGTAACTAATATGTTTACTAAAATTCCTCCTAAAGAATGTCTAATACTTGTAAGAAAATTACTAGAAGATAAAAATATTAATCCAGGAATAATATCAGATATACTTAATTTATTTGATTTATGCATTAATCAGAATTATTTCACTTTTGACAATAAGATATATATTCAAAATGAAGGTTTACCAATGGGAAGCCCTATATCACCTATTTTAGCAAACATTTTTATGGACAATTTAGAAAGAAAGATCTTTGAAAGTAATATTTCGAAAAATATTTTATTTTGTTATAGATATGTGGATGACATATTAGCTTGTTTTATGGGTAGTGAGCGACAATTAGATGTGTTTTTCAACCACATCAATAATTTACACCCGAAAATTAAATTTACATTAGAAATTGAAGAAAATAGCTCAATCAATTTTCTTGATTTAAAAATTCAAAGAGTTAATGATGTACTTGATTATTCAATTTACCGAAAACCAACACAGACTGATGTGACAATTCCATTCAATTCTAACCACCCTGTCTCACACAGACTAGCAGCATATAATTCAATGATACATAGAGCTTTTTCAGTTCCTATGAACAAATGTAATTTTGATAGAGAGATTAATACAATTAGACAAATAGCAACATCTAACGGTTATCCATTAGATATGATAAATGAACTAATTAGTAAAAAAGAGAAAAAAGTGGCATTACAACTAATATATCCTAAACAAGCTGATGAAATTAAAACTTATAAAACCATCACATATGCAGGAAATATTTCTAATAATATTTCAAAGATAATATCTTCAGCAACGAATGCAACAATTTCTTTTAAAACAGAAAGTAACGTTAGTACAAAATTGTTAAATGTAAAAACAAAAATACCACTATTAAAGAAGTCAGGTATATATAAACTCAAATGTCCAGAATGTAATGCTGTCTATTTGGGTCAGACCCTTAGGAATTTTGAAATACGATACAGTGAGCACTTACGAGCTTACAGATTAAAACAACCAGATAAATCCCACTACGAAAAACATCTACTTGACACCAATCATTCATTGACACCTAACACAGAACTAGAAGTGCTGCATATTTGTGAAAAGAAACAAGAACTGGATTTCCTTGAAGAACTGGAAATTAGAAGACATTTAAGAAACCCACAATATGAAGTTGTCAATGAACAGTTAAATCTAGGGAATTCTCCACTAATAAACTGTCTTCTTAAGTGATAATTGTAGAGATCAGCAGATATAGTTTTCCTGGTTTTCTATATCATTGCACAGTTATACTGATCTTAATTGGAAAAATGATATCCAGGATATCACCATAGGGCTAATAATATCTAAGCTTCAATATTTGTAATATCACATCTTCTTCTTTTTCTATAAACATATATTAAGCCAATCACAAGTTAGGTTACTTCTTGGTCTAGCCAAAAATATAACTACTAAACATCAGGTAGGCATAAAATGAAATGTAACTTCTGTCATTCTGACGATGATATTGATTTATCGAAACAATTGTCAATTTTCTAGAATTTTCAATAACTTGTATTATATTGTGGAATTAACTAGAGACCTTGAGTTTCATTTAAAAACACTAATAATAAAAAAAAATTATTTGCAAGCTAGTAGCATCTACCACTGGAATAATTAGCGACATAAGTATGGATGGTTCATAGATTTGTTAATGTCTTGTCACTTAGATATTTAAAAATATTCTGGGTATTACAGTTTTAGCCAACTTCTTGTTCTAGACTGATGTTCAGATGTTGTCTTGTCTTGTTTGTTGAAACGTGAGCAATCGTTTATTAAATGTTTGACAGAGGGCTGCTGTGTCTTGCATAGTTCGCATTTTGTGGATTCACTTTTAGTAATTATGTAAGTATGAGTAAGCTTAGTGCGGCCTTTTTGTAGTCTAGTTAGCTTAACTTCCGGGTTTCACATCGCGTAGTTTCGATTGGGATATTTGTCTCTCGTTTTGCCACAATTTTTGCACTTTTGATTTAAGTAGCGGTTTTATGTCACTGTACACTACCGTCTGCACTTCACTCGTGGTTTCACTAATTACTGCTTGTCGTATGTTGTGGTCGGCTTCTTCGTTTCCTTGAAGATCAGTATCAGAAAGAATCCAAAGTATTTCCACAGTTTTGTTCGAATGTTGTAACTGCGATACTTCAACTTTAAATTGAAGTGTTATTGGGTGTATTGGATGAAGTTGATTAATTATATAAATTGAGTTGAAAGAGTCTGTTATTATGAGAGATCTTGGAATATTTTTTGTTTTTATGTGAGAAACTGCTCCTAGAATGGCGTATAGTTCTCCAGTGCAGACGCTGCTTGTTTCAGGTAACTTGAATTGCAATGTACTGTTTTGTATGTTCACTGCTACACCTACGCCATCACTGGTTTTGGATGCGTCTGTATACCTATGCGAAATGAAATTGTGGATACTTATCAAGTTTAGAAGCAAACGCTTTCCTAATTAGAGTATGGGATATTGAACGACCACGAAGGGGGAATTGTAACTCTGTTGGAAAGGAAGTTGGGACGTTTGATTTGGAGTTCTGTGAGAATTTGACTAGCTCATACAAGGAATATTGGGTATATGTTGATGTTTGTCGAGTGTAGAGTTTTGTAGTGATTGGTCAGTTTGTAAATGTAGACTGGATTCTGCTGATTTGTACTGATGGGGTGCATATGAAGCGCCAAGGTATTTGAATTTGAACAGAATGCTCCTGTCGCTATTCTTAGTGCTGTGTTTTGAATGGTTAAGATCTGGTTTAGAGTAATTTTTTCAGCTGTCGCATATAGTCTATCTTTGAGCGAATAAGTGCTTTATGTATGAGTATTAGACAGGAATAGTCAGATCCCCAGGATTTGCTTGATAGTGTTTTCATAAGGTTTATACCAATTTGGCAGGATTTTTAACATGTAGTATATGCTGCTTCCAGCTGAGTTTTTTGTCAACAATCATTCCATGAAATCTGATGTAATCTACATAGTTTAAGGAAATGTTATCAAGTTTTAGTTCTGAAAGAATTGAATTCTGTTTTCTAGAAAATAATATGCGTTTGGTCTTCCCTATTGCAATTTGCAGTCCCGTGAGTTAAATCCAGTTTTGAAGTTTATGGGATGTGTTTCTGAATTGAATGAATCTTCTTACCCTTAGAGAATATTACTAGGTCCTTAGCATATAATCTGCCTAGTTTGGAGTTACGGTTTAATATATCATTGATAGGAAAAGTGTTGCACTGATGACTGATCCATGGGGAGTTACGGTAGTTTGTGGTTTTAAGGTTGAAGTGGTGTTATTGGTTCGGACACGGAAAAAAAACGATATAAAAAAAAATTATGAATTTTAGGATGTTTCCTTCGTTACCCCATGAATGAAAAGTTTTGATAATACCATGACGCCACGTTGTATGAAAGGCTTTCATGTCATACTAGTTCAATATTGTGTTTTTATTGCTTAGTTACCAACTATCTAATGCCGTACTTTATGCCCGTGCGGGCATAAAGTTCACTTTATGGCCCGCACAGGCATAAAGAGAAATAATTTTTTGCTTGACTTATTTAATAACCTTTATTTATGAAATTACAAACGGAATATAGTAATATATGTAAATATTCGATGAACATTATTTTAACGAATTAACATAAAATTGGCAGTTCTGAAAAGATCCTGTGATAGTTAAGTTGCCTGCACCAAACGATTCATGTTTCATTGTTTGAGTATCAAATTTCTGTACCGAAACGCCAGACCCGGAAGGTACACCTGCCAGCATTCTCGAAACTTCATTTTCTGAAGATAAACCGCCCTCTAAATATCCTTCAGCAACCGACATAATCTTCCATCCACCATCGTGCTTCAACGTGGTCATACTGGCTCCAACCTCTGCAAGAAGAGTTGCTGACGTTCGACGCATACAATGACCTGTATATTTCTCAGGATCACTTAAACCCAGATATTTCTCTATAATGGACGGGATTTTTCCAGACGTGGTTTTTCCTACTGGCTGTACAGTACATCGACCTTGTCTTTAGGTTAGAAAAAGCCTTTTTTCTGAGCAACCACGTGGCCGTAGTAACATACAATTTCTTATTAGCTTTAAACTGTTCATTTCACTCTCATCTAAAATGGTAAAAATGCGTTTTAGTCTTTATCTCTGGTACATTTACCACAAAAACCGATTTTCTATCTTCTATATGAGTAACTAACATGTTCACAAGTTCTTGCCGTCGAAATCCACCAAATATTAATGGAACTTTGTTCATTAAAAACGTCTCGTTCGGTCCCTTATAAATACATTTTAAAACATCTTCTGTAGACAGAATTTTAGACTTCTTTGGTTTGTAGCCTTTCGAAGTTTGCTTCAAATATTCCATTAACTTATGGTAATTAGCAATGTTAATATTTTTATTTACTATTAAAGTCTTCTATACCATGGAATATTTGGACCACAAGGAACTCGGAGAAAGTGTTTTAGCGAGATCTCCGAAGTATCCAAGAAACACAGTTTCATTAACATCTTTTACGTAGTTTTCTTGCATCCAATTTAAGAATTTTCCGTATTCCATGTCGTAAGCTTCTTTAGACTTTTTTGGGAACAGATTTTCAGTTGGTTTCTTTGCATTTCCAATAATTTCTAACTTTGACACATATAAAAGTTATTGTGATTTTATGGTATTCACGTTTGTCAACATTCACCTAGCAACGATAGTGTCTACTATGATAAAATGGCAATGTTAATAATTCTAACCGGATTTTTTAAAATACTGGTTTGTGTTGAGATTGGATTGCAATAACGAACTAGTATGACATAAAAGATTGTATGTACCGCGGGCATAAACAGATGCGTATAACCTCAGGCGACTTACAAACCCTCGGGCCAGAGGCCATCAGGTTCGTAAGACGTCGCCCTCAGGGCATAAAGATCTACTTATACCCTTGGTACATAAATAACTATTGTGATATAAATAAAAACTGCAAGGCAATCTTGTTTATTTACAAAAGATTCGTGGATTTCGGATTCCAAATCAATGAGATTGTCTAATGTTTACCTGTTTTGGCGAAAACCGCTTTGTTCTTTTATTAAAAGGTTACTATCACAATTTTTTTTATTTTATCCATTATTTTGCTTAGTATGTTGGAAGGATATATTGGTCGAAATGAAGTTATCCTGGTTCTTGGGCAGTTTGCCTTTGGTATGTGTTTTACGTTATCATTTTTTTGTTAATGAGATTGTAAAATGCGGGATGTCATCAATCACTATTATTTCCAATTCGAAGGACCAATCGCACATTAGCGATAATAATAACTATAGGTTTATAGTAGGTGTGAGGTTGTTTAAATAAATAGATAAATTGTTGTATCACTTTCACTTGGTACATTAAGGGTATGCTACATTTGGTTCATCTTGCGACACAACAAGAATATTACTGATTATTTGAATGTACAATAAATGATTTAGTCACTTTATGATATTATTAAATGAATGTAAATATGCTATTGAAAAAGCCGGGTGGCTATTAAAACGAGAGTACTATTTTTTACGAAGGATGACTGGAAAGGTGGTGAAAAATTGGGTCTTATTAATATTTATATGTGGGTAAAGAAGTGGGAATTCATGTGATATGGCGGAGAACATTGACCAATGGGAAGCGAGAGTTTAAAATGTAACGGTCAAATACAGCGAGTGAAAGATACACGCTGGGGTCGGTTTTTCTTACATAAAAATGTTTGTTTGTGGCAGATAAGGGAGTTTGGACGATAGTTTTTGTGAAGCGGTAAGGTTTAAACTGACGTCGGTTGCTTTGAAATGTTAAGTAGAAAAAATTGGAAGGCAATACTTATCTGTGTTTCTTATGTGAAAACAACGTTAAAATGGATTTTTGCGTGTTTAAAGAAATATTGAATTTTTGAGAACAATGATATTTCTGTGTATGATGTGTGCAGGATATAGAAATTATGTTATACAGGAAGAAGTTAAAATAAAAATTACAGAAAGAATTTGATTGTTAATTCAAATTCGTACAGTATGGGTATGACGGTTGCTTATTACCACATGGAGGGGAAAATATTTTTTGTCCAGATTGGATTAAATATTTGGAGAAGGTATGACTTGACAATATGTAGGAGTTTTTGGAGAGAGATTAATGCAATGCTGGGACAGAATTTTTAGTTGCGCCTATAAAGAAATTCAGTTCTTATAAAGTTAATGGGATTTTAAGTATGTTGTCATGGTCATTGTAGTCTCCGTATTCGGCTTCATTAGTAGTTTTAAGTTCCAGAAATTCTTGTGTGTAGTTTGAGTTGCTTGAATTGGGCTCACAATGTGTGGCAAATAATTCGGTCATGTCTTCGTTATTTGAGACTGTGCTGTTGTTATGAGCTATAAAAGGGATGTTTCTACATTTGTTTTTTCCTGATATTTTGTGTAATACCGTGTGCTTCGTATGAAGTATTTTCATAGATGGCTACGCCTCCGCTTGCCTTTCCCGTGTTGTTTTTGTTTCTGTAAAAACAGAAAGAATTGTCGAAGTCGTGAGTGTGTTGTTCTTTAAAGTTAGTTTTTTGAGGGCAATAATTGAGAGTGAAGTTTCGAGTATACGTATTTTTAGCATTTCGAAATGGGATCCGGAACAGGAGATAAGATGCAGGATTGAACAATCTAGGACAACATTTCTAAGACTTTGGAAATTTATTATCTGGTGCGATTTCCTGTACGGTGTTGAGGCATGGACGTTGAAAGTACCAATCATCAACAAAATTAAAGCCTTCGACCACGTGAGAAATTGGGACGTTCTCCAAAGGGGCCGGTCTAGCAGAAAGAGAACTTTTCGAGAATGTCAAGGAGAAAAGAATATGTTATCTCGGATACGTACTGCGTAGAGAATGCTACTACGTCCAACGCATCATTTATCAAGGTAAAATTGAAGCAGGGAGAACCACTACAAAACGTTGCAATTCGTAGGAATATCTGATAATAAAATGATGAACGCCCACGCAGGAAAGTCTCTGGCATTGCAAGAAGAACTAGAATTCTAATTAATAGCAAATTCTTATTGCACTCTGAAGCACCATCTCACGTAAAACTATTAATATAACTATTTCCAATATTATTTCGGTGAAAATGGCTTTTGTCGTCTCACTTATACTATATATCAATTTGTTAACGTTTTGATACAGTTACTGTCAAGATATATAATAATATAATTTGACTGTGGGTACATTATATCAATTGTTCGTTTTTATTTGTCGACGTAGGTCATGAAACGATATACCAGTCATATCTCTATAAAAACCCATTAATTACGGTAAATCGAACTGTTTTGTACACCCCAAACTCGAGCGAGCTATATAAACTTCCTTCTACTTGTCTAACCTTATTTAACAATGACGAGAGCGGACAAATGGGCTCAAATGTATTAGCAGTTCATTTTTAGAGTTCTAAATTGTGATGACTTCCAGAGACGCATAAATTGGGTTGGAATTTTTCGAGTGCAAAATATTTTGTTCTTGTTAGTATGGATTAACTTCATTAATTTCATTAAATCAGCAGGAATTCGTAATGAATAAAATAAAATCTGTATACTAAGATCATTTTTTTCAACGTCTCTTTGGGTTGCTAACCTTCTTATTTTGTATGGAAATGAAAAACTATGTCTTTTTCTTCTTCCGGTGCCGTACTCTTCTTAGCGGGTTGGCGTTGTGTTCACTAGACAATATAAAGTGTTCCTTCCTCAGCTCTTCTGAATACCGTGGCGGCATCAGCGATGTTACACCAGTTCTGAATATTGTGCAGCCAAGAATGTTGTTTCCGTCCTGGTCCTCTTTTTCCTTCTATTCTTCCCATAAGTATAGTTTTAAGTAAGTTGTACCTAGAACCTCGCAAAATATGTCCTAGGTAGAATGTTTTTTATTGTTTTACGATGTCTAGCAATTGTCAGTCTGTGTATTAAGACTTGCTCGTTCTCAGGGATTTGACCTTTAGTGACCAGGTTTCTACAGCATATAGCAGTATAGGCCATATGTAATACCGTCACAAGAAGGCGGAGCCCTAGTGGTACCTCTTGTCGCAAAAGTCAGGTATTGATCTTTTTCGAATAGTGCGTTTAAAGAAATCTCGCAAAACAGTTCGAGATGACACGCTTGTAGAGTACAGATAGACAAGTGAAATATAATTTTGTTGCATTGGAATCTCTTGGGAGGTAAAATACTAAGGAGACAGTTTGTGGCTGTTCGATTATGGTGACAACTAAATAACCAGTGATTATTGTCATGAACACTTCCGATACAATCGTATAGTTCACTGTTCGCTTTGGCCAATTTTGAGGGTATATGATTTGGTGGTAGCGTGGCCAGTAAGGCATCTAAACAACATGTGTATACTTTTTTCTGAATGGATGATTGCGCACGGAAAGCGGATTGGATTGAAGTAGAGAATTTATTTTGCAATATAAATTATGGTTTTAAATGAAACTAACTGTTTCTAGATAATTCCATAATATATTGAAAAAATGTTCTAAGTTCTAAGAAATTGAGAGTTATTTCGATATTAAATATCATCGTCAGAATGACAGAAGTTACATTTCATTTGATGCCTACCTGATATTTAATAATTACTTTTGGCTAGATCAAGAGCAAGAAATGACTTAACATATATTAATAGAAAAAAGAAGAAGACATGATACTACAAATATTAAAGCTTAGATATTATTATCCCTGTGGGAATATTCTGGATATCTTTCTCCCATTTAAGATCAGTATAATTGTGCAATGATATAGAATACCAGGAAAACTATATCTGCTGATATATACAACTATTATTTTAAAAGTGGAAAACTCCCTAGATTTATCTGTTTATTGATGACTTCATATTGTGGGTCTCTTAAGTGTCTTCTAATTTCTAGCTCTTCAAGGAAATTCTGTTTCTTATCACAAATATGTAGTACTTCTAGTTCTGTGTTAGGTGTCAATAAATATTAGGGGTCAAGTTGATGTTTTGCATAGTGGGATTTATCTGGTTGATTTAGCTGTATGCTCGTAAGTGTTCACTGTATCTGATATCAAAATTTCTGAGGGTTTGACCCGAATAAACAGCATTACATTCTGGACATTTGAGATTATATATACTAGACTTCTTTATTGGGGATTTTTTTGTTTTAACATTTAACAATTTTGTACTCAGATTACTTTCTGATTTAAAAGAAATTGTTGTATTAGTTGCTAGAGATATGATATTTGAAATATTATTAGAAATATTACTTACATATGTGATGGTTTAATAATTTTTAATTAATCAATTTATTTATCATATGTAATAGATAACCGTTGGATGTTGCTATTTGTTTAATTGTATTAATTTCTCTATCAAAATTATATTTGTTCATAGGAACTGAAACTGCTCTATATATCATTGAATTATATGCTGCTAATTTATGTGACATGGGATGATTGGAATTATATGGAATAGTTGCATCAGTGTGTGTTGGTTTTCTGCTACTACAGGTAGTACATATATATATATATATATATATATATATATATATATATATATATATATATATATATATATATATATATATATATATATATATATATATATATATATATATATATATATATATATATATATATATATATTAGTGTTGTTAGTCTTCCGAAAATTCATAAACCAACTTTATCAGTTAGACCAATAGTTGCATCTTTAGGAACCCCTACTAATTTTTTAGGTTCTTATATTACAGATATTTTAACTAAAGCTTATGATTTTAATACAAAATACTACATTAAAAACTCTTTTGAAGTATATAAACAATTTAATAAATTTCAACTACCAAACAATTATGTAATTTGCAGTTTAGATGTTGTATCTTTATTTAATAACATATCTTTAGATTCTACTTTGAAAGCAATAGATAAAAATTGGAATAAAATTAATCAACATTGCAAAATATCTAAAAAATATTTTGAAGAAATCATAACATTTCTATTTGAAAGTACCTATTTCACTTTCAATAATCAAATTTATAAACAAACTTTTGGTACTCCAATGGGAGCTACAATTTCACCAATTATAGCATGTTATGTTATGGATAATTTGTTAGACACAGTTATACCAACTCTACCATTCAATTTAATAATCATAAAAAAATATGTTGATGATATTATCTTATCTTTACCAGAAAATACATTAGATGATGTTCTTTCCATATTTAACAACTATGATCCACATATACAATTCACAATGGAAAGAGAAGACGAATCACAAAGTATACCATTTTTGGATACTGAATTAATAAGAAATGATAATAACACATTATCGATTGACTGGTATAGAAAACCAATAAGTTCTGGGAGATTAATGAACTTTTGGTCTTATCATAAATATTCTATGAAAACTAATTTAATTAAACAAATGAAAAATAGAATATCTAATATATCAGACCCTATGTTCCACGAACAGAACTTTAAAATTCTTCATCAATTATTTTTAGATAATGGATATCCAAATAATTTAGTAAAATACATATTATATAATTTTTCTTCAAATTTAAACATTACTCTAGAAAATTCTGAAATCCAAAAATATTATATTTCTCTTCCATATATTAAGGAAATAACTCCCAAATTGATTAGAACGTTTAAACCATTAGATAACATAAAAATTGCAAATAGAACATGTTTAACAATTAAATCAATTTACACAAAAGTCAAAGATAAAACTAATATTCTTAACCTATCAAATGTAGTATATTGTATTCCTTGTAAAAATTGTGAAGAAAAATATGTAGGTCACACTGGTCAAAAATTAAAGAATCGTATATCCCTACATAAAAGCGATTGTAGATTATATTCCGATAGATGTGCTTTGGCAAAACATGTGTTTGATAAAGATCATATTATGGACTTTGATTCTGTAAGTATTTTAGATATTCAATCAAATATTCAAAAAAGACTTTTCTTAGAAATGGTTCACATTTCTCAAGAAACTAATATCATTAATAAGAAAAGTGATCATAAGAATTTAAGTGATATTTATTATTACTTATTGTCTATTGATAAAAACCATAAATGTCTTTCAATTTCAAATTCTTCTTCTGTTTAAATAAACATTTTGTAGGTTATTAAAATGACATTTCTATAATCAAAAAAGAAAGAAGATAACCACAAATTCATTAACTGTATATAGATCTATGGTTAATTTAAACATAACCTTAATTTCTTTAATTATTTCAATGTTCCAATATAAAAAAAGAATAACAATTTAGAACGATTTTATTTACTTTCAATTTGACAATTATTCTTAAAAAATTCAAATATTTCTTTTGATGTTGTATACAATTTACCATTTACATCTATTATAATATACATTCTCATATACTTTATCCTTGATAATGAAATAAATAAATTCTGAAAGCTTGGACATAAAAAGTATGAAGGGTACTCGTTTTAATTTGCCGCTTCCCCAATAAACCTATGTTTAGTATTAATTATTCGGCAAAGATCAAGTTTAACTATATATATATATATATATATATATATATATATATATATATATATATATATATATATATATATATATATATATATATATATATATATATAATCTCAATTTTCTTTGACCATTCAAAATATTTTTGATTTCGTGTTCTTGGGTTTAGGTCATAAATAAATAAAAAACTAAATATCGTCTACATAGTTTGATGTTTCGCTCCTTGGGAGCTTTCTCAAAAAGATGTTATGTCTTATTTGGATAGAATAAAATATTTACTAATATAAATATATAAATATTTTATTCTGTCCAAATAAGACATAACAACTTTTGAGAAAGCTCCCAACAAGGAGCGAAACGTCATAGTATGTAGACGATATTTACTTTTTTATTTATTTATGACGTAAACTTAAGAACACGGAATCAAATAAATATATATATATATATATATATATATATAAATATATATATATATATAAATATATATATATATATATACAGGTTAATAATATTTTGAAAAAATTCAATTCATATCATGAAAAACTTCAATTTACCATCGAAAATTAACAAGATGGCAAAATAAATTTCCTAGATGTCACTTTACATCACACAAATAATAATATTAGAACTGAATGGTATACCAAAGAAACCTGGTCATCTAGGTACCTTAATTTTAATTCACACCATCCAATCAATCAAAAAAGATCTGTTGTCATTGGACTGGCTGATCGTGCAAGTCAACTATCAGACCCGGAATACAGAAGTATTGCTATCACCAAAGCCAAAGAAGCCTTAAACCTTAACAGCTACCCTTCAGAATTTGTTAACAAATTATTTAAAACACGTATAAATAAATTCTATAATTCAACGAAAAATATAGAACAAAACAATAACAGTAATAGAAAATATATTTCCATGCCATTCATTAACGGATTATCGCAACAAATACAAGGGTTGTTTAGTAAACACAATATTACCATATGCCATAAAGCAAATAAAACTCTATCCAACAATTTTTCAAAATTAAAATCAAAAACGCCGAAAAATAAAAAAAGTAATATAATTTACCAAATTCCGTGTAACGAGTGCAATGGTGTTTACATTGGACAAACCAGCCAGTATTTGGAAAATCGCATAAAAGGACATAAATACGACAAAAAAAATACAACAGCTCTAACTTGCCACGAAAACTCAAAAAAACATACATTTAATTTTGAAAACACAAAAATTATAGGGTCGGAACACAATACAAAAAAGAGGGAAATTTTAGAATCAATAGCTATCCAAAGAACCAGCATGCCATTAACAATAAAAAAGATTTAAACAACCTCAGTAAGATATATCTATCAGTACTGTAAATAGTTTTAATGTGTATGTACGTTATGGATTATTTGTTGTGAATACTAGTTTTCGTAGAGTAAAAAGAATATTTTATGTTTTTAACGAAATTTGTAAATGGATATTTTAATGTATATGTCATCAATTATTCTACGTTTGAGGTGAGTGAAAAATATTTTCGTTGTATTGTATCTCTTAGTGAGGAAATCATTTTATTTTAGATGTAGATAAATTTTGAAAAAGGCTTGAGTGAGCCGAAACGTTAATATATGATGGTAATCCCAACTTAAACCGTCTTTTTGTGTTTATATTTTATAAAAACGACCTAAAACCAAGAAAAACTTTAGATATATGCATATATATATATATATATATATATATATATATATATATACTTCATATAATTTTCTTTTCTACGGACCTCCTTTGGTGAGTTATTTTTATTCATAACTCCAAAACTATTATTTCGAACTTGATGCAAATTTGGTGGATTGTCAAGTACATCAATTCATTTATTTTGTCCATACCAGTAAGTATACTAATGTTGCAGAAAGTCAAGATCGGACTTGGGTCACCGGTTAAAAAGTCAGAACTTTTAAAGTGACAAGGCAGCAAACTTCAAAAAATACTGTCAGTTTATTCTCATAAAATCTATAGCGAATTTTGGAAAAGTTGTGAATTTTTATAATAAATTCTTTTAAACATAAATCAACGAAAAACTCAAAAAACAATATGACAATAAACAAACTATTTGATCCTGATCAATATCGTATATTGATCCTGATGCAATACTGCATATTGCAGAACAAAATTATGTCATAAATAAAAAAACAGACTTAAATAACTTTGGTGTTATCTATGCATTTTTTTTAGATTATGAAAAAAGAACATAACATTCATAACAATCTTTAATTTTATGATAAATAAATCAAAATTATAGTAGTTCAGGATCAAACAGTTTGTTTATTGTCATATTGCTTTTTGAGTTTTTCGTTGATTTATCTTTAAAAGAATTTATTATAAAAATTCACAGCTTTTCCAAAATTCGCTATAGATTTTATGTAAGTATTTATTATTCCATTTAATTGTTAATAATGATAACATCGACCAATCAATTTTAGCCCTTGATAATGAATAAAAGTTATTCGAAAGCTCGGGAATAAATATCTAAAATAATTTACTCTGGTGTCTTATTGCCACATCCCCACAAAAATATCCATTATATATATATATATATATATATATATATATATATAATAATGAAGATATCGTGACATAAAAATGTACTACTGACAAAACTGTATTAAAAAATACTTGGTTTAAGTAAACTCGTTAAAAAATAATATTTGATTACATTTGAATCTGTAAGTTGTACGCCTCTGTTGAATTTACAGTTAGGTTTTAATGGATTATGGGAAACAGAACTCTCTGCAAGTTTAATTTAAATTTATTGTTCCATATAAAGTTTCAAATATAGTGAGATGGTTGTGTGTTGAATGTACCAATTCACAAAAAATCATCAATCAATTAGTAATTAGACAGTCTAACACTTAAATTTTGAAATATAATACCTGGGTATTATCACAACACAAGTCATGTTTATAAAAATCTAGCAAGGCTTTATTGGTCGTCCTTAAACATAAATCATTGTACTAAAATAAATTTCGTTTTTTTTTAGAAATGTGTTGAAAACCGATATGTCTTCTCTTCACTCTACACTTTACAGTGTATTTTGTTATCATGGACAGTTTCATAAGAATTATGCATTTCCTCCAAAATTGTGGATTAATTTTTGAAATTTTTCTTTATTTTGTCTTGCATTTTGTGAATTTTATTGATACCTATCTAATGTTATTTTGATTCTTTATAAAGAGTGATTTTTTCACAGTTCTAATTAGACATTACAGATAAACTAAATACTTTCATAACAAAATTAAAATGAAATCTTTCCAATTCAATCAGAACTACTCAAATACCCTTAATCTGTGTATATAGTTTCAAAAAACGTTGTAAGTATATCAAACAGCGCCCATATTTACCAATTATTATGGTATTTGCAAACGGCTCACCTTTATCCTTATTTTATCTAATACAAACAGCCCTTAAGCTACCATAAAGGCAATTCTCACGTTCAATGGTATACAAACACCCTTACGTGAAATAACAACTACAAATAAAATTTTGGGAGTAAACAGCTAAAAATGTGCCGCAGAAATGATAAAACAATAAGTTCCGTTTTATACATGGCTCAAGACAAATAATCAGATGCTTTTCATTTCAGACAAATTAAATAGATAATAAAATATTAAATGAGATATTTATTATAGTAAACCCACTACATTTCTTATCTATACTTCTTATTGTTCGCTGAATCACCTGTTCATTATTTGCAAATATAGAAAATGTCAAGCTGGTATCTCCCAATGAATTATTATTCTGGTAAATCTCAGAGGAGCGTGCCTCAAATTAAAATGTAGCATTATTTTTTATACGAATTTTTCAATTGCTTCGCCGATGGATTATTGTAACTGCCAATTCGATAAAGAATTTCACATGATTATTAACATGACAAACCAAATTATGAGTTTCGCCTCTCCTTATTTGCCAAATTTGAACAGTTATAACAATGTACATAAAAACCGGATAACTGGCATAAGTTGCTATGGAGTTGAATAAGGATTTCAGAAAACAGGTAATTAAATATCATGTTAAATTAGGGAGGAAGTCTTCAGACGCTCAACGTAGTTACTCCAGGAAGAGAAAATTCTTGATTTTGTGAAGCTGACTAAGTACTAGTCTTCGAATTACATTGAGACAAACTCATTTTTAAAAAGTTCAAGTTTTACATAAGGGGGATAGAATTAATTTTTTAATTATCCACATTTAAAAACAAATATGATTACGGATGAGTATACATTTACCTAGAGGGGAGCATTAATAAGCATAACTTGCATAAATGGAGAAATGAAAAGACTTATTTAATACGTAAAAGATGTCACGGAAGACGATGATCAATAAATATTTGGTGTACATTACGAAGTAATAATGTAATTGATCCAAGCATTCTACCTAACCGAATTAATTAAGCGTCGTATTCACATTTTTTAAATAACAATTTTTCGCTGCCAGTGTTCGATCAAGTTCTATTAACAATTAAATTAAGTTGTTGGTTCCAACATTACTGTGCTCCTGTACCTTATGATAAACAATTTATCCAATCAAAAATTGCCAGGCTGTTAGATTGGAAGATGTGGACCCGTACGATGGCCTCCCATATCAATAGATATAAGCCTTTTAGATTTGTTCTTCTGAAGATTCTTCGAACCTGTTGCAAGACCATAGGATGTTGTAGTTCATATTCACGCTGTTGTCATTCATAGACCAGGAAAAACGCGATTTAATTCATTTGTTTTCATTTCATTTGGACATTGAAAGACCCAATAATTAAAAAAATTATTTTTTATCACTGTAATTGGAATGTTCAAATAGGGATGCCAGATTAAAAAATCAATATTCCGGATTTTTGAAAACTTTTTTTGTAAAAATCATTTTAACATTGGTATATAGAGTGATCCGTAAGTAATGGTCGAAAGTAGAATGGAAGATTCTTCCCTCAAAATATTACTATCTGACGCAATATGCTTTAATAAAAAAGTGATAATAAAAAAGATACAAGGTGGCAAAGTTGAAATATAAAAAAAATTAACGGTAAATTGAAAGATTTGGGATAAACCAGCGTAAAAATTTGACGAAAGGGGGGGTTTTAAGGCATGAGAAATCATAATACGATATTCACTTCGATATATTGTCTAGAGGACGCCACATGAGCTAAATTGTTGGAGTATTGTCTATCGTTAACGCTACCTCGCTTTTTATTGAAAAATATTAAAATTATATCATTTTGGCAAAAAAATTTGTAAACCTATCATTAGTCTCGAAAGTTACTATTTTTCGAGATATTCGCATTTTAAAAAGCCCTTACATAATCTTATTTATTATCACAAATATTAACGTAGTAGGTGCCGCTATCAACAATACTCCTTTCAAATCAATCGCGTTTTGACAGTTCCGTATTAGGAAATTGTGACTGATAACACCGGTTAATTTAAATTGAACTGTTTTAAATGGAACTTACTGTTTCTAGGTAATCCCACAATATATTTGAAAAATTTTAAAAACTGTTAGTAAATTGACATTTGTTTCAGTATAAATATCATCATCAGAATGACAGACGTTATATTTCATATGACGCCTACCTGACGTTTAATAATTATTTTTGGATATACCCAAAAGTGACCTACCTAGTGATTGACTTAATATATGTTATCAGAAAAAAGAAGAAGAATGATATTACAAATATTAAAGCTTAGATATTATTGGCGCTATGGATATATCATGGATATCTTTTTCCAATTAAGATCAGTATAACTGTGCAATGATATAGAAAACCAGGAAAACTATATCTGTTGATCTTGACAATTATCACTTAAGGAGACAGTTTAAAAGTGGAGAACTCCCTAGATTTATCTGTTCATTGACAACTTGATATTGTGGGTTTCTTAAGTGTCTTTTAATTTCTAATTTATCCTGGAAATCCAGTTCTTGTTTCTTATCACAAATATGTAGTACTTCTAGTTCTGTGTTAGGTGTCAATGAATGTTTTGTGTCAAGTAGATGTTATGCGTAGTGGGTCTGGTTGTTTTAATCTATATGCTCGTAAATATTCAATGTATTTGATCTCAAAATTTCTAAGGGTTTGACGCAAATAGACAGCATTACATTCTGGACATTTAAGTTTGTATATACCAGACTTCTTTAATGGGAATATTTTTATTTTTAGATTTAACAAATTTGTACTCACATTACTTACTGTTTTAAAAGAAATTGTTGTATTTGTAACTAAAGATATTATCTTTGAAATATTATTAGATATATTACATGCACATGTGTTGGTTTTATAATTTTAAATTTCGTTAGTTTGTTCTGGAAATGTTTGTCACTTTTTCCTCTTTTTTATTTATTTATTTATTTATCATATGTAATGGATAACCGTTGGATGTTGCCATTTGTATAATTGCATTAATTTCTCTATGAAAATTATTTATTCATAGGAACTGAAAATGCTCTATATGAAATAGTCACATCAGTGTGTGTTGGTTTTCTGTAAGTTGAATAATCAAGTACATTATTAACTCTTTGAATCTTTAAATCAAGAAAATTGATTGAGTTATTATCTTCAACTTCTAATGTAAATTTAATTGTTGGGTGTAAATTATTAATGTGGTTTAAAAATATATCTAATTGTCGTTCACGACCTATAAAACAAGCTAATATGCCATCTACATATCTTTACCAAAATAAGACATTTTTTGAAATATTACTGTCAAAGATTTTTCTGTCTAAACTGTCTATAAAAAAGTTTGCCAAAATTGGTGATATAGGGCTTCCTATTGGTAAACCTTCATTTTGAATATATATCTAATAATATTGTGAAAGGTGAAATAATTCTGATTAATACATACATAAAATAAATTAAGTATATCTGAAATTATTCCTGGAATAATATTTTTATCTTCTAGTAATTTTCGTACAAGTGTTAGACATTCTTTAGGAGGAATTTTAGTGAACATATTGGTAACATCAAAGGAAATGAGTTTAGAGTTATCTTGTAATTTGAATGCTTTTAATTTTTTGATTAGTTCTATTGAATTTTCAATTTAGGATTTAGATGTATATCCGTAACTATTAAGTAAATTGTTAAGTTTTTCTGCTAATATATTATTAGGAGTATAAACATAGGAAACTACAGGTCTAATTTGTCTCGTTATTTTATGTAATTTAACAGTTTCATATAATTGTGGAGAATGAGGATTTTTACTAACGATGGACTTCTTTTCGGAATCACTTAAAAGGTAATTTGAATTATTGACAATATCTCTTAGATTATTAGAGAACTTTTTGTTGGCTCTGCTCTAAGAACTTGTATATCACTAGATTCTATAAAATTATATATCTTTGAATTATAATCTTTAGTTGTCAATATGACAGAGGCGTTCCCCTTGTCAGATTTTGTAACTGTTAGGTTATTATTTTCTACTTTCTTTTTAATTGAATTTAAAACCGTAATGTCATTTTTTGTTTGACGTTTAACTTTTGACGGTTCAATATTTTTGATTAAATTGGCAATTTTTAATTACTCATATAAAAAATTATTTGATTAGATTTTAAAGCTATTTCAGATTCTGTAGCTATTATTTGTTTAATATTATTCGTAAATTTTCACGGTATGCTGTATTTTAAACCTTTATTTAAAAATTCTATTTCCCGATCTGTAAAATTAGTGTCTCAAAGGCTTTCAAATCGTGGTGCAAAGTGTGTTGATATGTAGTACTTACAGGGATAATTTCAGATATACTTAATTTGGCAAACATTTTTATGGACAGTTTAGAAAGAAAAATCTTTGACAATATTTTTTTTTAAATGTCTTATTTTGGTATAGATAGGTAGATCACATATTAGCTTGTTTTATAGGTAGTGAACGACAATTAGATATATTTTTCAACCACATTAATAATTTACACCCAACAAATTAAATTTACATTAGAAGTTGAAGATAACTCAATCAATTTTCTTGATTCAAAAATTCAAAGAGTTAATAATGTACTTGATTATTCAACTTACAGAAAACCAACACACACTGATGTGACTATTTCATATAGAGCATTTTCAGTTCCTATGAATAAATAATTTTCATAGAGAAATTAATGCAATTATACAAATGGCAACATCCAACGGTTATCCATTACATATGATAAATAAATAAATAAATAAAAAAGAGGAAAAAGTGACAAACATTTCCAGAACAAACTAACGAAATTTAAAATTATAAAACCAACACATGTGCATGTAATATATCTAATAATATTTCAAAGATAATATCTTTAGTTACAAATACAACAATTTCTTTTAAAACAGTAAGTAATGTGAGTACAAATTTGTTAAATCTAAAAATAAAAATATTCCCATTAAAGAAGTCTGGTATATACAAACTTAAATGTCCTTGATTATTCAATTTACAGAAAACCAACACACACTGATGTGACTATTCCATATAGTTCAAATCACCCCATGTCACATAAATTGGCAGCATATATTTCGATGATACATAGAGCATTTTTAGTTCCTATGAACAAATGTAATTTTCATAGAGAAATTAATATAATTAAAGAAATAGCAACATCCAACGGTTATCCATTACATATGATAAATAAACTAATTCATAAAAAAGAGGAAAAAGTGGCATTAAAACTAATATTTCCTAAACAAACTAACGAAATAAAAAATTATAAAACCATCACATATGCAGGTAATATATCTGATAATATTTCAAAGATAATATCTTTAGCTACAAATACAACAATTTCTTTTAAAACAGAAAGTGATGTGAGTACAAAATTGTTAAATGTAAAAACAAAAATATATCCCCATTAAAGTCTGGTATATATAAACTTGAATGTCCAGAATGTAATGCTGTCTATTGGGGTCAAACCCTTAGAAATTTTGAGATCAGATGCAGGGAACATTTACGAGCATATAGCTTATCAAACAACCAGATAAGTCCCACTACACAAAACATCTAATTGACATAAAACATTCATTGACACCTAACACAGAACTAGAAATACTACATGTTTGTGATAAGAAACAAGAACTGGATTTCCTTGAAGAATTAGAATTGTAAAGATCAACAGATATAGTTTTCCTGGTTTTCTATATCATTGCACAGTTTTACTGATCTTAATTTGAAAAAGATCCCATCTCATCTCCATAGGGCTAATAATATCTAAGCTTTAATATTTGTAATATCATTCTTCCTCTTTTTTCTATTAACATATATTAAGTCAATCACTAGGTAGGTCACTTCTTGGTCTATCCAAAATATTTATTAAACATCAGAGAGGAATCAAATGAAATATAGCTTCTGTCATTCTGACGATATTTGTATCGAAACAATTGTCAATTTACTTAAATAGAATTATTTGTATAATACATCTTCATATAGATATCTGGTAATTTATCTCAAAAATCGAACGTTATGTATACCTATAAATTGTCCTATACAATATAAAAATAAACAATTGACACATCATTGATGAATAAACGTTAGCGTACTTTATTTATTAGTATTTTCAATATATAGTTTATTTAAATTTTGAGACCATGATGTAATATAATAATTTGCTAGCTAGAACAACGCTAGACGATTTTATAATTTTTTTCATGGTTAAAGTCAAATGTCAAATAAAAATACATACAATAACCAACTGTATGACACTCAAAATTACTATAAAATATTCAAAGAAACTTCATAGTGACACTGTAAACAATGTTATAATGAAGTCTCTTTTATACGCGAATTATAAAATAGTTATTTGTGTAACTAGTGAAAAAAGTGCATTTTTGTTGTACGATGCATGAAGTTTGCAGCTCGAGACGAACTCGAGAGCTGCAACAAATATGCTTTTTGCACATGTTAGACACAACATTTTTTCTACGATCGAAATAAATATATTTTTCAATCAAATTTTATTAGACTATTTTCCAACAGGTACAACAAAAATTTTTACTTTTTTGGAGTCATTTCAATTTTGATATCGCAATTAGTGATTATTAGTGTTGAACAAACTTGATTTCCACTTATTTTTTGAGCTTTGGTTCTATTTTTGCTTGTGGATGTCTCATCATTTTCTGTACTTAAAACAGCTCTTTTTTGGATTGTGAAGCTTCCGGTACTTGGTTCACCTTCTAGAATTTGAGCAGCTATTTCTGTTTCTTTTTAGATATTTACTCCTCAATGTAATCCAATTCATTGACAGTTCGAAGTGTAGTGCAATAGTGCAAAAAAGCTAAACCTATGGCACAGTACAGGGTTATTGGTTATAATTTGACCACCCCTTTATTTCTTTTATGCATGCAGATACAAAAAAAATTCAATTAAAAGTGGTAGGAGTATGAATGAATTTTAATAAAATATACTCTGTACACCAGTAGCGTTTTTGCATTAGGGGGTATAAACTAAACTATAAGCTAAAAACGTAGTTGGCTATATGTCTTACTGCAATATTGTTGATGCCATCTGTCAAAATTATAAACTAACGTAACAAATACATTTAATTGCTAGCTATAGTTTTCAAAAATGGATTATACGGCTTCTGAAAAAGTAGACATATTTTCTGTATATGTCAAAAACAACAATAATAAACGTGCTGCAAGACGAGAATATCTACAGGAGTATCCAAATCGACGATGTCCTAGTCTAAACACATTTGTAAATATTTACCATCACGTCAATGTCTATCATAACTTTTTGAGAAAAAAATGTATTGCCATAGTAAATGAAGAAGAACAGTTGAATATACTGTTACACTTTGAACGTAAAATAATACTTTTATTCAATTACCTAAAAATATATTCTTAGAATACGACACATCAAAATATCAATTATTTTTATTTTAGAGAATGGAGAGAGTAGTATAAAAAACGCTTCCGGCGAATTACAGACAAGTTACTATAAAGTTCAAAAAACGCTAAAAATAATAACTATCGTTCTTACAAAATTTTACCAGTACAGGAACTATGTGAAGAACATAAGAGAAAACGATTGGAATTTTGTCAACAAATGATAAGAACTTTAGACGACAACGAAAATTACTTTAAACAAATTATTTGGACGGATGAATCAAGTTTCCCTACATCAGGTCTGTTCAACAGAAAAAATAGATGTTCGTGGGAACGACAAAGTTTTAGGAAATACAAAATTAAACAAATTGAAAAATCAGGTCGAAAATCTATTCATGTCTGGTGTGGAATTTTTTGGGGTAAAGTAGTTGGGCCAATATTCTATAATTTCACTTTAACGGGTCAATTATATTTAGATGACATTCTGTCACAAGTTGACGATTTACTTCAGGAATTTCCAGAAGATGCGCTTAATGTCATAATATGGCAACAAAACGGAGCACCTCTGCATAATGTAAGTGCGAGAACACTTAAATAATGAGTTCGCAACTTGGATAGGTAATGGTGGCACGATTCAATAGCCGCCAAATAGTCCTGATTTAACGCCTTTGGATGGCTTTTTATGGGGCTATTTAAAAGAAAAAGTTCATTCCGCTACCAGTAACAGTATTGCAATAATTAGAGAGAAAATTGAAGCTGAAATTGAACTTCTTAACCATCGAAATAGTAATAAAATTTTAAACTGTATAGAAAATTTAAGGAGAAGGTATGAACTTTGTATTGAAACTAACGGCGATCATTTTGAGCACATACTTTAGTTTGCTAAAAATTTATGAAAATATAAAATCGGTATCTATTTTGTAATATAGACTGTATTGCTTTTTATGTTGTTTGCTGTTGTATTGTATTTCGTAATAAACACTGTATTGTTTTTCATGTTCTTTGTTAGTGTCATCCCAGTCGCCTAGTTTTTAAACATTTACTGTCTATTACTTTAGAAGTTACTTAGTTTTGACATATAATATCAACAAGTGCAGTAAGCCAAGCATAGCCATCTACTTTTTTTAGCTAAATACTAACTTCACACTTTAGGAGTTTATGTCCATTATTTTGGAAAGTGTAAAAGCTGGACCTATGAAAATATATATCTTTGTTATGAAAAAAAGGTCCTATTCGAATATGTCATAATATACAGGGCGTTCTATTTAAAAAAAATATTTTTATATTATACCCCGTAATTCAAAAACGCTATTGGTGTGCCAAGTACATTTTATTAAAACTCATTTATACTCCTACAACTTTTATATAAAACTCTGTTTTGTATCTGTACGCATCAGAGAAATAAAGGGGTGGTCAAATTTTAACCAATAACCCTGTACATAGTTTAAAAAATAGTCACTTTTTACACGATCGTAGAAAAAGTAAATTTTGTAGACGTGAATTATAAAAAGTTATTTATAAAATTTCACTTCCATTTCTTCAATAATTGCATTCAAATAATTTATTGGAGAATAAGAGAAAGCGAAGCTTGCATTAATTTGCAAACAGACATAATGAAATATCGACTGATTGATTAGTACAACCCCCTCCTGATATTAGTGGAACCTACAGTCTAAAACTGGGTTACTGTTTTGGAGTCTTATGCAAGACCATCCAGAGAATGTTGTCAAGAAATAGTGGATTGTATAGAACAAAAGGGAAGTCTCCTAAATACACAGGCATAGCTCGAATAATATCTAGATGCTGCAGAGTTTTGAAATAGAGACATTTTGTGAATGTCCCAATATTTAAAAATTTGGTGGCAAAAATTTAGTCTGAGATGAGGTTTTAGACTCTTGGGTTTCAAAAAATCAATGCGAAAATGCTTGCTTTTATCAATATTTTCTATTAATACTCATTATTAGAAAGATGAAATAATATTGTGGCCCGAGACTGACTGGAGCAGAATAAGGACAATTATTTATTAAAAGGTTTAGGAAGGAACAGAGTTAGGTGGACCGAAATGAGCAGCCGGATTACTGCGTATGCGTTTTTGAATTAGTGACTCAAGTTTCTACTTCTATAAACTTTTAAAATCTTTTGTTTACTGTTCTAAAGAAACATAGACAGGAGTTCCATCCCTCATAATTTATGCACTAGACAGATCCGTTCCTCTTTTATTTACATCGTGTTAATTCTATGTAGTATTCTTGCTATCCGCTTTACAAAAGTTATTATTAACAATTTTTGTTTTATTTTTAAACATAATCAAATGATACACTTCAAAGCGTGCTAAGTTAAAAATTTCAAGCCTATTGCATAGTACGGCTGAAGTATTACAACTCAGGTATTCATTTTCTATTTTTATAAATAAATAAATGTATCAAGAATCTAGTTTAGAATAAAATCCCGCGTAATGCCTTTGGCAAGTAACACTTTATTATATACAACATAAATTATATTGGAATTTTGATGCTTCCATTTTACATATTATACATTATTTTATCATAGTCATATTTTATTATTTAGTGGGAGGTTTCAGAAAATAGCGGTAACAATTTGCAAGTTACACCTTTACACCTCTAGCAAACGAATTAGTTTACCTTACCAGTTCGTAGTCCCAGAACACATTCAAGTGAATCATCAAGAGAAGCTCAAATAGTTATTTATGCAACAAGTGCGAAAAGTGAGTGTTTTTTGCACGCGACGTGAAATTGTCCAACGAGGCGTTTAGGCCGAGTTGGACAACACGTCGAGTGCAAAAAACACGTTTTGCACGAGTTGCATACAATATTTTTTCTACATTCATGCAAAAACTGGAAAATTAGAATATAATATGTGAGGAATTCAAACTTAACCGTTCTTCTTTTTTTGTATCTTTATGGCCTCCACCTTGTCAGTACTTAATCATAGCTGGTTTCCGCCTTGACCGTTTAAATTTTGAATAATCAAAGATTTTTGCAATAAATGTAACTCGTTGAGACTAAATAGTAAGATATACATTTATTATTGCTGTATTAGAGCAGGATCAGACACTTGCTCTGGATTTTTATTTTATTTAAATGTTTATGTTTGTCATAAATCATCACAAAACTGTCAAGAATAACAGATGAGTGCAACAAAAATTTTGTTGCACTAGTGCAAAAAAGAATCTCTTTTTCCATTAAATGTGTTTCACAAAAGTGTTGTTTTTTGCATGAATGTAGAAAAATGCCTTTTTTAGCAAACAAGGTACTAACGTAAGTGTACGTTTCACTGACCTCTTAAAGTTATCATATTAAAATATTTATAAAATAAGGATTGAAGTGACTTGAACATGATTGTTTTATTATGTAGTTATTTCAGATACATGTATTTGTATGTTAAAGGTATGATTTTATTTTTATTTACTTGTATTTCTAAAAAAATATAATAAATAGAAAGATATTGCAAATCTTTAAAATTGTCCATAATACCGACCTCTTTATAGCAATGTTCGCATTACCGACCAGTTCTGCATGTATTACCGACCTAGGCACCAAAGAATGTTACAAAATCAAAATACACCCTTCCAAATATTTTTATTTGACAATTTTTAATAAATTTATGCAAAAAAGATATGAAATTCTTGAGCTACTTCTAAGGGCTGAAGATAATGTGTCGAATTGGGCAATAGGCGATCAAAATTATACCTTTCTCCCTGCAAAATTCCGTTAGCGGTAAAGTAAGATGGGAGGAATGTCCGTCCAGGAATAAAATAACTGGGAGCGGTATTTTATTCTCGATCAGCCAGGGGTAAAACACATTTGACACATACTCAAAAAAATTTCCTCCGGTCATCCAACCTGTGTCGGACCGCCCTATTTCCCAATTTGGAGGCATTTTTAAAATTATGTTGGACGGTATTCTTTTATATGGCAACAAAATTAATGGAGGTTGTTTTTTTCCATCTGCGGATATTGTGACCAAAACAGTTAGACATTCCTGTTCGAATTTGATTTAATTACCAAATTCTCCCGTGATTTGATTTCAACTTCCCCTGTATAATACAATTCGAATATTCTGCTCAAAACATATAACTAAATATATCCTTCTTCTCAACATTTAATATTTCCTTACATCAACAAAAAATTCATTTAACTTTACTACCACATAAGAAATACAGATAAATATAGTTTTCTGAAATTCCAATGAATACTTCAAAGTACCCGACATCTTATCGCTTCATAAAAACTTTCTTCCAAACTCTGTTATCTGTATCTACGAAACATTTCAGGCCCCAAAAAAATCACCCTAACTGCCAACCTTCACTTGCAGTATCTGACCGATACGTTTTAAAACTCTTTTATCCCATTGGCCAGATCCTGATATTTTGCTCCTTCCTCGCAACTACGTGAACTGACGTATAAATACGCCATCTACCTTACATTTCGCCTCTTCATCATTTAACCGTGGTACATAAAGGTACTAAAGTTATAAGAGCACCCGGCGTTTTTTATCCCGGGAACAAACATGTGTACTTAATCTTTAATCGTCCAGTAAATCATCATATTATGTGCAAAATAATCTCAGTTAAAGCGTATGTACAATTGAGTTCTTAATTGTCTACGCAAAAATAAATAAAATTATAAATTCATGCAATATATAAAAACGAAAGTGACATAAGTGTTCAATTTCATCATACATTTCATCATTACATCAGTGAAAACAATCGTTGGTCCTTCGAGTACATCTGATAACAACAAAGAACTTTCATTCCATCTATTAGCCCACGTAGAAAGGGTTAATTAGAACATGGTCATTCGAAGCCGGATTGAATCACTGAAGAGAAGATAGTCCAGATTGCAACAGCTATCAAACATAGAGGTCAGTGTCAACAAACAACTAAGGTATTTATTACTAAAGCAAGAACTCTGTATTTGATTATTGAACTTTTGAAATTTACATGAGACATTGTGATTTAAATAATTACACCTGGATATTGAGTGATTACAATAACATCGTTGATATTTCTTATAGAACATAAATTCATAACTTTATTTGATTATTGAACTTTTGAAATTTACATGAGATGTTGTGATTTAAATAATTACACCTGAATATTGAGTGATTACAATAACATCGTTGATATTTCTTACAGAACATAAATCAATACTCTTTATTTGATTATTGAACTTTTGAAATTTACATGAGACTTTGTGATTTAAATAATTACACCTGGATTTGAGTGATTATAATAATACCGTTGATATTTTTTATATATAACATACATTCATAAAAGACATGATCATTAATAATTAAACAGTTACACTAAATGACAAAGTGATTTGATATTTTTTATGTAACATACATTCATTGTACAGTGTCGCTTAAATAATTACATATTAATATTGTTATGGAACTATGATAACACTAGTCGGTATTGTTGTGTGAGAAAACAAGGTACAATTACAGTGTCATTTAAATTGCAACGAGCCGTAAAAAACTTGAGGCACGGCTGGTAGCATGTATATATATATATATATATATATATATATATATATATATATATAAATATATTACGCTGATGCAAAATAAACATTGTTCAAACATAGCCATTGATTTACATTTCATGTTAACCATATAATTAATACATCATTTACAAAATGGATTCATTAAAGACGCAACGTGCTAGTTGCAAAGCAGCAATTACTCGTATTTACAACTGGTTCCATAGCAATCTGGACGAGTCAGACAAGTATGCTTCCAAATCCCGAATAGACAACTTAGAGAAATATTACTCTAAATACTCTGAGATTCAAGACCAAATTGAAACCATAGCCGTAGATACTGAATTAGAATTTGACGATAGAAGTCAGATTGATGGAAAATAATACTCATTACACTGCAAACTACAAAATGCTTTCGAAAAATTAAACCCTAAATTCAATCAAACTAATCAATTAACTGTACATTCTCAGAGTGAAACTCATATTAGATTACCTTCCATAGAAATACCGATTTTCTCAGGAGATAGCACTAAATACACTGCCTTTATAGATCTTTTTAATGCACTAATAGTAAATAACACCCGGCTTACATCCAAAACTGAAAAATTCTACTATTTGAAATCATACTTGAAAGGTGACCCGCTCAATTTAATTTCTCAATTACCGGTAAATGAAACCAATTTTGATGTAGCGTTGGATTCACTGAATTCTAAATATAATAATACACGGCAGATTGTTACTGCCCATTTTAACCGTTTGACAGCCTGTAATAACATCTCAAAATGTACTGCCCAACAATTAAAAACATTCACGTCCGAAGCTAGATCTCTCGTAAAGGCATTGTTAAATCTAAATATCAATAAGGAAGAGTTATTTGATGCACTAATCGTTCACATATTAAAAACAAAATTAGATTATAATACAAAAAAATCTCTTGAAGAAAAAGAGACTGATCAAAATTTAATTGCTAGTGATACTTTTTTTGACTTTTTGGAAAAAAATGTACGGTCTTGGAAAACTTGTTTACCCAAGATCCCAAACCCGATACATCCCATCATCGTAACCAGTCTTCTAATGTGACCACACCAAGCAACAGAGTAGCATTAATTGCAAACCAACATTCGTATCCCGAACAAAACCCACATCATAACAATGGTCAACGCAACCAACCTTGTCTAGCGCATACCCTACTTCCAATTATCCATCTCCAACATGCTAATTTTGCAAGGAAACAGGCCATAAAATTTATGGATGTTCCCAATTCGGACGGCTTTCTATCCCTGATCTAAGTAAATACATTAGAGACAATAAAATGTGCTTTAGGTGCCTAGGCTATAAACACTCAATATCCAATAGCATCTCGGTAAAAACCTGTTCAATCTGTCAAAAACGACATCATACCTTGCTTCATTCAGACAACCCATCCATACAAAACTCGGATACAAGAACTTTTAACAGAAATAATAACCATTCACATCCTACATCTTCAGGACAACGCATCTACTCTCACTCTCATCCAGAAAACTCAACTGAAATAATTAATGACGTTCCTTCAACCTCCAGGAATAGTCATGTCGTTCCATCAGAAGAGAATAACACGCAACCCCTCCCTAATTTGACAATGCTCAACATTCTTATTTACCCTCAATCAGACCCCGCAATTACAGCTAGAGCCCTTCTTGACCCAGGAAGTCAAAATTCGTTCATTTGCTCCCATTTAGTTACTCAGCTGAATGGAAAAACATTTAAACAACCCCTCTGTGTATCTGGCATCTGTAATAACAACCAAAATATTGACTCAATGTTTAACCTAACATTTGACCCGACCACTAATGAATCATTCTCGTTTGAAACCACGTGTGCTGTTGTTAAGCAAATAACACGGTCCCTTCCTCAAGTCATGATCGATATACAGTGCTTAGCAATACCAACTCATCTCTTATCTTCATTAGCAGACCATTATTTTGGTACCCCCTCCCAAATAGACGTTCTCCTGGGAGCTGACATTTCTTACACATTACTAAATCCCGGCATTCACAAATTAGGCAAAAACCTACCTACCCTTATATCCACCTATCTTGGGTGGGTAATATCAGGTACGGTCCCCTCAGCTTGTATAAAGAACGACATCCCCATAGTCGCCATGACCCATTCTTTTCATTCCATAGTAAATGAACCGCTACCCACTGACGACACGTTATTAGAAAAATTCTGGAACCAAGAAGAGGTTACTATACCCGACCAATTGTCTGAGGAAGACATGAAAGCTGAAACCATATTCACCTCATCTTTACAGACCCTTCCCAACGGACGATTTAAAGTAGACTTGCCCCTTATACATGAGTCGGCCCACAAAAATTTGGGAGATTCCTTTCTTGTAGCCAAACGCAGATTTCTGTCACTAGAAACTCGACTTTCAAAAAAACCCCAACTTAAAGAGCAATATAAAAATATCTTGTTTGAATACATCCAATTACAACACGGAGAAGTTGTCCCTCTTACATTGCAAACACCGCTATTAGATCACAAATATTTTGTTCCCCATCTTTGTGTTTTTAAAGAAAGCAGTTCAACAACCAAAGTCAGGATAGTTTTTGATTATTCAGCCAAAACATCTTCCCAGATATCACTCAATGACATCTCACTCGAAGGACCCAGAGTTCAACCAGAACTACTCGACATACTAATAAGATTCAGAAATTTTGAATATGCCCTTACAGCTGATATTTCTAAAATGTATCGTCAAATAGAGTTGAATGAACGCTTCCGATTCTTACAAAATGCGTTATGGAGAGACTTTCCATCGGACCCTTTCATTTGCATCCAACTTAACACAGTGTCATTCGGACAAACCAGTGCACCCTTTCTAGCATGTCGGGAATTGAACGAAATAGCTCTACGAACTTCACAACATCCTGAAGTCCAATTGGCACTATTGTCACAAACATATGTAGACGACATACTGACAGGAGCAAATTCAGTCGATGACCTCATTCAACTTCATCAAAATCTCAAAAGCACTCTATCCCAATCAGGGTTCGAAATTCATGAAGTATGTTCCAACTCCTCTGAATTCACTACCGAACACTTAATAGACAGCCCTTCTGAAAATAATCTCAATTTAGACGATAACCCTAGTAAGGTCTTAGGAATCACCTGGAACCCAAAAACTGACGTCTTACAGATATCATCCCCTGCCACTTTAGATCAAAAACTAACTAAAAGACTGATGTTATCCATTATATCCCAATGTTTCGACCCTTTAGACCTGGTCAACCCTGTGATCGTTCATGGAAAATTAATCATGCAACATCTTTGGTTACTCAAGATAGCATGGGACGATCCCATCAACGACTTGACACTCATAGAGAAATGGCATGAATTTGTAGAAAGCGTGACCCAGTTATCATCATTACATATCCCTAGGCATATATTTGAAAACAAACAAATATCACCCATCGAACTCCACGGTTTCTGTTATGCCAGTTCATTGGCTTATGGAGGCTGTTTCTATCTGAGAACAATTTACACGGATTCTTCCGCATCCTCACAACTTATCATCTCCAAATCCCGTGTCGCCCCCCTCAACAAACCAATTACAGTTCCCAAATTAGAATTATGCTCCATGGCCCTTGTATCAAAACTTTACGCACGATTCCGCTACATCCTTGATCCACAATTAAAAATCTCATCGTTCATTTTATGGTCCGACTCTCAAATAGCCCTATCCTGGATAAAAAGTATACCCACTAGATGGACAGTTTTTGTCTGCAACAGAGTCACTCAAATTCAACAAGCAACCCATTCCGCTACGTGGAGACATATTCGATCTCACCTCAACCCCGCGGACATCCTATCAAGGGGCCAGCCCTTAGAATTTCCCAGTACCAAGTGGTTCTGTGGACCTCCTTTTCTATGGGAATCCTCCGACGACACGTCTTGTCACGACACTTTTTCCTGTCTACCGGACCACCCTGAAGCAAATAAAAAGTCACTCGTTACGACAGCGAAACCACCAAACCCCTTCATAGTCTTAATAACTCGTTCATCATCTTTAACCAAACTAGTCAGAGCAATGGCATACATATACAAATTTATAGATATCATCCGTCATCCAGCTACTACACAAAAAACCTTCTCTAGACAAAATCTAGACACTGCTTTACTTTTCCTTGTACAACAGGTGCAAACAAACAGCTTCCCAAACCTTTATCGCGCACTACAAATGAATCAACTACCCTCAGATATAAGTCTTATATCATTAAACCTTTTTATAGACAAGGACAATCTTATTAGAGTCGGAGGGAGACTCTCCCATTCCCCCGTTTCCTACGAACAAAAACACCCAATTCTACTGCCTGCTCATTGTCATTTCACGACCCTGGTCTTACAAAAAGAACACATACGTTTAGGACACAGTGGTCCTCAAAATGTTCTCGCCAATATCCGTCTAAAATTCTGGCCCATCGATGGACAGCGTGAGATCAAGCGCATCACAAACAAATGTCTAATGTGCCATGGGTTCAAGGCCATAACAGCACAACAAATCATGTCTGATCTACCTGCACGTCGTGTAACACCTTCCCGTCCCTTCCAGACGACTGGAGTCGACTTCGCGGGACCATTCTTAATAAAATCATCTCATCTGAAGCGAGCCCCGGTATCCAAATCTTACATCGCCCTATCCATATGCTTCTCGACAAAGGCAATTCATCTTGAGTTAGTCTCTGATCTGTCCACAGATTCCTTTATCGCTTCATTGAAACGTTTCACTTCTAGACGAGGACTTCCATCTGTGATTTACAGCGACAATGGCACGAATTTTGTTGGTGCTAATCATTATCTTGCTGAAGTATCTCACTTCCTGACTAAGAATTTTTCTCCCATATATGATCACTTACTTAGATCATCAATAGAATGGAAATTCATTCCCCCCAGATCCCCACATTGGGGTGGTCTCTGCGAAGCCGGAGTCAAAAGCGTTAAAACTCATCTAATAAAATTGCTTGCTACCTCCACTTTTACTTTCGAACAATTCAGTACCATATTGACTCAGATAGAAGCCATACTCAACTCACGACCCTTACATCCCTTTTCGACTGACCCTACTGACCTGCTGCCATTAACCCCAGGCCATTTTCTCATAGGAGCACCTCTAATGGCACTTCCAGACAAAGATTTATCCTCACTCCCTACAAACCGATTAAAATTCTGGCAACAATGCACTCATGCTCAACAAAACTATTGGAAACGGTGGTCTGTCGACTACCTCAACCAATTGCAAAACCGTCCCAAATGGATTACCCCATCTAAAGATCTCACTATAGGAACCATGGTCTTCTTCAAGGACGATGACTCCCCTTCCTTACGATGGCACAGTTGGTAAAGACGGCAAAATCCGTTCGGTCCAAGTCAAAACCGCTTCAGGAACTTACACTCGACCAATTGTCAAAATCATTCCGTTACCCATGCCTGATTCCTCAGAAACATAAATAAGAAAAGTCATTTATATCTTGTCAACGTGACAAAGCGTTCTCTCGTTGCACAAATAAACACCCTTATACGTAAAGAGGATCTCTCTCACAATTACTCTTATATTGGTGGTCACATTACTTGTACTTATACGATCATGTCACATCATTAATTAATCACACATTAATTTTTCAAACATTAAAACATTACTCTCTTACAATCACCCTCACTATAAAATTCATTCCTCCGCGTAGAAAGGGAGTAGCGCAAGCTGCATTGGAGTTTTCACGTTCTCCGAAGAAAAACGTTCCCTTTCTTACCCAGCACCATTCATTCTGATACAATAAAAACCCGGAAAAACACCCACATGAGCTTTCCATGCTCTCTCATGGAATTTCACACCCCTTCACAACTTGGTCCCCCTTTTTGTTTACATATGCCCGAGGTTCCTGGACCGTTACTCCTTAAACAAACTGGTACCACAATTGCTTTAACCTAGAGTCGACGCTTGGCGTGACGTAAGTCGCTAGGCCCCAGTCGGACCGGGTAAGCCTCTGCCGGTGGCGAATTGCGCTGGTACATAGATCCAGTAGGCCCGAAAAAAAAAACTGCCACTTGGCCCTTTCCTATCTCTCTCATTCCTTCATCTTTTTTTCTCATGAAACTTAACCCAAACCTTACTCTTCTACATCATAATCATGTACTCAATCATTTACGCTCTCTCTTTCCTATTATATTACATACATTCTTATCGTTTCCAACTCTAGTCTATTTCTAGAGTATATTGCTTACATTCTTATCGTTTACAACTCTAGTCCATTTCTAGAGTATATTGCTTACATTCTTATCGTTTACAACTCTAGTCCATTTCTAGAGTATATTGCTTACATTCTTATCGCTTACAACTCTAGTCCATTTCTAGAATATATTGCTTACATTCTTATCGTTTACAACTCTAGTCCATTTCTAGAGTATATTGCTTACATTCTTATCGTTTACAACTCTAGTCCATTTCTAGAGTATATTGCTTACATTCTTATCGTTTACAACTCTAGGCCATTTCTAGAGTATATTGCTTATATTCTTATCGTTTACAACTCTAGTCCATTTCTAGAGTATATTGCTTGCATTCTTATCGTTTACAACTCTAGTCCATTTCTAGAGTATATTGCTTACATTCGTGCCCTTACAAAACAAGGACTAGCATACATCTAGGTCTCTTGTTCATTCTTACATTCATGACGTTAGAGTCCTAACAACACTCTAACCTCAACTCTTATTCATTCATTACATTCATGACGTTAGAGTCCTTACAACACTCTAGTCTCAACTCTTGTCCATTCGTTACATTCATGACGTTAGATTCCTTACAACTCTAACATCAACCCTAAACATTCGTTTACACTCATGACGTCAGAGTCCTTACAACACTCTGACACCAACATTAGGTTACTTTACAACCCCTATACATTTATTTATATAGTTACATTCACAATTATTCACTTTCATTCACAATCCTGCATCAAAACTTTACACACTCTCACGCTACCTAACCCTGTCACTAACATCAGCATTCGATGTCTGAGAGCAGCCATCTCTCACCTTTCTTCCATTCTTCCGGCGCCCCCAATATGTTCGAATTTGATTTAATTACCAAATTCTCCCGTGATTTTATTTCAACTTCCCCTGTATAATACAATTCGAATATTCTGCTCAAAACATATAACTAAATATATCCTTCTTCTCAACATTTAATATTTCCTTACATCAACAAAAAATTCATTTAACTTTACTACCACATAAGAAATACAGATAAATATAGTTTTCTGAAATTCCAATGAATACTTCAAAGTACCCGACATCTTATCGCTTCATAAAAACTCTTCCAAACTCTGTTAGTTATCTGTACCTACGAAACATTTCAGGCCCCAAAAAAATCACCCTAACTGCCAACCTTCACTTGCTGTATCTGACCGTTACGTTTTAAAACTCTTTTATCCCATTGGCCAGATCCTAATATTTTGCTCCTTCCTCGCAACTACGTCAACCGACGTATAAATACGCCATCTACCTTACATTTCGCCTCTTCATCATTTAACCGTGGTACATAAAGGTACTCAAGTTATAAGAGCACCCGGCGTTTTTTATCCCGGGAACAAACATGTGTACTTAATCTTTAATCATCCAGT
The DNA here is from genome assembly GCA_963921935.1 of Galeruca laticollis. Classification (NCBI taxonomy): domain Eukaryota; kingdom Metazoa; phylum Arthropoda; class Insecta; order Coleoptera; family Chrysomelidae; genus Galeruca; species Galeruca laticollis. Next base: position 57,695,216 of record OY998181.1, read on the forward strand.
AAATCATCATATTATGTGCAAAATAATCTCAGTTAACGCGTATGTACAAGTGAGTTCTTAATTGTCTACGCAAAAATAAATAAAATTATAAATTCATGCAATATATAAAAACGAAAGTTACATAAGTGTTTAATTTCATCATATATTTCATCATTACATCAGTGAAAACAATCGTTGGTCCTTCGAGTACATCTGATAACAACAAAGAACTTTCATTTCATCTAATAATCCACGTAAAAAGGGTTAATTAGAACAATTCCTTTTCGTCATTCTGTATCCTATTGTAAACTTATTTTGAACCTCTTCTAACTAAAACCTGTTTTTCTTTTCGCGCCAAAAAGAAAGCAGTTTCGTCACAGTTAAATATCCTGGAAGAATCAAGCAGAATCTCATCTAAGTGGTGTTCGGTGATGTAGTTTTGAACTCGCATAAGCCAGCTGCGTATATCTTGTTCGGTTATGTTAGCTCGGCATTTGGTTAGATTTTGCGAAACTCGATTAGCTAATTCAGGATGCCTTGCCAAGAAACCTTCGTACCAATGACGTCCTTGTATCCCATTTTTGAAAGGATTTGGCCTCTGAAGTTGCTCAACCAATTTAGTTACACTTTCTACTAGTTGGCTTCGAGTTACAGGAAAATCAATACTTCCTAAGTATAAGATCCATTTAACTACTGTTTCCTCTATTAGTAAGTACAGTATGAGCGCCACTCGTAGAATTTGGGTCATATTTATTATGTATTTTGTCTATTAATGTTGTTTTAGGTATTTTAAATTCTTTGGCTGGTTTTCTGATACTCATTCCTGCACTTATTTGTTTAAGGGCATTTTTAAATGCTCCATCCGTATATTTTTTTCTTTTTTTTTCCATTTTAGATCTAAAAATAATAGCTATTTTCAAGCTGTGTATTATCAAACTGACTAGGTCGGTAAAAGAACCGAGTTTTACCTATCACCGACCACTAGGTCGATAATAGAAATACGCCCAATTTAAGCAACCTTTGGCCGACCACAAATTAATTGGTATCTTTTCATAGAAATATTACTTAATTTTTTGTAATTTACGTAAGTATAGCGTACAAAACTAATGTAACTTTCCGTTATTAACATGAGCTGTTAATGCTTACAAAAATAACGTAAGTTATCGGATATAATTTTCACTCAAATAATATAATTGTTCGACCAAAAATTTGAAGTATCTGAAAATATTTATATTATTTAATACTTTACTTGCAACTTTTTAACGGTCGGTAATACATTTTGATGATATAGTGACATTAACAAAAGGTAAAATATTATTTGCTTCTTCATTTTGTGAAGGGGTTTTTTAATATGGACTAAATTAAAAGGTTTACTAATTCCCTGATACCGACCGACCAGTCGGTATTAGAGACCGTTTATTTTACTATGAACGTTTTACCGACCACAATATTTTGTAGAAATTTGCTGCATCATAACAAATAAATAACATATTTTAACTTATTGTTGTATTTGTTAGAGTTTGTAGAGTATATATATATATATATATATATATATATATATATATATATATATATATATATATATATATATTATAATTATTTAATTTTTACTTTTTACTGATGAGAATTTTATATATTATTATTTGTTTTTATTGTATTGTATAATTTACCTTTTTACTTTACCTTCGGCTAGCTCCTGATGATAATCTGTGGAATTTAAATTTATTTATAATTTATATGATAGTCGGCAGCATGAGACTACTCCCTTTGAGCTCTGGACGCATATGTATAACTCTGATACACATTTAAATATTGAATTTTGAAATTTTTCTAGTATGTTTTATTCCTGAATGAAATATATACCTTTGTTTTTATTGACTCCAAATATTATTATAGAATGAATGAATTAAGCACCATTTTCTAAATGTATTATGAATATTAAATAGAATGATAAAAAAAATATCAACACTTCAATGAAATGATTTAATAAATTGTTGAGATTATATTCCAATTCTTTTTACACAAATTTTCTTGACACCGCTCCTGCATTCTTGACTGGTCATGCGCACTGAATGCTTAGATTGACTGCGTCGGCGCATAGGAGAAACACATCCTCGTATATCGTTTCACAACGACACAAAACGTATGGTTCACAGTCGACGTTGTTTATATGAATGTTTTTATAAATTTAACGCTCTTAAATTCATTGCAATCATCGATATATTATTGGAAATTACACTATACAGTTACATACATATATCAAAATGCGAATAAAGTGAATGATGAATAGTTATAGAAATAGTTAAGCATGCATTAGAAGAAAGAAAAGTGGAATGGTACTTTACGTGCAATGTAAACAATGATGATGTGAAATAAAAAATTTTTACAAGTAAGTACAAATTATAACTATTATCAAAGTTGCATGATAATCAAAATTACATGGATATCCATGGATATGAAATGATATTCATCATTTTATTGTTTTTGGCCTTTTTTAGAAATTTTAATTTAAACGTTCAAATAATATTTTTATTGTTCACTATTTCTTTCTCTTTGGAATTCCAAATTAAAAAAACTTAAATACCACCGACCTTACTTCCAATTCTCGGCACTGTGGAACTGCTGCAAAGCGTCTCTTTTTTTTGAGAATTTCTTATCAAAGAAATACTCTTTCTGCACACTGCACTTTATTACACGGTTTAAACAAAATTGATATTATGATTTTATAATGGTTTTTAACTTAAAATTATTTACTTTTACATAGTTTTCTCAAAAATTTTGTAGAGGAGAGATACATAGATGCTCATTATTCTTCTACCAACGCCCGACTCTCAATTTTTTTTTAAATCAACAAACTTTTTCCCATATCAAAAACACAGCCTCCTTATATTGTTTTTTTATTCGACAATTGTCAATTTGAGTGTTTTTCATGAAAATACAAAATGCTTTAATTAAAATGGTCCTGGAGGATAATAACACTTATATAAATGGGTTTATAATGTCTTAAGGAATATATAAAATGTCCTCTACATGTATTACAATCCCAAAATTTGTTGTAATTCCCTTTTTATGGTATTTTTATTTACAAATAAATATACAATTTCTACAACCTAAAATGATTATTTATATATATGGAACTGTTTAGTTTTCAATTTATGAATTTTTACTAATTTTATTTTATATAAACTTTTATTTATTTCCAAATTTACCTTTTATGTTTTATATTCAATTCCAAAGCAATGATTTTAGCTTGGCAAGAAAATCACTAGATTTTATTACTTCCTGTTTATTAAATTTTATTTAGTTAACAGATTTCCATGACATATAACATGGCTCTGTTCCGTATGTCATCTTTCATAAAGTTTTTCTTTTTTTATAAATTCTTTTTCAAATTGTAAACTTTTACTACCATCGTCTGTGAATATCGCTAATTAATTATTAAGTTGAGTATTAATTCTTGTTATTTTAGGTTTCAAACAAAACAACATTCTACTTCATCCAGATATTGACATGGCAGTGTTCAGATGATTTTGAAAATTGTTGACATTGACTTGACCTTAGGATTTAATTGTGAAGGTAAAATTTTTATACTTAATTATAATGTTATCATTAAAATTTTATTCCTTATCCTTTAATCCTTTCTTTATAATTGGTTTTCTCAATATTTGATAATACATTTGCTTACTTCATTCATTCGTTTATGTTAAATTTAGTTTTTAACTAGGTAGTGTCTAATGGTACACCCTACATATTAATAAAAATCTTTTTAATATTCAATCTCATATGTAAATTATTTATATATATTAGAGGACTGGTAATATATATATATATATATATATATATATATATATATATATATATATATATCAAAATTTTAATAAATTGCATACCTGACTTGTTCAATAGAAGGCTATTTAAATTTACACTCAAATAGAACTCTAGGTTAAGTTGGATGGCATAAACGTGCTGTCTGCGTTAAGAACGTCTCTGTACTAAAAAATTAGGTTTTAATCAGGGATAAATGTGTCTGAAAATTCTGGAATAGAATATTTTAAATGTGGCAATAAGAGGTAGGTAAAAAAGTTCTGCAGAGAAAAACCGTGTGCTAAATATTTAAAAACTTTAGCAAAAATCATTATTCCTGTAATAATTGCATTAAAAAGATTACCCAAACCAATCAAGTCTGGAAAATTCTAAGCGTCGAGTATTTATAAATGTTGGTTTAACAACCACAAATATAAATAACAAGACTGTGCAACCACTAACAGATACTAGTTGAGTAATTTTTTCGATCCAACCATGGTTGGTTTAAATAAAAGTATTTTAACAGCTTCTGTTAAAACCTGGCAAGAAACATGAGCTCACCAAAATATAAAATATGTTAGAGATATTTTGAAAAGCAATGAAATAAAATATATAGATGACTGGAATAACTATGTTTGTCAAGGAGGTGCATATGGAAGGATAAATTGAATACATTGCATCTAATGTATTAGATGCAATGAAAGATAGAAACTGGGAGAAGCCTTGAATGAATAATACAATTCATTGAACAAGTTGAATACGTGGAATTTAGTGGCACCTCCACAACATGTGCCACCCCTAAATTGTTGTATTTTACGCCAGAAGCAGGTTTAAAGTCAGACTTGTCGCAAGAGGCTTTGAGCAGAAACATGGAGTTAATTACCTAGAAACGTTTAGTTCTGTTGCACGTCATCTATCTGTTTGTTTAATTTTCAGTTTTGCTGCCTTGAATCAAATGAAGCTAATGACGTTCGTCGAAAAAACCGTCTTTCTACATGGAGAATTGAAGGAGGAAAAATATATGAATCACCTGAAGGACTTAATGATAATACTGGACGTGCCTGTAAATCACAAAAAAGTATTTATGGTCTAAAACAAGCTCCCAGAAATTAGAACGAAAAGTTTTCATAATTTTTAAAATCATCTCAATTTGATAATACTGATGATGGTCCTTGTATTTACTACCATAATGATAGAAATCTGATAAAAGCACTTTTTGTAGATGACGGACTTGTTGCTGGAAGTAAAGAAAATAATATGATGGCTATTTCAAATAAACTCCGAGGAAAATTTGAAATCACTTTTGATACTGCTTCATAGGGAAAATTATTCTACATTGGCATGCAAATACATAATGGTTTTGAATGGTAGTTTTGTAAACCAACCAACGTATACAGAAAACATGTTGATAAGATTCAACTTTGACTTGACAAATCCTGCATCCCGACCATTGGAGATAGAAATGATAACAAATAAATAGAGTTTCATAAATGATAGTCTGCTGGATGAATCAAAACCTTATAGAGAAGCAGTTGGAAGCCTATTATATCTGTCTGCATTTACTCGTCCTGATATCAGCTTTGCTGTGAATTATCTTAGCAGATATAATGATAAACCTATGGTCAGTCATTGGTGGATGGTCAAACGTGTGTTCCAATATTTGAAGGGAACAATAAGTAATGGAATACATTTTAATGGAGAAAATCAGTTGGTTACCTAGAGTGACTCAGATTATGAAGGGGATAGATCGACTGGTCACTCAACAAGCAGAGTGTTGATAATGCGAGGAGACCCAATTGTATAGTATGCACAAAAACAAAGACTAGTTGCAACATCCGCAGCTGAAGCTGAATATCGCGCTGCAGTCTCTTCAATAGACGAGATTTGTTGGATCAGACGTATTGGAAATGAGCTACAAATTATAGATACAAATTAACCTACACCATTATATATCGACAATCGTTCTTACATTTATATGTTGCAAAGTATTCATGGAGGAAATACTACTAAGGGTAAGATGCATACAGTAATTCCTAGAAAATTTATTCAGGAACACATAAGCAAGACAGTGGAGTTGACAAATGCTAAAAGTTTTGATCAGTTGACAGATATACTGACCAAGCCCTTAAGCCGTACAGCATTTGAACTTTCAAAAGTAAAGTTATTAAGGAGGAGTGTTAAAATATAATTACTTTTTGACATATGTGTTCCTATCCTTACATTATATGTCTATGGTCGACTTACGTCACTCAAGTGGATCGTCTATCAATACATTTTAGCTATACCCTGTTTTTAAACTAGAAGGACTGACTTTAATTTACGTTAGCAATTCTGTAGATTCCTGATTGGTCAAATCACAGCCGGTTTTACACAGCACTTTTGACATATATTATGATCGACAATTGTATAAATAGTAAACAAATAGTGTCCATTTTGTTCTTTCTTGCGTTCTTGTTATTGTTTTATTAAAATATAAAAACAGTTCTTGTCAGGACTAACTTAAAAATGGACTCAGATAATATTCAAAGAACTAACAGACATCATTCGACACAGTTGTCAAATTTGCTGTGACATGAATTGGAGTTTCAAAAAACAATAACAAAATAGACACTAGCTGCGTTCGTTATTTGCGTCTGATCAATCTTTTTTGTCCGAATCGTTCGTTTATTACATCTAGAGGTAGGCAGATAAATCTGAACCGTTCGGTAATTCCGCTCGGATCAGTCCGATGTAAATCTTTTTGCTCGTTATTTGCGTCTGATCAATCTTTCTAGTCTGAACCGTTCGTTTATTACATCTAGAGGTAGGGAGATAAATCTGAACCGTTCGGTAATTCCGATCGGACCAGTCCGATTTAAATCTGTTGGCTCGGAATATTTTAACCGACGAGAAAAATTAATTTGTTTACCTGTCATGCTGTGAGGTTATGTTGTGTCTCTTAGAAAACGTTTTGTGTACAAACATTTAATTTTTAGATTTTATTTGTCCATTCTCCATGTGTTTGGCAAAAGAGACCGAAATTGAGGAAGACAAAGTATATAAATTTCCTGTATCACAAGAAAATTATAATGACATTATTGCTGGAGGTACATTATTTGTGTTTATGCAATGTTTATCACGTAGGTGTATCCAATTTACTTAGAATTTGTCTGAGAAAGCCCATCTCTGCAAAATGTATGACACATATCACGACATATCTGGAGCTTGGTAGAAAAAGGGCCAATGTCCATTAAGACACTTTAGAGAAAATGTAAATTAAGAAGTTAGAAAGACATCTTCGTTAAATTTATATAATAACTCCACTACTCGCCAATTCATAGGGGCATACAAAAGACCCCTCGTAAGGGGTGAAGTTATAGCCGGCGGTGTAGGAAACTGCATTCCTTTGGAACAGGTTCCAGTGTTATTTGCTTCCAGTAGAATTAAAAAAAACCAGATGAAATTATATATCACAATTTAAATGGAAGAAGTTATCCACATTACCTGTGGAAAATGATATATTTTTAATAAAAAAACCCAATCAATCATAAATATTATTTGATGAAAACAATATGTGAAAAGTTTTTAAATGTCAGAATATATTTTATAGGTAACTAAAATTGAATCCCAACAAGAAGATGGGGTTCAAAGCCAACTAACGAAATTATTTCGAGGACAGTGAAAACATACTGTTCTCGATATAAATGAATTTCGTTAATTAAATAAAATAGGTTTAGAGAGTCCTTTTTTGTATTATCTTATAGTTATATAGTATAAGTTAATATGTATGGGTTAATTTTTAGCATACTATCAAATAACGTTTGATAGGAAATAACTATTGTATTTATACTGGCATCACAGTAAAATTGTACTGATTTCAATATATTTTTTCCATTAATACATCGTTTTATTTTTGTATATTGTCATGTATTTGTTACTCTTTAAGTAGATTAGATATACCAAACCATATTATTGTTAGACACTGATGTATATAAGACATTACTTATATTCATTCACATAATCCATAAGTTGAATTATTAATCATACTCTTTAGTTAAATAGTATCAAATAATATGAATCCATATTATATTTTGTTAAGTAAATAAGTTAGTGGAAAATATTTAAAATGTATAAGATGTGTTGTATTTTTATAAAAACAAGTATGACTAAGCGCATATCAATTCGATAACAGAAAGAAAATTTCTTATTTAATAAGGTATTGGATATTTTTAAGCAGGCATTCTATTGAGTTACAGCGAGAACAGTTGTAAAATTATTAAATAGTGGTTTTTGAAGAATATTGTAATTATTTCAACACCCGTGTAATAATATTCATATTCTACAAATTTGAAATTAAATAAAAGTCCTATCTAATGCATTCATATTTCTTACACCTAGTAGTCCTAATAAATTGACCAACTTTATTTGATTTTAGTGCTTCTCAAGCAATGTAAAACTTTTTCATAACTATAATGGCCTTAAGTTACATATAATATGTAAAAACAGTTAATGAAAATATTTTGTAAAAAATTGTAATGTTTCACACTAAAAACATAATTAACTTGTAATATTTTCGTTCCTAACTGATACGCCCAGCGCGCTACTCACTTTGAGCACGGAATAAAAAACAATTGTTTTCGTGTTCCATGGTTTGGTGCAAGTGGTGGTTTCATTGTCTAAGGTATATATCTATGGCTTCTGTAAGCTTTACACTGTCGTTTATTTGCTCGAGCCGTTCGTTAATGAAATTTGCTCAGATTAATCTATGATCATGTGACCAAAAATCCGTCGCGTCTGCGATGCAAATACCGAACGCTACTACTGTTTGTTTCCAATTTACACAATTGTTCGATCATATGTCAAACGTGCTGAGTAAAACTGGCTGTGCTCTGACCAATCAGGAATCTACAGAATTGCCAACATAATTCAAATCACTCCAAGTTTAAAAATAGAGTATGAGGTGCACTAAAACCAACTTGTTTTGCATATTTTGCTGCTTCCTCATGCCTATGTAGATATCTAAAAGAAAACAGTTTCCGATTTTGTAATCTAGATTACATCGTCTGGTTATAAAGGAAGCTATAAAAGCATTTTAATAATTTAGCGTATCTTCCGCCTCATAGTTATATCTGTACATTATTTTTAATGGATAAATTCCACAAAATAAACGTTGAAATAACTATGATTTTTTATTCAATGAAAATAAAAGTGAATAAGCCGCTGAACTATACCTACATTCTAAACCGGTCCAGAATGTAATGTAGATATACACCGGGTATAGAGAATCTGTTTACCTGCATTATACCGGAGGGCGTTATTCATTTCAAAACGAAAATTACCGGAAACTATTATAAAATTATTTACTACTAACTACTATTGCTGCTTGCAGAAGGTTAATAAAGAATTAAATGCGGCGAACGCTCAATATGTACATTGTACATAGCCCAAAGGATATGTTCAGGATAACGCACGTATCAACTGGGAGTCTTTCATGAATTTATTAGATGTTGTTAGTTTCACACATACCAATGTGTCAAAACATAACCACTAACAGTTTATGAATCACATAAAATTGATGTTGAGAATTCAATCCCATTTATCTAGTTTTTTGCAATGAATACATTAACGTTTTATATTATAGAGCACGAGTACGAGGAGTGACGTTCTAAAGACAAATGTGACAAATGTGAAAAATAACAGTTTTAGCAAAATTACTATAATGATATAACGTTTTCTAGTCAAATTATGCAAAATAGTATAAGGAACGATCAAACTAATTCCTTTCCGGAATACAGGGTGTTATGGGAACATCCAAATCAAGTTTTATAGCACAATTCGTAAAGAAAGAACTTGTGACAACAATCATTAGTACACTTAACTTTGATATATTTATACTACCTTCTTTTCCCGTTATGTAGATTATCGCATTCCTGATAGAGCTCTTCAGCTATCAGATCCTGGGTTTACTTACACAGCAAGTGAAAAAGCAAAAACTGGACTAATAATTATCCTGATAGTAGAAGATCGGGTCCTAAACTTGATTGGCAAATATTGCTGTCAGGAAAAGGGTAGTCAATAACAAAGTGGCATTTTCTATACGCTTTTTGCTTTCGATTGCTATCAAATTTATTAGGACAGAAAAATAATAACCGTTACTTGATTTTTTAAATAACCTTGCCCGCGATATAAGAACATATTTTTTTACTAAGAAACAAGATGATGGTTGGTAGACTTAGGTCTGTATCTTAGACTATGAAGAAATTATTGGGAGGTAACCGTAAATTATTTCTCCCAGGTTGCGGGGTAAAATATTGATAGTAAAAGTGGCCAAGGGAAATTGCTGGCAATTATTTTCAACCTCAAAATTTCATCTCTAGGGACCGCTACTGCTATCTTCAAATCTAAAATTATTATTATATCAGAAAACCGCATAATAAACCATAACTTTGATATCATAATTTGAACGCCCGTTTAATACCAGATAATTCTCTATAGTGACGTTTGTATCTATCATAATAAGCGAGAAGGAAGACCATCTATTTTTCAGTGTTTAAATTTTGATATTTCGTTAACTATTCAACCAATCAGACTGTTTCTGGACTCATATGAAAGATAATTGTGTGTATTTTGAAGACAGTTCATATACCTCATCGATTACTTTTAAACAGATAAACTACGATGATCAATGATATAGGTAACACAAGTATGTTAGCTGCAAAAAAAATCTATTTTAACACATTTTATTGCCATGGCAAATGTTCAAATTGCCTGCCATTATTATTGATACATCGCTCTAGACCAGTAGTTCCCAACCTTTTTTCAGTCATGAACCCTTCTGAATTGGCTGAAAATGTCGCGACTCCCCATTTTTTTTAAATATCCACATTTCGTAACTATAAAAAACCATTTTTATAACATAAATATGATTTTTATTAAAATTTATTTGGTACTATGTTAATGTTAATGTTATGAATGAGCTCCATAACAAGTTTTGAAATTCTTGGTTGAGTAACTGTCAAAGCCAGTCTAATATGTTGAAGTCGAAGCAAATGGTACAAGTACCCGGAGAGAAATCAGAGTGACATTAGGATATGAACGACGCATGACACACCAAAATTCAGTCAACGTTGTTTCCTGAAATAAGGCCCGTACCATGGAATCATTTTTGAGATCTACAAATTAATCTTGCAATTAATCAGGAACGTCGGCAACATCTAACGACGTATGGAATGGGTTCCTCACTACTGCTTATTGGTCAGGCAACTCGGGAAAATAGCCTTGTAGTTCATTTTTAAGGAATTGAAGGTGATAATTAATTTCCTACTTCAGATCCTCCACAATTCCTGCCTCCGATGCTTCAACCATAGTGCTCTGGTGTTCAAAGATTGCAAAGTCGCTAGTTTGCAAGCTTGGTAATAAATACTTTAAGATTATTTCTAAAATAGATAAGTTGCAAGTACTTTCCCTGAAGTTTTATATTTAACTTGTTTAACTGTCCGAATATGTCCGATAAATAGGCAACTCTTTGGATACAAGCTAGGTCGTTAAAATGTTCCATAAAATCATGTTTCCCTTGCATTTTCAAAAACACTTTAAGTTCGTCTTTTAGTTCAAATACACGTTCAATAACATCGACAACCAACGAACAACAGTATAGAACAGAAGAGTCTGGTGATCAGAGTTCATGTCTTTACAGAATTATTTGGAAAAACGGGTGTTGAGAGCACTGGATTTTAGATAGTTGTTAATAAAAAAGCCAAGCACTTCTTGCACGGTTTTTAGTAGTGTTTTAGTAGCAATGACAAACCGGTGAATCATTCTTGAGGTGTATGCTCTTTAATTTTTTTCTGAAAGCCTGACCTATATCCAAATATAGCAGGTGCTCCTTCGGTACAAACTCCACCCAAATTTTCCCATTTTATTTCATTAGTTTCAAAGAATGATCGTATCATCTCCATAACGTACTCTTAGTTGTGGTTTTTAAGGCTTTACAAAACAAAAACTTTTATCTAATATTATCCAAGTAAATATACCTTACGAAAATAAGTAACTGGGCACATAAAGTAACATCTGTAGACTCGTCGAGTTGGAAAGAAAGTAGAGGGGATGCTCTTAGTTCTGACAAAGTTTGCTCCAATACATCTGCTGACATGCGTCTCTGAATTGTACTGTTTGACAAAGATATATTACACATTTCCATTTCACTCGCTTCTCCAAGAATTGACTTAACTGATTTTAGTAGTAGACATGACTTGATAAGCTGTTCGGCAATTGTATGAGGTTTTCTATTTTTAGCGACTTCGAGAGCAATTTCAAATGATGCTTGGACTACAGCTTGATTTTGTTGTTGGAAACTTTCAGTAAAATCCAGCTTGATGTTGTAAGCGACTTTCACTCCGTTTGAAAAAATCCAAGTCCTTTGAAACATGTTCGGCATGCTTTGTTTCCAAGTGACGTTTCAGGTTTGAGGGTTTCATAGATTCAGCACCGAGTACTGCATTGCATGAAACACATTGCGGCTTCTGTATTCCATTATTATTACCAGTTGAAAATCCAAACTTTAAATACTCCTCGGAGTATTTTCTGTTTTTCCTCCATCATGTTGATTGCTGAAAAAAATACATTGAATATATAAAGACTACCTATAAGTTATAAATATAAAAAGAGAAGTAACGTAAATAAATTTTAAACTGATAGTTATTAATTGTGTGTGATATTTTTTACTTACCAAACTATTCAGAAATTAAACAATAAATCTAGGGAAAACGATAAAAAACAATTATACAGGATGTTCCATCTCAGACGAGCCACCCCGTATATTTCTTCTTATCCCATAGTGATTAGAAAAATTTCCCGAAACACGTCTGATGATTTTCTTTGGGGGACATCTTTTGACGTATATTTGAGGCTTGAACAAGCAACCCCCTAAGAGGGGGCGCTTCAACCCCTCAAAATTGAATAGGGAAGAGGGGTTGAGTGATACTTCATTTGTAAGGTCTTGGAAGCCTCTTTACAACGGTGTATGAAAAAAATCACATTGTTAAAAAAATTAATTGTTTTATCGTGCTTACAATCAACAAAATAAAAACTGCGTTTTTAAAACAAACGGTCAAATTGTCCCCCATTGACTTCCATGCAATAATACAATCTTGACTGGAAACCGTCTCTAACATGGTCCAACATAATTGGAGTTATTTGACGACACTTCCTTAGCGTAGTTCGTCCAAATTTTCAGGCTGAGTCACAAAAATCTTGGAATTAAGATGTCCCCACAAGAAGAAGTCCATAGGGTTCAGGTCAGAAGATCGGGCAGGCTACTCCACAGGACCTCTTCTTCCAATCCAACGACCAGAGTATTGTAAATTGAGGTATTGGCGAACTGGTGCAGCGTAGGGAGGAGGAGCTCCGTCTTGTTAGAAATGCAATTGTTGTTCAATTTTTAGAGGATCGTTTTCTAGTTTTTCTGTTATTACCGGATCAATCAAATTTTCCAACATTTCAAGATAAATTTCTCCATTTAAATTACCAGGAATAAATAGAGGTCCAATTAGGTGGTCTCCCAAAATTCCTACCCAAATGTTTAGCTTTTCCGGATATTGAGTGTGAGCTTCTCGAAATACATGAAGATTTGTATCGCTCCAAATTCTACAGTTATGCCGGTTAACCTCTCCATTAAGTGAAAAAGTGCATTCGTCAGAAAACCAAACGTTGTACAAGAAATTTGGGTTATTATTGATGCGTTCGGCCATAATTTCGCAAAAATTTTGTCTTCGATTCAAATCATCATCATTCAATTCATGAATTAATTTAATTTTGTTCGGATGGAACTTGTGTTTATGTACAATTCTGAAAACGTTAGATTGGCTAATACCGGAAACCGCAGAAAGTTGTCGGACAGATTGCGTGTTTGGCATAAGTTGGACATGGCCCAATACCGCCACAGCTGCTCCTTCATTACTCACAATTCCAATAGGTGCCTTTTTTTGTCTATTACTGCACCCGTCTCAACAAATTTTGAAATTAATTCCATTACGTACTTATGACGAACGCTACGTTTTGGATCAGTGGTTCCCAACCTTTTCTGGACCCCCGCCCCCCATAGAAGAGAACAAAAATTTAACCAACACCCTCCCCGCACCCCCCAGTCGCTGGTTAGTCAAAAGTAGTTAATTTTATTTGAATATCATCTGTACCGTCCCAATTGATCTGTATTTAGCTTTAATTTCAGTTAATGTCTAAATTTTATTTGAGAGGAATGACGAAGTAGAAATTTATTAAACGACTACCAAATGTACAATAAAATTGTTTATTAAACTTTTGAATATAAACACAGAATCAATAAGAAATACAATCACAATAGAAATAAGAAATGCAATACAATAAGAAATACAAAATTAGTAATAAAGAAAAAATCAATGAGACGGTTGAGGCTGGTGGAGTGTTACCAGTTTGTTAATATCGGGTTCCAATTTCGTTAACATCAATCGCAGATCGCCACGTTCAGTGATGTGTAGTCTGTTCCTCTTCTTTGACAGCAAATCAGTTACTGCACTGAATGCACGCTCAGCCATATAGGACGAAGGAAATGCAATTAACAACTTCTGTACTATTGTCCACAATCCAGGATAGAGAACTGGTATTGGTTTTTGAAGCCAGAACTCTTGATATCCACGTATGAATTTTACTTTCAGTTCTTCGTTAGTTGTGAGTTCTAATAGCTTCTCTTCCCAAATTTTATGAGCCTTCAGTATCTGTGTTTGCGAAAGGATCTATAACCCAACTTGGTATTTCCATGTTTAAAATATCTTGGAAACGCTCTGTAAAATCAACATGAAGAACTTCCAAGTGGTGGCAGTAAGTAAGTAAATCTTCCGGTTTTGCAGACACTGTTGATAATGTGGGAAAATGGTTGTACTCACCTCTACCAAGATTTCTTTTGAATATAAGAAGTTTTCCTGCAAAAGCAGCTATGACGTTTTTAGTTTTAATTAAATTCAAATCATCACCTTGCAACTGTAGATTAACTTGATTAAATACTTTAAACAGGTCCGTCAAATAAGCGATGTCATTTTTTGACTTAATCAGGTTTTCGCGCAATTGTTCGTTTTCTTCAAGAAATTCCAACACTGAGTCAAATAGATTGAAAAAACGATTCAGACAAACACCTTTAGAGAGCCAACGTACTTCTGTGTGCAGCAGCAAGCGATTGTAGTCTTCATCATTTTCATTGCAATGCTTATGAAACAAACGGTCATTCAATGAATTGCTTCTAATGATATTGATTGCTTTAATAACGTTATTGAGGGACGCATGCAGACGTTCATTTAATTTTCTTGCAACCAAATGCTGACGGTGAATAATACCATGTACATTTGGCACTGCTTTTCTCAAATGTGCTATAAAACCCTTATGACGCTCGGTCATTGCTGGAGCACCATCAGTAACAGCAGACAAAATATTGCTAATATGAATTTCTTTCTCTTGAAAAAATTCTTGCATGATATTAAATATAGAATGTTCCTTTGTATCAGATTCCAAATTCTTAGCAAATGATAACTCTTGATGATTTTTGTCTTTTTTTATAAATCCTACGTATGATAAGAGTAGACCTTCGTTACTTGGTAGAGTTGATTCATCGAGTTGAATGGAAAATTTGCAAGTCTTTAGGTAATCGCATAATGATATTTCAACATCATTTGCCATTTCATCTATTCTTCTTTGCAATGAATTATTACTGAGAGGATTTTTTTTAATGATATTAAATGGTGTCTTATGATGGAGAACAGTTTTTAATATCTCTTCGACTGCCGGCAAAATTAATTCTTCGCCAATGGTGTGTGGTTTTCCTGACTTTGCGATTAACAATGAAACGTTATATGAGGCTCGTAGCTCATCATCGTCTCGTTTAGAAGACGATGCAAAAAGGTTTGATATAGTTGGCTGTTTTAAATATTGTTTTTCGAGTTCTTGAAAATAGAATATATCTTTGTTCTTCTTATCAGGATCCATTTTATGTAAATACTCTTGTAGCCTAGAAGGATTCATAGCTTCATTTGAAAAAACTTTTCGGCAAATTAAACACATAGGTAATGATTTATTTGTAGAAGATTCCGCAAATCCATATTTTAAATATTCAATACTGTATTGCCGGCATTTCTTTTTTAATTTAGAAGTAGATTCAGCCATTTTCATACAAAAATTAAATTCTCAATAGATTTATAGATAGTAATGTTTATAAAATGACACACCACTCACGATTATTTACTACGGCAGAGCTTATGATTCAAGACTATATATCGCGGCCAAGCACATACAACTAACTAACAAAAAATTCGTAGAGCTGTTGCTTTTATACGTTTCAATTCAACTTGTCTGTGTGCGAACATGTCGAAGCATGTTATTTTGTATGAACATCGCGCGTTCGCTTATCAACGTGCGAGGACAAGTCATATTCTTCTATTCTGAACTTAAAGAAACTATTATAATTATTAGTATTAATATTAATGCTAATTTAAAACTGCTTATTAACCCTTATTAAATCATTTTCATTTCACCAATCCTCTTGACTGCTTATTATTTGCTTCTGAATCCGCTACCGCCCCCCGAATAGGCTGCAGCGCCCATAGGGGGGCGGTATCGCCCCCGTTGCGAACCAATGTTCTGAATGGTTTCGGTTAAATATCCTTGCAGCCGCTCGGGCACCATTTTGATTTTGGTAATACAGGCTAGCCAGTTCAACACGTTCTTGCAACGTGTACACCATAATTATTTTTAAAATTGTAAACGAATCAGCAAAGTAGTAACTCAACAGATTGATTTTAATACATGAAATGATCGAAGAAACGTAATAAACACCTTTTAAGAAAAAAAATGAAGGCAAGATAAGAAACGTTTATTTTTTTTATTTATTACTTCTAGAGAATTTATTATTGTATGGAAGTCAATGGAGGACAATTTGAACATTTGATTTAAAAACGCAGTTTTGATTTCTTTGATTGTAAGCATGATAAAACAATTATTTTTTTTAAGAATGTGCTTTTTTTCATACACCGTTGTAAAGAGGCTTCCAAAACCTTACAAATGAAGTATCACTCAATCCCTCTTCCCTATTCAATTTTGAGGGGTTGATGCGCCCCCTCTTAGGGGGTTGCTTGTTCAAGCCTCAAATATACGTCAAAAGATGTTCCCCAAAGAAAATCATCCGAAGTGTTTCTGGAAATTTTTCCAATCACTATGGGTTAAGAAATATACGGGGTGGCTCGTCTGAGATGGAACACCCTGTATGTAATACTGCGTAGTGATTTGCTAGTCTGACCTCCGAATTGCAACTTCAGCCGTGTTGAAAATGCACTGTGGAATGGCGACGCGCGGGGCGGTGGCCGCTGTTGACGGCGGAGAAGGAGCAGCGTTGCCAAATAGTGTTGAGTGTAGACGTATTCTATTTTGGGCTTAAATGCTGGCGACCCTTCCAAATAATTATCGCGACCCCCAACGGGATCGCGACCCACCGGTTGGGAATCTATACTCTAGACGTTCTGGAGTAGAAAAAACAGCAGCTTTTATTTCCGCTGGTGTTGGGCTGCGAATATCATTTTTAATTATTTCTTCAATACCTGCTCTCTTCGTAGGTTTCATTTGGAAGACAAGATCTTTTACTCGCCCCCACAAATAAAAGTCTGGGCATGTCAAGTGGAGTGACCTTGCTGGTCAGGGAAAGAAGCCTCCTCTTCCTATCCAACTGCCTGGATATATTTCATTCAAGTGTTGCCTAACAATAACAGAATAATGTGCTGGGCAGCCGTCAAGCTGAACAATCGTATTTCCCCTGGTTTTATGGGGCAAATCTTCTAAAAAAACTGGTAACTCATTACGAAGGAACTCCAAAAATGTATTACTCTTTAGTGATTGGTCGAAGAAATAGGGCCCAATAATTGTGTGTCCTAGTGTACCACACCAAACATTGACACTTCAGCATCCCTGGCGTTGCACTTCCTGTATCCAGTGGGGATTTTTGGCACTCTAGTAATGTAATTAACCCTACCGTCACAGTGAAAAGTTGCCCCGCCTGTCCAAAGAATTTGCGATTAAAATTGAGGGTTTTCGTTGATCATCTCCAAAAGCCAGTAACAATGATCCAACCTTCGATCAAAATCCGCTTCATTGAAGGCTTGGTGCAAAACTATATGGTAAGGATGTAACCTAAAAACAATCTTTTTAGTCATAACGCTAGAGTAGTTCTTACAAATTTTGAATTGATTATGTTAAGTAGACTAGTTTATTAATATAAGCACAATATTCAAAATTAGATATAATAATTTTTAAATATGTTATTCTGAATTCAGATACGTGGTTTGAGAGACAGAAATTATCGATTTATATTTTATAATGTTGACCCTTATCCTAAGGGCAAATTCATATGTAAATTGTCGGACAACCCTGTTTAATAAGTTAGTGTGTATCATTAGATATCCCTTAAAGAATTAAGGAGTAAAAATATAAGCTGTTTTTCTTCATATTTACCTATTTTCCTCCAAAAATCATTTATGGTTCAAAAATTGTGGTTTTAAATTGTTTATAACTTCCGAGCTCATCATTTTAAGACCCAAATTTGCTAGAATGATAAAAACTGCTTTTCAAGAGTAATTTGTAAATAAAAAAATATATAGACTGAAATAATAATCTACACTTGGACAAATATAATATTTTTGACACACCTCGTATATGACTGATAATTTTTGAGAATGGATTGTTTCATTTTAGGTTTCAAACCATGCATAACTTTTTATGAAGAATAAATCTAATAATACACTCCGTATAAAAAATCCTTTAAAATTACATATCAGTTGTTACTGTTGATTACAAATACCAATTTGCTCATTTGTATTTTGTCTGGTTTCAGCATTCCCCAAAAAATGTAAGTATTTGTATGTCTAATATATTATTATTTATCTATAATCTACTAAAATTCTTTGGACGGTAGTCCGTGGTATTCCGAGCTCTAACGATAAGGTACTCGTACTAACGTGTGGATTAAACTCTATATTATAAGATAACACGTTGATAATATTGTTACGAAGTCGCACACCGAAGTAGATACAAGTACGGTCCTTACCTTATGTCAACGGAGTTTAAAAAATGGCGAACGCGCCGATTTCTGAGAAGGCCTATTGGGATTTTTTGTGACCGTTTTTATACACATGTTCTCCGAAGATGTTTTAAGGATTGTGCCGATATTCGAAAAATATCCCGAAAAAGCGATTGTTTTTGTGTAAGCCGCAAACTAGAATTATGTAGAAAAAAAGGCCACTTATATATAAAGGACCGACCAGCGGGAGAGTTTAGTTTATAAAGTGATCTCGACAAATAAACTAGAATACACCGAAATAGCGAACAGTAAAGTGTTGATATAAATTAATAATTAAGGTTGTGTGTATATAAATTAAGTGTTAGTGAGTAGTTTAGTGTTCAAATAAATTCGTAAGTAGCTATACCGTGTGTTTAAAGTTTATCCTACCTATTTACTGTTTAAATAAATAAGAAAAACATTACATTGGCGTCAGAAGTGGGATTCTATAAATGAATAGCTACGTAAAAACGGCATAGAGAATAAGTGACCTGAAAGTGACAGAGCTAAAGGCAGAATTGGAAAATCGTGAGTTGGAAACGTCCGGTAAGAAAAATGAGTTACTAGAAAGACTCAAAATGGCACTGGTAAGTGATGGCTTCGATCCAGGAACATTCTTATTCAAAGACGAGACTTCCACCTTACTCTCGTCAATTTCTGATATGAAGAACGATATTTGTACCATGGAAGAGAAGATTTCTGCTAATATGAATAACGATATTTCTGCTATGGAAAAAAAGATTTCAAATAATGTGAAAAACGATATTTCTGCTATAAAGAACGATTTTTTTCTGCCATGGACGAGAAGATTTAAACCATGAAGAACGAGATCTCTGCTAACAGGGACAAACTTTCTGCCGATATCTTTCGTCTCTAAAATCGGATATTGAGGATAAAATGACAACGATGGACGAGGAAATCAAGGAGTGAGAGAGAAAGATGACAGATTCAAGAACACAAGACACGCCAGCAGAAGAAAAGATCGAACAAATAAAACCCTACAAGCCAGAAACACTACCTAAGACTACCTAAGACATTGGCAGTTTTACCCGAGTCAAGGCCCCAACGTTCGATGGAAAAATGTCGTGTACCAATTACATAAAACAGTTTGAAGCAGCTGCTAGAGTGAATAATCGGTCCGATGAGGAGAAATCGGTGAACTTAACTATCGCGCTTCGGGGAGATGCCTTAGACGTACTTCAGAGACGATACCTCTGGAAGAAACGGATAACTTTGAGCAGCTGAAGAAGAGGTTGGACATGCGATACGGTCACGAACATTTGGAACATCTGTACCAGTCCCAGCTGAAGAACTGAAGGCTGAAACGTGGTGAATCCCTTCAAGAGTATGAAGTGGATATTGCCCGACTATTTCGATTTGCTTATCCATCAGCACCAGAGAACATGATGGAATGTCTGGGCATCCAGGCCTTTATTGATGGCTTACGTGACCCCGATATGCAGAGAACGCTTCGTTTAGCCCTTCTCAAAACATTAGTCGACGCACTGATAGCTGCTCTTGAATATGAAGCAGCAACGAAGGCTTCGGGATATAACAAAATTAGGACCATCCAAGAAGAAAGTGACGAAGACAGATTTGACCAGTTCGTCAGATTAATAAAAATAATGATGGACAAGAAGCCGAGAAACATCAGATGCTGCAATTGTGGCGAGCTAGGGCATGTAAGTAGTTCGTGTAAGCGCCCCAGGACTCCTGCAAACCAAGCACCCCAGTCACAGGAAACCTAGAACGGGACGGCTACGAGGGGGCAGCTCCGACCCATGATCGTTCCAAAGACCCTCTCATACTGATAGCTTCTCTCAGATGTCGCAACGACAGTGTATATGTGGATGTTGAAGTGAATGGCAAGAAATATACTCTGATGGTTGACACTGGAGCAACTAGAACCATTATACGACCAGAAATAATAAACTCCAAGAAGAAGCTTATTTCAACGAGACTGCGACTGCGAACCGCCACATGTGAGAGTGCCAACGTTCACGGTGAGACACAAATCCAATTGGGAATTGGCGCAGAAAAGTTCACGCATACGGTAATCGTAGCTGACATTGAAGAAGACGTGATTCTGGGAATGGACGTGATGAATGTACATGGTTTCCAATTAGACTTTAGAAGGAGAGCCATTAAAGTGGGTTCCGAGGAGGTATTCCTTCATCCATATGAAGGCAGCGCGATGTTGGCAGCTGTACAGGAAGATACCGTTCTACCTGCACGAAGCGAAACCCTAATAGTAGCACGGGTACAGGGAATCATGGGTTATGATAGAGCCAAGGAACCACTACAGAGAGGTTGGCAAAGGAGTACTAATTGGAAAAGGATTGGTTACGTCGGCGAAAGAGATCCCAGTACGTGTGATAAACGTGAATGTTACCCAGTTACCTTCAAGAAGGAAACCACGTTTGGATCCTGCGTACGAGTGATGTCTATAGTTCGTCAAACAACGACCACTGACAATTCTAATGACAGATTCGAACAGATGTTATCAGTAGCTGGTCAATCCTTGAATCGAGCTGAAAAAAATAGAATGAGGGAATTTGTCATGCAGTATCGAGACCTATTCATACCAAGAGAAGGAAAGACTGGTAGAACATCAGCCGTCAAATACAAAATAGATACTGGTAATGCTAGGCTAATTAGGCAATCAGCTCGAAGACTTCCACGAGCGAAGAGAGAGGAAGCTGAAAGAATAATTCGAGAAATGGCAGAAGAAAAAGTAATAGAACCATCTACTAATCCATGGATGTCTCCAGTAGTGCTCGTCAATAAAAAGGATGGAACTACGAGATTCTGTGTGGATTATCGCCAGCTAAACAACGTGATGAAGAAAGACAGCTATCATCTGCCTCGAATTGATGATACGCTAGATACTTTGTTGTTGTCTTGGAAGACAGGCCTGGTCTGTTTGGACGACATCATAGTACTGTGGAAGACATTTGACGAACACCTGAAGAATTGGGAAGACGCATTCAAACGACTTCAAGCTGCCCAGCTCATGTTAAGCCCGAAGAAATGTCAGCTATTCCAAAACCGAGTCAACTACCTAGGTCATATAGTGGGCAATGAAGGAGTGGCGGTGGATCCAGAGAAAATTGCTTCCATTTAGCAATGGACGCGACCAACAGACAAACATTAAATTAGGAGTTTCCTTGGACTTGCACATATTATAGAATATTTATCAGGATGTTTGGAGATCTTGCCAAGCCTCCAACTCGACTTACAGAAGAAGCAAGAGCTTTCCAATGGGACGAAGACTGTCAAACGGCTTTTGAAATCTTGAAGAGCCACTAAACCGCGGCGCTGATATTAGGATACTCATTACCAGAGGGAGACTTTATTCTTGACACTGACGCAAGCATTGTAGGAATTGGAGGAGTGCTCTCACAGATCCAAGGAGGGTACGAAAGAGTGCTGGGATATTTCAATAAAGTCCTCTCCAAACCAAAACGAAACTACTGCATCACAAGAAGAGAATTTTTTGGCGGTAGTGAAGTCCGTGGAACTCTTTTACCAGTATCTCTATGGTAGGAAGTTCTTAATCCGGACTGATCATGCAGCACTCAAGTGGTTGAT
The DNA here is from genome assembly GCA_963921935.1 of Galeruca laticollis. NCBI lineage: Eukaryota > Metazoa > Arthropoda > Insecta > Coleoptera > Chrysomelidae > Galeruca > Galeruca laticollis. Next base: position 57,717,693 of record OY998181.1, read on the forward strand.
ACAGTTCAAGAATCCCGAGGGCCAGATCGCTAGATGGATCGAACGAGCAGGTGTGAATCACCGAAATGTCGACTCCCTGTCTAGACGGCCGTGCCGAAAATACTGCTCCCATTGCAGCAAGGCGGAATTTAGAGAAGCTGCAATTTCAAGAACTACTGTAGTCAACAAAAAATGGTCACCCAGCAGGATCAGAGAAGATCAGAAGAATATCCCGAAAAGGCGAGTGTTTTTGTGTAAGCCGCAAACTAGAATTATCTAGAAAAAAAGGCCACTTATATATAAAGGACCGACCAGCGGGAGAGTTTAGTTTATAAAGTGATATCGACAAATAAACAAGAATACACCGAAATAGCGAACAGCAAAGTGTTGATATAAATTAATAATTAAGGTTGTGTGTATATAAATTAAATTTAAGTGATTATTTAAGTATAAATTAAGTGTTAGTCAGTAGTTTAGTGTTTAAATAAATTCGTAAGTAGCCATACCGTGTGTTTAAAGTTTATCCCACCCATTTACTGTTTAAATAAAAGATTACAATATTTCTTCGGTTCTGACGTTACACCGCCTTGGAAACACTTGTCGGCGGAAACTTCCTGTGGCACGTAATCGTTGAACCAGGCGTGGAAAAAATCTGCTCTTGAAATAATGGCGATGAGGATACCTCATCGCGTACTCTCTTGCAGTTATTGTAGCATTTTGAAAGCACTCAAAGTAAACTTGAATCATATCGACGGCGTCATCGTTTATAAAAGGCAGAGGCATTTTGAATGCTTAACCGAAGGCTAAATAAATAATTTGACGCTAATTTGTGATACTTATTAAAAACATACGATATGTTCCAAAGCCTACTAATGGTTAGCTAATTTACTAGTTTTGATCTTTTACATGTTAGTTTTTCGCATGTTTTACGATAAGTCAAAAACGAATAGAGATGTCAAAATGCGATTTTCACTAAAACATAATAAATTTAAAACTGCTTTAGAATATGTTACTGAAATAGTAACGTTCTATTCAATTTTTAAGTTTTAAAGTAATCGATTAGATATACGAACGCTCTTCAAAATCCACACAATTCTCGGATAGGTTGAATAGTTAACGAAATATTAAAATTTAAACACTGAAAAATAGATTTTCTTCCTTTTCGCTTATTATGACAGATACAAAGGAATGTCACTATAGAAAATTATCTGGTATTCAACGGGCTTTCAAATGATTATATCAAAGTTATAGCTCATTCTGCGATTTTCTGAGATAATAATAATTTTAGATTTGAATATAGCAGTAACGCCCACTAGGGGTGAAATTTTGAGGCTGAAAATAATTTCCAGCAATTTCTCTTGACCTCTTTTACTATCAATATTTTCCCCGAAACCTGGAACAAATAAATGGGTCATTCTGTAGAGGCACTATCCCACCAGCTATCAAATGATTTTTAGTAAATATGAAATTGAAATAAGTTAGGACTACTAAAAACTAATCATTTTATCTACAATCACGTAGAATACTGTCACATATACGAGTAAGTACACGGTTTTTTTCCATAAAACTTCAGAACAGCTCAGTTGAAAATTGTTCTGTATTAAAAATTATTTATGAAACTCTTATTTTTTATTCAATGCACTCCAATACCGCCCTTAATTTTTAACAATAGGCGACATGAATCCCTTTTAATAATCATCGATTCAATTCAATTTTCACATGATAGCAATAGAATCCTAAATTTAGATCCGGAACAAAATCACGCAACCAAAATCCCGACAGATTAATTATTTCGACAGCTTTAAATGCCGACATATATGGAAATTTTCGTATAACGTTTATCTGAAACACAATTTGTATTTTGATGATTCTTTTTTCAAGTTAATTAATCAACAATGAACAAAGCAATCTTTTAATAATCAAAGAATATGGTAAATCATAGTAAAATTATTTATCTACTATTGTTGAATAATTATTTTTGCGAGATTCCGGTTCTGACCGATAAACAGCTAACAGTTGTAAATTACGGCTCAGATAAACCTGACAATTTTAGTGGTAAAACCAATCATATGTGATAAAAGTGTATAATACAGTTTAGTTATCATCATAGTGAAAACACAGTGAGTACTTTCTGATTGTTTTTATCTGTAAACACCTAGAAATCGCAATCTGAAATTTAAACATTCCAAACATTCTATCGACCACATTAAATAGTACCAGTTTTTGTCCTCAATAACTATTGAGTGACAGGACCGCACTCAGCGATGATTAAAATTTCTACATCTGACCAAAATGAATAATTCTTCACAAGCTAATACTATGTCATATTCTACCGCTTTGTCACAACATCATTATCCATCACGAAATCAAGCAATTGTTCTTAATACCATAACAAACACGAAATTACAAGACTATCTGAATGAAATTTGTCCTCTAGTTGAACCAAAGAATATCACACATGTTTCCAGGATTTCTAATAATAGGCTGTGTATATTCCTATCAAGCAAAGAAGTAGTAGATAATTTTATTAACAACTATGGTCACATAAAGGTCAACAACGAAACAATTCAAGTAAGACGACTTATTACACCCTCGGAAAGACTAGTTTTATCTAATGTAAGTCCTGTTATACCCAATGATTTGCTTACGGCTAAACTAGAAACACTGGGACTAAAACTACTTTCGCCCATGAACCCTCTCATAATAAGCTCCGATAACCCCCAATACAGCCATATTTTAAGTTTTAGACGGCAAATATACATTGCGCCTCTAGATAATATAATTATTCCAGAATATTTCGATCTAGAATACGATACTCTCAATTTCCGTATTTTTTTTTATCTCGAGACAATCAAAACTGTTTCAAATGTAGAAATCCAGGTCATCTATCTTCACACTGCCCAAATATTTCAATACCTACAACAGCACCTTCTACTTCATCGAGACAACAAATTCCTACAGAGACTACTCCTACAACTCATACCAAACTGGACACTCCTTCCCAAACATATCTCCCAACCACAACAATCAACACATTTTACTCAAACCAAAATCTAAATGCATCCACATCAGTAGAGCCTGTTACTAATTTAACATACACTGTGCCCTGCACTTCATCTCCTATCACAAACATAAATCAAGAAAAAACTATCAATGAACAAACATCACAAAATTCCAACAAAGAAATCTATACAATGGAAACCAATCAATTACCAGATCAAACTACAACTAATAAAAGAAGTTTTTCAGAAGTCACCGTATCCACCCCTGAACACTCTCAGCAATCCACTCCAACTGAACAGCTCACTTTTACTCTCCCAGAAAATCCAAAAAAGCCAACTAAAAAGGCAAAGAAGAAGAAATCTCAACAAAATAACTTATCCAAACTAGAAGAAATGAAACAAGTTAGAGATTTTATAGATATACATAGCCCAAAGACACTATAAAGTACCTAGGGGTCATTATTACTAAGAACCTAAACTTTGCTATGCATGTTAACCAGACCATCGAGAAGGCGGCCGCTGAGAGCGCACAATTACAAAGGCTTATGCCGAATGTTGGAGGTCCGGGTTACCACAAACGACGAGTTTTATGCCAAGTAGTTCATAGTGTTTTACTATATGCAGCCCCGGTTTGGAAGGACATGGTTAAGGTGCAAAAATATAGGGATAAATTAATAGCCGAGCAGAGAAAAAGCCTATTACGTATCATATCTGCGTACAGGACGGTATCGGCGGAGGCAGCCCAAGTGATTTCGGGCTTCCCCCCAATAGACCTTATGATTGCGGAAAGGTGTTTCCTATACACAGTCGGAGGGAGGTTGGTGGGGAATAGGAGAATGGCGAGGGAAAGCACCTACCGTAAATGGCAGGACAGGTGGGACAACTTGACGTCTAAGGCACAATGGACTGAGACGCTAATCAGGGATATAAAAAGCTGGGTAACGTGTAAACACAAAACCACGTCTTACCATGTCACACAATTTCTATCAGGACATGGCTCGTTCGGAACTTTCACCCATAGGATCCAAAAGACGGACAGCGATCTATGCGTAATTTGCGATAAGAGGGACGACCCGGGACATGTCCTGTATGAGTGTGTGAGATGGGAGGCGGAGCGCAGGGAAATCACCAGCGAAATTGGCAATATACCTGAGGTTGAGGGTATCATCCAGGAGATGGTGGAATGTCCTGAGAAATGGAAGAAAATCACAAGCTGTATCGTGAAAATTATGAAAAGAAAGGAGTCTGAGGATAGAGAAAGTCAGGGATAGGGTAGTTCATGGTAATTAAACTAAGTGGGTTGGTACGCTGAAGTAATGACAGCTTGCTGTCCTCCCAGCGTATGTTTCATCCCAAGGTACAATGAGGAGGGTGGTTTAGTGAGGTGAAAGTCCCACACAAATCCACAGCATTGCACTGCCCGCTGTCGGAAATGGCATTAGCTTCCACCCCACCTCCGGGCAAAAAAAAAGAAGGATATACATAGCCCTCCATTCGTATTAAATGCCAACCAATTCACTTCATTACTGGAAGACTTACTTGGAGCTCAAGATGTTATCAATATAGCCAAAGATTACACCAACAATATAAATAGCTTAATCTAAATTCTGCTAGAAGTTTACCCACAAATAGAAGATAGAAGCCTAAAAACAAAATGTACAAAACTACGGAAAAAACTAGAAAGACAGACAGATACCGACCCTAGCAGTGACGCAGCTGCCGACAGCTGTTTCTAAATAAATATTCGCTTTCCAGACCATTCTACAATGGAATTTGAATGGATATCACATCCATTCAAATCTGTTACAACTATTAATTGCAGAATATTCGCCAGATGTAATATGTTTGCAAGAAACACATTTTCATGTAAACAAAATCAAAACACCAAGATACTATACCGGATTCTTCAAAAATAGAATTTCTGAAGTAGCCAGTGGTGGAGTTGCCATCTACACTAAATCACTATTAGCAGCAACCTCAATACAAATAAACACCCCATTTGAAGCCGTAGCCGTACAACTATTAACTCCTAACAAGATAACTATATGCAATATTTACATACCCTCCAGTCAAGCCATAGACCAACACGAGTTGCAACTTCTAACAAACCAACTACCAAATCCATTTATTATCGTCGGCGACTTTAATGGTCACCATTTTTCTTGGGGATCAGAGAGCATCGACACACGAGGAAGAAAAATAAAAGACTGGATAGACATAATGAATATCTCACTATTGAATGATGGAAGCATGACTAGATTCAATGCAGCCACCAAAAACTTCTCTGCTATAGATTTATCACTGTGCACTTCGAACATCACAACTGACCACAATTGGAGAGTGATATATACAACAGTGACCATTTTCAAATTATTATAGAAAACTTAGCAAACAACCCAAATAATGATAACAATTTTGCAGATCACATTGGGAAAAACATTACTAACCTAAAAATAACCAACAACGTCAATGAAACCCTCAATAATTTCAATTTTCTACTACTATCTGCTGCCTTTGATGAAATTGGAAAAACTGGTTATCTCAAAAAACACAACCCTATGCTTTGGTGGAATAATGCTTGTTATGCTGCAATAAAAGCCAGTGAACATTCATGGAACAAGTTCAAAAGACACAAAACAAATGAGTACCTATTAGAATACAAAAAACAATAAGCACATGCGAGGCGCACAACACGAAATAGCCAAAAAGAATCATGGCACAACTACCTGAAAAATATAAATAGTTCCACGCCATTATCGTCAGTATGGAAAAAGGTGAAAAAAATATCGGGAAAAAATATAATTAATGAAAGCCCTGCTTTTAAAACAAAAAACAACACATTAATATCGAACTCTGGCGAAATTGCTGAAATTTTTGCAGAACAATATAGACAATCTTCAAGTAATGAAAACTATGATGCCGATTTCTTAAACCTCAAAAATATAGCTGAATCCTCCCCTATAACAATTGAGGAAAACATAGATCAAATTAATAATCCCATTTCAATAGAAGAGTTTTCTGAAGCATTGCAATCCATGAAAGGCACCTCACCGGACCGAACGATATCCCGACTGTATTTTTAAAGAATCTTCCGTAATCTACAAAACAGCACTTGCTAGAAATATTCAACTTGATCTGGAATCAACATAAGTTTCCAGATGTCTGGAGCCGAGCTATAATAATATCCATCCTCAAACCACGAAAACCTTCTCTATCGCCTGAGTCTTATAGACCAATATCACTCACATGCAGTACATGTAAGCTCCTTGAAAAAATTATAAACCGCAGGCTATTATGGTGCCTAGAATCAAACAACCAATTATTTGCAGAACAATCAGCCTTCCGGCCAAATAGATCTACATTAGATAACATTATAGATTTAGAAAGTCAAATAAATGAAGCTTTTGTTAATAAACAGAAATGTGTGGCAGTGTCTTTTGACCTCAGTAATGCTTTTGATACTGCATGGCATCATCAAATTTTATTAAAACAGCAAAACTGGAACTATCAAGGCAATATTTTAGCTTTCATCCAAAACTTTCTGAGAAATCGACTTATCCAAGTAAGAAGCAATGGTACATTATCCAGCACCAAACAACAGGTGAATGGAACCCCACAAGGGTCAATATTGAGTCCCACACTATTTCTAATTGCGATTAACGACATCCTCAAAACAATTTACAAACCGGTCCAAGCTAGGCTATTTGCCGATGACTTAATTATATTTATGAAAGAAAAAAATCTAGACAGCGTAACCACCCTACTACAAAATCAAATAAAGGAGTTAGAGAGTCATCTGAAAAAACAGAATGCATAGTATTCTCCAAAAAATATACACAATTACAACCAAAACTCACTTTATACGACGAAACTTTTCAATGTAAAGAACACATAAATTTCTTGGGATTAATTTTAGATCAAAAATTGAATTGGAAAGCTCACATTAAACAACGTTCTATCATGTCAGTCAGGTTTAAATCTCCTAAAGTGTCTAGCCAACAAACATTGGGGAACGGATAGAAAAACACTGATGATGGTATATCGAGCATTAGTTAGGTCAAAAATAGACTATGGTTGCATTGCATACGCTTCAGCAAAACAGTCAATCTTGAGGCCCCTTGATGTTATCCATAATCAAGCACTAAGAATAATACTAGGAGCATTTCGCAGCACTCCCGTAAATAGTTTAAATTGCGAAGCAGGAGAAGCAAGTCTAAGTGATAGAAGACAAATTCTGAGCCTATCATACGTAAAAAAATATCCAGCAACACCCAACACCCAACGTATAAGATTACTATATCAGTATAAGATTACTATATCAGACAGATATCCTTCCTACTTCCAAAGTAAATACTGGAACCCTCGTTTCTATGAAAGAATTCGCAGATATTTAAAAAGCCACAACTATGTTTCGTTCCCATTAACCTTTCCAAATAGAGTCTCTGAAACCGACATTCACCCTTGGGCACGTGTCCCTCCTAAAATCAATACTAACTTAACCAATCTCAATAAACATGACTATAATATTCATACTATACATCAAAAATTTAAAGAAATCACAAGCAAATATTATGGGTACACAGAGATATATACAGAACATATATATTTTTATGACCGTTAATACTCAAATTTTAGTGAGTTCAATGAGTCTGTCAAAATGATAAAGTTTTTATCTTGCTGGTGTTTGGCATGTTCTACTGCTTTGTATATCGCTTATAGTTCTCCAGAAAGGATAGTGTATGTGCCTGGTAGTTTGAATGTTTCAGAGTTAGTATTTGTTACAATGGCTGCTCCAACATTTTCCCCTTTTTTAGATGCATCTGTATATATCAAATTTCTTATATTTTCATGGGTTTCGGTCAGAAATAAAATCACTATAAGCAAGTGAAACTATTAATTTATTTTGTATTAAGAAATGTGTGTACTATGTAAACCGCTAATGATCTTGTAGGTCGATGCGGATAAATAAAAAAATAAAATATATAAATTTTGCGCTAGTTTTGATCTCGAATACATTGGATTATTAGTCATTCGATTTTGATACAGTAAAAATTCTTGATGTAGAAAGAAACTATAACAGAAGAAAGTTTTTAGAAATGTATCATATTAATAACATTGAGGAACCAATGGATAGAAAGTCTAACATTGAGTCAATTAGTAAGATTTATACATATTTGTTATACTTCAATAATGTCCAAAATACATATGGTGGAACTCATCTAAGCATGTTCTGATAATGCACATTTTCGCATCGCTTTTATGTTGAGCACACCGTGATTTCAAGTTTTGAGATGTCATTCCTACATACTTTTTGTTGCAATTTTTATAAGAGATACTGTATATTATATTAGTTTTCATCAGGGAATCCTCCGATTGCTTTAACTTAGTAAAAAGAGACTGCAGAGGTTTGGCTATCCTTTTACCAATTTTTACATTGGTCCCATTGAATTATTTAATGATTTTTTTCTAATAGATCTTTAATATAAGGAAAGGATCCAAAACTTTTTATAAATGTATCATATTAACAACATGGAGAAACCAATGAATAGAAAGTCTGACATTGAGTCACTTAGTAAGATTTATACATATTTGTTACACTTTGATAATGTCCACTCCGGAAACGAGGAGATTGATTCCCAAATTAGTGTTTTGAGTTGATGTTTGGCTGAGGTGACGGGTCAGTCGAATGCTGACAATACAAACATTATTTAGTATACATATTCGATATCTTATCTTATTCTAAATATAATGTATTTCCTCTGTGAGCCTAAGCATTTATTTCTTGTGATATTAATGAATTTGAAAATAAAACTGTATTTGTTTGTCAAAGTTTACTGGAAGTGGATAAAAAATAATAAGTAGTTTGACTCTTTTAATTCATTCGCCAACGTTTCGGTGCAATTCGTCACCCTAACCTAACCTAACCTAACCTTCTTCAGAAGGTGACGAATTGCACCGAAACGTTGGCGAATGAAATAAAAGAGTCAAACTAGTTATTATTTTTTATCCACTTCCACTAAACTTTGACAAACAAAAATTTTCATTCGGATACGAAGCATTATTACATAAAACTGTATTTTCATTTATCTACACCTTTTCCTTCCCAAAAAGTGTGTTTTTATTTATCCATATTAAGACAAGCGGAAATAATGTGTTCAGAATATTAAAAAAATTTCCTATGATTGTACCTTATGTTATCCATGTGATGAAACGCACATAGTCATAGTTTGGTTAGATCCGCCATGTTCAACATGACGTGCTCTTCCCGCTCCCGCTTTGAACTGCCGTAACAAACAATGTTGTATCGTGGTTTTTACGATTTTATGAATGACTAGTTGGGATGTGTTTTCTACAGAACTATTTACTTGTATTCTTTAAATTTGTGCCGTTGTAGAAAATATATAATGTGCAACATGAGGGAAAAGTACTTTTCTCACTCGTGTGTTTGCGGCACTCGCCCTTCAGACTCGTGCCACAAACATCCACACTCGTGGAAAAAGTTGAACTTTCAACACTTGTAGTACTATTTTGTACCAGTCAAACTGGACTTTAGTAGTCAATTTGAATCAATAATTTTGTTAATTTTTTTCATTTCAATTTTAATTATTTCTTTCATTTCAACTTTGATTATTTTTTTGGTCCAACTTTGGTTACATTTTTTTTATTTTTCTTTCCAACTTTGATTTTCTTAATTTTTTGATTATTTGTTAATTCATTAAATTTTGTCCGTTTCAACTTTGTCCAAGATTACATAATATTTGCTTGTTAAACGTATTTTTACTTTTAATTAAATTAAATCACATTTGTAAATTAAATACTTATCTTCCTCCCAACGCTCTTCACAAGGTTTTATTGATAGTATGTTGATTTGTACCACCTAACAGGCTGATAATATTATAGGTGGCGCCCATTTGTATCTTGTTTTAAGTTAAATGTTTTATCTTTCTATACAGGGTGGTCCTTAAGTAATTGTACATAGAAGTATGGTAGATTTCTGACTAAAATATTACGATTTAAACCAACTTGCTTTAATAAAATGTTGCTAATAAAGAATATACAGGATGTTAAAGGTTAAATGATAAAATTTCTTTTTTGTAATAACTTTAACGTTTTTGGATATGTATACATAAAAATTTTGAAATAGAGGTTATTGGGCACGAAAATCATAATCTGGTACCTATTTCGATGTAATTTGTAGAGCGCGCTACATAGGCCACATTTGTGGCATCAGTGTGTCCAAAATTTTTTTGCTGTTTAAGTTAGCGGTATTTTTGTAAAATAATATTAAAGCCACGTTATTTTAATAGAAAAAAAGTATACTTGTTATTAACCTTAAAACTTAACGGTTTACGATATAATCGCATTTTAGGGATCAGCTGCATGATTATTATTAAAAACATTTAGAAAACAAGTTCAATTCATGCAGTGATGGTGTACACATCGCCCAGCGCTAACAGTTATTTATTTAAGTAGAAACTATTTGAGAATTTTGAATAATATTAAGTTTAGTTTAGGTACAATACAAAAAAAAAACAGTAAGTAACAAAATGGATTATGATTCAAGAGACCCCGGGGGCTCTCCTGAAAAAAACAGTGACAAGTTATGTCTACAGCCTTATCTGAAGAACACCTGCAAAAGTGCAACTTCAACACTTCTATAAAAGTTATATATACTGTCTGTAAATAATTTGAATTACTCTTCAGTTAATTTTCATTTACCATTGTTAAACTCTGATGTATGTTTTGTACAGTTCGAAATAAACTAAAAATTATATTTTGTCTTTTTAAAAAAGAGATTTTCTAATAAGAAAATAAAAGTGGCGCAGTGAGTAGGATCCAGTACGAGTTGTGATTAAAAGAAACTGTCCAGTTCAAGTGAGACTTTTTCGTGAATTTTCATAACTTTTAATGTTTTAACGTTTCAAGTGCGGATCGAACCTTAGTTTTGAGAACATTCGTTACATCGTACCCAGCAGAGTTCCAGAGTGCCCGAAGAGTCAGAGGAAGAGGACAAGACACAGTTTCTTCAGAAAAACGTAAGTGCCAAATAATTCCTTTTCTTGCCTTTCACGCCATTTGTAGGTCTTGAAAGATATATTAAGTAAAAGTAAATAAAACTATTTATGAGTGATTCTGAAATCGATAATATTTTAATAACCTTGAAGAATATTAACTTAAGTGATACAAATAACAGAAACAATATGCCGAATGCAATTAATTGGGACCTCTTAAAACAAAAAGTCAACAATATTAAACCTTTCAATGGTGATTGCGATTATTTAAATAAGTTTATTTTAAAATGTGAAAATTTAATAACTACTTATAGTGCTTATAATGATCCTGAACTAAAAGCACATATTTTTGAATGTGTACAAAAAAAATTAGAAGGACGAGCGGAAGTTATGGTAGGAAATAGAATTGAAATAAATAATTGGGATAAATTGAAACAAGCTTTAATCCAATGTTTTGCTGATAGACGCAATTTAGACTGCTTAGTACAAGAATTGACGCGAAGTAGACCTCTTAAAGGAGAACATTTAATAGATTTTGGAAGTAGGTTACAATTAATTAGAAGTAGAGTATTACAAAGGGTTAGTAATGATATAAATATGAATCAATTAGAAAAAGAATGTCAAATAAATCACTATAATAAAGTTGCTTTAAACACGTTCATAGCGGGATGTAGCGGTATATTAAAAAATAATATGCATTTGAAAAAACCAGAAAGTTTAGAAGACGCAATGGGTTATGTCACAGAATTCGAAAACTTTGAAAAAATGTACGGAAATCTCAACGACAGATTTCATCAGCCAAATAGACCAAATGTTAATGTGCAAACATACAATCCTAGAAATAATATCCCCAACAATTCTCAAAATGCTCAGTCTTCAAACAACAATTCATTAAATCGAAATTTTAATAATGGGTCATATTCCAATAATAATTATCGCCCACCTCAATCTAATTTCAACAATAGGTCATATTCTAATAATTATCGTCCACCTCAATCCTTTCAACAAAATAACAATAATGGCACACAATTCCCCAGCCAACCAATTGATATTCAACCAATTCCACAAAACCGAAAATTCTTAACGAATCGTCAAGTATTTGGTCCACCTAAAAATGTCTTCAGACCAAACCAAATTCCAGAAAACCAATTGCCAAATCCAGTACCAATGTCTACAATGTCAAGAAACCCTTCATTGCAAACGAGAAATCGTTTCCAAAATAATTATTTTAGAAATAATAGGAATCAAAGACCGAATTTTATATCCGAAGAGTTACACTCTAATCAATATAATGATCCCAATTCACAAAACGAATATTACGAAGCAATAGAACCCGATAATAATCACGAAGTAGAAAGCGAAAATTTTTGTATACCAGGCCCATCCAACGAGAGCAAGTAACAGAAATTAACATTGTTTCCAATAACGCCTTGCCATATATAGAAATTAAAAATCCAAAATTAAAATTACTTATAGATACTGGCAGTACTAGATCTATAATAAAACCGTCAATAATTGAACAATTCTATCCAGAAACGATTTATCAAAGTGATATTACTTTATCAACCACTTTAGGAAGTAAAAATATAAGATACCAAGCACTAGTACCAGCATTTAATGAGCTTAAATGTAATAATTATTTTATAGATTTTATCCTATATGATTTTCACGATTTTTACGATGGAATCATCGGATTACAAGATTTAATTAATATGAATTTGAACATAGATCTTATTAATAAAAAATTAGTAAATCAATACGTAGAGATACCTTTTAAATATAGAAAATTTGACGACGTTCAATTTTCCTTTTCCGTAAACGCAAATGAAAGAACTATTAAGAGACTTCCAGTTACTATTGATAACGGTGAAATTTTGATAGATGGCCAAATTATAGATAATGTTGAAATCCCCCAAACACTATCAGTAGCAAAAAATGGATTTGCTCCTGTAGAAGTCCAAAATTACACTGATAAATGTATTTCTATTACTTTAACAAAACCAATAAAAGCCAACCTATTCAACCTAAGTCAATATGAAACGGTTGAGTTCGAGAGCTTCAATAACAATTTTGAAGAAAATAAAATAATTAATTCAAAAAACGACATTTCCAAATTAATTCGCACTAGTCATATGAATAGCGAAGAAAAACAAAAGATCATCAATCTGTGCAAAGAATTCTCTGATTTATTTCTCAAACCCGGAGATAGACTAACCTTTACATCTAAAATTAACCATATAATTCGAACTAAAGACGAAATACCAGTCCATTCAAAATCCTATCGATACCCTTATGTGCATAGAAACGAAGTAAGACGACAAGTCCAAGAAATGTTGGACAAAGGAATAATTAGATCATCATGTTCACCATGGAGTTCGCCAATCTGGATCGTAGATAAAAAATTAGACGCCTCTAACACACGAAAATGGAGACTAGTCGTTGATTATAGAAAATTAAATGAAAAAACTATTGACGATAGATACCCGTTACCGAATATCTCTGACATTTTAGATAAATTAGGCCGTGCACAATACTTTAGCACTTTAGATTTAGCGAGCGGCTTTCACCAGATTCAAATGAGTGAATGCTCTATAGAAAAAACTGCGTTTAACGTCGATGGCGGTCATTATGAGTTTCTCAGAATGCCGTTTGGACTAAAAAATGCCCCGTCTACCTTTCAAAGAGTAGTTAATGAAGTCCTAAAAGACTTACAAAATAAAATCTGTATGGTTTATATGGATGATATAATCATTTTCAGCACAAGTCTACAAGAACACATACAAAATTTAAAATTAGTCTTTATTAAACTACGCGAAGCACGATTTAAGATACAATTAGATAAATGCGAATTTCTTCGCAAAGAAGTAGAATATTTAGGTCACGTTGTAACACCTCAAGGTAGAAAACCAAACCCGAATAAAATCAAAGCAATACAAAATTTTCCTATCCCTAAAACAACAAAAAATATCAAATCTTTCCTAGGTCTTCTCGGTTATTACCGAAAATTTATAAAAAACTTTGCGAAATTAACAAAACCACTAACGATGTGTTTGAAGAAAGATATGAAAGTTGAACATACGACCGAATTTCCTAAATGTGTTGACACTTGTAAAAATATTCTAATATCAGAACCAGTCTTAGCATACCCAGATTTAGAAAAACCATTTGAACTAACAACAGACGCATCAAACTATGCAATAGGTGCCGTCTTGTCTCAAAATAATCATCCGATTTGTTATGCCTCTAGAACCTTGAATTCTTCTGAAATTAACTTTTCTCCAATTGAGAAAGAATTGCTAGCCATAGTATGGGCATGCAAATACTTCCGACCCTATCTTTTTGGTAAACGTTTTACAATATTTACTGACCACAAGCCATTACAATGGTTATTTTCCCTCAAAGAACCGAATTCCAGATTAGTACGCTGGCGATTAAGACTTGAAGAATTTAATTATGAGATAAAGTATGTAAAAGGAAAAAATAATCAAGTAGCAGATGCTCTTTCGCGAAATGTTCAAAATCTAAACGCATTCGAAACCGAATCCATAGCTGTAAATTATGATGAGAACGATTTAAATGATATTGACTAAGTTTTGCAAATTAATGATATTCTTCCGAATTTAGATGATATAGATCTAACAGACGAATTACAAATTTCTGACATAACAATACCTAGAGAACAAACCAACCAAACTATAGATACAATTCATACAGCTTTAGAAAATCCAATACTAAATATTCCCATTTCAGAGAAACCTTTAAATATGTATAAAAATCAAATTTACCTCACGCTAGGAGAAACAATGAATTCTCAAATTACGCGAGAAAAAATTTTTGAAAATTTTAGATTATACGTAACGATACCAAAATTCAACACGGAACAAAATATAATCAAACTTATTAAAGAGTACATTGATCCCAAACAAAACTACGCTTTATATTTCCAAAACGAATCCTTAATGAAAATATTCGTAGTTACTGCACAAAATACATTCAAAAATTCAGCACTTAAATTTATTCATTGTCCGAAAGTCTTAAAAGACGTAGAAACCACTGAAGAGCAAAAAGTAAAAATTGAATACAGTCACATTTATAAATCAGGACACAGAGGAATCAATGAAGTAAAAAAATCACTTAGTTCGCTATATTATTGGCCAAAAATGAACGACGATATCGAAAAATATATTAATAATTGCGAAACCTGTTTGAAAAATAAATACGATAGAAACCCACCAGTAATCAAATTTAATTTAACACCCACATCATCAAAACCTTTTGAACATATACATTTAGATGTATTTTATATAGCAAACAAATCATATCTATCAATTATAGACTCATTTTCACGTTACGGTCAAGCTTATCCATTAGATAGTATAATAGGAATATTGGTAGTCGATAAACTACTTGAATTCATTTCACACCACGCTACAGCAGTGCGGTAAGAATATTACCGCACTGTTATTTTCTAATTGCTGAGCAACTGCCCACTATTCTGGAATGTTGAGCTTTGCGCATAGAAAACAGATCAAAATAGTGTAATTTTCCCACGATCGGAGAAAAACATTATAACTTCAATTGTGTCACATTAAATGTTCGATATGTCCTCCATTCTCGTCGATGCATTTATTTACACGTTCCATAAAAGATCGTCTCATATTAAACAACATCATTGGATCAAAAAAACCCACTGCTTTATTTATTTCTTCCGAAAGTTGGTCGCGGGTATTTATGGGATCCTTATAAGCAAGTTCTTTCATTGTACCCCATACACCGACATAGAGAGGATTCAAGTCTGGACTACGTGCTGGCCAAGGAAAATGGCTACCACGACCAATCCAGCGTTCAGGAAATTTGTTATTTAAACATGTTTTGACGTATAATGCGACGGTGAACCATCTTGCATGAACCACATATTTTGTCTTATATTCAGTGGAATTTCTTCCAATAGATTAATGAAATATTTTTGCAAAGAATGTAAGTAGTTCTCACCATTCAAATTACGAGGTAACTCTTATGGTCCTAAGAAATTGTTACCAATGGTACCAAACTATACGTTTATTTTGAATTCATATTGGAAATGGCTTACTCGTTTATAATGGGGATTTTCAATAGCCCAAAGATTCCTTAAATTAAAAATACCACGGCGGTTGAAGGTAGCTTCGTCGGTAAATAATATTCTGTCGACGAAGGTGTGCCTGTTTCGGATAGCACTTGTAAATCGGTATGGTTGATACTTCTCGAGGTGTAGTCTTTTTAAAATTTAAGTTTTACTGATTTCTAAAGCAGCAGATAAACGCCGTATACTAACTTGAGGATCATCTTCAATGCGAACCATTATTTAGTCATCTTCATCAGGCGCAATTATTCTTGGTCGGCCTAAGTTATCACGCTTAGGATGAAACGAACCACTTTCGCCTAAATTCCTAAATAGATTTTTTATAATTCACATATAAAAGAGACTCCATTATAACATTGTTTACAGTGTCACAAAGAAGCTCTTTGAACACTGTTTTAGTCATTTTTAGTGTACAGTTGGTTATTCTATTTAGTTATATTTTTATTTGACATTAGTCTTTAACCTTGACACAAATTTTAAATAAAATGATCTAGCGTTGTTCTAGCTAGCAAATTATAATATTAAAAGTTATTAAAGATAAATTCGAATGATTTATATATTAACAATATTAATGAATAAAGTACGCTAACGTTTATTTATCAATGATTTATCAATTGTTTATTTTTATATTGTATAAGATCAATATATAGGTATACTTAACGTTCGATTTTTGAGATAAATTACCAGATATCTATGTGAAGATGTATTACAGAAATAATTCTGTTCATGATATAATATAAATAGAGCCTATACGAAGAAGCTGTTTTTTAAACAAATATTCATCCTCTGTTTGCTTAAATGAAAGTTTGTTCACAATTTACACAATTATTCGGTTATAATATGTCAAAAGTCAGAAGTACGGAATAAAACCATATGTGATCTGACAGGAATCTACAGAAATTCCAACTTAAACTCAAACCACTCCTCCTAGTTTAAAAACAGGGATTATATATAATTCTATTTTATTTAAGGAATTAAATAAATGCGAATTATAAAAAATATTGTGTAAAACTTGTGCCACAATGACATTTTGTAGTTCTCGTGCTTTGCGTAACACACTGCTTCGTGGTTCGTTGCGCAAACTTCACTCGTACTACATTGTTACACTTGTTTTACAAATAACTATTTGAACGATTGATGATTAGGTTGCTGCCTGTTTGGATCTCTTTTCAAATATTCTCGTTTCGCACCACGCCCATTAAAATTTTGCTGACAGTAAATAGCAACCATATCTCTCATATCTGTATTAGAATAATTATTATGCCCCGGCATTTTCCGTTTTTTTTTAAATTAACCAATAAAATGCAAACTAAATGTTACAAGACTGACATAATATTGAAACAAATCGAATGTTTTGCTGTCAAAATCATTCGTGACATCAGCCTACTACGTTAATAGTTTCCGAAATGAATAATTATTACCTTGGGAAGAAATAAATAGAGCAGCGGGTTTTTTTGATCCAATGGTGTTGTTTAATATGAGACGATCTTTTATGGAAGGTGTAGATAAATGCATCGACGAGAATGGAGGACATATCGAACATTTATTGTGACACAATTGAAGTTATAATATTATTTTGCTTAGTTTTTTTAAATTTGTTTTCTAAATGTTTTCAATAATAATCATGCGATGATATCGTAAACCGTTAAGTTTTAAGGTTAATAACAAGTATATTTTTATTCTATTAAAATAACGTGGCTTTAATGTTCTTTTACAAAAATACCGCTAACTTAAACAGCAAAAAAATGTTGGGCACATTGATGCCACAAACGTGGCCCATGTAGCGCCCTCTACAAATTACATCGAAATAGGTACTAGATTATGATTTTTCGTATCCAATAACCTCTATTTCCAAATTTTTATGTATACATATCCAAAAACGTTAAAGTTATTGCAAAAAAGAAATTTTCAAATTAATCCTTCCACATCCTGTATATTCCTAATTAGCAACATTTTATCAAAGCAAGTTGGGTTAAATCGTAATATTTTAAAGTCAGAAATCTACCATACTTCTATGTACAATTACTTAAGGACCACCCTTTTTAAATCAAAGTAGTATTATTACTCGCGAGCCGGTCAGAGTCCTAGATTGTGATTAAGCTGGTCAAAGATTCCAACTGAGATGCTGAGTAGCCGCTGCAATATATAATTGGTAACAGAACAACAAAAGTAAGTTACAAAATAGAAGTTTTGGTTGCAGAAGACATATATACAAAAAATATTTCGAAACTTATGCAACAATGAAAGCCAGTTGTGACGTCACCAAAGCTGTAGATCCGTTTTCGCGCGAAAATTTGAACTGTCATTTAGAAATTTTTAGTTTCGACAATAAATTATAGAATTTAATTTTTTTGATATACTCGTGGACTATTCTACATGGAATTGCTTCAAACGAAAGCAAACATAAAAATATTGCATTTTTCCTATTTCCCCTCACTGAATATGACACATTTAATTTAAACATTAATCAAAATTGTTTGAAAAACAACTCAATATTTTTATAATGGGTACGTTCGTATATACATAACAGATCTCAATAAACTCATAAATAAATAAATAACAACAAACAAATAGCATATATATCTTTATTGTTAACATTCTAATTGGAAAACAAATACCATTAGATTGACTTTAATAGTTCAACTGTGAGCTGACCTCACAAATAACAAAATGGGTAATGCCGTAGGATTGTAAACATCACGAGTTTCATAGCCTATTGTAATGACAGCGCCGACGGTAATTTCACTTTTCAGAAATACCATTTAAAAGTAAAAGACATTTAACAATGGCATTATTTATATAGGTTGTTATCTATATATTAAGCAATTCATGCACGACAAATTACTAACCAGAATGTATTGACCTACATTTTTGGTATAGGTACTACGTAATTGTGACAGAATACATATATATCTATAAGAGAAAAGAATAGAAAAGAAACGAAAGGACAAAAAAAGAAAAGAAAGAAAAGAAAACAACTGAAAATTGGCCCCTCGATGAAACTACTTCCAGACCTATATAGTTTATTTACGATAAAAAGACGATGATGTCATTTTTAGTTACTTTCCTGCTTATCAGAATAAATATTAATTTACCAACCGTGGTGAATACAATTTATCCTCAACAGCCAGGGCAATTTACAGCTAACGGGTTGGCAAAACTTCAAGACGTTGTCAAATCAACTGGTAAAATTCCCCAGGTTGTTTTGACGTTTATTGACATTCGATCATCGTCTAATATTTGGTGATTTTAAATTCATTGCTTCTTTAAGATTAAAAAAACAGTAATTTTCATAACTAATGATTTAGGCAAATCTGCAGTGTGTGGTTAATAAAATACCGAAGCAGCTGAACAGGAAATGCCAAGAGATGGTAACATATTTGTTGAGCTATTTTGAACGAGAATGCCGAAATGGGGGCCCGCTCCTCCCGCTTACTGCTGTAAGAGACGTCAGTAATAGTATTCGCTATTTGTATTTATCATTATTAATATTATTGTTACATATTTAAATGTAAATGATTAGATGTTTTTAATGTTAGGTTAGGTTAATTAAACTTGATAATATATTATTCTTTCATAAATTGAAGTAATTATATTGTAGAGAGTTGCAGACGCTTTACAACTTAGCGTTACCACTGTTAACCGTATTGCCGCCAAACATAATAGAGGTGAACAGCCTAAAAAGACACAACGCATAAAACCTACTGTTGAAATTGATAACTTTGATCAAAATGCTTTCCGAAATATTATATACGAAATGTATGGAAACAGTAAGTATATTGAATTTACTGTTTCATTTTATTCACAATTAACTAACACAATATTTTTTCAGAGGAACACATAACCTTGAAAAATTTAAGAGACAAACTCCAGGAGCGTGAACTCTTTAATGGTTGTTTAACATCATTCTGGAAGATAGTGAAAAATATTGGATTCAAATACCAAAAACATGATTCTCGTCGTTGTTTAATTGAGTTGCCACATATTGCATTAAAACGTGTACATTTACTACATGAATATGTCAAGATAAAAAGGGAAGGTTTATATCAATTCGTGTTTTTGGATGAGACCTGGATATTTAAAGATGGTACTGTTGGACGTTCTTGGCAAGATTCTAATCATAGAAGCCTGAAAAAATACAAAATTGGTGGTCCAAGGTAATTTAATAATAAAATTTAGCAATTAATTTATGATGTACTAACATTCCTGCCATTTTTAGACCTTTTCAAATATTTACTAGTCACACTATTTTATTTAAATCTATATAATTATTGATAGTTGTTTTGAGCTATGCCGTCTATCTAGGAAACCTAGTAGTAATTTGTTATTTCCTTATTGTAGGTATATAGTATTGCATGCTGGTTACTCTTCCGGATTTAATCCTGGAGCAGGGCTGGTTTTTTTACAAAAAACAAGATAGTGATTACCACGGTGAAATGAACCGAGAAAATTTTTTGCATTGGTTTGAATTCCAGCTTTCAGTGAACTTGGACACAATTGTGATGAATAATGCAAGTTATCACAGTACAGTGATCAATAAAGTACCAACAACTACCAAAAAGGCTGATATACAGAACTGGTTGATATAAAATGATATTCCTTTTGAAAATACTTTCCTCAAAATCCAATTATAGAATTTAGTACAATGGTAAGTTGATATAAACATTTTTCAATATATTAAGATAATACTTAGATAACTTATTTTGTTTAAATATATGCATTTTCGTAGGGATAAACCACCAACAGTATATGAACCTGATATAATCTGTGGTATTCATAAAAATCAGTATTTACTTATAAGTACTTACTTATAAGTATAAGCATCAGCATTAAGTAAATACTGAAATGTATATTAAAAAAAATGCTGATATTTAGAAGTATCTACTGATTATTCTTAAGCATTTTCTTATTTAGTCGAAATTTATTTACAAGAAAAAAATACAAAAAACTGATGTTAACACTTTTTCAAATCAGTTTACCTACACTTGATGTATAGAAACCTGAAAGAATTTACTTTATTTATCAACCATCATGTCGTTCGTTTCGTCTGGAAGTGAAGAGAGTGGCAATGAGAGTATTGTTTCAAAAACTAAAGAGACGGATTTAACATTTGTGGCAAATTTTGTTCGGGATAACCCTATTATTTTAAATAAAGGGGAAAACTCCCGCAATAAATAAAAGAAAACAACACGTCTTAGCCACGCCTAAACAACATTATGAAAGTAAGTTATCATGCCTTATTATAAAATGTTGTAAGTTACTATGAAAACGTTCTAGATAATTTTGGAAAACCTACCGATTTCAAAAAATTATTAAAAAAAATTAATAACCTGAAGGCGGTAGTAAAAAACAAGACTGATGCCAAAATAACTGGGAATAGAAAGATAAAGCTAAGTGCGGCAGAACAATTCATGTACACGGCACTACGGGGGGATCAAGAGGAGTGCAATCCTTTTCTTAACAAAATACCTGGTAAAATATTTAATGTTTATTATATGTATATAAGCTAGTATAATATTTCGTTTCAGGACATGTTGCAGTTGGAATCTCTTCTGACGAACAAAAATAAAAACAGTCCGATGAATTGGCAAGTCCGTCAGTCGCTTCAGTGTCTCCTTTAACCAGTGGCGGATTTAGGGGAGGGCTGTAGGGGCTGCAGCCCAGGGCGGCAGATATTTAAGGGCGGCGAATTTTAGAAGCATGTTTTTTTTAGTTTGAAACTTAAAAAAATATTTAGTTAAAATCAATAAATAAACTTCATAACTAGGAGAGTGGAGGGTTAAAACAAAACAGAAGAGAAACTACTCAGTCACACGTACTGTTAATGATCAAACCTTTCCACATTCCACCTCCACTAATAATACGCACTATCGCATCATCCCTCAACGGCCTCTACCAAGCTCCCATCCCCCGAAAACAGCAATGGACTCGTTCGAATCAGCGAAGTGGCGTGATGACTCACGAGTTACTGTAGAGCAACAGAGCAACATTATACGGTATCCAGTGTTTTGTTGAATGTTCATGTTGTCAGTGATCTCAGGTGAAGTTTTATAGCCCTTTTAAGTTATCGTTCAGTTGTACAGTTGCATACAGTATTTAAATTGCGTACGTTTTGCATTTAATTGCACATTATTGTGAGATGGTAGGCTATTGATGTATCAAACTTTCTTTCGTCTTTCTTCATAACGGTGAGTAAACAAAAGACAATATATTAGCATAGTCTAATTTGGTAATTTTAGTAGGGCGTATTAGTAGATATTTCTTGTAAGCCTGTTACATTTCCAGCATTAAAAAAGAAAGTAAAAACATTAACAATATAATATTTTACCATTTTACCTGGATGGAAATACAAGTGGAATTTTTAGTTCAGTAATAATTGCAGTAATGAATGTGCAAAATTTCAAGTTCCTAGCCCTAGCCTATACAGTTTTCGAGTTGAAAAATCAAACAGAAAGACTTAGCGTTTTACCAACATGATGATATTTTAATTTTACAACAATGTTGAATTTTCATTTCTTCATTACGTTTTTTCAGGAATTTCAATGAAAAAATCATGAGTGACGGCAGAAAGCGTCTAAGCGGTGCTGCTTACAGAAAAGCAACATTACAAAAGAATAAAAGAGAACAGGAAGTAATAAATAAGACCAGTAAAATATTTACTTTCTTCCAAAAACCCGAATCTGGAAATGGATTGCCTGAAAGCAAAAATTTCGTGGAATCAGACCTGCCTACACAAACAAAATTTCCCGAGAGTGAATTAGGCCCGAGTACCAGTTCTTTGAACTCAGAAGAATCAGTGAGTAGCCATGAAACTGCAACACCAACGTCACCAACAACAGAAGAACGGAGCAATTGTTTCAAATACTCTGAAATTGAGTGTACCTCTACATCTGACAATGTTAAACAGATCCTTAAATCAGTCCCCCATACAAGTTCAAATATTACAGGACTTAACGATAATCAAGAGACAGATTTTGTATGTGACCCTGCTCTGTGGCCAGTAAATGATAACACTCGAGATAGAGTGTTAAGCACTGGTATCAACCAGGATGTTTCAAACTTAGATTTTAGTCGTTCCAAAAGATTCATCGGCGGCCAACATCGCTTCCTAACTCAAACTCTATTTAAAACTAACTTAATTAATGGACAGGAAGTCAAAAGATCCTACCTAATGTACTCCGAAAGTTCTGGGAAACTTTTTTGTATACCATGTCAACTTTTTGGAGGAATTTCGAAACTAGCAAAAGAGGGATTCGATGACTGGAAACACGGAAGCGACTACTTAAAAAGCCATGAAAATTCATCAGACCACAAATCTTGTGTCTTGGTAATGAAAAGAAGAATGACAACGGCCGGAAGAATTGACTCTCAGATTATGATTCAACTTGAGGATGAAAAGAGTTATTGGAGAAATGTTTTGAAACGAGTAGTTGCAGTTGTGAGGTCCTTAGCTGCTGCTGGTTTACCTTTGAGAGGGCATTATGAGAAATTTGGGTCGACACATAATTGTGGAAATTTTATTATGTGTATTGAACTAATATCAGAATTTGACCCCTTCCTAGCGGCTCACATTTCGAAGCATGGAAATCCAGGCCAAGGGCACACTTCATACTTGTCCTCCACCACATGTGAAGAATTCCTTAAAGTGATGGGTCAAAAAGTTACAGAGGAAGTAGTAGCTGAAATAAAAGCAGCAAAATATTTTTCTTTAGTGATCGATTCTACACCTGACATTTCCCATGTTGACCAGTTATCTATAATAATCAGGTACGTTCCTGAAAACGGACTTCCAGTGGAAAGATTTCTCTGCTTTCTACCAAATGTTGGCCACAAATCAGAGGAGCTCTTCCATGCTGTTATGGATGTTCTGAAAAAGTATGAAATTGATATAGAAAACTGCAGGGGCCAGGCATATGAAAATGCCTCTAATATGTCAGGAAAATATACTGGTCTGCAAGCCAGAATTCGAGAAAAAACACCAACAGCAATGTATTCTCCTTGCAGTGCTCATTCACTGAATTTAGTCGGGGAGCATTCGACTAGTAGTTGCGAAGAAAGTCGTAACTTTTTCATGCTTCTTAACAACCTGTACAATTTCTTTTCGTGCTCTACCAAAAGGTGGGAAGTACTTGCAAGTTGTCTGAATAAAAAACACAACCTAAGCCTTAAAACTTTGTCAAAAACACGTTGGTCAGCAAGGGATGACGCTTGCAAGGCATTAAATGAAGACTGGAATGAAATCATAGAAGCCCTTACAGTTACATCAAATGACGAAACAGAAAAAGCAACCACACGGAGTGAAGCATCCACCTACCTCCGTCAGTTACACATATTAGAAACTGCTTTTTTATCAATTCTATGGGGAGATTTGCTATGCAGGTTCAATGTAACAAGTAAAAAACTACAGGCATGTGAAACCGATTTATCAAGAGTAGCACTATTATATGCATCTTTATCCGAGTACATACGTAGTCTCAGAAGAAAACTTGAATTCGAAATTTATGAAAATGGGGCACTGGTAAAATCAGAAGAGACTACATATGAAGACGAAAACGTAACAAAACGAAGGCGGATACGAAAACTCCAGTCCGATGAAAGTAGAGAAGGAGAAGTAACGTTGATTGGTAGGGACAAGTTTAGAGTGAATACATACAACGTCATTTTGGACACATTGATTTCTGAAATGGAAAGAAGAAAAACTGTTTATGATGAGCTTCACTCGTTGTTTGGATTTCTTATCAATAATAATGATGGGGAAGAAGCCTCCAATATGAAAACACTTGGAGAATGCAGCAAGAAACTGTGCACTTTGTATCACAAAGATCTCCCTACGGCGGAAGATTTTGCTAGAGAATGTTTACATTTTTTTGGCTTTTTGAAAGAACTGAAAGAAAAAGAACGCCCACTGACAATTATTGGACTCTACGAAGCTATACACGATAATGCACTTCAAGACTTATATCCTTATGTCGATATAGCATTAAAACTGTTTTTAACAATCCCGGCATCGAACTGTTCAGCGGAAAGATCATTTTCCGTCCTGAAGAGGATCAAAAGCTACGAAAGATCAACGATGACTGAGGCACGTTTGAGGGATGTGGCAATACTGAACATTGAATCTGACATAACAAAGAGATTGGACTTTGATGATGTTATTGACTCCTTTTCAAATTCAAGTTCACGAAGAAAGTGTTTTTGATTAAAGAAGTGGGTTTGCTTGTATTCTGATTCTGTACAATTGTACATACAGTAACAGTATTATTAAAAGATTTTCACCGTCGGTGAATCACCGATCACATATTACTTTCAATATGTTATTTTAATAAAATTTGCATAACAATTAATTACCTCAAATCAAACTACGTTTTTCGTTTTTTTACTATTAAACATTTAGTTCCACTCCAACTTAAATAAAATAGTATTTATATATTGAAAAAAAAAATGTTACAAGTTACAAACTGATAATTTAATCAAACCATAAATTAACTTGGGGGCGGAGATTTGTCGCTAGCCCTTAGGCGGCAAAAGTTTAAATCCGCCACTGCCTTTAACACAGCCACCACCGTTACCTGCAAGTCCAAAGCGACAAAAAATTATAGTAGAACAGTACGAAACGGAAGAAACACGTTCATTTTTCAAAAGGTTGTTATATGCTACTTCTTCTGCAGTTCTTGGTTCTCTAAATGGGACCATTAAGCATTTTTCAATGCCATATCCCTTATCTCCTAACAATACTGCTTTGCCAAATGTTCTTAATACACCACAGATGTGACTGTTCCTCCAAATCCTGCTATCATGTACAGAACCTGGCCATTCTGCACTAACACTTTTAAATAACTTATCGGCGTTACATGTTGCTTGTACATCCATTGCGGGAAATTGTTTGCGACAAATGTATTTGTTACCGTGATGATTTTCCCCATTTTTTTCAATTCCTATCAACGTACAATCAATTGCACCTATATCAGTTGGAAAGCAAAATTTTGCTCGCCATTTTTGTTTTTCCTGTTGTATCGCTTCATAGTCCTACGGTTTCAAAGGTAATAAATTAAATAGATAACAAAAAAAGTGCAACCATACATGAGGAAACTTTATCCAAATATGAGATTTTTCAATAATTTTTTGGCTCACAAGATGTACCACATTTGATACCGTTGGTTGACTTACACCAATATCTTCTGCTACACCAATCTGGAAGCTTAAAGCCAAATATAACAAAAAGTTAAATAATAGCATAATATATTAGTATTTGCCAGTGTACTATTGGTAATATTGTCTATGGCCCCTCCTCTGGTTTCCCCGGTATCAATGTCAAAAAAATGTGTTGTTAACCATGCCACACTTTCGGGGTTAAAACGATACAATTTCACATAATCTCGATCACAAGGATCTTCTCGTCTGATTTTATAAACTTTTGGAGCTCGTTGCACGACAAACATTTTTTAAACAAATAGGTATACACTTTCAGCAAGAACTATCAGTATACTAAGAAGCAGACTTAAAAATGTATAAGAACATACTTAATTTAATAAGTATAAACTATCGTTTATTAATATAGATTTAAGTAAGAACTAGTCAGCATCAGTACAAACTTATACTCTCTCAGTACATACTTTAAGTATAAGTTTGTACTTAAACTTTAATAATATACTTTTCAGTATTAACTTATGGAAGCGTAAGTATTAAGTATCTACTGATTTTTATTAATACCACCCAAATATCAGAAAAATATGGTCACAAAGTGCGTCGACTTCCCCCTTACCACTGTATGTTCAAACCCAATTGAACATGTTTGGGGCATAGTTAAAAATTTTATAGAGATCATGTGGAAACTGATGGTTATTCAACAGAACAAGGAATAGGGGTATGCAAAAGTCTTTAGAAAAAGTGACTCCTGATATTTGGTCAAAGACAGTGGAGCACACTAAAAAATTATACAAGATGGGTGGGATACAGAAGTAGTATTTGATAGACTTCCACTTATTATTAATTTTGACAGTGACGATGAAGATAGTGATGATTTTGTAGCGGAGTAGTGGAAATCTTGTGTTTTACTTGTTGTATATTTTTATCAAATTTGCTTTATTTCCACCTTTTCTA
Organism: Galeruca laticollis; assembly: GCA_963921935.1. NCBI lineage: Eukaryota > Metazoa > Arthropoda > Insecta > Coleoptera > Chrysomelidae > Galeruca > Galeruca laticollis. Next base: position 57,744,905 of record OY998181.1, read on the forward strand.
AATCACTAATAACTATTATTAAATTAATTAGGTACAGTTATTTTATAATACACAAATTAAAACAACGACCACAGTATCTCTACATAAATAATACTGATAAAATGGGAGATTTTTTATTTTTATATCTTGTAACAAAATTTAATTTTGTGTATCTATATCTTTCTTTCCCATTCTATTTTTATTATAATAAATATAATATATATTGTATAAAGAAACAATATATAAATTTGCATGAAGATGATTACAGCTTGTATTGATTCCTTTCAGTGTAAACCGTTACAGTGCCCTTGAAGATGGTTCTATAGAGCATATAATAAGGTATAAGGACCTACAGTTCGTCATATAACCAACCCTCTTCTATGTAAAATAATTAAATGTTAATTCGAATATAGACTGATTGGTTACTGTTTCTTGTATCTTATCCATAGTTTTTCATGAATAAATATTTATATTAAATTAATCAAGCCTATCATACAAGCCTTTTATTTTTAAATAAATATTTTGGACTTACGCCCTACGAGGCACGGAACAATGAAAAAGAAGAATATCAGATTGACTTTTCTAGTTTTCGTTGAGTAAAGGAAAAAACTTGGCAACATCACAATATTTTGTTTTGCAACGTCATCGTCTTTTTATCGTAAATAAACTATATCTAAAGACATCCAGAAAAGATGCCGTAATATTAGCATGTAAGGTAAGCTATTACACACGAGGATTAGGTTTGTAACACGAGCCACTAGGCGGGTGTTGTAATTAATCCGAGTGTCGATTACACGGGAGTTCAATATTATACTTTATCTACGACAATTTTTTACATTTTGATTTTTTATTATGGTCATTTTGCAGGCCATTATATTCATTAAATACAATGTTTAAAGAGGGGCAATTTTGCCGTACTCCTAATGGTGTCGCCCGGGTCGATCCGCCACTTCGCCCTGCCCCCTCGGTACGCCACTGTATGCAGCTATATTCATGTATATGACTGGCACTGCTTGGATGGAAGAGTTTCTATTATGCACATTTATAGTAAAATGGTCAACATTATTCATTAACATCAATTTTGGGGGATTACAGAAAGAAACATGAGAAATGTAAACAAATGGCAACTGGGTATCTTTTAAACATACTATTCACCCACATTTCGATTTTTCTGCATTATTGTCTACAAATATTCACTCTTCATCTGGAAAGTATTTTATAACAAATTGAACTCGAAAATATTTTAAAATAAACAAAAAAACTTCCATAAACTTAACGCACAACATGAAACTGTTTGCCCACAGACGTCATATTAAATCACGTGATTTTAAAAGCCTAATTCAATTGATTTTGAGATTGTGTTCCTTTAGGATTGGATTTTGTTTGTATTTGTATTTCTTACTAATCTTTTAACATGAATGAAGAGGGAATTAGAGATTAGGATGATGACCTAATGGCGAATGAAAATCAAGTGAAGAATGTAAATTATTTAGGTAGGTATTTAAGAGTTTTTTTAGTGCATATAACGAGAGCGACCATAGTAAAAGGGAATTAAAGACATAATACTTTATAAGTTCTGTGGAACGAAATGACTAACTGAATGTTCGGTCAAGATTAAGAACTGTTCATAAGCTTCATTACTAACAATTCCATGATCGTAAAACTGCAGTACAAAAGTCACAAGTTAGAGCAACCCAAATATATTTATGTTTACATAACTTAAGCTTTACTTTTGTGCGTTTATTTACGACGGTTGTGAAGTGCGCAGGTAAACAATAAATTGAAACAGTAGTCATAAAATGTTTTATCAAGGGTTAAACAATTATGTCTGAAAAGATAAACTAATATTGGATTTATTGAACAAATAAATCGACAGCTATTATATTGAAGAAGTTTATTATTTCAATTATGGATTTTAATGACACAAGTTACTGTTCGATTGATAAGATTAAAGGAAGGGTAAATAAAATATTTCCAAACCGACTCAAGACGACATTTTTTTGATGTACTAAAAGTGAATCTTTATTCAATAGTGATTTGGAAGATTGGTGTCAACAAATGTATTATGATTTTATCTTAATATAGTGGTGGGCTCGCGGCAAGATGAAGACGCGGGGTAAGATGGGAACCCACCGAATCTGACGAACCAGGTAGTGACGTCTGTACGAAAATAGCTGAAACTAGTATCTAATGACTCACAATGTACCTCTCTGTAACGAAAATTTCTGTAACAGTAAACGAAGTTCACAGATTTTAGTTGGATGTTTTAGATTTTAACAAATTCGCATGTGTGTTAAATAAATGTGTTACGTTTGTGCATCTGCTGAGAGTTTTATGTAAGTATTTATGCAAATGTATTTTACTGGGTTCAATGGTAGTTTAATTACTGTTGTTGAGGACATCATACGTTTAAATTTTAATAATAATTTAATTATGGAATTCTTGTTTAACGTTTTGAATTGCTGTAGGGCAAGATGAGGTATTTTGGGAGGGTCAAGAAGGGATAGGGTCCCATCTTGCCCCGCAAAAAAAATAGTAATATTAAAGCAGACGTATTGTTTTTATTTTAGAAAATGGTGCGTACTTATAAACGGGGGCATGGTAAATTCGGTCCCAGCAGGTAGCAGATTAAATTAAAAATTTTATACCCCTTTATCGGTAGGTTAATTCCCTCCCAACCCGAGTTTTACGATACTGAGGAGCTTAATCTCTTTCGTAGAATGAAGTAATTATGGTAAGTATGGGCTGTTCCGAAAATAGTAGCAATTAGTAGGTAAATGAATAATATAAATACATGAAATGGATTGAAATATGTACCATTTAGTTGCGTATGTTTCCCCAGTTTACATATTAGTCGATTCAAGTATTCTTTGTAGTCTGGCACCATGAATCTTAATATTATTTTGAGTGAAAAAGGAAAGCGTATATTAGTTATAAATAACTATACGTATAGTTTTCAAATTTTTTTAAAAAGTAGCGAAAAGCGGTGAACGTGTATAAATAAAAAGTGTAGATCTTATTTGCTTAGTATGGGTGAAGTGGACAATGTAACTGTAACAAAGCATGTAAAGGATCATTGCCATAATGCAAATGTTGAACAGTGGAACCGCCAAATTGTAAGCACTTCTTGTAAAAGAAAGGCTATTGATGATTTATCGGAGAAGCCTGCAAAAATCATCCGCCGGGAGCTTCAAGAAAATCTGCCTTCAACGATCAATACGTCAGACGTTGCGTTAATAAGGAAGAATTTTTACAATGCTCGTCGAAAACTGCTTCCACAATTACCAACAAGTATTCAACAAACTTTCGACACTCTGGCGAAGATCAACATTGAAACATCCAGAGGTGAACATTTTTTACTTTTTAATGATGCAGCTGATCAAATCGCCGTCTTTTCTTGTAAATCAAATACTCAATTTATCGGAAAAGTCAGACGAATATATTTAGATGGAACATTTAATTACTGGCCACAATTTTTTTGTCAGTTTTTTACGATACACGGGTATTATAACGGCCACTATATTCCTCTGATTTTTTCTCTATTACGCAACAAACGGAGTGAAACGCACCAAAAATTATTTAATATTGTAACAGAGATCTGCATCAAAAATAGTGTTAGATTAAATATTTCTGAAATTGTAATCGATTTTGAAAAAGGTATCCATAAGGCTGTAGAACAAGTTTGGCCATTAGCTCAAATAATCGGATGTCGATTTCATCATTTGCAGGCATGGTATAGAAAAATTCAGCAAATTGGTTTAATATCTGCCTACAAAGATGAATGTTCCGATGCGGGGCGATGGCTAAAAATGACTTTTGCCCTAACTTTCTTAAATCCTGTAGAAATCAGCGATGGTTTTGTATTCGATCTGCTCTCAATAGCACCAGACGATGAAAAGATTCAAATGTACTCCGATTATTTGATAGATAATTACATATTTGAGGAGTCACTATTCCCTCCTTCACTTTGGGCTACGAACTCAGCAGAACTTACACGGACTACGAATACATGCGAATCTTTCCATAGGCAATTTAACGATTCGTTTTACAAGTCTCATCCAAACATTTTTGTTTTTATTAATAAACTTAAAGAGTTTCAAATCGAAACTTATGTGAAATTACAAAGTGTACATTTGAATACTAAAATTACCGATAGTAAAGTTAAAAAGCGTCAAAAATTTATTACAAAAATGATTGAATCATATACGAAAAACGAAATAAGTCGTTTGCATTTTATTAAATATGTCTCATTTCACTGTGGCGTTTAATTATTAGGTATACAATATTATGTACCTGTATCTTGTAGCCTATTTCGTAATTTTCGAAAATTTGGTTTCTTAATATTATTAAATATATAATTGTATGTTATATGTTATATTTTTATAGGTATAAACAATATATAGACATATCAATTCCGTTTATGTAAACTTTGTCAACAATGTAAATATTTTTATTTAATTTAATAAAACTAAAATTATTCAATATTACAGTTTTATTGCACTGGTCCAATCTTAAAATATTTTACCCGGGACCGAATTTACCCGTTATTTTTTACCCCTTTTTTCTTGGGAGGGAATTTGCCTATCCCCTATAAACGTGTATCAGAACGGGGAAAATGGAGTGAAAAGAGCATGGTACAAGCAGCAGAGGCTGTAATCTCTGGTCAAATGGGATACAGGACCCAGGGGCGGATCCAGGATTTATGTAAGGAGGGGGGTCCAACCTACCGGGGGTCTGGAATACCCCCCATAAAGAGGGGTCCGGAATGCATTCCCCTGGAATTTTTTTAGAAAAATGAAGGAAGAATTATGCGCTTTAGGCCTATATTTTTATATGAATTTCTCATGTAATTACTATTATAATCTACATCCGAACATAACAACTGTTTGTAATAAAGCAAACAAACAAAGATTAGAACAAATTTGGTTTATTCATTAATATTTACAACACCGTTAAAGACAATTTTCTTTTGTGTTTTCTTAAGTACACGTCCAACACTTCTTCAGACTTCATAACATTAGAAATGTACTGATGAACGTGAAGTAAGGCAAGACCATTAAGTCTATCTTCGGTGATAGTACTGCGCAAGTATGTTTTCAGACGACGTAATGTTGAAAAAGATCGCTCTGCCGTTGTGGTTGTCACTGGAAGAGTGCACAAAATCTGCAATAAAACTTTGATGTTTGGGAGTGAGTCAGCAAGCTTGTAAGCTTCAGCCGGATGACTAGGCATCTTTTTATCAGGGTTTGACTTCCACATGTTTTTCCAAACATGTAGTTCACCTTTTAATGCCAAATAACATGGTAGATCGTCTTTGTATTTAACAGCTAGGTTTAGCCTATGGTTGGCACAGTTGCTGTACGTTGCAAGAGGTTGGAGCTGAGAAATTCGGGCTTAGACACCTTTAAATATTCCACTCATATTGGAGGAGCCATCAAAAGCTTGCCCACGGCAGTAAGCCAAGTCAATGTTGAGTTTTCCAAGCTCTTGCAAAATTGTTCGAGCTAGGCTTTCACCAGTGAGATCCACCACATCAACGAACTTTATGAAGTCTTCCTCGATCTTGCATTGCGTAGTGTTGAAATACCTTATACATCTTGATAACTGTTCCTTAATGGACACATCTGTTGTCTTGTCGGCCATTATTGTGTAAAACTTGGAGGATTTTATTTTTTTTACAATCTTTTCAGTAATAACTTCACTGCAGCAGTCAATTATTTCGTTCTGAGTGGTTTTGCTGATGTAACTGGCATTCTTCCCACACGTTGTTAGGTGTGAGGCCAGAACTTCGTCACCAGCGTCAACTCTAAATTTTAGTAAAGCTCTGAAATTACCTTTGCCGAAGTTACTAGAGCTTCCACTGCTGTCAATAATACCATCGTCTCTGTGTCCCCTTAGTGGTATATTTTGGGCACCACATCAAGTTACAGTTTTAATGATGGAAATCAGCTTCTTGCAATTTTCTTCAATTGTTTTTCTTTCTGCAGCATTCATTCTCGCTACTACGTTGTTTGCCCTGCCCTTATGGGTCATACAAAAGTTATGATAGGCTACAGTATTTATTTTGTGGTATTTTGGGGGTAATACTTAACAACTATAATTAACGAGAAGAGGAAATTATGCAAAAAATTCAAGCAAGCTATGGCCCTCGAATGCCATGCAAAAAAATCAGCAGAAGTACTATAATGAAAATCTACACAACAGCAATAAGGTCAACGTCAACCTATGGTGGAGAAACGATGAATCTTCCGTAAACTGATAAAGAAAATCTTAATAACTTCGAAAGAAAAATTATAAGAATATATGGGACAAAAAAGTTGAGTGACTGGGAATATAGAATCCTTATAATATCTGAAGGTAGAAAAACTGTGAACGAAGGACCTATCACCAGATGTGTAAAAGATCAGCGAATACGATGGATAAGACGAATGAAAAATAATAGTTAAAGTCAAAAAAATAACAGAATGGAAGTGCCTTTCAGTTCATGGTGTTTAATGGAGTTATCGCCGTACCACCATGAGAAAGTGGTTATAAGAAATTTGTATATTTAAAAACTTTGAAGAAACGTCTCTTTGCGAATTTAGGCAAACAGAAAAATACTCACTATCTTTTATATTATGTTGAACACATAATCCTCTAACCAAACTTCGGCTCAGTTTCAATATAAATGCTGAATATTAAAGTCTTGTAATTTGACAGTTTTATTTTATACAGGGTGTTACAGACCTACGCATCACAAACTGCTTGAACTGATTATTAACATAGCGATAAACAAAAAAAATAGGAATAATTCTACTAAATTCAATACAGAGCTTCGTTTAGAGAAGAAGGGCAATAAACTCACATAAAACCAATCATCCACTTTTCCTGAAAGTTGAAAACAATCACCTACCTCATATCTGCAATTTAATGATATAAGTACTGCCATGTCTATAATACTCCTGTAACTACATTGAAGTCGTCATTGCTTTGTCAACATATTTGTCTTATATATTCAGCGCATTATAGAGGAGAGGACACAAATCAAGTCGTCAGTCAGAATACATCAAGTTTCATACCATTCCACTAGGTTTTATCAGTTCTTCGATCGTTCAAGTTTGTTCGCAGGACGTCGTACGCCAATTCAAGGCTAATGCATCTTATTTATCATTACATTTTTATTTAAATTGACAGTATCACATCACAAAAAAGAAAACGTCTCAATTTTATATATAGAAATTTCTATTGCAACCCTTATTTTGAAATATTTGATACAAAAGTTCTTGAAACTCGAATACAAAAAAGAGAATTTTTAGATATGGTCTATATAAATAAAAATGAGACTGCTATTAATAAATAATAAAAAAGACCAATTTGTGCAAAATACATAATTCTGTTTTATAAATCCATGTATTAAAAAAGCTATTATGAAATCACTTCAATATGTCAGTCGTTTTCATATCTATATTGTTAATAAACTTCGTTTTTTACAGGAAAAGGAAAAAAAATAAGATTGGTCAGACAAATGAAAAGTTGAAATAAAACTGTCGAATATTGAAACTGAGTCAATTCCAGTAGAAAATAAAAAATGCAACAAAAAAAGCAAGATATGGAAACATGATTGGTCAGATAAAGAAGAATCTGAATCAGTCAGATAGTGAAAGTGGAGTGGCATTGAAAATTAACAAACAACCTAAGAACAAAAGTAAAAAGAAAGACGATTGGTCTAATAGAGAAGTAGATACAAATGTATCTGAAAGTGAAACAGAATCTCTACCAACTATTGTAAACAAATCTTCAAAGATAAACAGAAAGAATAAAGCGAGTTGCAATATTTACAAAAAGTATTCGTTTTTGTAATTTTTAACATTTTCGGAACAGTGCTGAACCTGAAGAGATTGTCAAAAAAGAAAGTTGTGATAGTAGCAATGAAGACATATTTGGTGATGATTCTGAGGACACTCCAAAACAACTTGAAGAAAAAATGAGAGACACTATCAAAGTTGAATGCAACTATAATAAAATTGAAAATAATGTAAATGAAATTCAAAACAAGATTGAACCAGTAGATCATGAAGATACAAATTAAGTTGAAGAAGATATACAAAATAATTACAAAAATAATTAGTTCTAATGATATAGGTAAGTAAACAAAGCCAAATTAGAAGACTCAAAAGGAAGGAAACTTACAGAGAAAGAATAGAAAAAATTTAAAAAACAACAAAAATCAAGAACTAGATTTCCTTGAGAAATTAGAAGACACTTAAAAGACCCACAATATGAATTCGTCAATAAACAGATAAATCTAGGGAGTTCTCTACGTTTAAACGGTTTTCTTAAGAAATGATTGAAAAGATCAGCAGACAATAGTTTTCCTTGGTTTCCTATATCAATGCAGAGTTATTCTGATTTTGAATAGGCAAAATATATCAGTATATCCCCATAGGGCTAATAATATCTAAGCTGTAATATTTGTAAAATTGTACCTTCTTCTTTTTTCTATTCATATAGACCGAAAAAGTGTGACGTCAGAACATGGCCGCTGACTATTACTGGGGGAAAAGAAATCAATTATTTAACTTATGTCTTGTCTTGACCGTTGTAATATTTTAAAAGTTTATTAGTTTTTTTTCTTCTTTTGTTTTAAGGCCTCAGCTGCCAGGGCTATTCGGCCTGTTTTTTGCGTCCGGGATGATTTATGATTGTCTATAATATAGTTTATACGAAAGTAAATACAAACAGAGTGATACCGCACTTATTGTTAAAAATTTTATCTGTAAACTGTTCGGTTTTGAGGTTATATTTTGATGTTTGAAGCACTTAAAAATTTGGAGATGAGTTTAATGTTTTCACTGTTTGGGAATTTCAGCACTATGTCTTGCAGTGTGTAGGGGCCATAAACATTATTAGGAACCTTAACAGATTTATGAAGAAAATCTGTATTAACACTATTTAAGGAACAGTTGAAAAAGATGTGCGAGAGATCTTGTTTTTCACCACATGGGCATGAATCCGAAGGTACTAAGTTGAATTTGTGTAGATATGACAAAGTGGCACAATGGTTGGATCGAATTCTTGAAGAAATGCAGATATCTCTTCTGGACAAATTGGAAAGTGAAGAAAATCATGGATTTTTTCTTGGATATTTTATGAATTGAGAGTATAGATTTCCTTTTGTCAAGCTGAGTGTAGAGAAACTAGAATTCCACTTATCTAAGATTGATTTCTTAATAGAATGCACCACATCCGAATGGGGACCAGTTGGGAGGGTGGCACGATTTATAGTTCTCCCAAGATTTGCAAGATCATCGGCTCTAACATTTCCTTGTATAAGACTGTGTCCGGGAATCCAGCCAATTCGTATGTCTTTCCCTTGCTGATTCAACTTGTGTAGTAGCTCCTTTATTTTTAGGACAAATGGATTAGAAGATGAGGAGAAGGATTTTTTAGAAATGCATTTTATGGCACTTTGGGAGTCAGAAAAAATTATAGCTTTGGAAAGGTCAAGTTTTGAAATTTTTTGGATCGCAATTAGTATAGCGTAACATTCTGCTGAAAAGATGGAGAAATGAGAGGGGAGTTTGTCACATAATGATAAGATGTTAGGAGAATAAATTCCGTATCCTACATTACTGTCAGTCTTAGAGGCATCAGTGAAGAAAATGGGGCCAGAAAAGTTGATAGAATTCATTTTGGCCAGAAAGACTTGATTACAGTCCGAATCTTTTTTAATTTCCAGATCTATCGTGTTAGTTTGACTAATTTGAGATTCGAGCGAGAAGTGATGACAAGGAAATTTGTTGAACGATTCAATGAAGGGAAGGAATTTAGATACTGATTGAAAGGCAAATATAATAGGAGGAGTATTTCTCAGTCTCCAGTATATGGGATCGGCAGCCCATTCTGTGAATAATTCTATAAGTGAGGTTTTTATTAGGTCTTTATATGCAACTGCTTTAGATACATATTTAACTGACAAGATTTCTCTACGTACCTCCAGGGGGGTCTGCCCACATTCAGATAACATGATGTTGATAGGAGTAGATTTTAGATAGCCTACTATAACCCTTAGGGCTTGATATTGTAAACGATCTAATTTTTTAAGTAGGTATTTAGAACAGCCAACATATAGCATGAACGCATTATCAAATAATGGAAGTATGGTCGCTTTGTATATGTTTAAAAGAGAGATTTGATGGCTACCCCACCATTTACCACATAGAGATCTAACTAAATTAATAGCTTTTGATACTTTGCAGGAAATAAATTCAATATGTGGTTTCCAGTTAAGTTGGTCGTCAAATATAGCTCCTAAGTACTTGACTTGAGATTTCCAAGGAATAGGTTGACCATTAATGACTATGGAATGGACTGGACTAAGCTTATGGTTTTTCTGAAAAATCATGGCGGCACATTTTTGAGGGGCCAGTGTCAAACTCATAGACAATAAATGAAGATTGAGATTAGAAAGGAAGGTGTTGAGGGATGTTATAGACTCCTGGATGGTGTTTTCGGCACATATCACAGCAAGATCATCTGCATAACCACTAATTTTTATGGAGGGTGGAAGTATGTTCTGAAGAGAGTTGCACGATATATTGAATAACAGTGGACTGAGTGGAGAACCTTGGGGGACACCTCTACAAGAAACACCAGGGCCTATAAGTTAATTGTTAAGGGTGGATTTAATGAATAGATTTCGATCTGAAAGAAAGGATAAAATGAGGTCACAAATGTCATGAGGCAAGTTAAGGGAATTTAGAGATGAATAAATAGAGGATAAAAAAAGATTATCATATGCACCTTTAATGTCGAGAAAAATAACAATTGGGTTTTTATTGCCAGACAATGCACATGATATTTCGGAATAGATGAAAATGTGGTTATCAGATATACTTCTGCCTTTCCTGAAACCTTGTTGTGAGGGGTGAATTTTTAGGGAGTTTTCAAGAGACCAGTCAAGGCGATTTTTGATCATGCTTTCGAAAACTTTTCCTATTGTGCTGGATAAGGCTATGGGTCTCCAGCTGGAGGCATCGTTAGGATCCTGGTTTTTTTTAAGAATAGGAATTATCAGATGATTTTTCCAATCTGAAGGGATAGGATGATATTAATTGAGTATTTTATTGAAAATAGAGAGAAGAGTTTCTAGGGCTATTTTGGGAAGATGATTGATCATTGAATATGTGATGGAATCCAATCCAGGACTTGAATCATTTTTGTTTAGTAAGCTGAAATTCAATTCTTCTATTGTAAAAGGGTGAGTAAAAGAGTCGTTAATGGGTTGGGGAATAGTGTTAAGGTCTTGAAAAGGGATTTGAGCTAACTTGTTTTAGAGACTTTGGAATATGGAACTGTCTAGGGGAGGGGTGTTAATTAAATTACGATTTTCAATAGATCTAGAGAAATTTTTTATTGATTGCCAAATCTTCTTAACAGGTGTTCCGGGGTTCAGTTCTTCCGTGAATTTACGAAAGCCTTCTGATCTTTTTGTTTTCAGAAAAAGTCGAGTTTTAGCTCTTATTTTCTTGAAATTAATGAAATTTTCCATGGAGAGAGTTCTTAGATATAGTTTAAAAGCCTCTTTTTTCTTTTGTACCATCTGGGAGCATCTGCAGATCCACCTTGAGTCAACCAAGTTTCATTTAGTAATATAATGTTAATACTCTCATCTCTAATAATAGGAATGAGTACCTCTTTGTTAACATTAAAACTGCGAATATTCCATTGGAGTATGTTATATTTAAAGGTATTATCCTGAATACGATTGAATTTTAAGCAATAGTGTAAAATATGAAATAATAAATAAGGGGGGGAGGTACTTAGAGGGAGAAATTCAAGTTACATTATGATTGCTCACCTCTTGAGGAGAGGTAAGCTGAGAAATTGCGAAATATTGAGAGCTAGGGGTAGAAAGGGAGTAATCAGACAAAAACGGAGTATCAGAAGGGGTGAAGTCCATATCAATTATTTCAATGTGAGAGCAAGAGGGAGATGAAGCATTGTTTTGAAGTGCAGATTTATTTGTTATCGGAGACTGACAGAGTTCATTGCATGAGGAGGAAAATAGAGCTGCATTATGTGTATCTTTATCAAATCCAGTTCTTTTTTCTAAGATGGTGGGACGTCTGCGTTTATGAGTAGTGAATTTGTTACTAGGGGGACTTTGTGTCACTTTTTGAGCATAAGAGATTGGAAAAGGGGAAGAAGTCTGTAATTGAGGAAAGGATGTGATTGATCTATCAGAAGAGGAGTTTTTAACAGAAGATTTAAGAGGAGGGAAAAGTTGAGAGGCTTCGAAGTAAGAATAGTCATGGAATGCCATTGCTTCATTAATGTTTTTTGCCTATTAAATTCTTTGCAAGAGCGGTCAAAAGCTAGATGCTGTCCAGAATAATAAAAACAGTGTAAGGAATTTGAACATGGGTCAGAATGGATTGTTCCACATCTACTACACCTTTTGGCACTTCGGCAAGAGTTAGCAGAGTGTCCGAATCTAGGGCAATTTTTGCATTGAGTAACAAGAGCAATATATTTATCAACCTGGACTGGAACTGAAAAAATTTCTAGATCCTTGGGGCATGGACGTCCCTCAAAGGTTACAAGAATTGTTGTGGAGGGAACATATTCATAAGATCCGTCATCTTTGGTTATTCTGCGGTTAAGTCTTCTAGCACCAATCACTTTTTTATTTTGCAAATAAGCTTCTTGAATAATATCATCTGGGGTAATAGAGAGTCCTACGTTTTTGACAATGCCTCTCGAGGTGAGAAGGCGTTGTGGTATGTAAGCACAATATCCTTCCCTTCTGAAAGCTTGGTTCATTAGGAAAGAATTAGCATCACGAGAAGTTTTGAAGGTAATTCCTATTTTGCTGGAACCTTTCTTTTGGATATTTTTAATGTTTTGAATGTTCAGTTTTCGTATAATTTTTCCAACATCCATAGGATGAATACTAGGGGGAGTGCCGCTACTTTTAATGGGTTCTACTATAACTAAATGGGGCCCAAAATCGATATCAGAGTACTTCAATCTTCTCCCTTTAGAAGCCTTAACGCGTTGTTCCAATATTAAAATTTCCTTTATGACTTCGGGATCGTTTTGAAAACAGATTTTAGTGGAAGCGAGTTCATCTTCCAAGTTTTTAATGTCTTTTTCTAATAGGGGAGAGAGTTGTTGCAAAGAATTTATTAAGTTTTTGGAAGATGGTGTTAAAGCATTATGTAGGGAATCTGAGGAAGAGTTATTGGGGGTCTCATCCCCCATCTTGATGGTGGAAACTTAGACTAAAGCGTTTTTTGTAGAACACGTGGCACAAAAATTAAGTTAGGTTAACTTACGGAGAATTATTCACAAATCACTGAAGTGCAGTCAATATAATGTCACTTAACTAAAAAACCAATGAATCGTCACTAAAAATAAAACTAACTAAACTTAATTAAATTCACAATCGACCAATTCGTGCAGTATTATCTCAAAAGGAATTCTTTTTAAAACCTTTTTGACAACCAAAATTTATATCCTTATTAGTTTTTTTTCATTTGTAAAGTGACACTGCAGTGACTATCAAGTAATTATGCCTTATTGCTTCGCTCCTAAACTTTCATCATATACTCTATATCTACGACATATCCACTGTTTAAACTATCTCCATATTTCTTTAGAACTTTAATTTCATTACAAAACTGCTCCGCAATGCTCGACAAATTAACAATAGCCATGTTTAAGCATATTACAAAGGTAAAATGAACGTAAATAAATATTTGTTTACCCTCAGTAAGTGTCAGCGGCTATGTTTATGACGTCGTAGCTTTTTCGGTCTATTGTTACGAACCTGTTAATGACATTGTTATGACAGTGACAGTTTTAGTTAGATATTCTTCTTTCCCTGTTAATTAGTTTTAGGTTAGGTATTCTTCTTTCCCTTCTGAGTTGTCCTATATCAGTTAGGTTGCACAGTAATAGAATATTCTGGATTGTTCGATCGAAGATTCAAGAGGGTTCGAAATGTCATTCCGAAACATTGTGGAAGTTTGAAAATGACGGTTGGCAGGAGTGATGGCAGTGAAGTTGAACAATTTGGATAAATTGTAAACGTGGAATAAATGCAGTTTACGGGAATTCCCCTTTTTTCGATTTTTTTTTGTTTTTTGTAACTAAATAAACCTCCTGAACATAGAAAAGGAAAAAAACTGGGCGGTCTCATCCCCCTCCCCCCCCTTAAAGTTTTTTTTCCTGAAAATCGACTTTTTTTATATTTTTTTCATTTCGTAATTAAATAGCCTGTATAAACATGAAAAACAACAAATTACCCCCCCCCCCAAACAAAAAATAATTTTACGACTAATCGGCGTTTTTTTTAATTTTTAAGTAAATAGACGTTGGATATAAAAGAGTGGAAAAATAACTGAAAAAAATCAAAATCCCCCCCATCTTCACTATTGGCTTCATCATCGCTCCTTTCAATGTTTGTGACATTTTCTAATATTTCCGGATCATACGAATCTCGAGCCAACATAGAAAAAATCGACAAGGGATCTTGCTTAAGATCCCTACATTTTTTTTGGAACATGTAACGGGCTAAGTAACCCCCAAGAAACTCTTTTTTACGGTTTCCATATGGGTCAGCCGCTTTTGCATGTCTCCTGAAATATAAATGTATGGGAAATTTTCTTTTTTTTTCTATTAAATTCAAAAATAACATACCACGAGCTTTCAATCGAATTTGTGCATACACCTGTCTCTGGATCTTTGAAGTTCATGGAATGGTTGACTTGCAAATTTTGATATTTCTGACTCTCTTTCAGGTTGGAGTAACCCTTTCAACAATCAGAATATATCATAGTACCATCCTCTATGAATTTTTCAATAGAAGCTAAGAGAGTTTCTTGGCTTCTGTCTGGCACTACTGTCATAAAAACTCTTCCGGTGCCTCGTTCGTAATCTCCAAAGACCCAGGAACCTTCCACATAGTGTCCTCGATGGTATTTTCTTTTTCCAAACTTTGATTCGTCAATCTCCACACTGAAAATATAATAAAACAATAAGCATAACAAAAATAAGGAGTATGCATCTCTTTTACATTTGACCAGGTCCTCCAATTTTCGTTGCCTTGGTTATGAATGCGTCGAAGACTACTTCTCTGCAAAAATTGACCCAATCCACTAAAGTATGTTGCGCGAGGCTTATCTCGTTTTGAATTCGCAATAGTTTATCATTATTGACCCACATATGAATAAATCCCAAAATTTTCCAAATGGGTAAGTGGGATTTATGAAAAAACTTCAATAAAGTAAAGATGCCCTAAAAAATTTAAAGGGTAGATTTTTCTATATAACGTATATTTTGGTAATCATGGTAAGTAATTTGGGTTTCGCATATTTTCCACATACCTAAA
The DNA here is from genome assembly GCA_963921935.1 of Galeruca laticollis. Classification (NCBI taxonomy): domain Eukaryota; kingdom Metazoa; phylum Arthropoda; class Insecta; order Coleoptera; family Chrysomelidae; genus Galeruca; species Galeruca laticollis. The sequence continues at coordinate 57,760,260 of OY998181.1, forward strand.
TAGCGATTTGGCAACATCAATAATTATCGGAAACGTGAAAAAGAGCGGAAACGTCAAAAAGAGATTTGAATAATATACTTGAATTTTATACTTACCTTCTATTACAAAATATACGCTTCTTTTTATTTTTTTTATATGTCCATTACATTTCCAACGAAAACCATCTATGGAATCTGGCCGTGGTGTAATTATGAAATGTCCGTCACAAAAATCAACCGGACACTTAATTTCATTATTTGCGGGTATTAAACCCAAACGCTGCGCTTGCGATATAATCTCATTATTATTTCGCCAGGTATAAATATCGTCTAGATTAATAAAATTAATTTTTGGCGGCAATAAAGAAAATCTTAAATATAGAAGCACAACAAAAATAAACAGACACACAATAATAACCGCAACAAATAATAATGACAATAGTTTGACAATTTTATGACATTTAGAAATAAATTTTTTGTAATTGCCACTGTTGTGTAACTTCCAAAAGTGAATCTTTTAAAAGTGAATATTTTCATTAAAATAAGAGACCGCCAAGATTTTATTTTATTTTCAGGCTTCTAGAAACATAATCTACATAATAAATTAAAATTTTAAGTAATACAAGAAAAGTCGGTACTCCTTTCTTTACAATACTTTTCATAATTCAATTCAATATCGCTTCCCGACCAACTGACACAGATCAAAGTGTAACTAAAATATCATTAAATATGAATCAAAAAATAGAATAATATTTTCTCTATCTAGTGTAGAATGATGACAATTATTATTAAAATTAACATAAAATTCCGAGGATCGCGAAGTGCACCGAAACCAAATTTTTTTTCCATAAACTTAACATGGAAAATAAAAAGTGACGTATCTTTTCCCCTGGACATTTCCTAAAGTTGAAACCAATGTCACTCGACTCAGCTTGTCAAATACTATCGATTGACACCTGTCGCTTTTTTTGTATTGTTACGAACACAACACGCTAACCTAACCTAACTCAACCTAACCAAACCAAAAGTTAGAAAACCGTAAATTAATTCAGTTATTGACGAAAGTCGCCATATTGTCGCCGAACTACATCAAGAAGCGCCTTCATTGGGTCAACTCCTTTCTTTACCATACTTTTCATAATTCAATTCAATATCGCTTCCCGACCAACTGACACAGATCAAAGTGTAACTAAAATTTCATTAAATATGAGACAAAACATAGAATAATATATTCTTTAACGAGTATTAAAATTAACATAAAATTCCAAGGATCGCAAAGTGCACCGAAACCAAATTTTTTTACCATAGACTTAACATGGAAAACAAAAAGTGGCGTATTTTTTCCCCTGGGCATTTCCTAAAGTTGAAACCAATGTCACTCGACTCAGCTCATCAAATACTATCGATTGACACCTGTCGCGGTCTCATCTGACAGTTTCGCTTAAGTGAAGGGTGGTCCTTGTTTATATCCTCTTTACTATGATCTGTGCATATCTAAAATGTTCAGCAACTTTTTTCAAGTAACTAATAATGGCTATATATGCTAGTAGGTACAAGCTTTACTACTAAGAGGAAACAGACAAAACGTATATGTCAGTCATATTACACGGAAACGTCAAAAGATATAATTGTGGAATAAAAAATAGAATTTAGAAAATATTTATATCAATATCAGTGTTTTTTTAATGTGCGTGTTAGAGGAATATCGTAAAAAGCAACTATAGTGTATCACTAACATTGTCTAGCAGTTATAACAGATAATTATAAACCATTTGACATAAATACGAGCCAACATAGAAAAAACCACCTAACCTAATATAACCTAACCAAAAGTGAACCTTTTAAAAGTGAGTATTTTCATTAAAATAAGAGACCGCCAGGATTTTTTTGTATTTTTAGGCCTCTAGAGACATATTCTACATAATAAGCTAAGAAATTTAGTACTACAAGAAAAGCCCGTAAACTGCATTTATACCGTAAAGGTTTTTGGGAGAATTAAAAATTGTATTCCTTGTTTGTGAATAATCCATTTGAAGAAATGCATCATAGTGTTAAAATTAGTGTCAGGTGTGGGGTTGGTGCATACGTTAGTTAAGCTTGGCGAATGGGGCTATGGATTCGACCGACTACAACTCCAAAGATGTGTGCAAGACTACGTGCAAAAACTTGATCGACCGAATCCGTTCCGCATTGGAATGCCAGGTATGGATTGGTGCATGATAATCGAAAAAAGATGGTCTAAAGAATAAGTAGACAAGTTGCTCAAAATCTTCCCAAGAATAGAGCTGTAGCGGGGTCACGGGAGGTAATGGAAGATTGTTATAATAAGTTGCAAGCTATCCATTCGCGTTTTGGTTTGGATAAGTCTGGTTTTAGAGAGAAACAATGTTGTGAGTCTGCACTACAACTGGTTGGCTCAAAATGGAAGGAATCTATAGATTCAAAAAAAGTTATATTTACAGTCTTTCTTGATTTTAAAAGAGCGTTTGAGACAATAAACAGGGACTTGTTAATCATAAAACTAAAAAAATATGTTACACTTGGAAATGCACAAGAATGGTTCAGCAGTTACTTGAAAAATCGTTACCAACTAGTAAAAGTAAATAGCCGTCACTCCAGTAAACTTTTTGTGAAGTATGGAGTCCCTCAAGGAACAGTTTTGGGGCCTCTTCCTTTTATTTTATATATTAATGATATTGTTAATTTCTGTGATATTCCATTAGTTTTAAATTTATTTGCTGATGACACCATACTTTCAGAGGAGGGTGAATATGTGGAAGAGGCGATGAATAAAATGCAAAATATTATTAAATTATTAGAATCGTGGCTTATTGACAATGATTTCTATGTAAACACAAATAAAACAGTAGTGATGTTATTTAATAGCAATAAACGTAATGTTGCATGTGATATTAAGTTGTTCGGTCAGTCCTTAAAGCTTGTTAGTGAATGTAAATACTTAGGTGTTATTATTGATAAAGATTTTAATTTTAAAAAACATGCATGGTCAGTATGTTCATATGAAAATTAGTAAAAAAAATCAATTATTTTAGAAGAATAAGTTAAAATCTGTCTCTAATGTCAAGAGTTACATTATATAAAACTATAATTGCTCCGCATTTTGGGTATTGCCCAACAATTTTATATTATTTAAGCTAGTCTGAGAAGTCTAAATTACAAATTTTACAAAATAAAGCAATGAGGGTTATTTTAAGAGTAAATAGGTACACTGGTATTAAAGACATACTTGATCGGTTAGGCTTTATGAGTGTTAATCAGCGGATGGTTTTACAAAACGTAATTTTTATTTTTAAAATAATTCATAACATGTTACCAAAATATATGTCCAACAAAATTAGTTTTGTTAGAGACATGCTCCATGTTATAACACTAGAACATGTAGTAACATATATATACCAACTTCAAGAACTAGTTCAACACAAAATTCTCTATTTTACAAAGGTTTATTGTTATATAATAATTTGTCAATTCCTATAAAATCTTATAGCACCCTCGACACTTTCATAAGAGAAGCTTATAATTATGTAAAAATAAATTATTCATATCCAGTTATTTGCCATGTAATTAGCGCATAAAGTATAATGATTTTATATTATTTTTGTAAATATTTTGAATGTAAAAGCAAGATTGCTAAATAAACTATCTATCTATATATCTATAAAAAGCCACAGAACATCTTTAACTGTGATGAGATTGGTTTTCAAACAGATGCAGGTGTCCAGAAAGTGTTGTGCAAAAGGGGTTGCCGAAATCCAAACAAATTAGTCGGTAGCGTCACAAAAGCTACGTACACGGTCCTTATGTGTTTCAATGCTGTTGGAGACTTCTTACCAATGTTTATCAACTACAAAGGACTTCACCTGTATTCCACTTGGTGCGTGGACGAATCGGAGAATTGTCGTTATAATTGTTCACCGTCTGGTTGGATGGAGTCCCTTCAGTTTTTTGATTGGTTTACTAACTGTTTTATTCCTTCAACTTCAGCTTTACAGGGTACTAAGCTTCTTATTTTGGATGGGCATAACTCACATTTATCTTTGGACTTGGTAGAAACAGCGGCAAAACATAATACCGAATTATTATGTTTACCAACTCACACGTTCCAATTAGTTCAGCCTCTGGATGTTGGCGTTTACAAATCGGTTAAGGCGTCTTAAAGAGAAATACTTCGAGATTTTTATCAAGAATCGGGTTATTAAAATGTCGATAAAATTGTATTCCCTTCTTTAATGAAAAAATTGGCCAACACTCCAAGTTTGTCCAGAAGTAACGCGGTAGGTGGCTTTGATGGGTCGGGCATTTAACTTTTGTCTTTAGAAAAAATTACAAAAAAATCTCAGATGGCACACATTGTTAACGGCGAGGATTCTGCTCAGATGCCATCCACATCTTCTGGGGACTGTCCTACGCCAGAATATATTAAAACAAGCTTAGCAAATTCAATTTTGTCAGTCCTAAGGACTGGAAACACAAAAAAATCGACCGTATGAAGAAAAACGGAGTAAACACAAAATTTGCTGAAAGCCTAACAGACAAAGATGTTTTAAAATGACTTCGTGAAAAGGAACAAGTGAAGCAATCTAAAAAAAAAGCAAAACCAAAAGCAACCATTGCCAAACAAAAAAAGAAAGGGAAGGCACAAGAATCCCAAGAACCTAGCTTCAGTTCGTCAGAAAGTGAGGTAATTTATGATGATAACAGTGACAATGAGTCGGAAGATTTGATCACTGCAGAAAATGAACAAGTAGACAATGAGATAATTGAAGAAGAAGGAGAAAATTGGGTAATTGGGGCTAAAACAAACAACAGTCAAAGAAGTACCCATGCTGGCATGCAAAACGTTAAACTTGGGAATTGGGTGGTCGTTAAATATCCTGGGAAAAAAGATATCATTCATTACATAGGAAAGGTTGTACAAGTAAAGGATGGCGATCTTAAGGTTAACTTTTCACGTAAAAAGGGTTTGTATTTTGTATATCCTGATGTCGAGGACACAGAGTCGGTATTATTAAATGCAGTAGTTGCAATTATTGACGATCAGGCGATAAATGGAGGAATGCATTTTTTTAAAGTGCCCCTCAGGAAATTATTAGAGATTTTTTTTAATAAATCAGATCTAATAAAAAAGAAATTATGAAGATATGTCAATGTTTACCCCTCTTACCTTATAGAAGAAACAAGGATTCCCAAAAAGACATTAAATGAACTGTTGTTTGCTGACCTCAGAAGAACACGAATTGAAAACCGAAGGTAACAAGACTGTTTTGCTAAGAAGATTACGGGAGTATTTTTATAGAGGAGGTATCGACCCCTGATCTGTAGAATGCCATCAAATATCAACACAGAGAGACAAGTTAGTCAGTATTCAACAACAAATTAGTAATCAGAACAACGTCAGCAACTATCCAACCGCTGTGATGACTTGTCTGATCAAATAGCCAACCAAATGGCTAAGCTTACGGAACAATTGACTCCACAGATTCAACTAGCGGTGTCGCTGGCTCGTCGTCGATGCATTGTCGATTGCATTGGAATTTGAAGCGGCAACGGAAACTGTACTAGGCTCTTCTCGTATACGGTGAACAACCAGCCCTGATTTAGTGCAACCAGTGACTGGAGAGCATAGTGAACTTAAAAAAGTGGTGGAGGAAGTCTTGAGAGTGGTAGCTTCAAAGAAGATACGGGGGTTGCGGTGAAATTGGCCACATAAGTAATGCTTGCCCACATAACAGAAAGACCCCTGCTTAAAAACCTTTAACAACAGGAAAACTAAAACAGGTCGACTTCTGGAAGGCGACATCGACCCTAGATCATCGAAAAGACCCTCCCATTGTAAAGTTGGCAACGATCAACCAACAAACGGGCAGTTTATACATTGATAGCAACATCGATAAAAAGAGTTGTGTCTTGTTTATAGATACCGGAACCACGAAAACCATCGAACAAACAACCGTCGTCAACCACAGAGGTATGTTGCTTTCCAGTTGGGAATTACGAACCGCTACTGGAGAAAGAACCAAAGTCCATGGAAATAAAAGCGACATTGCAATTTGTTACCACTACTCTAACACATTCGGCTTGTTCTATCAAACCCAAGAAGTACCAGTGCACTTAATAAACCTGAACGACCACTCAGTCCCCTTCAGAAATGTACGTAAATGAGCACTCTAGAACCAGTTACAGCCGTGGTTCACCAGACAACAGCCACGGAAAAAGACATTACCGGCGAAGTTGAGCAGCTGGTGGCCAACTTAGATCCATCCCTGTCGGAATCAGGAAAAATCAAATATGAGGTCTAGCCCACCGATATAAAGATGTCTTTGGTGCTGAAAAATCGGAAGTATGAATGTGGTGGAACACAAGATCGACAGTTATCCTCTGCCAAGGATCGACGACGTTTTTGATGCTCTATCGGATTCTACACTGTTCTCGACTTTGGACTTGAAGAGCGGATACTGACAAGTGGAAATGAAGACCGCCTTTACTAGCAAATCAGGTTTATGACAGTTTACGGTCCTCCCAATTGGTCTTTGTAAAGCCCCCAGCACATTCGAATGACTGATAGAGACTATTCTGCAGGGTTTATATTGGAAAAATGTCTGGTATATCTAGACGACGCCATTATAATCGACAAGGATTTTGAAGAACATTTATCCAACCTCGAAGAACTACTTAAGAGACTTCAGATGGCCAATATAACATTAAACGTATAGCAGCGCCACCTGTGTCAGAATAAAGTCAGGTATATAGGCCATGTTATGAGCAAGGATGAAGTTGCTGTTGATACTGTTAAATCCAAAGCAGTTCAGGAATGGCCAACTCCGACGGACAAACATCAAACTCGGAGCTTCTTGGGCTTATGTTCCTATTCCCGCCGGTATGTCAAGAATTTTGTGGACAATGCCAAATCCAAAGAAATTTCCTGGAGGAGATTAAAAAATTTTAGCTTCTACCCTTATCATGATCAACAGGTTCAAAGACTAGGACCACGTGATTTGGAAGCGCGATTAGACTTTAGTCGGTGGAAACTTAGAAGCAGGTGCCTATTCACTGATGACGCCACATTTACAAGGGATGGGGTTTACAATCTACGAAATTCCCATGTTTGGGATTATGAAAATCCTTTTGCTACAAGACAAACAGATTCGCAGTATAGGTTTTCGGTTAACGTTTGGTGGGGAGTTTTAGATAATCACCTTATTGGACCTTATGTCCTACCCCGTACATTAACAGGGGACGACTATTTTGCTTTTTTGCAAAATATGTTACCAGTGCCATTAGAAAATAAGGAAATTGACGGGCGGGCCCAATAATTGGCCCTTGCCGGTCGCCGGATTTTAACCCAGTGGACTATCATATTTGGGGATATCTGAAAGCCATAGTATACTCTACTGAGATAAACAGCTTAGAAGATCTTATTCAAAGAATTGATGATGCTTGCGAGGAAATCAGGGCAAATCCATTAATGATAAGACGAGCAACACAAAACCGCTTAAAAAGAGCTCGTGAATGCATAGAACGTAATGGTGGACATTTCGAACAATTATTATAAATAATTTGACATTTCGTGTAACTCAATTTTTCTGTTCTTTTGGAATAAACTATTGATTTATATAAATCTTGATAAAATATTTTTTTTCTTAACCCTAACCTGGATTATAACTGTTTTTGTTACATGATAAGATTTTGATGCTTATGTAAGAAATAAATCTATAGGGTGGTTCTAAAGTTATTACGTACGAAAATGTCAATGATACATTTAAATAACTTTGACATTAAAAGTTAAGCAGTAAAACGCGATGTGCATTTCGAAAAATATTTTGGTGCCGCTCTATTTTTTCTGTTCTCTACGAATAACCTATTGGATTTTAAAAATTCTGATATACAGGGTGTTGTTTTGGAGATTATCGAATTTTGCAAATTTTCCTTAAACCAGACCTGGATTATAATTATTTTTATTGCACTATCTTATTGTGTTATCAATGAAATATTATCCTTACCAAAAATGAAAGAAATATATTCTAAAGTTATTGCCTTCAAAAGCATTGGACTAAATGAATAAAACACCCTGTATCTCTTTTAATAATTATGTTAGACCAATTAACCAAGTCTATTTGGAACCACCAAAGTGTCCTCCACTTGCAGTTAACCTATGCTGGTTTACACCCTGTATAATCTTAACTGGAAACGACACAGTCAACAACTACTATTTCGTTCGTATAAGTCTACAATTACCAACAGCCGGTAACACCGCCATCTCCAGTTCTAACTGCGAAACAATAACTCAGGTTTTCTGCCGTATACGCAGTAAACTGTCGAATATATTTGGCTCATGATTCACGTTTTGAATTTTCTGAAAATCACTTTCCAAATATGCATATAAAATAATTTCAAAAACAAAAAACTATTAGCCCTACTTATAAAATTAAAAAAATAAGTAATTCAAATCTTTAAGTACTCTATAATCACCCCGCCTCTTTTTATTACTCCAAGATAGTAATTAAGTTTAATAGCCGTTAACGGTAATTTAGTTAATGCGGCTTACAAATTTATGCGAGTATACACTCAATTTACGTCCGGTATTAATCCCTTTTTTAAAAATCTTGACTGATTATTCCAAGAGTATGATATTATGCAACCCTGAACATCCTGTTAACGATTGTAGTATCTAACAAATTAACTTAATAATGATGTCTAGAAACGACTAATTTGTAACGGACATAAATGAGCTAAAGCTCTAATTATTATAAACGGCAGCAACATTTATATTATACATACATACTCATTCAAAGAAAATGCTACTATTTACCATGATTGTGGTGTTAATAATGCCTCTTTACGTGATCTTATAAATATTGAATCGATTTACTCCTACTCCTTAAAATTATTCGGCACACCCATGTTCATGTACAATTTCGTTTATTTAGAGAAGTATCGGGTTTTTGATACTCTCGGAATTGGAATCAAGCAACATTCGTGTCTCAGATGGAATGTAAGATACTCCTTAATGAGAAAAAATGTATATTCTGCGGTGAAAGGTTGTTGGAAATTATTGGTTCAGAATTAAAGAAGATCGAAGACGAACTAAATCGTGGATCGCTTCTCGCTGTTTACATAATTATAATATAGCAAATTAATTTAAAAAATGGTGATTGATATTCAAATATTAATGGAAATTAAGGTGGATAACATATAAAGCAAAGAAGATTTCTCAATGAAATTGTTTGAACAATTATACAGCGTGTCCACGGATGGGGTATCCTATAAGTGAAAAATGTTTAAATATTAGTTTTAGTGAAAAATGTCATTCTTGATAAAAAGTTTTCCTTGTTCTGAAACCCCATAAAAAAGTTTTTCAAAACGCGTCTTATTTTATAGCCAGTTTTATGATAACCGTATGAATTTTTGTTCGAAAATAATGTATTAATCTAGTGAGTGACGTTTACGATGTACCAAGTAACTGTCAACTTTTATAAATAATTTTCAAATTGTCATTCTTTAAGAAATATTTGACAATAATGTTAACTATTCAAGAATTATAATCACTATCACAAGTAACAATACAGAATAATAATGTAAGAAACACTAAGTGAACAAAAAACATCTATTCAATCTATCCTCCTCCAGCTTCAAAACATCATTCAATTAATTCTCTTTCTAAATTATTTGTAAGTACTTCGCAGCATTTCTGGGGTAATTTCGTCAACGGCATGAATTATAGCTCGTTTCAAGTCTTCAATATTATGGTTTAAATTATTTGCATAAAATTTTTGTTTTAAGTAGCCCCATAAAAAAAACTAAAATAGTTAAATCGGGGGAGCGGGGCGGAAAAAATATTGATCCATAACGTCCCATCCATCGTCCAGGAAAATATTCATCCGGTCATCCTCTAATTAGCAAAGTCGAATGTGACGAACATCTATCATGTTGAAAGTACATTTTACACCTTAGCTCCAAAGGAATATTTTCTAATTCAGGTGTTAAGAAGTTATCCAGCAAATACAAATATACCTCCTGACAATACGGTCCGATTATTCGATCCGGTAAAACCGCACACCAAACATTAACCTCTTTTGCAAATTGACTATTACAGTTAATCCTGTAGCTCGGGTTTTCACTGGTCCAATATCGACAATTTTGGGAAGAAACGGCTCCGTTTGTTGTAAACGTTGCTTCAACAGAAAATAAAATATTATTGTGAAAGAATCGGTCATGCATAAGTTTTTCACCAATCATTGCACAAAAGTCTAACCTTGCGTCATAATCATAATCTTGTAAGGTATGAATAAACTTCGGTTTGAATGGATGAATTTTGTTTTGCTTAAATATTTTCTGTAAGTGACTCTTGCAAAAACCAACATCCACTGCTCTTTTTCGTAGACTCAACTTGGGATTTTCCGTTAACGAATGCATAGCTGGAGCACTAGCTGCATCATCCATCACACACACGCGGTACTGAACCCGTCCCTTCCAAGTGGCAACCCTCAAGAGCGTTGCATCCCGGGAAGAACCTTCCATCCACCCCCCCTCTTATCCGGTGGGTCCTCAGTCGTCGTTGCGTTTGTCGCGTGCCGCTCTACCCTAACCGAAATGGCTGTTAGCTAGGGTCGTGCCGCCTTCTGTTCGCCGTGTAACCTTGGTGGTTATATCTTTGGCGGTCTTCACGCTTTCTGGTTTTCTTCTATTGTGTGTGCATTTTCGCTGCCTCTATAAGAGGCAAATCCTTAGGCGACTTAATACGACTAACGACAACCTTATACAGTGGATCCACTTGTTTTCGGTTACCTATCATAAACCCCGGCTCATCTTTTTATGGATGTGCCGGGCCTTCTTCTAAGCAGGTCTTCTCGAGATTCTCAAAAAATGATTAGTTCATTAGCTGGGCTAATAACCTAGTCACCTGTTCGAGAATCTCTTGTTTCTTCAGGGTGGCCGTCGTCGTCGTTTTCTTGGTAGTCGCTTGGGCGTAGCTGACTCCTGTCTTCGTTCCTGCTGGTCTCTCATGGCGATATTCAATCCGTCTATTTCGTCTTCCCTGCGTTGGACTTTGTGCTTCTCTTCTTCCAGTCTTTTCAGGAGCTTGTCGCCTCTTTCCTTCATCTTTCTGGCATACTCTTCCAGCTTGTCGAATTCTTCATCGGTTTCGTCTTCGCTGTCGTCGTCCTCTTCTATTTTGCTGGATGATTTTTAAAATATCCGATAAATTACAATTTTAAAAAATTTAAAAAAAAATTCAAAGTTTTCATAAATCGGAAGCAGTGTTAAAAAACACTATTTGTTTTTGGCTTCTTAAAAGCTTTCGCTGGTTCGGTTGATGTTAATCAACCTCCGTCCGATCGCTTTCTTGACCTAGCTGCAAAAACTGCGGCATATGAAATGTGCGCATTTTCTTTCACCAACAACTGCAAAATCGGCGTCACTTCAACGTGCGCAGTTTTAGCTCTGTAACGCAAGCGTAGCTGTCGTATATTCGGAGCTTTGAAATAAGAACCTCTCGGCTCGAGCACTTGTCGATCACTCACTCCTACTGCTGCATCATCCTCCTCAACGTACGCCTTTTTCAATTTCTTTTTGTCTTGAACAGATCCTGTCTCATCAAACTTCTTTATTAATTTTTTTAATCCACGCCGCGTAATGGGTACATCTGGATATTTTTCATGAAATTTTGCAATTACATACAGGTACGAAACATCCCCAATACCACAACACTTGATAAGATATACTCTTTGTTGAATAGTTTACATTGTTGTCACATATTTATTAATGACAATTGGACAATTATTTATAAAATTTGACAGTTACTTGGTACATCGTTAACGCCACTAGATTAATACATTATTTTCAGAACAAGCAAAACTTTTAATTAAAAATGACATTTTTCACTGAAACTAATATTTAAACATTTTTCACCTATAGGATACCCCATCCGTGGACACGCTGTGTAATACAATCATATAATTTATATAATTAGAAACAGTTAGTTTAATTTAAAAAGGCAATAATTTAGTGTTTTCGATAGAGAATTTTTCTAAAAATTAGTGCTGGATTCTCACTATTACACACATGTTCACTTAGTGATACCCAAGCAATTACATACTGTGATAGTCCAGTTTCAATTTGTCAAATATAGGATCCCGTGTGCAGATTTGTGATACAATATTCTGCAATATCTCAAATTTTCCAGAAAACCTTGTAGAATATGAATCATATTATTGCGATTTCAGACGGAAGTTGACGTGAAATTGAAAAGTGCTCACTGGAAAAGTTGTAGATCATGCAAAAATGAACAACTTTTGAATAGATCACTTTTTAACATAACCTCAACATTTCCAATAAAATAGCATTATCTCGTATTTTTTTATTTGTTTTTTATTTTTCATTTCCACAAAAGTAATTCAATTTAAGGGGATTGCCTTGATGGCGTTCGATTTTTGAAATTCGAATTAGTTTAAAAATTCAATCCCATCAAAGCTTAGGCATTGTTTGTCGGAATCTAAAACTGTTTACATTTTTAAAATCAGTTAAGTAATAGGCTTAAAAAATGGACAAAAAGTTTCATTGTTTCCTCAAAAATTACAGAAACTTAAAACTGAAATATGGTATGCACGCTTCGTTACCGGCAGTGGGATGAGCCTTGTAGGGGAAAAGTTGGTCGACTGCTGACGATAAGAAACTATCTTTTTTTACCAAATCAATATAGTTGGTATATTTATTAATTATAGTAATCCATTTATGTTAGTTATACGTAATGAAATAATACAAAATATCAAGTAAGTAAACACGAAATTCACAGTTTAACATTTAGAAATGTAGGTATTTATCGATTACTTGAAGAGAGCGAAAATTTTTTGAAATTTACAAATAGGTACTGGGAGGATTTATGATTCCTAATATAATATACTTTACTTTATTATGGAAAGGAAAGTAGAGAATTAAAATGTATTTGGTCTTCGCTGTTGCAATTTAGTGGTTTACGTTTTGTGTACGAATACTTTGTTTTATTGTTAGGGACTTTTCAAACAATAGTTCTAAGTTATAAATTCGTGCATAAGTTGCGTAGTAAGTACTTTTTTAGTTTTGTGTGAGTTGATTAAATGTTCGGATTATTTTTATTAATTAAACCTATTATGACAACCAGGAGTCGGAAACTTTTGGCGATGAGGTAAGAAAAATTGTTTTTATAATTTGCTTATAAAAGAGACTTCATTATAAATGTCACAATGAAATCTCTTTGAACACTTTCTTAGTGATTTTGTGTGTCATACAGTCTGGCGTAGTTCTAGCTAGCAAATTAATAGATTAGATATTATATGTGTTTATAATTTTGATAAACGCTAACACAAGAATAAAATGAAAAAAATAAACGGTTTTAAGGATTAAAACTAATTTTAGCGCACTTATACATTACGGAGCCTGGGTGTTTATTTGTGAGACAACTTGAACAATATCCAATCATAAAATTCGTTACTTGGAAACCCTCCGGAAGCTGTATCATGCTAACAAACCGAAAGTATTTAAAAAATGACCAAAAATTTGGTACTTTGAGTACCACAGCACCCCTTGTACTGGCTCTGGTGAGCTGAAAATCAATAGGGTTCATCTGTGAGGTACACTGAACCATACTCAATCATTAAATTGTTGACTTCATGCGCTCCGGAGACAGAATCATAATAACAAACCCAAATTTCTCTAAAAATGACGAAAAATATATATCTGGATTTATGGGACCCGTTGTACAGGCTCTGGCGAGCTGAAAATCAATATATTTTAACTGTAAGACACCCTGAAGTATATCTAATCATGAAATTGGTCACTTATATATACTTCGGAGGCTGTATCGTGCTAACAAACTGAAAATTGAATAGATGAGGCTTTTACTTGATGAAGATCCATACTGAACGATGAAATAAAACACTATAATTTGTTTAAATCTTCATTTATTTGAACTAATCTTCAATTTAAACTTGTTGACGGGTTTCACTAACACAGTAGCTTTGTCAAAACGAAAGAAGGTATAATACAAAAATGTCTTAATATATACAGTGCATAAATACAAAATTCTATTTACTAATGTTAACAATGTTATTGAAAGAAATTACCTGAAAATTCATTCACTACAAGCATTCCTAAGCTATCTTCTAGATAAAAAAGTTTAATAAAGGAGACTATTTGGTCGTTAAGAAGATTACCTGAACATTTATTTTTGTTAATCTCAAGGGCTTCTAATAAATTTAAACTAAAGATTTACCGACTACATGGAGAATTTCAAAATTTTCGACCCAAATACCCAAATCTAAAGGTGCCAAATCAGGAAAGTGAGAGGACCAACGAAACGGACCCTGATTGGCAATCCATCTATCATCAAACATGTTAAGATGCTGAGCAACACGACCAAAGTTATGAGGAGGTGCTCCATCTTGCTGATACCAAGCTGAAGCCGCCTCTCCATTAAAGTGTGTAACGCCGGTCATATGGCTTCTTCTAAAATGTGGCAATATCTTTCACCATTTGAATTTTCATTAGGAATACCACTAGAGGTCAAATTATTTCTGGAAATTTTTTCGAGCTCATGAATATTTTGACACAGGTGAGGGAAATTTTCTAAAAATATTCATCTGTAGGGTATTCTGAAAACTTTAATATTGAATCACAAATCTTCGAACGGAATACAAATTGATACCGGACTATGATACATATATTAGAAAATTGGAAATATTTCATGTGAAGCTGTTTTAACTCATCAAATAACAGCCTAAGTAAAAGAAAATTCACAAATAAACTTCAGAAGCTGTCGATTGTAAAACTTGTTCGATAGCGCAAAATCAGCATACGGCCGTAATTCATGTATTAATCGTACCTGCAAATTCTGATTTTTATGTTTTCAATGAAATTAATTTATACCTAGTTATTATGTATGCTTCATTCGCCTTACAATGGTAAAACGTATGAATTTAAATGCGTTTGATGCGGACGAGGATACATAATGTATGTGTAGATAGGTAGCACTTAAACACGGCAAAAAGAAATAAAACTAAAATTATTTCAAATGACAACAGAATGGAAGCAATACATTGTTATTATAGTATCTTGTAGGTGCCTTGATATGTGTGTGTTGAAGGCCTTGACGTGGTTGATTTTTTATTGCGTAAATAGTATGGTAATTATTTTAAAGAATTTTGTATTGTCTGTAAAGAATATGGAGAGGAATGTACCGGGCTATTCATTATACATTAACCACCCCTTATCATCGTTATTATTAACCGTAGAAAAAAAGTTTTATATAAAAGTTGTTATGACTTGCTTTTCTTAAAATACTATCAAGTATAGTAGCGTGCAAATTTTAGGAAATATACGAAAATAGTTTTTGTTAATGGTATACCCTTCAATATTTGTTGGAAGACACCTTGTATAGTTTTTAGGTTTTGTTTCTGATCTTTACTTTGACAGTTGATGACAATTCAATTTAATTTCCATTCGTATATACAGGGTGCGCCATTAGTGTGACAAAGTTCGATATATCCGTTATTATAAAAGATATGGAATCAAGAGTGACTGCTCGTCACTCGCGCCATGTCACGTCTCGAGTCCGCCCTCTTTTATATATTTTTGCGCTAGACGACAGACACTCTTATACCGAAAATTTCGTCTTCTTCCTCTCCCGCAATTCTATATTTTTTAATTAATTGAAAAGTATATTATCTACGGGCAAAGTATGCATACATTTGCCATATAATTCATATATGATCTTTCATTTGCAGCATCAATGATAATTTTCTATGTATTTATTGAAAAGATATTCAGTTCTAAAAATAAAAGTTGTAACTTTTGTAAAAATATTTCTAAAGTTGAACGTTGGTCATGTGTGGTTTCGATATTTCGGTAAGAGAATCAATGTCGCTATCGGTGATTCATTTCATGCAGGTGTGGTGGTCGATGATTGAGTTTCATCCGCACTGATGCCCTGAATCTGGAATCGGGGCGTTATTCTTGACGTCGTTCCCAACGTCATGCATACGCAAGCCTGTGAACGCTCTATTTGCGAATAGCTCCTAAAAATTATATTCTCGAGCACCGTTCCTAAAATCATCGAATTGTATCGTCCTCACAACAGCGTCAGTTGACGTCACAACACAAATGTCATTTGCCATTTTGTAACGTCAAATTTAAAGAAGTTTTTCAAATATGTTATCAATATCTCCTATAAAAATGAATTCTACAATCAGTTAATCAGTAGTATTAAACCCAAATTGAACATTAGTATCCCGAACAACTTATGAAAGCCAATTTGTTAATTATAAATACTAAAAAATGTATGCCAGAGATGGACGAATTTACCTCAACATCTGATTCGGTAAATAAGAAAACACTATAATTATACATAAAATCTATGAAGTAGATAGACATTGCAGAGAATGAAGAGATATTAATTTCACAAAACTTTTGGTTGTGTTAATAGGAAGAATTTGACATAAATATTTCGTCGTCATAAGTGTTTATTTTTGGATTCATATATATGTGCAGGTTAATTTTATTTTTCATAGTATAATATTTTACAGATGCACACAGAAAACATAATTTCTTTAAGTCAAAGATTTTGTTTATATTATACAGTGCGTCACTAGGGCACATGCTGGAACTAGACATAATAATCTAAATAAAGCTTCTGTGTATAATCTCTAAGGGACCTATAAATGTTCTGGAAGCACATTCCCAAGACAATAGGCCATATCTGAGATGGCTTTCCACTAGACCGTAGTACAATATCGGCAAGTATTGACATGATACATATATTTTTTTAAACACTTGAATTTATAAAGCATAATCTCTAGTTTTTTTTCTATGAAAAATATGTGAAGCTATTCTTATGGTCTAGATTTAAGATATGGCAAATACGTTTTATTAAAATTTACAGTAAGTAATGTATGATGAAACCAATCCATAATTAATCTTAGATCATTTTCAACTATTTCAAATCATACCAAATTATCTATTTCATAAATAATGGCTGTATCGTCTGCGACTCTAATTGTATATATCCAGTACTGCTCACTAAAAACAATTCATTTATACAAAGATTGAATAACACAGAAACCAAAATTGTTCCTTTGTTATAATTATTTATTAAATAACGTATATTTTGGTGTTTATAGAATTTTTTGTAACAATATTAGCAAGTTTGAGGTTTTTAAATGTGAAATATTTAAATTTCTGGGTTGTCGGTATCAAATTTCATCTTTCAGTATTTTAAATCTTTTTTGATGTATAATTTGAGAGTAATATTCCTAAAATAGAAATCTGAATAGTTTTTTCAAAGTTGAAGAGAAGGTTTTCCATTTTAGTTGTGGTTTTCTAGGTGAAATCAATAAATAATTCTATTATGAAGTCTTCGGAAAGTTATTTAATTACTATTATTGATCCTTATTCTCCAAGTAATTGTACGATAACTGTTTACATCAATAAATAACGTATATTTTGTTGTTTATAAATTTTTTTGTAACAATATTAACAAGTTTGGGGTTTTAAGTGTGAAATATTTAAATTTCTAGGTTGTCGGTATTGAATTTCATCTTTCAGTATTTAAATTTTTTTTGATGTATAGTTCAATAATTATATTTCTAAAATAGAATTCTGAATAGTCGTTTCAGAATTGAAGAGAAGATTTTCCATTTTAGTTGTGGTTTTCTAGGTGAAATCAATAAATAATTCTATTATGAAGTCTTCCGAAAGTTCTTTTATTACCATTATTCATCCTTATTCTTCAAGTAATTGTTAGATAACTGTTTGCATTATTAAATAACATATATTTTGTTGTTTATAAATTTTTTTGTAACAATATTAACAAGTTTGGGGTTTTTAAGTGTAAAATATTTAAATTTCTGGGTTGTCGGTCTCGAATTTCATCTTTCAGTTTTTTAAATTTTTTTTGATGTATAGTTTAATAATAATAATACTTCAAAAATAGAAATCTTAATAGTCTTTTCAAAATTTATAAGAAGGTTTTCCATTTAAGATGTGGTTTTCTAGGTGAATTCAATAAATAATTGTATAATGAACTCTTCGAAAAGTACTGATATTACTATTATTGATCCATATTCTTTAAATAATCGTTCTATAACTACTTATATTAATAAATCTCTTTTTTCTACTAATTACTGTTATTTATTTCTGCAATTGTTGAATTAAATGTAACTTGATTGTGCTTGATGGCAGATCTTCTCCATGAAGGACATTTCGATAATTTGATTGCCGAATTAGGTAGGTACATATCCCTTTCTATTTTATAAGTATTCAACTGAAGACACAATAAAAAATACAAAATTAATCAACTTTCAACTATGCTCTATTTGTAAACAAACTGTCCACGCTGAAACGGAATTCGTCATGATCCAGTATGCTGAAACGATCGTTTTGCGCTGTCAAATCCTCCCATGCAGACCCACCTTCAATAAACACTTATAGCGTTTTCGATTTACCTGCTCCAGCTGAATTGAGTGCGAACTCAGTTCAAAAGTTGTGTTCGATTATTGTTGTCAGAGTTGCACTCCTCCAATTTCACGTGTTCGATTTACAAGCGGTACTGTCGGAGTGCGCCTTCAGTTCAATATTATTTGCTCTGAATTGAAAGACGGTGTAGTCCTGTTAGTTCAGTTTTAAGTGGCGCCAAATACAAAAAAATTCGAATAACCAATGCTAACCGAATTACTTTCAACTTCCGATTCTATAGTTCGTATGAAGAAATGTTTCTGATGAGCCCTGAAGAAAAAATCAAGATACTCGATTTTACTAATGTGATAGGAAATATTCAGATAAAGATGAAAATATACCATTTTTCGTTGAAAGACTTTCTTACATTTTTATTGAATTTTTTTCTCTCTACTTGAAGAGTTAATTTGTATGTTTCATTTAATATAAAATATATATTTCCCATGCTGCTGTTCATGTTCATATAGTGTCTTGCTCCTTGCTGTTTGTTTGTTTTCCGCTTTTTGACCGAAAGTTGGGTTTGAAACTCTGCACTCGCAGTTGAATGGATGTTCGATTTAAGACGCACTTTTTAGTGCAATCAAGTGAACTAGCATGCCCTCGCCAAGTTTTGTGACGTCGATTTTATGCAAACTGAACTTGCTCTACTTGTAATTTCCACTAATTTTTTACAAGTGCTCAACTACTGATCACACTTGGTGATCACGTAATGAGAATGCGCGTAGTTTCCGTCAGATATCGCGGCATACCAAATATGTATGTTTAGGGTATGAGTTTAACCATGAAAATGTGCGAGAAAAAACATACAGGCGCAATATGAACTTCCATAGAATAGAGATTCACTACAATAAAAGGCTGAGTTCATTAAACATGAATTGCAATAAAGTAGTTTAAAACTTGTAGGTACTGAGATGAATTTAGCGCTTTTATTCTGACATGAAGACAATAAAAAAGGGAAAAGTTAACGACGAGAGTAGGATCATCATAAGAAAAAAATTGTGAACGCGAGAAGATGTTTACACCAAATGGTAAGTGAATATCGATTTGTAAAAACAGATTTACGCCGACCAGTGCCATATTTCATGAAAGCAATCACAAATCTGATAGTCATTGTTACAGTATGGTGAAAGATTAAAAATCCTTATCATGAAATAATTTTCACAGATATTTTGAAATTTAAAACTGATTGCGGGGCGGAGCAGAGGCTTTTGCCACCAGTTGCCCAACCCTCAGCCGGGAGTAACTTTTCTTGAATTCACTCATTTTTTCCTCTTACAATAATATTATTTTCAACCAAGTCTGAGGGTGTTGCCACGGGTTGATTGATAATCTAGTGTATTTTCATTAGTTTTTTTTATAAACTGGTTTGGTCGCATTTTCCCATCTATCCCTATTGACCGTTCCTACTGCGAACATACTTATATCCCGTTCACTACTGTGATAGGCATTCATTGTTTTACTGCTGCTCACCGCATAATTACAAACTGTTTATACTGCTTACGCTGTTATTAACAATTGCATTTGCTTGCTTCCACCTTGTTTATTGTGCCATTGATCACATGCCCCAATACCGGCAAATTTCGCATGGTGCATAATAAAATAAGGTTTGAACACATTTGCATACTGTATATATTTAACTGATTCGGTACCGCTTGAAAATACTCAGAAATTGTTAAGTGTTATTTTGTGTATATATTTTAAATAGGACTAATACACAAATAAATATAATCAGTGTTTTCTTCATATCCCGTAGCACCGCCGTCTAAGGGTTATAGGTTTGTAGAAGAGTTAAATTCAACGAGACCCCTGGAATTTTCTGTAACCTCCATCTGAGGTTACCTGCAACTCTTGACGCTAAGGGTCAAGGGGCCGTGGAGTACACAACATAAAATAATCTGGCGCCCGAGCATTTGTTTCAAAAACTTTGCATCGAGGATGTCCAAAGTGACGTGCCAGTTGGTAAGAACCTGTGTGAGGTGAAGTACGGCGTCACAAGTGCGATTTTCTGGATATTACAACATCTGAATACAGGGCGAGCCAAGAGTCGAACACATGATTTTCTCTATTTTTTTCAAATGAATCACCCAGTATTTTATTTCCAAAAATGAAAAAACACCTTATATGCTTTCCTTTTAATCAGGCATTCCCTATACCTAAAATCATTAATTTCTCAGATTTAATAACAAAAAGGTTTTTAGGTTTTCAAAAGTCACTGAGTTGTAACAAGTTAGCTATGGAATAATGACAAGTATTGATTAGTAGATTAGATTAGATTAGATTTTACCGGGGTTACAATGCACTGAAACCTAAGGTTTATTGTGCCCCCCCTATCACAGCTGTTCTCGCTACTACTACAGCTCGCCTTCCAGTTCCAGGGTTCTAATGAACTCTAGTATTTGGGGCGGCTTCAACGAGGTTAGATCCTCACTCTTACAAGTTTCTTGTCCGAAGCATTTCTTGCGTTGGTTTGCAATGGCGAGGCATTCTAGAACTAGGTGATCCGGAGTTTCATCCTCCTCCCCACAGAATCTATACTCGTTAATTTCTGCTAGACCTATTCTCATTAGGTGCTTCCTAAGGCGGCGGTGTCCTGTAAGAAAGCCCGTAAGGAGATGTTGTTTATTTTTACTGAGGTCCAAATATTTTTTGGATCTATCAGTGCCAAAGTTACGCAAGAACTTTTTGGAATGTTTCAGCCCGGGAAGGCACCGCCAGAGTGCTTCTCATTCGGTTTCGTCTTTCTTCCGAAACTCTTTCTTATAGGAGCATTTTCCTACACCGGGCCAATGAAGAGCGTATGTGCTCCTTTCCTGGCAAGTGTATTGGCCTCTTCATTTTCCGTGATTCCTGAGTGGCTAGGAACCCAGATAAAAGAGACCCTGTTATTCTTGCCTAATTCATCAAGTTTTCTTCGGCACTCCCATGCCAACTTTGAGTCAATGAGAAGGAGTAACAATGGCTTCTTTGAACTCTGCAGGCCATACTCCCTCACTTATGCACTCATTAAATAAGTATTCAAGGGGAAGGACAATCTGATGAGATATCTCCTTGATTGCTTCCGTTCGAATACTATCGCTGCCTGGAGTTGTTTTGTTTTTTAAATTATGTATGATTTTTCTTATTTCTGTACAATCGGTTAGTTCCATGGCAAATGAATTCAAAGTGTTCCTTCTGGGAATTACATATGCATGGTCCTTCTTAATTATGCTGGCTAATGATTTACGTAATGATGAGAAAACTTTGTTGAATTTATTTGCAATTTGATAATGGTCCTCTATATCTGTACCATCTTTTCGTCGTATCAAATTAATATCACTGTTTTTTTTTGGTTTGGTTTCAGTTGTCGTGAACCGTTTTCCACAATTCGGTAGAATCACTGGAATTTCATATCCTGTTTCCATAGTATTCCATTTTAATCCTCTCTATTAAGGAGCGTAGTTTATTTTTATATAAATTACATATTTTTTTCAAATCATTGTTTGGCATTTTTTGTAACATTACGTACATGGAGTTTTTCTTATTTATAGATTGCACAAGTCCATCTGTTATCCACGGATTTAGTTTCACATCTTTTCTAGGTATTTTCTTTGTAGTGCTACCTTCCGATATTGCTTGTTGTAGTATAATAAGAAATTCTGTCATTGCTGCATCAATATTGTTATTTTTCAAAACTTCAATGAGAGTGAGTTTAAGATATATTTTAACCTTTTATAGTTTATATAATTTTTCTGTATATCTGGCTAGTATTTGAGTTTTCCATTAGAAAAAATAATGTGTGGCATCGTAGAATAATGATCTATAATGGAGGATTGTAAAATAATTGGTAATGTGTTATCAATTGTGTAGGTTACAGTATTAAAGAAAACGTGGTCAATACAGGATTTTGTATTACCACATTCTCTGGTTGGGTTATTAATGGTGGAAACCTCAGATTAACAAATAAAATAGATATGTTTATTTTGACTTTTTCCTGCCCCAAACATTGAGTCACATTCTAAGCTCATTTGCGGGACACCTCCACTGCTTTGCCATATTTACAAATCCTCATTATTTGCGGGAAAAAAGAAATTAGAAGTATAATTGAAAATTTGTTAAAAAGTTATGCAAATAACTAATTTCTGCATTTGAGTCACTGCTTTTAAAATCAATTAATAATACTTGAATTTTATTTAATATATTCTTATATATATTCTTATATAAATTTTAAACAAGAATTTGTTGTATCATTATATACCTTTTCCTACGATCACTACCCAAAGTAGGCTTTTGCACACTCAAATCTAACCGCAAAGTTGATGTTTTCCGTGATATGTCATAATTTGACATTATTTCCGCTCTAGAGCGTAATTTTCCGCTCGCATGTTTTCATTTACAATAAACTAAAGAAAGTTAGTAAATAGTAGGGATATTAATAGTACATTATACACTAAGCGACTAAAGTGACCCATTTAATCCCGCGGATGGGACCCATTTAATCCCCGAGGGAATCAATCCATATACATTTTTAATAAAAATGAATACTACTTAGGATGGCTGGGCATCGAGGATGCACTTTTATGAAATGAAACATGGCTGGGCATCGAGGACGGACTTCAATTTTTTTTGTAGTATGTCAAAGTGCGCCAATAAAAAAATAGCGTAAAGTATTCGTGGATAACTGGTCTTTCAAACACGCGCGATTTTTCGAGCGCGACGGCGCAGTGTTATAAGACCTTACAGATTAGACCGATTCAGACGTCACTTCAATTATTATTTTCTATCTTATAAACCATCCAAAACACCTATGTTTATAGTTGTAGTTAATATTTAAAAATATTCAAAGTGTATAACTAATTACTTCCAATATTTTTCGAACCTCAATTTGTTTAACCTTGTAAATGTCATCTTAATATCGTTTACGACTTTTGTAAGTTTTAAATTGTCATTAGTTGCTTTTACGCCGTTTTTGATAGATTAGGTTAATTTTCTTCTCGAAACCTTGACTCAAAACATCAAATTGCAAGAGGTAATGGACACAGGACACGCGTGAGACACCATTGAAGCTTCTGGAGTTTGTAATTTGTTGAATTTTTGTGTTAATAAGTGATATCATGAGCCAGCTTCCGCTGATCGAGCATCTAAAAGGGCACGAGAACTATGGTACGTGGAAATGCGCGGTACAAATTTATTTAGAACACAAAGAGCTTTGGGACGCGGTAAAAGGATTTTTCGTGTTTTTTTTTAATTATTTGTTTAAAAATAAGGTGATCGTAGAAAAAATCTTGTGTGCAATTCGAGCAGAAAGTGCGTTGCCGCTTTCGGCAGATTGCCCGCTCTCTGCCTCGAGTGGCAAAGTATCACTTTCCGCTCTTAATACACAAATAGCTATTATGGTTATGGTGACAACATTGCTCAAAATTTCAGTACCTGCTAATGTGTCAATAGTAATATTTTTAGTAGTTTTGTCCTTGTTTAATTACCATAAAAAGAGAGATACAAATATCGTCAGAGTGTGATCGACGATCATTTTAAATACGCCGTAGTATTGTAGTAAATAATGTCAAACGTGGTTTGTTTATACGAGCGCCATTACGACTAGAGAGTAAACATTTAGTTCTTTCGTTTTGATGTGTTTTTCAAGACTTATTAGTGTGAAAATAAGCTTTTAAGTTAATTAATTTAATGTTTTTGGATTATCATGGTTCGTCGGTGCCAAGTTTGTCAGAAAAACAGCCGAAATTAGCAATGCCATGTATCTACAATACCATCCCCACTTTTTGTAATTCATTCATTTTTTCACTACTGCCGTTTAGAATTGTTGGCCGTAAATATAAATGTGTTTATGAATGAATAGCCCTTTCTATGTTTATTATTACTCTAAGGTGGAAGCATTTGTTCAGAATATTAAGATTTTCAATTACATCGTGGTCTATCTGTTCATTTTCTGAAATATCTATGGTAATTTCATCCAAGAAGATACTATGGCCAGATAGAGGTACATGATTCACAAGATAATCCTGGAGTACTACATTAAGTAGCTGATATTAGTTGTAGGAGATCTATAATGCGCTACAATATTTATTTTATTGCGGTGATCGTATTGTACTGTTAAATTGATCAACTTCGAATTGAAACAAGGTTCAATCTTGTAGTTATATGTTAGAATTGAATCTAGATAGGTAACAACCTCGTCATTATGATTGTAGCGACCCTCGTTGTATATCAGATTATTACCAGGTAATTCAAGCAGGGACCGATTCTTAATAAGCAAAGTCTCCAAGGTTATTCAATTATAATAGAAAACCTTGATTTGGAAATTCACTACCTAGTTGGCTTGTGGAATCAGAAAGAGTTTTAGTAAGAAGACGACATGGTGGAATCAGAAAGAGTTTTAGTAAGAAGACATGGTGGAAACAGCAAATATGAACCACTCATGGATGCAATCCTTGAATATGCATTATTAAGTGTATCCAATGATAGAGAAACCAACGTGGCCATAAAACATTTGATAGCTCGTGGATATTTTAAAATTATTGATGAGACTCTTCTACAGATGACAGACGTAAGACCTTACATCCAAATCGAGAAACTAGAAATGCATTCTGATATTGAGAAATCTGATGAATCAAAACTCTATGAATTATAATCAAATGACTGGGGAAAAAGCCGGAAAAAGAGATTCAGCGAAAGGGAGACCTGATAGAATTCGTCGTAGATCCAGATATTTGAAATGATACAGGGAGAAAATGTAGTGAATTCACTCTGTATTATTAATTTCAATATTGTTTTATTATCGTCAATATTTATCAATACCATTAGTGTGAACTCATGTCATGTATATGTCAATTTTTTTTGCTTAATAAAACCTAGCTTCGTACGGTAATCATTATACTGTTTGTAGTATATTTGATAAGCTGGTTATTTAGAGTTTAGCGTTTTTAACGATTCTTGTGAACACATACTTAGTTTTAATATTTGTCGCGAATGTTTATTTACTTGACATAATAATTTTCTACGTTGTCATAAATTATTTTGAATTAAGTCGAATAAAGTTCGTGTATTGAGAGTTTATTTATTTCTGTTCAGATCACTGTTCCTCTGATATAACCATGCTTTTAGTATTATTATCCATTGGCATTCCTTTATTAATTATCGAATTTATTCCATATGGCTGATAAACCCTATATATAATTTGCGTATCCTTTTCATTATTCTTCCTTTTTATCGAGTATATATAAACATTTCTCTGTTAAAGTTACATCAACAGAATATTCCTTTGAATTGTCAGGCAAAGTCGTCAACGAATGAATGCGGTTTATTTGCAATGCAATTATTTGCTACTTTGTAGTTTTATCAACTAAGGGTATCTTAATGTGTAAACTGATACGATATTCGCGAATTGCAATTGTCTGTTATTAGGTGCGTATCATTGAGTTGGTGTTATTTTAAGGGAGTAACCGGGATGCCAGAATTACCCCTATATAATTAGGACAACCCTGTTGATAGTATCTCTACTATGATTTACTACGCATTCTTGTGCTAAATGGGCGGATTGTGTATATATATATACGTATGTGCATACCGCAGAAAGAGTTTAATGTGCGTGTTGCTATCTCCACCACCATTTGTCGTCGCTGGACAAGTTAATACAATGATTAATTTTCCTATTTTTTTTACCCTTTTAATTGGATTTGGGAACAACAAAATACTAAGAAGAAAATTTTAATGCATATTAGTGGAAAGAACTACGATAGGAAGGAAGGAAAGAAGGAAATGTTAGGGGGATTAGATGCATCGACACCTCGGTCATTTAGTACCCATAAGAGTTTTTATTGTGGATATGCATTATGTGGAATTACTTTAACTATTATATTTTATGTTGAAGTAAGTAATAATAATAATTCTTTCATAATGCAAATTTTTAGAGAAAAATTCTTTGTATTTGTGGGGATTGCAACATTAATAAAATAAAACTGATTAACAACTGAATAATAATGAACTTTATTTCATTTTTCACATAACCAATACAATCGATCTCAATCCACCAACTGCCGCCAAAAATCCATCTGTCACTCGTCATCCCCTTCTCCTTCTTCCACTCTGGTCTCGACCTACAGTGGTTAGCCAGACACTTGGATAACGAATTAATCACTACAGTCGGCCGTCCTGACAAGAGAATCATCTCGATTCTCTCCCAGGCAATATACATAATCTATATGATGATACATCAAATGTCCATAAGGACAACAATGAAAATATATAATACAAACAATGGTACATAAGATGTGTAATGCTCTTTAATAATGGTGTACATAATACTTGCTACTTAAAACATAAATAATCTAGTCACGTATATGTAGTAAAGCCCTAATAATAACATAAGATACATAATAATGCTTATTGCTTAGTGCATGAACGATATAACAAGTAAAACCGTACTGATACATAAGTTACATAATGCATAAATAATACAACAATTGTGGTGTCATAAACATAAGTCATAATAAAGGACATAATTGAAACATAGTGAAACATAAATGATATATAGCAAACAAATACATAATGGGTACGTACTGTGAAATAAAATACACATGTACAGGGTTTTTCATTTTATATGGACCCTTCTATATCTCACTTATTATTTGATGCAGATAACAATGTTTCAAATAAGAGTTAAAGGGTTATTAATGTAGTTTTTAAAATTCAACAAAAAAAGTATACAGGATGTCCCAAAAAAGAGGGTCAGAGCCAAAGTGTTCTTTCTTAAATTTGACACCCTATATATTTTTATATTTCTAAACTGTTCACTTCAATCTGAATTCAGCAATATATAATTTTTATAGTCTAACCTTAACAGTTCAGAAAATATATCCATTTAAAAATAGTTTTCTGTGGGATGAAAACAAACTATAAACAACGGGCAATGAAAGCATTGTCATATTTGACAAGTAGTTATTTACACTATTATAAAACATTGTATTTGATAGTTTGGAAAATGCGGTATACAGATGATGAAGAGATAGAAATATTTTCTCTATTTGTAAAAAATAATAATAACAAATTAGATGCAAGGAGGGAATTTATGGAATTATATCCAAATCGGAATGCGCCTAGCAAAAATACGTTCAGAATATACCAGCATGTAATGACAACTAAGAACTTTTCTAGGAAAAAACGAACGTGTGTAATTAATGATGGGGATGATTTAGATACACTTCTGCATTTTGAAAGTAAAAAAATATATATTTCTTTGGATTTTATGGTAGTTGAATAAGAAAGAATAATTTTTGTGCTACTACTTTTTTGCAGAAAACTCTGAAGACTCGTTAGTAACCAGCTTCAATATATTACAAAAACCTCCTATGAAAATTTTTAGGAGTCTGAAAAGACACAATTATAAACCATATAAGATACTTCCCGTGCAGGCTCTTACTGAATTGCACAAATGGAAACGGTTAATATTTTGTCAGGAAATGCTTCGTCGCTTGAATGAAACTCCAGATATCCTTCAGAAAATCTGTTGGACAGATGAATCCAGTTTTTCTACAGCTGGCGTGTTTAATAGAAAAAATAGACGTTCATGGAAAAATAAAAATCATAGACAGCGAAAAGTGCAACAAATAAAGAAATCTGGACGGAAATCAATTTTAAAGTTTGGTGTGGAATATTTCAGAATAAAGTGGTTGGGCCAATATTTTTCAATTATAAGTTAACAGGAAGAACTTACTTAAACTGCATAATACCCAAAATAAGTGAAATACTAGAAAATTAATTTACAGCTGACCAATTAAATACTATGATCTGGCACCAAGATGGGGCATCACCCCATAATGTATTAGAGGTGAGAGAACATCGCAACAATCAGTTTCCAGAGTGGATCGGAAATAATGGGACAATTCTATGGCCTCCTAATAGCCCCGACCTTACTCCCTTAGATTCTTTTTTGTGGGGGATGCTGAAAGATATAGTTAACTTTGGCGAAAATAACAATCTTGAGATAATTCAGGAAAAGATTCAAGGCGAAATTAATAACTTAAATAATCATGCTGATATTATTTCTAAATGTTTAGAGAATTTACGCCAAAGATACCAACTATGCATTGACAATATGGGGGGTCATTTTGAAGAATATTTATAGTTTCATTTGGTCTTACTTAGTTTGAGATTACTTTATTTTGTAAACAAATTTACTGAATTCCAAGCGATAGATTACTACATCTTACTGTGTCGTATATATTTTCTGAACTGTTAAGGTTAGACTATAACAATTATATATTGTTGAATTCGGATTGAAGTGAACAGTTTAAAAATATAAAAATATATAGGGTGTCCCATTTAAGAAAGAACACTTTGGCTCTGACCCTCTTTTTTGGGACATTCTGTATAATATTTTTGTTGGATTTTAAAAACCACTTTAATAACCATTCTTATCTTAATTGAAACATTTTTAATTGTAACAAATAATGAGTGAGATATGGAAGGGTCCATATATAATGAAAAGCCCTGTAACATAAGAAATGGTACAAATGCAAACATACCTAAGTAGATTCGTAAGCTTTAATTCGTGAACTGTCGATAACACCATCATAAGGTATTTGTGAGTTCTGAAACCCTATAACGTCGGTTATAACATAACGGTCGTTTGGCAGTATCTTTTTAATAGCATAAGAACCTTTGTATTTAGGTATAAGTTTTTTATTAACTCCTGGTGTAGTATCGTAGTTGGCTATCATTACATGTTGACCCACCTTATATGTTGTAGCCGATTTATGAGTCTGGTCATAATATTCTCTATTTTTCTGCTGCTCCTGTACTATTTTCTCTTTAGCTTCCACCCTAATTCCCTCTAAATCCCTTTCATCGCTATCAAACAATTCTAATAATTCATAAAAAATTATCCTGAATATTTCCTTTTTGGTCACTACCAAATAATAATCTAGCAGGTGTCTCACCTGTAGATCTATTGACTGTATTATTGATACTGTACTCTATCTCATTTAAAATATTTACCCATGTACTTTCCTTCTCATTGGAAAGTTTCGCCAACAATGGAGTTAACATTCGGTTTATCCGCTCTATTTGCCTATTTGCTCTAGGACTCTAGGACAACCTGTGGCAACAAGGGTGTGTTTAATTTGATGTGTTAACATAAAATTTTTAAACTCCTCTGAAGTAAAACAAGAACCACGGTCAGAAATAATTTGCTTAGGGACTGAATAATTCAGAAAGCAATCTAGTAAATGCTTATTTACTTCTTGAGTATCTGTACTTTTGCAAGGATATAGTCTGACAAATTTGGTAAATCCATCAATAATTTCAAAAATAGGTTTTTTACCGTGAGCTGGTGGCAGTGGGCCATAATGACCTATGTGCAGGGTCTCAAATGGTAAATTACCTTTTGGGATGTTATGTAAAAATCCTCTCCCTGTTACCTGATTTGGGATTATATTCAATGCACTTTAGACAGTTACTAATAAATTTTTTAATGCTTGTTTCAATGTAAGGAAACCAATACGAGTATGTGCGAGTAATAACTTCATATGTCTTATCAACACTAAAACGACCCATATTATTATAATAAGTAAATAAGATCTGGGTTACCATTTCTTCAGGTACATAAAATAATAATTTATCACCGAGCTTGCGATAAACACTACCATTTCGCAGTTCAAAAAATGGGTGATCTGCTTTTTCTAAAGAATATCTAAGTAGACTTATTTTGTCATCAGTAGATTGTTTAAATGCCAAGGTCTGTTCCAGTGTATGACCTTACAGTTCAGCAATGTTATGTGCTCTGCTCAAGGCATCTACATGTTGCATGCGGTTGCCAGACCTATGTTGGATGCTATATTCATAATTTTGGAGTAGCATGGCCCATCTTGAAATTCTAGGATTAACTGTGTGTTTATTAAGGGTTAGTCGAAAACTGTCACAATCAGTGATTATCTTGAAGGGAATTCCAAATAAATAAACATGAAAACGTTTGATTGCATATATACAAGCTAGTGTTTCTAACTCAAAACTATGATACTCGGATTCTGCAGGAGATGTACGTTGACTATAATAAAAAACTGGTCTTAACTGGCTATCTTTCTGTTTTTGTAATAGAATTGCCCCAAATCCCAGACTACTACCATCACAATACAACTCTGTTTCACTATGCGGAGAATAAATACTTAAGACTGGGTAGCTAGATAAAATTCCTTTAAGAGTTTCAAAGGATTCATATTCTTTTTCCTTGAACATAAAGGTAACATTTTTTTTCAACAGATCATAAAGTGGTTTTGCCTTTAAAACAAAATTAGGTATAAACTTTCGGAAAAAGCTAGCAAGACTGACAAAACGTTGTACCTCTTTAGTATTTCGAGGTACTGGATAATTTGAAACAGCCTCTACAATTTGAATGGAAGGCCTAATGCCCTCGTGATTTATCAAATAACCCAAATATGAGGTTTCATTATAGAAAAACTTACATTTATCTAATCTAAATCGTAATTGATACTTATTGGCTAGCTGTAAAACCTCACGAAAATACAGAAATGGTCCTCTAATGTTTCTGTGGCAATTAAAATATCATAGAAAAAGATCAAAATTTTGTTTTCTTTAATCATTTCATTAAAAATAGTTTGGGTGAATTTAACGAAAACCCTAGGTGCATCTGCCAAACCGAATGGCATGCGTAAGTATTCAAACTGACCCAAAGGAGTTACAAATGATGTGTACTTAATAGAAGATTCAGCCATTTTCACATGATGAAAACCATTTTTCAAATCTAGCAATGTGAAATATTTTTTGTCCTTCAATTGATCCAAATGATCCTCTATAACTGGGGTTAGAAAATTACATTTTACAGTTAATTTATTCAGATCTCTATAATCAACACATAGGCGTAAGTCACCACTTTTCTTTCTAACTAATACAATAGCACTAACGTAAGGGGAAGTACTAGGCCTAATAATGTTTTGACTGATTAGGTCATCAAGAATGGCCTGCAGTTTTTTTTTCACTAAATGACAACCTTCTTGGCCTAAACACTATAGGGGTGTCATTTTTTAACTTAATTTCCATTTCAAAATTGTGGGAAATAAATTCCTTACCAAAATTGTTTAAGTAATTGTCTTTAAAATAATTGCGAATTTGTTCAGTTACACTAAAGGTTAATTTAGTATTTATATTCATATCTTTTGCAAATGAAAAAGGCTCTTGCACATAGTCAATATTCATAATTTGTTGAATGAAAGCTATATTTGCTACTTGCTCTGAGGGGAAAGTTTGAATACAATTTTTAGTAATAGTGACAGTATCAGTGAGTGTTATTGATAAATATGGTTTTAAAATAAAGTCACGTCCCAATATAGCGGCGTATGACATGGTGCTATCAGGAACTACATAGAATTTAATATTAGTCAGAATTTTATTAACGATCACATCCTTTTGAAACATGCCTATGATACTCAATGGTGACCCATTTATACAAGTAAAATTTGAATGATTACCACCTTCAGTTATAATGAGATCATGTGGAACAAATTTATTTTTAATTGAACTAATACTAACTATCTAATAAGGCTAAAATACATAACTTGCATAAGTCTTGATCATTGTATATAGAAAATTCAACACTTACAGTAAAAGGTCCGTTAATAGATGATGTTTGCACCACGTTGGTGGTGCTATCTGGTGTCATATTTCGGGTTGGGCAGTTCTTGATTTGATGTCCCATCAAACCACAGTGGAAACAGGAACCTCTTTCACGCTTCGGTTTCGTGCCCTCCTGTGCACGATGGCCACTTTGATTACAATTGTAACACTTGTACACCCTGCTTACTACAGCTGATGTTGATACACTTGTCTGGACACTAGAAGAGGGCACGATAGATGAACTGTTGGTACGAGGATGGAAACTACTAGATCCCATATTCTTTCTCACCACATTATTCATGCGGCTTAATAAATCCTCTAGGGTATTTATATCCTGCAGCATCATTCTAGCTTGGCTTTGTAGAGTGCTGTTGTCAAATCCATCAATAACATAATGTATCATTTCATCCTCTAATACACCAGCGTTATTGCCTAAGGTCACTTTTTCGCAAATTTTTCACCTGCTTTCTATCTCCTCTTCTCAAATGCCTTGTAGAAATTCACAAAATTCCTACAATAGTTCGAATATCAACCCTGCCCAATCGTCGACCTTCGTTCATTCTCGTAAGCCTGCTATGCCTTATTTAAGGGCAATTCGCTCTCATCTCATCCTCATTTCCTCAACAATCATCGACCTGAACAGACGAAAAAGGTTTAGTGTTTAGTGCTTTCAAATTTACACCCGATAAAATGGGTATTTTGCAAACTAACAATTAAGTGGAAAGTAACCAGCCTAAATTCAGTGCTATTTAAACTGTGAGTACATTATTTATCGTATAAAAATTCAACCATCTCCGAAGTTAGATT
Organism: Galeruca laticollis; assembly: GCA_963921935.1. NCBI lineage: Eukaryota > Metazoa > Arthropoda > Insecta > Coleoptera > Chrysomelidae > Galeruca > Galeruca laticollis. The sequence goes on from OY998181.1 coordinate 57,793,169, forward strand.
AACTGGGGAGATATTTCTACATCCACGTGCTAAATCAACTTTAATATCACCATCCGCCCCATTCATTGCAGGGTTGCCGGCTTTCATTTGTTCTACCATAAGCTTGAACTTAATTTACCCATTTGTAATTATTTACCTGAAATGTATATTGTATATATATTTACATTGTTGTCCAAGAACCACTGTATGTAAACGTTTCAGATTATATGTGTTTGTAACGGTAGTTTATAGTTGTAATTCCCGCCTGCTCCACGTGTTCAATTAAATTAAAGTAGTTCTAAAAGAAAGGTTCTTTCATTATTTGTTTCTTACTCCACAGTTTCGTGACATGAGTCACTGGTCCTTCGAAGCATTCATTACACATTTAGTAATCTATTTTAAGAGTTCTCACTAGATACTTCTAGTCGCTACCAAATGTAGAGAGGTGATAATTTGAGAACACATCACTTTCATAAAACCAGCGATCCTATCCTACACCTTCTCTTACATGCCTTTCTAAGCTTCACTACATCCTTTTTGCAGAAGAACATTTTCCTCATTTCAGCCTGGAGGGTCAACCAATCCATTGTAACATAATCCACCTTCGAGTTGTACCAATGTTTGGCTTGTTCTACAAGTTTTCCTATCGCTATCACCTGCATTACTGCGTCGGGGACACCGTAGACAATCTGAACAGCGGCTAGTCGTTCCAGCCAAATGTTAACATCCATACTGCCGGCAGAAAACTCGAGTAATAAGTTGGCTATCTCCTTGTTGCTAAATCTCCTGGAAGTTGCATCTCCAACGCGAGTGGTTCCAGTATATTGTTGATCCTCTATTCTTCTTTGATCCTGGCATAACATAATAGCACGGACAGTAGATTGGATTAGCTCCTCTACAGATATGGACGAAGGGGTTAACTGAGCCGGTTCTGAATCACTCATAACTAATTTGTTGGGCGCGTATTCGTATATTGAATAACTCGTATCCCACTTCTGAGTTGTGGGGATTGCAACATGAATAAAATAAAACTGATTAACAACTGAATAATAATGAACTTTATTTCATTTTACACATAACCAATACAATCGATCTTAATTCACCAACTGCCGCCAAAAATCCATCTGTCCAGACACTTGGATAACGAATTATTCACTACATGTTGTATGTTTTAGAGTTTGTTGTATAAATAGATGTCTTTTATATATTGAGTTTAATATGCTGATTCTTTTGTTTTGAAGATGTGGACAATCTATGATTATGTGTTTTATTGAGAAGATGGAAGTGCAAAAGGGACAGATTGAAGTAGGTTCATTTTTGAGAAGGAAAGCATGAGTTAAATTGGAGTGACCTATGGCAATTCTTTTCAATTTAACATTGTCTTTCCTAGGTAAATCAGGGAAATCATATGAATCGCAGAAATTGTTTTTCACTTCGGATAATTTGTTTTTATTGTTAGTAGCATGCCAATCTTTTTGAATTAGATATCGTTTGATAGGGGAGAGGAAGGAATTAGTTTTTTTTTGAGGTGTATAGGATATGGATAGGTGAGCCATCTGTGGTTGCTTGTTTGGCAAGGAAATCTGCTCTTTCGTTTTCTGTTATGCCTTTGTGATTGGGGATCCAAAGGAAACTAATTTCTAGATTTCTCAGTTTGAAGATATAGAATAAATCTTGTATTTGGATAGAAATAGGATGATTGGGGGTAAAGTTTTGTATAAGCTTCAGTGCGTTAAGGGAATCTGAGATTATTAGAGATAGAGGTGTTGTGTTTTACTTTTCCGCCCAACCTATCTAATATGCGAGAAAACTATTGGTTTTTTGAGTTATTTTTACGTTTTCCATCAACAACAACCCAAAAAACGGTTTTTACAAAAAAAATCCTGTGTGTATGTCGTCGTTGTCGTCGTCGTCGTTGTCGTCGGCCACTTTTCGTTACATGTCTTGTTAGCACGATACAGCCTCCGGAGTGCAACAAGTCACCAATTTTACAATTGAATATGGTTAAGGACATGTCACAAATGAAACCTATTGATTTTCAGCTCACCAGAGCTAGCACAACGGGTGCTATGGTACTAAAAGTTTAGTCATTTTTGGAGAAATTTAAGTTTGTTAGCACTATACAGCCTCCAAAGTATGTACAAATGACCAATTTTATGATTGGATATTATTCAGACCATCTCAAAGATGAATCCTATTGATATTCATCTCACTAAAGCCAGAACAGCGGGTTGTACCTTACTTGCAGTACCAAATTTTTGTCATTTTTGGAGAATTTTCAGTTTGTTAGCAAGATACAGCCTCCAGAGTGACCAATATTATTCAAGGTGTCTCACAGATGTACCCTATTGATTTTAAGCTGAATATAGCGAGTACAGCGGGTCCTATAAATCCAGATATATTACATTTTTGTTTATTTTTGGACAAATTTCGGTTTGTTAGCACGATACATCCCCCGAAGTGTATACAAGTGATTATTTTTTGACGATTCATAAAACCAATGAAATGCTTCTTTATTTGTCACAAGGGTAAGTTTCAACCAATTATGTCATTATTATAGTCGGAATAAATTTCTTGTGATTATTCTCGGGAATAATCACTGTGGCTTTTATTTGCCTAGCAAGTGTCAGATAGTTGTCAAAATAATTACCTAATTGTGTCAACGCGATATATAAAATGGGTGAAAATGATCGGTTTAGTACCCTTTCTGATGCAGAAATAACAAAAAAGATTTTAGAAACTACTTCGAAAAATACTCTAATAAGTAATCAGTCTATATGGAGACAATTTAAGACCTTCACCAAAGAAAGAAATTATATTCTGGATCAATCTACTGCAACAGCTACTCTGGCATTGATTTTGAAAGATTGGGCTTATAACATGAAAAGAAAAGGGGGAAATATGTTGAAGTTTCTTGGTAAGACGTTTGGGAGAGATATTTATGTTGTTGAGAAGTGTGTTTAGCCGGTCGTTGGAGCCGAGGGTGGGATTGATTCGCATTGTTGGAGAGGAAGGAGACAGTAGGTTGTTAGTTTTTTGGATGAAAAGTCTTTGTTTCACGGTAACAGAGTATTTTATCAGTTGGATTTGTCTGAGATTCTTTAGGGAAGGGGAGTTAGTAATACTTTGTAGGCTTTCTATAGGCGAAGTTCGGTATGCTCCTGTTGAGATTCTGAGGGCTTGATTTTGGATTGGGTTGAGCCATTTTTTATATGAGGGTCTTGCGGAATCGAAAATGAATCCACCGTACATTAGTTCTGGTAAAATTACGGTTCGATATATTTTAATTAATGTATTGTAGTCTGAACCCCAGGTGTGATGGGATAGGGATTTCAGGATGTTAAGGTGGCGTTGAGTTATGGATTTTAGGTAATTTATATGAGACTTCCAATTTAGATAAAAGTCGAAATATAACCTTAATATTTTTATGTTATCTTTTATGGTAATTTCATCATTATTGATGGAGATTGTGTGGAGTTTGGAACAATTTATTCTTCTACAGAAGTGAATAATGGAGGATTTTGAAGGGGAGAAGGAATAGCCAGTGTTTAGGGACCATTTATATAGGTTGTTGATACAAATTTGAATTTGTCTTTCAAAGGTTTGGGAATTGGAGGAGGAATGATAAATTATTAGATCATCGGCATACATTCTGTAGGATATGGAAGAGGGGATGTATTTTGATATAGAGTTGACAGATATAATGAAGACGGTGGAGCTTAGGACAGAACCTTGGGGGATTCCATTTTCGAGGGGGGTGAGGATGGATTCGTGATTATTGATTGTTACAGAGAAGGATCTTTGTTTTAAGAAGTTTGTAATAAATATGGGGAGGTTACCGTTGAGTCCGAAGTCTTTGAGCTGATAGATGATATTGTACCTCCATGAAGTGTCATATGCATTAGAAAGGTCGAGAGAAGCTGCTATGAGGTGATGTTGTTTGCGAAAAGATATTTTTATGCTTATTTCGAGACTAGACAGATAATCTATTTTGGATCGTTTGGGTCTGAATCCCAGTTGATTAATATTTAGAATACTCTTCGATTCTAGGAACCACCATAGTCGAAAGTTGACCATTCTTTCTAGTAATTCACTTAGATAGTTTGTGAGTGATATTGGGCGCAAACTTTCTAAGAGGTTTTTGGGTTTGTTAGGTTTATGAATAGGTATTATAATCGAGTGAGTCCAGGATGAGGGGAACATATGATTGGTCCATAAATGATTGTAGAAGTTTAAATTTCCTGTTCAATGAGTATTTGTAGATTTTGGATCATTGGTATTAAAATGTCATCTGGGCCTAGAGCGGAGTTCCTAGATTTGGAAAGGGCACGATGGAGTTCTTGTAGAGAGAAGGGTGTTGTAGGAGTCAGAGGAAGTGGTAAAAATGATATTGTTTTTGTCTCTTTCTTTTTGAAGAATTTTGAGTTGTAGGATGAATTTGAGGATTTATAATGAAAGAATTTCGCATTGGGGGAAGTATTGTGGTTCAAATTCGATGTAAACTTGTTCCAAGATTCGATTTTTGCTGTTTTTAGTATTCTTTTGGATAGTGCTCTGAGTTTTTTTTAATATTATGAAATTAGTTTCTGTGGGGTGTCCTTTAAATGTTCAAAGTGCTTTTTTCTGTTCTTGATAGCTCTGGCGCATTCTTTATTCCACCAAAGAGCTGGAATTTTGTGTTCTGGGTAAGAGAGTTTGGGTATTGATTGAGATGTGGCTTGTAAAATGTTTGAACAAAGAGATTGAAGAAAATGTTCGTGATCGGTGTGATCTGGGAGGGGCAGAGATGTAATGATTGTTTGATATAACGGCCAGTTTGCTTTTTTGAGATTCCATCTGTTGTGAATTTTTATTGAAGTGTTTGTTGGATGTTGACATCTAATTAATATTGGAAAAATATCGCTTCCACGAGTGTCATCTAGAATTTCCCATTGAAAATGGGGAAAGATAGAGGGAGAACAGAAGGAAAGATCGAGGGTGGAAAGTGAACTAGTTGAAGTACACAGGAAAGTAGGAGCATTGACGTTTAGTAAGGCGAGCGAAAACTGAGTTATCAGATTTTCTGTGATATGGTCTCTATGAGAGGTATATTTGGAGCCCAAGGTGGTGTTATGGGTGTTAAAATCGCCTAGTAGTATAAATGGATGGGGAAGATGGGATAATAGGGAAGTGAGTTCTTCAAGGGAGACATTTGCTGTGGGGGGAAGATAGAGATTACATGTGGTAATAGAACTATGTAAACGTGTTCTAATGGCACACGCTTCTAGGTTGGAGACGATATTTATTTTATCGTAATCTAGAGATTCATGTATATAGATGGCTACTCCGTCGGCAGCAGATTTGTGTTGGGTCTGTTTGTGAAATGAACATTGACATGTTTTATGTTTGCTGAGAGTTTGTTTTCAAAGTTGGTCTCTTGGAGACATATAATGGAAGGAGAGTATGTTTTTATCAGAATTTTTAACTCCTTCTGTCTTGGTTGAAAACCGTTAATATTCCATTGTGGGATTGGGAGGAAGAAGTTGAATATTATTGATAGGAGGTAAAAAAGATATGATAATTTGATTGAGGAGTTTGTAAATATTGACTAGAAGTTCAAGGAAGTTGATCAATGTGTTGATCCATATATATGTCTGATAGTGAGGAATTTGAAGAATTCTTTGTGGAAGTTTTATGTTCATGAGATTTGGTGGAAGAGCTTTTTGAATTGTTGGTTTTGGATTTGAGAATGGTGGATTGGGAAGATGATTAGTTTTTTCTGTTGACGAGTTGGAATTTTTTTTGGGAGGGGAAATGTTGGGGGTAAGATTTTTTGGAGGGGGAATGGAAATAAGGAGAGGGAGAGAAGAGAGGGAGGAAGTGGATTTTGGGGAGGGGGAGGAGTGAGTGGAGATGAAATGAGTGGGGTTATATTATTTGATGAAGGATTTTGTTGTAGGGTGTCACATTGGATGGACATTGATACTTTGGGTGTTGAGTGGGTGGGAATTGCGGTGACTATTGAACTATATTTAAAAATGTGTGGTGGGTTTGAGGAAATGTATTTTTTCTTTGCGTCAAAAGATGAAATGTTCGCGTTTTAAGGCTGAGCATCCTTCGTAGCGAGGAGAATGGTTTTCTTTGCAATTTACACATTTTATTGGAGTAGGACATAGGAGGTCGTCGTGTTAAGGATGACCTCAGGATGGACAAGTGGGGTTGTTTTTACATTTGGAAGCATTTTAAAAGATTAGGTATGTGCTATCTTACTCTGATATAGTGAAAACCTGCATATAAATGTGTGGAAAGAATGTGTGTGATACGATATAAGTGCCAGTCGGAGTTTTATCGGTATTAGAAAGAATTCTGTAGATGCTAGTGACATCCTGATCTTTTAGATTGGTAATTATTTCTTCGTCGGAACAATTGATTAAATCTTTGCAAGTGATGACTCCTTTAATGATGTTCAAAGAAGAATGAGGAGTAGAGATTACTTAAAATTCATGTAGATTGGTTAATTTTTCTGCTATTGTAGATTGTTTGATGTTATTGACCTCTATTAAGAGTGATCCATCAGATAATTTTTTGGTTTCTTTTGAGGACCCGAAATAATTATTAAGGGCTTTTTGTATGACGAAAGGCGAAATGTTGGTAAAATTACCTATTGATCTTTTTATTGCAAAGAATCTATTATAATTGTTTGTGGGGGATGGGGTTATTTTAGTCTGAACTCTGGGTCGCTTGGACCCGCCAATTGGAGGAAAAGAAGATAAATTGGTACTATCCATGTTAGTCCCACGAGTATCCTAGGAAATATTTGGTCGATCATGATAGAGCCTGGATATCATGACAAGGCTTAATTACAATCCAGATGTAGCCCGGTGTCTGGAGGGAACCGTTCGAGACTCATTAAGGCTGAGCCATGCATCTCTCAGCACGGTGTCTAACACTTTGAGATTACCTTTATAAGGAGGGCGAACATACTACAAAATGAGAAGGACAATAACAAAATATTACTCGACATGACTAGAGCTCCGGGATCGTCACACCCGTATTCCAGAATTGCAGGCTATATGGCCGACAACCTGGAACCCCCTGAGGGGGAACTACGATAGGAGAATGACCTATATATCAAGCAATAATTGTCGCCAAACGCACAGATTTTCCAGTAGTACTGATTTATACTTCATCGATTATGACAGAATATTTCTGGTAGTTTAGAGTTTTACATGTTTTACATTGTTATTGTTTAAATTATACAAATATAATAATAATTATCATATTGTAACGAGTGACATTGTAATGACAGAGACAGTGTTAAGTTAGTTACATATTCCTCTTTCTCATATTAATTAGTTTTAGGTTAGGTCTTCTTCTTTCCCTGTTTAAGTAGTTTTAGGTTAGGTATTCTTATTTCCCTTTTGAGTTGTCCTATATCAGTTAGGTTGAACAGCAATAGAATGTTCTGGATTGTTCGATCGATAATTCTGGTGGGTTCGAAATGTCATTCTGGAACATTCTCGACGATTGAAAATTGTTGCGAGGGGAGTTGACAACTGTGACAGGAGTGAAGTTGAACGGTTTAGCAAGAAATTGTAGACGTTTTTAAGAGAATTGACAATTGTATTCCTTGTTCCTGAATAAACTATTTCAAGAAATCCACAATCCTGTTACAGTTGGTATCAGGAGTGGGATATAAATGAATCAATGATGCCTGAAAAGAAATTAAATGAACTGTTGGTTGCTGGGCTCAGAAGAGAGCTAGAAGAGCGAGAATTGGAAACCGAAGGTAACAAGGTGGTTCTGCTAAAAAGATTACGGGAGTATTTTTTTAAAGAAGGCATCAACCCCGAGTCAGTGGAATTCGAAGATTCATCGAACAAGTTACGCTATCAAATATCGACCCAGAGAGACGAGTTAGCCAGTATTCATCAACAAATTAGCAAGCAGAACAACGAATTATCCCAGAAAATAACGACCCAGAGATATATTATCAAAATAAAATAAATGAGGCAGGTACTGTTACAAAAAAAGTTTGGAAGGTCATAAATGATATATCAGGTCGTGTAAAAAAATGTGAAAACATAGATCAAATACCTGTTAAAAATAATAATATTAATGTTCATACTAATAAAAATAAACAGAAGGCTACTTTGTTTGACAACTTCTTTTCAAACATTAGAGTTGAAATGGCAAATAAAATTCCTAATGCTACCCTACCGGACAGTTTTATGAAAAAAGATAAAGTAGATTCAAATATTTTCTTAAAACCAGTTACAAATAAACGGTGTTAAAGATTAAAACTAACTTTTCCGCATTTGTGAGATGCCCTGAAGAATATTCTATCATAAAATTGTCACTTGTACACACTTCGGGGGATGTATCGTGCTAACAAACCAAGATTTCTCCAAAAATGTAGTATATCTGGATTTATAGGACCCGCTGTACTCGCTCTCGTCACCTGAAAATCAATAAGGTACATCTTGTAAGAGAGCATGAAGAATATCCAATTATTAAATTGGTCACTTGTGTACACTCCGGAGGCCCGAAATTTCTCCAAAAAGGACCAAAAATGTGGCACTTCAGGTACCATAGCACCCGTTGTACTAGCTCTGGTGAGTTAGAAATCGATAAGGGACATCTATTAGACACCTTGAAAGATATTCAATCATAAAATTGGTCACTTGTAAACACTCTGGAGGCTGAATCGTGTTAACAAACTGGAAATTCCCTTTTTAAAGGAAACTTACTCTTTCTAGATAATTCCACAATATATCGAAAAAATGTTAAAAATTCTAAGAAATTTGACAATTCCATGAAAATTCTTCAAAAAATACAAAAATTGTGTACTTCATGTACCATAGCACTCGTTGTACTGGCTTTAGTGAGCTGAATATCAATAGGGTTCATCTTTAAGACGCCCTGAATAATATCAAATTGGTCACTTATATATACTCCGGAGGTTGTATCGTGCGAACAAACTGAAATTTCTCCAAAAATGACAAAAATATTGTTCTTAAAGTACTATAGCACCTGTCATACAAGCCCTGGTATGACAATGCTTTCATTGCCCGTTGTTTATAGTTGATTTTAATCCCACAGAAAACGATTTTTAAATGAATATATTTTCTGAACTGTTAAGGTTAGACTATAACAATTATATATTGCTGAATTTGGATTGAAGTGAACAGTTTAAAAGTATAAAAATATATAGGGTGTCCCATTTAAGAAAGAACAATTTGGCTCTGACCCACTTTTCTGGGACATCCTGTATAATATTTTTGTTGAATTTTAAAAACTACATTAATAACCTTTTAACTCTTATTTGAAACATTGTTATCTGCATCAAATAATAAGTGAGATATAGAAGGGTCCATACATAATGAAAAACCGTGTACCATTACAAGACATGTCGACCTGAATTAAAGTTGAGAATAAGAGTGAATGCAAAATATTATACAAAAATAAACGGTTTTAAAGATTAAATCTAACTTTTCCGCATCTGTGGCCCTGAACAATAGTCTATCATAAAATTGTTACTTGTATACACTTCGGGGGATGTATCGTGCTAACAAACCAAAATTTCTCCAAAAATAACCGGCTGTACTCGCACTAGTCAACTGAAAATCAATAGGGTACATCCGTGATACACCTTGAACAATATACAATCATAACATTGATCAATCGTATACTCTCTGAAGGCTGTATCGTGCTAACAAACTGAAACTTCTCCAAAAATGACAAAACAATCTTACTTAAAGTACTGTAGCACCTGTAGTATTGGCTCTGGTGGGCTGAAAATCAATAGGGTTCATCTGTGAGATGCTCTGAATAATGTTCAAACATAAAATTTGTGACTTCTTGAAATCCGGGGGCTGTATCGTGCTAACAAAATGAAATTTCTCAAACAATTACAAATATTTCGTACATCAAGTACCATAGCACCCGTTGTGCTGTCTCTGATAAACTGAAAATCGATAGGGTTTATCTGTGAGATGTTCTGAATAATGTTAAATTAGAAAATTGGTCACTTGTATATACATCGGAGGCTGTATCATGTTAACAAACTGAAATTCCTCCAAAAATGACAAAAATGTTGCACATAAAGTACTATAGCACCTATTATACTGGCTATGGTGAGCTGAAAGTCAATAGGGTTCATCTGTGAGATGTCCTGAATAATATTCAATTATAAAGTCGGTGACTTGTTGCACTCCGGAGGCTGTATTGTGCTAACAAACTGAAATTCCTCAAAAAAATTACAAAAATGTTGTACTTCAAGTACCATAGCACCCGTTGTACTGGCTGTGGTGAGCTTAAAATCAATAGGGTTCATCTGTGAGATGTCCTGAATAATATTCAATCATAAAATTGGTGACTTGTTGCACTACGGAGGTTGTATCGTGCTAACAAGACATGTAACGAAAAGTGGCCGACGACAACGACGACGACATACACACAGGATTTTTTTCTAAAAACAGTATTTTCGTGTTGTACTTGATGAGAAACGTGAAAATAACTTGAAAATTTTTTTCAAAATTTCAACTTTTTTGGGGGTAAACCAATACTTTTCTTGCATATTAGATAGGTTGGGCGGAAAAGTAAAAATGAAATAATTATACTCATATCCAAATTAAAAAATAACTTTGCGCTTGGCCCTGATCAATTACAATCAAAAACTATTTAATCAATTCTTGAGCATGCTGCTGAAACTTTGTCACACATAGTTCATCTCTGTTTTGAATGTGGCAAAATTCCTCAGCAATGGAAAGAATCTATTATTACTCCAGTTTTTAAATCCCATGAAATCCTATTGTTCAAATTATGTAATTGCGGAGTACGTGGAACTGCACTAAATTACATTTCAGATTACTTAGGAAACCGAATACAGCGGGTAAGGGTAAGTGCTGACATAAGTTCTGAATATCTCGTAAAATGTGGTGTGCCTCAGGGAATGGTTCTAGGACCGCTGCTGTTTGTAATATATATGAATAATATTACAAAAATCAACAATTTCAAAGGTCATTTAGTTTTTTATGCTGATGACACAGCAATAGTATTTACTGGTTAAATTATAATAAACTGACCTTAAATGTCAAAAAAACTAAATGTATGTCTTTCAGTCCTAATGTAGTTGATCAACCACATAAATTAGAAGTTAAATTTCATAATTCAGTTTGCATCAATAGATGTAATTGTTCCATAATAGAAAAAGTTGATTCCATAAAGTATTTAGGGGTCAATATAGACCAACACATTCGCAGGTCAGAGCACATAACAAATCTAAGTAAAAGATTACGTACGATAATGCTTAAATTTTATAATCTGCGTGATATTCTACCAAGAAGAAAGTTACTTATGGTTTATAGTTCACTAGTTGAAGCATTTCTAAGATACTGCATTGTTGCATGAGGTGTAACATTCAATACTACTCTTAATATACTACAAACTACTGAACTGAAAAGTTATATAATGCAACAAAAGTTTTCAATATAAAACTACTTTATGTATAGCTGTATAATGAAAATCTACACAAACCCTACATTATTTAAAATTAAAGATACCCAAGTAACAAGATCCACAATTAATTTGAACATTTCTTTACAAACTTTTAAAAAGTCAGTAACACAACGATCTTTGTTTTTCTTTGGCACAAAACTTTATAACTTAATTCCATTGACTCTCAAACTAATACCTAAAGTTAAAAACTTCAAAGAAGAAATTAAAAACTACATAATTATACACCAAAATTCATTTTTAGATATAATATTGTAAAATCAAACAACTTTGTAGCATAAACAGACTTAGTAGTGAAAAGAAGAAAAAAAATCATTACTTATACTACACTAAAGGTATAACTATGTTTCTCTGTCAACTCTTTCCCGGATGACACCAGGATGTATGTACTTCTTCATTGCTCCAACCTGTAATTAATAATAAATGTACAAATGGATGGGGTTTCCAGAGTTGGCACATTAGAAAACAGGTAAATCTTGCCTAGGTTATGATACCAGGTCTGGCTTTTTGTATTATTGTACTTAATTATTGTATAATTATTTGATTTGAATTCTTTGGTTATATCACTGGCGTTTTCGGTTGAAGTAAATCGTGACGACAATTGTTGATTTGCAAATGGTTCTAGGAAAAAATATTTATAAACCGATCTCATTCAATTTATATAATTAGTAATAAAAAAGTCATAGAACAAGTAAAGTATTAAACACGAGTTGTAAATAGCATATAAGATGCTATTTACAACTCTTGTTATGTAATATATTATTCTTTATACCAATTTCTTGTCACCTAACAACAGCTTACCAAAATGTGAATATTTAAAATTTTCTTTCTACAAATTGAATATTTCTAATTATTGATAAATATTTGTAATAAATTCTTCAAATTTAAATAAAAACGAAATACATATAGCATCTAAAACGCATTAATGTCCTGATAATTTTACAGCTATGGCTGATAAATGACGTAAAGTTTTTGAAATTTTTATTCGTGTGAGTTATTTCGTTTTACTCCACATAGCATCGACATTTATCTATGCTGCATAGTTGGAATATATTTAATATTGAAACACACATAGGCTCACACCGAATTTACATGATTTAAACGGCCAATATAAAATCTTCTCTCTTTTCGGTTCCGTTTAATTGATAGTCCGTTAGCTTTATTTTCACTAGACTTGATTGATCACTTCCAATCTCGTAGCTACTTGACTTAAAATGCGTTCGGGTATTAGGCAAGAATATGTCTTCTGCATCTTTTAACAAATTGCTACATGCATTCCTTAGAGATGATAGTTTGTCGTCGAGCTACAGCCAAAATAACTTTGTAGTGAAAAAAGATTTTTATGTTTTAATAAATTAAAAAGACATACAAGCAATATAAATGAGTGATAACAGTTTCTAAAATATTTTTTGTAGTTAGTAATTGATCAGAAGTTTTGTAACGGTTAAAAATACGTTAACCAAGTAATTTTTAGTTCTATGTCGACATTATCGGTCAATGAAACACAAAATATGTATTATTCATACAAATTCATTGTAGCACCTTTAAATAATATACGAATAATTCATTTATTAAAACATTTTGTATACGCATTTTCGGGAATTCACCTCGGTACTCGCATGGACTGTTTTTAGGCTTATTTCAGAATGAAATAGGGCTATTGTAGAGAGTAGCTTGACGCGACTTCGGATAAATTTCAATGCAGTGTTCCCTGATGCCAAAATCACCCCCCGTTCACTATATATCCCCTTACTGCATGATTTTTTTGATTAATATTATTTTAATATATGTAATGTATTATGACCTCAGAAGATCTGGAAAAATATTAAAAAAATTCTACGGCATGTTTTTTTTTCTTATATTCAAAAATTTTGACATGTGCTAAATATGGAACAACTTTAGGTAACATTAATAATGAAAAATATACATTTCAATTTTAGTAATGAAAATATAAAAAATATTTCTTATTCAGTATGAAAGCGATAAAAACAGTTACGGTCCTTATTAAGACACAAAAAAACCATACATTTTGCACAATAAATGTGTGATTTTCTCTTGCAGTCTATATACTTGCAGCGTTGGCGCTCAGTAGGAGACCATTCCGGTAAGTGACCCAAGTTATCAGTTCTAATTTATTGAGCTGGTATTTGCGCAAATGGGTATTTTTTCTTTTTTAATTGCAATTGAGTTTGTAAGTCATTGCTTGGCCTTCCCCTTTTTTTTGTAGAACATTAGCCCTGGTTAGAATTTCTGCTAGTGCCAGATTGAATTCTGCTAGAGGCAAGTACATATCGTCAGTTTGAGAGCGTCGCCATAAAATCCAACTATTGACACACAACATATCTATAAAATGGTAAAATACTCTCATATACCACTTCTTCGACCTGATCTGGATTCTGTAATAACCAAACATTGAATCTAAGAGATCAACACCACCCATATACTTATTGTATATTCCAATACACTTTGGACGGGGAATCTCTATATGGCACTTTGTTTTCTAACATAAGTTGATATGGTATTCACTATTTCATTATCGTACCAAGATACTACAGAAATATCTACACCATCAATGTTGACAACTTTTTCTGTGACAGCACCTCGACCTTTCTTCTTCATTTCTGCTTCCTTAGGAAACTGGAAATCTGGCACTCGATTAGATCTTACGGTTCCAAGGGGTAAAATACCCTGTTTTGATAGGTATACTAGAAGAGGACTGGTGAACCAGTTATCGAAAAAAAGTTTATAATTTTGATTTTTAGGAATAGTCGATGACAGTTTTACCACTACATTAGAACTCGCGCCTAAATTGGGTAGGCCGTCTTCTAGTTCAGTAGGTCCACTATAAAAATCGAAATCATAGCTAAACCCAGACACCCCACTCAAAACAAAAACTTTGTAGCCCACTTGTGGGGCTTTTTTTGGGTTATATTGTTTCAAACTCGATCTAGCTTTTGTCGGGGTTATTTGTTCGTCAACAGCCATATGTTCTTCCTTTGGAACAAGCAAAAGTCTTTCCCTTATTTTGTTCAACAGAGGTCGAATTTTATAAAGTTTGTCATATTTAGGCTCTCCAACTCTTGGTTGGTTCATATTTTCGTTGAAATGGAGAAACCTTCTAATTTGTTCCAATCTATTGCAACTCATAGCATTAGAGACAGAAGGAATATCTAAAGAACTGTTCCAATAATTTCTAGTAGCTGGCAATTGAACAATTGACATATAAATGCATATGCCAACAAAAACTTTTATTTCTTCCTTCGTGATATTAGGTGGCTTTTCTGGCCTACATTGTACACCAAAAAGATTCGATTGTTCTGTTATATAAGTAACAATTTCATCCGTAAATAAAAAATCGAAGAATTGGATGATTCCATCAAGATCCTGTATATTGTTGGGTAGTGATTCAGAACCTTTGAATTTGATGCCATCTTCAAGGAATGGCAATTTTTTTTCTTCTCATTTGATTTTCTCTTTTACAGATTTTTGCCCCCGTGATTTCTGCCAAACGAAGTGGAAGATGTAGAACAGTCATATTCTTTCTGGTTCTAAGATGCGTTTTTGATATATTGAGCCCTAGCAGACTCAAGACAATAAACCAAAGGAACGTCATCATCAGTGTCATCAGTTTCGTCAATAACTTCTCCTGTCACTGAGAAGTCAGTGTCACTCTCAGATTCACAGCACAAAACTTCTTGTCTTATTTCTAAGTCATTTTCATCGCCGTCAGATAAGTTTTCGTCATCGCTTATGTCAGTAACCGGAATTATGGCCCTTTTCAAGCCATAAAAAGTTTTTGTACCCATCTGAAAATAAAAATGAACCCTATTAATTTTTTCACTTACTTCGTCCTGTGACAAATATGGGACATGTAAACAAAGTCATTTTTTTCAGCAAACAATATGTTGAATATGTTTATATGTTCAAGAACTTGTAATATAAACTCTTACCTTTCGACCACTTATTTTAGTTTCGTGAAATTTTAGCCAATATTCCATTCAACAACAGAACTTTCAATAAATAACAACAACACCTGTACTCCAACAGACATAATGAAACTAAATCGTGTACGTCTATTTTGGAAGGAATTGGCTACCGCGTCGCCACAAACCAATAAGCGAGTGTGTCATATATAGCACAATTTGAGATAAGGTTCTGAGTAACGTCAAAACTTAGAAAAAAAATAAAATTTGGCCATATTTGACACGGGATGCAGAAAGGGGATATATATATATAGTGTTATAACGGAATTTGTAAGCACGATAGAGGGCGTAGGCGTATTTTTTGACAGATCGAAACCAAACTCGCTACAAAAATCGATTAGGGCAAAATCTTGGAGCAGTTCGTTAATGAGCTAAATCGGCCCAGTATAAACAAAATGGCGGCCTAAGTAGAAAAAAAATCGTATTTACTTTGTTTTTCATTTGACGCAAAAAAGTTACTAAGCTTTTTCATAGATCTTAACACGTTCTACAACTTTTGTACTTAACATTTTTCTCTTAATCGTACATTAAAACATTTATTTAAGAAAATTCACAAATTGACCTGACATTTTTTTCATTTCTTTGTTTGATGCCAAAATGTTACTTTGGTTTTTTGTACATCAAAAAACATTCTTTTACTTTTGTATCTAATTTTTTATTTTAGGTTTTATGCAAAAATGTTACTGAAATAAGCCTGTCCAATTGGTCCTGTGCCATTGGGATTTTTTTCATCTTCTATCGACTTAAACGTGTGACTTAAAGTAATAATTTGAGTTTTGGGAAGAGAAATCAGAAGAATATGGTAGACATTTGTTGCTTTTTTGCCAGAAATTACAAAGATAACCTTGTAAAATTGTACGTAATAGTTTAAAATTGTTTGAATTGAGGTAACAGTTAACACTTCTTCATTATAGTTTTTTATTTCTTTGATATCATGTCATCTACATATCCATGTGACGTTCACCGATTCCCAACTTCATCATCATATCAATTTTCTTAGCTACGGACCTGAATTTTCTCAACTCATTTCATTGTCGTTACCATAACATGCCAAATTAGGCTGAAGTATATATTTCGTATCCAAACAGTCACCAAGCTCCTAAGATAATTATAATTATTTTCAATACAGCAGCAACTTCTGATTTCTTATGCTGCCTCCGTATTATCTAACCCCTTCAATCCTGCTCACCCACTATTTATATCAACATCTAACAATTTACACAACTTCTCAAAAATACCATTGATTTCATCATAGCTACTTGACGGCGTTAGCCTCTCACAAACAAGTCCTCTTCCTATTCCCTACACTCCTCCTTGGATTATCAACCTTCCTAAATTTAACACATCCATAATAAGATACATCAAACACACAACACCCAAACAATTAATGAGAAATTTTTTTCATGAAATAATAAGTAATATTAACTTATTATTACACTGATGCACCCAAAAATGAAACAGGAGTAGACTGCGCTGTTACAACGTCTCGTCCCTAATCCCATCAACCTGTAGCGTTCACACAGACGAACTATTTAGCATATTCCAGCCCATCAATTCCATCTCTATCTCTCTTTATAAGCTTGTTGCCATATGTACAGACTCACTTACTTCAATTTCATCCATCCAAAATATATTTACCGAACATCCTATTGTCCAATCTATACATGATTCCTACCAACTTATCACATCCCAACAAATAGCAGTTACTATAATTTGGTTAAATTCCCACATTTGCATGGTAGACAACGAACTTGCAGACG
Source organism: Galeruca laticollis (assembly GCA_963921935.1). Classification (NCBI taxonomy): domain Eukaryota; kingdom Metazoa; phylum Arthropoda; class Insecta; order Coleoptera; family Chrysomelidae; genus Galeruca; species Galeruca laticollis. Next base: position 57,810,387 of record OY998181.1, read on the forward strand.
AACAGGCAAAAATTGCTTATATATTTATCGTCACAGACAATTATGACTATACGACAATTATGACTATACTACATTTATGACTATTGGCAGCAGAATTAGGACACCGTCGGGACATCCTTACACCAAATACAGTACTAGGTAGGTCATCCTCAACCAAGTATTTTCGCAAGTGTTTCAAGGCAAGGTTTAGCTTTAGAGAGAAGAATAAAAATAGGTCATTCAAGACTCTCGATGCGTCTACAGAGAATAAGTTGGACGCGTGTGAGATGTACCTATACCATCGTATGTGTAGAATATCGTGGGTGCAGAAAATCACCAACACGGAAGTCCTTGCGCGGATGAAAAAATCAAAAGAACTGATGCAGATTGTTAAGGAGAGAAATACGAGCTATATAGGCCACATAATGAGAGGCGAAAGGTATGAACTCTTGAGACTGATCATTGAAGGAACAATACAAGGAAAAAGATCAGTGGGAAGAAGACAGAACTCCTGGCTGAAAGATTTAAGAAGATGGTTTGGATATACCTCAATTGACATCTTCAGAGCCGCTACATCCAGAATATTGATTGCCAATTGGATCGCCAACCCCCGACGGGAGACGGCGGATTGAGAAGAAGAAGAATTCAAGACTTACTCATGGATACCCATTGGGCCTCATGAATAAAAGGTAGCAAATGCTTTTACTTCAAATTCATGAAGCAAAACCTTCAAAGTATGGGATTTGGCGCATTTGCTTCACAACTGTAGTAATGGCATTTGCTACACTAAAAGCAAATACTTTAGATTATATGAATAAAATCATGCTTTTGCTAAGGATCTGTAGCAAAAACTTCATTTCTCTAAAGGTACCTTTAATGCAGACTTCGCGTCCGGGGAGGCAACATGTGTTTGGTCATAATGGCATTTTTAAATTATATAAGAGCTATAAAACGTTACAGGAGACATCGACAAACATCACCGAATGGCTTCAGACACCTCTATCGTTTCAACGTAGGAAACATACTTTGGTTAGCCAACCATTTCTTTGGTGATGAAAATTATGAAACACGAGGTGCTGCATTATCATCGTTTCAGAAAATGAGAGTGCTCTTGCGTTATATCGTATATCCAGGTTACCAAAACGGCGTGGCGGAAATAATTGGAATTCGTCAAAGTAGTGTCTCAAAAACAATTGCTGAAGTAATGGGAGAAATTTGGCAGAAAGCACATCTTTGGATCAAGTTTCCATCTACCAATGACAAAGTACGTGAAGCCCAACATCTTTGGCAGCAAGTTTAAGTACACGTTTCCAGCAGCAGTTGGAGTTTTGGATTGCATGTCCGTATTTCAAAGCCCTCCCAATTTGGAGATGAATACATAAACAGGAAAGGTTTTGCTATCATCAATGTACAAGCAACGTGCGACGCACAGGACAAATTTACAAATGTAGATGTGCAATGGCCCGGTGCTACACATCACAGTAGAATTTGGAGATGGTCTGATATTTGTGCCCTAATGCATCGCAATACACAACGAGCTTAGCTCCTAGCCAATGAAGGGTATGAAGTTGAGTCCTGTTTAATGACTCCTTATCGAAATCCAAATACACCACAAGAAACACGATATAATAATTTGTTGAAAAGGTAAAGAGTGTGTATTGAACGTTGCTTTGGACAGTTGAAGCAAAGATTTTCCATACTGCAATATAAAGCTCGACTGAAGCTGAAAAACATCCCCAAAACTAATAGTGTTTGTTGCATTGTCCTACACAACATTGCAAAAACATTGCGCGATCCAGACTTTCAGTTGGATGAAATTGAGAAAAATAACGACATAACCCTATTGAAGAAAACGATAAAGTCGATATTAACATTAGGAAGGAATGGGATGGAATGCGAAGACGGGAAAAAATTGCTCATTCTTCAATAAAATTTGTAAAGTAAGTTGAAACATATAACGCCCTCAAGGGCGGATTTTTGCAAAATCCTTCCTTATTCGTTGCCTACATCCTAACGCAAATCTTCGTTTAAAATTTCAACGTTCTAGGTCCAACTGTTTGGGCTTGGCGTTGATCTGTCAGTGAATGAGTGAGTATATAAGTCAGGTTTCAGTTTTATTTATAATAGATAAAAATATGGAACAGAAAATTTATTGAAAATAAACCAGTTAACATAAATACAAACCATACTAGTGTTTTAAATGAAACTTACTGTTTCTAGCTAACTCCACAATATATTGAAAATATGTTAAAAATTATAAAAAATTGACAAGGAGAATAGTATAAGTCCATAAAAGAACATTTGGAGAAAAACGAAATTAAATGTTAGATTTTAACTGTAAAATTATTATATTTTCAGATGCAATTTTAAGCACAATGTTAAAGTTTCTTTGCCATTTTTTAAGGTATATGAACTAATAAAACAAAATTTTTTTAGAAAACATTGATTTTATTTGATTTTTTTCACGTAAAGTCTGGACTTTTTTTGGACTAAATGTATTGATGTGTTTTAAATGAAACTTACTGTTTCTAGTTAACTCCACAATAGATTGAAGAAATGTTAAAAAGTCTAAAAAATTGACAATTGTTTCGATATTACCTAAATACCATCGTCAGAATGACAGAAGTTACATTTCATTTGATGCCTACCTGATGTTTAATTATTTTTGCCTAGTCCAAGAAGTGACCTAACTTGTGATTGACTTAATATGTGTTAATAGAAAAATGAAGATATGATATTATTAAAGCTTAGATATTATTAGCCCTATAGGGATATCCTGGATATCATTTTTCCCAATTAAGATCAGTATAACTGTGCAATGATATAGAAAACCAGGAAAACTATATCTGCTGATTTTCACAATTATCACTTAAGAAGACAGTTTAAAAGTGGAGAACTCCCTAGATTTATCTGTTCATTGACGACTTCATACTGTGGGTTTCTTAAGTGTCTTCTAATTTCCAATTCTTCATGGAAATCCAGTTCTTGTTTCTTATCACAAATAATATGTAGTACTTCTAGTTATGTGTTAGGTGTCAATGAATGATTGGTGTCATGTAGATGGCTGGCGTAGTAGGATTTATCTGGTTGTTATAATCTGTATGCCCATAAGTGTTAACTGTACCATATTTCAAAATTTCTAAGGGTCTGACCCAAATAGACAGCATTACATTCTGGACATTTAAGTTTATATATACCAGATTTCTTTAATGGTGATATTTTTGTTTCAACATTTAACAATTTTGTACTTATATTACTTTTGTTTTAAAAGAAATCGTTGTATTTGTTGCTGTCTTCGAAAATTAGATTTAAAAATGTTATTGGATTTAAGTCAACCTCTGTGAGTCGACCAATGGCAGAAGCCCTTGTAGCCAGATAGAAAGTACGATAAAGCCTACTTGACTATCCAAGTTGATTAAGACAAAGTGAAAGTCGACTAGAAGAACTTGACAATTCACATCAATATCCACAACCAATCTCAAACAGATATCATCCTCGCCGACTTTTAAGTTGTTTGAATCATGTTATTTTATAGTAGAAAGTGTACTTATGTTTGATTTTCTTTTAAAAGACATCTTTGAAATGGATCCAGGTTTCACCGAAGCTAATTCGACAAATCTTCCTCAAGTGGATGTGGACATGGTGTCTCAGTACAGCAATCTACAATGTTTATGATATACAAAGGTATTATAAGATCTCGTTTGAATTATGATAGTTTTGTACTTAAACCATGCACCAAAAAAATATTAAATGTGCTAGACAGAATACAATATAAAAGTTTGAGGTTAGTTACAGGTATACCATCTTACTCAGTTCCTCTCAGGCCACGGTACTTTCGGCACTTTTACTTTTAAAATTAAAAAAAAGAGAGACGAAAGTTGCATATGCTGCGGGGCAGCTGTAGATGACCCAAATCACAATGTCTTCGAATGTCCTCAATGGGCAGAGAAGCGCCAAGAACTGTGCTCAGATTTAGGGGAAATAAGTGCAAGCAACGTCATTGACAATATGCTTAAATGTGAAAATGGGTGGAATAAGGTAACAGATTTCATAACCTATGTGATAAGCGCAAAAGAGAAAGTTGAGTTACGAGCCCAGGAAAATGCAGAATATTAGGCAATATTCCTTTCTTTCTTGAGGAGATGTCCTAACGGCGGGTCCAAGAAGGAAAGTGGAAGTTCTTAAAAGAGGAAAGGGTTTTAGTGGGTTGGGGGTCTCCCCATCCCCACACTCCCCCAAGCGCCGAAACATCAATGCCTGGGGGGTCTGCTAGCAGATTTCCTAAACCTCTTTGAAAAAAAAGTATAATGAAATCAACACCTATTAATTGCCTACTGGCAGAATATGGAGAAATATCACTAGAGTATATAAGACAGATGCTGGCTATAAAATTCTATTTAAAAATCATAGCTGATAATAAAAACCCTCCTAATGAAATATTAATTGCATTGAAAAACAAGTGTTTAGATAGAATAGGGTACAGGAGAACCGTAAATGGTGGCGGTTGTTGAACCGTAAGGTCACCAATAAATATAGGAAGATTTAGTTAGTAAGAATTAAACCACGAATCTTCATTAGAAATACGATTAATTAAATATTAGTAATAACATGTTTATAATTGTACGCGTCAAATACACAAGCATCGATTTGACAAACTAACACCGAGAATGGTAAACAAGGCGACGACCGATGTGTATGCATTTCAATATGTATATATATATATATATATATATATATATATATATATATATATATATATGTGTATATATATATATAACGGAATTCCGTACGGTTACTAATTAATAATATTTCATTGTTAGTAGTACGTCGTATTATAAGTATGCTGTGGCATCGAATTGTTGTCTGTGAACACGGCTTAATGTTATTAGTTCTTTAAATATATTAACCCAGTGATTATACAAACATATGGTATTATTTATTTTCCACCGATTAGAGGTAAGTATTTTCCCACATTAATGGTATGGGTGTCAAATGGCTTAACAAGTGGAAAGGTGGTAGATGATCAAGTTAACAGAAATAAAACAATTTGTTCAACAACAACTAAAAATTCTATCTATAGTAATTAATGCTTTCTAAATGACTTTGCAGATAAATTTGGAACATATACATGAGTATACACAGATGGTTCATAAAATCCAATAAATCAAAGTGTAGGATGTGCGGTTCACATTCCGGAAATTAAATATAATTTTTCAACTAGACTATTCGACCATACACAGATATGTTCAACCGAAATCATTGCTATTAATAAAGCTGTAGTGGTATGCATGGAAAAAATGAAAATGCGTAACACTTACCGATTCACTGAGTGCAGTGCCATATTATCCAATAGGCTGACTAGGCTATAGCCTAGGGCGCCTTAAAAGAAATAGGCGCCGACTGACCGGACTAACCACTAACGATAGTAACAATTCGTGCAAATCATTTTTGCTGTATACGTATTTTTTTCGTGGAGATCGAATGTGTTGTAAGGCACCAATATTAAAGAAAATTTTATTGGCAACATTAGTGAATAGAGACATCATTATTACAACGGCCAGGTTTGAATACTTGGATAGATCGAAAAGCACCGCTTTACATCCATATATTTTGATTATCACTGCGGTATTGTGGTAACTATAGACAAATCTCTTTTTGCTTATTTGCGGCAGTGACGGGATGCCGCCAGAGATAAATATGCTAATATGCAAAGTACCGCCACGTGCGCCTTGCGCTTGCCAAAACAAAAAAACCGACAAAGGGTGATTGGAAACGCAACATCAAAGTTTACAACAAAAATTGGTAAACTTTGGAAACATTTATTTTAAAAATTGAAGGTAGTCAGTTGAGTTAGTTCAGTCGCTGGTAGTAATCGAGTAATCGTCAATTAAAATAATATCTATCAGTTGCGGTATTTTTGTCTTGTTTATCATTTTATCGAAAACAATGAGTGGAAGTGGAGGGAGTAGAACACTTAGTGGGTGGGAAAGGAAGAAGGCTGAAAAAGAAAAGCAAGAAAAAATGGAGAAGTTATTGAAAAAAATACCCAAATTAAATTCTTTTTTTGTCAACCTGTTCGAGGTACGGAAGCCGATGCAGATAATGAACAACAATCAACTCTCAGTAATGATGATATTATGGATAGAGGTAAGCAGATAATTGAATAACGCGGTGTAAGAATGTAATTTTTATTTTTGTATTCTCTAGAAACCGCAATAAACTCATGCAATTCTGATACTGATGAAGTTCAGGACTGTGCATCTTCATCAAGCAATCCTCAAGAAACGTTAGAATTATTTTCAAAAGTCGATTTCACAGACCCAGCTGGATGGGCTATAACCGAAAGTTTCATAAATTACATTGTAATGAACCCATCTGTAATTGTACAAGAAATTTCTAAAAATCTAAACGAATTAATGATATTCATAGTAGATTTACTTCAAAAAATATGTTTTTCAAAACTTTGCACAACGGGGAAACTGTACGTCGTCAATGGCTATTATATTCAGCACTAACAGGAAATGTTTATTGTTTGTATTGTAAATTATTTAACCTGACAAAAACGAATTATTTCATGACTGGATTCAACGACTGGAAAAATACTCATTGGATTTCTGAACATGAAAACTCTTCTGAACACTGTGAAAATGCGAAGGTGTATATTGCGCGATCAAATGTCTTAGGGAAAATAGATGCCGAAGTTCATAAGCAGTACCTTGCAGGAAGATATTACTGGGTTAACATACTTAAACGAGTAGTTGCAGTTATAAAATGTTTGACATCGCGTGGCTTAGCATTTAGGGGTTCTAGTGAAATGTTTGGAGCTATTGATAACGGCAACTACCTAGGTTCGTTAGAGCTCTTAGCAGAATTCGACCCGTTTCTGAAAACCCACATTGAAACAAAAGGCAATCCAGGAAAAGGAAATGTTTCTTATTTGTCATCAACTATTTGTGATGAATTTATAAAACTCATGGCGGTTGATCTAAGACAACAATTTGCATCAGAAATAAAAAACACGAAATATTTTGCAATAATCATAGATTCTATACCCGACATATCCCACACTGACCAACTTACTGTTGTTCTCAGATATGTAATTGAAAATGGTTCGGTAGTAGAACGATTTATTACATTTGCTGCTAAGGTAGGGCACAAAGCTTCTAGTATGGAAACAGCAGTTTTGAAAGTTTGAGAACATATGTCATTAGACATACAGAACTGTAGAGGACAATCTTACGATAACGCTAGCAACATGTCTGGTCGATATTCTGGTTTGCAAGCTAAAATCAACAGAATAAAACAAGAATTCCTAAGTGCCTTAAATAAATACGGTAGCATTTATAAGGTATACACAGATGCTTCAAAAAACCAAGATGAAATTGAGGCTGCCTTCTACTCCGAGGACTTTTCGAAATCCTACATACTCCCACCCTCCACATCTATTCATTCAGCTGAATTATTCGCCATCTTAGAAGCACTCAAGAAAATCCAGAAAATTAAGCATAAAAATGTCCTTTTAATATCTGACTCTCAAAGTTCACTAACAGCACTTCGTCAACTGTACTCTAATCACCCTATAGCCATACTGATCAAGAAAGAGCTACAGAATTGCAGAAACAGCAGCATACATATTAAATGCATGTGGGTCCCATCCCATACTGGAATAGAAGGGAATGAGAGAGTAGATCAAATAGCAAAAAATGCATTCACCAATCAACAATCAGAAAGGAACGATTTTACCGTACATACTGATTTGAAAGCGTTCTACAAGAGCAAAATCTACGATAAATGGCAGGAAGAAACAAGACATAACCAACACAAATCATATGAAGTCACTACAAATTCTCACGGTTGGAACTGTAAAAACATAAATAGAAGAGAACAAGTGATCCTTTCTCGTATTCGAATCGGTCATACGCGCATCACACACGACTACTTACTAGCAGGAAAAAATAAACCAATGTGCGAAATGTATAACAGTGAGTTAACCGTGAAACACCTGGTAATCGAATGTGCGAAATACGACAAGGAATGGAAAAAGAATCAACTACCACTATCACTAAAAAAATTATTACAAGAAAAGCAAGAAACTAAAAAACTTTTAAACTACCTAAAAGACTGCAAATTAAGTAGCAAAATATAGAGACTATAACCAAGCTACAATAAGTGAACTTCCATCATTTTAACTCGCTAATAACCCTGGTTGATGCGATTGATATATAAAAAAAAAGGAAAAGAACATGTTGGCAAAATTTATACCATGTGCTGCCCATTCACTGAATTTAGTAGGCACCTGCGCTGCAGAGTATTCTCCTGTTGTAACAAATTTCTTCTTGTTTGTGGAAGAAATATACACTTGCTTCTCAGCATCAACCTATAGGAGGGAAATAATGAAAGAGTGTTTAACACGTAACAGAACTGTGAGTGGGTCAGAACTACATGTGCCTAAAAAACTTTCAGCTACTAGATGGTCAGCTAGAGTCGATGTCTGCACCGCTCTTTATGAAAGTTACGATGCTTTTAAAGAAGCTTTGAATTTTATTGTGAATGATACCTCGCAAGCACCTAAAACAAAAGCTGAGGGGAAGGGTATATTGCAAAAAATGTTAAGCTTGGAGACTGGTATTATAATATCTTTCTGGAGAGATATTTTAATTCAATTCCACAAAATAAACCAGTCTTTGCGATAGCAAAGTATGGATATAGTGACAGCCGTTCAACTCTATAAATCACTAATTCACTTTGGTACGGAAATGAGAACAACTTATAACAAATACGAGGAAAGCGGTAAATTGTCAACAAAATGTAGTACCTATACGTTGGATTCGAAAAGGAAGAAAAAAAGGAAATGTTTGCCAAGAGAGAGTGATGTTGGAGAAACTACTTTCGATGGTAGGATAGATATGGAAGTAAATATGTTCTACGTGGTTGTAGACAATACAGTATCAGACTCGAGAGGCGAAAAAATTCGTTCGATGAAATCAATGGATCTTTTCGATTTCTTATAAACTTAGAAAACACTGAAGACAATATAATAAAAGAAAAGTGCAGACATCTTCAAGGAATTTATACTAGAGATTTGGATTGTAATTTTGAAAATGAATGTGTACAATTCAAATATTTTATTAAAACTCTCAAAAAAAACATCAAAAACTATGTCATGGTTGCAAACACTCCGCAGCAGAAATTTAATTTGTACGTTTCCCAACATGGACATTATTTTAAGAATATATCTGTGTCTTCCAGTAACGAATTGTACAGGCGAAAGGTCCTTCTCTGTGTTAAAACGAGTAAAAAATTACTTAAGAATATCTTTAACAGACGATAAAACTGCTGACCTCTCAATATTATGTATAGAATGTGAGGCACTAAAAGAAAGAAATTTTGAAGATATCATACTAAAATTTTCAAGTTTTAACTGTCGTAAAATCCGCCTTTAAATAATAGATTTGTACATTTTCACAAATACATATATATTTTGTGAAACGCGTTTTATTTTACTTGTATTTATATTTTTACTTTCCTAGTTTAGAGGCGCCAAACTGGTGTCAGCCTAGGGCGCTCTAATGTCTTAATCCGGCCCTGACTGAGTGCTATTAATAAGATAAAAAACATAGAATATGGTAACAATAACTATAATGCATTAAAAACCAAAAGATTAATTTTAGATGCTAGTAAAGCCAATTTGGAGTTTAATCTAGCATGTATTCCAAGGCATGAGGGTGTAATGGGAAATAAACAAGTACACGCTCAGTACTCACTCAATTTAATAATAATTAACTATTATTGAAATTATTATAAACATGAACGTTATAATATTTTATCTTGTACTACATTTAAATTGCATTGCATTGCGGTGAGTAAAATTTATGCTAAATCCAGTGCTATTAATTATCGTAGCTTCTTTTTCCGGATGTTCAATGAGGCTATCATTACGATAGTCATGCAACCAATACCACCTGGATAGATGCGTCTAGACGCTAGTCACTTAGATCGTCTTGGTTCAAACACAAAATGTCAATTAACAGTGACAAATATACCTACTTATTTATTAATTTTTCATTCTCATGTTAGTTTTAATGCAGTTTTCAAAAAAATATTGTTTGTATCTCGAATGTGAAATGCTTCCGCGGTCTCAAATGGTTATTTAGCCTCGCTGAAGCTTGGAAAAAGAACTTTCATTCGTAAACTCTAAAAGTATCATTTCGCATTCCAGATACAAAAATGTCTATTAAATATCTAGGCATTCATAATATGTCAAACAATTATTGATTAGTTAGCCATTAAAAAGTTCTGTGTTTTATTAGACTTGGCTCCATGCAAAATTTTAGAAGACGCAGTGCCTACAATTAATTTGGGCCATGAATTTAAAAAATGAATTGAGGCAAAAGAGAAGAAGAGTACCTAATACTCGAGTTTACCATCAACGTCCAAACACTTGATGTTTGGAAATTAAAAGAAAATGTTAACTAAATGTCAATATTTTTCTTAATAAAATTTATTCTGTTTTTATTTTATTTTTACTTTTAAATTCATTGTATATAACCATAAGCAATAATTAAACGTGACTATTTATTCTATAAAAGTATTTAGTTTTCTCACGTTTATTATGTATTGCTTCTAAATAAATAACTAAATCTTTAATGTCTATACTCCGGTTTTTCAAATATCTCTAAATAATTTCTTAACGTGCTTTAGGGGATTTGGAATAATTAAACTAGGTATTACGTGTATTGTTTTTCATTCATTATACTTATTTTCCATGTAAAAATAATATCAAATATATTAGGCCTATATTTTGCTTAGAATTTATTTTATATATAAAAAATTCTTAAATATGCAATATAAATCATAAGCCTACATTCTGTACAGTACCAATGGTGACGTCACAGCTCTTTTCACGTTGCCAGACAAACTGGGCAAACTAAGATATTCTGTGTAGTGTATGGTGATTATATCGCTTTAAAATCATAAGGGCAGTTTGTTGCTAGGCTATGGCTATAAAACACGATGAATTTCAATCAAAAAATACTCGAGAAATTTGTTGCTGGTGTATTACTGTCCAAATATGGACTACATCGCTTTAAAATCAGTAGGACAATTTGTTGCTGGGCTATGGCTACTGAAACATGCCGAATTTCAATTAAAAAACACTCGGGGAAATTGTTGCTGGTCGATTACGGCCCAAATATGGACTATATTGTTTTAAAATCAGTCGGACAATTCATTGCCAGGCCATGGCGTCTAAAATACAATGAATTTCAATGAATATGAGATAAGGGATGATTTTTTTGCAGGATCGGTTGTGTCATCTTTTAACAACAAATTAGCAACAAATTCCTGTACATTTAGTTTTTTTTCAATATCACTTATTTTTATAGTTATAGCGTGTGGCTACGTTAGCTTAATATAAAATAATAGTGAGGGGTGGGGAAATCGGGGTAAGGGATGATTTTTTGCAGTATCGGTTAGTGTCATATTTTAGCAACAAATTCCTGTGCATTTAGTTTTTTTTAATATTACTTATTTTGTAATTATAGGGTGTGGCTAGGATAGCTTAATATCAAATAATAGTGAGGAGCGGGGAAATCTAGGTAAGGGATGATTTTTGCAGAATTGGTTAGTGTCATCCTTTAGCAACAAGTTAGCAACAAATTCCTGTGTAATTAGTTTTTTCAATATCACTTATTTTCATAGTTATAGCGGGTGGCTACGCTAGATAAATATTACGCTAGCATAGTTTGGGTTTTCCTTGGAAACGGCATTAGCAACAAAAACAAGCTCATCGTTACAAATTAGTAACAAATTATTAGCCTGGTCTGAAGGATGTCCTGTAAAATAGCTACTCTAACATAATATACATGTCGCATTTGGTCGAAGTGACATGGCTATGCTAGGTTGACAGACATAAATATAGATTATTTAGAAGCACCTCGGTGTCCTCCATCTACCCTTACTGTAAGCGCATTTCTCAATAAATCACCCTGTATAATAATATTAGTTAGGTTAGGTTAGGTTAGGGTTAGGTTAAGTTAGGTTAGGTTACTGTAAGCGCATTTCCCAATAAATCACCCTGTATAATAATATTGGTTATTTTATACATCATACGGACCATTCGTATATCCCACCACACGATTTTTTACATTTTAATGAAAATTTGTTTATGAGATGAACTAATGGTTTTTTTATGTTTTTAATCAGTTATTCTACTGGATATAATTTTATTACATAAGTCATGTGCTGATGGATACATCAACTAGTTTCCGAATTCGTTAATACACCTAATTTATCATGTGCGCACCTAAACAGCTCCTAATTTTGACCTAAATTTTAATGCATCTTTCCAATTTGGGCCTGTCATTTTAAGGGACTCTTCGAATTTGGGTTATTTTGTATATCGCATAAGCACGTGTTTATTAAGTATGTCAAGTTTATCTAAAACGTGTTATTGGAACTCAAAAAGAATTCCCCTGTATAATAAATATATCTATATAGTTTAATTTTTTTATAAAAAATATACTTGAATCACTTAATGCTTACAAGAGTTTGTTTACTTTATATAGTTGCTTTCAATAGTTGTTTATTATTCTTTATTGCAGCACTTAAAAAATGTCTTCATTAAAAACCACTAACATACCTTCTTTATATCAATAGGAATGTGAAACCGCAATTATTTGTTATAATTTAATTCGCTTTACAATAGTAATAAATTACATTGCAAGTTAGTTACGCCCATTTAAAAATACCAAACGAAGCTACAAAAAATCATTCGACGCATTTCTGCTCCTAATTATAAACGATATTTATTATACCACCTTATTAAACGAACGGCATTGCTGCTGGTGTTTTATTTCTGCACACCTTTTTTTTATATAAAATACCTTTACTGTCAGCCATTTTGAACTTCAGGTCAAATTATACCTAAATAACCCTTTAATACTATTTTGCGATAAGCACAAGAAGAAATATGACTACAATTTTTGTTTACATTGAAATGACAACGAATTTGAAATAATTATCTAAAAGTGAATGTACCTGTTACTTGAAGAAAAAATTAAATACTCCGCTATTTTTCCTTAGACAAATTCACTTATCAACATCTAATCACTTAATTAACTTGATTGTACTATTTGACAACTAAAAAACCACTGTTTTTGTTATGTCTCCGTTAAAAATATATATTTTGACAGTCACGACTTTATTACGTATTTTTCACGATTATCCTGAATGATTTTATATAAAAATTGTAAAATGTTCCTCTAATGCCCACTGTCTACATACTGTAAGTCAATTTTTTTGTGATTTCTGTCAATAATCAGTAATTAATGCGTGTTTTTTCACACAATATCTGATCATACGTTCAACTCCACGATATACGGTCACGAACTAGTTTAATACAGCATCTCGAAGACCACTGAACTCACAATAATCTTTAGAAAGCCGGTTTTAAGCTACAATAATATTTCAATTCAATACGTTCCAGGTTTTCCAAAATATAGTGAAATGTTTTCTAAGACACTGTTAGTACATTAATTAATAAACTAATGTTGAACAGAATCGTTATGATTTCACCAACTGCTAATCATTATAAGGCGAAATGCAGTAAAATCATTTTCGGAGGCGATATAACAGAACGGCAGTGTGAAACTGGTTGGACGATCGACAGTTTAGCCAACCAGCGTCTGCGTAGAGTGACTGTTTAAAAGTCCCTAGGTCGCGCAAAAATTGCACCTCTGCATTCTGGATTTTATGTCTAATTATTTATAATTTAACACAAATAACAGATACATAAATAAGGGATCAAGTTTCGTTTGAATTTTGCTATACTAAAAAAAGTAATTCTTTTTTCAATAAAACTAATTGATTGCTACTGATGTTAGTTACACTGTTCTTATTTGGGTTTGACAATGTTGCATATTTCTGTTGCACCTTATCTCTCTTTATCACACATTTTTGCAAAGCAGCCTTTAAAATAACACTCGTTTTAGTTAGATATAGTGTAAAATCAACACTCTTTAATTATATAAACAGAGTATTCGTTAAATAAAATATTGGAAACCTAATTTTAATTAAGATAATGAATAAGTACATTTACGAACTTCTGCATTACTCGTTTCCGAGTTGTAGGGCTATAAAGTTGACCTATTAATATTTGTATTTTTAACCAGCAAGCTCCTATGAAATTTACTTTAGAATATTTATATGTGATATTTCAGTGGTTTGCAAATACACATATTGCTTTTGTGAATCTAGTGGCGCATTCGCCATTTTATAGAGTCTTAATATGGTGAGTGTGCCTATTCGCGACCGGTTAACAGAAATTTCGACTTCGAGATGTAATAAATACAAGAAAATTAAATCGAATTCCAATTATCATATCATTTTTTGATTGTTTGAAGTCTTTAGATGTTTGTTACAGTTTGTGAGAAATGCTTATAAGTTTCATGAAGGAAATAATGTTTTGTAGATTGCAGTTTTCTCCAATTATATCTGGAAGGGTTCTTCCTATTTTAAACGTTCTTCTTTCAGTTTCAAATGACACAGTTAGTTTTATCATATAAGGCACAAAGTAGAATAGGCTCTCGAGTCAGTAGATGTTCGTGTGTTAGCCTTGTGTCCGAGGTGGAGTCGTGTAATGATCAACTGGTGCTAACGTTTATTTGTGTTGTATTACCATTTTCCTGTGCTAGGTTTTACTTGTTGGAGTTTGGATGTTTTTTGTTTCAATTCAGTTTCCATTTGTTAAGTACCTATCTGGTAGCGGAAATAAGGTTTTCAAACTTAAGCAGCCGTGTGGTATGTGGACATGTTCGGTTTGTTTGCTGCGATTCGGGAATATTTGTATGCTGTTTCGTTCCCTTTTATTCCCGTATGAGATGAGACCCATAGGAAAGCAATCTCTTTGTTAGGATGACTTAAGTTGTGTAGCTCGTGTATGATGCAATTGGATTTTTACTTTTCCGCCCAACCTATCTAATATGCGAGAAAAGTATTGGTTTACCATAAAAAAGTATTTTTTTGAGTTATTTTTACTTTTCCCATCAACAACAACACGAAAAAACGGTTTTTAGAAAAAAAAATCCTGTGTGTATGTCGTCGTCGTTGTCGTTGTCGTCTGCCAGTTTTCGTTACATATCTTGTTAGCACGATACAGCCTCCGGAGTGCAACAAATCACCAATTTAATGATTGAATATTGTTAAGGACATGTCACAGATGAACCTTATTGATTTTCAGTTCACCAAAGCCAGTACAACGCGTGCTATAGTACTTGAAGTACGAGATTTTTGTCATTTTTCGATAAATTTCAGTTTGTTAGCACGATACAGACTCTGGAGTTCAACAAGTCACCAATTTTATGAATGAATATTATTCAGGACATCACACAGATGAATCCTATTGATATTCAGCTCACCAGAGCCAGTACAACGGGTACTATAGTACTTTAAGTACGATATTTTTATCATTTTTGGGGAAATTTCAGTTTGTTAGCACGATACAGCCTCCGGAGAATATACAAGTGACCAATTTTATGATTGGGTATTATTCAGAGTGTCTCAAAAATGAACGCTATTGATATTTAGCTCACTAACGCCTGTACAACGGGTGCTATGATACTTGAAGTACCAAATTTTTGTCATTTTTGGAGAATTTTCAGTTTCTCAGCACAATACAACCTCCAGACTGTACAAAAGTGACCAATTCTATGATCAAATGTTATTCAAGGTGTCTCACAGATGTACTCTATTGATTTTCAGCTGACTAGAACGAGTACAGAGGGTCCTATAAATCCAGGTATACTACATTTTTGGTTATTTTTGGAGAAATTTCGGTTTGTTAGCACAGTACATCCCCCGAAGTGTATACAAGTGACAATTTTATGATAGAAAAGATTGTTTTAATCTTCAAAGCCGTTTATTTTATCATGTGTTGGTTAGTAAAGCTAAAGCGTTAAGTGAGGTGTTTGTCCTAGAGGCTATTACGTATAAGTTTCGTTGCCTTTCGAATTGCGTGGTGTTCGCCTATTAGAATTCTTGCAGTGTCTGACAGTTTGACTGTTTTTATTTCACTGGGTGTGACCACAGCTGCTGCGACTCCTTCCATGGTTTTAAATGCGTCAGTGTAACCTTGGAAGTTGACTAGATATTGTGAGAAGAGTTTTGAAGATAAGAGATATGAGGGCTGGTGTCTTGTTTTCTGTTTTGTGAAAGAGATATGTTTGCAGATGGAGGACTGATCAGCCAGGAAGAAGTTATTTGCAAAATTGAAGACCAGTTAATTACAGATGGGAAAATATCGTTGCTAGTAGTTTGTAAATATCGGTGTACTCTTTCATATATTGCGGTACTGCGCTGTGAGTGAGAAGAAGAAATTTTGCCAAAAGTAGTGTGGTAGGTGGGAGAGTTGGGATTGGCTCATACTCTAGCGGCATATGATAGACTAAGGTACTGTCGTCTGTATTTGAATGGAGTTTCTCCTGCTTCACAATTTAAACTATTTGTGGGGGTTGTACGGTATGCCGGTCATATTAGTCATAATGCGTTGTTGTGCGAATTATTTAATAGGCTTAAAACATTTGATTCAAATATGTTTAAAGATATAGGCAACAATATAAAATTA
The DNA here is from genome assembly GCA_963921935.1 of Galeruca laticollis. NCBI lineage: Eukaryota > Metazoa > Arthropoda > Insecta > Coleoptera > Chrysomelidae > Galeruca > Galeruca laticollis. Next base: position 57,826,987 of record OY998181.1, read on the forward strand.
ATGGATGAGAAATTGGGAGTTGTAATAAATGAATTAAAAGAAGTCAAACTAGAAAATGAAAAACAGAAAGGAAAAATAAGAAAACAAGATGAATAAATTGCAGCTGGTACCTGGTACTAAAAGGCATAGAGGACAAAACCATGGAAAATACCGAGCAAACGATCGAAAAGGTAACTAAAGTTATGGAGGCAATTGGAATAATGAATCCGATATTGAGGAAATCAGAATAATGGGGAAACCTAGAGATGGAGTAGAAAGACCTATAATATTGAAACTAACAACGGGAAACAAAAAAAATGAAATATGTAAGTAAAGCAAAAAACTAAGGAAATTGTTGAGGAGGGAAAAAAATTGTACCCTCAGCTAAAAGAGGCAAGACACAAAGGTTATAAAGCTGTTATTAAATATAACAAGCTGATTGTAAATAATGAGATACACGCAGCAAGGGACATGAACTAGAGAAGGAAAAAGGATCCAGAAAGAAAGGTAATGAAAGGTCGCCAGAAACAAGCAGTCTAAATGAACAAATAAGAAAAATAAAGGAGCATGCATCAAAAACATCGCTCGACGAGAGCAAAAGTGGAAACGGACATGGCAATGAAAAAGGACTTAAGGGAAAGATAACCGAATACAAAAAAAAACAAATAAAATCGATAAGCAAAAACAGAGAAGTGAAAAAAAATACAAAAAGAAAAAGAAGGAGGAGGATTTTAAACTGGGAACATGCAATATAAAAACGATGTTAAACCAGGAAAAATTAAACGTATTGCAAAATAAATGTATAAACACAATATGAAAATTCAGGCACTACAAGAAATAAGATGGAAAGAAGGTAGTATCGACAAAAAGGAATTTTCATATTTCTATGGAGGAGAACAAAACCAAGGGCATAGAAGAACGGGGTTTATGATAGACAAGATTATCAGAAACGAATTGATAGCATTGAGAAGCCTCGGAGGAAGAATATCTTATATTAGAATAAAAGAAGATAAGGCAAATGTTTCATTAGTAAATACATATGCCCTAACAGGAGAAGCTGGCTAAGAAGAAAACCAGGAGTTTTATGATAAACTAGGGGAAGTATGTGAAAAAATCCCTAGGCACGATACACTTCTTATACTTGGAGACTTCAATGCTCAAATATGGAAGGAAGTGGTATGGCAGGGAAGCATACAATACATGAAATTACAAATGACAATGATATAAGGCTATGCAACGTAGCAGCAGAGCAAAATATGTACATTGTAAGTCCAAGACACAAACATAAGCAAGAACACAAAATTACATGGATGATACCTGGAAGAAACACGGGAAACCAAATACTAATCTTCAAAAAAAGAATAAATATTATAAAAGACGTCAGATCATATAGGGCCACTTCTTGGTTTTGACGAAACTAAATCTAGAAACAAAATATAACAAGAAAATACGAGATAGGAAAAGGTGGAACCTAAAACAAATGAAAAATGAAAAGATTAGGAGAAACTATGAGGCGAAATTGAATGAAGTAATTGGAGGAATACAAGAAGGAAAGAAAATACCAGAAAATTGGGAATGTATAAAAAAGTATTAAAAATGCAGCAGAAAAAACGGTTGGCCAACGAGGAATAATGAATGGTTTGACGATGATTATGGAAATATAAGTAATAGTAAAACAAAAGCCAGACAACGATAGATAGGATCAGAGATTGAGCAAGACTATGAAATATACAAAAGCTCGTTGAGAAACGGAAGAGTTCAACAGTTAGTAAAGCCAAAAGAGAAGAAAGTAAAAAAGGAATGGATGACACAGGACATATTAAATCTCATGGAGGAGAGACGAAAACACAAAAACAATAATCATAGTGAATACATCTTATAATTCGCAAAAAAATTAAGGAAGCAAAGGAAATGTGGTTTCAGGAATCCTGCAAACAAATCGAACATCTTCAGACCGTATACGATGACTTTAACTTACATAAAAAGTTAAAAGAACATTCTGGCATTTACAAAAGAAAAAACACAACAGTGCTCCATAACGATGCTGGAAAGGCGCTGTTAACAAAGGAATATCAGTGTAAGGAATGGCAACAGTATATCCAACAACTGTTCGAGGACAAGACCCGCGAAACGATAGAAAATCTGCTGGATGATTATATGGCAGAGCACGGTCCAAGCATTCTCAAATTCGAAGTTCAAAAAGCAATACACCAATCAAAAACAAGAAAAACTCCAGGACCCGATGAAATTCCTATTGAGCTGGTAAAACTGCTTGATGACGAAAGCATATCTGCTCTGACGGCATTCTTCAACCAGGTCTACCAAACTGGGAAATTTCCCAGCGACTGGCAGAAATCGATCTTTATCGCCTTACCTAAAAACAACAAAGCTAATAGGTGCAATGACTTCCGATTAATTAGCCTAATGAGTCACACTTTGAAAATACTCTTAAAGATACTCCTCAATAGAATTTATGCCAAATGTGAACACAATATTGGCAAAGAACAATTTGGATTTCGTAGCGAACTAGGCACACGCGAAGCCCTTTTCTGCATGAGGACACTATTACAAAAGAGTTGTGAGTTTCAAAAAAGTATCTACAGTTGTTTTATTGACTTCGCGTTCGATCGAGTCAAACACACAAAACTTTTCCAATGTCTAAAATCATATAACGTAGACCATCATGATATGCGCCTTTTGTTAAACATGTATCTACAGCAGTAGTCAGGCTAGATGACAGCGTTACAGATAAAATACCAATAAAAAGCGGAGTAAGACAGGGATGTGTTTTATCACCCCTGTTGTTTAACATTTATTCGGAAAACATATTTCGTGAGGCTTTATATGGAGGACAGAGGGAGTAAAGATAGGTAGCGAAATTATAAACAACGTAAGGTACGCAGATGATACTGCCATCATTGCAGAAAACATGGAAGACTTGCAAATCCTGCTGGATAGAGTGCATGAGGCTGGTCGAAGATGGGGTATTAATATAAACATCAAGAAAACGAAATGGATGACTCCAGGTAGAATAAACATAGAACCAATTCCGATTACACTCAACGGACACAACATTGAACTGGTATCCCATTTTAAATATTTGGGTAGTTGGCTGAACAATGACATAACGTGCGACGAAGAGGTAAGAGCGAGGATTGAAATGGCACGTAGGGCATTCAGCAAATGGAAACCAATTCTCACGAATAGAAACCTCACAGTTCAAACGCGGTTAAGAACACTCCGCTGTTACGTATGGAGCAAGAGATACTGAGACAGCGGTATAAGGATCGAGAACTCCTGAACACCATAAAAATAAGAAAGGTCAGTTATTTCGGTCATATAATGCGAGGAAACAAATATCACATCCCTCGGCGGATCATTCAGGGAAAGGTTGAGTGCAGAAGATGGATAGGTCGCAAAAAGCTGTCGTGGCTACGAAATATTCGAAACTGGACCGGACTGGGAGTAGAACAACTATTCCGAGTAGCGACAGATAGAGAACATGTAACGCGAAAAATTCGCCGAGCCGTCGTAAATTTAATTTGGCTAACCTGTCGACTGAGAGAAGTCACAGCGCTGTCGGTACGGAGTTGAAAATTTCAGTCCTCCATTTGCCGTCAAGGTGTAAACACACATTTTTCAACTTAAAATTTTTGCATGTGCTCTGGGAGCCATAAGCATTTTACTAAAAAAACCCGAAGATTCCGACGTAGGGGAAGAAAAATACAGCTGGAACCAACAATTGGCAGCTCCGACCCGATAGGTTTCTGGACCCAAAACGGTCGATGACTGTGGGTTCCATGAAAATTTAGTGGAATTGTATATTGGTGGTAAATTTTCCGTAGACGGCATTGGATTCATTAACAAGGGGGGTTTTTGTATATGGACATTAAAACAAAAAAATCACTGATTGGAATTTAATGGGTCAGTGAGACCAGTTCCAGGAGGTCTGGATTAATCTGGAGAAGTTTCAGTTCCTGTTCTGGTGCCGGAAAAGGATAAGTTAACAGTTTTCCTTTTCTTATTTCTTCAAACTCAGTAGTAAACTCACATCTTAGCTTCACATATTACCGTTTTTTTTATATTAAGTTTTATTTCTTTTTTTCTTGCGGCAATTACTATAATCTCGCTTATACTTGAATTTTGTATTTAAAAATTTTGAAATCTTGCTCATAGATTAAGATACGCTGGAACACTATGGTACGTACCTAGTATTGCGATATTTAGTGGTTTTCACCTATTTCCAATGGTTTTATGTACTCGTATATAATTTGCGCCGTATATAATTTTGAGTTGTATTTTCTCCAGCAACGCTAAACTCGTTGTAATTTAAATTTTTGGCTTAGGCAATTATTTATAATTATATTGATACTGGTATAAATTGCGGAAGTGTGAACCCTTGTAACTATACATTGTTGATTTTGATATATATGTTATCGTTGTATTTTTGGAATATTGTACATGAACAATTTGGTCGATTCTCTAGAATTTTTGAATTGAGACATCGGTGTAGTTTGGGGCCCTCAGCTCTACTGCACCCTGAGATTACAGCCTTCAGCTGAGCTCAGACGTTACTTGTAATATTTCTTTTGGGTATTGATATTGTATTAAATATTTTGAAAAGAGACCTTTGGTCCACCAAGACTAATTAAAATTTCAATCAGGGTGTATTTGCTGACTTTTATTTACTTATGATAATTTACCTATCAGTTTAACCTTTGGAGTGTGTAGTGAGTGTTGTTAACCCACTGAGGAGTTGTGGGCTAACTTAGGAAGTCTTGGGTGCTTGCCAAAACTTCCCTGGCGCCCTTTTTGTATACTCAATAATTTTTTTGAAGAATCCACCCCTTCTTCGACTCGAAGCTAGTCGACTGGCGAGCACGGGTTGTACCACGTGAGACAACCCGCATACCTGTAACGAGCACTGAGAGGGTTTGTAGGTTTTCCTCGTTATAAACAGTTCAACCAAATTATCATGGAGATAGCCCTCGCTTGAAGACAGGCACGGCACCGAAAGAAGAAGAAGATGAAATATACAAAGAGTCAAGGAAGGAGGCAGTAAAGATAATAAAACGGAAAAAAATCAATGGATAATACAAAAAATGGAAGAAATTGAGCTAAATAACAAAGACAATTCTTAGTTATTTACAAATATAAGAAGTGAAATAAAAAAACCCATACAGCAAAAATTGAACTGGAAAAATGGGAGAACCATAGAACCGTAGAACACCAGACTATTTACATCGACAATAGGGAAGACATGGAACTAGAGGAGGAAGATGTAAATGAAGAGCCACGATATAATGAATGTAACGAAGCAATAGAAAAGATAAGAGATAATAAAGCGGCATGAGTCGATGAAATTAATGGGGAATTAATAAAAAAGGAGGAATCATGCTCAAGGAAATTTTATTCAAATTAGTGACCGAGACATGGAAAAAAGAAAAGATGCCAGCAGAATGGAAAACAGGAGTAATTATACCGATCCATAAGAAAGGGGACCCGCTCGAATGTTCCAACTACAGAGGAATAACAATATTAAACTCGGCCTATAAAATGTTGACAACAACTTTAAACGAAAGACTAAGAGACAAGATAGAAGGAAAAATAGGTGATTATCAATATGGATTTGGGAAAGGAAAGTCGACTATGGACCCGATTCACATAATGACACAAATTATTGAAAACAGTTATGAATACAACATTGATCTGTATAAACTATTTATAGACTTTAATCAGGCTTTCGATAGTATAAACAGAGACACAACACGACTGGAACGATCGGCAGCAAGAGTAGTGATAGAAGAATGGCAAACAAAGGTATTTGAATTTAACAGCAGTGTGAGGCAAGGAGATGCAATGTCTGCAACTCTTTTTAATATTGCATTTCATGGAGTCATCAGAGCTGTTGGTTTAAGAGGTATCATAATAAAAAAACTGACCCAAATCCTAGCTTATGCAGATGATATTGCGATAATATCAAGGAATTTAAAAGAACTCGAAGACATCTTCATAAAATTGATGATTGAAACTGAAAAGAGAGGACTGAAGGTGAATCAAGAGAAAACTAAAGCAATGTTTATATCCAGAAATAGAGTTCAACCGCAGACAATTAAGATAAGAGAATACGAATACGAAGTAGTCACAAGTTTCAAGTATTCAGGAATCTACTTAAAAGGAGATGATGATAGAACATTAGAAATAGATCAGCGGATACAATCAGGACATAGAGCTTTCTTCAGATACAAACGATACCTTCAAAATAAAAAAGTTAGTGAAAACACAAAAATAAAAATGACTAATGAATTATTAAATTGTGCAAAAAATAATAGGGAAAACAATTGTATAATTTATAAAAGCACGCAGACTGAGGTGGTACAGCCACATTTATAGAGAAAGTGGAGATGAAACACTAAGAAAAATAATAACAGAATTGATACCAGTTGTAGACAGCGCAAAGTGAAGACCAAAAACAAGATGGGAAGGACAAGTAAACGCGGATTTAAATATCATGAATTTTAAGGAAGCGAAAAATAAAGTAAAAGATAGACAGTAGTGGCGAAAAATCGTAAAAAACCAAGGCACATTACAATATCTAAGTGTAGGAAAAAAGACTTTAATGGACTGTTCCCCCATTAAATGAATTGACAAGACACTCACTGCAATATATATATATATATATATATATATATATATATATATATATATATATATATATATATAAGATGTACGAATAGTGCGTGACATATGAACATTAAGTAACGAAGAGATTAGTGGGTATTGCACGAGTCATATGGAGACATCCTGTTAAACTCATATAATATTATTGTTAAATTGCTGACAGGACGTTTCCCACATTATTGGATTTATAATTTTAACCTTAATCAGCAAACACGTGGAAACATTCTGTTTACACAATTGTTATAACTTTCTTATCATATATTTTTCTTCTTTATTCAGCATTATACTACATTTTCCTTATTTTTGTAAACTAAAAAAGAAATCAGTCATAATTGTAACATCAACTGTAACTAATCACTAAGTTTAAATAAATCTTTTTAAAAAGTATATTTTTTACTTAATAAATTTAACTGGCGCTGCGAACAGGATACTGTCAGTAGAAAATACCCTTTCTATGTGGTAAAACGTCTACGTTTTCTATCAAGAAATTAAGATAGTATCCGAACCAATAAACTGTGTGAAACAAGTTACGGTGTGTGAAAAGACTGACTCCAACCAGACAATTCCTCCAGTGAAGAAGACGGTTGTTCAAGAAGACGGCTCAAGTTCCTTCAGAGAATAAGAGACAAGGAACAAACTCGCAGATGATCCTTCAGTGCATCCTCCTGTAAGTTTTTCCTTTAATTTTATTATTTATCGGCTAATAATTGTTTTGAATATTATAATATTTTTTTTTACTACAATATAAGTGTTATTTGAATTGCAATTTGAACATTCCAATTTTATATTATTAAAGTCAATCTCTTAATGTCACAAAATCGTGATCGATCCAGATCTCCAATATCTGTACGTCGATCCAGATCTCCATTACCTCTAAGTCGTAACTTAAATACTAATACCGAGATGTCTACTGCAATTTCACAAATCGAATTATCTTTAGCAAACAATATTGTCCCAACATATAACGGTGGTTCTAAAGATTTAGCATATTATTTAAGACAATCTGAAAAATATTTAACTCTTTTAAAAACCGAAAATAATTATTTATTCAACAATCTTCTGTTAGAGCAAGTCAAATCTAAATTATTAGGTTCAGCTAGAGACGTAATCATAAATAGATCTTTTGATTAATAGTCCGATTTAAAAACAGCTCTTATCACTCGTTTTGGCGATCCTAGATCTGAAGAAATATTAGCACACGATTTAAATACTTCTATTCAAACTCATTCTCAATTATTCTCCGACTTTCATGACGAAATTTCTCAAAAATTACAAGTCCTTAAAGAGCACCTAGCTATAAATTCTGATAACAGAGAAGTTAGAATTTCTAAGGAAATTATGTATACTGACCAAGCCCTTATGGTATTTAAAGCAGGTCACTTAAATCCCTACAGAGATCATTTACTTCATATATCAATTTCATCTCTAGAACAAGCATTGTACGAATGTAGAAGATTAGACAACGAAAGATCCCAAATTGAATTTGCTAACTTTCTTAGATCTCAAAAAGGTCAAAGAAATCGCCCACCTCCAAAACATAATACTTCATATAATCAATCACCAAGAAACCAACCTTCATTTAATAATTATAATTCGTCTCAAAGACCACAAGTTCCTCAAAACTCTTATTATAGACCATTTAATAGATATAATGATAACAATCAAAGATTCCATTACCAAAATAACTATCAAAGATCAAATAATAGAAAAACACAATCTCCTAATAACCGAAATTTTAATCGTCCCTCTCAACCTTCCACAAGTAATTACAAACCAACCCCAATGAGTATATCTACAGCAAATACTTATAGACCTCCACAACAAAATTCTTTTAGACAACCAGGACCTCCGAACGTAGTTGTCGAAGAATTGTTCAATATTGAAGATACTGACGAAAATTCTGATGAATCATTCCATTATAAACCCCGAACCAGCCTATAGATTATTTTCAGATTCCATTTATGAATCAACATTTTCCGTTAAATCAATTAAAACAACTTACAATGGCAATTTTAGCTGCAAATATCTTCTTTTGAAAGAATTCGGCATAAAATACATGTTCCATATGTTTATCGTACCTTGGCACGATAGATTCGATGCATTAATAGGTAGTCAGGACTTTGATAAATTAAAAGCACTTATTAATTTCGAAAATCATTTATTACAAATTAATTCTATTAAAATACCATTCTATTTGGAAGTCAATCCCAACGTATTTACCCCTTATTCTGAATCTTTAGACAAAAGAATTTTAAATATTCCTGTGAATATTGATAATGGACAGGTAGTTCTTCCAGAATTAAAATTAAACGACATAATAATACCTGAATGTATAGCTCTAGCAAAAGACGGTTACTGTAAAATACCTATAGAACAAGAAATCTCTTTAAATAATATTTCTATAAATTTTCATGAACCTCTCCAAGTCCAACCCTTATCAAAATTTGAGGAAACAATTCTTTTATCATCTTATAATAATAATATTGATATTACCAAACTTCTTCGAACAGATCATCTGAATCCCGAAGAAAAAGATGCAATAATTTATCTTTGTAAAAAATTTAAAAATATATTTTGTAACGAAAACTCCGACTTAACTTTTACTCATGTAGTTAAACATCACATTAGAACGGTCGACGATGTACCGATTTCTCAAAAATCATATAGATACCCTTATCATTTAAAACAAGAAATTCAAAATCAAATAAAAAAGATCCTAGACAATAAAATAATTAAACCAAGTATATCTCCGTACAGCTTCTCTACCTTTCTCGTCCCCAAACGAATGGACGCCAGTGGAAAGAAAAAATTCCGATTAGTTATCGATTACCGAAAACTAAATGAAAAAACTATCGAAGATAAATATCCCCTTCCTCGTATCGATGAAATTCTCGACAATCTTGGTCGAAGTACTTACTTTTCCACTTTAGATTTGGCACAAGGTTTTCACCAAATTGAAATACACCCAGATTCGGCAGAAAAAACTGCATTTACCGTAGATAATGGCCACTACGAATATACTCGTATGCCATTTGGCCTAAAAAACGCTCCTGCCACTTTTCAACGTGTCATGGACACAATTCTCCGTCCTTTTCTCTATAAACAATGTTTCGTATACATGGATGACATATTCTTATTTTCAAAGTCCCTCCAAGAGCATATTCTTCATATAAAACAAATATTCAATGAATTAGAAAAATATAATTTGAAAGTCCCAATAGACAAAATCAGAATTCCTCAGAAAAGAAATTGCCTTCTTAGGCCATGTCATAACCCCTGAGGGTATTAAACAAAGTCCATCCAAAACTTTCCTTTGCCCAAAAATGAAAAACAAATAAAATCATTTCTCGGCATGCTCTCCTATTATCGTAAATTCATTCAAAATTTCTCCAAAATAACCTACCCAAGTAAAGGAGCAACACCGGTTCTGGCTCATTCCTTATGCAAATTAACATGGGAAATCGCCAAGGTCCATCGTGGTAATTTTTGACGCAATTTCGATTTGCGCATGCGTTAAGGCGGCCGGATGAACAGGCGGATGGCTTATGGGTGGTTACCGATAGGAAGAAGTTTTACGACGTCGCGCATGAGTCGGGCGTGCGCCTCCATGTGCTGACGTTCGCAGGATGTACAAAGATGTCATAAGGGCCCTAGCACATATCTCTGTTATTATTGGTCGGATTGAAGTGTAATAAACGACATTATGAAGAAGAGAGAGGATATGGATAAGAGGTGAACATGTGAAGCCATAAGGGCACTAGCATATATATCTCTGTTATTATTAGTCGGATTGAAGTGTAATAAACGACATTATGAAGAAGACAGAGGATATGGATAAGAGGTGAACATGTGAAGCCATAAGGGCACTAGCATATATATCTCTAATTGGTCGGATTGAAGTCGAACAAACGCCATTGTGATAGGACATTTTTACAGGATGTACAAAGATGCCATAAGGGCCCTAGCACATATCTCTGTTATTATTGGTAGGATTGAAGTGTAATAAACGACATTATGAAGAAGAGAGAGGATATGGATAAGAGGTGAACATGTAAAGCCATAAGGGCACTAGCATATATCTCTGATTGGTCGGATTGAAGTCGAACAAACGCCATTGTGATAGAACATTTTTACAGGATGTACAAAGATGCCATAAGGGCCCTAGCACATATCTCTGTTATTATTGATCGGATTGAAGTGGAATAAAGGACATTATGAAGAAGAGAGGACAATAGGTAAACATGTGAAGCCATAAGGGCACTAGCATATATCTCTGATTGGTCGGATTGAAGTCGAACAAACGCCATTGTGATAGGACATTTTTACAGGATGTACAAAGATGCCATAAGGGCCCTAGCACATATCTCTGTTATTATTGATCGGATTGAAGTGGAATAAAGGACATTATGAAGAAGAGAGGACAATAGGTAAACATGTGAAGCCATAAGGGCACTAGCATCTCTGATTGGTTGGATTGAAGTGGAATAAACAACGAAGAAGAGGGGACAAGAGGTAATGTCATAAGGACACTAGTGTACCATGACGTCACCCAAGCTCAGTCAGTCGATAATGGGGGATCAAAATAAAGAACAATTGAATAAACATTTTATTGTACAATATAAATTGAAAAGTATAATAAATGAAAATAACAATACTTTTTATATAAATCTTTAAGGAATAATGGTGTCAACATCCATGTAGGCATCAATGGAATAGTGGCCCCATGGTAAGGTTTCATCGGAACCAGGAAGAATAAATCGCTTATCATCCTCAGGACTCAACGCTACTTTATCTTGAACAATTGAATGGACTAGATGTTTGTCGGCATGAATTAGATTTTGGGAAACGGTTTTCTGTGTGAAGGTGTCAAGGCAATTTTCATAGTCTTCAAACGTGATTACGGTCTTCACAACTGACGATTTTACCCCTTTAGCTTTTTTAGTTATTCCAACGTTTCGAATAAGGCAGTCTATTTCTTCTTTCTCAAAACCATCATTCGCAAGACGTTTTCGTTTTTCTGCTAGATCATCTTCAGAGGTAAGTAACCGTGTTGCATACAATTTAGACCGTAACCCAACATAATCAGTCATTATGATACCATTGTTCTCATCCTTCATCATCCCAAGAACCTCCTTATTAACTTGAGGAATTCCATAAACGTTATCAAGAGGATAGTCTGAGGTGTCGAAATATTTATAACAATCAATCTTCATTACTTCATATGGATCTTGATCTCGAATCTCACATATAAGACTATCAGTATCGGTGTACAGCACAGTACAGTTCTCACTAAAACGGTTCATCATGTACTCATAGTGAAAATCATAGATCGTAGTTTTAGCCAGATCTAAAATTGCCATTCCTACATATATCGGTTTATTCAACCATATTTGCAGCTTCCGTAATTCGATGGCAATTAGGTTTTCGCTGAAAATCGTACTATTTTTAAACTCGGGCTTAGCTATGTACGATTCAGCACCATATCGACCACTCCAATGAGAAATTAGCTTTACATCAACACGTTTGCGCACGTTCTCCATGGTTTTACCTGCAACAATTAGAAAAGTGATTAGTATAGAAATATTTATATAAAACTAGCAATACTCACCAAACACGGCATTGTTCATCAGTTTGAATAGGTTCTTCTCAAACTCATTCTTCGCAGCCTTACGTAACTCAGTGTTTAAGTCAATGTAGGGCTTTAACCATGAACTCTGCTTGAATTTCAATACTCGATGTGTTTTTGTTAATAGAAGCCCATTCTGTAACGCTTGCTTCAATGCTCGGTAATGTATAACGTATTTTGTTTTATTAGTTAGGGTAGCCATCAACTTAGTCTCCTCATTTAATCTTGTAGCAGGCATCATGGTCTTAGGATTTAGGTGTTCAGGACAAAATGGAATATCCTTATGCAAATCATGTGAATGAGAAGGATACTGCAAATCAACCTCGAGCATGTATCCCTCAGAAGCATCATCAGCAATTTCTGTAACGTCTATATTAGAGCCACACCATTCAAATCCTCCATAAGGGAGATATTGTGACATAGCCCATCCAAATTGATTATTCACATCATTGTACATTAAATATTTCGGTGGATTTGAAGGATTATAAGTGGGCATATACTTATTGTTAGCTCGAGCACGACGTTTTCCGCAAACTTGACTAAGTCCACCGCGTATACCACGCTCAACAAACAAAAACATGTCTACATCGGTGAGAAGTTCCAATTCTTGTCCAGTATGTTTCAGCATAGCATCGAATGTAAATCCTGGTAATGTATAATAATGCGCGGGATCGATGTTATACGTAGCAATACAACTGGAACGAAACTGCTCAAAAACGTCAGCAAGAAGAAGGATATCAGTCTTCATATACAACTCTACATATTCACCTAAGGTTTGACATTGAAACGTATTCCAGACGCATTGTGCTCTACTATAAAGTTTCCGTGAGCAGGGTGTATCTTCGAGATTATTATAGAAAGATTCGATAGGAGGTAACCTTGTTTCTTCAAAGCGGTCGAAAGAATTGAAATAGTCATAAGGCATCACCCCCTTCTTAGTTAACATTGTGAATTCTTCCTCGGGAACACCAGAAAACTGTGATCTCAAATTAGGAAATTCGGTTAAATATGAGGCGAGTTTATCGAGAGATGATGCCATGAATCGGAAACTATCGATAAATCTGAATTGGATTCGTGCATCTTCAACATGTTTTGTAAAGGAAATATATTTTTCTTTTGTAATAGGAAGCAAATCAATAGAGCCAGTCATGCGGGTAGCAATGTCTTCGATGATGAAATTTGCATCATAACCAGATAAGTTGTGGAACACTACATTAACAGTAGGCGAATCCTGATAGTTAATATTGCACCCCTCATGCGCTGCACCTCTATAATTGTTTTCGGGAATGAGATGATCATGATCTCGGACTTTCTTATCAGTAGCGGAAAATGGCGTTTCACAAATATGACATTCGGTAGCAGCTTGAAACTGGCGTTCTTGATTAGGAGTCATATGAATTCCATAAGGACAAAGGAACACCGTACTGATATCTTGAGCAAGCAGATTCAGCTCATCAGCAAACCAGCGCATACAATCTTCACCCAAATAACTCTTATAAAAGGAAAGCGAATCATCATATGAACACTTGAAGTAATACCCAACGGCTGCAGGAATATGCTGTTGTGGCTTCTTAGAATCCCCAGTCTGCTTCAAAACACTCTCGAGATCTGCATATACTATAAAAGGTGCCTTTACCTTATTCTTATAGTTTTTGAATTTAAGAATGTTTTTCCCCAGTTCTGGCATCTTAACAGCACAATCATTCATTTTCATACAATCTACGGCGTGAGCATCCAACTGTTCCGCTGTAGTAAATGGCTGTAAACATCTTTCACATAAAAAGTCCATTCGACCCTTGCAACATTTAAGATGAACATCTAGTTTTTCATGGGATCTGAAATAGCGTAGGCAACGATCACAGAAGTATTTTTTAGCGTCTTCTTTACTAAGTTGTGAAGATAGAAGTCTCGATAGATTCTTTATCCAAACAAAGTGATATTTCGTTGGCGCTTCATCATATTTATCTTGCACCATCAACAAATTTACATGTTTATTCATCTTATTTCTTGTAAGGTAAGTTGGTAGAGTAATGAAGGTCTTTTTATCTTTTTGTAGAATGTAAACATTCACGGACATATTATTTTGCTTCTCAAAATTGGGGATCTGCTTCATAGTCATAGGAAACTGAATGCCCTTTAGTTTTAATATGGTCGAATAGTGGGGGTATGATGAAATTCTAGCCGCATTTTTCATGGCAGGAAACAGTGCCGACGTCACCGCCCAAGCAAAGCAAGAATCATCTTCATTATTGACGTTAATACATGCCTTCCTCTTTTTTATTTCTGCTGGTAAATCAATATACGAGGATCCCAGTTGTGGAGTATATTTATTGATGTTAACGCCTAAGTTCACCACCTTCTTCAATGCCCAACCACTATCACGTTCTTGAAACTCCTCCAGGTCTTTAAGGATAGGTGCAACGACTTTAGTATCAAACCAGTCATCAATGTTTGTATCTTTGTAAATTGGTGAATTGTTCGTTGTAAAATATTTAAACTCATTGAGAATCTGATCTCCTTTAACAATTTCAAATTCACCTCCGAAAGCTACATTTACCTTAACAGCTACTTCCTTTTTTAATATATTATGTATACGTCGTTTAAAGATAGCCTTACAATCTTTGAGAAATGCAATAGGATCCTTATGCTTCAGGTTCGAGATGCTACCAGTTCTGATGCGGTTGTTAAATGATGCCTCTAAATCATCCCATTTTACACGATGTTTTGCAGTTTCAATATGAGATGATAAGTCTCCACCATGTTTTTGAATATATTTAAATTGGTTACGTTATGACTTTATTTGAGTTATACTAGTTAGAATATGCTGCTTTTCTCCAATATTTTTGGCACTTCGTAACGCATCATTTAGTTTCTTTATAGCTTTCCTACACTCCGTAAGCCCTTTCGTCACTTGGTGTTCATTATAATTAGATATTATAAGCCCCAACAAAGTAGCAACATGTTTTACGAGATTCACAAAGAGACTCATAATAAGGATGAAAAAAAAATTTTTTTTTCGTAAGCACTTTGAACAAAGAACTGTAATCGAATGAGCATTATCGGGATATAAGGGGTAACAAGTAAACTTCTAGTCGGACGGAAGACTGAACGATAACATTTTTTCCTAAAAAAGACCCGCGATTGAGGAAATTTGTGTCTGTTTTTCCATAAGAAAGCATGTAAAAATGATGCATTTTTAACTAATTGAGCAATTCTGACACTTTTTAACCGTAATATTTGAGGAAGATATGATATATTCAAGTAATGATTCCAATTAACAAACAGTGAAACAAGAAGTTTATGATCTGTATCTGCAGGCTACGATTTAGCTAGACTACAAATTCCATTCCGGCAACCTTCAGGACCATTGATTACGAGAAAAAATTACCATTCGAGGAATTTTAGAAGAATAATAAATTACTTATAAATTGAAAGCTTTTTGCCTATTATGATATTTTTACTTGAGGAGGATATGATATATTCTAGTAATGATTCCAATTAACAAACAGTGAAATAAGAAGTTAATGATCTGTATCTGCAGACTACGATTTAGCTAGACCACAAATTATATTCCGACAACCTTCAGGACCATTGATTACGAGAAAAAATCACCATTCGATGAATTTTAAAAGAATAATAAATTACTTATAAATTGAAATCCTGAATTTATCGATCACGAATTGTTTATTATTTTTCTATATTATCTATTTACCCATAGTTAAACATATACTATTATTTATCATCTATTTTTTATATGTGAGGTCGAAGGAGATTCTTTAATAGCCTTTAGGCAACAATTTTCCCTGATATGTGTTAAAAACATACAGAAAATACTATACGCACTTGAACTAATAGATAACCGCATGTTTTGTAGGCATGTCTTACAGATATCCTAGTTAAGTACTGCTCCCACAGTGTGGTAACTACCGTATTTCTGTGCGGAAAAAAGTCGATCCCCCGTTTTATATCCGAAGAGACCTCAAAAAAAATACTTATATGGTTAAGAGAAATCGATATACGAGACCCACTACTTTTTTCCAACCAAAAATTCAATTACAATTTAAACTACAATACATCTCAAAAATTTATAAAAAATTTACATATGAGGTCATAGGCACTCTTCAATAGCCTTTAGGCGACTCTACCACATAACAGAAGGATACTGTTCGTACATAACTCAAAAGGTGACTGCTCGGGTTGTAATCGAGTCTACTCCTCCCACTGTGTGGTACCTGTCATATCTCTGTGTAGGAAAAGTCGGTGCCCTTTTTATACCCGAAGGAACCTCATTGTATGCTATCAAAATTATATATCACAACCAAAACAATAAATATTTTTGTAGGTAAATATTCAAAAGATACTTACTCGTTTGCCTATTTCCTTCTGCAGCAATCTTCACCCCAGGCGCGAGCTGTTGTGTACCACACGTCATCGCGATTTTAGAAGAGCCCATCTAATTCGGACGTCAGACTAGAAATAAAAATTTATTAGTCTAATATTTTACTAACCAAAATTTTTAACAATTGACAATCAATTAAACTTTTTTGCTTAAGTCTATCTACATCCCACCACTTTTTATAACAAACAATGATGATCTTACCACACAAACTATTACATCGTCGCAGACTAGTGAAATTACTAGTAAAAACAATTATATATAGGTGTATATTTCCATATTAATTAATTTTTTTTATGCAACTCTAAATAAAAAGGTGCAAAATATTCATAACAAAAGATCTCCTCAGATGTCTATTCTACATAAGAATCAATGCATATTTATACTTTCATCTAAGTCGATGACGTCATATATTCTCGTTACCAATAACATACCTTATCAGCGAAAACCGACAAGTCCAAACAAGTTCATACTAAAACGGATACATGATTTCAAAGAAAAAACTTGAGTTATGATGAAAAATTATATGATTGTCACAGTGATTTTTCATTATGTCCAAAAGATAATATTCCACCTGGTTCAAAATATAAAAAAGTTATTGACTACCCATTATCCTGAAAATAATTATAAAATTCACTACCGGACACTAAACGATTGACATTGAAAAAGATACATAGGTTTCTAAAATTCGAGCGGAATTCTTGGTTGAAGACATATATATTGATTTAAACAACCATTTAAGAAATTTAGCAAACAATGATTTTGAATCTTCATAAACTTATGAATAAAACAATGGAAAATTCTCGAAAGTACCGTTATGTTAAATTACTTAAATCTTCAGACGGCCGCTACAGTATAAAACATTTCATTGCAATTCCTTTGTTACATTATAGTAAAATTTTTAATGAAAATCTAGTAGCTGTTAAATTAAAAAGGACTGAAATAGTTTTCGGTAAACCTCTTTATATAGGTGTGACTATTTTAGATATTTCAAAAACCATAATGTATAATTTTAATTATGATTTTATGATACCGAAATTGGATCTTAAAGATGTAAATTATTATACACGGATATCGATAGTTTTATTTATGAATTAATAAAAACAACTTAGATAAATTTGACGCGAGTGACTATCCTTCAGGTAATCCTCACAATATTATTCAAGTTAATAAAAAATGTAAAATGAAGGATGAGGCGGAATCTCAAATTATTACTCAAAATGTATTCATGACTAATAAAAAGCAGAAACAAGATTTGCGAAATGATAATAATAAAGGAATAATTAAAAAATAATGGGAATTAACAAGAATGTTGCTAAAAATCGAATAACCTTCAATGATTATTTTAAAATGTTCGAGAAGCTTAGAACCTAGATATGAAAATCAATTTAACATAACAAACATCAAAGTTTTTAGTGTTGAACAAAATAAAATTGTTTTAAGCGCATTTGATGATGAAAGATACATATGAGCAAAACACTCTTCCGTGAAGTTACTATAGTATAAATAAACCTAATTCATAAATAGGGCTACAATATGTGGGTGAAGGGTGAGTCATATCATAATATAGCGATTGTCTGTTAATGCAAAAGCATAAAACGATGTTAAAGAACATTTTTTTATTGTTCAGAAAATATGGAAGATCTACAATTTATACCAAATTATTTGCGTGATGTTATAATTATTGAATCAGATTTGGTGTAATATATATATATATATATATATATATAAATTAAATAGATACTGTATATGTTTTAATCACTATTGTGTAAGTGTTTTCGATGACTCGAATTTATTTTATAAAAAAACAAAATGGATATTAAAATCCATGTTATAAGATATCATTGTACTAATTTATATCGCTCAAAATATTACATACGTCATAAAACAAAAGTCATATAAACACTTTTAAAGGAAATCTAAAAATAAGTTGAATTTTCATACCTTTTTTACTAGTTACACCGCCAAAACACAGAAACTACCGAACTTTTGAAAGTCAGTTTGAACGCTTTTGAATTTGAAAAAACCACGCTCGTATAGATTACTCAGATTTTAATAATTTTGTCTCTTCATAATTTACGTCACACATCCGACTCAACAAAGAAACTTATATAAAATGAATATTGGATTACTTTATAGGAGAAAAATATTTTTGTATTATCAGTAATCAACCACAATATATCACAATGGATAAAATACTGAATCGAATCGTAGAAAACAAAATGAATTGAGGAAACTTGTCACTAATCAAAAAATAACTACAAAGTATGATGAATGTGGTTTTGGAAAAAACATTTTTATAATTTTCAAGACTCATTTTAACGTAGCGTTTACCAGGGTCGTCAAATATCTAGAATACTTACGCTGAGATGTACCAGATGTACCTCAATCGCGGGTCTTTTTTAGGAAAAAATGTTATCGTTCAGTCTTCCGTCCGACTAGAAGTTTACTTGATACCCCTCATATCCCGATAATGCTCATTCGATTACAGTTCTTTTTTCAAAGTGCTTACGAAAAAAAAAATTTTTTTTCATCCTTATTATGAATCTCTTTGTGAATCTCGTAAAACATGTTGCTACTTTGTTGGGGCTTATAATATCTAATTATAATGAACACCAAGTGACGAAAGGGCTTACGGAGTGTAGGAAAGCTATAAAGAAACTAAATGATGCGTTACGAAGTGCCAAAAATATTGGAGAAAAGCAGCATATTCTAACTAGTATAACTCAAATAAAGTCATATCGTAACCAATTTAAATATATTCAAAAACATGGTGGAGACTTATCATCTCATATTGAAACTGCAAAACATCGTGTAAAATGGGATGATTTAGAGGCATCATTTAACAACCGCATCAGAACTGGTACCATCTCGAACCTGAAGCATAAGGATCCTATTGCATTTCTCAAAGATTGTAAGGCTATCTTTAAACGACGTATACATAATATATTAAAAAAGGAAGTAGCTGTTAAGGTAAATGTAGCTTTCGGAGGTGAATTTGAAATTGTTAAAGGAGATCAGATTCTCAATGAGTTTAAATATTTTACAACGAACAATTCACCAATTTACAAAGATACAAACATTGATGACTGGTTTGATACTAAAGTCGTTGCACCTATCCTTAAAGACCTGGAGGAGTTTCAAGAACGTGATAGTGGTTGGGCATTGAAGAAGGTGGTGAACTTAGGCGTTAACATCAATAAATATACTCCACAACTGGGATCCTCGTATATTGATTTACCAGCAGAAATAAAAAAGAGGAAGGCATGTATTAACGTCAATAATGAAGATGATTCTTGCTTTGCTTGGGCGGTGACGTCGGCACTGTTTCCTGCCATGAAAAATGCGGCTAGAATTTCATCATACCCCCACTATTCGACCATATTAAAACTAAAGGGCATTCAGTTTCCTATGACTATGAAGCAGATCCCCAATTTTGAGAAGCAAAATAATATATCCGTAAATGTTTACATTCTACAAAAAGATAAAAAGACCTTCATTACTCTACCAACTTACGTTACAAGAAATAAGATGAATAAACATGTAAATTTGTTGATGGTGCAAGATTAATATGATGAAGCGCCAACGAAATATCACTTTGTTTGGATAAAGAATCTATCGAGACTTCTATCTTCACAACTTAGTAAAGAAGACGCTAAAAAATACTTCTGTGATCGTTGCCTACGCTATTTCAGATCCCATGAAAAACTAGATGTTCATCTTAAATGTTGCAAGGGTCGAATGGACTTTTTATGTGAAAGATGTTTACAGCCATTTACTACAGCGAAACAGTTGGATGCTCACGCCGTAGATTGTATGAAAATGAATGATTGTGCTGTTAAGATGCCAGAACTGGGGAAAAACATTCTTAAATTCAAAAACTATAAGAATAAGGTAAAGGCACCTTTTATAGTATATGCAGATCTCGAGAGTGTTTTGAAGCAGACTGGGGATTATAAGAAGCCACAACAGCATATTCCTGCAGCCGTTGGGTATTACTTCAAGTGTTCATATGATGATTCGCTTTCATTTTATAAGAGTTATTTGGGTGAAGATTGTATGCGCTGGTTTGCTGATGAGCTGAATCTGCTTGCTCAAGATATCAGTACGGTGTTCCTTTGTCCTTATGGAATTCATATGACTCCTAATCAAGAACGCCAGTTTCAAGCTGCTACCGAATGTCATATTTGTGAAACGCCATTTTCCGCTACTGATAAGAAAGTCCGAGATCATGATCATCTCATTCCCGAAAACAATTATAGAGGTGCAGCGCATGAGGGGTGCAATATTAACTATCAGGATTCGCCTACTGTTAATGTAGTGTTCCACAACTTATCTGGTTATGATGCAAATTTCATCATCGAAGACATTGCTACCCGCATGACTGGCTCTATTGATTTGCTTCCTATTACAAAAGAAAAATATATTTCCTTTACAAAACATGTTGAAGATGCACGAATCCAATTCAGATTTATCGATAGTTTCCGATTCATGGCATCATCTCTCGATAAACTCGCCTCATATTTAACCGAATTTCCTAATTTGAGATCACAGTTTTCTGGTGTTCCCGAGGAAGAATTCACAATGTTAACTAAGAAGGGGGTGATGCCTTATAACTATTTCAATTCTTTCGACCGCTTTGAAGAAACAAGGTTACCTCCTATCGAATCTTTCTATAATAATCTCGAAGATAAACCCTGCTCACGGAAACTTTATAGTAGAGCACAATGCGTCTGGAATACGTTTCAATGTCAAACCTTAGGTGAATATGTAGAGTTGTATATGAAGACTGATATCCTTCTTCTTGCTGACGTTTTTGAGCAGTTTCGTTCCAGTTGTATTGCTACGTATAACATCGATCCCGCGCATTATTATACATTACCAGGATTTACATTCGATGCTATGCTGAAACATACTGGACAAGAATTGGAACTTCTCACCGATGTAGACATGTTTTTGTTTGTTGAGCGTGGTATACGCGGTGGACTTAGTCAAGTTTGCGGAAAACGTCGTGCTCGAGCTAACAATAAGTATATGCCCACGTATAATCCTTCAAATCCACCGAAATATTTAATGTACAATGATGTGAATAATCAATATGGATGGGCTATGTCACAATATCTCCCTTATGGAGGATTTGAATGGTGTGGCTCTAGTATAGACGTTACAGAAATTGCTGATGATGCTTCTGAGGGATACATGCTCGAGGTTGATTTGCAGTATCCTTCTCATTTACATGATTTGCATAAGGATATTCCATTTTGTCCTGAACACCTAAATCCTAAGACCATGATGCCTGCTACAAGATTAAATGAGGAGACTAAGTTGATGGCTACCCTAACTAATAAAACAAAATACGTTATACATTACCGAGCATTGAAGCAAGCGTTACAGAATGGGCTTCTATTAACAAAAATACATCGAGTATTGAAATTCAAGCAGAGTTCATGGTTAAAGCCCTACATTGACTTAAACACTGAGTTACGTAAGGCTGCGAAGAATGAGTTTGAGAAGAACCTATTCAAACTGATGAACAATGCCGTGTTTGGTGAGTATTGCTAGTTTTATATAAATATTTCTATACTAATCACTAATTGTTGCAGGTAAAACCATGGAGAACGTGCGCAAACGTGTTGATGTAAAGCTAATTTCTCATTGGAGTGGTCGATATGGTGCTGAATCGTACATAGCTAAGCCCGAGTTTAAAAATAGTACGATTTTCAGCGAAAACCTAATTGCCATCGAATTACGGAAGCTGCAAATATGGTTAAATAAACCGATATATGTAGGAATGGCAATTTTAGATCTGGCTAAAACTACGATCTATGATTTTCACTATGAGTACATGATGAACCGTTTTAGTGAGAACTGTACTGTGCTGTACACCGATACTGATAGTCTTATATATGAGATTCGAGATCAAGATCCATATGAAGTAATGAAGATTGATTGTTATAAATATTTCGACACCTCAGACTATCCTCTTGATAACGTTTATGGAATTCCTCAAGTTAATAAGAAGGTTCTTGGGATGATGAAGGATGAGAACAATGGTATCATAATGACTGATTATGTTGGGTTACGGTCTAAATTGTATGCAACACGGTTACTTACCTCTGAAGATGATCTAGCAGAAAAACGAAAACGTCTTGCGAATGATGGTTTTGAGAAAGAAGAAATAGACTGCCTTATTCGAAACGTTGGAATAACTAAAAAAGCTAAAGGGGTAAAATCGTCAGTTGTGAAGACCGTAATCACGTTTGAAGACTATGAAAATTGCCTTGACACCTTCACACAGAAAACCGTTTCCCAAAATCTAATTCATGCCGACAAACATCTAGTCCATTCAATTGTTCAAGATAAAGTAGCGTTGAGTCCTGAGGATGATAAGCGATTTATTCTTCCTGGTTCCGATGAAACCTTACCATGGGGCCACTATTCCATTGATGCCTACATGGATGTTGACACCATTATTCCTTAAAGATTTATATAAAAAGTATTGTTATTTTCATTTATTATACTTTTCAATTTATATTGTACAATAAAATGTTTATTCAATTGTTCTTTATTTTGATCCCCCATTATCGACTGACTGAGCTTGGGTGACGTCATGGTACACTAGTGTCCTTATGACATTACCTCTTGTCCCCTCTTCTTCGTTGTTTATTCCACTTCAATCCAACCAATCAGAGATGCTAGTGCCCTTATGGCTTCACATGTTTACCTATTGTCCTCTCTTCTTCATAATGTCCTTTATTCCACTTCAATCCGATCAATAATAACAGAGATATGTGCTAGGGCCCTTATGGCATCTTTGTACATCCTGTAAAAATGTTCTATCACAATGGCGTTTGTTCGACTTCAATCCGACCAATCAGAGATATATGCTAGTGCCCTTATGGCTTTACATGTTCACCTCTTATCCATATCCTCTCTCTTCTTCATAATGTCGTTTATTACACTTCAATCCTACCAATAATAACAGAGATATGTGCTAGGGCCCTTATGGCATCTTTGTACATCCTGTAAAAATGTCCTATCACAATGGCGTTTGTTCGACTTCAATCCGACCAATTAGAGATATATATGCTAGTGCCCTTATGGCTTCACATGTTCACCTCTTATCCATATCCTCTCTCTTCTTCATAATGTCGTTTATTACACTTCAATCCGACTAATAATAACAGAGATATATATGCTAGTGCCCTTATGGCTTCACATGTTCACCTCTTATCCATATCCTCTCTCTTCTCCATAATGTCGTTTATTACACTTCAATCCGACCAATAATAACAGAGATATGTGCTAGGGCCCTTATGACATCTTTGTACATCCTGCGAACGTCAGCACATGGAGGCGCGACGTCGTAAAACTTCTTCCTATCGGTAACCACCCATAAGCCATCCGCCTGTTCATCCGGCCGCCTTAACGCATGCGCAAATAGAAATTGCGTCAAAAATTACCACGATGGACCTTGGCGATTTCCCATGTTAATTTGCATAAGGAATGAGCCAGAACCGGTGTTGCTCCTTTACTTACCCAATAAATAAATATCTTAAAAAAGGAACTAAATTAGATTTAAACGACCCAGAATACCTCAATGCTTTCCAAAAATGCAAACAACTTCTTTGTAATTCTCCTATTTTAGCATACCCCGATTTCACAAAAACATTTACTTTAACGACCGATGCTTCAAACATCGCTATAGGAAGCGTACTTTCTCAAGATTCCCATCCAATAGCTTTTTACTCTCGAACACTTAATTCAGCTGAAAGAAATTATGGCACTATCGAAAAAGAACTCTTAGCTATAATCGATAGCTGTAAACATTTCCGACCATATTTATATTCCAAAAAATTTATTATTGAAACTGATCATAAGCCACTCGTCTGGCTACATTCTCTTAAAGAACCCAATCAACGTCTAATAAGATGGAAACTAAAGTTGGAAGAATTCGATTTTGAAATTAATTATAAAAAAGGCAAAGAAAATTACGTCGCTGATGCATTATCGAGAATTGAACTCAATGCAATCGATAAAAAACTTCCTAAACGTGATCTAAAAATTAATATAATTAGTGATATAGTTATTACTCCCCCAAACTCAAAAACAAATACTAAAGAATTCAAACAAAACCCTGATGATATCGATGCCATTTCAACTATGGCAAGAGCAAATTCCGATCCAAATCTAGCATTAAGTGATGCTAACGAAATTTTAAGTAAAATATCCGACGATAACAAAAGTACCGCTTCAGGCGACACTAGACACTCCGCACAAGAAAATCCAATTTTTGGTTCCCGAATTTCAGAAAAAACCTTAAATTCCGCCCATTTTCAAATAATCCTAAAATACGGAGACAAAAACGACATAGATTACTCTAAGCCATTTGGCAAAAATCGCTATATTCTTACTTTTAGAAAAGGATCCGACCATATTGTTATAAGTAATATGTTTTTAGAAATAGTTGATCCAACAAAAACATACTATATATACTCCCCCAAATATTGAAGCTTAGATATTATTAGCCCTATGGTGATATTCTGTTATATCTTCTCATGTTTCATTCAACACCTTTGCTCCCATGTTTCACATCTTTTCTTGGTTGTACCGTACCGATGACGGCTAATGAGCCAGAAACATGCATGTCTGCGGTTACCACTCTTTTCAGTAGCCCCTTCTTCTATTTGCGTGCAATACCCACTAATCTATTCGTTGCTTATTATATATATATATATATATATATATATATATATTCTGCATAATTGTCATCAGGAATTAAAATGTAAAATTTGATATATATACCGAATCTTTCAAAATTATTGATTCTACATATAACACAGTGTGTATCGAAAGTATTGCATACAAATATAAATAATTTTCCTTATTTTAATGTTTCTTTCAAATTTCAAATAGAGGAACTGTATTAATATATGTTATTAGTGTTTTAAATGAAACTCAATGTTTCTAGCTAATTCCACAATATAATGAAAAATGTTGAAAACTCTAAAAAGTTGACAATTGTTTCGATAACTGAATATCATCGTCAGAATGACAGAAGTTACATTTCATTTGATGCCTACCTGTATGTAAAAACGAAAATACCACAATTAAAGAAATCAGGTATATATAAACTCAAATGTCCAGAATGTAATGCTGTCTATTTGGGTCAGACCCTTAGAAATTTTGAAATCCGATACAGTGAACACTTACGAGCAAACAGATTAAAACAACCAGATAAATCCCATTACGCAAAACATATACTTGACACCAATCATTCATTGACACCTAGCACAGAACTAGAAGTACTACAAATTTGTGATAAGAAACAAGAACAGGATTTCCTTGAAGAGTTGGAAACTAGAAGACACTTAAGAAACCCACAATATGAAGTCGTCAATGAACAGATAAATCTAGGGAGTTCTCCACTATTAAACTGTCTTCTTGAGTGATAACTGTAAAGATCAGCAGATATAGTTTTCCTGGTTTTCTATGTCATTGCACAGTTATACTGATCTTAATTGGAAAAATGATATCCAGGATATCACCATAGGGCTAATAATATCTAAGCTTCAATATTTGTAATATCACATCTTCTTCTTTTTCCTATTAACATATATTAAGTCAATCACAAGTTAGGTCACTTCTTGGTCTAGCCAAAAATAACTACTAAACATCTGGTAGGTATCAAACGAAATGTAACACTTCTGTTATTCTGACGATGATATTCAGTTATCGAAACAATTGTCAATTTTTTAGAATTTTCAACATTTTTCATTATATTGTGGAATTAGCTAGAAACATTGAGTTTCATTTAAAACACTAATATGTTTCTAAATAATTCCACAATATAGTTAAATAATGGCAAAAATTCTAAAAAAATTTCGACAATTATTTTGATATTGGTATCATCGTCAGAATAACAGGAGTTACATATCATGTGATGCCTACCGGATGCTTGATAATTATTTTTGGCTAGACTAAACCAGTTTTCCTGAAGTTTTATTGCCTCGATAGCAAACGCGCGTTGCACCCTCGTCCACTCTACGATGCTATCTGAAAATCTGAAACAAGCAGCATAACATTTTACGACCTACTACTTGGACTGTGCCTGCCTCCACCTTCCTTCATTGTCGCCCCAGGGCACCAAATTCAAATAAATAAGTTCCGGATGCTTTTGTTACTATATTCCACCACATTTTTTCCTGATCAAGTCTAGTTAGTGCATAGTTTTCAGTGGCCTGCTTTCCATTATTTCATTCCATTTGGTTAACCCACAATATAGTACTGTTTTTAATGAAACTAACTGTATCTAGATAATTCCACTATATATTGAAAACATGTTAAAAACTCTAAGAAATTGACAATTGTTTCAATATTGCTATCATCATCCGAATGACAGAAGTAACATTTCAGGTGGTGCCTACCTGCTGTTTAATAATTATTCCGAAAACGAATTTATGTTTTTAGCGATACAAATTCAATAAAGCCAGTCAAGAGCAAGGTGAAACGTTTGATGAATTTCTAACGAAAATAAAAAATATCGACTTATGACTTTGATATACTTCACGATAGTCTCGTAATGTTCAAGCTGATCATAGGAATTCGTTCTGAAAAGGTTAGAGAAAGGTTATTAGCTGAAGAAAATCTAACTTTGAACAGATGCTTTACCACATGCAGAGCTAGTGAACAAGTTACAAAGCATCTGGCTGAAATGAAGGTACAAGATGAAGCTGAGGTGCATAAAGTGAAGACTGAAACTAAAGCAAAAATACGGAAGAATTCAACTGTAAAAGGTGCGGCACGAAGCATAAGCTTGAAAGTTGCCCTGCATTCAAAAATACGTGTGCAAAATGCAATAAACATAGACATTTTTCATCACAGTGCTGGTCAAAGTACAAAACTAACGTCAAGAACAAATAGAAAAATGTGCACGTAATTCAAAGCGAATCAAGCAGCGATGAACAACTTGAACTTTTCATCCATTCAGTAAATACAGAAGCTGAAGAAGAAAGATGGACTGAAATTGTTGAAACCAAAGGCAGAAAATTTGCTATCTACTTAGATTCTTGTGCTGACTGTAACGATATTTCATGGAATATAATAAAAACTTTGAATGAAGACCTCAAGCCTTCTAAAGTAAGAACACTCGTCGGGTTTGATGAAAATAAACTTGATGTTAGCGAGAAGTTACTCTACAATGCAAGTTCAAAGACCAGATATCAAATATTTATTTCAAGATTGTTAATAGAAAAGTTCCATCAATCTTAGGAAGAAAAACTGCAACAAAGTTGGGTTTAATCCAACATATTCAAAACATTACAATTGAATCTAATCATAATCTGTTTAAAGATCTTGATCGCTCAAAAAATGCTTCTTCTTCATCTTTTGTTTTAAGGCCTCAGCTGCCAGGGCTATTCGGCCTGTTTTTTGCGTCCGGGATGATTTATGATTGTCTATAATATAGTTTATACGAAAGTAAATACGAACAGAGTGATACCGCACTTATTGTTCAAAATTTTATCTGTAAACCGTTCGGTTTTTGAGGTTATATTTTGATGTTTGAAGCACTTAAAAATTTGGAGATGAGTTTAATGTTTTCACTGTTTGGGAATTTCAGCACTATGTCTTGCAGTGTGTAGGGGCCATAAACATTATTAGGAACCTTAAAAGATTTATGAAGAAAATCTTTATTAACACTATTTAAGGAACAGTTGAAAAAGATGTGTGAGAGATCTTGTTTTTCACCACATGGGCATGAATCCGAAGGTACTAAGTTGAATTTGTGTAGATATGACAAAGTGGCACAATGGTTGGATCGAATTCTTAAAGAAATGCAGATATCTCTTCTGAACAAACTAGAAAGTGAAGAAAACCATGGATTTTTTCTTGGATATTTTATGAATTGAGAGTATAGATTTCCTTTTGTCAAGCTGAGTGTAGAGAAAGTAGAATTCCACTTATCTAAAATTGATTTCTTAATAGAATGCACAACATCTGAATGGGGACCAGTTGGTGGCACGATTGATAGTTCTCCCAAGATTTGCAAGATCATCGGCTCTAACATTTCCTTGTATAAGACTGTGTCCGGGAATACAGCCAATTCGTATGTCTTTCCCTTGCTGATTCAACTTGTGTAGTAGCTCCTTTATTTTTAGGACAAATGGATTAGAAGATGAGGAGAATGATTTTTTAGAAATGCATTTTATGGCACTTTGGGAGTCAGAAAAAATTATATCTTTCGAAAGGTCAAGTTTTGAAATTTTTTGGATCGCAATTAGTATAGCGTAACATTCTGCTGAAAAGATGGAAAAATGAGAGGAGAGTTTGTCACATAATGATAAGAGGTTAGGAGAATAAATTCCGTATCCTACATTACTGTCAGTCTTAGAGGCATCAGTGAAGAAAATGGGGCCAGAAAAGTTGATATAATTCATTTTGACCAGAAATATTTGATAACAGTCCGAATCTTTTCTAATTTCCAGATCTATCGTGTTAGTTTGACTAATTTGAGATTCGAGCGAGAAGTGATGACAAGGAAATTTGTTGAACGATTCAATGAAGGGAAGGAATTTAGATACTGATTGAAAGGCAGATATAATAGGAGTCTCCAGTATATGGGATCGGCAACCCATTCTGTGAATAATTCTATAAGGGAGGTTTTTATTAGGTCTTTGTATGCAACTGCTTTACATACATATTTAACTGACAAGATTTCTCTACGTACCTCCAGGGGGGTCTCCCACATTCAGATAACATGATGTTGATAGGAGTAGATTTTAGATAGCCTACTATAACCCTTAGGGCTTCATATTGTAAACGATCTAATTTTTTAAGTAGGTATTTAGAACAGCCACCATATAGCATGCACGCATTATCAAATAATGGAAGTATGGTCGCTTTGTATATGTTTAAAAGAGAGATATGATGGCTACCCCACCATTTACCACATAGAGACCTAATTAAATTAATAGCTTTTGATACTTTGCAGGAAATAAATTAAATATGTGGTTTCCAGTTAAGCTGGTCGTCAAATATAGCTCCTAAGTACTTGACTTGAGATTTCCAAGGGATAGGTTGACCATTAATGACTATGGAATGGACTGGACTAAGCTTATGGTTTTTCTGAAAAATCATGGCGGCTCATTTTTGAGGGGCCAGTGTCAAACCCATAGACAATAAATGAAGATTGAGATTAGAAAGGAAGGTGTTGAGGGATGTTATAGACTCCTGGATGGTGTTTTCGGCACATATCACAGCAAGATCATCTGCATAACCACAAATTTTTATGGAGGGTGGAAGTATGTTCTGAAGAGAGTTGCACGATATATTGAATAACAGTGGACTGAGTGGAGAGCCTTGGGGGACACCTCTACAAGAAACACCAGGGCCTATAAGTTCATTGTTAAGGGTGGATTTAATGAATAGATTTCGATCTGAAAGAAAGGATAAAATGAGGTCACAAATGTCATGAGGTGAATCAAGGGAATTTAGAGATGAATAAATAGAGGATAAAAGAATATTGTCATATGCACCTTTAATGTCGAGAAAAACAACAATTGGGTTTTCATTGGCAGACAATGCACGTGAAATTTCGGAATAGATGAAAATGTGGTTATCAGATATACTTCTGCCTTTCCTGAAACCTTGTTGTGAGAGGTGAATTTTTAGGGAGTTTTCAAGAGACCAATCAAGACTATTTTTGATCATGCTTTCGAAAACTTTTCCTATGGTGCAGGATAAGGCTATGGGTCTCCAGCTGGAGGCATCGTTAGGATCCTGGGTTTTTTGAGGAATAGGAATTATTAGATGATTTTTCCACTCTGAAGGGATAGGATGAGATTTATTGAGGATTTTATTGAAAATAGAGAGGGCTATTTTGGGAAAATGATTGATCATTGAATATGTGATGGAATCCAATCCAGGACTTGAATCATTTTTGTTTAGTAAGCTGAAATTCAATTCTTCTATTGTAAAAGGGTGAGTAAAGGAGTCGTTAATGGCTTGGGGAATAGTGTTGAGGTCTTGAAAAGGGATTTGAGCTAACTTGTTTAAGAGACTTTGGAATATGGAACTGTCTAGGGGAGGGGTGTTAATTAAATTACGATTTTCAATTAATAGGTCTAGAGAAAATTTTTATTGATTGCCAGATCTTCTTAACAGGTGTTCCGGGGTTCAGTTCTTCCGTGAATTTACGAAAGCCTTCTGATCTTTTTGTTTTAAGAAAAACTCGGGTTTTAGCTCTTATTTTCTTGAAATTAATGAAATTTTCCATGGAGAGAGTTCTTAGATATAGTTGAAAAGCCTCTTTTTTCTTTTGTACCATCTGGAAGCACCCTTTGTTCCACCAGCAAAGATAAGGTTTAGAAGGAGTGAAAGATTTCTTAAGATAAATAAAGAGATGGCTCTTTTTAAGACCTCCATGAACAAGAGATATTCCATATCATTATGATACATATTATTTTCAATATATGCTTGAAATGCATCCCAACTGGCTTTATTTGTGTTATATTTGACGTGAGTGGAATTCATATGGATGGGCACAGTATTTTGTTTTTTGTAGGAACAAAAGGCAGGAAAATGATCGCTGAAGCCTGATTCTTGGATCGTTCTCCAGGAGAAATCTAGAGCTATGGCTGAGGAAGTAATTGTAATATCCGGGCAGCTTTTATTGACATTGGGGTTGGGAATACGGGTTGGAGATCCGTCATTAAGGATGGTGAGATCATTGTGCGAGATGAAGTCCCAGATTGCAGTTCCTTTAGGGTTATTAATGGCAGAGGCCCAAATTTGATTTTGGCCATTTAAATCAGCCATTAAGATAAAATTATTATGTTTTATTTGTTGTAGGAGTTGATTAAACATTCTGTGAGGGAAGGGAATGTTGGGGTCGGGAGGAATATAGCTATTAATAATGAATAGATCTTGGAGTTCTACTACCAGCAAGTGTATTTTTGGAGGAACTGGAATTTTGTGTTGAAAATTTTTGCAAGGAATCGAGTTGTTGATGAAAGTGGCTACACCTCCGTAGCCATCCTGTCGATCATGTCTAGAACAGCTAAAATTTTTAATATGTGCAAGTTTCTTTCTTCCCCTTTTCCAATCTGTTATGCTCAATAAGTGACACAAAGCCCCCTAGTAACAAATTCACTACTCATAAACGCAGACGTCCCACCATCTTAGAAAAAAGAACTGGATTTGATAAAGATACACATAATGCAGCTCTATTTTCCTCCTCGTGCAATGAACTCTGTCAGTCTCCGATAACAAATAAATCTGCACTTCAAAACAATGCTTCATCTCCCTCTTGCTCTCACATTGAAAGAATTGATATGGACTTCACCCCTTCTGATACTCCGTTTTTTGTCTGATTACTCCCTTTCTATCCCTAGCTCTCAAACTTTCGCAACTTCTCAGCTTACCTCTCCTCAAGAGGTGAGCAATCATAATCTAACTTAAATTTCTCTCTCTAAGTACCTTCCCCCCCTTTTTTTATTATTTCGTTTTTTACACTATAGCTTAAAATTCAATCGTATTCAGGATAATACCTTTAAATATAACATACTCCAATGGAATATTCGCAGTTTTAATGTTAACAAAGAGGTACTTATTCCTATTATAAGAGATGAGAGTATTAACATTATATTACTAAATGAAACTAAGTGTTCACTATTAAAGAAGTCAGGTATATATAAACTCAAATGTTCAGAATGTAATGTTGTCTATTTGGGTCAGAACCTTAGGAATTTTGAAATCCGATACAGTGAACACTTACGAGCATACAGGTTAAAACAGCCAGATAAATCCCACTACGCAAAACATCTACTTGACACAAATCATTCATTGACACCTAACACAGAACTAGAAGTGCTACATATTTGTGAAAAGAAACAAGAACTTGATTTCCCTGAAGAATTGGAAATTAGAAGACATTGAAGAAACCCACAATATGAAGTTGTCAATGAACAGTTAAATCTAGGGAGTTCTCCACTAATAAGCTGTCTTCTTAAGTGATAATTGTAAAGATCAGCAGATATAGCTTTCCTGGTTTTCTATATCATTGCACAGTTATACTGATCTTAATTGGAAAAATGATATCCAGGATATCACCATAGGGCTAATAATATCTAAGCTTCAATATTTGTAATATCACATCTTCTTCTTTTTTCTATAAACATATATTAAGTCTCACACAAGTTAGGTCACTTCTTGGTCTAGCCAAAAATAACTACTAAACATCAGGTAGGCATCAAATAAAATGTAACTTCTGTCATTCTGACGATGATATTGATTTATCGAAACAATTGTCAATTTTTTAGAATTTTCAATAACTTTTATTATATTGTGGAATTAACTAGAAACCGTGAGTTTCATTTAAAACACTAATATGAGCAGATTCCACGAAGTAAGGGTCGAGACAGTTAATTTCTTGAACAATATCATCTGGGGTAATAGAGAGTCCTACGTTTTTGACAATGCCTCTCGAGGTGAGAAGGCGTTGTGGTATGTAAGCACAATATCCTTTCCTTCTGAAAACTTGGTTCATTAGAAAAGAATTAGCATCACGAGAAGTTTTGAAGGTAATTCCTATTTTGCTGGAACCTTTCTTTTGGATATTTTTAATGTTTTGGATGTTCAGTTTTCGTATGATTTTTCCAACATCCATAGGATGAATACTAGGGGGAATGCCGCTACTTTTGATGGGTTCTACTATAACTAAATGGGGCCCAAAATCGATATCAGAGTACTTCAATCTTCTCCCTTTAGAAGCCTTAACGCGTTGTTCCAATATTAAAATTTCCTTTATGACTTCGGGATCATTTTGAAAACAGATTTTAGTGGAAGCGAGTTCATCTTCCAAGTTTTTAATGTCTCTTTCTAATAGAGGAGAGAGTTGGTGCAAAGAATTTATTAAGCTTTTGGAAGATGGTGATAAAGCATTATGTAAGGACTCTGAGGAAGAGTTATTGGGGCCTCATCCCCCATCTTGATGGTGGAAATTTAGACTAAAGCGTTTTTTGAAGAACACGTGGCAAAAAAAATTAAGTTAGACTAACTTACAGAGAATTGTACACAAATCACTAAAGTGAAGTCAATATAATGTCACTTAACTAAAAATCCAATGAATCGTCACTAAAAATAAAACTAACTAAACTTAGTAAATTTAATTAAATTCACAATCGACCAATTCGTGCAGTATTATCTCAAAAGGGATTCTTTTTAAAACCGTTTTGACAACTCTGCTCAAAAAATTATGAGTATGACATTGATTTAATCGAGAATCCTACTTTTAATGTTAAAGTTCCAAGAAAAAGTCCACATGCTCTTTATAACGATGTGAAGAAAGAATTGAATACTATGGTTCAAATGCGTGTAATCGCACAAATAAGTGAGCCAACACCAGTCGTCAGTCCAATGGTCATCGTCAAAAAGAAAAACAAAATCAGACTTCGCATTGATCCAACCGACGTCAACAAAAACATATTACGAAGAAGATCCCCACTAAAAACAGTAGAAGAGATCGCAGCTAAGCTAAACGGTGCGAAATATTTCAAATTGCCGGATAGTAAAAGAAGATTCTGGCAAATATAAGTTACAAAACGCACTGAAAAATAGCGAACGTTCGCTACACCATGAGGCAGGAATTGCTGCAAGAGACTTCCTTTTGGACTAGCTTCAGCACCAGAAGTCTTCCAGAAAGTTATGACTGATCTACAAGATTCACCTAAAGTCGAATGCTCAATGGACGATGTTTTAATATATGCAAATACCAAAGAACAACTGCGTAGTATTCAAGAAAAAGTATTGAAGATCATAAGAAATGCTGGACTTAAATTAAATCCAGAAAAGTGTAAATTCGAGGTGAATCAAGTGAAATTTTTAGGACACGTAATGACCGGAAATGGTCTCAAAATTGATCCTGAAAAATGACCGCGATCAAATCAATGAAAACTCCAGAAAATAAGAAGCAGCTCCAAAGATTATTGGGTATGGTAACATACCTGATCAAATTTATACCAAACCTCTCTGAAATAATACAGCCGTTAAGAGAATTGCTGAAAAAAGAAGTTGATTGGTATTGGGACCATCAACAAGAATCTGCAGTGAAGAAAATCAAGAAGTTGTTAACAACACCGCCTGCTTTGAAATTTTATGATGTTAACAAAGATGTTACTTTGTCAGTTGATGCAAGATCCAATTGTTTAGATGCAGTTTTAATGCAAGAATATCAGCCCGTAGCCTATGCTTCAAGAGTGCTGATTTTTGCACAACAAAACTACCCACAAATCGAGAAAGAAGCTCTCGCTATCAAATTTGGGTGTCAAAAATTCCACGAATATGTTTATGGCAAGAAGTTATATATCGGAACAGATCATAAACCGTTGGAGACGATTTTCAAGAAGCCAATACCAACCACTCCTCCTAGACTACAAAAGATTCTGCTGGAAGTTACACAATATGCTCCAGAAGTCAAATAAATAAAAGGCTGTGACATTCCAATAGCGGATGCCTTAAGTCGAGACTGTGATAATTCACTAGAAACGCTTGCGAATGAAAATGATGCAACTGAACTAGTAATAGCATTAGCCATGTCAAAGGCAGCACAAACTGAAACTATTCGAGTTACTGAAGAAGACGTAGAGCTACAAACTCTAAAAAAATGTATTTTGCATGGGTGGCCCGAAAACATCAAAAAGATATTCGTCACTACTTCAATTTTAAAGAAGAACTTTCAGTTTACAATGGATTGATCATCAAAAATGACAGGGTTATTGTACCAAAGTCAAAAATCCAAGAAATGTTGAAGCAAAATCACGCTGGCCACTTTGGAATTCAAAGTAGCTTGAAACGCGCCAGGCAATTGTTGTATTGGCAAGGAATGCACAAAAGACATTGTCAACTTCGTAGACCGGTGTGGAATTTGCCAACGAGTTCAACGCAGTAACCCGAAACAACCAATAATTACAAAGCAAATTCCGAACTTACCGTGGCAAATAGTCGCGAGTGACCTATTCTCATTTTCCAATAACAAATATGTTATTATTACTGACAGTTATTCCGGTTTTTTCGATTTTAAATTGCTACATGACCAATCCTCCGGTGAAGTCATCAAACATTTAAAAAACTGGTTTGCAGTGCATGGTATTCCAGAAGTGTTGGAATCGGATACTGGACCGCAATTTAGTTCACGCGAGTTCAAAAACTTTAGAAGAAACTGGGGATTAATTCATTCGACTTCAAGTCCAAAATTCCCCCGTGCAAATGGCTTGGCAGAGAAAATCGTTGCGATTGCTAAATCGATTTTGAGAAAATGTGAACTTGACAACTCTGATGTGCAACTTGCATTATTAAACTTTCACAATATTACTCGCACTGAATAACTAGGTTCTCCTGCTCAACGCCTGATGAGTAGAACTACAAGAACACTAATTCCTATCTCCGAGAAACAACTCACTCCTAAAGTCATCTATAACGTGCCGGAAAATCTATTGCAAACTAGAAGTAAGCAAAAAACCCTATACAGATAAATGCACAAAATCTGCACAAACATTAGACGAAGGTGATCGTGTCAGAGTCCAAACAGGCAAGAGAAATTGGAAGGAAGGATTAGTCCGCGAAGCTCTTAATCCACGATCGTACAATGTAACACTCAAAGACGGTACAACAGGAAGAAATTTGGCTCATCTACACAGAACCAATGCAGAGATTCCAGACCCTGCTGAAGTCATCCCGTCAACCACCGAAATGACGGTAAAAAGCCGAATGTTAGCAATCAGGTCGTTCCTGAAGAAAATCCGACTGCAGGAACACCCATCGTTCCTGAAAGTACTAACTACGTTACTAGGTCTGGCAGAACAGTGAAACCCGCTCAAAGACTCAATTTATAATTTGTTTGCTCTTTACATTTCATGTTTCATACTGTGTTCATTGTGTTTTTCTGTAAAAAGGGAATATATAACAAGAAATACTTTTACAGTTATTTTTATATACGATTGGCACCATTTTAGGTTGTCTTGAATGTCAATCATAAAAGTCAGCAGTTGCAATATGAATTTTAATAAAACTACAAGCTAAAAAATGATCCGTAGTTATCATTAAAATAAAAGTTAACGTTTATACATAATAACAACGTTACATGTTCCAATAACAATATAGATATCGTCTACTCTCTTCACTCCATATTGAGTCACAAATCCTGCTTCAAAAACTTTGTATGCGTATAATTTTTAAATGCCATATTAGTAACGCTGGGAAAGTCTTTCGGGTTCAAACTTAACTTGCTGTTGGATAAACAGTATGGGTCTAGCCTCACATGTTTGTATATTTTTAGTACAAATCTGGCACTCACTGTGGTCATTGTCTCAAAATTTCCAAAATCACAATAAAAACATAAAAACTTATGATGCACGTGTACACACTAACAGCAACAAACGGTTTGTATGACCAACAGACGCTTTCAAGTGACAGATCGTCAGTGACCTCTATTCTTGTCACGTCCCCGCTGTGACGTCATTTGTTTACGGTTTGCCTTAATCCACTTTCCCTTTTAAGTACCTATATTAGTTTTCAATGGTGGAATAAGTTAATTTCGATTAAACTACTTAGAAACCAATAAAGACATCAACCAAACAACGAAGACTTTTTACAGCGTCAGATGATGTATGGGATTAGAAGATGTCATAATCTCTGATTGCGTTCAATATCGCTTGAGATCGATTTATTTATTGATAATTAATTAACTGGCTTAAAAATAAGGAAAACTATTAACTCACGTTAAAATAATATTTTTATTTGATTATGCCAAGTTTTCGAGAGGTAATAACAGCATGCTTTCTATTTCTGACCCTTCCTGGTACAACTGCAATGGCTGGAAGAAGTGTTTCGGGGTGAAAACTGATGAAAAATTGTCTAAGGACCTCTATGGGATAAGAACGGCTATCAAATTTCACCTTATTATCTATAGAGACAGAACATCTCGATCAACTGAAATCGTTTTGTTTTGCTAACTAGCTCCTAGGAACAATGATTGTAAGTAATAAGTAATACTCACTCAATTGTTTTTATTTTATTCAATACGAGTCCTTTCGTTTGTTTGAGAAAAATATTACCTTCCATTAGGGCTTCTACGTAGTTAGGAAGAAGGGCACCCATACAAATTTTTATGCAGGGCCCATCAAGGACAAGCTACGCCACTGACGGGATTACAGATTAGTACGTCTCAGAGCGTTAATTATCAAAAAATTATGAACGTAAACTTAAGTAGTACAAAAATCAGAATTTTTAAAATCTTAAAGACCTTATTTAGCAACATTTGAAAGAAAAAGTCACGCAAAATATATGAAAATGTCTGGAAATGTAGATATGTTTAAATTATATATCTGATATTGAGGGTCAGGAAGTTGAAACAATCGAGATTAGCAGGCTTAGATGGACCAGACATATTGCAGACTATGACATAAACATAAGAACAACAGCAACAAGTCCTCGCCCTACTTCCAGAGACTAAAAATTAGGATCTGAATGCGGGGCTAAAGAGACTCGAAAAATAAAACCAAGGGTTGAAGATTGATCGGTGGATGATCCTTGGCTCCTAATCATCCGATATGAAACTACATGTAAGTCTCCGGATTGATAAGGGGTCAATGAAAGAGCTAGTCCGGGCTAAATGGAGACTTATTGCAGTGAACCAGCTTCAAGACCCTGGAAAA
Organism: Galeruca laticollis; assembly: GCA_963921935.1. NCBI lineage: Eukaryota > Metazoa > Arthropoda > Insecta > Coleoptera > Chrysomelidae > Galeruca > Galeruca laticollis. The sequence continues at coordinate 57,865,379 of OY998181.1, forward strand.
CATGACCGAAGAGGAAACAGCGACTCATCAAGTACCTGAACCAACAACCTCTTAGGACATTCAAGGTGCTACAAGCAAACCTGCAGCACAAAAAGACAGTAACGGCTGTACTACATCAAGGGGCTGTGGTCAATAACATCGACATCGTTCTGATCCAAGAACCTTGGATAAACAAAGGTAAGATACTAGGGCTAAATATTAGGGAAATGGGACTGATAATGAGAACTAATTGTACTAAAGTAAGAACTTGTATCTGTTACAGATCTAAATATAACTTGATGCCAAACATGGATCTTTGTACGGGTGACATGGTAGCAGCAAATATTCAACTAGAAAAAGGTGGGGAGATAATTGAGACAATAATAGTGTCTCTTTATCTTCCCATCGACTCAGAAGAACCATTACCGAGGGCTAACATGGAGAACCTGATGGACTACGCCAGTCGATACAAACTGAATGTTGTTGTAGGAGCTGATTCCAACTCACACCACTTCAGCTGGGGCAGCAAGGACAACAACACTAGAGGTAAGAAACTATTTGGCTATTTATGTACTACTGAACTTGATATTGCGAATGTGGGTAACACGGCAACATTTAGAACATTGAGGGGGGAATCATCATTTGATGTAACTCTCTGCACTCTACGACTCGGGGAGATGATATGATATTGGCATGTATCGGATTAACCCTCTCTGTCTAATCATGCCCATATATACATCGAAATAGATGTAGAAAAATCTGCTATTAGAACACACAGGGATCATAAGAAATTGTTACAAAGAGGACCTGCTTTCTAAAATCCGTATAAACCTAGGCAGACCTAAAATGCCGAGGAGTTAGAAGGAACAGCTGCATGGTTGCAACAGACCATAGTGACTTCCTATCACAATAACTGTCCGATAAGGGAGAGTCGCTCTTCCAGACAAGCCGACTGGTGGAATAAAGAGCTTTTTAACAAAGCGAAAAAAACGGGCAACTGGGGAGTGTATAAGGCTAAGCTAGTTACGTATAATGAAAAATCTAAGAATCACAGAACAGATCCCTACCCAGTCAACCATCCAATGTAGGGTGTGTTATTTACAGTATGTACGAATTCATTTCGTTTTCTCTCTATGTTTCCCTTCTAGTCTTTATCTACCGATAAACATCGAAATTTGGATTTCTGTGAAAGAGTTGGCATCGCTGAGCATGATAGTAATCTGGTTCTAGTATAGCCGTCTCTGGGACTGTGTCCACACACTTTACTTGAAGCTTCGGTCGCTAGCTCAACACATATTTCAACTGCCTGTTTATGGCATGGGAAAGCATCTATATTCATGACACCATTGAAGTCATTGCTCACATACTGTTTTATCTCTTCATTTGTCAATGTTCTTAACAGTGAAGTAGTCCCATTTGATAATTTCGGTATAGTCTTTAGCTTCAAAGTTTAGGTTTGGTGGTGTAAAGATTCTGATAGGGTCATTTTCAAATATTGCTTGCTCTACCTTCATGATACGCCTAAAGCCCAGTGAGGTGATTGCATGTTCACATTGCCTTGACAACCATTGACGTTATGTGTTTATTTAGCAAAAATTGTATTCGATACCACCTTCGTGATGGATAGCCGAATTTTGAAACCAGAAAAATTCAACGGATCGCGCCTGATTCGCCAACTTCCGCTAAGGAATAGAAATACTTCCTTCAAACACTGACAAATTTCATTGAGGAATCCAAGGTACCGGAAGAGAAGAAGCTCAAGGTGTTGGTTAATTTTTTATCATTCGAAAATTACGAATTCATTTCCGAGAGTAAGACGTATACTGAGGCTTTTGACGTTCTTAAAGGACTATTTGCGCCCCAGCCCAATGAACTCTTTGCTAGGCACCTATTAGCGAATCGAAGACAGCAGAATGGAGAGTCGGTTGACCAATACTTGCAGGCTCTCCGAGCAATAAGCAAAGACTGCAACTTCAAATCTGTAGATGTGCTGACGTACTGTAATGAGTATCTACGTGATGCATTCATAAGCGGCCTAACCTCTCCTCTGATCCGACAACGCATTTTGGAAAACGTCACGCTGAATCTTGAGCAAGTGGAAAAGATAGTGCGTTCCCTAGAATCCGCTCAAAAACTCGCAGTATCTTACAAAACAGCAACCTATATTTCCGACTCTAACTGTAATAGTTTGGAAACTCCTACATCTCTTCCAGCCTCTGACGGATTAGATGGTTGTAACTCTACACTCAATTTAGCCTCTACTTTTCAGCAATCTCGACATGGAAAATGCTACTTTTGTGGTGGACCCAGACATCGTTCTAGACATGAATGTCCTGCTGTAGAAGCGATTTGCAAATCTTGTGATAAAAAGGGCCACTTCCAGAAGGTATGCCAATCCAGATCAAAGGTTAAGTTGACATCCGCTTCTACGTTGCTAGCTACTATCACATCAGCCGCTTCTCCAGGAGGGCTCTCCAGAGCAGTCGTTTTTGGACGAGTAAATGATCCCATCCAGCATCCTTGTAGACACTGGTAGTTGTGACAGCTTTGTTGACTACTCCTATGCCAAGAGGAATAAATTCATAATTCATCATGAGAACCGAGAGGTGAAGATGGCTTCCACTTCCCTCCAATCTAAAATTAATGGGTACATTTTGGCAAACCTTCATCTTCAAAGCGACTCATACCCCAAAACTGAGCTTTTAGTAAAGTACATAGTCTATGTTTTGACGTTCTTATAAGGCATGACATTATGAAACTCCACTCTTCAGTTCGACTCCAATTCGGTGGTTTCAAAGCTCCTCTTTCTCTTTGTAATGTCGCTTGTGCCGAAGTTAAGCCACCTCGACTATTTGAACACCTAGTTGACGGCTGCCGTCCCGTAGCTACTAAATCTCGCCGTTTTTCCAAAGCTGATGAAATGTTCATTAAATCTGAAGTCGAGAAACTAGTTCGTGAAGGGATCATAGAGCAGAGTTCATCACCTTGGAGAGCTCAGGTTTTAATAACGAGAAACGAAAATCACAAGAAACGCTTAGTAATAGATTACTTAAAGACTATTAACAAATTCACTTTACTAGACGCCTGCCCTTTACCAAATAGTCAGTCTCAATTATAGCAAATTACGATGTATTCAGCACAATTGACTTGAAAAATGCATACCATCAGATACCGATACTAGACTCGAAAAACAGTATACGGCGGAGTATATGCATATCTTGATGAGGTTACGATCGGTGGAAGGGGGCAAGATGATCACGATAGGAACCTTGAACGATTTCTAAGTGCAGCAAAGAAACATAATTTTACATTGAACCTAGATAAATGCAGATTCTCTCAAAATACAATAACTCTCCTTGGGTATCAAATTTCTAACAAGTCTATGCGTCCAGACCCAGATAGATTCAAACCATTACAGAAGCTGCCTATTCCTTCTGACGCTTCAGCCACGAAACGCGCACATTACTCAAAATGGGTCCCAGGATATTCCGACTAGATAAGGAGTTTGGTTGACTGCAAATCTTTCCCTATTCTACCGGACTCGCCTGTAGCTGGAAATTTTCGGCTAATTAAAGAAGACATAGCCAAGTCATTACTCACGACAATTCAAGATGATCTACCACTTACAGTTGAAACTGACGCATCGGGCATTGCTGTAGCGGCTACTCTAGTCAGAATGGGCGCCCCGTTGCGTTTTTTTAAAACCTTATCCGATAACGAAAAACGGCGCTCTGCTAAAGAGAGAGAGGCCTCCCTTACACACTCAGGACAAACTTCATGAGCTCCATAAAGTACTGTGCTACCCTGGTATTACAAGGATGTACCACTGGGTTAAGAGCAAAAATTTACCTTACGGAATAGATCAAATTAAAAAGATCAGCGCTGCCTGCCCCACTTGCGCTGCTGTCAAACGAAGGTTCTACAGAAATAAAAACCAGCATCTGATTAAAGCAACATCGCCGTTTGGAAGGCTTAATATTGACTTCAAGGGCCCTTTACCTTCTAACAGCCACAATCGGTATTTACTCAACATTGTCGACGAATACTCTCGTTTCCCTTTCTCGTACCCTTGCAAGAACATTACTTCAGAAAACTGTAATACGGTGCCTGAATGACATACTTTCGATGTTTGGAATGCCAAGCTACATACATTCAGATCGGGGAACTTCATTTATTTCAAAGTAATTGATTTCATTCTTCCATAAACGTGGTGTTGCCACTAGCATGACCACACCATATAACCCAGCCGGAAATGGTCTGGTTGAACGATACAACGGGATCATTTGGAAATCGATCAACCTTGCTCTGGAAAACAAAAACTTGCAGATTTGTCATTGGGAAAGCGTTCTACCGGAAGCCTTGCACTCAATAAGATCGTTGCTGTACACTAGTACAAACTGTACTCCACACGAGAGGCTCTTCATTCATCCGAGACGATCCCCTAATGGCACGACTCTTGCAGCCTGGTTACTTCAACCTGGACCTGTCCTTGTCCGGCGAAACAAGAGAACCAGTAAATATGACCCCATTGTGAATGAAGCCGAGTTGATCGAGGCCAATCCTCAATATGCTTATGTCCGATTCGATGACGGACGTGAATCTACAGACTCTCTCGAACAACTGGCCCCTAGTGAAGACTTGAATTTGGAACGCCCGGATCCAATAGACCTACCACCTTCTCCGCCCCTTGCTCAGGTCTTTCAGCCACCTGATATTCAAGATCCTCCAACCCAGGTCAAGAAGGAACGCATGAAGATCGACCTAGAAGAAACAGAAGACCTCCAAAGCATCTTGAAGACTATGTCTCCAATGGACTCTTCTCCTGCGAGAGATAATGAGGTGATTGCATGTTCACATTGCCTTGACAACCATTGACGTTATGTGTTTAATTGTAATGTCACAGTTTTTCTAAATAAAGCCTTTATATTTCGATATCTAAGGGTTATTATTTCACGACGCCCAGCTCTCGGATATGGTTTCTTTCTTCAATTTCCATAGTCAAAAGTAAATTTACGGAGTGTGCAAAGTAAGCATTCCGTTGTAAAACGGGATCAACAACTTGAAGCAGCTCTTCTGGTTAGTACCTTGTGGATCCATTAGTTTTGTAAACATGTCTAGGTCCATCTGTGAATTTGTGGATTCTTTTTATGGCAAACCACATAGGCATATTACATTTGAGATTGAATGTGACAATCCCTTTCAGATTTTCAGAAAGGTTTGACACACAGATGTTGTGGTGCAAATCTCGGTTTGCAGTAGTAAGCAACCTTGAATGTGACATTGAGCCAGGATCACGTACTATAAAATCTTCTGAGCAATGCCCTGACTAACTTCCAATATCTCAATCAACTACAATTGGTCCTTGCTAAGAATACGCTTGTCAACTTTTGGAATCTTACAATAAATAGGAAGGTAGTAGGCTACTCTGCTGTTTTTGACGAAGCTGCGCGACCAAACTCCAGTTGAATATCATAGTTTATCTTATAGAGATTTGCTTGGATTTTGAATATATTAAATTTATTGTAATAGAATTAAACTATAGCATCTCAAGTCGTATGATTTTGAAATTTTGCAAAAATTACTAATTTTACTCATTTTGTACTATGTTGCGAGACCATAAGATACGAAAGTGCATTTATTTTGATTTTACATACTTGTAGTAGTCAATTCATGATAAAGGACTGGTGTGCTTAGAAAAAATATGAAAAATTAAGGTTTTTCACAAATTTCAAATTTTTGCTAACTTTGATGGCGTTGCGCGACCGAAAGATAAATCGATAAAAAAATAATAGTTGGTGCTTTCTTCACGTCTATACCATAGGCAGCTGTTGTGCACTATAGCGATCCGAAATAAAATAAATGTTTTTTTCGAACCACCCTGATGTAATTGCTATAATTGCTATCTAAAATTTCAATTTTTTTCTGTAAAACCGTAACAATTAATATTTTGTCAAAACTGGACTAGAAAGATTGATCAAAATAATTTTGTCACCCCAAAATATCAACCTATGTATCTTATTTACATTAGACGATCTTTTCGTCATTTTTCAATATAGGTAGTGTATGTACTCCTTTCGAGAATCGACGACCACGTAGACAAGAGAATACAATCATTGCGTCCAGAACCGGAGCAGATCAATCGTAATTATATTACTTATATTTTGATAGAGAGAAAGAGGCAAGAAGAAGACATTCTAGCTACTCTTTCATATCTATTTAGCTACTTAAATGTGGTGTATGGCGAGCTCGAAATCGTTTCGTCACAAATGATCATTGGATGCAAGAATATTATTACATTTGGAACTGGAACAGTGACTACACCTTACACATTCAAGTTGGTTTCAACAGAATTCCAACGTCATCACTTTAATTTTATTCATTCCCAACTAGACGGAGTTACTGAATTGTTTTTTTATAAATAGTACCAGTTCAGTTTGTAAAATAATCAAGATTTAGAGAATAGAATTGGACAAATAAATAATGAAATAGCACGAAAGGTGCTAGAAAATGTACATCTGAAGAGCATTTTATACTAAATAGTGAAAGGATTCTACAAAGCATAATATTGTACCTACCTACCAGAAAATATCTTGTTGAAATGTAGTTAGAATCATGGTTAAATGATTAGGTTAGGTTTATATAATAACATACTTAGAACCGTCTGTCTTAAAAGTATCAAAATGGCTTTTATTTGAAAAAGTATTATCGTATAATTACATTTTGCGTCTGGTACATAAAATAATCATTAGAATCACAAAGTAGAACAATGCTTTAAAGAATTCCAAATTTACATGACATTTGACATGGAACGGGAAGTCATAACATTTGAAATGGTACGTCATATTTGACATAATGGTTTACTGAACACCTGAAATATACCATTTGAGGTCGAAGTTTTAATATTTATCAACTCAACTGCATTTTAAAGTTTCTGGATCTCAATCAAATTCTTCCCAGTGGTTTCTGGCAAATATTTAAAGATGAAAACAGTTGATATGAAGCAAAAAACGGTGAATAGCATATTGTAATGTTCTTCTTATTTATTTAAATGCATTTAAATATTCAAATACGCCCAATATTCGATATTTATTTTAAAAATAATTTTAAATTAAATATTTACTTCTGATAAATTACTTTTTTTAATGGAGTATTTTTAATACGGCCCTGTGTATTTGATTCAAAAGCATTTCTGTGATGAATGCAGGTATTCGAAATAGTACTGCCAACTGATAAAAAGAAAAAGTACTTTGAATTAAGATTTATAACTATACGATTTTATCTACTCAAAATAAACCAATTTTTATTTCGTAAAATATCAAAAAGTACTGAAATTAACTGCCTCGACCCTTACTTCGTGGAATCTACTCATATTATTGTTTTAACTGAAACTTACTGTTTCTAGCGAATTCCACAATATATTGAAAATTCTAAAAAATTGACAATTGTTTCAATATATATATATATATATATATATATATATATATATATATATATATATATATATATATATATATATATATATATATATATATATATTGAACTTATCGTAAGAAACAGTAAAAAGAATGGAACACAAAAGTATGAAATTAGCAACCTTGTAGCTTGTAGAGTAACAGATGGAAATTAATTATTTCACACAGCTGGAATTGAACATTTATTATATTAGTTACGCTTCAAAACGAAAGAGATACATAAGTAATAGTAAAATTATTTAGCTTAGGATTTCAGATTATAAACTGCATTATTTTCATAAAATTTTAATTATATCTTAACAAATCATAAACTCATTTTCTTGTCTATAGCAAATGATAATTTGTATCCAGTATTTCGAACATCTAACAATGAATCTGAAAAGAAAATAAATTATTATCAGACAATAATAAATAGAATGTTAGATCACGATATATACCAACAAAAGTGTAATGTTTATATTAAAAAGGAGATAACTGGAGTGACAACTAAAAATTTCATGTCTGTTAATGAAGTACACTGAGTGCAGAGGTAGATTCTACCATAGAATTATTTATGTTTGTGAACTATTGATAATAGAAAAATATGATGACTGAAATAAATAAAGAGCTAAGTTTGTAATAGATAAATATGTAATGATGAGTAAAGATTTTATTGAAAGGCATTATGACAGATATTTGAACATTTTAGATTGTATATGGATTGATATTGAAATTTAAAGTCAAATAGATATAATTTTGTTAATTAAAATAAGGTAGATTTTTGAAAGAATGAGTATGTAAATAGGAATGGTAAATTAGTTTGAAATCTTACATCCACAATCCATAATCATAGAAAAATATAGAGACATTTATCGACATATAAAACATTAGATAAGACAAAGTATATTCTATCTAGTATGTAGTAAGTTTTTTGTTTTACAAATAACAAAGCGGACAACAAAAAGTTTGTTGATTTGGAAAACAAAAGGTTGGTGAAGCGAAGCTAATGGAGAAGGACGCATGTAAGAAAATTTTATAAATTTTATAAAGATATTTGGGAAATTATTAGAAATTAAAGTCAAAAGACATTGCAAACATTTAATCAATATACATTGAACATTTTGAAAAGAAAATACTTGGAAATAATAAGAATTTGTGAGAAATATAAACATTTTAAATTTGAGAGGGGACGCTACCCGAATTTAAAAAAAGTAATCACTTTATAGTGAGAAAATACGTTTCCTAAACCATTATCATTGTAACATAAACATTATAAGCAAAAATATCTAAGTGATTTAACCAGAATTTACGAACTTACCTGCCATAAAAACTATAGAGTTTGTAACTACAAGATTGAAGGAGATCCAGCTTTGGTACAGAAGATTCCACATCAATAGAATATACTAGAGACTTCCCAGTGTTATGGTCAGGTTAGTGTTTTTAACGATTTATTTGGTTAACCATATTAAACTCAAACGTAATTCATAAATTTGGCCAAATTACACATTAATAATTTTAGATATATAATAATATTTGGTATTTGTAATTTGCACTGTATTATATTTGTTTTAACATAAGTTTTATTTACTGCTTATGATGCTTTTCAATTTTACGTTTGTTTGATAATTATAGGAACTAAATTTGAGTTGTTGATTTTCATTTACATGTCATTTGCTAAACACTGGGCAAGGTTTCATAACACATAGGTTGAATTACTGTGTTTCATATAATCGATTCACAGCGTTGATGGAGATGATTTTCGCAGGTTGTTTGTGGGATGCAGATTTCATATATTTTCTTGTTTAATTTTATCCTGAACCCAACGAGAGTAAGTGTTCTCACGCTCTCCATTAAAACATTAAACTAATAAATAAAAATATAAATCATATAACCTGAGCTAGCCAATCCAATTTAAAAAACATAGATAAATATCAACCATAGATAAACTTCAGAAATATAATTAAATATATAATAAAAAGTAATAAAATAATAATAAATGGCACCCGAAACGTGGGGCAATTAGGCAATTAAATATCCAATAATATTATAAAATATAATTATAATTGATACCAAAAAAAACGTGAGGTGTGAGTTAAAAAAAAATTTGGTAGACTGTTGATAAGAAAATAATTAAAATTATATACAAACAATAGTAAAATTTTATTGATTATATTGAAAATATAAAATGGAAAAGAGAATGATGTTAAGGGACGGAAAACAGGTAGGTACGGATAGCGGATCGGAAGAGGAACAAGAAGAAAGAAGACATTGTAGAGGAGATTCCCAAGTACACTATTTAGAACAGGGACAACAACCTGAAGGAAATGTACCAGAGGAAGACTCGACAGGAGATGAAGAAGAAGGAATGGATAGGAGACAGGAAGCGCCAACAAGAACAGGTAGAGATGATCATATGATGAACATGATGCAACAATTAGTTGCCAGTATAAAGAGTATAAATGGAAACATAAGTACTATGAATGAAAAGATGGACAATATGAAGGATGACTTGAATGGAAATATAAATAGAATAGAGGGGAGCTTAAATGGGAAGATGGATAAAATGAGTGGGAACATAGACAAATTGGAAAAGAATATTGAAGATGTGAAATTAGAAAGTATCAAGGAATTTAAGAAACTTAGGATGGAAAATGAAGAATTTAAAGGAAGAATCGATAAGGTGCAACAAAATATGGAAGATCGAAATAAAAATTTAAGAACGGAGATTCAAGAAAATGGAATCAAAATCCGGGAAGAGATAGAAAAACATGTTGATCAAGAAATTCAAGAATTGGGTAGATGTTTGGAAGAAAATTTATCTGGAAGCATTGTAATGGAAGTAAGTAAACAAAATGAAGAAATAATACAAAATGTGGATCAGAAAGTCAAGGATTTAAATGTTAGACTGGAGGAACAAACAGGAACATATAAAAAAAGGTCAGAAGTCATGGGTAGATCATTTAATAGGGAATTAGAAGAGATGAATAGGAAATTACAGGAAACGGTGGAAGAAATGGAGGATACTGTGAGAAGAAATGGAAGAGGAATCATATATAATGGAAATATGGATGTAGGTGTTAAATTCGATATTAAAACGATGGATAGTCAATATCACAAGGAAGTACTTGAGATGAACCGAAGATTGAAAGACACAGTAGAAGATATAGGAGCAAATATGAGAGGAAATGTAAGAGATATAGGATGCCTAGGAGAATTTTACAATTATAATGTACCAAGAATAAAATGTGATGATAAAATGATGATAATATACACAAATGCTTTCATCAAAATAATAATAAATGAAATGAATAAGGTGGAAGAATTTGAGACACAGATTTTATTGGAAGGAATTAATGAGATATGGGACTGCAAAATTAAGAAGCATATGAGAGAGAACGGAAAGAAGATTCAGAAGTGTAATGAGAAACAAACAACAAGAGAAGAACATCAGATAAAAGTTAGGAAAAGAATAGCAAAGTAAATTGTATAACATGATGATTGGAAGGAAGTTTGGAAACGAAAAAGCTATGGAATGGACAGGAAAAGGATAATAAAATAAACTGGAAGATAAATTTATTAGTATCACATAACAATTATAAAAAACAGAAATGAAGTTAAGATAAAAAATTTTTATTATAAACAATGTACAAAGATAAAGATAGGTTAGGTCAGAAAAAGCTGTAAATAAAATAATAGACATAAGTATAGATTAAAAAAAATCAATAATAATTAAGTATATCATGCTAGGTAATATTATAGGATAGATCGTGTTCTTTGTTGATTAAGCGGATGATATTCCAAACGATTCTTCACACTTCTTTATTAAGAATCTAGAAAAAAAAAGAAAAAAATATATATAATACATATCATATAATATAAATCGAAACTTATTAGGTGAAACTTAGGAATGGAATAAATAGTTTAGAGTATACAGAGGGAAATTCAAACAAGGCAAACAAATAAGTAATGATAAATAAATTACATTAAGTACTGGCTTTATATAGAAATAAAACAGGAAGATATAAGATAGAGGGGATGAAATTATGTACAACTAAAAATATTAAATAGATTTCCACATCTTTAGAAAATAAATGAAATAAGACACAACAATTAAACAAACGAGAAGAAAGGAGATAGTTAGATGATTAGAATATATGAGATGATGTTTTGATGTCAATTGATATTTATAGAATATTTGGAGGTATATGGAACAATAAGGAAATTAATACTGAGATATATAAATATGAATTTAAGAAATGTTTAATTATAATGAAAAATGAATATGTAAAATGAAATGATGAGTATATATAAAATAAAGTATAATGAAAATGTTGAAATATGAATATGATATATAAGCAAGTATTAGTATGGATATGAGTAGTAGGGAGAATTAAAAGTAGGAATGTTATGAATATTCGAATTGACAATGAGACAAATTAAGTATATTTTATGAAATATTAATAAGAATAATCATAAATGAGAATCCAAAATCTGCATTTGAAGATGTGAATATTGATTTAAAATAGAAAAATTCATAAACGAATTACTAAACGGAGTAACGGGTGAGAATCCAACATATATTATGAAGGGTATACAACCAGAACGTCACTGGATTTTAAACAGACAGTCAACAATGACAAGTGTACTCGAAAAGGTTAATCGAAGAATAATACGGAATGCTGAGAAGTATATTAAAAAACAAGATAAAAAGAAACGTAGGATAACATAGTTTAATAAGGGTGATATGGTGATTGTCAAATCTTTAAGAATGCCAAAGAAAGATGAAGAACAATGTGCTAAATTATTATATCCATTCGAAGGTCCGTATATCATAGATACTGAAAACGGTAAAAACAGTTATCGTTTAATATATCCAGGTACTAAAATATTAAGGGATATCTTTAACATAGAACACATCTATAAATTTTATTCTTGAGTAATATGTAGTGAAACATGAGGAATAGATAATGTTACAAGTATTTAAACTCATATAAAATAAGTTGTTTGTAAATAGTAGATTAAGGTAGTATAATTACACAACCAAGAATTAGTATAGAAGTTTCTAATTATTTTTCTAGTAAATAGTGGAGGAACGATAAGTTTGTTTTAGGGGAAATTGAAATTTAAACAAAAATTAACCATGTCAATATTTATTAAATTTAAATTTGAGGGGATTTGAACTTATCGTAAGAAACAGTAAAAAGAATGGAACACAAAAGTATGAAATTTGCAACCTTGTAGCTTGTAGAGTAACAGATGGAAATTAATTATTTCACACAGCTGGAATTATCATTTCTAATGATGATAATATAAGAAGAATATATATATATATTTTCTATTGAATTGAACATTTATTATATTAGTTATGCTTCAAAACGAAAGAGATACATAAGTAATAGTAAAATTATTCAGCTTAGGATTTCAGATTATAAACTGCATTATTTTCATAAAATTTTAATTATATCTTAACAAATCATAAACTCATTTTCTTGTCTATAGCAAATGATAATTTGTATCCAGTATTTCGAACATCTAACAATGAATCTGAAAAGAAAATAAATTATTATCAGACAATAATAAATAGAATGTTAGATCACGATATATACCAACAAAAGTGTAATGTTTATATTAAAAAGGAGATAACTGGAGTGACAACTAAAAATTTCATGTCTGTTAATGAAGTACACTGAGTGCAGAGGTAGATTCTACCATAGAATTATTTATGTTTGTGAACTATTGATAATAGAAAAATATGATGACTGAAATAAATAAAGAGCCAAGTTTGTAATAGATAAATATGTAATGATGAGTAAAGATTTAATTGAAAGGCATTATGACAGATATTTGAACATTTTAGATTGTATATGGATTGATATTGAAATTTAAAGTCAAATAGATATAATTTTGTTAATTAAAATAAGGTAGATTTTTGAAAGAATGAGTATGTAAATAGGAATGGTAAATTATTTTGAAATCTTACATCAACAATCCATAATCATAGAAAAATATAAAGACATTTATCGACATATAAAACATTAGATAAGACAAAGTATATTCTATCTAGTATGTAGTAAGTTTTTTGTTTTACAAATAACAAAGCGGACAACAAAAAGTTTGTTGATTTGGAAAACAAAAGGTTGGTGAAGCGAAGCTAATGGAGAAGGACGCATGTAAGAAAATTTTATAAATTTTATAAAGATATTTGGGAAATTATTAGAAATTAAAGTCAAAAGACATTGCAAACATTTAATAAATATACATTGAACATTTTGAAAAGAAAATACTTGGAAATAATAAGAATTTGTGAGAAATATAAACATTTTAAATTTGAGAGGGGACGCTACCCGAATTTAAAAAAGTAATCACTTTATAGTGAGAAAATACGTTTCCTAAACCATTATCATTGTAACATAAACATTATAAGCAAAAATATCTAAGTGATTTAACCAGAATTTACGAACTTACCTGCCATACAAACTATGGAGTTTGTAACTACAAGATTGAAGGAGATCCAGCTTTGGTACAGAAGATTCCACATCAATAGAATATACTAGAGACTTCCCAGTGTTATGGTCAGGTTAGTGTTTTTAACGATTTATTTGGTTAACCATATTAAACTCAAACGTAATTCATAAATTTGGCCAAATTACACATTAATAATTTTAGGTATATAATAATATTTGGTATTTGTAATTTGCACTGTATTATATTTGTTTTAACATAAGTTTTATTTACTGCTTATGATGCTTTTCAATTTTACGTTTGTTTGATAATTATAGGAACTAAATTTGAGTTGTTGATTTTCATTTACATGTCATTTGCTAAACACAGGGCAAGGTTTCATAACACATAGGTTGAATTACTGTGTTCCATATAATCGATTCACAGCGTTGATGGAGATGATTTTCGCAGGTTGTTTGTGGGATGCAGATTTCATATATTTTCTTGTTTAATTTTATCCTGAACCCAACGAGAGTAAGTGTTCTCATGCTCTCCATTAAAACATCAAACTAATAAATAAAAATATAAATCATATAACCTGAGCTAGCCAATTCAATAAATAAAAAAACCATAGATAAATTTAATAGAGAAATCTACATTTTGGTTTTTACTTGAAATAAATAATAAAAAAATATATTATAATATATATATATATATATATATATATATATATATATATATATATATTTAATGTTGAAACAATTGTCAATTTTTTAGAATTTTCAACATTATTTCAATATATTGTGGAATTAGCTAGAAACGGTAAGTTTCATTTAAAACACTAATCAAAAAGTACATTATTTTGCACAATAAATGAAAAATAAAACTTTACTACGATGGCCTTTCATTCAACAACATTCATACTAGTGAAATTTATATATAATACATGTAAGTATACAACTTGCTATACATTTAAGTTATGTTGGTAATTATTCAACAGAATTAAATATTAGAAAATGTGATACCTATATCGGGAGTAATTCAATATCTAATGTTTTTTATACACACACAAGTAAGTTTTTGATGTTTAATAAAGTTTAGAAAATGCCTTTTATCTTCCACTAATGTTCGAAAAATGAATATTCACTTCTTCGCTTTTTTTAGGCTGTTGTGGGCCCTGGAAAATGGACTCATGGTTCATTTGAATCAATTCATTTATGAGAATCCTTCAGTACATTTCGATTTTCTACTACACCTACTTTTAGTCGAAATTTCAATAATTTTGACGTATTGGCCTGACCGTTCTTCGAAGGGAAAAACAACTACATTCCTGGCTAATACCACGCAGAATATTGAATTACTTCCCCTTCGAAAACCGTGACGTCGATCGGCCATTTTGCCGATACGAACATCTGTGGTGATTCGCAACTGATAGCGGAAGGGCATAGTACACTGACGCGTTTCGACCTTCTTGGGTCTCTTCAAGAGTGCCGTAATGCCTTCCATTTCAGAGTCTCTAATCCGTACTGAAGATCACGTCCTCCGACAACGTCTACTTGGCTCGTGTAGTTACACAAGCAAAATTGCCGATCGACGTCACGGTTTTCGAAGGGGATGTAATTGAATATTCTGCGTGGTATTAGCCAGAAATGTAGTTGTTTTTCCCTTCGAAGAGCGGTCAGGCCAATACGTCGAAATTATTGAAATTTCGACTAAAAGCAGGTGTAGTAGAAATTCGAAATTTATGTTTCATATAGACACCTCGTATTTCATGAAATTATATTCATATATATATATATATATATATATATATATATATATATATATATATAACTACAAATCAGCACTAAAGGGAAAGCAGAATACCAAGGTGAGATATCAGAAAAATTCAAAATGAATAAAGGTGTAAAACGTTGAGGCTCAATTTCTCAGCACTCGGTTTAACCTAGTACTTGAATCCATTTTAAGGAACGCAAACTTAAACGAGAAAAATATTATAGTGAACGAGACCTAGTTAATCGCTTATGCCGATGACCTCAAAACTGTCGCTAGAATAAAGCCAAGTGTAATTAAAGCAGTAGAGTTATTGGACGCTGTGGCACAAATATTCGGATTACGAATGAATGAAATCAAGACGAAATATTTGAGAGTGGGGAAAGAAAAACAGAACAATGATACTCAGTTAAGAATCAAAAATTACAAGTTTGGAATTGTATCTAGTTTAAACTATTTAGGAACATCTATAGGACAAACTAGGAAAAACAAGAATTAAAAGGAAACTAACAAAAGAAACAAAGATACAAATCTATAAGACATTACTAACGCATTTGAAACAAAAACTATAAACAAAAAAATTAAAGAAATATTAGAAAGGAAAAACAATACTTGGACCAAACATAACAAAAGATAGAGAACGAAGCTCAGAAATAGAAAAGAAAGCAGTGGAGAAAATAGAGTCCGATATATAAAAACAAGGAAACTGGAATGGATTGGACACATTATGAGAATAGCACCAACAGAAATCTTAAAGAGAATGACAACTTGGGTTCCATTAAAGACGAGAACAAGAGGAAGACCACGAAGCAGATGGTTTAATCAAGTAGAGGAAAATATAAAAGCATGGAAAATCAGAGACCGGAAAACAAAATGCAGAGAGCGAAGAAAATGGAAAACTAAAACATATGGGGCCAGGACAGATGAAAGATTATAGTCGCACTGATATAAGAAGAGTAATCTACCTCGTCAATAGGATTAAACACAGCTCTATTGGGCTAGCCATAATCCCCCGGGATTGAACGGCGATGATAATGGGAATAACCGGGGGGAAATGTACAAACAAGGATACCAATTACAATTCATTAAAGTGTATTGTAAGAGAAATATATATTACTTGGCTTATTATAGTTGATGTACAAAATAAAATCAAGATGATCAGAACAATATTCAAAAAAGAACACTCACTGGTGTAGAAACCAAAGAATAAGGTGGCGTTTTATCGATAGATTCATTAAATGGTACACAAAAATGATTATTGAATTAAATTTGGGGGAACAAATAGAAAATAAAGCGGTAGAAATGCTTCGTATGTATCACACAGTAAATTTAATTAGTACATCACATTATTAAATATTCAGATCAAAATATTGCCTTTAAGACGTCTGAACACGAGTAGATGAAGTCGATGGAAAATCGAAGTCTTATATCTTGGCTTTGTCCGTCCGTCCGTCCGTTTTAAGCTTCAACAGACGAACAGTGAGTGCTAGAGCTTAGGTATACGCCGATTCCGAATCAGTATCGTATGAAACATTTCCAGTGAAAAACGTTTTTTTCACTTTTTTATACAGTGTCATTGATTAAGTTGGAATTACTGTTTAGAAGTCTACGTTTGGAGAAAAATTATTTATGGACATGCTGTATTTAATATATTTGGTAATCATGATAGTTTTGAAAAAATTATTCACATCAAATTCTAATAATAAACTTCAAGCCTGTCCTGATTTTACTACGACATATTGAGGTAGACAATGAAGTATGAATGTCATCCTCTCTTTCTCGCCTACCCTGCTGCTTATCAGATGAATCATTGACTATATATCGTGATAAGCTACCCCATGCGTTTATATATAAGAAATGGGGACAAAAGTGGGAAATCGCTTGACGACATATTGCCAATTGAATTTTCGTTTTTTTTATTAAAGGGGATGTTGGCTACGAAATGACTTTCGTATATTCATATACAATTTTAATAGGGTTTAAGGGATTAAAACCAAATGTTATGGTATCTCTTATCATCACGCTCTTAACCGTATTTCCATATTTATCCGCATTCGTGTATTAACGTTATACATGAGGGAATTATACAGATAAATTTTATTTTTGTTCGCGCACTCGTTCATAAAATCAAATAGAATCCGATTTGCTTTTTCATTCTGTTCGACACAATATTAATCAATGAAATGTTAAAAAAATATTAGAGAAGGGCAACTGCAACGTTTTTACTGTAGTTAATAATGATTTTTAACAATAATCACGAATGAAAAGTAGTTGGAACTGGCATTTATTTCCATGTTCTAATCAGCGTTTAGTGACGTAAGGGAGGGTTGGGAAATGGTGCGCAGTTAAGCAGAAAATGGGTTTGTCTCAATAAGAATGAAGGTTTTCTAACTTTGAGGACAAATTCAGAGTCACTGATTATTCTACTTTATTGTGAGTAAAGCAATATTTGCATAAAGTATTGACGTAAGGAGTATAAATTTGAGATATGTGGAAATGCATTTGCGCACATTTACCCGACCCGGCGGTTAATGATGCGCATGGGTTAGGGATTGAAAAAATTACAATACATTTCACAAATCAAGTTTGTTTTCTGAAAGTTAACATGAAACCAAAATTGTTTTATCAGCAATCGTCACACTTATAGTTTTCTGCCGTGTCGGCACCTGTGCACGCCGCATGGTCCCATGAAGCACACAACACACAGCGGGTCCATACTTCGTTTTTGCCAAATTCCCCACATATGCCATAAATATCGTTGGGGCACGAAGACTTTGGCAGCGGAGGAGGTATGAAGCTCAGTTCAACATCGTCCAGTTCGTCGTCGTCACATATGTCAGACAAATCTTCATCCACGGAGTCGTCTGATGAGTCAGGTTCTGCATCTTTCTTTAGTCTCTTTTTTCCTTTGAGTTTATTGTTGGTTTCACTGCTGAAGCATCTGCGGACCAATTTCTTTTTGTCCGTTTTGTCATCATTTTTTCTTTTCAGACTTTCTTCCCTCAATCTCTTTTTTTCTTCAGCCGCTTCTAATTCTTTCCCGACAGGGGTGCTTGTGGGGATTTTTGAGTTCTGCTTTTTGGGTGGTTTTCTTTTAATTTCTTTGTTGACCTGTTTTTTCGGAATATGAGCTAGGGTCAGAAAAGAATAATCTTTGGATGTACTAGGCTGAGAGACTTGCAAATCGATTAAAGAGTTTGTACCAATATCGGGCAATGAATTAGCAGCTTCAGCTCCAGATACAGCAGAGTCATCAGCATCAGCAGAACAGCCTTCTATTGCGTATTCTATTACATGCTTGGAAGGAGCCAAATTGTCTTCTTTGAACTTGTCCGGATTCAATGGGCAGATTCCCGCAGTGCGAAATCCTGAAACACACTTCTCCATCGTCGCGACTTTCATGAAGGCCTTGTTCAATAGTTCAGCTATATCATACTCTGTTATTTTTTTGTGGCCAGTTGTAGAGAGGTATAGATCATATTCTCGGTAAAGAGCGTTCTTCAATGGACTGAAAAATGTCAAGTCCAGCGGCTGAAGGTGATCCGAAGTGTGGGGTGGAAGAGACACCATATGGATATTGTTCTCTCTACAGAAATTATAAGCGAGGATCGAAATGTGGCTTGAGTGGTTGTCTAAAACCAAAAGTATGGGGTCGGTAGCTGTAGGTTTTGAGTGCTTTACCATGTGAGATAACCAGTCCAGAAATAGCTCAGAATTGGTCCATCCATTCTTCGAACATCGATAAAGGGCCCCCACGGGGCCGTTTTTTTGAAGAGTTACTGGCATCCTTTTCCGAGGATAAATAAGCATAGGAGGAATGTACTTTCCTGCTGCACTGGCACAAAAGACACCCGTTATAGTTCTTCCTCGTTCAGCAGAAATAGCCGAACCAATTTTTTCTGCTCCTTTAACTCCATAAACCTTTGGACATTTGGCTTGGACCGTTGTTATTCCAGTCTCGTCCATGTTAAATATTCTGCTTGGTTCAAACTTGAATTTCTGCCTCAGAATCTGAAGATTGGAGTAAAAAAGTTCCACAGCTTCTTTATTGAAGGATGCGATCCGATTCAAACTGGTTCCCTCCGGCTGCCTAAGTTTTATCCCAGGAAATCTTTTCAGAAAACCATAAAGCCATGCTTTTCAAGCAAGACCCTTTTGTCGATTAAAATTGTGATTGATTGAGTGATGCTCTGCATACCTAAATGCTAGCCTCCTGAGCCCACCAGGAGTCAATCCGTAGAATAATTTAGAAAGCAACAGAATATATTTCTTCAACTCGACTTCAGTATCGTGGGTGAATACAGTCTTACGGCCTAGACGAGGTAGCTTGAGATCATCTTCTGATAGTTTTTTTCTTAGCGTCGATTCGGGTATTTTAAAACATCTTCCCACTTCTCTGATTTTTCTGCGTTTTGCAGATGTTCGGCTGTGTAGGAAAGGATCGTTGTCTTACGAGTGTACTTCTGAGGCATCTGAAATCAAAATTCAAAATAAATATTTGCTACTATTCAACTACGTGAGGGGTAATCGTGCCCACTAGTGCGCACGATTGCTCTTCTATGTTTGTTTTGGATAATTGCCAAAATTTTCATAGAAAAAACTAATTTAATTGAAGTTGGACAATACTAAAACATTCTTCAAACACTACATTTCAAAGAGATACCTCATGCGAAATTAATGGATAAAAATTGTGGACTCACCGCCTTATTTTGGAGCACCCAAAAATTACAAAAGAAAGTAAACAAACCGACCATGTGCTTTCACCTCGGTCGTGTGCGTACTAGCATCCCGTCCGATTGCATTCGGAAGTCGCGTGACGTGTCGTACCCTTCGGCATCGCTCAACTGACCTCTATATGCCGCGAAATTCAAAATAAGTTGGAGCGCACGATTACCCGCCGCGCTCCATTACCCAACTCTCCCTTATCTCCTGTTATGATACCCTAATTCATGTTATAGTTGTTGAGATAAACATTCTTTTGCTGCGAAAATTAATTGCATTTATAGAATAAAATGGAAGTTGGGTTCATAAAAGCAGACTCGAGGAATTTTCCGAAATCTAATGTTGTCATAATTATAATTTTTGTCGTTTGAAACCGCGGTTATATCAGGTCAATAAGGAGATCTTATGTCCAAATCAAAAGAGATGAAGAATTGTGAACAGTAAAAAGTACAGGTATCACGGAACATAAAGGCTGCTGATATAGGCTTAATTGCCATAATCCTATTTTGACACAAAAAAATGTGAAGTATAAAATATTTCTCCGAAAACCAATTTGTTCCATCTGTAGCTTCCTCACACACTACTTACTGTCAATCTGTACAATTTACAGCAAATCAAATAGCTACAATCAAAAAGCACTCCCTGATAAAAGCAATAAGACACTCAAAAATTATAATTGAGAAATAGATTAACACGAAAAGGGGCTGAGCTACGTACTAAGTTTCGCATTATAAATTAGGTTTTATTACTCTCTCGTACATAAAAATAGACTATAATAGATATCATCGGAACTATACATCCGTTTTCGCGTAAAATTTAAACTGTTAGTTTCGATAACCAAATTATCATCTTCAGAGTCCGAAGGTAGTTTACTGTCAAACAATGTAATTGTGGGTGTAGTGGTAGTAAACAGTGTGTTCAGTATATCCCCCATGGTTAAAAAAACTTCCAAAATTCGTTTGAAACTGCAATTTGTGACAATAAATTATGATATTTATTTTTTTAATATAGTCGTGGTGTTATTCTACAGAAAATACTTTCAAATGAAAACAAAAATATTGCTTGTTGTCTATTGTTCAGTTTGTATTATACCGAGTGTTTTGAGTAATCGGTTGCAGACAGTATTCTTATAGACAAATTAAAAATAAAGATTTCGATGCCTTCAAAATACCTATCACTTTTTTATTATCATGTTTTGATGTTTAACATAAGGTCATATTTTAACTGCTTGGCATCCTTTAATGTGGTCTAAGAAACTTTAGTGTTTTATAAGTCATAAAATAAGCTGTAAAGCACTCAAAATAAATTTGTTTGTTCGTTAAGATTTAAAATTATATTCATGCTTTTAGTCAATCGAAAATATATAGTAACTAATCCAACACTTTCCAATATTTTTTTAGAAAATGCGAAATTACAATGATTCTTGAGCCCCAGAGTGAAAATGCTAAATCATTTTGTGGTGACTTCAGATGAAATTTGGACGATTCTGATAATAAATGAGCGATTGTGGATGAAATGTTGTATTCCATTTTATACGTATAAACGGATGTGAATCCTGGACGCTCACAAAAAGCAGAAAAGCAAAATACGAGCAGTAGAAATGAAATACTTCAGAAAAACATTATAGTAGGTACGGTGTAATTAGACCCAAAGCACAACATGCAAAATAAAAGTCTCCCTCCAGCTCCAAATTGTTTCATACCTTCTGCATATTGTTTGGTAAAAAGTTACATCATTTTGAGCGTATGATTTTTGGGAGAGGGGGGTAGGGGAGGTTTTAAATTGGCGCATTATTAGTTTTTTATCAGTTTTTCCCAAATATTTAAAAAAATATGCGATTTACCGCAAGAAGTGTCGTATTCTAAAATAATCTACATCAAATTGCAAATAAAAATGGTCATGTACATAATCTTACTAAAATGAACGGTTCCAGAGTTACGGAAGGTGTAAAAGTGAAATTTTTTCGTTTTTCTTAAGTTTTTTGTTGAAAATATCACATTACCACTAAGGAAACTAATTTTTTTATAAAGCAAATTGCGATTTTAGTAGCCAGTGGTATGTTAGTGATAAATACTTGGAACTACAACCTCACTACAATCTCATGGAACGCTGATTTTTAAGGGAAAAGGCTACCACATGTAGTGGTTATCAGCCTCGAAGCTTAGATTAAATTGAAACGAACTAATATGAACTTAGATAATATCGAGGTAGAAAAACCGATTGTTTAATTAAATATAATAACAAACACGTGTTGGCAAGAGATACTTTGATACTAAGTATATAGCATAACTGTAAACATTAGAGATATTATTTACTATTAAAAATAAATATTGTAAACAATCAAGGAATTAATACTTTGTCTTGTTTATCGATAACAACTAGTGTATGTTTTTGGTAAGAAGTTGAACTTGATCGTCTTAGTAAATTATAGGTCATGTCTAGTTAAGTATTATTTAGTGCATAAATAAAACCCCAGTCCTATTTATCGAAATTTTACTTTTCTTCCTATAATCCAGAATTGGGTAAGTCGACAACTACTTTAATACATGGCATCATCTTGAGACTTATGGTCTCATCCGTCACAACACATATATCCACACTCCATACAACACCTGGCTATACTGCCATGTCCTGCTCCACAACTATAGATACAACACACACAGGCCTAGGTCATATTTTTCTGGACAATAATGCATTAAGAATGAATATACTTACAACATCAATGATTTATTTTATTAAAATTCGTGAAGTTCATAAACTGAGTTCAGTAGTGATATTGAATAAAAATGTTGATTGTTTCATGAGACCTTAAATTAATGTGTAAAGTATTCATCAGTATTCAGTTGACTTCAAACATAGCAAAGTCTTCTTCTAGATCTTCGTCTATTTTGTTCCGGTCCCGTTTTCACATCCTAGTAGGCCTGAAAAATTACCTCATATGCTTAAGCAGTTTAGATCACTCTCTCTGCTCTCGCAGTTACGGACGCATTCGTCTTTGCAAGCGCACGCTATGAGGGAAACTAATACCTGGGGAGCTGCAGGGCCCACTGTTGTAATTAGTCTCAGGTGTTCGCCACCCCCCCCCCCCCGAGCGGGCTCTTCTTCTCATTCAGCCACTGCTGCACCTGGTGATAGGTTCTTAAATGAATGCTGTCTGGGAGCTGCTGAAGTGGTGGGAAGTGCAGCCAACTTGAACAATAAATATATGGGCTGCTTCAGAATAGGCTGCAAGTAACACTGGTAGCGAAAACAATCTAGATCTTCAGAGTTCTTGGCTGCAAGCATCGCAAGAAGGAAATGTTTACCAACATCAGCCACTGCGCTGTAGTAAGCTTTCAGGTCGTTGAAGGCTAGAGGTTTCGTAAGAAGAGCGCTCTTGGAAGCGCTTTCCAATATAGTGTGATTTTCCCCTTCTTGTAGATAGCTAATACAGTGTTACATCCTGTGAAGGCGTATATTGCTAAGAGTAAACCTTTCATATTCCCAATGCCTCGCTGAATGTCAGCAATGGTGTACACTTTTGCTGCTGATTGCCTTTCTCAGGTATCATTATTTTCAATTTGTTTTGTGATGGTGCGTGGACAGTCAACAAGACTAGTAAGTCCGTCCTCAAGCTTCAACTCGTTTCTTAGCTTAGTCAATCGCTGTATCAATAAGTCGGCGTCACCCGATGGTTGATGAACTGTCCAACCACATTGTAAGCAAAGAAATAAGGGCCATTCTGTTCTTAGCGTTAGCTAGAAATTCACTCTGATAAATATTTACATTGATTGAGTCTTCCACCTTCACTTCAATGTTATTGGGAAAACGTAATCAACTTAAGTTTTTTTTTCATATTTTGTGTTCCCTTGATCATATCCATCAAAAACAACAGTTGCTTGCCCACAATGAGTAATTATGTAATATGTGTATTGCTCTAAAATATGTTTGAAGGTAGCTGGGCGTCGCCAGACAACACCATGAAGGAGGTGACCTACATCAATGACGTAGAACGTGGAATCAAAACAGTCACCATTGAAGATTTGCTTCCCTTTCTCATCAAGCTAGAGTGTTGTTGTTAAGTGTTATAGACTGGGTTAGATTAGATTAGATTTTAACGGGGTTACAATGCCCCCCTATCAGAGCTGTTCTTGCTACTGCTATAGCTCGCCTTACAGTTCCAGGGTTCTAATGAACTCTAGTATTTGGGACAATTTCAACGAGGTTAGATCTTCACTCTTACAAGTTTCTTGTCCGAAGCATTTCTTGCGTTGGCTTGCAATGACGAGCCATTCTAGAACTAGGGGATCCGGAGTTTCATCTTCCTCTCCACAGAATCTACACTCATCTATTTCTGCTAGACCTATTCTCATTAGGTGCTTCCTAAGGCGGCAGTGTCCTGTAAGAAAGCCCGTGAAGAGATGTAGCTAATTTTTACTGAGATCCCAATATTTTTTGGATCTAGCACTGTCAAAGTTCTGCAGGAACTTTTTGGAATGTTCTAGTCCGGAAAGGCACCGCCAGATTGCTTCGATTTCGGTTTCCTCTTTCTTCCGAAACTCTTTCTTAGAGGAGCATTTTCCTACACCACAGAAAGGCGCCGGGCCAATATAATTTGTGCTCCTTTCCTGGCAAGTGTATTGGTCTTTTCATTTCCCCTGATTCCCGAGTGGCCAGGAACCCAGACTAAAGAGACCCTGTTATTCTCGCCTAATTCATCAAGTTTTCTTCGGCACTCCTATGCCAACTTTGAGTCAATGGCATGAGAGCTCAATGCTTTAGTAGCTGCTTGACTATCAAAAGGGATAGATATGTCACATTTCTGATAGTTTCTTTCTAGGTTCATTTCCACGCATCTTTCGATCGCAAGTATTTCTGTCTGAAAGACGCTCGGGAAGGAACTTAACGATGAGTATCTGGTGCCAGGCCCAAATACTCCAGCGCCTGCTCCAGTGGTGGTTTTTGAACCATTTGTATACTATCTAATGGTGTTTTCTTTGAGACTTTGGGTGGTGTATTCCCTTTCCCAGTGCCTCTTCTTATTTAGCATCATAGTAAAATTCTTTTCGATACTTACTTTATTGATCATTTCGTAATTGGGAAGATTCGCTGATGAGGTGTATTTTGTTAGGGAGGACCAGGCTCCCTGATTTTTAATACTCTCATTGCCGGAACCTTCCTTAGATATTCTAAGAATTGCCTCTTGGGCAGATCTTTCTATCACCAGATGTAGAGGTGTGAGATCAGTAGTGATCTCAAGTGCCCTAGTTGGACACGTTCTCATAGCTCCAGTGATGCACACACAGGCAAGCCTTTGAACTTTGTCGAGGGTCTTCCTCGTGCTGTACTGAACTGCTTTTGTATGCCAAACTATTGCCCCATACGTAATTGCTGGTCTCACAATCATGGCATACATCCATCGCGGTATTTTTGGGTTACAGCCCCAACTCTTACCAGCTAGATTTCTGCACGCCATCAAAGCTCTTATTGCTTTACTAGCAGTTATTTCAACATGCTTATTCCACAGAAGCTTACTGTCTAGGGTTATCCCTAGATATTTAACTTCTGATTTCCATTCTATGATTTCTCCGTTTAAAGATAGGGGTTTCATGGCTGGAAGTGTTCTTTTCCGGGTAAATGGAATTATTATGGTCTTGTTTGGTTAATGTTTAGCCCTACTGACAAGCACCATTGCTCAATCATTCTGAGGCCCTTTTGTAATAAATCACATAAGGTGCTCTCGAACTTGCCCCTCACTATTAGAACTATGTCATCAACATAGCCCATACATTCTAAGCCAAGCTCCGTTAGCCTGTAGAGCAACTCCTCTACTACGAGGCTTCATAGAAGGGGAGATAACACTCCCCATTGAGGAGTCCCGCGAGTGGCTTTAACTGAGGTGGTTTGATTCCCCAACTGTGTCTCCGCTATCCTCGTCGTCAACAGCTCATACATACATTTTACAATGGTTTCATTAGGTCCTCACCTTTTTAGCGGTTCTTTGATAGACGCATGAGTTGTGTTATCAAGGGCCCCAGATATCCAGGAATGCGCACAATGCGATTTCTTTGTTATTCAGAGTTCTCTGGATGACTTCGGTTAGCTGATACAGAGCCGTCTCAGTTGATCGATCCGCTCTGTAGAAATGCTGACATTTATGAAGTGGTATATTCTCCAGGTTATCTGTTCTTATGTAGTTATCCATTACTTTCTTCATCGTTTTAAGTAGAAACGATGTTAAGCAGATGGGTCTAAAAGATCGGGGATCAATCCCATTTTTCCCCTATTTTTGGTATGAAGGTTATCCTTCCCTTCTACATTTTCTAGGTATTAGACCCACTGCTAGACTGCTTCTTGTAATCTTCAGCAGGCGAGGAAGAGTCTTCTCTATCCATTGCTGCAGGAGTGCTGGAAATATTGTTGAAAGGTACTTATTGCCCATTCCAACCGATGTCTGGTAAATATATTCTTAGCAATGCCACAATCTTCCTTGCTGGATTTTTTGGAGTAATGCATTGCTATTTCAGTGCTTGTTGCTGGTTCACTACCTGTAAAGTGGGTTCTAGGAAGAAGAATCGATCGTTCCTCTTCACCTTCCGTGTATGATCCGTCTGGCTTTTACAGCGACATTGTGGGGTTAGTTCGCCCATTTGCCATTACCTTTTGTATTCTGGCCGCTGTGTGAGTGAGAGTGATATATTCACAAAAGGCTTAAAAATTAAGCCTGTTGGCCTTCCAAATTTCTTTATTGTACTGGGTGAACAATTACCGTCACGTTTGGCTTTATTAAAAATCCGTCGGGCCTCTTTTCTGAGGTTTGACAGGTTCTCATTCCACCAAGGAGCATTCGTTTCTTAACGAGCTTTTGACAGTGGGCAACTGGAATGAAATGCTTCCATTATTGCCTCACTGATCTGTTCGACTCTTTGTTCCAGATAGTAGTGCGGGTGATTTACCCCATGTACTTCGATGTGTTCCAAATTGACCTTCAGATTGGTCTTGTAGAGAGACCAATCAGTATTTCTAGGATTTCGGATTGTAGGAATCGAGGTAGTAGCTCCCTCTATCCTAAATTCGATGATCCTATGATCGGAAAGTGATGGCTCGCCCTTCACCCTCCAATCTTTTACATTTTTTCTAGCAGAAACATTAACAGTTGTTACGTCCAGGACCTCTTCTCTTGCTCTCGTGACAAAGGTGGGCATTATCCCCACGTTCCCCACGTTTAAGGTCTCAAGGTTATTTGCCAAGAGATATTCTCATAAACACTCACCTTTGGCGTTGTTGTTAGTGCTTCCCCACACGGTATTGTGTGCGTTGGCATCACAACCAATTATAATTGGCAGCCGCCTGCTATTGCAGTGTCTCATTAGCTCTTGTACTTCTTCTAGCGGTGGCAATGACGATGTCTGAGTCGATACCCCCAATGTTGAGGTGAACCAAGATTGGAACAAGGTCCCGTGACATGTATTCTGAAACATATATATATTTTATGATATTTCTTATGATTACACAGGCACGGGGAGATACTTGCCTTTGATCATAAATCAATTTAGAATCCTTACATGCCAAACCTTTGATTTGGCCTTCTTTGTTGATCCATGGTTCTTGGATCAGTACAATATCCAGTTGTAGTTTAGCGAACAGCCTTGCAATCACGGCTGAAGCTCTCTTCGCGTGATGCAGGTTAATCAGAGCTACATTCGTGAACGTGAATTATTATGAATGAGAGAGGCCGAGTTACTTAGCCTCTATTCATCTCCCTCCTTTATCTCTCCCTAACCCTCTTCGACCATCAAGCGATATCTTCCTCGGAGTTCGAGCAGGTTTCTTGATCTCGAGTCAGTTCCCTTGACCCCCAGGTTGCCCCGCACAGATTCCCGGAATGGAGATGCGATCTCCGCATCCCTAGCCACCCCAGCAGAGCCAGAGGAGATCTCGGGCTGACCCAAGGTCAAGATTTCACCCTTTCCCACTTTTTCAGAGGATCCGGATGTGAAGAGTATCTCCATGTCCTTTGGATCCCCCTCGGGGTTTTCTTTTTTTACCAGCCCCGAGACAGGGATACGCCCAAAACGGAAGTTTAGATAATATTTTTGAAAGGCCATCTTTAAGTACTCGAATTGTAGGTCGCGCTACTGTATGGAGAATTTTAAAAGAACAAGTGTTACATCCATACAAATTGACCAGTGTTCAAGCATTAGAACCTAGAGGTTTTCAGGTGCGTATGGAATTTTCACACTGGTATTTACAAAAGTGTCGTGAAAATCGAAATTTTCCAAAATATGTGTTGTATACCGACGAGGCTAGATTTACTAGGGAAGGAATTTTCAACTCTAGGAATAGTCACGTTTGGGATGAAGAAAATCCGCACTTTGTTCGTGAAATGGGATTTCAGCATAAATATTCGGTATGGTTGGAGATTGCTTAATCGGGCCTTACATTTTACCGAATAAATAAAATGGAGCAATTTATACGCGCTTTCTGGAAGAAATGTTGGATGAATTTTTGGAGAATGTACCGTTAAATATTAGACAACACATGTGGTTTACGCGATGGGCATCTGTTGGCATTTTGCTGCAGAGGCAAGAAATTACTTAAACAGACGTTTTAGAGAAAAATGGATTGGTCGGGGTGGACCCAATTGTTGGCCTCCACTCAAATCCTATTAATTTTTTATATGGGGATATATGAAGTCCTTAGTGTACGAAACAATCATCGAATCTAAACAAGATCCAATAGCTAGAATTCAAGCTGCGGCAGAAATCATTCAATCCCATCCAGATTTATTCTCAAAGATACGTTTTTCGATGACAAAACGGTGTGAGAAGTATATTGAAGTAAGCGGCCAATATTTTGAATAACTACTGTAACTGTGTCAATTTTGTTATTGTTGTAATACAGTGTGGTTTAAATTTAATTTGTGCTATTTTTATTTTCATTACCAATTTTGTTATTATTGTAATACATTTTTATTTCAAATTGAGATTATGAATAACTTGAATTTGTTTTGAACTACTTACGCTTATTCATTATTGGAAATTGAATGAATAATTAATTAATTTGTAAATTACTTACGTGTTTGCAGACTTTTGTTTAAAGGCAAATTTCTACAACACCGCTCCTTTTAGCTCCATAAAAGGTTATCAGTTTTTTAACTAGAAATAATCAGGCAGTTTAATACAAAATTAAAAAAAGAATTTGCTGCAGTGGCGTTAAAAATAGGGGGATAAAAGTGATAACTAACACTGACAGCGCGCCACTGGTTAAATTTTTCCAAAGTTTGTTCATGTCAAAATATTACTTCATTACGGAGCATATTGGTCAAAAAATTTAAAAAAAAAATTTAAAGGCGTTCTTGATTTATGGCAAATTTTTTATGTTGATTAAAAATTTTAAACACCCTATATCTCAGCAACTAGGCCCCGTAAGTGTTCGTATTCCTATATCAAAATGAATCATTTATTGAGATCTCTTTGTGGTAGAGCGTTGTCGGTGGAATATAGAAGCACCCTGTATAACATAAGCTGTACGTTCAGTTAGTTACTAACAATTGATTATTTCAAAATTACACTTAAAGAGACTGTCAAAATTTTTGTTGACGCTTAAATGGAGTTTGAACTTGTTTATATTGCTCATTTTGTCAGTTAGTTTCAAGTGTGTTTTACAATGGATGAAAACATCAAACAAAGAATCTGTCTCAAATTTTGCATTACAAATTGGATTTCGTATGCAGAAGCACTGAAATTTTACGTAACTGGTCGTATGCGTATGAAGGATTTAAAGCTTTAAGAAGTGGTCGAGATGTGTTGTCTCGCCTTAACTAATAAAGTAATTGTTGTAAACTGGCATAGACACATGTAGAAATTTCCATGTCTATACATGCTGCTTGGATAGTCAAATTTAAAAGTTTCTAAACTGATTAGCATATTTTTCAAACTGAAATTCATCAAAATTTCCATCACATAACAAGATTACTTCATACACTTGACCCATATATACGAGTATAAGCAAGTTTACAAATTCGCCTCATATAATTGGTATTAATCCCATCCTATTAACAAAACCGAACCATTAACCATAGAACAGGACTATTATAATGATACTCTCATTGCCTCGTATCCCGTGTATATACCATCAACTAAATACAATTATTTCTCAAAGGAATTATCTCAATCAGCCCTGGGGCACGAATGGCGTCATCCATATGGCGGCCATTGTGGAAACCGGGATACGAGAGCAGAATTTTAAGATTATGAAGTATTGGTCAGAAAACGCTTTGGGGCAATTATGCCTATAACATGAATGTGATGAAAATGTTCATTGTAGATTTTCGATTATATGCGTTTGACGGTAATATATTGAACAATAATTGAATTATTGAACGTTCACTATTATAACATGTTATTTTTATTATGTTATCAGAGTATTTGTAAAAGTTGATTGTTTCGTTAAATAATATATTTATTTACTAACAGAAAACGATGGGTAAGAAGTAAATATCGTTAAATTAAACAAACATAATCAAAAAGTCTATTATTGCGTACGACTTAGTAGTAAAAAAAAATTGCGGTACATACCATAAGTAGCAGGTAATAAAAAATGAATTCATAAGACATTCAAACTAGCAGATAAAGAAATAGGACAGTTACAAAAATAGACATTCAAACTGGCAGATAAAGAAAACCAAAAACTGTTTTATAGGTACTTACGTATTAGCCGGAGGCCACTATTTTAGAGGGAATTTTTGATAAGGTCTAACAAAAATAACTACGTAATTGGTTAGGTTAGGTTATGTAAAGGACTGACAAAAATAACTACGTAATTGTAAAG
Organism: Galeruca laticollis; assembly: GCA_963921935.1. Classification (NCBI taxonomy): domain Eukaryota; kingdom Metazoa; phylum Arthropoda; class Insecta; order Coleoptera; family Chrysomelidae; genus Galeruca; species Galeruca laticollis. The sequence goes on from OY998181.1 coordinate 57,896,557, forward strand.
AACATGCTTTAATTGACATACATTGCAAATTTGACTTTTTACATTTGATTTGCGTTCTGCCTCCCAGAAGGCAGTCATGTCGGCGAGGATGGATTTGAACGCGTCGCCGCCGCTGTCCGTCACACCCGACCGCTACATATACTCCGCCAAATAGGAGTCCATATGATGACGCGCAGTTCATCGATGCTTCTAATTTCTCCATTTAGCACTACTCCACATACGCTCAACTTGCTGGGCTCTTGCACCAGTTTCAGGATCCACAAAGTTGTCTTATAGTTTACCATGAAATACGAAAATCCGGCTTCTTCCAGTTCCTTAGGATCGTAGCCTTTCCAACAGTCCGAAATGATGGTTGTTCCTGGCTCAATATGATTTTTAATTTCACTAAGCAATGTTTTAGCTCCACGGTTGGGCACTTTCACCAAAAACCGCCCTGTTTCACGGCACAAACCTCCGAACACCCACTGCTGGGGCAGCACTCTTCTGACTTACTTTTACGTATGGTAAACAAGCTCTCGTCAATTTCGACGATTTTTTCTTACCCCCCCTCCTCACCCAATTTTTCCACTGTTCTTGTTTTCTACACTAAACACATAAACCTCCCTCATTAGTTGTTCCAGTCAATAACGGTTTTGTCGGTCATGCCTAACTGCTGTTCACAAAATTTGACTGATGTTAGTTCTTCAGACCAAAAATAAATAAAACAAACAACTGTAGTAAACCTACTATTTTGGAACCAAGTATCGACCCTAAGACACGCCTTTTTACGACATGACCGCACATTGCACTGCCAGAACGGATATTCTTTTCCAAAGTACAATTCCATAACGTGGTTATTAACACACACTATTATTGAAGGCAATATATGTCTTTCCTGAAGGAAATTGACACTTTCTTCTTCACTTCGAGGTAAATCCCAAATAATTAGAACGTCACTCATAATGACCACACAACTAACCCACTGCACGGCAATAAATCACTTGAGACACTGACCTAGACACCAACCAAGAAAGATAAAATTAATATGGCTGGAGCCCAGTGGTAATAAATCATTAAATTTGTCGACAAGGATACCATGGAGGATATGTTCCCTTCATTTTCAAAAACAGTGTTTCTTTAGATTTGAGAAAGACGAAGTGAGGTTATTAAGACAGTTTGATTTCCCTTCCCATATGAGAGGAAATTAACAAAAATTGATGGTAAGTTTTATTGTATTCAATATACCTTGCTATAATTTTGGACATTTTAAAATGTAAATTGAGTGAATGAAAAGCCGAGTACTAGTGTGTAATTTTATTAAAATTCCAGCTAAGCGCTTTCAGCCATTAGGCCATTCTCAAAGCTGTCGTCAAGAAAAAAACATACAACAGGTGTCAAAAAACATCAAACCCTGTAACTGCTACATACAATGGAATAAAATGTTTTACGTTACATCATTATTTAAGTAAAATTTGTCAAAATTTCCCTATAAAGAGGGTGTACAATTGTAATTCACATAACGAAACGCCTAATTTGAAATTATCAACTAAATGATATGTGTGTACAATCTCTTATTTTACTTAAATAATGATGTAACATCAAACATTTTATATCAGTCTATGTAGCAGTTACAGGGTTTGATGTTGTATGTTTTTCTCTTGACAACAGCTTTGAGAATGGCTTAATGGTTGAAAGCGCTTAGCTGGAATTTTAATAATATGACACACTCAGTACTCGTCTTTTCATTCACTCAATTTATATCTAGTGTGTACACCATACTCAGACAATTCCATTTTAAAATGTACCCATTGAAAAAATAATAATCCGGCTTTTATTTTATGTTATAGCTATTCCCTTCACCAGCTATGGGATGGAATGTATTGACCACTTGCCGATTTTCATATATAGCCCATGGTATAACTATTTATGGGAAATGAAAGTGAGTATTAACTTTTGTTGAGGCATTACGTCTAAGTATTTGGTCTAGCGGTAACCAAAAATTCAAAATATCCAATCAAGACAAAAAATTAAAAAAACGATAAATCTAAAAATAGTTAAAAACCAAAAAAATCAAGAATTCCTAAAAAAATCGAAAACTCCAAAAAAAGAAATTAAAAAAACCAAAAAAATTCAAACATTTTTTGATATTTTTTTTGGCTTAGTACAAAAACATGTGTAAACTTATGATTTCAATAGTAAGCGCATTTTGTTTTCTTTTGTTGATATAAATTTTCAAACATATTTGTGTGTATACTTATTTATTGTTGTTATTTTGTGTGTTTACTTGTAGAAGCTCAACCAGTAACGAGAAAGGACTTCCACGAGACGGTGGGATTTTTAAGAGCCCTTAAGAAACATTTTAACAATCATAGACTGCCAGAACAGAATGCTTTTAAATGTAGAAATATGCAATAAACTAGGTTTAAGCTTGTAATATAAACCTATTTAATACTTCCAGTAATAAGAAAAAATGTGTTTTAAGAGGAAATGAAATGTTAGATATATTATTTTAAATGTTGTACAGTCACAAGTGCTGTTTAGCACTCTTATATGTAATTGCTTGGCACCTTATATTCACAGAACTGGGCAGTAGCTAACAACTTCTCCGTTAAAAGTATTTTAATTACTTTTGTTCTAACATTCACAGTAATTATACCCAAATGTTTTCTTTCACAGAAAGTTGCCAATAATAGTAGTTCACTACTCATTGCTAATACTTTTTTTGATTAAGTAAGTAGCAGTTATACTCCAGTAGTATGTCTAGCTCTGTGTGTTTATAATAAATATATAAATTAATATAAATTTATCATAAATAATTTTCTACTTTTATTTTGATTCAACATCATTTAAAAATCTAATGATACTCCAATCTAGAATGTATGTTACTCAAATTATTTTTTAATTATTGCATTGTTTCTACATTATAGTTTATTTATTGTCATTCTGTGTGTGTTAAGAAAACTACTTTGTGAAAGAAATTATTTGTTGTGTATTTTTATACCAAAATAAATAAATATGATTATTGTTTTATTTTTCCAATCTAATTAACAGTTTATGTTCCTTCATTTGATATTTCATTTAATTTAACTCAACATCTAATCATTATTGAGTTAATGGAGTTAAATTGAATTAAATGTCAAATGATGGACTATAAGTGGTTATTTAGAAATAAAATAATTAGAATACAGTAAATTTCAATATACCGCCAAAACTAAAATTACAGAAATATTTTAAACATCACTCAATTGTTCAGTCGACAGGATCTTTAGATGGCGCCACAATCAGTATCTCATCTATCTGTGACCGGAACCACAGATAACTGTATTTTATAAAAATAACCGAGTACTTACCGAGTACACCCCTTATTACGCTCCTTCACAATACACTTTTACATTGTCTTTTCAATTAATAACAATAAAATAATATTAAAGCAACGAAACAACAAATAAATGTTACACTATAGCAATTAAAAAATATACCAAAATACCGAAACCACATAATAACCTCAACACTAAGAAACGATAACAGACAACCCGAAACGATCACAACAGGATAAAAGAAAATGATTGGACGAGCAATATGGCATTGCACATACGCAGTTATAAAAATCAATGAAATTTGATTACTAACGACGTTACAGTTTTCGTTAATTTTTTGGAATTTTTTTAAATCCACCGATTTCCGTTACTCGACAGGCTCTATAGATGGCACGGTGTGCAGTGTTCCTAGCCTGACCTCTAACAGCCGTAGCATTTATACACGTTTGGTACGCTGTCGAACAGATCTTCTATAATTTTCCGAGAAAATTGAAGCCACGGTCAAAACTTCTTGTAGCGACGGTAAGCCCAGAGAATGTTCAATATCCATCGTAAATGACAGAGGGCAAATGAGAAACATCGATTCTGGCTTTATGCTTTACCTACCTATATGGATGGGATGTAGCGGAGCGCCATTACCAAGTTTCAATAAATTCACTTAATCTCGGTAATTTTGATGGTCTGTAATTTAAGTTCTATATTAGAGCTCTAGTCCTAGAGTCTAGAGATAAGGATTAGGATCTAGATTTTCAACGTATAATATTCGTCGTAATTTAGTATTATATAAAAAAGAAAGGTAGGGGGCGCCATAAAAGTTGTTATTGAAATTAGGGCCCTGAATACTGAAAGATTGAGAACCGCTTATTTACGTGCCTCTGGCATGAATGCATATCAGAAAGGAAAAAAGCAAGACTTGAAAAGTGCATTTCACGCATTTATGGTACACGAGCGTGATGTAGAGAATATAATCATTTGGCTTGACAAATGTGCAAGCCAAAACAAGAATTGGTCACTGTTCTCATATGTAATATAGATTATCAATTCTAATCAGATTCCTAATTAAGCTTTCAACGAGTAAACACATATAGTCTCGTTTCTGCATTTTTTTGATGAATACCATTAAATACGCGTTGGTTTTATGTGTATTGTTTTTACAAGTGGTAAGTTGCTTTAAATCTACCGTATAGTAACGACTAAATAATAGGCCAGTCCGTCTGGCCTTTTTTACTTGATATTTTGGTATCCAAAATATTAAAACCAAAAAATGTCAACCACAATAAACCAACCACAACCACAACCAGCTGGACCTAGCTTCGCAGTAGTCACTAAAAATTCAGTAAAGAAACCGCAAGCACCTACATCATTCTCAAGCAGAAACCAAGCTATTGTCATGAACGCTCTCCCAACTACATTAAGGCAATTGGCGAAATTGTAACACCAAAAGGGATTACCTTTGCATCACGCATTTCCAATCACCGTATATGTATATATCTATCTTCTGTATCCGTTATAGATAATCTTATAAAAAATCATCCTTTTGTTACCATCAAACAACAAATCATACCAATTCGTAGACTTATGACACGGCTAATGTTTGTCCCTCTATCCCTAACTCACGCATAGAACAGGCACTTAAAAATGAACTTGGGCTGCAGCTCGCCTCTCCAATTTCCTTCATTCAATGTGGCTCCACAGAAGATGAATATGCACACATTTTCAGTTTCCGACGATCTATTTATGTTATATCTGAAAATGAACCTTTTGAATTACAAATTTCAATTGTAATCCTACATGAAAATACGAACTACAGAATCTTCATTACTTCGGACAAACTTGAATGCTTCCTCTGTAAGCAGTCTGGACACACCGCAGATTCCTGCCCAAATCCGCAAGATATATCCTGCAACTCCCCTTTACCTTCTACATTCAGATACGAAAGTCAAGACATATCTTCTGGCATATCACCTCCTAAACATTCCTCATCCAAAGAGCATCCTGCCGATAATACCTCTTCCATTTAAAAAAAACTACAGAACAGCCCCAAATTTCAGATGGTTTAACACCCAACTTTGGCATTAAGAAGACACACTCTACTGACACCAGCCTCGAATCACCTCCTATACAAATTACTACTATTCCTCCAATTCTCTACCTTGAAAATACTCCATCCCCCTCAACTGCTGCTTTTGTAACACCAATTTCAGCTCGTAAGAAAAAATCCAAGCCTGAAAACAAAGACGTTTGTAAGATAAGTCTCTCTAATCAAGCCAAAATAGACAAATTAATTGCTACCGATCCTAATAAATTCTCACTATCGTCCATACAGTTAATAGCTTTCCTGGAAAATTCTTTTGGGGGTAGTAATCCTTTAAAAGAAGCCTATAGATTTACCACTAATATTAAATCACTCATTGAAGACCTTCTACAAATATACCAAATTTTATCTGATAGATCTCTTAAAAATCAAATTACTGGATTGCAAAAAAAATTTAAACTCGCAATAAACCCCAATGATGCTGTCGAACTTGTAAGCCTATCGTCCTTCAATTCAAACGACTACAATCAGGAAGATTCCGATCTATTCTAATATTACTTCTATTCAACATATTTTCAACACTATTTTTTTAATATTCTTAATTTTATAATTCAGTATTTTACAATGGAACTGTGACGGATATTATCCGCGCCTAGTACAAATTCAGCATCTAACCTCAATTTATCGCCCAGATTTCCTCTGTCTACAGGAGACCAATTTTAAAACATCTAATATCCCACGGAATAAATCTTTTGCAGGGTTTCATTCTATTATTAAATAACTGCAAAAGAGCCAGCGGGGGTTCATCAATATTCGCCTCAAATGAAATGTATTCAGAACTACTTCCTCTGACAACAAACCTGGAGGCAGTCGCCATAACAACATACTGCCCCAACAAGCTAACCATATGCTCCATATATATTCCTCCAGATCATCCTCTAAAAGAAAATGAGCTTCTTGAACTAATATATCAACTCCCCCAACCGTTTTTCCTCACAGGAGACTTTAACTAGGTTCTTTGTAGCAAATTTAGAAGGTATATGACTTCGCTGATTTTGTATTCGCGTTCAATCAGCTAATTCCCTAAAGGTTGAGACCAAAGAAATATGAAGCTGGAGGATTTTTTTCTTTGGCCTGATAACTTGTCAATTTACAAAACAAACCATACACTGGCCTTACTTGAAGGACATTATTGAAGTTGCTGCTAAGCGAGGTAACTTTATTTTATATAACAAGTTTTCTTTCAAACGAACCAGGAGAATTAAATAAAAAAAAATTAAAAGTAACCAAAGGTGGCTACAAGGAATCTGCCATCATTTAAAATCCAAGAGGAATTGCAGATGAAAGGATGCAACATTTGGTTACATTAATATCTGAAAGTCGAAGACAATTTTGGCAGAACCTTCCCGTTAAGAGGGGCCTCCTCACAGGTATATAAACCTAAAAACCTACACAATATTAGTTACTAATTTAGTAATTATTTGGTTCAAAATATTTACGATAGGTGTCGATAGTAGTACTGAATCGGCTTTTACTTATTCAACATATTTTCTCTCTCTGTCTTTCCACTCTTGACGGTTCAAAGAAACGCATCTCTGTTCGAATGTTTTGATTTCAAATATTTGTGAGCTTTTTGTGAGCACAGAAACCTTATCACTGTTTTTCATGTTGCATCCAAACCACAGCACACCTGTGCATAGATAAGAGAATATTGTACACACGGATCCAAACAAAATTTGTTGACATAATTTCCATTTGAGTGTAGATTTTTGATTATTTAAGAGTTCCATAAATGTTTTTGAAAGGAATAAATTGTTAAAAAGTACGTAATCGTATCGACCCGATATCAAAAATTATAGTTATGATAATGTAAATTATCCTGCAATCCGTATTTTTTAATTTTAAAAGCTATGTTTGAGGTTATGTTTACTGGATTATTTTATTAATGTGAAAATATGAGATAAATAATACTGATGGTTTGTTCAAGTATCATCAAACCATCTTTCAACATACTCTTGAAACCCTGTTTTAATAATAATATGAGTTGGTTAGCGAAAAGCAAAAAATGCTTAATTGAAGTGAAGTGACCTTTGAAGTATCTGAATGAAGAAAAATTAAAACCGCTCTCAGAAGTCAAAAGAAAAGAATTACATGATTCATTTTGATGAAAATATAACAGTGATAATTGAAAAATACATTATTTACATATTGGATGAAAGGAGATGTGCTATTTAATAATATGGATACCAAGTGGGAATTGCTAGAAATTAAGAATGGAAGAAAAATATACATACTTTAAAAACATTCTACCTTTCAAAATTTGTGCCATTTATATTAACATAATAAAATGTTTTCATGATTATAAATTTTTGTTTGTTTCATGCTAAGAAAATTAAACTGCGGAAAAGTGATTTAAAATAGGTCATTTAGTCTGAAAACACAGAACGTCGTGTCACAACTTTGCCTCAATCTAATCATATTTGTATCAGTTTCAGAGTTACTGTTGGTTGCTTTCAAATTTTATTTGACATATAGGCTCTTTTTTCAACTACATGTGTAAATATATTAAATTTTATGTAGAAACAAATAATATAAACAAAGAGTTTCCAAATTTATTATACAAAGAAATATTTACTTGTAATACAATGCTTTACATTCAATAGAAAGGGGAAAGTAAGGTACAGTGCGGAATTTCAATTTAAAATAGCAAACGTTTAAAAAACTTACAAAGCAACTATAACAACTAATAAAAAATTTAAAGCGAAAGATCTGTGATGACAAATAATAATGTATATATTGTGGGGAGATCGATATATACAGTACAAAATCAAAAATACAATCAACATGTACAAGTTTGCTTCTACCTTGTTTGCAAAGATGGATCATATGTGTTGTGGAGATTGGAGCTGAAACATTTTTCCTTCATTATACAAAAAAATAGTTGGTTCATTCTCTTTTTTCCATGACAGATATACATATGTGTGATCACCTGAATGGTAAATATTTTTTTTGTTTTTGTATAATACATTATTGGTATCATTACTTTTCCATCCAACCCATCTAATATGCGAGAAAAGTATAGGTTTACCCAAAAAAAAGTTGGAATTTCGGATTTTTTTGAGTTGTTTTTACGTTTTCAGCAAGAACACAAAAAATTGGTTTTCAGAAAAGAAAACCTATCTGTATAACTCGATACAGCCCCCGAAGTGTAACAAGTAGACAAAATTAACTTTTTAGTCATCTTTTGTTTCACAAATTTTTTTTAGTATCAACAACTAAGACTATTACTAAGTCATCCTTTAATAATAATTTGGTTTCTTATTTTCTTTGATTTATTGAAATGCTTATATAATCAAACAATTTGCAAGGAAATTTCGACTATTGGATAGACAAAGTTTTAAAATATTTATGGTTCAAAGATTTTTAAAATATAATGTTACCTACTTCATTCATTAATTTTATTCAACAATTACTACTACCTATGGTGCATAGGCTAAGGCAAGCTAAAAAGTGGATAACCATCCTAATTTCTTATGAAATCTTTGGACAGGTTGTTAAGAGAAAAACAAATACACCTTGTCATTCTCTTGTTAAAACTGTTCTTAAAAAGACTTATTGTATGACGGAGGTAATGGAGTATGGAATTCTTAAGGAAAAAGTGGCTAAGAGCATTTTTGAACAAGTACAAAATGTTGTGGTGGTTGATTCAGGATTGTGGGTAGATATTCAACACGGTTTTCTAGGTGCTTTTCCTGATGGTAAATATATTTAACATAACAAATAATTACCATGTGTTATAAATTCTTTTTGTATATTAAATGACATACATTCTGCATCAAAACTGATTTTACAAACAAATACAATAAGCGAAATAATTGACCTCATGAAGAACAAAATTTTTCTAGAAAAAACAACAATAAAATTCAACAAGCGGAATCAAAATTACTATTATCAAGTATAAACATGATATATTTATTCCAAAGAACAAAAACTCAAAATCATTCTCACATAATATATTTAATCACTTTGATGTATTTACCAACAATAAATAAGAATAACATTAAAAAGTAGTTATTTGTATAATAGGTGCAAAAAGTGCATTTTTGTTGCAAGGAAGCACTAAACACAATCTTGTGGAGTAAATATAAATAGCATTTACGAAGCACAAATTTACTTATTTAGCATGAAAATTACTTAATTATAATCACTTACGAATACAATACACACTAAACTATAAATTTGGTATATTTTTATGAACACAAATCATATGACAACAACATTTATAATATTATTTGTCTATGAATTGACCGTCGTTTTCTGTCATTATTCTATATTGTTTTATACAGCACCATGCATCAAGACGGTGGAGCGGTTGAACTAAAGTAAAAAGATGTTCGTTTGCAAAAATTTGGGCACAACAAATCTCAAAAAATACAATGATTTGAGATTTCATATTTTCAGAATCGAATTCTCTAGGCTTCCTTTTGGGGATCAGGTTTTGGTGTCCAGATTGGTGACCACAAATTGTCAAAACTGTCAAAATCACACAATAACTTAATGGCTTATATCTTTTTTATAACAATATAAAACTCAACCAAAATACCTGATCCCCAAGACAAAGGTCCAAGTTATATTGTGTTAAAATTTCAACACTTAATTTCCCTGCGTTCTTTAGATTTGTTGTGTACAAAATGACCTAAATTTTGTTACAAATCACGGGTGCCAACTGTTTTCAGGTTTCTAAAACGTGAGGCCCCTCTTAATGATGCCGATTTAATATCGGAGTTTGATAATATTTAATACGTGGATTTTAGGTTTTTTTAATAATTAATTTTATGTTTGAGTAAGTATTCAGTATTCAACAAAATATATAATAATTGACTTTAATAGTGTGTTTTTGTTGTTTCGTGCTTTTCGTTGGAGAAATACTACAGTAAAAAACAGTAACCGCCAACTAATTGGAAGTTTATAGAAATATGTTATAAAAATATAAACTCATTTATTGATAAGCAGAAGAACTACAACACAGTTAATAAATTACAGGAACCATAAATATCTTCATGGTGGCTCAGCTTTGTTTACAAAAATCTGCATTATCTCGAAACTAACATTTGTGGAGATACTACCTTCTTTCTTAGAAGGGTAGTATATTTGAATAACCTAATGCAATTTTAGATTGTTAACATGAATTTCTATTCATTATTCGTGTACTAAGAACATAAATATTTGTATTAATGATTCCATTTCAAGTTTACTTAGATTTTCAATATAAAATAATAATTGTGCATCCCACATATTTATTTCTTGATGTAAGTACTTGTTATGTCTATAAATATTATTATAAACTGTAAAAGTCCACCACTCCTCACAATATGTGTACGTTTTACTTCTGGGCTTATTTTCCCATCAAAATCATTCCGAAAAAAGTACCAACAATGTTCACGAACTGGCAGTATTCAAGAATAACAAGATGAGAGCATCTTCAGTCTTTTCACGTACAAACTTAATAGAGACGTCTTCAATTTTTCAGCAAAAAATGTACAATAAAATGTCACGTAATTAAAATTAATATCTGAATACAGTTATTTAGTTAAATAAAATACGGAAAGCACATAACAATGTATAGTCCGTTATATATACAAGGACATTGTTTTTGAAACATCGTTAAAACTGTTTATAGGCACAAAGTAATAAAATTGACTGTCTCGACCCTTACTTCGTGGAATATGCTCATATTAGTGTTTTTAAATGAAACTCAAGGTCTCTAGTTAATTCCACAATATAATACAAGTTATTGAAAATTCTAAGAAATTGACAATTGTTTCGATAAATCAATATCATGATATTGATTTATCGAAACAATTGTCAATTTCTTAGAATTTTCAATAACTTGTATTATATTGTGGAATTAACTAGAGACCTTGAGTTTCATTTAAAAACACAAAGTAATAATTTCATACCGAAGATATGTACAATTAACTTCATCCCTAACGATGTTTGTTCCACAATCCTCAAAAGTTTGAAAATTTGTATCTTGAACGCAAATAAGACATTCACACATTTGTAAAAAAACATGTAAATATTGAATATCTAGAGAATAGTTCTTCAAAACTACGATTTATTGAATACAAAATCACTCAAGTCATGGAAAAGAACATGAAAGTTTTAAATCCCCTGATATTAATATTAACGTATTTTCTATAACATGCAATATGCAAAAGACCCTACTCCAGATCGACCAAAATCCTCAAATCAGACAAATTATCTTAAGAAGCCAATTTACGGTGTTTAACACAATCGACTCCGTACACTCAACTAAACATAAAACAAATTCAGTGGAAGGTACCTAAATAAAATACATCTGCGGTAATATTCATAAAATGTTGTCCTTCCTTCAATATTACATTTAATAGCAGTATAATAAAATTCCTTATTTTATAATAATACAGAACCTTTTTACTTTTGTGTGTTGGTTGCAAACTAAGGATTAGAATTTCCAAATCCCTCAATCAGCCCATTATAGGCAGAATCCGAATTGAAAGTATGGAAATAAATATAATTAAATTCTTAGTTCTTATCTTAATGTGACTATGACAGCATTATTGTAGACCCGTATCCGATAGTTATGTAAATTTACCTGTATAAGCGAAATTGTTATATTTTATGGTTTTATTTCAACGAGGTCGTTATACTGCTGTTTCAGCAATACGAACTATCATTATTGTTAATCATAATCAAATCGATGAGAACGACTTTGTATTTCATAGTGAAAACATCTAAATATTGTAAATTAATTCAAAATAAAAGTTTTTAAAAATATTAGTTATGACTTCAAACTTATAAAGTGGCGCAGTCAGTAGGATACTGAAAGGGATTTTATAGTAAATAACCCTTTGGAATCAACCATTAGTTCAGTGAAAAGAAGAATCTACGCAGTTAGAAGAAAGAAAAACGGAAATTTTTTGAAGAAAAGAAGAAATGAAGTTAACCATATTACTGTAAGTTGCTCATTCCTTTAATTTTATGTCATTCTCCTCCCCTTTTGCATTATCTATCGTCGAAAATTGCCTTAGTGTGAATAGTTTTAGTATTAGTGACATTCAAAACGATATATCTCTTGACTTAATAGAAGAATTTAGTAACTTATCTATTGAAGATTCAAATAATATTTTTTTTAATTTAAATAGTAATATGATTAATTTAACAATGTCAATCGCAAAATTTGATAATACACTTTTAGATATTATCCCGAGATTTAACGGAAATCCTTTGGAACTATCTTCTTTTATTGATATTAGTAATACATTAATAAATACGTACTGGGATCCTATTAACACAAATTGCGTTCAAAATATAAGTCTGTATATGGCATTTACTCAAAATTAGTAGGCGATGCAAAAGAAGTGTATAGTGTTTGTATAGATAAAAGTTGGAAATCTGTTAAAGAAGATTCAATTGCACATTTTGGTGATCAACGCGATGAAAATGGTTTACTTTTTGATTTAGATCAGTTAAGACAATGTAACACTGAAAATCCTTTACATTTTTATACTAGAGCTATGTCAAATTTAAGTTCATTACATAATTACGTCGATCTTCACGAGACTGGAGACGCTATTAGAATAAAAAAGACTTTCTATGATACTCGTGCTCTTAAAACATTTTTGTGCGGTTTGAAAGAACCATTAGGTCCAACTATTCGTGCCATGAAACCCAAAACCATAGCCGAAGCTAGACAACAAATAATTTCAGAAAATAATATAAGGTTTTTACAGAGACAAAATTTTGATAACTCTAGAACGAGACCTGTACAAAGACAAAACTCTAACAATAATTCTCCTTATTTCCAGTTGAACGTACCACAACCTAATTTCCAAAATACTTTTCAAAATCCTAACCCCGTGGCCCAATTAATATACAACCACGTTCGTTTCCAAATCAAAAATACTTCACTAATCGTCAAGTGTTTGGTCCTCAAAGAAATCAAAATGTCTTCAGGTCAAACCCTCAAACTTCACAACAAAGACAATCTCCGATGAGCGGAATATCAAACAACACTTTTAGAAAACCATCAAATGACTTTCAGAGACCCATTCCTATGAGCGGAATTTCAAATTATTTTATAAATCGCCCATCCACATCTACATATCGACATCCAGCACCACCTCAGCGAAATTTCATATCGGTAGAATTATACAATTTAGATAATATCCGAAATCCATAGGACATGCCCCAATATCCATATGACATGCCCCAAAATTCTTATGATATTCCCCAAAACTCAGAAGAAAATTATTACAATTTCAATTCATTCAATTTACAACAAGAAGTTAACCAATATTTCTATTAACGAAAAAAATTTCGATAATACAAATAAGGAAACTTGTGACAACACTCAACAAGAAAATTTTCACGAAACAGCCTCAAATCCAACAACCACATAGAATTACATTCTATCTATGATAGAACAGACCTTCCTTAGATAAAAATTGATAAGCCACCTTTGAAACTTCTAATCGACACAGGTGCTACCAGGTCATTCATTAATCCTGAAATTGCCGAAAATTATTTTTCCGAATATATCGTGAAAGAGCCAATTTGCTCTTTATTCCAAACGACGACCAGAGATTATTGCGCTAAAATTCCTGCATTTCCAGAATTCAATACAAATCAAAAATAAATTTTTGTATTTTCTAATTTCATCATTTTTTTGATGGCCTTATCGGCTATGATACACTAAAACATTTAGGTGGTGAACTAGATCTCAAAAATTTACTTCTTAAAACAAATAATGCCCATCTTCCTCTTTCACACTTCGAAAGTAAAAGAAAATTATTATTTTTTGCCAGAATTGAACCTAATTCTATCGAATCTGTAAAAATTCTCGTAGATCTTCGTAACGGTATTGTTGGTATACTGCCAACCAAATTATTCAATTGTTTAATTAGAGATGGAATATCTCAAGTAGAAAATGGTTATGCTCCTGTTGATATTATAAACAATACGGATAATATCGAAGAAATCTATCAATATGAACCAATCAAAACCTCTCCTATTGAAAATTAATACGAAATTTTTCATGTATCAGTAACACCCTCTCCCGACACTAACACAAATAACGTGACAGAACTAATACGTACTTCCCACTTAAATGAAGAAGAAAAATTTCGGATTATCAAACTTTGTAGAAAATATTCAGATATATTTTACAGAGTAAACTCTCCTTTAACTTTTACTAATCAAGTCAAGCACCAAATAAAAACAACTGACGAAATTCCCGTCTATACAAAATCTTACAGAAGCCCTTTCATACATAAACCAGAAGTTGAAAAACAAATAAATGATATGCTAGAAAAAGAAATAATACGCCCAAGCGATTCTCCTTGGAGTACTCCAAATCTGGATAGTTAGCAAAAACCCCAATGCTTCCGGCAGAAAAAAATGGCGCATTGTTGTAGACTATCGCAAACTCAATGAAAAAACTATCGATGATCGTTACCCCATTCCTAACATAAGTAAGTGACATTCTTGATAAACTTGGCCGTTGCCAATTTTTCTCGACCCTTGATTTAGCAAGTGGTTGTCACCAAATAGAGATGCACCCAGATGATATAAAAAACAGCTTTCAATGTAGAAAACGGACATTATGAATACGTTCGAATGCCATTTGGAATAAAAAACGGACCCTCACTTTTCAAAATTTGCTTCGTCTATATGGACGACATAATTGTTTTTTCTACATCCCTTCAGGAACACATTAAGTCAAGTGAATAAAAACTAGCACTTTCTAACTAGCATATGCTAGGTCTAGTAAGTATTTGGTCAAATCAGTGTGAATAAAGATTTGTAGAAAATACTAGGGCAAGTTTAGTAGAATCCGGAAAAACCCAAGCACTTACTCGCGGGGTAGTACATGCTAGACCAAGTAAATGCTAGGTTTTAACGTTCCTGTCACGACACGTTCTCCCCTCCACTACCTTTCAGTCTACTCCACATCGGCGGCATATCCCTCTCTCAATCTGTTCAACCACGTGCTAGAAGATGTATTCATCATCAGAAGAATCTGACAATGATTTTAATATAATAGAAAAAATTGATCGCACTCTGTTTGTACGTCTTCTTTCGGATTACATTGTCTTACTTAGCAAATCAAAAACCCCTGCTGTGATGAATGCTAAGAAAGAAGCTTGGGAAACCTTACGTTCTGATTACTGTGGTGCATTGGGGAAACAAGTTACTGTAGGCCAACTAATAAAAGCATTGAACAATGTGAAGCCTACCGTCAAGAAGAAGACTGACGTAAAAGTGACGGGAAACAGGAAAATAAAACTACAACCGTGGGAAAAAATATTCTTGGAGTTGATGGAAGATGATAACCCAGTATTCCATAAAATCCCGGGTAATATTTCAGTTGGCACAAGTGCCGGGCCCCCAGTTCAGCAACCAACCAGTGATGACATCCAAGAAAGATTGCCGAATACAGAAACTGAAGGGAAACTAAACAAAACAACTAAATCTGCTGCCGACCACCACAAAAATAAGATCAGAAAAAGTGAAAAAATTGTGTGTCGAATCATGAAGCAGATGAAACTAAAGACCTGTCCACACCGCAGTTGCAAAGGATTGTTTTGTGGCAACAATACAAACTGAATAAGATCAAACTGGAGAAGGAAACTATATTGTTGGAAACCATGAAGAAGCAAACCGTTGAAAAGTCTACTCAAACTAATGTAACTGTTGATGATTGCCATACTTTATTCACATTATATTATATTATTATAACCCTTTCTCTAGCATGGATTAGATTGAACTCTCGTTCTTGATGCGTTCGTGCAGGCTTGAACGGTGTAATCAACCACGGCGATAAACCGTATCCTGAATCTCCTAAAAGACAAACTGCTCCATCATACTGTGACACGATGTCTCTGACATGACTATTCCTCCATACTCTGCCGTCGTGAACACTGCCGGGCCACCCTGCACTAATACTTGTAAACTGTTCCAATGCATTACATGTTGCCTGGACATTTATACTAGGATATCCTTTTCTACAAATATACTCACTCATCACCGTGCAGCCCAGGCTTTTGTATCTCAATTTGAGTACAATCAAGAGCACCAATTACTGACGGCAAACGAAAATGTCTCTGCCACAAAACTTTAGCCTCGGTCATATCTTCAGCTGTAGTTGGAAACCGTATCCAATTATGTGATTGTTCAACTACTCTACTCATCAGGTACCGTATAGTCTTGTTAGCAGTAGTACGATGTACACCCACATCTTGAGCTACACCAGACTGAAAGCCAGGTTCACCCACAAACCTCAGAAATATTTCCATTTGCTGTCTTCTGGAAATACCACCGCCACGAGTATCACTTTCTTCAAGAAACTGTGCCGCAAGGAAATCAACAGTCTCACTGTTAATCCTTAACAGTTCTTTACAATTACGTTCGTTTATTCCAGAGCGAACAGAATAAATTTTACGTTGACGAATAGGCATAAACTCAGCCATGATCCACGACAAGCTGTTGACTGATCTGACAGGTAGTAAATGCTAGGAAAAAGTCTAGCATGCCCCAGACCAGGCTTGAAAATATCGAAGCATATGCTACAGAACAATCTACTTCAAAAGTTTTATTCACACCATTTTTTAAACAGCTACTACTCGTCCGGGAAAACTACAACTTACTACCCCTAGCAAGTGCTAGTGTGTTTATTCACCCAAAACGTAGCATTTACTTAAGAAATCCCTAGTATTTGCTTATACTAGTTTCTATTCACATCACTGATTGTTAATCTAAAGAAAAATTTTCAAAAATTACGAGAAAGTAACTTGAAAGCTCAGTTAGACAAATACGAAGTTGCATTTCTTGGTCATATAGTTACACTAGACGGTATAAAACCGAATCCAGAAAAAATCAAAACCATCCAAAATTATCCGATTCCAAAAACTATTCGCAAAATAAAATCATTTTTAGGATTGTTAGGATATTATCGTAAATTTATTAATAATTTCGCACAAATAACTAAACCTTTTACATTATTTTTGAAGAAAGACGCTAAAATAAATATAAATAATCCTTTATACATTGAAACTTTTGAGGACTGTAAAGCTTTACTTACAAATCAACCAATTTTACCTTGTCCCGATTTTAATAAAGAACTTATTGTAACTACAGATGCTAGCAATGTTGCTATCGGCGCGATTTTATCACAAGGCCCAACCGGCGAAGATAAACCTATTGCTTTTGTTTCACGAACACTTAATGATGCAGAAACATCTTATTCTATAGTAGAAAAGAAACATTTAGCTATAGTTTACGCTACAAAATATTTTAGACCTTATATTTTTGGTTGTAAATTCAAAATTGTTACGGATCACAAACCCTTGCAGTGGTTAATGTCCTTAAAAGAACCATTTCCCGATTAGTCCGCTGGAGACTGAAACTAGAAAAATTCGACTATCAAATTGTATAAAAAAAAGATAAATCAAATAGCAACGCAGACGTCTTAATTAGAATAGAAATTTACACTATTGAATCTACAACATTTCTTGAATACATGAAAGAATTTAACGAAAACGTTAACAAACATCCCGATTTGGACAATTCCTCTATGATCGCCCAAATAGATCCTGATACTGATAATGACATTGAAACAATTCATACAAACCAAGAAGACCCAATTTTAGGAATACACATTACAGATAGACCTCTTAATAATTTTCTTAATCAAATTGTTATAATAAAAGTAGTAAAAAACCCTCGTCAAGAAATAAAAAAGCTTTTTGATAAAAATGTTAGAACTAGATGGCAATTATATGTTATTAATGAATCTTTTAAATCTCAAATCATAACATTCCTCAAAGAATATGGCGTTCCTAAGAAACAATACGCATTTTTCTTTCAAAATGATGACAACGAAACTCTCTATAAAAATATGTGTAGATTCATACCAGAAATTTTCACCTGTCACGAAGGCTTCACAAATCACAGAGGCATAAATGTAACTATTCAAGAACTTAAAAATAAATATTTTTGGCCTAAATTAAATGAAGATGTTAAAATTTTTATAAATAATTGTAACATATGTCAACAAGCGAAATATGAAAGATACCCACCTTTAATTAACTTCCACACCTACTAAACCATTCGAAACTGTGCATATAGATGTTTTTAAATTCGAAAATACTATGGCATTAACAATTTGCGACAGCTTCTCTAAATTTGCACAAGCTTACATCACCCCATCACTTTCAACTCTTCATGTGTATCAATTCTTATTAAAAGTTATCTCCCGCTTTAAAATACCCGAAAATATACTTTCAGATAATGGAACTGAATTTAGTCAGAATCTAATCAAAGAATTTGCCAAGTTATACAAAATAAATTGGCACTATACTCTTCCTTTCAACCCAAATAGCAATACAATTGCTGAGAAATTTCACTCAACTCTCTTAGAACATATGAGAACTCTTTCGATAACCAAACCAAAGTTCAATCCATTCGATAAACTTAGTTATTCAGTTATAAGATATAATAATTCCATACACACCGAGACTAAATAAAAGCCAATAGACCTTCTTTTTGGACATCTAGAACTTAAAGACCCTTTCGATATAAATTCTGACGTACAACTTGTTAATCACCAACTTAACGAATACAAAGAAATAATGAAAACAGTATATGACAAATTAAATAAAAGTTTACTGGAAAACAAATCACAGACTATCGAAAAACAAAACGAGAAACGCTCCGATGTGCCTACCATCGAGCCCGGTACTAGTTACAAAAAACAAACATAGAGGCAAAATCAAAACCCCCTTACAAACCTGAACATGTTCTCAAATCAGAAGGACTTACTCTTACAACTCCACAAACTTTTGTTAAACCTCCTAAAAAACTGACTAACGTTATTTTACAGGATGACAATACTCCCACTGACAATGAACCAGAAAGTTCATGTTCACAATCTTAAAGACAATCCCGGTATTCCACCCTTCAAATTAGGAAATGCTAAAGTTAAAATTGCAACCCACAACTTTCACCATTATATTCGAGCAAAACCTATCCAAGACCAAATAAATTCTCTAACGCTTACATATAAACAATTAAGAAACGTAATTGACAATTCAACAGCTCCTAATAGACTTGCACTTTTTACAATATACAAACACTTACGTCTTGAAGTTGAAAATATAAATCAAAAAATGTTTTCCTAATAATTTATCAAAAAGAGCACTATTTAATCCTCTAGGATCTCTTGTGAAATTTATTTCAGGTAATTTAGATGAACAAGATGCTGTAGAAATTTACAATAGTATTTCTCAATTAGAAAATAGTCAAAACAATATGATAAGTAAACTTAATAATCACATTTCACTCAATAAGAAATCAACGAATGTTATAAATGACACATTTTCAACAATAAATAGAAACCAAATGTCAATTGCTAATAAAATAAAATAAATACAAATAATTTTAAATGAAACTAGAAGTTACCCTAATCAATACTTAGACATAAAGAGATATTTTAGATCAAATTAAATTCAGTTTAGACTTAGTATCAAGCTTTTTAGCAGATATAGAAAATTCAATAAATTTCTCCATTTTAAATACAGTACACCCTAGTTTAATCTTTTCGGATAATTTCAGAGAAATCATTAGAGATTTACATACATTTCACAATAAGGATCAAATATTATTTCCTACAGATGACTTCTTAAATTTTTATAAGGTAGTGAAAACTAAAGTAGCTTATTCACATAATAGGTTAGTTTTCTATATAGATTTTCCTCTGGTCCACCCAGACTCTTTTTTGATCATTATCATCTATATTCCGTTCCAAATATAAACCAAACTATTATTATTCCTCAATTGCCTTTCCTTATATTAAGTAACAATTTATACCAATACCAAGAAGAAGAATGTACAAGTTTTCTATCAATATTCCTGTGCGAACAAAATCGAATCCAACCAATAGAAAAGTCAGATTGTGTTACATCTCTGCTCTCATTTAGCGACACTCATAATTGCAAACTAGTTCCAGTCCAGACAATGCTCCAAATTGTTGAAGAAATCAGCAACAGCCATTACATCGGTATTTTTCCAGAACCAATGAAGATCCAATTAAATTGCAAAGAAAGTGACATTTCGATTCTACATGGCACTTCGCTTTTTATCGTTCCACCCAGCTGTCAAATTGAAACTTCATCTGTATCATACTCTAACGAAAAAAGTACTATTACAGAACACGCTCTGATGCTATAAGAAATTATTCAAGCCTCGTTTCCAATAATGAACGTACAAAAGTTGAAGATAAAAAAAACTCATTTAGACAAACTTCATAAAGAAAAAGATGAAGTCCCGTTAGAAGAAATTCGACTTAACCAAAACATTTCCAAATATAGACTTAGTAGCATCATGATATTAATATTATTATTTTGCAGTATATACACATTTAAGAAGAGAGATCTCATACTGAATCTTTGTACAAGAAAGAAGACCACCAGGAATCCTGACATCACTCAAGTCGCTCCACCGCCCTTACGCCATTGAGTTCCATTTGAGGAGGGAGGAGTTATGGAATGTATTATACCTGTATAAGCGAAATTGTTGTTTTATTGTTTTATTTCAACGAGGTCGTCAAATTGTATTTGAAAGATTGACGAATCTATTAAAAAATATATGCTCTGAGAATTTGAAACCCTTAAAAAAGACCCAACTAATAAATTTCAGAAAGAAATACAATTAGCAGTAGATAACGCTAAATCAATAATTAACGTTGAAGAAAAATAAATTATTTTTACCCAATCCGCAACACCCTGAAATTATTCATTAATTAAACTCTATAAAGAGGGGTACCCCATCAGACCAGTCGTTTCTTATTTTACAGCACCTTCATTCAAAATTTCAAAGATTCTCATAATGTCATTTCTAAATATTGTTCATTCAAACCTCGATTTTCAGTCAAACAGAATTAACTAATAATATCCAAGATATAATACTACACAATAATTCTAAATTCATATCGTTCGATGTAACAAATCTATTCCTTAGTATACCTCCGAAAGAAACTATAACTCTTGTTGATAACTTGATCACATACAATAATGTTAATCCTATAATTCACTCTGATATCATTACTTTATTAAAAGTGTGTTTGAATCAAAATTATTTTCATTTCAATGGAGAGGTTTATAGCAGTAAAGATGGTTTGAATATGGGCAACCCCCTCAGCTCCCTACTAGCAGAAATTTTCATGGATAATATAGAAAAAATAATTCATAAACACCCCCTTAGTCAAAAATGTATGTACTGGCACCGATATGTGGACGACATTTTAGCTAGCTTCACTGGTACAGTTAGCAGCTTCATTACTTACATAAACTCATTTCACAATAATATCAAATGTACCGTAGAGCTTGAACAAAATAAGTCTATAAACTTTTTAGACCTTACAATTTCAAATATAAATAATAAACATGATTGTTCTATATTTGACAAACCATCACAGACAGATATTACAATTCATAATAGTTCGGTCCGCCCATTCAGTCATAAACTAACAGCTTTCAATAGTATGATACACAGACTCTTAACAGTCCCATTAAATACTAATAATTATAACAAAGAATTAAATATCATAAAACAAATAGCAGTTAATAATAATTACGATCCAAATTTAATTGACAATATCATAAAAATTGACTGTCTCGACCCTTACTTCGTGGAATATGCTCATATTAGTGTTTTTAAATGAAACTCAAGGTCTCTAGTTAATTCCACAATATAATACAAGTTATTGAAAATTCAAAAAAATTGACAATTGTTTCGATAAATCAATATTCTCACGATGATATTGATTTATAGAAACAATTGTCAATTTTTTAGAATTTTCAATAACTTGTATTATATTGTGGAATTAACTAGAGACCTTGAGTTTCATTTAAAAACACTGACAATATCATAAATAAAATGATACAAAAACAGACTTTAGAACAAGTATTCCCTTCTGATAAAAATAATAATAAACAATTTAAAAGCTTAACATACTTTGGAACACCATCCTTAAAAATTAGTTATTTTTAGAAACTTTAGACATGAATATTTTCTTTAAAACTGATCACAATTTTTCCAAACTCATTAAAAATAACAAATCTAAATCTTCAAAATTAAATAAATCAGGAGATTATAAATTAAAATGTGCTAATGATTATCGTGATGAGATTTACATCGGTAGAACTTTTAGAAATTTTAAAACTTGAATTTCGGAACACAATCGTAGTAGCTATGACAATAAAAAATTAGATTCTAACTATTCAAATCATTTATTAGAAAACCAACACATTTTCGATCCAAATTTTGAAATTCTACATGTAGTCGGTGAATCCTTTTATTTCTTTATTGTACTATAGAAAATACAATATACTTAATTTCCAATAATAATAGTAATAATACTTAAAAATGATATAAAAAGTACAAAGCTGTGCAATTCACACTATAACACCAGTTGTGTATAATGCACCTAAGTGACTTAACACTTGTATGTGCAGTTGAAATAAATACATTTCAAACGAAATATAACCATTAAATTGCCTTACAAAAAATTATATCCGAATTGAAAAAAAAAAGATCATTCACTACCATATATTACAACAGTCCATCTAGGTACTCTCTATTTTCATATATGTATTTCTTACACAGACTGACAAATGTCTTATATTTGGTTGTTGTTTTTATTGTGTTTGGTAAAGAATTGAAAATTTTTGGTGCCAAAACGGTAGCAAACCTTTGGTTAGCATCATATCTTCTAAATGGTACGAAGATCATATCACTTGTATTATGTCTTGTTTGGTATTGATGATTTAAGAATTTTTTTGTTTTTAATTTAAAATAAAATATACAGTTACTTACATAATATAAACATCAAACATTCAAGATATTTTTATTATATAATAAACTGGTTGAATAGAGCCTATCTTCAAAGAAGATTATACGCAGAATATAATTCTGTATGACATTTAATTGTTTTAGTGCATTGTTATATAGCCCTTCCCAAACAATGTTACCATATCTCAAGATAAACTCCACTAAAGACTTATAAACTTTCATAAGCAGTTTTTGAGGTAAAATTCTGCGAATTATATAAAATTTATATATCAAACGCCTAATTTTATTCGTTAAATCTTGAATATGTTTGGACCACTTCAAATTTTTGTCAATTTTAATGCCCAGGTATTTTATGGTGTTAGTTTCCCAAATAATATCAGAGTCAGTCATTTTGATACAATTAAAATTTGGTCTGTTTGCATCATTCAGTGATAATGCTAAGTAGAATGTTTTATCAGTGTTTAAAGTTAATTCGCTACACTCAAGCCAATATTTGACCTTTTTGAAACCCCCAACAACTGTATCTGCAACAGTTTGCCAGTTCTTTGCTTTAAACAGTAAGACTGTAGCACCTGCATACGAAACGGAGACGCCATTTATTTCCAATTTCAGTAGGGAGTTAATATATATAATAAAAAGTGATGGACCAAGGACTGTAACCTGTGGTATTCCAATTTTAATGTTCAAAGGGTCACTATACTCTTTTCTGATTTTCACCATTTGATTTCTTTGCCCCAGGTAATTTTCAAAAACATCCAGCACAACACCTCTGATACCATAGTGCTCAAGGGCATCAATGAGCTGCCAATGAGGTACTGTGTCGAACGCCCTTGCAAGGTCCAGAAAAACTGCAATCACTTTTTCATTATGGTCAAGTCCATTTTTCACATTATTGATTAGTTCGTACGTAGCATCAGCTGTACTGACCCCTTTCATGAAACCAAACTGATTGTTATTTAATATATTATTGAAGGTTAGATAATCAAATAATCGTCTTTTTATACTTTTTTCAAAAATGTTTGCAAAGTTAGAAATAACACTTATGGGTCGATAATTTTTTGAAAATAGGTGTAACAGTAGATATTTTGGAAGACATTGGGGCCTTACCGGTTAAAAAAATGATATTTATAATACAAACTAAAGGATCTAACAGGTATTTGTGATATTTCTGTATTATCTGTGATGGAATACCATCTATACCTGGAACACTATTATTCTTTAAACTATTAATATGCATAATAATTTCTGTGTTAGTGACAGGCTTTAAAGCCATGGAATTTATTAGATTTGGATAATTCATAATGATGCCTGAAGTCGGTTGTTTTATTTTTTCGGCCATATTCAGTCCTATGTTAATAAAGTAGTTGTTGCAAAAATTAGCCATTTCCTTATCATTATTGAATGGCTTGTTATTTTGATTGAGTATATTGACATAATTATTAGTTTTATTTTCATTTGTTGCATCAGATATTATTCTATAGATTTTTTTCATATCGTTAGCATTATCATTGATTAGTTTTTTATAATAGTCATGTTTTGTAATTTGCATAATCTTCTTAAGGTTGTTTCTATAATTTCTGGATTTCCGAAGTAAATCATTATCATTTTTATTAATAACTTCTAACTTTTTCAATTTGTCTCTATGTTTTACCGATTGAATGATGCCATTAGTGATCCACGGCTTAAGTTTTTTATGTACTGGAATAGATAATGTTTTTGTATTGTGACATTCTTTATATGTGTTTGTAAAAGTATCTATAAATTTTTGATAAGCCAGATCTGGATCGGTTTCAGAAATCACATTATTCCATTTTATTGTACTTAATTTGCTTTCGAATTTAATTTCGTCAAGAGTCCTAACCGTTTTCTCTTCTATGCTTTACTTTGAAGTAATAATGTTTTGAGCAAAACTAATATTTAAATATATTGGGAAGTGATCAGTGACATAAGTATCTATAACGAATGAATCATAAACAAGCTTATTCATTTCTATGTTTTTTCTTATAAACATGTGATCAATACAAGTTCTGCTTTCTGGAGTCACTCTGGTATATGAGTTAATGTAGGATTCAAAACCAAAAAATGACATCATAGATATATAGCTATTAGTGGGTTTAGTTGGATTGAGTATATTAAAATTTGTGTCACCCAAAAAAATATCTATATTTTTCTTATTCAAATTAAATAGAAAGGATTCCAGATCCGACAGAAATAAGTTATCGTTAATAGAGGGAGCCCTATAACATGTCAAAACTGAATAATCCACATTGTATACTTTAAAGGTTATGTTAGTAATGGTGACATTACTTTGTGGCAGAATGATATTCTCTATATTGAAGTTAATATGATCTCTAGTAAAAACAAGTATTCCATCATTCTGATTATTCTTACTGTTATTAGAAAATGTCTGGAAACCTGGGATTGTATAATTATTTGTATTAATGATATTTCTTGTTTCACCACAAATTATTGTCTTTCAGTTGAAAAGTTTCAAGAAAAGTTAAGAAAGATTCAAAGTTTTTTCGTGCACTACGAATATTAATATGTAAAATTTTGAGTACAGACTTTCTAGAAACTGAGTCTGAACAATACTCAGTATATAGTTGTAAGCCATATCTGTCGTTTATATTATTCAAAGCTTCGGCTTCTTCAAATTCCATTTCATTTATAATATCTAATTCAGCGATATCCATTAGCTTAACAAAGTACAGTAAGGCGGAACCTACAATAAACTAAACATATTGTGTAAACAAAAAAAGGAAGAATCACTCATTGGTATAGTTAATCTTACTCCTTAACATTTGAAGGTGAAATTTTAACGTTGGACAATCACGGCTTCAGCTTTCATGTTCGGTAGAATAACTTTGCATTTGAAACACTTTGGCACCTCCAGATCTTCGTAAATCATATATCCCTCCCATCCCAGGCATACCTTTTTCATATTTAAAACTTGATGAAATGCGTTGGGTGTACATTCACATTAGTTTAAATTTATTAGAGGCTCTTGAGATAAACAAAAATAAATATCCAGATAACCTTCTTAACGACCAAATAGATATCAATCACTCTCCTTCATTAAACCTTTTTACCTAGAAGATAGCTAAGGAATGTTTGTAGTGAATGAATTTCCAGGTAATTTCTTTCAATACCTTTTTTAACATTAGTATAATAGAATTCTGTATTTGTGCACTGTATATATTAAAACATTTTTAAATCATACCTTCATTCGTTTTGAAAAAGCTACTGTGTTAGTGAAACGCGTCAACCAGTTTAAATTGAAAATTAGTTCAAATAGATGAAGTTTTAAGCAAATTAAATTGTTTTATTTCATCATACAAGAGAATATCTTAGCATTTTCTACATTGTCACAATTTTTGGCACAAAATGATGTATCTCCAAAGCCGGAAGTTTTTATAAATATTTTCTCGAATATTCTTACAAATTTGACTGGATCAGAAATCCTTTAGCAGGAAGCTGACCAAGTAAGTTGGTGCTGCAGGAAAAAGTTATCGATTTAACAGAAGATAGTTCCATGAGAGATGTTTTTAAAGAGAAATAATTAATAGACTTCTGGATCGGATGTAAATCCGAGTATTATATGCATAATTGTTTTATTTTTTTATTACCTTAATGTTATTCAAAAGTAACGGAGAAGTGAATTAATAATGGAATATAAAGTTTTATTACTTATTTGATAAAAACCAAAATAAATTATGGACATATTTCTGATAGAAAATGTGTTTCTGAATAAAATTAGTCTTTCTTCCAATCTACACATCACCCTCTCAGACTTCCGGGTACACTAAAATCGTCACAAACCTTCAGGTGGTATGCAGTTGCTAGAGCGTTGGGAACCATTGTACTAGAGATTATAATAATTATTTATTTATTCATTTATTTATTTATTTATTCATTTATTTATTTATTTATTTATTTATTTATTTATTTATTTATTTATTTATCTATTTATTTATTTATTTATCTATTTATTTATTTATTTATTTATTTATTTATTTATTTATTTATTTATTTATTTATTTATTTAGTGCCTCAACATCTGATGGTCACTGACACGTCAACCTTACAACAATAATAATATACTTTTTAATATATCGGATGAGATAATACACATATAAAATGACACTAAATGAAACAATTTGAATGTCTTTTAGGAAATCAATCACTGCAGCACTATTGTCCATACACAGAAAATGTTTGAGATTACCATTCAGGTGATAGCGTTGTCTTGCTGTAGCATGATGAGGACAGTCTATTAGTATGTGTTATGGTATTATGATAGTGGGTACATTATGATGGTTGCTTACCAGATTCTATCAAGTGCCCATACGTTGCACGTCCAATTCTCAATCTTCTGAGAATATTTTTTTTTCCTCTTGATTAGTGGTAATATGCTGAAATTAGGTGTTCGCTGAATGTATGACAATTTGTTCGTAGAGTTGCTTAACACATTTATTTCTGATGGCCCGTTTAAAAAGGTTCAAAGGTCATCACCATAGAGCTGAATGCGTTGATGATGCTGCTGCATTTGCAGACTTATTATCAGTTTCATTTCCAATAATACTGACATGTGAGAAAATCCAGATAATGATGACGAAAATGTATTTCTAGTAAAGACTTTGGATGCTTTCTTGGATTTGTTAGGCTAAATAATTTTTGGAGTAGATGTCCCTGAATGAGGGAATGTATGACAGAATCGCGGAGCATATTGCACCTTTCTTATAGGTGTCCTTAATACATTTGACAGCTGAGAGTATACTGAAAACTTCACCTGTATGTATACATACTACAATAGGGAGGGAGATTAAGTGTGATGATTGAAAAATTCGATGTGGTAGTGGAGCAGCCTACTCCATTCACTTGCATTGATGCGTCGGTATAAAGAATTTCGTCAGGATTTTCCAGGTGAAAAAAAGAGCTCGATATGAAGCTACTCTAATCTAGAGTGGTGAGTCTGAGAGAAAAGTATTGGCCGTATGTTTAAGGTCCACGTTTTCAAGTAAAGGATTTAAAATGCATTCGATTGTATGACAGCTAGTTAAGTTGTTTTGGATTTCGGTTTGGCTTGAGTTTATAATATGATACACTGAATATGTATGATTAGATGAATATGACAGTAGAATCTGTTGTTCACGAATACACAGGGGTATTTCATTTGTCTCACAGCACAGATGCGAAGTGAAGTATTTTGAATGGAGTTATTATTGATATTGATTTTTAGTAGTTGTTGTTCATCAGCTCCCCATGTGCGATGTGATAGTGTCTTAATCAAATTCATGCGTCTAAAACCTCTTCAATGGAGAAAAATCTTCAGTTTTTTATACAGGGTAATTAATTAAACTGAAATTAGTGCTGAGAAGCCTACGTATACGTCACACTGTCACGCTTTCTTAGTTTTTCTTTTGATAAGAAAAAGTTAATATTATATATCAAGGATTTAAGTGCAATTAAACATTAAACTATTTCACCTTTTTTTAATTGTTCTTTCAAATTTTACAAATATTATAATTTTATAGGACAGCTTTGAGAATGGTCTAATGGCCGAAAGCGCTTAGCTGAATTTTAATAATAAATACACACTGAGTACTCGTCGTTTCATTCACTCAATTAAACTATTTGACTAAAAGTTTTTATTAAAATTTATTTTCAATTCCATTCAATGTTTTATACTTATTTGGAGCTTAATTGAAGAGTCAAAAAAACAGACTACAAGTTCATATTGTGGCAATTCATTTCGATGAAATTGAAAATATTCTAAAATAAACACCGATAACATAACAACGACGCCCGTTCGAAAAATTCATCAGGATTTAATTAATCATCAATCGTTTGACACAAACCTTACAAAAACAATATTCATTATACAAACACCGATTTACTTGATGGGTTTTTGGTACAATCAGCTCTATTTTCGTTGGCTTTTGTCTCGAATTTTATTATTTTCGTTACATTTTCAGCTCTTTCCTCTTATACGAATTCATTTGCATTACAAAAATAAATGTTTTCAACCGAAGAGCAATTTTTACATTTGATGAAAAGCAATTATGGGAACGAAATTATATTTGGATTAAATACAGAATTATTCTTTAGTAAGTACTAACCTTCAAAAGGTAAAAAACAATTTGAATTTACAGTGGCTTTAGTGAATTATATCTTTTACTGAAGCAAATTTTATTCACAAAAATTAATTACAAGTTGAGACCAAGTTGTACAATAATTAATGTCAGACTTAAATCTAGAACAAACTAGTAAATAATAAATATATATATATATATATATATATATATATATATATATATATATATATTGTTACGAAACAATAGTGGTATAGTCCCTAAAACCGACCCTGTGTAAGCCAGGTATAATAGTTAAAATTATGGCGGATACGCAGTTATAATAAAACTGTTTACGATTGAGACTATCTTATCTAGAACTGGTTTTTGTAACCAGAGTTATCTAGAAAAGGCCAGAAAAATTATTTGTGTATAAGCCGCAGCCCGGAACTCTCTAGTACAAAAGGCACTAATATATAAGGGGACTGATCAGGAAGAGTTAGTTAGTATATAATTTGACATCGTGAAATAAACAAATAAATAAGTGGATATAAATTAATTAAGTGTTTATATAAATTAGTTTGAGTGAATATACTGTTGATATAAATTAATAATTAAGTGATTAGTTAAGTATATATAAATTAAGTGTTAGTGATTAGTTTAGTGTTTTAAATAAATTAGTAAGTAGCCATACCGAGTGTTTAAAATTTATCCCACCCGTTTACTGTTTAAATAAATAAGAAAAAACATTACAATATATATATATATATATATATATATATATATATATATATATATATATATATATATTATAATTATTTGATTTTTACTGTGAATTTCATTTACTGAATTTTATATATTATTTTTATTAGTTATTTTATTTAGTTATAAAAGTCGTTGTCTTGTTTAAAATAGACTTACTTGACTTACCTTCGGCTAGCTCCTAATTATGATATGTTAATGTTATTTTATTTTTTAACATAGAGTCGGTAGCATGTAGACTCCTCCCTTTGAGTTCAGGACGCACATAAATAAATGTAAGTTAATTTTGAATATTTAATTCTTAAATTTTCATGGTGCGTTTTATTCAGAAATTAAATCTTCCCTGAATATACATCTCTGATTTTAATGATTCAGACTATTATTACGTAGAATGAATGAAGTAAGCAAATTTTAATAAATTTATTATGGATATTGAATAAAAATAAAAATACCAACAATTTAAAGAAAATATTTTAATAAATTGTTAAGATCAAATTTCGAATTATTTTAACATCAAATTTCCTGATACCACTCCTGCATTCTATCCAGTCATGCGCACTGAATACTTTGGAGCTTGTAAATGATTGCGTCGGCGCATAGGAGAAACGTATGCTCTCATATAGTACCACGCGACACTAAATGTGGAATTCACAGTCGATGTTATATGTATAAATGTTTGTGCGATTTTAAGGTTCATATAATCATTGAAATCATCAATATATTATTTAAAACAGACTATTCAATTACATATATATAAAAGAAATACGAGTGAAGTGAAATTAGGATAGTGATAGATAGAAATAGTCAAACATGCATCAGAAGAAAGAAATGGAAGCTAAATGATCATTTATGTACAACGTGAACAATGATGGAATGAATTACTAAAAATGCATGGATATCCATGGATACGATATGATATTCATCATATTATAATGTTTTTGGCCTATTTTGTGAAAATTATTATTGAAACGTTCAAAATATATTTTATTGTTCACTATTTACTCTTTTTGGAATTCCAAAATTAATATTTAAAAAGCACAGACCTGATTTTGAATCTTCGGTATAGCTATACACTGTACTGCTGCTAGCGTCACCCAGTTCTTGCGGATTTCTCAGCGGAAGAAATGCTCCTTCTGTTCACTTCCCGTTCTCACACAGTTTAATGAATAATAATGTTATTATTTCTCAACTTTTTAGCTTCCAAAATTTACCTTTATATTATTTTATAAAAAAAAATTGTAGAGGAGATTTATATTGATGCTCCCTATTCTACAACCCAAGCGCCACTTCTTTTGTTTTACAAATCAACAAACTTTTTCCTCATAAAATGCAAAGCCTCCTTTTCACTATTTTTTACACAATAATTGTTGATTTGAATGTTGTTCCAGTTTCTAAATAAGTCATTTAGAAAATTGTTCCATATATTCTAAAACGTTTTTAGAATACAAACAAGTCTATCTGTATCCAGTTTGGTGAGTCCAGTCCATATTATATATTATTTCTCGAGAATTAATAGGCCTTTAGTAAAAAATATTTCGAAAGTAGATGCATCTGATGAATTAAATATTTGATCAAATTATAGTAACATTATTGATATATCATTCTACGTAAACTCAAAACAAATTTTGAAAAAGACAATTTACAAGGAAATTGAGGAATGTTACATTGACATATAAGTCATTTTGGACTTTTAGTTAAAGTATTTAGATAAGAATTCCTAATTTTAGATTGTTTATAATATTAAGGTTTTGATAGAGAATTCCATTTTTGCGTATTCGTTTGTGATATTTTTTGAAAAGTTTTAATTTTTGTAAGTGTTTATTTGATAATATAATATATAAATTTGAATTCTAATCACCTTCTTGGCTCTCTTTTCATAATCATTCTCATTACATTTGATAATTTCATCCTATAGAAAATTTAGTACAAGAAGTGACATTTGGTTTAATTTCTGACAGTAATTTCATATATGTCATAAGATAATTTAATTGTCTTATAGTGTATTGGACAAACAGTTACTTTCGATTTGAATAGTATAATACGTGATTTGGAAATTTATAAATTTTGAATTATTCTTTGAAATCTTTGATCCCTCCCTGAGAAAAGAGTGAGTTGATTGATATTGTGTATTAATTTATCTTTCAGGATATAAAATTTAATATTTATTTAGCCGGGCATATTAATTTGACAACTGCTGTTATTAAAAATTTTATAGGTTATATTTAGCTAAAGGTATTTTCATATTAGTGTAGTTACAGCTACAAATTAAATTCAGCATCATATAAATTCATATATAATATTATAATAAAAATATAAAATAGAACATTGAATATATTATAATTTGTCACCCGAACGTGGTGCAAATATTATATACAGGGAGGGGCACCACATACGGCACGGAACCTGGTGCCCAAACCATAACAATGTAAAAAAATATTTTGATATGCATATATGTTGATCGATAAGAGCTACATTTTAAAAATATTTATAAATATACAGAGTGGTTCAAAAAAATTTGGCATATCTAAGATATATTTTTTAAATGGAATACCTACCCTGTATATTATCATATTTTCGAATTTAACGAAAAAAAATAATGGCTGTCTCTAAAGGATTCCCCGTAGCTATCTTTCAAGATTTTCGAAATATCTCGGTTTTTCTCGAAATACAGTATGTCACATAAATAACGATAAAACGGGTAGGAATGAAAAAAAGTTCCTTGGATCATTTGATTTTAAGCCTTTGAGCTACTGTTTTCAATACTTAGGATTATGTATAAATGTACAGGGTGTTCCAAAAATGCGAAATATTGAGGACTCCTGCTAACTTGAAAAACATGCTCAACTTAAATAGAGCACCCGGTATTTTTATCCTCTCCGATACAGTAAACGATTCTCTTTCAAACAATATTGCGGTTCCCTATAGCCAAGTTTGGTATTTTTCACGTAATCAATAGAAAACATATTTATGGTCAGATCTGTGTCTTTTTCTTATGTTATAAAGCAGTAGTAGGCTGTGATTATTCTAAGCAATGCATGAAATATTCAATTTCATTCTTCTTCTTATGGTGCCTTATCCTTAAGGACGTTGGCTATTACATTTGCCCATCTGATCTTATTTGCAGCTGTCCTGAACAGTTCTATGGATGTCATATTTGTTCATTGTCGTAGGTTTTTAAGCCATGAGTTGCGTCTTCTTCCTGGTCCCCTTTTGTTATTGATTTTGCCTTCGATTATAAGTTGGAGCAGTTCGTATTTTTGATTTCTCATGATGTGGCCAAAATATTGTGTTTTTCGTTTCTTTATGAGGAGCATGAGCTCTTTTTCCTTGTTCATTCTCTGCAAGACTTCCGCGTTTGTCGTATGACTCATGTAGGATATTCTGAGCATTTTTCGGTAACACCAGAGTTCAAATGCTTGAATTCTTTTTTGTGTTGCCTCTGTCATTGTCCAGGCTTCAACACCGTAGAGTAAAGTAGAGAAAACATAGCACTTAAGTAATCGAGCTCTCATTGAAAGATTCAGCTGGCGACTACATAGGACTTTTTGCATTTTGTAAAATACTGTACGTGCTTTTTCTAGACATGTTCTTATCTCTAGTGAGTGGTCCCAAGTTTCATCAAGATTGCTTCCAAGGTAAGTTATTCTTGTTACTTTTTCTAGATCTTCTCCGTTAACCTTAATCTTCACCGTTCTGTTCTGGTGTTTGCTGATGATCATCGTTTTTGTTTTCTGTGTATTTAGTTTCATTCCAAATTATTTGCTGGCTGCCGTTATCCGTTCCATTAGACGTTAGACATTAGACATTTCATTACGTAATTAAAATAATAGACAACAAGAGAAAATAATTTTAATTACATGTTACAACAAAAGACCAACATGAACAGAATACAATAGACAAGATCTAGCAATATTAATACACTTTAAAACAAACTCAAACTAACAAAATGATGACCATCTTGTTCAATAGACTTTTCTTAACTTTTCTTAACATTTGAGGTGATACTGTTGCGAAATCAGCTATTATTCTGACTTTCATGGCATCTGGAGTGTTCGGCTTGGTATTATAAGCAATAGCTTTAGTGTAGCCCCATGAAAAGGAATCGATAGACGTTGAATCTGGGGATCTTGGTGCCCATTTATGCGGTCCACCTCTACCAGTCAATTTTCGTGGAAATAACATATTTAAACAATTTCTTACTTATAAACTAAAATGGACTGAAGCACCATCTAACTGGATCCACATTCTTCGTCTTACTACTAACGGAAGTTCAGGAAGTTAACGCAGTAAGAATCTACGAAATTTTGCAGCATTTAAATTTCCATTAAAAAGTAAGAACCTATCACCTTAGATCCGTATATTCGTCCCCTACATTCAATGACCACGATTTTTAATGGTCGAGTGTCCGGATATTAGTGGGGATTTTCATCGCTATAGTAATGAAGATATGTCTGTTCACTACACCATTACTATGGAATGTAGCTTCATCAGTAAACATTACAAAGTCAAAAAGTTTTTGATTTACCGCCACCTGCTCCATTACCCATAAACAAAAATCTTTCTGTTCATCAAAATCTCTATCGTAAAGTTCCTGGTGTAGCTGTATGTGATAAGGATGAAATTTGTATTTTTTTTTGTTATTGTGGATACACTTCATCTACTTATTTCTATTTCTTGACTAATTTGTCTTTGACTTGTATGAGGATATTCTACAAGCCAACCAATTACTTGGAATTCAATATTATCATTGCCTACAATCGTATTTTGTTTATTGGGTTTTTCATAAGATACACTTCCAGTATTTCGAAATGTGTTGAGTAACTTTTGAAAACTTCCTGTCGGAGTATTTATGCGCGTATACACGTGAAGCTAATAGGCAAGTATCTATACACTCGCCCAATACTAAAATAATGTAAATTCTTTCTTGCATTGAACATGTTTTCATTCTGAATATTACAATGAATTAATTGAATAATTTAATGTAGTATTTAAATTGGCGAAGCTTCATGAAAAATATCAACAACTAGATATAACTCTGACATTAAACTTGGCAAGTATTCCTTAGAATAATCGTAGTCACGTACTCGAGCCACTGAGGGCAGAAGCGTCATTGAAAATAAATGGGGGGAATCATTATGCCCGCAGGGATCATTTTGGGCCACTCTCCCCTACTTAATTTATTTGATGTAAGTATTAAGCACAGTTATTTCACTTTTGATAATAAGGTATATATTCAAAATGAACGTTTACCAACGGGAAGCCCCATATCACCAATTTTCTCAAATATTATTATGGACAGTTTAGAATGAATAATATTTGATTGTAACATTTCAAAAAGCAACACGACAATTAGATCTATTTTCCTACCATATTAATAATTTACAGCGAAAAATTAAATTTACATTAGAAGTTGAAGGAAATAACACAATCAATTTTCTTGATTTAAAAATTCAATAATGTACTTGATTATTCAATTTACAGAAAGCCAACACACACCGATATGACTATTCCATATCATTCCAATCATCCCTGGTCACATAAATTAGCAGCATATAATTCAATGATACATAGAGCATTCTCAGTTCCTATAAACAAATATAATTTTGATACAGAAATTAATACAATTAAACAAATAGCAACATCCAATGGTTATCCATTACATATAATAAATAAATTACTTAAAGTGGCATTACTGGTATTTCCTAAACAAACTAAGGAAATAAAAAATTAGTAAACCATCACATACGCAGGTAATATTTCTAATAATATTTCAAAGATAATATATTTACCAACAACTACAACGATTTCTTTTAAAACTGAAAGTACTGTAAGTGCAAAATTTCGGAAAGTAAAAACAAAAATATGCCCTGTCTAAACACCAATGAAATTTGCACAGTAAGAATATCGCGGACTGTAGATTTATTAACAAACAACTGTAGTTTCTTGCAATGTGGGTACTCACCGGATTGCTGGCCTTTTACACCTCAGGATCCCTGATCAGAGGCGTCTCTAGCCCTTGTGGCGCCCGTGTGCAACCAGTACCCTGGCGCCCTTTAGTCTAGTAGGAGCGGGGTCAAAATGGAATAAGTACTAACAGTTATACAGGGTGTTCACAAAGGTCTGCACTTTTTTTAAACTGTGACACCTACTCATGATAATACTGAACAACTTTCCCCAAGGAACCCATGGTAAATTCTCAGAAAAATGTTGGACTTAGTATGGAGATCGATCAGCTGATTGACCAAGTCTCCATACAAAGTCCAAATTTTTTTTTTTGAGAATTGACCATGCATTCCTTGGGGAAAGTTGTTCAGTTTCATGAGTAGGAGCCACAGTTTAAAAAAAAGTGCATACCTTTGTTAAGATCCTATATTTTCAGTCGGAAATTCGTATGCAAATGGGGCAATTTAAAATTATGTCGCGAAGCAAAATTTTTTTATAGGAAGGAAGGGGTTTAAGAATGAATAAAATCACAACTTTGTAGTTCTTTCAAAAATATTTATTTTAAAAACTACTTATAGTAACATACCAGGACGCTCGTCACACAAGTATATATCTTAGACATAAATGTATTTACAAAAAAGTTACTTTTCGAGCTTTTGCATTAGCGAAATCTTTAATAATGTTACTAACTTCAATTTTGATTGGGTGTTCAATAATTATTAACGATAAATTTGTCAATCTACTTTGCGACAATGTTGATCTAAGGTAGTTTTTAATTATTTTCAGTTTAGAAAATGACCTTGCGCTATGTGCGACCGTGACTGGAAGTGTCAGGTATATCCTCAGCGCAGTGGACAAATTTGGGAACACTGAAATTAATTTATTCGTAAACGAGTAATTTAAAATGTCCAATGGCGTAGTGGAATCATCAATAAACATTGGTAATAATTCGATTTCATTATAGAGCTCGAACTGTTCCACATCTGAGGAGCCAGAATGGCTAAGTTTATTTTCTAAATTAGAGCAATGTGTTTTTTTTGTATCAGAGTCCAAATCTTTCCAGTTTTTCAATTTTTGAAGAAATGAAAAAATTACATTATTTTCATTCAAAAGTTCGAACCGTTCGTCGAACTTAGTTATTGCGGTGTCTAACAAATAGTAGTAAATATTTACTTTAAAATCTGTTTTTGCGTCTGTTATCGGTACATCCTCCGCCTCATAATTAAAAAACCTTTTACGAGCGCGAGGGCGTGCAGGTGTGGGAAATTCTACTATTGCCTCGACTTCTTCCGCTACAGTTTTCGCCCTGTTAAGGATCTCCTCAAAAGCGGACTCATTACGGAATTCAGACAAACTTATTTTTGCATTCTCAATCATTTTCACAACTTCTGACAATATAACGTCTGACTTTTGAAGGGTCTTGCTAACTATATTTATCATGCTTAAAATTTCAAACCAAATAAGCAGAGAGCAGATGTATTTAAACGACTTAATTTTTGTCATTAATGGATTTGCCATATTTCTTGATTCTGCATCTTTGCTCCTATCGGAATATATAGTAAACAAGGCATCGTATACTTTTCCCAGTTCAAAACGTAGAGCTTTGACTGCTTCAACCCTGCTCTCCCATCGAGTATTTAAGAGTGGTTTTAGACTTAAAGTTGGCACTTCTTTAGCAAGTATTTGCCAACGTGCTGTTGACGCAGAAAAAAAACATAAATTTTCTGCACAATTGAAAAGAAATTGACAATTTGTAATGAACGTTTAGCAGCGTCATTCACTACCAAATTAATGCTTTGTGCAGCACAAGGTACATAAAATGCGCGCGGGTTTAAATCTAGAATTCGTTTTTGTAGACCTATATTTTTCCCTTTCATGTTTGCACCATTATCATAACCTTGACCACGCATATCTTGTATGTTAATTTCGTTTGCGATTAAAAAATCTAACAAAAATTGAGTTAAGCCCAGGCCAGTAGTGTCTGTAATTGGAAAAAAACCCAGAAAGTGTTCTTTTACTTCAGCCATGTTGTTACTTACATTTAAAAGAACGTAACGTACGACAACCGATACTTGTTCTTCGTGTGCTATATCTGAAGTGCAATCTAGAATAATGGAAAAATATTTAGATTGTTTCAATTTCAAAACAAGAGTTTTTTTTATTCTTTCTCCCAATAATTGTATTATTTCATTCTGAATATTATGGCCAAGATAATGAGTTACGCGTGACTAAGATTTTTGAATAAGGGCAATATGTTCCGCAAGCACATTATCAAAGTTAGAGGTATATTCAACCAGCTTTATAAAATTACCATTATCAGAATCGTAAATTTCTGGAGATCTTCCGCGAAAAGCCAGACCTTGCCTCGCTAAAAAATAAATTATATTGATTATTCGTTCGAGTACTGCAGCCCAACGTTTTTTTCCCGATCAATTTCATTTTGGTGCAAGAAATCTACCGACTTTTCTTTTAAAATAACAGTTTTCAATGTAATTTGTTTCTTAAGACATGATAGGTGCCCTAAGCTCTTTTCATGACGTTCTAAAGCAGTAGACAAATGCTGCCAATATTTGTAACCTATTTCACAATTCAACGGAGTCGGACTCGCATCAGCATGAAAAAGTTTACAGTAAAAACAATAAACAGAATCAGTTGACTTAGAGTATACCAGCCAGTTTCGTAAAACGGTTTCATTATTTAACATCTTTTTAGTATAATAAGCATCTGAAAAAGATCTTTTCGAACTATTCGAAGGATATGAACCCATTTTTACCTGCACTGGCCCACGCTCCATCAAAAATATTCTCTGTTTATCGGATAACACCTGTGGCCATAACGCGAGATCATTCATTATATCTTCTCGAAGAATATTCTACGGGGACGATTCGGCACTAGGAGGTTCTTCGTCTTCTTCGACTACCGACGACAAAGACATCTTAAATTGAGTGAATGCAAACGAGTACTCAGTGGGAATTTCCATCATGTAAATTATAATTGTACACCCTTTCAACAGGGTAATTTTGTTGTTTTTAATTTAATAACTTCATCACAACAATGATTTAGCTTTGTGCATTGTTTATTTTTTATCAACCTGGATGGTTTTGACACCTGTTTAGGATCTCTTTTTTAATGACGACAGCTTTGATAATGGCCGAAAGCGCTTAGCTGCAGATTAATAAACACATACACACTGAGTACTCGTCGTTTGCATTCACTCACTTTACATCTAGTGTGTACACCATACCCACAGACAGTTCTAAAGACATCTTAGACATCAGCGGCGGTGGCGGCGGCGGCGATGACGTAGAAGTGACGAGTTCTGCTGTAGAATTACCTTGTTTTTCATAGGTCTCTGTCTCCAGGTGTTCGTCCGAGGATGGACCGGGTCGAACAAAAAACTTTTTAATAGAACTTGTATTCTTTTTCAGAGACACTTCCTTCTCCAGCTTTCTTTTTCGATTCTGTGCACCAGAAAGTTTCTTTTTTCCATCGCCATCAGACATCTAAAATAAATAATAAACTAAGTATACTGAGGCACCTAATACCTAAAAGAACTAAGTAGTACCTATGGAAATATTATAGGCCCAGAGAAATAGTTGCAACTTGAACTAATTATACTCAAATACCTAAGTATACTAGTAGGTCATATTAAAGCACTTTAACTTACCGTTGTTTGTTCTGCACTGCAGTAGGATAAACAAATGAAAAATCCTAGGTCGTACCTATAGATACGAGTAAACTTCTATATTACTATCTATCACTCGATGTTTTGTTTTTGTATTTCACCATCATTATGCACTTGAACGTCTACAGTATCTTTTCAATCAATTTTAATGTTTAGTTTGTAGGTATTTATCACCAAAATTACTATTTGAAAATTGCCGTGGTTAACGGTCGCCT
Organism: Galeruca laticollis; assembly: GCA_963921935.1. Classification (NCBI taxonomy): domain Eukaryota; kingdom Metazoa; phylum Arthropoda; class Insecta; order Coleoptera; family Chrysomelidae; genus Galeruca; species Galeruca laticollis. The sequence goes on from OY998181.1 coordinate 57,936,456, forward strand.
GGCAAAACGTTGTCTCTCTTGTTTTAGCGCAAGCGCTACACGATATGCGCAACCAATCGCTCGAAACCAGCTATTTGAGATCAGCGCGGAAAGTATTTGAACATTAGAAAAACACTGAAGTCATTAGTGCATGAACATACCCATTAAAGAAGTTTGGTATATATAAACTTAAATGTCCAGAATGTAATGCTGTCTGTTTGAGTCAAATTTTGAAATTAGAGACAGTGAACACTTACGGGCATACGGATTAAAATAAGCAGAAAAATCCCACTACGCAAAACATCTACTTGACACCAAACATTCATTGATACCTAACACAGAACTAGAAGTACTACATATTAGTGATAAGAAACAAAAACTAGATTTCCTTGAAGAGTTATAAATTGGAAGACACTTAAGAGACCCATAATATCATAAATGAACAGATAAATCTAGGGAGTTCTCCCCTTTTAAACTGTCTTCTTAAGTGTATAGATCAGGAGATATAGTTTTCCTGGTTTTCTATATAATTGCACAGTTATACTGATCTTAAATGTGAAAAAGATATCCAGGACATCCTCATAGGACTAATAATATCTATGATTTAATATTTGTAATATCATATATTCATCTTTTTTCTATTAACATATATTAAGTCAATCAGAAGGTAGGTCACTTCTTGGTCTAGTCAAAAATAATTATTAAACATCAGGTAGGCATCACATGAAATGTAACTTCTGTTGAATGATAGTAATATCGAAACAATTGTCAGTTTTTTAGAATTTTTACCGTTTTTTAAATATTTTGAGAATTTATTTAGAAGCAGTTAGCTTAATTTAAAAAAGTAATATGAGTAGATTCCACAGAGTAAGGGTCGAAACAGTAAATTTCATATCATTTCTTAGTTTAAATTGAAATTGATGTATAAATTGTATTGACTTTTCGTTTGTTGTTGCTATTTTAACGGCACACGATTTTGTTAAATCTATCAACTATGCACTCAAAATAAACAACAAGTGACGAATGTAATAAATTAACTCCTGTACCTACATCCTACATCTCTCGCTTAATGGTCCTATCCTGAATCCTGTATACATCAATTATTGGTACAATCTCTCATTCCTACAAATAGCATAGAGTAGGTAATATTTCATGAAAGTCAGTCCACTATTTCATTTTGATAATCAATCTAAATCATATCGCATTTTGGCTTTCATCAATCTTGACGTTAGTTAAATCAAGCAAGTAATTCGGTTACCCTTCAATCAATTTAATGTTAATTCGATATAAAATTGGAATGAGTTCTAGATTCGAAAGACATTAATTCAGTATAGTCTGAAGGTGTTCATTGCATAATTAAGTTTGACCTTTATTCAACGTTTTTCAACAATATCAAAGGCCTTTTCAAAATGTGATTGTGATGATTGTGACTGTGTTTTTAGTAAAATAAGTAAGGCTGTTTTCATAGTGTAGCGGCGGTACAAGCAAAGATAAGAGCTAAGAGAATAGCGACGAATACAAACACACATATTTCAAGTGTATTCAAGAGTATCGCATAGTGGGGAGAAACAAGTTTTTTTTCTTCGCTATTTTCGCTGGCCGATTTTATCTTCAGCAATTTTTCAGACCCGAATTTTCAAGCAGAACCAAAGCTTTAGTATATGGTATTAATACAAATGGCGTCCAAAAATATATATTTCAATAAACTTTGAGGTTTGAGAATTTTAAATTTTATTTTCCCTTAATTTAATAAGTTTTTCGGGAATGTTAACTATTTTAGGAGTTGAATCGGGCAGCAAAGATCTCTGACTTTTGAAATTGAAGTAATAAAGGGTGAAACTTTCCATAAACATTTCGGGTCCAAAATTTCTCCAAAAAGGACCAAAAATGTGGTACTTCCAGTGCCATAGTACCTGTTGTACTGGCTCTGGTGAACTGAAAATCAATAGAATTCATCTGTGAGATGCCCTGAACAACATCCAATCATAAAATTGGTCACTTATATACACTCCAGAGGCTGTATCGTGCTAACAAACCGAAATTTCTCCAATATTGACAAAAATGTGGTACTTCAAGTACCATAGCATCCGTTGTACTGGCTCTGGTGAGCTCAAAATCAATAGGGGTCTCTGTGAGGTGCCATGAACAACATCCAGTCATAAAATTGGTGACTTGTTGCACTCCGGAGGCTGTATCGTGCTAACAAGATATGTTACAAAAAGTGACCGACGACAACGACGACGACATAGACACCGGATTTTTTTCTAAAAACCCGTTTTTGATGTTTCTTTCACAGAAAAACGTGAGAATAACTCAAAAAAAAATCTAGGCGGAAAAGTGAAAATTAGAAAAAGCTTCTTAAATAATATAACATGTAGGGTATAATCTGCTAGTCGCATTCGATTGCTACGAGCCAAGTATCCCGCGGTGGAAGAAGCCCGGCCAGGATCAACACTTGTTGGCAATAGCGATTGTTGCACAAACTGCAGATAATGCCCCTTGGTGCCCCTGATTAAAAAAAATAAGTTCCTTCTTAAAAGTGTCTCAATATTTGTTCCATGGAACGGCCGCTCCTGCGGGCGTGTTTTCAAAACTTTTTCCATATATAGGGGTATGCTTGCATTTTCGGTTTCTGCTCTGGTTGATGTTGATATACGAGACAGAGGTGAATTGTAATCTATTTTATGGTCTGTTACAACGCAATCTACAGATGCAGAGACAGGCTTGCATTTTCGGTTTCTGCTCTGGTTGATGTTGATATACGAGGCAGGGGTGAATTGTAATCTATTTTATCGTCTGTTACAACGCAATCTACAGATGCAGAGACAGGCTTAAGAGCAATATCTATCTTTCCTGTATAAACGTTCATGAAGGTTTATTTCCTTCTTTATCAAATACTTCGATGGAAATTTGAAGGTATCAGCCTTAGCCAAAAATTCAGAATCTTCTTCATATTGAACAGGGTCTTTTAAATATAATAACGCTGATTATATGAACGTACGGTGCTCGGCAATGCGCATTATAGAAGTGACCAGCTTTTGAGCTATTCGTGTTTTTAGTTCTTCCAACTTTCTGATCATAAAGCGCCATGTAGTTTCAACTGATATGAGGTCTGTATCTCGGCTACATAATACTACATCTGCTAATTTTACGAGCTAAAAGACGCAATCTAAGTGAGATAATGCAACACACTCTTCTTCTGAGAAAGTATAATCTATGTTTGTTTCAAAGTTGCAATCTATAAAAAGCTTTGCTTACACACATTTTCACTTTGCTGAATATAAGACTAGACCAGCGTCAAACTCTAGCTGATGATTTTCGCCGAATGTATCGTTCATATATATTTGTGGAATGTCGTCCTTTGTCGGAGATTTCCTAAAAAGTCTCATCACTTGTCTCACTTTTTTTAAGATTCTCAATTTCCGACGCTAAATTGTTACCGTCTTAATTGTTCTGTACCAATTTCTCCAAGTTTCCTTCAATGGGACCAAGATAACGTATTATTTGGAACGATACTGGGTGATAAACAATTAGGACGTATGCGAACGGCACTCTTGTTTTGGTTGGAGAGCTAAGAGTCGTGGGTTTGTTTTAGGAACGTTAATCAACAGGTAATTAAAGGGCGCCAGAAATTTTAATTCACAAGAAAAATTTCAAAAACTGCGATAAGCGAGAGGAATTATAAGAAGTGAGGTATTTTTGGTAGTGTGTCTGTGGAGGTTAGGGAAGCACTCACTAAAATGCGGTTTATTATGTTAACCAATTTATTAACAAGTTTGACCAGCGTCAGTGAACAAAATATCAAAAAAAATTACAATATGGGTACATGCATAACCTGGTACCGCAAACAAAATTAATAAATACATAAAAACAATAAAACAAATTATCACTCAACACTTCACGGTAATTGTTCGAGGAATAAATATTCCACAAGAAACAACAAATATACAAATCAAAATCATATAAATACACAAACAATAAATGTCACAGAGTTTGCGAACTAAAAAATTAGTTTATTAACGAAATTATTTTCCGTTTATTCAAAAAAGAAAATGTAGGATATTATATTACTGAATTACTTGAAAACAAAAAACACATAGGCTTTGTGAAAGTTGCGTCAATATAAGTGATCGGGGGAAAATAATTTAATCTAGATTTGACGTGCACGCCGAATTTCCTAACGATTATTCTATAAAACATAAACAAAGGTTCTCTAAAATGATGGCAATATTACTAATAAATAAACTCGTTATCATAATAAAATAGTTCTGATACCGTATGGTTCGACCATCGACTAAGAAAGGGTGCGATTACTCCAGGTAGGAGAGATACTAAATAACCATTTACGATACCTGAGTCCAATAGTTTCCAGCCAATCACCACAATACTACTCAGGTGAAGATACTTGCATCAACGCCGGAGACGTGGTTTCTCGATTAGGTCGATTTAAAAATTTAGGATAGTAGGTACTTGTAATAAGTAATCTACCCTCACGGCGTGATGGAACAAATCACAGACACTCGGTAATCTTCGGTAATTTAATGTCGGTAATAAACAGGTACTCCGGTAATTTTAATTCGACGACTGAGCACAGGAAATATCGATACTTTGGTACGATACGATCGATACGATAACTTAATCTTAATAACTAAGAAAATCACTACTGCTTCGCTCAAGTAATCTTCGTAGACTCAATCTCGATAGCGGCACTAAATATCGATACGATAATTCACGCTGGCACTCCAAGAACTTCTCAACTACTTCGGTTAAGATCGGTCGCTGACTGACTCTCGTGACGAGATTTTTGGGGAACGACAGCCTTTTTTTGAAATTCTTTCCAAAAAATAACTGTAAAATTAGTTCTAAAAAGCCATATAACAGTCATATAAAAAGAATCGTTATATGTGTTAAAAAGGAAAACTCGAAAACCGGGAAAATCAAACGAAGTAAATCTAGCTACCAACAAAAACGTTTTACAGATATATCACGAAAGATTTGGTTACCAAAATAAAAGACATGTTAAAATGGTATTGAAAAACGAGCTACAGATAAATGTAATGTTTGATAGTGATCTATGCGAGGGCTGTGTTTATGGAAAGGCTCATATTTTCAAGTTTGGTACAAGAAAACGAGCTGATGCACCAGGTGAAAGAATTCACACATATGTTTGTGGACCTTTTAACGTGCGTTCAAAGCAAAGCTATCGTTATTTTGTAACATTCAAAGATGATTTCTCAAAATATCGTTACGTTTACTTTATAAAGAACAAATCTGAAATCGTAGAGAAACTAAAAATTGTTTTGGCTCAAATTAGAGCTGCAGGTCGTGTAGTGCAAGAAGTTCTGTCCGACAATGGAGGAGAATTCGATAATTATCGAGTCAAGAGAATCCTAGACCAACAAGGTATTCGACAGAGATGCCCTACACTCCACAATAAAATGGATGCGCAGAAAGAGAAAACCGAACCCTTGTCGAAACTGCAAGAGCTCTAATGCATGCTAGAGAAGGACTATTTGATCAAAATTTCTGGGATGAGCTAATCAATACATCAACATACATCCTCAATCGTACAGGAAAATCGAACATTGAAGGCATGACGCCGTATGAAGTTTGGTTCAATCAAAAACCAAAAATTATTCACCTTAGAGTCACAGGAAGCTCTTGCTAGGCTCACGTCAACAAAAGTAGACGTCGAAAAATGGACAAGAAAGCTGTAAAAGCTGTAAAAGGACGACAATAGATTCATCAAACGAAAACAGAGGAAAATCTGCAACAAGAAGACCAAACCGAAGTAGATCCAGAACCACAAGAGGTTCCAAATGACGAATCATTAGGAAGCTTTAGAGAAGAACTTGTTCAATCTGATTTTGACAAAGGAAATACCGAAGTAAGACAACAGTAAAGAGATAGGTTAACACTAAGAAAGCCAGAAAAACTTGATGATTTTGTATTGGCAGTTGCTGCTGAAATCATAGAGCCAGAAGAACCACTAAACTACAAAGAAGCTATAACTTGCAAAGAACCAGAGAATTGGATCGAAGCTATGCAGCGAGAACTATAGTCAAGTTCAAAGCTAGATTAGTAACAAAGGGTTATTCTCAACGAAAAGGAGAGGACTATGATCAGACTTGCAGTCCAGTGGCAAAAGGAAACACTATACGAGCATTACTTAGTGTTGCTGCCAATAGAAACATGTCGCTCACCCAATTTGATGTTTGTACACCATTTCTTTACGGTCAACTTGAAGAAGAAGTATTTATAAAGCAGCCAGAGGGATATGAAGACGAAAGCTGAAGGAAAGTGAGGAAGACTCGAATACTACTTTTCCCTATAGGGAAGCTGTTGGTGCACTGATGTACTTGATGACTTGTACCAGACCTGATATAGCATATGCTGTTAGTGTTGTGTCAAGAAACTCAGAAAATCCATCCATTCAAGACATTTCGAAGGTCAAAAGAATTTTCCGGTATTTAAAAGGCACAACAGACATTGGATTGCTTTATAAGTTTGGACTACAAGGAAAGTTGAAGACATTTAGTCATTCAGATTATGGCGGAGATGAAACAACAGGTCGTTCCACATCTGGAGTTGTTTGCATGTATGCAGGTGCTGCAATATCCTGGATGAGCCAACGACAAACATCAGTAGCACTTTCTACGACAGAAGCGGAGATAATAGCTGCAAATGAAGCTGCCAAAGGGATAGTTTGGATGAATAGGCTATACAAAGAAATTTTGAGTGTAGACAATGAAGCTGCTATTCGTTTGTCACAAAATTCAGAGTTTCATCGTAGAACGAAACATATACATCTCAGGCACTTCTTTGTGAGAGAGTTAGTTCAAGAAAATTCAGTAGTCGTTAAAAAGGTTGCAACTGAATTCCAACTAGCTGATCTCATGATAAAGCCGCTTTTTAAACCCCGATTGGAAACGTTGCGAGAGACTATTGGTATGGCCAAACAGTTCAATGAGGGAAGGTGTTGAAGTACCCTGTACGAAGAACATTTTCTATGTTTGATCATCCCTTTATTTTATTGGAGTTTATATTTTGTTTTAATAAGATGAAGTTGACATTAAGTAAATATATCTTGTAACGTCAAAAGTTGCTGTTATAATCTTTCCTCTAAAATACTATAAAAAGACCTCATCAACACCTTCAAAACTTTTACTATCAACTTATAACCTCATTACACAATTTATATGAATTAAAAGCTTGTCGCGAGATTTACTTGTATAGATAAACAAGTAAATTAAATCACTTGATCTGATTGATTTTAATTTTTAAAATTTTCAAACTAAGTGAATACGAGTACTTCAATCTCATGACAAGCTTTTATATCATATAAATTGTGTAATGACATAAGAAGATAGTAACAGTTTTGAAGAAAAAATTTTTTATATTCTTTTTAGTGCATTTAAATCAAAGCTTGTATAAAAAATTTTAAATTAACAACTAAAGGGGATAACAAGAGGATAAAATATTATAATTTTCATAACATTCGAAATCCTTGTAGTGGTTCAACATTGATATTTCTTAAATTAAATGAGATTAGCGACAGTTTGAGAAAATTGAACGCCTCACAAAATCTATTCGTGAAATTGATGAATATAATATACCTACATACATATAAAATTCAAGCTTTATATAGTTTCTAACTACTATAGCTGGTTCCTTCATGTTTCAAATTTACCATGTCTTTTCATAATGTGGGAACTTCTTCCGTCTCTTCTATCAAGGGCTGTCACTACAAAATTAATTAAATGATTCCTATCCACTTTATTAGACGCCGCATGTCAAATTGTGCACGCTTCGGCCTGTCACTATCCGTTCTTCTAACTTGTCCATACTCTTCTGTCCCTGTCCCCTTTTCTCACAAAGAGATTAGCAAAGATTAAAACGAAATAAAAGGGGTGCATAGAAATTAGTACAATATATTGAATAGGAGATGGAAAAATTGCCCTTTTCTGCCTTAAAGGAGACCATACACTATCGTAAAGAGTGTAAGTTGAAATATATTTTGTACCAGAGATATTTTTTATAACAGCACATGTTATAGAAAACATTTTAAAAGTTTGATGTTTACTGTGAAAAAAATTAATCTTCCTGTAGCATTAACAAAGATAAATGTAAGGAAAAGTAGAAAATACCGCTAAAAGAAGAATGAAGCATAGAAGATTAGTGTGAAACTGCTTGTATTGGGATAATAAAAAAAAATTAAAATTACAAAAAGAGTATAAGTGGATTATAAATAATCTCGCGTTTTCAGAGTCATGTTTCAATTTAAAATGAGACAACATGCTGAAAAATCCCAAAAAATGTATCATCCATATCTATAATAAATTAATACCTTACAATATTTATAAAAATTATAATTGAGCAAACCAAATTTAAGTAACTTTTTTGTACGATCTACTAATAAATTCCTATAGGATGTTACCTTGGGGTGTCTGTCTGATTAGATTAATTTCTCGTTAAAACTTTAATTTAATTTGAAGTGTAGTTAAACGTGAAATTAATATTTAATTGCTTAGTAATCCTGTAGACGTTTCATCGACAATGCAAAATGTATTTATAATTTCAAATTGGCAACATTGATTAGTTACTTATTTCAAAGTATTCAATTAACTATAGCATTTTCAAATTTTTTTCTTACTATACGAAGTAAAACCATTAGGTACTAGAGCTAGTCACAAACTTATTTTTTTTAAACAATCCTAGATTGTATTGATAATATAAAATACTATATTTATAAGTCTTACAACTATAAAAATGTATGCTAGTCACAGGCTAGGGACAGTGCAGACCATGTCATCTATCTATTAAAGAAAACTGTAACGTCGCTAGTAATCAAATTTTGTTGATTTTTATTACAGCGTATGCGCGATATCATATTGCTCGTCCCCACATGTTATATGTTATACTGTTATCATTTCTTAGTTCAAGTGTAGAGGTTATTATAAGGTTTCGGTATTTTGGTGTATTTTTTAATTGCTCTAGTATAATATTTATCTGTTGTTTTGTTACTTTATTGTTATTAATTGAAAAGACAATGTCAAAGTGTATTCTGAAGGAGTCTAATAAGTGGTATACTCGTTAAGTTTTATTAAAAATATTGAACATTTTTTCTTCCTTCTTTAGCAACCATTTTCTTTATTTTTATAAAACACAGAATTTTTACTAATTTAATCGACAACTTTAGAGATCATGGTTGTTTTTTACATTAACAAAACTGAAAATTGCTGCATTAATAAAGTAAATATTTCTTTTTACAGTTTTGTTCCTCCAACCCAGAAATATAAAATTAATATGGCTAAAAACCAATGGTAATAAATCATTAAATTTGTCGACGAGGAAACGATAGAGGATATGATCCCTTCATTTTCAAAAATAATGTTTCTCTAGATTTGAGAAAGACGAAGAGGGGTTATCAAGACAGTTTGATTTGCCTTCCCATATGAGTGGAAATTAACAAAAATTGATGGTAAGTTTTATTGTTTTCAATATAGCTTGCTATAATTTTGGACATTTTAAAATGTAAATTGAGTGAATGAAAAGACGAGTACTGAGTGTGTAATTTTATTAAAATTCCAGCTAAGCGCTTTCAACCATTAGGCCATTCTGAAAGCTCTCATCAAGAAAAAAACATACAGAAGGTGTCAAAAAACATCAAACCCTGTAACTGCTAAATACAATGAAATAAAATGTTTGATGTTAAATCATTATTTAAGTAAAATTTGTTAAAATTTCTCTATAAATAGCGTGTACAATTGTAATTCACATGTCTAATTTGAAATTATCAACTAAATTATATGTGTGTACACCCTCTTTATAAGGTAATTTTAACAAATTTTACTTAAATAATGATGTAATATCAAACATTTTATTTCATTGTATGTACATTGTACCCGTTGTATGTTTTTCTCTATAAATAGCTTTGAGAATGACCTAATGGCTGAAAGCACTTAGCTGGAATTTTATTAGACACTCAGTACTCGTCTTTTCATACACTCAATTTATATCTAGTGTTTACACCATACTCAGACAAACAATTCATTTTAAAATGTACCCATTGAAGAAATAATAATCTGGGTTTTATTTCATGTTATAGCTATTCCCTCCACCAGCTATGGAATGGAAGGTGTTGCAAACATTATGCAACACGAAATACACTAAAATTTATAAGTGTAAAGTTCATATCCTAGATGTCGTCTGTGGCAAGCATCTGAGGTTGAATCATGCGCAGAGCAAAAGATAGCCTGCGGCAGTATAACTCAAAACATGGTACAAGCAAGAGCTCTCGCGTACGAAAGCGTTGTAACTACGCTGTACCATAATTTTAATTATAAAAAGAATCGGGCTAGTTCCCACAAGTGGTAAAGTGTTTTTAATACGCATACAATCGGGCAAGTACCCATAAACAACAAACCATTTCAACAGTGCAGTTGATGTGTAAATATGTTAGTGTAAATAAACCAGTGTAAATATATGTAAATAAATTGTACATAGCAAGTGCTTTAAAAAAGTAATATGAGGCATCAATAAAAAAAAATTTAAATCTATAATTTTCGAAGATAATTATAACTTTTTGAGATAAATATCGTTATCATAGATAAATATATGTTATTCTTAATCCTTCTGATATGATTTCACTTGTTAATTCATACCCATTAAACTAGCCCATTATGTATTGAACAGTAAGATCTGCGTCCTTGCGTAATAGTGTAAATTTATAGCATTTTAATCCCTAGTTGCTCAGATTTACATGTAATACCTGATTATTAAAATTTTAAAATGAGTCAATTTTTCTCAATTTAAATCAGAGAAAGAGACAAAAAATTTTTATCCGCTACAATTAACCCACGAGTGGTGACGCCCGGTCTAACGCACATAAGAAATTTTCAAGTCTACATTTTTTATCGAACTCCTTGGAGCGAGCCGGTCGTTATCCGTTTCAGATAACCCACAGATAGATGAGACACTGATTGTGACGCCATCTAAAGAGCCTGTCGACTAAACAATTGAGTGATGTTGAAAATATTTCTATAATTATAGGTTTTGGCGGTATATTCAAATCTACTGTATTTTAATTATTTTATTTCAAATAGCAATTTATAGTCAATCATTTGACATTTCATACAATTTAACTCAATAATGATTAGATGTTGAGTTAAATTAAATGAAATATCCAATGATGGATCATAAATGCTTAAAATGGAAAAAATAAAGCAATAATCATATAAACAGTTTATTTATTTTGGTATAAAAAATACTCAACAATTAATTTCTCTCACTAAGTACTTTCCTTAACAAACAGAATATATAATGTAAAAACAATGGAATAATTAAAAATGATTTGAGTAACATACATTCTAGATTGTAGTATCATTAGGTTTTTAAATGATATTGAATCAAGATAAAAGTAAAAAATTATCTATGATGTTTATATTAATTTATTTATTTATTATTATACTACTATAAACACACAGAGCTGGACAAACTAGTGGAGTATCACTGCTAACTACTTAATAAAAGAAAGTGTTAGCAATAAGTAGTTAACTACTATTTTTGGCAACTTTCTCTGAAAGAAAATATTTGAATATAATTATTGTGACTATTAGAACTAAATTAATTAAAATATTTTCAAAGAAAACGTAGTTAACTACTGCCCATCAGCTCTGTAAATACAAGGTAGCAAGTAATAACATATAAGAGTGCTAAACAGCACTTATGACTGTACAAAATTTAAAATAATATATCTAACATTTCATTTCCACTTAAAATACACCTTTATTTTTTACTGGAAGTATTAAATATGTCTTCATGGCTCTTAAAAATTCCACCGTCTTGTGGAAATCCTTTCTCGTTTCTGGATAAGCTTCTACAATTAACAACAGTTATATAAGTAAACGCACAAAATAACAATAGTAAATAAGTAAACACACAATTATGCTTGAAAATCTATATCAACAAAAGAAAACAAAATGTGCTTACTATTAAAATAATAATCAAAAAATGTTTGAAATTTTGGAGTTTTTGATTTTTTTTTAATTGATGATTTTTTTTATTTCTGAATTATTTCTTGACTTATAGGTTTTTTTTTTATTTTTTGTTGTTATTGGATATTTTGGATTTTTGTTACCGCTTGACTAAATACTTGGCTCAACAAAAGTTTATACTGACTTTCCCGTAAATTGCCATACCATGGGCTATATATGAAAATCGTTTCATAAGGAGTAAACTCAAAGTACTTAGTGGAAAAAAGTGCTTTTGCTAATTGTAAAGCATTCATTTTTACTTTGTAAATGCCTTTAATTTTTTTTTTTTTTAGTCACGGGGGGGTTAGGGTTCAGGTGCCCTAATTGTTGCCGCTCAGCCATTGATTGGCTTATTGTGCACCCCCCTCACAGGTATTAAGCAGGGTCCCATCCTAAATTCTTAGCGAACATTGAGATACGTCGGACTATGTTTTCCTGCATTCCCTCCTGATTTGTGCCTGGAGAAATATCTAGACAGGAGGCTCGCCTTCTGCACAGGGCAGGGCAATCGAAGACCACGTGCTTTGCGGTTTCCTCTGCTTCTCCACACATCCTACAATGGGGATTTGTTATTTCAATCCCCATTTTCTGTAGGTGTGCGTTGAATATCCAGTGGCCAGTTATGAATCCTACCACTTTTCGCAGTTCTTTCCTACCCATTCTAAAAGCATTTGCTACGTAGGAACTCGATGGTCCTTTTAGAATTCTTTTGGATTGAGCATGCCCCGTGATTCTGTTCCAGCGCTTTTGGTGTTCAAGCGACACCCAGTTGGAAACGGTTTTTCGTACGGCGCTGTATGATACGCCATATGCTGGTTCTGATCCCATGAGGGTGAGATGAGCTCCTTTCTTGGCACACTCATCGGCTCCCTCATTTCCAGCTACCCCTATATGGCTTGGCACCCAAGTGAGAATTACTCTGTTGTCTTTTGCCAAGGTTTTCAAGGTATTGTGACAGTCCCACACTATCTTCGATGTATAGCTGTGGCTTGCTAAGGCCAAAAGGGCCGCCCGACTGTCCGTGTTCACATAGATGGTCTTTTTGTTGTATTTCCTGTATATGCATGTTCTGTCGCATTCGATTAATGCAGCTATTTCTGCCTGAAATACGGTCGTCGTTTTGCCAAGGCAAACACTTATGCTTTGCCTGGGTCTGACGCCGTAAACGCCTGCTCCTGTACCCGTTAGAGTCTTTGACCCGTCGGTGTACCAGGTGATACTGTTCAACATGCGTTGAGGTTCTCCCTGGGCCCATTCGGATCTGCCACTCAAGTTGACACGATATGGTATCTCAGTTTCTACGACCTTGGACATTCTGTCAGGTGGCATTTCGATGATGTCGCACCTCATGTTGTCGTGTATTTTAGTATGTTTCATAGCATGGTGCTTGCACCAGTTGCCATTGCACTGCATTCTGTAAGCAGCCATTTTAGCCTCCCCCTGTATATAGAGATCTAATGGTGGGATGTTTAGCAATATTTCCAATGCTGCGGTTGGGGTGCCCTTCATGGCGCCTGTAATGCTCAGACACGCAGCTCGCTGCACTTTAGAAAGCATTTTGGCGGCTGTGCTTTGCTGAACTTTAGGCCACCATGCGATCGCACCATACACCATCATTGGCCTGATTACTCTGGTGTACAACCAGTTTACCATTGTCGGAGTTAGTCCCCAGGTGCACCCAATTGCTCGTCTCATCGTCATTAGCGTGATCTGAGAACGGCTTGTGGTGCTCGCTAGATGGCTGTTCCAGGTTAGCTTGTCATCTAACCAGATTCCTAGATATTTTGCCTCCCTGGCAACCTTTATCTGTTTGCCGAAGAGTTTTGGCGCACTAGTAATGTCTGCGATTCGCTGTTTTGTGAATGGTACCATGATGGTTTTCGAGGGATTTACAGACAGTCCCTCCGCATCACACCATCTCTCCACTGCGGACATTGCCCTCTGCATTAGTTCCAGGCAGATGCCCACGTGTTTTCCCCGTATTAGAATGATGATGTCGTCAGCATATCCTTGAGCATACCACCCTTGCTCGTTTAGTGAGACAAGAAGGTCGTCGACTACTAGATTCCACAGCTTTGGTGACAAAACGCCTCCCTGTGGACATCCTCTTTCTGTCTTCACCTCTCTTGTGACTCCACACAGGGATGCTTGTGCTCTCCTGCTGCTTAGCATGTTCCCTATCCATCGGGTGATTGTCCTGTCTGTGCCTCTGGATTCCAGCTTTGACAATATTGAGCGAGTGCTCGTGTTGTCAAATGCTCCTTCGATATCCAGGAACACAGCCAGTGCAACTTCTTTGTGGGTAATGGCTTGCTCTATCTTGCTCACCAAGCTATGTAAGGCTGTTTCGCAAGATTTGCCGCTTTGGTAGGCATGTTGATTAGGGTGCAGCGGCATGTCGCCCAGCACCGTGACCCTCAAATGCCTATCTATCATCTTCTCTAGTGCCTTAAGAAGAAATGACAAGAGACTTATCAGACGATGAGCCTTTGCAGTATCGTAAGAGGGTCTTCCAGGTTTTGGTATGAATACCACCTTGGAGATTTCCCACACCGTTGGTATAACTCCTGTGGCTAGGCTTAATCTGAACAGATTCACAAGTCTTGGAGTTATTATGTCGGCGCTTTTTTGGAGCAGTACAGGGTAGATTCCGTCCATTCCAGGCGCCTTGAAGGGATTAAAAGTTTGAATAGCCCATGTCACAGACCCGTATGTGACTATGGACTTCGCACAAGTCCAGCTATCACGAGTTGCCAGACCGCGGACAACTTGCCGTTCTTCTCTGACTTCGCTCGTTGCTTCGACTTGTATTTCGGTGGATCCCGGGAAACGCGTACTTAGCATTACTGCCAGTGTCTCCTCTGGTCCATTCGTGTGTGTGCCGTCTTCTTTGAGTACGGTCCCTGGAGTGTTAACTGGATTTTGAGCCATGACTCTATGGAGTTTTGCACAGTCAGAGACACTTTCGATGTCCTGGCAGAATTTTCTCCATGAGCTTCTCTTGGCTTTCCTCACTGCTTTATTGTATTCAGTGAGCGCCTTCGTGTGACTATCCCAATTTCCTGTGCATTTGCACTGATTGTACAGCCTTCGAACGTTCCTTCTCATCGATTCGAGCTTCCTGTTCCACCAACGTGCATTTCGGTTGGTCGTTCTGACCGTCTCAGGGCAGGTCTCGGTATATGAGTTCATTATGGCATTGTTAATGTCACAAGTCATTCTCTCAACCCCTTGCCCTGAGACTGGGTCAAGTGAGGCTAGATTGGTTTCCAATTTCTTCCGAAATGCTTCCCAATCTGTGTTCCTTGGGTTTCTGTAAGTCTCTTTTTTATAGGTCGACTTAATGGTGAAGGATATATAATTATGATCCGACGCTGAGGCTTCGTCTAATACCTCCCAGCCCTTAATTTTGTTAGCCACAAAGTGACTGGCCAAAGTTATGTCCAGAACCTCTTCCCTAAGCATATTCCCCCTTCTTTGTTGGAAAGTTGGCTTACGGCCCTGATTCAATAAAGTTAGATTCGACTCTATTAGATAATCAATAAGGTACTCACCCCGTATATTGGTGTTGGAGCTCCCCCAGGCCAGATGGTGTGCATTGGCGTCCATTCCCAGGATGAGGTGCTTCCCCGTCTCTGCTCCATGTTCCACTATCCTCCTCATTTCCCTGGACGGAGGTGCTTCTGTGGAATCATATGGCAGATACACTGATGCAAGCAGGATTCTGATGTTTCCATCACCTGCCTGCAAGTGTACCTCAGTCACGGCAGTGTCCCTAGAACATAAATCCGTTATTTTCAACATTTTGATGTTATTCCTGATAAAAATACATGCCCTTGGGTTAGCATTATCAGTATCGTAGATTAACTTACCCTTCGCGGTGCTCATCCACATTACTCTGCCTTTGACGGTCCATGGTTCTTGAATAAGAACCACTCCTATGTCATCAGCCAGGATCTTCTGGCAGAGCGTCGCCGTTGCCGCTCTACTGTGATGCAGGTTGATTTGCAGCACTGCGGTCATCATTGCTACCTTTTTGTGATCCCCCCTGCAACTTGAAGAGAACTCTTTCTGCTCCCACGAATGGGCGCATACCAAGTTTCCTCAGCTTCTGCAGGGATTCGTCGTCAATGTGGATGACTAGGAACTTCTGGCGTGGTGTTACCACCCACAACAGCCCAGTGTTCGGTGTTCAATCCACTCTGGCTCTTTATACCAAGCATCACGTCTTCCTTGGTCTCCGCTCCCGTGGTTCTTGGTACAAAAGTTGTGACTTAGCACATCTTCACGAGGTTTTTGGCCGGACCAGTCTCAGCTGAATCTCGCCAAACGGATTCAGCTGCTTAAACTGGGCTTCTAACCATACCTTTGTGATAGAATTTGCGCAGCCTACAACTACTGCACCATTCTCAGGGTGGCAGCTGGAAATTCTGACGTCTTCACCCCGTAGGGCACGTCTCCCCAGCTCCATTTTGATTTTTAAGGCTGTTTCTTTGTCCAGCCTTGTTTCTGGATGGTTCGCATGGACAATTGCCATCTTTTCAACCATCAGTTTCTCGGCGAAGGACTCAGGTGCCTTTAAGGTTCTCGCTGAGTTTCCCTCCGCCTTAGATCCTTACAGATTCCTCAGGAGTTCGCTGCGAATGCAACCTTTTCCCTCCTGGGGTTACGTGTTTGGATGATGACGGTTGGGCTTCTGGATTCGCACCTTGCCTCGGCTTCACCCCCGCGCCCAGGGTTCCAGAGGAACCGGATTTGCTAAAGGGTGGTTCAGCCGGAGCACCATGCTTCTCTTTCCACGCCAACTGTCTTTCTTTTCTGGAGAGAACTCTCTCGCCTTTAGCGAGGGCTTCTTCTTTCCTTAGACGTCTCAGTTCGCCTCTGGAGAGCCTCTTTTTTGGCTCTTCCTTTGGCGGCTGCCTACCTGGGTTCTTTGAGGTGTTGCCCTCCTCCCCAGAACTTAGCAACTTGTCCTCCTCCATCGCTGTAGGAGAATTGTTGCTTGTTATTGTCTGAATGGGAATGCCTGCGGTCTCTTGGCCACATTCCAATTCAGGAGTTTTTTGTTTCATTGTCGGGTCATCCATATGTTCCCACGAGTACCGGGTTAGTGCGGTCCATTCCCCCAGTGACCCGTTTGGGAGAATAAGGCTAATACTCTGGGAGGTCGCCCGGTTTCCCAGAGGCTCCGTTTGCGACGGTGCTCCTCCACCGCCATGCACCCATTGGCACGGGTCGCTTGACACCTTGGGTTGGGGGATGTTTATCGACCTCCCGGTCTAGATCCGCGGAGTTCAGTTGCAACAGGGCCACCACGTGAAGGGTGTAATCTATGATCACACACTCCCAATCATCTTGGGAGTACCCAGCGGTCCTGGGACAGTTTAAGGAGGTGCAATGTTCTAAGACACTCCGTGCAAAACCTATCCCCTGGGCTCTGCCTCCCTCTCCCCTTCAACTTTACGTCGATTGCGAGAGAGAGGGAACAGACCTCTCGACCCGCCTTTAATTGAATGTAATGGAATAAACTTTGGCATTAAATAAAATTATCAATTTTTACTACTTACTGATCAGTTAAAATAAATGAAAAAAATATAATAAACAAGATTGTCAATTTTACATATATCCGATACATATTTATTAATTAATTTCTTAAAATTATCTACCTACGTTTGAAAAATGAAGGGACTTTATGCCAATTAATGGTTTTTTCGCTTCGCAACACATTTAGTGAAGGTGGCTTCAATATTTGTAATATCACATCTTCTTCTTTTTTCTATTAACATATATTAAGTCAATCACAAGGAAGGTCACTTCTTGGTCTAGCCAAAAATAATTATTAAACAACAGGTAGGCATCAAATGAAATTTAATTTGTGGCATTCTGACGATAATATTTAATATTGAAACAATTGTCAATATCTTAGAATTTTTAACATTTTTTCAATATATTGTGGAATTATCTAGGAACAGTAAGTTTCATTTAAAACTACTATATTGAATACAATAAAACTTACCTTCAATTTCTGTTAATTTCCTATTTTCTGGTGGGCATTTCAACTTTTCCAACTGGAGAATAATATGTATTAAACTCTTTTTTTCAATTGCAGATTAATTCTTTTAGGGATCGTCTCCTGTATAGGCTCTTCTACTTTGACGGGAAACAAAAAATTGTCTGTTATATCCCCCTTCATTGAATAATCTAAAATACATACATATTTAATAACATTTAACAAATTTATATAAAAAAAATTACTCACCAGGCAAAAACAGGGACGGCAAAGCAAACTTTCCGCTGCCTTTGTCTTTTTCAAATTTTGAGAAGCACTGTTTTTGAAAATGAAGGGGACATATCCTCCATTGTTTCCTCGTCGTCAAATTGGATAATTTATTCCCACTGTGTTCCAGCCATATTAATTTTATATCTTCCTGGGTTGGCTGTATAAAGAAATAGTTACCTTAGTAATACAACAATTTTTAGTTTAACTAGTGTAAGACAACCATGATCTCGAAAGTTGTCGATTAAATGAGTAAAAATTCTGTATTTTATGGTAATAAAGAAAATAGTTGTTAATTTAGTAAGAAAAAGAGCTCATTTTTTTTAATAAAACTTACCGAGTACTTACTTTACCATACACATTGACATTGTATTTTCAATTAACAACAATAAAATAATAATAAAATAAATAAAAGCAATTAAAAAACACGCCAAAATACGTAAACCAAATAATAAGCTCAACAGTTGAACTAAGAAGAGACCACAGATAACAGGATAAACGAAAATTAAACACAAAATACGGGTCAGTTTTCTGTGAAGAGCAATATGACATCGCGCATACGCAATTATAAAAATCAATAAAATGTTATTACTAACCACGTTACAGCTTTCATTAAAGTTTTGTAATTTTTGAAATTTACCAATTTTAGTTACTCGACAGGCTCTATAGATGGCAGGGTCTGCATTGCCCCTATATCTGTGGATTCGTTTACCTTCTTGTCAGTGTACAATAAGCATTTATATGCAGTATGTTGTACGTTTGTGCGCTTTTTATTTGTTGCTATACGAGAGATGTTGGTCTAGTAGACCGACGTCACTGTTTGTATATCAATATTAGAAATCTTCTAGAAAAATTGCCAGTCCGTTTTACTGGTAAGAATTTGTTGATACTTGATTTGTAGAGGTATATACAACTATTGAAAGTACATACACAAATGTTTCCACGAATGGACTCAAATATACCTGAATTATTTTTCTTTTCCTCAAAAACAAATCATGTTTTTATAATTCGCGTATAAAAGAGACT
Organism: Galeruca laticollis; assembly: GCA_963921935.1. Lineage (NCBI taxonomy): Eukaryota > Metazoa > Arthropoda > Insecta > Coleoptera > Chrysomelidae > Galeruca > Galeruca laticollis. Next base: position 57,955,773 of record OY998181.1, read on the forward strand.
TCATTATAACATTGTTTACAGTGTCGCAATGAAGCTCTGTGAAAACTGTTATAGTAATTTTTAGTGTACAGTTGGTTATTGAATTTAGTTATATTTTTATTTGCCATTTGACTTTAACCTTGAAAAAAATTATAAATAAAATGGTCTAGCGTTGTTCTAGCTAGCAAATTATTATATTAAAGGTAAATTAGAATGATTTATATATTAAAAATATTAATAAATAAAGTACGCTAACGTTTATTTATCAATGATTTGTCAATTATCTATTTTTATATTGTATAGGATCAATATATAGGTATACAAAACGTTCGATTTTTGGGATAAATTACCAGATATATATGTGAAGATGTATTACAGAAATAATTTTGTTCATGATATAATATAAATAGATCGCAGGAGCATATACGAAGAAGATCTTTTTTAAACAAATAATCATCCCCTTTTTGCTTAAATGAAAGTTTGTTTACAATTTACATGATTATTCGGTTATAATATGTCAAAAGAAGTGCTGAATAAAACCATCTGTGATCTGACCAATTAGGAATCTACAGAATTGCCATTTTAAATTCAAACCACTCCTCCTAGTTTAAAAACAGGGATTATATGAAATTCTATTTTATTTAAATAATTAAATAAATGCGAATTATAAAAAATATTGTGTAAATCTTAGGCCACAATGACTTTCTGTAGTACGAGTCATTGTGACACTTGTTTTATAAATAACTATTCATAACTTCTTCTGTTGTTATTAAATATTTGTGCTCGTCTTCTTTTTAGAAAGATTAACGAATATGAGCAAGAGCAAAAATGGCTGGAGTCTCTCATGTAAGAGGAGACCCTGTTCAACAGTACCGTTAACTAGGGCGTTTCGAAAGAGGCGCCCGCCACGGGCGCTACTGAATTTGGAAGCGCAAAATTTTAGGGTTGCACGTGTTTTTATTTACATTTTACTTCTCGCTTTCTATTCCAAATAAATCAAGACCGACTGACACTGACCGTTTTTCGTTTAAGGAGATGCTAATAAAAATTGACCTCTTTTAGGTTTTCTTGAAGAAATGTGGTTCGCACATTTATTCTTATCTTTATAGTGGACCCGTTGTAAAAAATGATTTCTCATCATTTGTGTAGGCAAGGCGCTTCAGTTTTTGTTGATAAGTTGTTCATTGTAGTTCGTAGTTCCTTGTTTATAAAATCAGCCGCATTGTTAATTTGTCTTAGTTATTTTTATATAGTTTATATCTTTTGTGAAGAAAAACATTACGTAAAAAGAAATATAAATTTTGTTGATATTGAACATACTGGAATACTGAATAGGTAAGTACTATAAATAATGATATTAATAAGAACGCAAATTTTGATTAAAAAACACTTCTAGTGTGGTGATTAAAACGGCAAGTGTTCCTCGTTTAAGTCCTCAGTCCATTATACCATTATCGATGAGGAAACATTTACCCTTAATCGATATTCAACAAACATCAACTAATTCGAAAAATGAAGGAATCTGATTCAACTCTATGAAATAATTGAGGCAATTTAAAAATGAAGTGTTAAGAGATAGGTATTTATTTATCTTTTTTTATTAAACTGGGTTATGTCACGGAACAACGTCAATCAAAAATGTTAAATGAAAACAAGGTGAGTAGCATATCGTATCGAGCAAGAATATTTATTACATAGTAATAAACGACAAGTAATAAAAAATTGATATTTAGTACATACGTGTAACTTAGCAAATCTTTCAAGAATAGTCATAAAAAAATTAGGATTGCCACTTGAAAAAATAGTCGATGACTTCATATCTCAAATTTGGGAGGCTCTGTATAACATTTCTTTACATCAAAAACACCGCATTTCAAAATAATAATTGACCTAGGATATTTCCAAAAAAAAATTGTCATTTACTTACTGAATTTTTCCAAGATAGAGACACAACCTTATGCTGTGATAGAGACTCGCATTGTATATCCCGGTGTTCATAGAACAACAGCGGGACAAATTATGCTTACACTTACATCATATTACGCAATAATAGATCTATGGAAACAGCTAAGAATTGACAAATGCATAGATAAATGTGACAGGTGGAAATGTGACTTAAATTTTAAAAAGTGAGGTTGGGATTTTTTTTATAAAACCACTATATTTTTAATATTAGTGTTCATTTATATTTTCTGTAAATTTTTGTTATATACATAACAGCATTTAGGGTATCTAATTAATATACAAATATTTATAAAATCAACGGGAATTCACTCATATCAGGAAATTAATTTAAACAATTAAATTGATATTATTTACTGAAATTATTTGCTCTTACTATAAAAATGACTGACAAGAAGGAGGATATCCCGAAACCTAATGTAGATGAAGAATTATCCAACCTTTTAGACAGTACAGTTGATTACATAATCTAAACTAGTATTTTACTAATAATTTTCAATTTAGGTGCTCTCGAAGACTTTTCAAAAGTAGACACTACCAAAAAAGATGAAATTGCCAAAACAGATGATAGTGCTTCAATTAGCACTAGTGCAGAAAGTCAAGAATGGTCTCAAGATTTCATTCAGCAAGCTGCCAGTCAGTTCGAGGAAAATTTTGCAAATTTCTTAGCTAGTGCAGATCCCAGTACAGAAGTAACACCAGAGTTTATTCAGCAAAAGTTGCAACAAATGGCCGGTTAGTATTTTTAAGGAATCATTTTAAACTGTGGATAAACAGGTTTGCAATTTATCGTATTTCAATATATTGAATATGTTACAGAAAAATGAATTACGTTCCATAAATAAGAAGGTTATTTTCAAAACGTACCAAAGCCATGAAATGTAATTGTTCAGAAATCAACTTTTTTGATAATTGGATTTCAATTTTTTTTCCTAAAAATATTTTTGAAAGAACGTATTTTTAAATACTGGAAATCTCAGATTACATTAAAAAAGCCTTTATTTACAGTTTTTATTCCCAATTTACAGTAATTTAAAAAATCAAATATATTATCCATATGTTATTTGAATAACTGCCTCTAGTATATAGTCATGGCTCCTAGCATCTTTCGGATGGGTTTTCCCTGAAAAGCAGCTGAAAAATAGGGTGTTGAAATGATACGAGGTAGTAGATTTCCAGAAAGCAACATGACTGACATTGGTTTTGGTATTATATCATTTGTGAACTATATGGAGTATTACAGTACGGACTGTGAGACTGTGCTAACTTCACTCCCTATGTGAATCATGCTGGTTTGGAAATGATCAACCAGGTTATGTAATTAAGAATGCAGAAGCCTAAACCCACTATTTCCGATGCCTTCTGTGCGATTTGCTGCTTTGATATTAGTCCGAAGGTCTTGTGACAGACAGTAGTTAGCTGAAATTTTGTTGTTGAAGTCTTTGATGGTGGTTATATTGGCTTTTCATGTAACCAGGAGTTTTTTGGGAATTTGGGATATACAGTATTATATGCTTTATTGCCATTTTGAGACACTTGTTTTGTATCACCTGTAGGGAGTTGAAGTTATGTTTAGTGCATGTGTATTTGTGATGTGTATGTCAGTATGGGTCTTATGATTTGTTTGTATCTTAGAATTTTGTTTTGGCTTGTGAGGTTACTGTGTCTGCATATGAGTGGGTATAATCTGCCCATTGCAATCTTGGCTTTTTGCATTTGTTGCTATATATGTGAGCTTGCCTTGGTATTACCTTGCATGATGTAACCTAGATATTTTAAGTTAAGTATTTGGAGCAATGTAATATCCGTCAATGTAAAGCTAAGAATACCATGGATAAGTCTTCCTAGCTATTCTCCTGAGTAATAAATACTCTGTTTTGGATGCGTTGATAGCTAGTTTGTTTTCATTGAAATAAGTTATGATTTTTGTGTTAATGTGTGTTTGTACCATGTCTAATGCATATTCTGGTTTCTTTGCTGATACTACAAAGCACGTGTCATTAGCGTACATAGCGGTTAGTATTTGTGGGGAAGTTGGGAGGTCATGGATGAATATGGAGTATAGCAAAGATGATAATACTGAACCTTGTGGTACTCCAGCTTGGATTGAGAATGAACCTACTGTGTGATCATATATTTTTGTGTAGAATTTCATATTTGTAAGATATAAGTTTACTATTTTTATTAGGTAGTTAGGTACTTCTAATTTAACTCACTTGTAAATTAGTCCCTCGAGCCATATGGAGTCAAACGCCTTTTGGATATCTATTGTAACCATAATAGATTTATTTTTATTCTGGAATCCCTCCCGAATATAATTTATGATTTGGGCCACAGTACTGTGTCCGCTTCTGAAACCTTATGCTCAGGGGGAATAATGTTATTTTTGTTTATATAAGATTGCAATCTTTATAATATTATTTTGTCTATCACCTTTGCTATGTTGTTTAGTAAGGATATTGGTCTATAGCTATCCACATAACATGGATGTTTGTTACCTTGAGCTATAGGTATAATGTTGGAAATCTTGAGCATATAGGGATAATGTCCAGTTTTATTATCTAATCCGGGGTATTTAATTGTTGTATTGTGTTGTATATTTCTGTACATGTTGTTAGGTAATTTGTGTTTAGTGTGCTTGATGAGTGTAACTATTGTTGAACTATTTGTGTTATGTTGTGTGTGAGGTGTATTGTTTATAAAATTGTTTTTGTAGTAATCTCCGAATTTTTCTGCGATCTCTGTCATGATGGTTATTGTTTGTCTGTTTTCTACAATTTTTGTTATTTCTGTATGTTGACCTTGAAACTTTCTAGTAATTTTCCAAAGTGAATTGTCCTCAGGTTTCAGATTATTTAAGAATCTTGACCAATTATCGTGTTTATGTTCTTTTTTAAATTATTAATTGTCTGTTGGTAATGTCTTAATAATATGTGGTACTCTTCTTGTTGTGATTGTTGCCATATTTTGCAGATTTTGTTTTTCTCAAGTATTATTTAAGTGATATGGTCAGGAAGAGTATTATGTGTTTGTATTTGTAGTTGAGTAATTTCTGGCTGAGATGATTAATATGTGAATGTTTTCACTAACTGGCTTTTGTTTTCAATTTTATCTATTATAGTGGGATTTTCATTTATATGTTTTCTAAATTTTATCCAACTAGTGGTGCTGTAATCATATGAACTATTTTATGGTTTTTGTATGTTATGTGATAATTTAAGGAGGATGTGATTGTGATCGGAGTTGAAATCTGTTTGTTTTTATTTTTGTTGTTTTTGCCTATTGTAATGTCTAGGAGAGTGGTTTGTAAATGTGAAGTGTGTATGTGTGTCAGCCTGGAATATGTTACAATCCAAATTTTCGCAGAATTTCAGTAGAGTATTCCGTTTGTGTTAGGATGTTTAGAGTAGTGGTCCCACTGTGGATATTTAAAGTTGAGATCGCCTACTATCAATCCTTTGTTATGAGAATTCATTATGTTAAAAAACTCTTCCTCTTTTAATCTATTATCAGGAGGGTTGCATGTGCCAACAATTTTTATTTTATTATCAAAAAGGATTGCAATATGCTCAACTGATGAATTATTTTGTAGCAGGAGTTTGAAGTTTATGCCTTTATTGATTAATAAAGCGATAACGCCTCCTTTGACATTGTCGGGGCGGTCTTGTCTGAAAAGATGATATTCGGGGTTTCTGAAATTTATTTTTTTATTAGTTTTAAGGAATATCTTGATTAAAAAGAATATGTCTGGTTTATGGATGTGGCGAAAGTGTGGGATAAAGTGGAGTTTATTAAATACACCTTGTATATTGCAAAAAATTATTTTGAGATTGTATCATTTCTGAAATCCTATTTTACCACCCACCTGCCTAGATGTCATAGTTGTCTATATTGTTAACAAGGTTATTGTATATGGTAAATTTGTTTATTTTGTTTCTTGCTTGCCTCATGTCTTGAATCAGGTCCAAAACAGCTCTCGATAGTTCTAGGTTGACGAAAGAATGTAGTTCTTTGAACAAGTTGTTTAACTCAGTGAATTTGTTTATTTAATTTTTTGTATTTGGCGGCAGATTGATTGATTTGTTTGGTTGGAATTGGGAACTGGATGTTTGTGGGGTTATTCATTGAGTTTTTTTGGTGTGAAGACTGGGAAACTCTGTTGTATTGTTGGATTTTTGTTGTTAAGGGGTTTCTTTGGGGATTAGGGCTAGAATGTATTTAGTAGGGTGTATTTATATTTGAGGTTTGCTGCTCTTCGTTTGTCTAGCCATATTTTCCTTATATGAATTCCAGGCATATTTGGGCTTTTGCCCGGTGGTCGCCTTTACAATTTGCACACTTAGCTGGTTTAGTCTGCTCATTGTACACTCAGGTGTTGAATGTTGCCCTGCACATTTAAGACATCTAGATGCCCTGCCACAGTTGGATGTGGCGTGATCCCAGAGCCGACAGATGTGGCACTATATTATCGGCTTTGTCTGTTGTCTGGGTTCCCTTTGGACTCTCGTGTGTCCGATTATCGTTACTGTTTTATTAAGGTAATCTAACGTAATTTTCGAATCTGTGATGATGCTATATAACGGTCTACCCTTCGTTGTCAATCGAAATATATCTTTTACATCGATCTTATAATTTTTGGAGAGCTCCTCTTTAATGTCTGCTAATTGCAGCCCTTGTGTCAGTCCTTTGAGAAAAAAAGCATGGGTTTTCTCTTCACGTCTCGAGTACGTGTGAAATGGTACTTTTTCGTCTCGTATAGTCTGTTTCAATTTTCCAAAATCGCTTACTTCTCTGGTGAATATGATATTCAAATTTGTGGTATATTTAAGCTCAAAATTGTTCTTCTTTGACGACGCTTACCATCTCATTATGTGCTTGGACGTTTCCATCGGTTACTAAGGGAGGGGGTCCAGAGGGATGAGGTTTTTTAGTGTCGCTGTTGTTGGAGACCTTGTCTTTTTTCCTTTTGGGATTGTGCTTGGCTATGTCATCATCTCAGCTGATGTGAGAGTCACCTAGTTTTCAAAATGTTAGTTTCTTTCGTTTTTTCTATGCAGTTTTTAGGTTGGTCTTCATCTGATGTGTCGGATAGCAAGTTATATATGTTTGACATAGATATATTTTGTTGCTTTTGTGTAGCTCGTTTAAAAATATTATTAAGAGTAGCGAATTTTTTCGGTTTTTCGAATCCTGGAGGAATGACATTGGCTACTTCCATCTGTTCGCTTTTAGTGATAGTGGTTATTGCGTCATAGTCTTCCCTTTTCTTTTTTAACATATTTAGTTTGGTTGTAGTTATTGGTTTGCTAGATTTAATGAATTATGCATATTGGGAAGTAAATTTGTCCATGATTTGTAAGGACTCTGTGTTCCCCTTTTCCTTCTCAATTTCCTGTGCTCAGGATAAATTTGCTTGCTTATGTATCTGAGCTTGCGTGATGGTAATCTGCAGTGGTTGTGATTTGGATTTTTGTGTGCTTTTATCTGATGTTGTGTCGCTAGGTTGGTAGCCAATTGTGTTCTCTTCCATATTTTTATGGTTGAGCTTCCTATTATCGGTAATTGACTTTTCGGGGGTAGATGTCCGGCTTATATTAATTCCACGATATGGCGGTACCTATGTTTAGTTCATGACTATTTTCTTGTACTTCGGTGTGTGTTTGTGTCTGTTCGAGTGTCAATTCTAGACACTTTTCTGTGTTTCCTAGACACTTTTCCGTTTTTTTTTCGATATACTTTTTGGTCAAGTTATTTGTGTATTCTAAACACTTTGTTAAAATTTCTACGTCTGCTGATTCTAAGCACTTTTTTGTGATTTTAGGTATATTTGTAGTATCATGTGAGGTATTTATAGTTGATTCATTTGCATCTGTCTTCGTCAATATATACTAATTTATGAGTTTTAATTCTAAAGTTTTGTTTTTAATCCTATTTAATTCATCAGAATATTTAGAAATCTGTGTGTCAACAGTATTGGCGAATAGACGTGGTTGGTCGTATTCGATACCTTGACTCATGTCCAGGTCACCTTTTTTTGTACTTTTGTGTTTTGAATGTCTTTTTGCTTTTCGTTTATATATTTTATTTTACATGTACCTTTGATACTGGATTTTCTAGGGGATGTTTTGACTGATACAATTGTTTTTTTCACACACACACATTCTTATCACTAAATAGATTTTCACTTTGAAACAGTTCAGGTTTTAATCATTTAACTCATGAATTTTTTCTCTAAGCCTACAGGAGTATTCTGTAGGGTATTGAGACCCCGTGACAGGAAGGAGTGTAAGGTTAGGAGATCAATTCTCTTTTACTCTTACAGAGGAACACTTTATTTATTTAGTTAGAAAATTACTTTTTCAAAAAACTTTATCTCTTGTTAAACTTTGTTTACTATAACACTCAAAAGTTAGCAAAAGAAATTTGAATTTGGTACATTTTGGAACAAAATTAAGATGTGATACGATTTGGAATTAAAAGGCACTAATTAATATATGGTTGCTTTTACTATGTTTATTCTCAATATTCTGTGTTATCTTCTTGAATATTCTGCAAAGTGTCTTTGTAATATAAAACATTTTTAATATAATTTGAACATGGAGTTTCTTGTAATCGTCTTTCCGTGGTTGCAAGTTTCATTCCCTCTTTGAGGGCTGTATGTTCACAGGTTGATATTAAGTGATAATAAAGAGTAAGAACAATCTTTTGGAGTTGAATTATCGATTATTAGACCCACCTCAGTTATTTTGAAAGTCTTGTTTGATGTAACTGCATTTTTAGTAATTTCTTGCCAGTTCATTCATTTAAAGTCTTGTGGAACTGTGAATTAACTTCCAACTGATCTTACACTGTCATAAAGTTCATGGGGAAATAAGATACTCTCCTTCTTCCAAAGCTTTTTCTCAAGAACACGAAATGCTCGATCTGCTGACATTTAAGAATAACCATAATCTGGAAATATCCATTTAATGTTGATTTTATATTTCCAAGCCAATAACATTAAAAGTAATATGTAATTTTTATTTTGCAAATAGCAACTGTCTGAACAGAATTGGATATTTTTTATATTACAATTAACAACATTCATTTTGAAGAAATTTCACAAGTGAGATGTAACTTCTGCACAGCCTCATTCCCCATCCGACTATCCTCCGAAAAAAAAACGTTTTCATTGTTCAGTATCCTGTGTTCATCACAAACTATCCAAGAAGGTAATCGAAATCTGATTTGTTTAATAAATTTCACCAATTTGTGTTTTTGGCAAAGGTTGATTCTGCATCATGTCTAAATTTATTCTTATTAATTCTTATTTAAATTAAAAAATGCTTTCGCTCTTCTTATATGAATCATTTCAACAATAAGTGTACTTTTCAGGGTCTGATTGTCTTTGACTTTTAGTTTGTTTGAGAAAGTTACACAATCACTACACCTGTCTATTTTTACTGAAGCAAATCCCAAATTAAATTTGGTAGTATAAACCTGGAAGCAAAAATTTATTTTGTTGAAAATTAATAATTGTTTTTCAAAAGAAAGTGTTCCTATACCTTATAATATAAAAAGTATGTGGATACTTTATTATTGCCATCCATGAAATTTTCCTTGCAGAATATTTCCCACATTTTCCTGATATTAAAATCAGAGGGTAGATACTTTCTGTTTGGAGCATCTCTCCAATCCCAGCGTTTAGGACAGCATTTAAATAACTTGATATTTTATTCTGTAACAACAGTATATTCTCTGATAATTTGCCACCGCCTCTATTCTCTTTAGTAATTGCTTCATTATTAATTTTTTTGTTTGCAACATAGATCACTGTTCTTCAACCAATTTTCATCAGAATGAACTGAATATTTTATACTTGAATATTTTGCATTCCTTTCAGATGTATCTTGATTTGGTCTATGTCTTTTCAGTGTTTTCATAGTGACGTGCACACTTATAAAATTCTTTTGTAAAACAGCAGTAATTATATTTCCAGAAATTATCGTCAAAAGCCCGTATATCAGCTACTGTTAATTAGGTGGCTTTACAACCTTTATCATTATGTGAGCACGATACATGTGATTCTTTTCTTCACATGCGTTCGTATCTCTAATTTGTCGTGGATTGAACATCTTTGAAAAACTTTTCTTTTTCAACATTATTGTAAACAATTAAATGTTAACTCGTGAACAAACCACGAACCAACTCTTGTCAAACTTGCCTTAACACTGGTGTAAATCACATGATTCTATGATTGGATTGGTCAAAACGGATTTGATGCTTTTTGATACTGAACACTATTTGGATGTACACTTCGGCACAAAATTGATTTTTGTGCACCTGTTTTCCATAAGATTTAGTTCACATTGGTACAAAATAATTTTTCGAGCCTATATAGAAGAGAAATTACAAATAGGCAACACAAAAAAACCGCGATTTATAATTTTGTGGATTTGGTTCGTTTTGGAAACAAGCTTCTGAAATATTAATATGTATATTACAAATGTAATCATTTTCTGCCTTAGATGCTGCTCAACAAGTTCTTGAAAATCCCACTCAGGCAACTGAAAATTCTTCTGATTTTGCTGCTTCTATATCACAAGCTATTCAATCTCTGAATGCAGGTGCCGAAGGTCTCCAAGCTCCTTTGAACGAAGAAGAATTGATGAAAATGTTTACTGGTCAAAGATCTGGACAAGAAAATGATCTATTACCATTCATGCAAGGTGAAAAATTAAACGTTTATTGAGTACAATCTTATAAAATTTCAAATTGTAGGTATGATGCAAGGCTTACTTTCCAAAGAAGTATTAGGCCCCAGCTTAGAAGATTTTGTACAGAAGTTACCAGAATATATTGAAAAAAATAAGGAAACGCTAGATAAAAAAGATATTGAGCGATACGAAAACCAGAGAAAACTGATGGAGGAGGTGCTAGAGGAATTGAATAAAGAACAGGAGGGCGATAGTACTGAAGTGAAGTCTGAAAGATTTGCCAAAGTATTATCACTTATGCAAAAGGTAAGAAGGTATCTGTAACTATTTTAATATTTATCAGATTAGTCCAGCAAAATGTTTTGAATGAGTTTATGTATCTTCTCATATAAGGTTTGTTTTAACTCAAGAAATTATGACATATTATCGGGATTCTGCGCAGTGAATAAAAAAAAAGTTCCAACTGAAACTGTTTTGTTTCGGAACGGTTTCGTTTCTGTTCAATCCCATGTTGGGATCATAAGTGGAATAGTTATTTAACTGTAATTTTGATTCCTGTCTTTTTCTTATTTAACTGAACTGTCAATGTGTCAATAATTATTCAATAAAATTTCCATTAATTCATATTTGTACTTCTTACTAAACTTTTAACATGGATGATAGTGGATAGCATGTGAAAAAATATCCTTGTATGGTATTTGAAATGACAGATTCTATTAGGTTTGTGACTTTATGTTTCAAAGAAAACCATTCCTCATTTGAGCATTGATATTTAAAAATTTTCCATAGCATAAAAAACTCAAATACAAGCTTACAAATATTCCAATCCTAATGTTCTGTGGAAAAAGATAGGGAAGATTTCTTGTGACAAATTGGCTCAACGAAAAGGGGGACTATTTTACTTTCAAAGAAAAATCTTTGAAAGTAATATTTCAAAAGATGTTTTATTTTGGTATAGATATGTAGATGACATATTAGCTTGTTTTATAGGTAGTGAACGACAATTAGATATATTTTCCAACCACATTAATAATTTACACCCAAAAATTAAATTTACATTAGAAGTTGAAGAAAATAACTCAATCAATTTTCTTAATTTGAAAATTCAAAGAGTTAATAATGTACTTGATTATGCAATTTACCGAAAACCAACACACACTGATGTGACAATTCCTTATAGTTCGAATCACCCTATTTCACATAAACTAGCGGCATACAATTCAATGATACATAGATCATTTTCAGTTCCTATGAACAAATGATAGAGAGATTAGTACAATTAGGCAAATAGCAACATCCAACGGTTATCCATTACATATGATAAATAAGTTAATTAATAAAAGAGGAAAAAGTGGCATTACAACTAATATTTCCTAAACAAACTGAAGAAATGAAAACTTATAAAACCATCACATATGCAGGAAATATTTCTAATAATATTTCAAAGATAATATCTTTATCAACGAATACAACAATTTCTTTTAAAACAGAAAGTAACATAAGTACAAAATTGTTAAATGTTAAAACAAAAATACCAACATTAAAGAAAGCAGGTATATATAAACTCAAATGTCCAGAATGGCATGCTGTCTATTTGGGTCAGACCCTTAGAAATTTTGAAATACGATACAGTGAACACTTATGAGCTTACAGATTAAAACAACCAGATAAATCCCATTACGCAAAACATCTACTTGACACCAACCATTCATTGACACCTAACACAGAGCTAGAAGTACTACATATTTGTGATAAGAAACAAGAACTGGATTTCCTTGAAGAGTTGGAAATTAGAAGACACTTAAGAAACCCACAATATGAAGTCGTGAATGAACAGATAAATCTAGCGAGTTCTCCACTATTAAATTGTCTTCTTAAGTGATAATTGTAAAGATCAGAAGATATAGTTTTCCTGGTTTTCTATATCACTGCACAGTTATACTGATCTTAATTGGAGAAATGATATCCAGGATATCACCATAGGGCTAATAATATCTAAGCTTCAATATTCGTAATATCACATCTTCTTCTTTTTTCTATTAACATATATTAAGTCAATCACAAGGAAGGTCACTTCTTGGTCTAGCCAAAAATAACTACTAAACATCAGGTAGGCACCAAATGAAATGCAACTTCTATCATTCTGACGATGATATTCAGTTATCGAAACAATTGTCAATTTTTTAGAATTTTCAACATTTGTCATTATATTGTGGAATTAGCTAGAAACGTCGAGTTTCATTTAAAACATTAATATGAGTATATTCCACGAAGTAAGGGTCGAGACAGCTAATTTAATTAATACCATGTTCTAATTAATTATGTACAAAAATGTAAGTAATTCCACCATATTAATTAAAGGTGGAAGGGAGATATTTTATTCTATTTTTAAACTTGCAATGTTAGTTAGTGGCATTTCAATGAGTTGTGGTTGTTTTTAACTGAATGGGTAGAGCATTTTACCAAATTATGTACAACAGATGTTGACTAATTATTTAATATTATCAATATTGTTTATTTGAAAATATACAAATTTCATATATTTTAGCTTCAAGATTATGGACAACCTCCTTCTGAATTGGTGGGAGATTTAGAAACTCCATTTAGCTTTGACCCTCAAGGCAATCCCTTAAATTTTCCTAATCCAGGGCAAGGCAATTCTGAATGCAGTCTAATGTAAATAGTTTTTGTTATTGTTTGTTTAAATTTTATTTTAATGGTGTTGACAAAAAATCTCGCCTAGTTAAAATATTTATTTCCTAAGTAGTAAAAGTGTATTTGATTGAATTTACTACTTTTTATACTATAATTAATTTTGTGTCAATTGCACAAAATTCGCTTAATGATTGTGTTTCGAATTTCACTATGGAAACACCAAATGAAAGTTAAGAAATTGTTTATTATTTTCAAATACATATTATAAATTGAAAATTAACATTAAAATATGATTCTTACTATTTGTTTCGTTTGATTCAATTATTAATAATTTCAAGCGAATCTTTATTTAAATATTTGTGAATTCTGTAATGCAAATATAAACTGTGTGATACCGTTCAAGCCAAAATAATTAATATCAATGTTTTTGAAAATAATAATGTGATATTTTCTTTTTCTATAAAACAAGTGTTATTTATTGTTGAAATATGTTATATTATCATCTTATACATAAATTGCAAAGTAATTACAATATTTAAAAATGTTATGCAATTTGTATCGATACAGTTTATGTAAAAGATGACTTTAGTTTTTGTTGGGGATACAATATTTGAATAGGGTTTTTTACTATCGAATCATGTATATGATTAAGATTAATAAACCTTAAATATAGTGAATAAAAATGTAGCAACTTGATTTTGTTTTACTCCTACTTTCTTACTTCCAAGTACCAAATGTCAGACTTTATGCAGTTGTCCTTTGAAGTTAGATAAGAGCCCTTATGATGATGGTCTGATTTACAATTAAAGGGTGTTAAAATAATTATATTGGATACTTCTTTGGTCTGCGGTATCTAGGCAGGTTAATTGTTAACTGTATTTGGTGTGAAGGATATTTAATTGTGGAATATCCCTGATTTATTTATCATTAGTAGTGGTAAAAACCTAAGTGGTCATGTTAATATATGTTCACATTAAAAGGTATTTTTAAAATGAATTTACTTGGTTAATTGTGGTATGTGATATCAATTTGTAGTGTATTGGATAATCTACCTACTGATAGTGAATTTACTTCAAAATTTCCAATAGGGAGTGTGAATTTGAGCAATTTAAGTTTCTGTTTTGGTTCTTTTTCCTACATATCAATTAGTAAGCAACTTTTTGTTGGCAAACTATAAGATGACTAAAGTAAATAGTTGGTAATAGTCCAGGAGCCTACAATAAAGTGAGTACATCTACAATAATATGAAAGGGATAAATGCATTAAATTGATATAAATAGAAATGAAATGTTTACAATTTGTGATATATGTAAGAAAAAAATTCATGTAGGTTCCATGGGTTTATCATCTACTGAAGAACAGGTAATTCCAATGAAGAAAAGAAAATTAAAAATAGTATGTGAGGAATGTTCGAATTTCTTGTATAATATGGTAGTATTTATGAAAGGAAGTTAAAACATTAATGATTGATATAAAAGCTCTACATAGAAGTGATATTGTTATGCACCAAGTAATTTAAATACATATAGTAGTGTTGTAAGAAATAATAAAGAAGTATTGATAATTAAATCGAATAAAAATGAATCTGCGGAAGAAATTAATTGAAAATGTTGATCCGGTTCAATTGAATGTGGAAGTTATTAAAATAAGTCTAAAAAATGGAGGAGTTTTATTGGAATGTGGCAGCAAGGATGAAGCTTCAATTGTATCAAACTCAAACAGAATTTAGTAGTCATATGAGGTAGTTGAACTGAAAAAGTGTATCCAAAATTAAAAATGATTAACGTCTCCAAAGATAGATGAAGTAATTATAAGGCAAAACAAAATTGGCAGCAATGGTGATAATTTTCAGTTAAAAGTAATAAATAAGTTCAAAGAAGTAAATAAAACAGGATTAATTAATCTAGTAATAGAATTAGATACTGAAACTTTAAATTTTCTTAGAAGTATGGAGTTTGTATACATTAGTTTATATAGGCATAGAATTTTTGAATTTGTAAGTATTGTAAAATGTTTTAAATGTCAAGGATTTAATCATTTTGCCAAGTATTGTAAAATAGAGGAGAATTTTTGTGGAAATTTTAGTAAACATCATAAATCTAGTGAATGTAAATGAAATGAAAAATGTTGCATACATTACTACGAGCTAACGCAAAATTCAATCTAAATTTGGATGTTAAACATGTGGTGTGGCATAGGTCTTGCCAATGTCTTCTTAAAATGGAAAAACAACAACTTAAAAAGACGAATTTTATAAAGCAATTGGAAATTGTTCATTTAAATGTGTGCAGCTTATTGTCCAACTTGAATCAAATTGATACCCTTTTAGATAGAGGTTCTCTTAGCACTAACGGAAGCAAGAGTAACAACTGAAATTTAATATAATGAAATATATATATACAGGGTGTCCCGGGACTAATGGGAAAAAAGTCAGGAGCGTATAATCTGAGCCAAAATAATGTTAGTACTTCATATAAACTTTTTCTATTCAGGCCCTCGTTTTCGAGTTATAGGCCTCCAAAGTTTTAATTTTGAATTTGATTTTTATTTTTTGTACTAGTTATTTGATCTTTATAAAATTTACGGCAAACCTATAATGTACGTGTATGTTTATTTTGGAAAGGTAAACAAATTTACAGTAGTGCCTTGAAGCCAGGGACGGACCACTCGCAATGGTTAGTGATCCAAAAATTTTGGAGGGATGGCACACCCTGTATGAAATTATCGAAATTGACTTCCCCACACATTAATCTAACGAAAAGGTACTTTTTCTGGAATTCGATAAAATAAGCCGTTTGGCTAATATTTACAGTTTTATTAATGCACTACGTACAAATTTACCTAACTAACTTATTAATACGATGTACTACAAGAAAATAATTTGATGATAGCAGATGATAAAAACATTAAGAAATTATTTAATGGGAATTAAATAGGTACGCAAACAACGTAATTAGTTGCTTTTAATCAAAATTACGAACACAACATTATTAAACCATTAAGAAAACCTCAAAAAACACAAGTTATAAAACAATGGACTAAAACTAATTCCTAAACAACAACAAAAACTAACTTTCTTCTAATAAATGTTCAATATGAGCTCCTCCCACTTCCACGCACATTCTAAGTCTACGAAGGTTGTTTCTTTGCACTTGAAAAAGCAATCCCACATTATTTCTAATAACATTGCAGTGTAACACAATTCTGTCTATTAAATCTTGCCCTGTTTGCACAGGTGTTGCGTATACCTTAC
The DNA here is from genome assembly GCA_963921935.1 of Galeruca laticollis. Taxonomy (NCBI): domain Eukaryota; kingdom Metazoa; phylum Arthropoda; class Insecta; order Coleoptera; family Chrysomelidae; genus Galeruca; species Galeruca laticollis. Next base: position 57,972,318 of record OY998181.1, read on the forward strand.
TTTTGAGATAACCCTAGAGGAAGGAATCCATAGGATTAACGTGTCCTGATCGCGGTGGTCATTGAAAAGGGCCTCCACGACCAATCCATCTATTAGGAAACCTTGTGTGTAAATGCTGTCGTACATCTAAACTGAAATGAGGAGGGGCCCTATCATGCATGAACCATAAATTCCTACGAGTTTGTAGTAGCACATAATCAAACAGGTTCCATAACTCATTTTGCAAAAACTCCAAATATCTTTGACCGGTCAAAGTATCGTCAATAAAGTATGGCCCTATCAAATGACTGCCAACTATTCCTGCCCAAACATTAACCATTATCCAAACTATGCTGGCTCCTAGTTTGGATAATGCCATGTGGATTCACATCATCCCATAAATGCATATTATGAGAATTTATGACTCCATCTCTGGTGAAACCTGTTTCGTTCGTAAAGAAAACGTTACTAATAAATGTATTGTCTGCTTGTTGTTGTCGCAGAAACCACTGGCTATACTCAAGTCGTGAAGGATAATCAGCCACTGTCATACTTTGTACTTTTGTCATGTGAAAAGGATATAACAGCTGTTCTTTTAGAGCGCGATGAACAACTGATTTCGAGACGTTATGTTCTCTTGATAATTTTCGTAAACTCGTTGATGGTTCATTATCAACTGCATTTAACAAGTCTTGTTCAACTGCCACAGTACGTACACTTCGTACTGGAGCTTCTTCACCTTTTTTTTGGCAAAAAACTTCCTAAAATTTAAAACTTTGTTTTGTATACATGGAAAATTACATTTACTTATTCATACCTGTTTCTTGTAACCTGAGATCAATACGCTCAAACATTCGTCTGTCTGGCAATGCTCTGTTTGCAAAATGTTCTGCATAAAGCCTTCTGGCCTCTAAACAGTTTCGAGAAACCAGTCCATACATTAAATTCATATCTGCGTACTCAATAAAAGTGAATTCTGCCATTGTAACTGTTAAATTAAGGACTTATCAATTATTGACAAGTACTGACTACGAACTATTCTACACAATGTTTGACAACTAATCCTATGGTTACTTGCTAAACGGTAAAAACACTTTTAAAAAGTTTATAGCAACTTTCCAATTAATAACTCGTTAATGTTTTTTATCTTCTGCTATCGTTAAATTATTTTTTTGTAGTACTGAAGGTAAATCTTGGACATCGTATTAATGAGTTAGTTTTACCTCGTTGTGTACTTATAAAAATGGTGAATGCGTAAATTGGTACGTAGCGCATTAATAAAACTGTAAATATTAGCCAAACGGCTTATTTTATCGAGTTCCAACAAGAGTACCTTTTCGTTAGCTTAATGTGTGGGGAAGTGAATTTCGATAATTTCATACAGGGTGTGCCATCCCTGCAAATTTTTTGGATCACTAACCATTGCGAGTAGTCCGTCCCTGGCTTCAAGGCACTACTGTAAATCTGTTTACCTTACCAAAATAAACATACACGTACATTATAGCTTTGCCGTGAATTTTATAAAGATCAAATAACTAGTACAAAAAATAAAAATAAAAACCAAATTCAAAATTAAAACTTTGGAGGCCTATAACTCGAAAACGAGGGCCTGAATAGAAAAAGTTTATATGAAGTACTAACATTATTTTGACTCAGATTATACGCTCCTGACTTTTTTCCCATTAGTCCCGGGACACCGGGGTTTAATATAGTTAAACTTAACTCCGAGAATAGGCACACAGGTGGCATAGTGTGTTATATAAAAAATGGCATTCCTTATGAAGTCATTTTCGAATTGACAATTCCAAAAATGTTATGGGTAATAGGGTTAAAAATTAGAGGAATGTGTTATATTGTTTTGTACAGATCGCCAAGTTCTAGTATTTCTGCATTTCTAACTGAATTTGATAACATAGTAGAGGAAATTTATCAGAACTGTAATGTAAATGTTTTTTTAATGGGTGACTTTAATATAGATGTTAGTCCAGAAAAAAATGATTTTGATGGGAGAAAATTAATTACGCAAATGAAAGCTTTCCAACTTAAATAATAAAGGAATATACCCGGATAACACAAAATACTAGAAGTACAGTTGATCTACTATTTACAGACAATAACGAGGTAACAGCTGAAGTGAGGAGAGAGCCAAAAATTACAGATCATGATATGACATACTTTAAAATGAAGTTTAAGAATCCACAAAGTGAAATAAAATTAAGTAATGATAATACAAAACTACTTTTAAAACAAGATACGTGAAAGGTATTAACTAGAAAGATTTTGAAACGGCATTACATGAAAAACTTTGGAAACGTGAGATGAATATAAATGACCTACTTGTAAAATTTAATGAAAATATTACCTCCGATTTAAATAATTTTGCTCCAGAAATAACTATACGTAAAAGGGTTGGTTGTGAATGGTATGATAATAAAATAAAATATTTAGAATAATTAAGAGATCTGGCATATAAAAGGGCTATAATTACAGGTATGGCTGCTGATTGGGTAGGGTATAAAGATAAAAGAAACAAAGTTGTTACTCTAATACGATCAAAGAAAAGGTTATATTTTGAAAACTTAATAGATAGAAAGTAGGAAAATGAGGCAAGGTATCAAAAGAATAATGGGTAAAGGAGAGAGAGTAAAGATGTATACTTTAATGATATATTAGTGGAAGATGATAAATCATTAGCCGATTCATTTAATAATTATGTTGTACAAAATATAGAACTGTTAATAGCTAATAGGGACAAACATCACGATTTGAATCAAAGAAATCATGTTATTATGGATAACCAAATAACTCCTTTATACAACATTCAAAAAGTTGCCCAAAAAAAAAAACATTTAATAATAAATTTGCAAAAAGATTATTCAACAGACGAGATTACCAAAACCATTATGCTGAAGGGCCTAGATACGATTAGGGATAAATTGACAGATATAATAAATTTAAGTATAGAACAAAGTAAATTTCCTGACTTGTGGAAAACATCAGTTATTGTACCTATTGAAAAGGTAACAAATACAAAAAAATGTGATGAATTTAGACCAGTTAACATGTTGCCTCTTTGTGAAAAAGTAATAGAATTATACATAAAGGAACTACTTATAGAACATATTAATAATAACAATATTTTAATAGACAATCAGTCTGGTTTTAGAGAGAAACATTGTTGTGAGTCTGCACTACAACTGGTTGTCTCAAAATGGAAGGAATCTATAGATACAAAAAAAGTTATATGTACCATCTTTCTTGATTTTAAAAGAGCGTTTGAGACAATAAACAGGGACTTGTTAATCATAAAACTGAAAAAATATGGTATACTTGGAAATGCACAAGAATGGTTCAGCTGTTACTTGAAAAATCGTTACCAACAAGTAAAAGTAAATAGCTCCACTCCAGTAAACTTGTTGTGAAGTATGGAGTCCCTTAAGGAACAGTATTGGGGCCTCTCCTTTTTATTTTATATATTAATGATATTGTTCTGTGATATTCCATTAGTTTTAAATTTTTTTGCTGATGACACCATACTCTCAGTGGAGTTGTAGAAGAGACGATGAATAAAACGCAAAATATTATTAAATTGTTAGAATCGTGGCTTATTGACAATAATTTGTATGTAAACACAAATAAAACAGTAGTGATGTTATTTAATAGCAATAAACGTAATGTTGCATGTGATATTAAGTTGCTCAGTCAGTCCTTAAAGCTTGTTAGTGAATGTAAATACTTAGGTGTTATCATTGATAAAGATTTGAATTTTAAAAAACATGGTCAGTATGTTCATAAGAAAATTAGTAAAAAAAATCAATTATTTTAGAAGAATAAGAAGAGTGTTAATCAGCGGATGGTTTTACAAAACGTGATTTTTATTTTTTAAATAATTCATAATATGTTACCAAAATATATGTCCAAAAAAATTAGTTTTGTTAGAGACATGCATACTTACAACACTAGAACATGTAGTAACCTGTTTATACCAACTTCAAGAACTAGTTCAACACAAAATTCTCTATTTTACAAAGGTTTATTGTTATATAATAATTTGTCAATTCCTATAAGATCTTGTAGCACCCTTGACACTTTCATAAGAGAAGCTTATAGTTATGTAAAAATAAATTATTCATAATTATTCCTATCCAGTTATTTGACATGTAATTAGCGCATAAAGTATAATGATGATAATGATGAAGTATAATGATTTTATGTAATAGCAAGATTGCTAAATAAACTATCTATCTATTGGTTAAGTAAAGTAAGTCAAAAGTCAGAACAAAAAAAAACGTTTATTTTGTATTACAGAAATTCAATTTTTGATTTTATCCTTCATACTAAAATTCAAAGTATTTAAAATAATTTTACTATTCAGTGAACCACAAATTAATTACCGAAATACAGTTGTTTAAATTCATATTTAATTTCACTATTGTTTACAAAATAAAGCGACGCCATTATGTCAGATCCTTGTTTTTGATCAGTGAAACGATGAGTCTAAAGTATCTATCGAATGACGTACCTAACTCAAAGTGACAAATTTTTGATAATTCTAGTCTGAATATGTACCAACTGATGTATCTACACTGTGTATGAATTTGACTCATTGTTAAACCAACCATTACTAGAACTGTCAATTAACTTACTCGTGGAATGGAAGCTTGTAGACCGGACCGGAAGATAAGGAAGGGCAAATATTTAACCAGTCTTTTAGGCTTTGAAACCTTGCTTTAAAAAATGTTTGCTGGTTCGGTTAGTCACTGTAAATGTGGATAAGACATTATCGATCTGGAAGTGTTGCAATTTCAATTAAGTGATAGAGTTGAGAGGGAAAGTTCTAAGATTATGAAAGTGGTTTCAGTCTGGTAGCTGGGGCTCGGTTTATTGGTTCCCACGCTACAATTGTACAAGCATTAACTAGTTTTTTATCTCTCTCCAATTTCCTCGTCACATCATTTACTACTATTTTCTAATTCTAAACTAAATACAAATCGAGACAAACCGGAAATATTTAAACTTAATCAAAAAGTATATGTAAGAAAACACATACGACAAAAACACGCTAATAAATTCACTTTACCAATCAAATTAAAAACCGTTAACCGTGCACATAAAACAGCTTCAACTGAAAATCGAGTTAAGGTACATATGGACAATTTGAAACGTCCCCGGAAAAAACCTGAAAAATAGAAACTTATGTACGATACTTTTACACAACTTTCACACGTAATATTAAGACAATAATTTAGAATGTAGAATTTTGCTTTATTTCAGATTTTTTGGAACTATGGAACTCCAGGATAAAATAACAATTAGAGATCTAGTTAACAATCCCGGGTTGTTACCCTTTAAGTTAGGAACCCTAAAAATTGAAATGTACAGTTATGGACTTTACACTATTATTATTTGAACCCAATTATTTTATAAATAAATAAATTACAAATTCAGGCCGCAAAAATTAGCGCCTTTGCTGATCGAAACATCCAATACGCTAATGATCTTTCAAATTATTGTAAATTACTTAACTTCAACAGAAACCAAGATTAACGATAAGTTAGCAGAAATATTACCCCAACCTTCAAGAACAAAAAGAGGCCTTATAAGCAGCATAGATTCAGTTTTTAAACATATCACTGGAAATTAGATTCTAACAATGGAGAAAGATTTGAAACTCTCATCAAAGAATTACAAAATAACCAAAATAATTTAACGAGTAGTATAAGAAATTAAAATTCATTATCTCACTCATTGATAAATTTAACAAAACCATTGGACAAATAACCAATAACGAACAAATTTTGGAAACAAAAATTAAATTCATGGAAAACATTTTGAATTTCTGTCAACATTTTCCCAATCTTGGGAAAAATAATATTAGATTACTGCATTATTTTACTTACAATATTTATTTTTGATAAAATATTGTACCAAATTATTAGGGAACTCACAAATTTATATGATTTAATTTTAATAATTACTGCAAGGTTTTTTGTGTCATTGTCTCTATTATTGTAAAGGAAAAAGAAAGCATTATACATTTTTTCTAAATTAAATCCTAAGAGTTTTAATGGCATCGATTCTACTTTTCCATCAGATAATGGCTTGACAGTAGTCTAGGAACTTCTTTCATAAGAATATGCCAACAGTAGGTGGAATCTGAGAAGAAAACATATATTTATTGAACAATGGCAAAGAAATTTGTTACTTCACAAGAACTTTTGGTAGCATCATTTATAACGAAATTAAGAATGGGACAAAGGAAGCTCTAGGATTTATTTCAAGAATTCTTTTTAGCAATCCATTATGTTTGCCTTTCATGTTGGCATATCCCTGTCCTCTCATATCTTTAATATCAATATTTAATTCTGTCAAATAATTTAATAAAAAAGCTGTTAATCCTTCACCAGTTGTATCTTTAACTGGGCAGAACCCTAGAAAACGTTCCCTACTTTCTGCGTTCTTTGAAATGTCATTAATTAAAACAAAGCTAACAACCACAGTTATTTTTTCTTCATAGCATACATCCGGTGTACAATCTAATATGATCGAATAGTATTTACATAATTTTAATGTTGCAATCATAAAAAGTTTTTCATTACTTCCTCTAAAAGCTAGATTTTGTCCAGCTAAATATTGAATTGCACAAATAATTCTTTCAATAATTGATGTCCATCTTTTTTTACTAACTGAATTAAATTTTTGTTGACTGAGTCAACAGTTCTACCTTTTTCAATCGATTTTTTAACACTTTCAAAATGCTCGTCAACAGACATGCAGGTTACGAATATTATGCACATATTAAGAAGGCTATTAGCTTAATCATAGATCTATATGACTTGATTAATTCGGTTTTGAACGATATCGAAAATTCGATTACATTTACTAAACTTCAAGTGATGCATCCAAGCATAATTAAAACTTCTGTCAACTTCGCATATTCAAGCAAATCATGCAAAGAGATTCTCCCTCAGAAGTAAGTCTGCCCGAGAATAGACCTGCAGGAAAGTCAAGAAGAAAGGCTTTGTGAAATAAACTTGCTTAAAATGAAACGCACTTCCACCTGTGATAAAACCAAATTTAAATTGTCGAAGCCATTTCTGAAACAACTAAACAATTTCCACTGGTTGTACATCATTCCAGGGTACAGCAAATTACAAATGTCGAAATCAAGTATCTTTCAGCTGCTACTTATCTCTTAGAAATTCCTTTGAGATGCCAAGTAGGAGCACATCATACAGTCATAAATAATCAGCAAGTCTATAGTAGCTTTAGCCAACCGATACTACTATTAAATCTAGACAACAGTATCTTGCGCCCACCACATCAAACCTGGACTTTTATTTGGAGGAAGCAGAACTAGACGATCTTCAACAGCTAAAAAGTAAATTTGTAGTAAATCAACCTCAATTAACATTCGGACAAGTCTCAAAAACCCCGAGCTTATGGATCTTATTAATTTATTTATTGTTAATTTTTATTTTTGTATTCTGTATATATAAAAAATGGGCATCAAAGTACTGCAAAGTTGCAAAGAATCCATCCCAGGTGGACCACTCAACCGTTCAACTTCCTGGCTAGGGGAGGAATTATATCAACGCGACGGCTTAATCTGCAAACAAGCCAACTCCATTTTTTTTGAAAAATAGTTTTATTTCATCATTCACTATGACGTTTAACTGTCTACCGTTCTACAAAACGATATCTCTTAATTCTCAACATAAAGTGTGACAACGCCGCGCACAAAATCAAGCCAACTCCCCGCATAGACGCACTGCTTTGAAAAAAGCGCCAACTGCTATTCAGTCTGCCATTTTGCATATTATTAACATTGTTTTACCGGTTGTCCCTAAATTTACGTTGATTTCAGTGGTTTTTACTGTGTTTCTATTGATAAAAACTAAACCAACTTATAAAAGGTGAGTTACTCTAACTTTTAAGTACAAAATCGATTAGATATTTAATTTATTTTCGGCTAAAAAAGAGGTATTGTAAATATTGGAGTTATCTTGTCTGCATTAAAATTTAAGAATTTTAATATTGATATGGAGTTAACCGTTTTGTTCTAACTGAATTAGTAAAAAAATGAACTTTCATGTTAATTAATTAGCGTTATTATTAAAAAATTTTTAGATTACTATCCGCTCCGTGCGTCACCTCCTTCAGCGTGCAAATCAAGAGACTAGATTATATAAAAAACGTTTTAATTTTTTTTTGCAGATAATGTCGCGTTCTAGAAAAATTCTTGAGTTAGCTTTATAAAAAATGTCGGAAATCGTGTCAGAAGAGACAAACTTGGAGTCTGCACTAGAAAATAGCTCTATAGCTATTGAAGACATGCCTATTATATTTCTTAATGACGGTGAATCAGATATTATATTATCTCCAGAATTTAACAGCAGTATATTAGAGCCCACTCAAGATCATTTCACTGAATCAGTTCTTACTGAATCCAATAATAATACTATGAACTTCGATAATTTCCCTGAAAGAGTAGATGCGAGTAGTAATATAAAAAAATATTCTATATCATCGATGTACCTGCTTGAAGCTGACCACAATATACAAAATACCATAACGTTACAAGATAATTCTACACCTATGCTTCTAGAAACAGACGAATCTTTGAATCCCTTAAAAGATTGTGGCGATAAAATCGTTATAATACCAAAAAAAGTCTCTCCTAATTCAGATCACTTACTTTTACCCGACCAAAACCTGCCAATCGTTCAAGATGTACTGTTGGAACCTCTTACTACATTCAGTGTTGAAAAGCCAGGAAATAAACCTTTGGTGACCTACTCGGACAATGACAGTGATTATACCGACTCGGACCACTCCTTTGGAGAGCGAGAAAAAAATAAGATAAAACGGCGAATGAGATGTGAAGTAGGAAACACAACAATCGTTCCAGATGTACTGTTAGAGCCTTATACTACATTCAGTGCTGAAAAGCCTAAAAATAAACCTTTGGTGACATAATCAGACAGTGACAGTGGTTATACCGACTCGGACCACTCTTTGGGAGAACCAGAAAAAAATAAGGCAAAACGGCGAAAGAGATGTGAAGTAGACAACTCTAATTGGACTGACCGCTGCAATGCAAAAAAAGAGAAAAAGGACAACAGTATTTTGGTATGAAAAAAAAGATGGCAAATGGGACAACAAAATAATGAGAAATTCCAGAAAAATTAAAGCTCGCTGTTCGTGTTCATCAAGAAATAGTGTCGCAACATATCAGACGAAACCAGAAAAGAAATATTTAATTAATTAAGCTGGGGAGAAAAAAAGATATACGTTGACGGCCTGGTTAAAATGATGCCTACCATTAGACCAATAGATAGGAAGGACGCATCATCGTCAAATAGATCTTATTCGATGTACTATCACTTAAAAGTAAACGAAGAGTTATTTAGAGTCTGTAAGACCATGTTCTTAAATACGTTAGATGTCGGTAAAACGACTATATGGAACTGGAAACACAGTTCAAAAGAAAATTTTGCATTGCGAGAAAAAGTAGCCAGTCTATTACAGAGATAACAACAATAAAAAAACTCGAAAAAATCCATTTCAAAAAAAGTTCATTCGTTGAAAACATTTCTTAAAGGTTTGCCCAAAATGGAATCCCATTATTGCCGAAAAGAGACTTCGAAGTATTATCTGTTACCAGAATGGACATCCAAAAAAGCACTGTATGACTACTATGTTTCAGACTGGTGTTCTTCAAATAACATACCCCCTCTAACTGTAGCAAAATTTAATAATACTTTGGAATCCGAGAAAATCTCTTTATTTCACCCGAAAAAAGATGCCTGCGAAAAATGTATGTCATTTAAACTAGGCTTTGTACCAGAGGACGATCATAAATTTCACATAACAAAAAAGGATGAGGCCCGTGCAGAAAAAGATAATGACAAAAACCAAGAAGATAATAATATTGTTTGCTGTCGACGTCCAAGCTCTGCTAGCAGCCCCGAAATCCAATGTTTCATCACTATATCATAAGTCAAAGCTGAATGTACATAATTTTTGTGCATTTTTAAAAACTAAAGAAGCCTATTGTTTCCTGTGGAACGTGGCAGAAGGTGGGGTATCCGCAGAAGAGTTTGCCTCTATTCTTACGCAACTCCTCGTGGATAAAGTTCTTCCTCAAATGCCAACAGGTACCATGCAAGAAAAAATTATCATTTACAGCGATGGATGCGCTGCCCAAAATAGAAATGTAACAGTTTCCAATGGTCTGATAAACTTAGCGATGATTAAAAATATTACAATTGAACAGAAATATCTCGAAGTAGGGCCTACGCAAATGGAAGTGGATTCTATGCATGCTTCTATCGAGAAAACACTCCGAAATAAAATAATCAATATACCTGCTGAATATATTGGTATTGGCCGAAGTGCTCGAAAGAATCCAAGACCTTACAATGTAGAATATTTAACACATTCATTTTTCAAGTCTTTTGATGATATCAAATTCATTAAATCCATTAGACCTGGAAAAATGAAAGGAGACTCAAAGGTGAGTTTTTCCTCTTTAAATCAAATTACTTCTCTTAAGTTTAGTTCCGTGTTCACCTTTATGCATTTTTTTATACTTGTAGGTGAATGATATCAGAGCCCTGCAGTACCAACCTAATGGAAGCGTTTTTATAAACTGAGGTTTACAGAGGAATGGAGATTACTTCCGCAACGTCGTGAATTGCTTTAATCAAAGCAGTTTGATCAACTACCGATTTTGCATTCTAATAGGTTGCCATTAACGGCTAGAAAATTTCAAGACCTTCTGGACTTAAAAGCCACCATTCCTTCTGATTACCATTCGTATTATAATAATTTACCACATAAGTAATTTAAGTTTTTTTTTATTAAACATGACATTTGACAACTTTTGTTAAAAAAATTGTATTACCTAATAAAACATTATTTTTTAGTGGCTGTTTGATTAAATATTCCCAGAAAAAAAAGCCAACTGCATTCAATAAAATGCATAAATAAAAATGCAATGAAGCTAACTCCTTTTATCACATTAAAAAAATAATTGGGCAACCCAATTCACTTTATTTCAATTTTTCTCAACATCGAGTAATAAGTAAAAACAAATAACATTGAAATACGTTAAACAAGTTCGACTTTTAATTGTTTAAACTGTTTTATGTCGGTAGTGAAAAATTAGCGTCAATGGAGTTGACTTGTTTGCAGATTAAGCCGTGGAACGGTTCCCATGGAAACCGATGAGTTGCTGTTCCACGGTATAAAATGAAGACCCCGTAATCAGCAAAAATAGTCTATATAAAATTACTTGTTGTAAAATAAGTTAGTCAGTTACTAGATTTTACATTTTTTTATCGTATTTGTAGAATTATCATTTTTGTAAAATAAACATTTTTAAAAACTGTATTTCAAGTTAATAATTTGAAAGTCATGTAAGGATTTCAACTTCTTATTATTATCTTATCCTTGCCAAAAACATTGTTGACTTAGCTTCTCGTGATAAAGCCCGCAAGCAAGTGAGTCAAGCTACACGTCCGTCACCTTCGGCCTACTCCTAATGAACATGGTTCGACAAATAATTAAAATTAAATAAAAATCAATCTACCATTTTTATTCAGAAACTAATTACATTTACAACAAAGTAATTAATTTAATAAAGTAACATTTGCAAAAGTCTTAACTATACATCAAAAATATATTTAATAAAGCAGAAATATAAACTCTGGACAAATAAAATAGTTATATCACTAGATTGTCTCTAATCCAAATTAAAAATAGTTATAATAAAAGTCCAATTACTGCTTTACGGTAAAGGATAACAATTTAATAGAGAATTTTTGGAAGCACTTGTAGATTGTATTTACTGATTGTGTAATTGTGTATCTGGCTCCAAATGAATTAACCGTACAGGCCAAAATACAAGATGTTCTTTATGCTGTTTTTAAAAGATAATTATAATTTTTCCAAGCCATTTTGACTTGGTTGTAGACTGTCAAATAGGAGATTAGTATGCCTTTATTTATTGGATTTTATACAATAAATATGTAACAATTACTTCTCTGAATTACTGGTTAAATCAAGTGCTTTATTATATTTTGTGCTTTAAAAGTTTTCCTAAAACACTATACTAATAAAAAATTTACATTGCGCATAATATGTACATATATAAATTTGACTATCCCAAAACTTGAATAATTGATACTTGCATAAAAAAGAATTCACATCAACATATTTTCCAATTTATATTAAAGAATTTCACGATTTGGGGAAGTTATTAATCATTTAAATAAATGAGAGGCTTTGGAATAGTATAATGAATGTACAGGGCTACTATTTTCATTTTCCAAACCCAATTTAGTCAAAAGTATTATACTTACAAATATTAATATAGGGACATCACCGCAAAATATTCCAAGTTTTATATTCACCAGGTAACATGCTAATACTAGTTCAGTATCTTTCAATCATCCTGTGAATGGTTCAATTTACTTAGATATATTGTAGGGTGGTTAGCCGAAGGTTCCACGGATTTTTCTTACCAACACGACGGAATACCTCCTCATTGGAACCTCGATGTTCCTGCTTACCTGAATGATGAATTCCTGCATCGCTGATCGCCGGATTTAACGCCGTGTGACTCCTTCCTTTGGGGAATATATTAAGGACATTGTTTATGTACCCCATTACCAAAAACGATAGGAGAGATCAAAGAAAAATACCAGAACTAATTAACTTTTGCATAGTAAAAGGCATAATCACTAGAACTTGTAAACTCGAATCATGTCATGATTTTTCTGAACACCATTCCTCCATCATTATAACAATATATTCACACATCAACAAACCTAATGACAAAGTCACACTTAGTAATAAGCAGTCTAACTGGGAAGAATTTAAAACATTATTAGAAAGATCCGTTGATCTAAATGGTCCTTTAAATACTCCATAGGAAATCAACAATGAAGTGTGGGCCTTAACAAATAATAAACAGAGCGCTGCGAGTGCAATAGGTATTACAAAAAAGCAAGAACACTGGCCAATAAAAATTAAAGAAATATTTATTGAGAAACGTCGAAAACGCTGGCAACTTAACCAATCTGTAGAAAACAAAAGAGCTAAAGAAACTATTGTGAGAACTTAAAAACCAAGGAATTCAAGAATATTTAAAACAACTTAGTCCAAAAGAAAATAATAAATATTCCTTATGGAATGCCACAAAATATTTAAAAAGACCTTAACAAACAAATCCGTCAATTCGAGCAATAATAAAGAACTGGGCAAAAACAAATAGCCAGAAAGCTAAGGCTTTTGATGAGTAAATGTATTTAAACCGAATCCCAATGATACACCACAAAATGAACATGAAAGTATAGAGCAAATTTTAGAAGCCCCTTATAAAATAGTCTTACCTATGGAAAAAATCAAAATCCGAAAGGTAAAAAGTACCATTACAAGTAAAATTAATCCAAAGAAAGCACCCTAAATCGACTTAATTAATGTAGAAGTACTACAAAGGTTAGCAGTCAAAGATATTCAACGCTATTATTAGAACTGGTCATTTTCCAAATACATGAAAAAATTTTAAAATAATGATCTGGCAAACCAGCAGAGGAAATTTTATCTTACATATCAATTAGTCTTATACTATCCAAAGTATTTGTTAGCGACGACACGTCAGATGATATTAATAAAAAGCGTGGAAGGGAGGGGGATGATGAAGTCTTCGGTAGAAGTGAAAAAATAAGGAGAACACCAATCAAAATTAAACTCAAAAATTAAGAAAAAAATAGATAAAGTATTAAGCATGATGCAAAATCTGATAACCCAAGTAGCACAAACTACAATCGTATTACAACAGCTAAGAAAAGAACAGCAAGAATATGGGAAGGAATTTAGACAAAGGAATGAAGAGTTAGGCTGTCCAAAATGTACCAAAATACTACAAAAGAAAATGAAGAAATTAAAAATGAGCTACAATTCACTAAAAATAGAATTGAGCCGCTAGAAAAAGAAAACAAAGCTAACAACATTGTTATACAAGGACTACCCTTGGATATAAACGATCCAGATGTACTCAAAGAAGGGTTAACAAGCTTTATAAAACTAAATTTAGAAACAGATGTTAGTATAGAATCTGTCCATAAATTAGAAGTTAAAACTTAACTAGTCAAATTTGGAAATAAAGACGAAAAATGAAAAGTGATGAAAAGTAAATATAAGTTGAGAAATATGAATGAAAATAAAATTTAGATAAATGACAGAACAAAAGGACAAATGGAAATTGGAGGAAAAATAAGAGCTAGAGCAAAAGAAGAACGGAACAATGGAAAATCGATTAGAATTGAATATTAAAAACTAACTATTGAAGGTATTTTGTGGAAATGGAACAAAAACACAAATATGCCAGAGGAATCAACAACTCAGTACATCCAAAACCATGTCTCAAAAAAACCTACGAATTAAATAGCAACGATTTCGACGGCACAATTAAAACGGTAAAGAAAACAAGTACGGAACCAAAGAAAGGAAGTAAGAAAAATGTAGCAGTAAATTAAACTACCTTCAAGTACTATTCTGGAACTGCCAAGGAATAAACACCGTAAATTATTTTGAAACACAGGAGATTGAATATTTGAATAGCTTTCCTATCATTGGCCTTGCGAAAACCTGGATCACACAATCAGTACCTAAGCTGCCTTCATCTTTAACAAAATACAATATTTTCCATAGCCAAGCGATGAAAGACAAAGAGGAAGGGCAGGTATCTTACTCCTTATACGAAAAGACTTTCCAGGTCTGTAAAGGCTGTAATGCTTTTATTATGTTAGGTATTGTGTATCTTAAACCGCGGCTGGACGATTGCACCTGTATAGAAATGTTGAAATAAATTACTAGAAATTTAACCTTTACATACCCTAATGATCAGTTTATCATATATGGCGACTTCAATGCAAGGATAGGTCATCTGAATGGCTCTGAGGAAAGCAATCCCCTGAACTTTGATATTCCCTTAGAAGCCCGCGAAACAGTGGACAAAGTGATTAACGCACGGGGTACATTACTGGTAGAAGCACTAGAATATTTAGGTTTTTTCGTTTTAAACGACAGGTATGATGATTACCAAGGTAAATACACTTACATTTGATACACAGGCTGCAGTATGATTGACTTGGTTTGTGCTAATTTTAATAACAAAAATTCTATTTTAAACTTCTCTACTAGTGGAACACTCATTTCTGATCATCTGAGCTGCTTAGTTACCTTAGAAAATAATTACTGTCAAATCAGCTCGACCCCTTGCAGGATAGACAAATGCATTTTGTCTAGATACTTTACACCCGTATCACGATGTAGCTTTCTCTACCTGTAAAGTTTACAATGCTCTAAGCTTAGCTAAAAATAACAAAGCACCAGGAGAAGACAATATAAGTAATGAGTTCTACAAAAACATGCCTTTAAACTGGATAATGCACTTAAAATTGCTTTTTAATACTATCCTACAAGATGAAGAAATCCCACCCACTTGGTCAAATATCAAGATGATTCATTTTCATACAAAAGGTCCAGTAGATGATCCTAACAATTACCGTAGAATTGCATCAATAAATCACATAACCAAACTCTTTATGTAACTCATTAGTAATAGACTTACAAAATTATGCAGAAAAATATGAAGTACTACCAGAGTGTCCAACAGGGTTTCGGAAAACGCGCTCCTGCGATGATAACATTTTTGTCCTTTACACAATTATAAATAATTATTTACGCCTTCCGTTAGAGTATTCGACTCTGTGGATCATGGGTTACTATGGGAAGAACGATTTGATATTGGAGTGAGTACAAAAATTATTAGGATACTAAGAATTATCTACAGTTCGGCCACACTGTTCATTGAACAAGGTGGTCAAATATCCGCTCAAATTAAAATAACTAAAGGTGTCCTACAGGGAGATACCTTGAGCTCCTTGTTTATTCTCTCTCTTTATCTCGGACTTCCAAAATCATAGTGCTAAAGGAGTAACTCTTGATAACAATGAAAATATCAATATGCTACTGTACGCAGATGATATGGTCCTACTTGCAGAATCCCAAATAGAGCTGCAAAGAAATCTTAAGATTTTAGAAGCATATTGTGAAAAATTTAAACTGGAAGTAAACCCAAGTAAAACTAAAATAGTGGTTTTCCGTAGAAGTGCTAATATGGGTCAAAAGCCACAACTTAATTATAAAGATGTCACTATTGAGCTGTCGAATACCTATGAATACTTAGGAACAATCTTCACAATTATTGGAATATTTCGAAACAACCTAAAACAACGAGAACAAAAAGCGAGACTCCACCAAGGACCAATACTGAGAAATATAAACTCAGCGGGTATATCATCTCTTAACTCAATAAAGACCCTGTATAACAATGTTGCACTAACTACCTTTACATATGCAAGCAGAATTTGGGCGTTGAGGTACTTAGAACAAACAGAAAAAATTCAGAAATAATTTTTGGAAAAATCTTTTATTTCTGCAACCGCGAACAGCAGCCTATGTCATCAGAAGTGAGGTAGGTCTCTGTAAAATCAGCTACTTTACAATAAAGCAGGCCTTGAGCTGCTGCTCAGAATAAAGGATCAAAACCCTAGAAGATACACTCATAGAGCACTTCTCAGTTTGATCTACTTAAAAGATATTTCTAACTTATGTCAAAAATATAACTGAATTGACCAATTACACCGTGATGTATTGTGATTATAATCTAGATATAAATAGTTTTAACACAAGCCATATCAATAAACTTTTATCACAATACCTGCAAAAAAATTTGAGTCATGATTCAAATAAAATTCTTCTTAGAACACACCACATATTGTATAAATACGTTTTACAAGATCGAAATGAAACAAGCAGTTATTTACAGGGGGATTCCCCATTATATTTTAAAAGGCTCATCGCACAACTCCGGACCGCTAATTCCGAAGTACTGGCTATATATGTACTATCGCCTGGAAGTGTGTCGTGTGACCGCATACAACATTTGTAGTATGGGCATAAATCTAGAATAAATCGGGTTATGAAAATGAATTTATTATTTTGTAGTAATCCGGTACATTCATAATAGTTTCCAAAGCCTCTTATACACTAGTACTCTTTTGTGTCCATGAAAAGTGGAGGCCCTTATGTTGATCTTAACAATTGCAAAAATATTACAGAATGTCAAAGGAATAAAAAAAGATGTTATTAATATTTATAAGACTCTGATTAAGTCTGCAGACATTTATTTTCTAACTAAAACAATAGTCTAGGTACTATGATAAACCAGAACGAAAAATATTATATAATGTCACTGAGTAAAAACGAAAAGTTTTAAAAATAAATAAATATATTGCCTTAACACATACGATCTGACGAGAATGATAGACAATATAAGACGAAAATAATAAGGAAACTGAAAGAGTTAATATGATGACTAACAAGAAAATGATCTTTGTGATGCCTAAAGCAAATCTAAGTAGAAACTATGGATTAAAAAATCGGATTCTTTTCCATTATAGTAAAATATGGAAAAAAGAATATAAATTTTTGTTCAAGTTGCTGCTTGAATTAAAGTAACCAAAAGAAAAATATTTGTAACTGACATTCTCTATTTATTCAGATGACAAGAAATATTTGTTAAATAATACAGCACATCTACAAATACTGTAACAAAGTGAACTAATACAAATATCTACAAAATGTTCTTTTTAAAATCTTTACAATGTTTCTAATTACCAAATAAAAAATATTGGTACTTTTAAATTGAGTAACACAAATTTCTTCACTATTTAAATTAGCAATGACTCAATTGTTTTTTATAAAAAGGATTAATAGGAGTAGAATTCGCGGTAGGTTTTAACAAGGGTTTAGAAGGTTTTTTGGTAGCATCATATGGTATGGCAGGGGAACTTTTAACATTAGCAATATGTTCGTATATATCCTGACTTTTATTCAGTTTTATATTAATCTTCACTTTTTTGGCACTAGTTGGTTTAGAAAATGGATTATTTACTAATCGCGAATCTAAACTTAACCTGGATTTTCCTTTAATTTTTTCCAAAGTTGAATTAATAAGTTCATTTACACTTTTGTTCTGATTTTTTGCCAGTTTCCTCATTTTTCCAACATATTTTTTCGATGGTATGCAGATTTCATATTCACCTTCTAGTAATGGTTCTTCCCAACCGGATTTTGGAAAAACTTCATTTTCTGGCGATGATTCGAATAATTTAACTGGAACCAATCCTGTGGGAAGTGTGGTATTTGTCAATAAAGAAATCAATAAAAATCATTTGAAATTAAAAAGCGCAAGTAAACAATAAGTATTTGACAAAAACAATCTTTACATGGGATGTAAAACAATGTTAATACTGAATGACAAATATTTTTTCTTTTGAGGATTTAAAGTACCAATTGAAATATTTTCAAAAAAATACGGGCTTGTATTGCATAATACATAAATAAGTTTAAACGAAGAGCTGCAAAAAATTAAGAATTAAAATAGTTAAAATATTCATCAAGTTAACAAAGGTCTTACAATCACTGATATTATTTAACATCTACTATAGTTTGACAATATATGGTACAATCAGATTAGATTGTTATTGAGTCATATAAGCTTTTACATTTTATCCTAAAAGAACTTTTGAAGATAATTCTAAACTAAAAAATTATGTAATTCTTAGTTTAGATAAATTTTTCGAAAAACTACTTAGCATTCTCTAAACAGCTAGTAAGGAATATTTTGCTTTTTTTACTTACTATGACTTTTTGTTAAACTAAAATTCGGTACCATTGAAATAGTTAGGGTATGTTTTCTGTAAAACTTCGATTATCCGGGCCAGCCGGAACTGAGCCTTTACGAGATAATCTTTTTATTTTTTCAACAAATTCAATATGAAGTTCGAGTGTACAAGAGACAGGTCACGTTTTATATGCTGTGTGCTTTCTACTGAAATTTAGTGTCAAAGTGTGGCAATTTTTTCAGTCAATCCAGTGGTCTAAAATAGACATCATTACAATTTTAAAATATATCATATAACAACATTAGTTGGAACAATTTATTCTGGAAGTTCCTAGCAAAAAAGGTAATTACCAAAAAAAACCTTCGCGGTAAAAAGAAATGCGATAAAGATAAACTTGAACTTTAAATCAGTGAACAGGACCGGTCTTAGAATCTCTGTGAAATGAATTGTGCACATTACAAAGCAAAGACATTCCGATCGTATCATGTGACGGCTGTGAGAGAAATGTTAATAGAGAACAGAAGTGTGCTGGTCTCAGCGCATCAGAATTAAAGGTGATGGATTTGAGAGGTAGCAGAAATTTGAAATTTTTCTGTACCGATTGCCAGATGGGTATAAAATTAATACCTAAGCTTCTCGCCTCTATTAATAATATGCAGGCAGAGATCAATGAATTGAAGAAGAAAATCGATTCATCTCCAACTTCATGATCCGAAGAGAGCATCATTGATGAGATAAGTAAAAGGGAAAAAATGAAAAACAATGTCATGATGTATAATCTACCTGAAAATGGAAGCTCACAGGATGCTGATCCGAAAGAAGTGAAAACAATTGTTAGTGAAATAAGTAATGGAGATTTGAGAGTGATTGGAACAAGAAGATTGGAAAAAATAATAAAAATGGATCACGCGCCCCGAACGTTGTACTCTCCAATCCCGAGGATGCTATGAAGATCATCAAGAACAAAAGGAGTATAAATAAAGAAAAGAAACTATTATAAGAGCGGATTCACTTCAGCGTCAAGTTACACACTTGAAAAAAGTTCAAGAGAAGATGCAAGATAGAAGAAATAATGGAGATGTATTCATCCGATACATTGGTGGTACTCCTCGAGTAACAAAAAACTAAAAGTAATAATGTTCTCAGTGATGATGGTAAAATTAATCTTTATTATCAAAAAGTTGGTGGTCTCAGGACTAAACTTAGTGAATTGGAACATTCCATTTTAGGGTGCTATTATTATATTATTATCCTTGTAGAATCATGGCTGAACAAAGATTTTTGTAAAGAGGAATTAGGTTTAAATGGTTATAATATATTCAGATTTGATAGGGATGAAACAAATACTGACAAGAAACGGGGAGGAGGGTGCCATAAAGTCTAAGATAAATGCTAAAAAAGTTAAAATTCAAAGGAATAAAGTCGAGCAGGTTTTTGTCATTTTTTATATAAAAAACCATATAGTAATAATTGGGGGAGTCTATATACCACCATCACCAGCTGTTGAAATCTATGAACAACACACTCAGGATGTTGATCATGTTTTTGATAATAACCAGGAACTGGTCCTGGACCAGAGAGGTCGCCTACGTCCGATCACGGATATGGCAATGTAAGAAGAAGAAGGTCCTGGACCTAACCAGACCAGGAAGAAGATCTAGTAATTAATTCACAACATTTGTTAATACCAATATTCCCTATGTC
The DNA here is from genome assembly GCA_963921935.1 of Galeruca laticollis. Classification (NCBI taxonomy): domain Eukaryota; kingdom Metazoa; phylum Arthropoda; class Insecta; order Coleoptera; family Chrysomelidae; genus Galeruca; species Galeruca laticollis. The sequence continues at coordinate 57,992,765 of OY998181.1, forward strand.
TTCATGGTAAAAATTAATTATATTCGGTTCCATGCATTCTGGGACATAAAACAGAAGTTTTTTGCCCACCTTTCTAAAAACTAATCCGTCTCTCAACTAATATAATTTACTTTCACATTTTTCTAAATTATCTCTGATTTCACAAATTTCTTTGTCTTGATCTTGTTTAATACTAAGTACTCTTTCAAATGAATTGTCTTCTATTATTAAAATATCTTTCCTAATCAATGCAATTGTGTTCGAAAACTGTTGTAATTCTAAAGACCACCTAAGAATTCTAGGATTAATTTCTTTTTTTGTAGGGCTAGTTTAATACTTTTTCAATCAGTAAATATTTTAAATTCAATACCTTGTAAGTATACACGAAAACGTTGTAATGAATAAACTATTGCTAATAACTCAAGTTCGTAACTACGATACTTTGACTCAGTGGTCAAAGTTCATTTACTGAAATAAATCACGGGATGAAATAAAGTATCAGACCGACGTTGAAGCAAAATAGACTCAATCCATGTGATGAGGCATCACAATGTAATTGTGTTTCGGCCTTTGAGTTGTATAGCTAAAACAGATTTTTCAATTATTAGGGTTTTTAAGGTTTCAAAAGAATTGAATTTTTCTACATCAAAAAGAAACAGATTCTTTTTTAAGCAAATTATATAAAGGTTTAGCTTTGAGTGCAAAACTATGTATGAATCTTCTAAAATATGAGGCCAATCCAAGAAAACGTTCACATCTTCAAAGTTTTTTGGTACTGGATAATCAGATATGACTTCTGTTTGATTTATTAGGGGTAATACCAACTTGTTGATAGTATAGCCCAAAAACTCGATTTGAGTGTACATAAAGCTACACTTCTCTAGTTTTAATTCTCAAAGGTTACCGAGTAATCGAGAAAATACTAAATTTAAAATATCAATGTTTTCTTGAATGGTTTTGGCAGCAATTAATAGGTGCGTTCTTTTTGACTGAGATCTCAGTTAATCTCAGCTCACATCAGTAATGTGAGCGTTCTTTTTGTTTTACTCACTTTAAGTGAGCTGAGATTTTTTCTCCCCCTTCACCGATGCTGAATGTGTTGTAAGGGGGTATCAGTTGGAATTGAGTCGGAAATAAAGTGGAGGGGATGAAGAAATATTTGATTTGCTTGGTTTATTTGTAGTTTTAACCAAGGTTATCTATAGTTTTAACCATTGACATATAAACAATAAACACACATAATCTATTTTCCTTTTGTTACAAATTATGGATACATTAATTAACATTATTAGATGCTGAAACGAATCTGTCGTATAGTTTAAATCTATCGACAGATCGCGCGCTTCAATTGAGATGTCGTTCTTTTTTATGCTTACTCACATCACTTTATCTCAGATCACCTTAACTGAAGTGATCTGAGATCTCAGTCAAAAATAACGCACCAAATATATCATCTACGTATACGCAGATTAACTCTTGTTCAATGAAATCCTGAAAAATATAAATAATGTACCACACGAAAGTAGCTGGACTGTTCTTAAGACCAAAAGCCATTCTCAGATGTTCATACTGACCAATTGGTACTACAAAAGAAGTATATGTTATAGAATCTTCAGTCATTTTAATGTGATGAAAAGCATCCTTAAGGTCTAATTTAGTGAAAAAATGCTTGTTTTTTAATTTATCAAGTAAATCATCTATAAGTAGCAAAAGAAAAATTATCTCTTATGGTGATTTTCTGGAATGCCCTAAAGTCAATACACACACGCAGACCAGTACTAGGATGTATTGATATCTAGTTAGCCTAGACTAGTTCTATGCACAAACAAAATATTGCGTTACCATAACAACGAACAATAACTTATTAGAAGTGTCAGTGTAAAGTTTGACGTCAAAAAAGTAAACCAGAGTTACGCAATAAATTAAAAGAAAAAAGATGTCCACCGAAACTGTGACAATCGAAAAATTGGAGTATCCAGCCATCATCAAGTACCTGTATTTGAAAGGGTTACGAGGTAAGTAGATTTACGAAGATATGCTGAATACCCTTGGTGATCAATGTCTTTCGTATGCGACCGTGAAAAATTCGAATGCAAGCTTCAAAAGAGGTAAATTTTTCATTGAAGATGATGACCGATCGGGAAGGCCAGTTTCTGTGTCAGTCCCCGAAAATATCGATGCAGTTCATGACATGATTTCATCAGACCGTCGAATTGGGCTAAAACGGATATCTGAAGCACTGAATATTTCATACGAACGCGTTCATCATATAGTTCACGTCAATTTGGACATGAGAAAAATTGCTGCAAAATGGATCCCCAAATGTTTGAATGTTGACCAAAAGCGTGCAAGGGTAGAAGCATCACGTTCGATCTGTGCTCGATTTGAAAACGATGTAGACTTCTTAAACCGAATTGTTACTATGGATGAGACTTGGGTACATTTCTACGATCCAGAAACAAAGCAACAATCGATGGAATGGCGACACTCTGGTTCTCCAAGACCTAAGAAGTTTCGTGTCCAAAAATCTGCTGGAAAAGTTCTTGCTTCAGTTTTTGGGGATTGCCATGGAGTAATCATAATGGATTTTTTTGATACGGGTAGAACAATAACTGGAGATTACTATTCGACATTACTGACCACTCTACGGGACAAAATTTAAGAGAAAAGACACGGAAAGCTATCCAAAGGTGATTTGTTTTTGCAGGACAACGACCCTGCACACAAATCTCATGTTGCCATGCAAAAAATTCGTGGAGGTCTGGTTTGCAGAGCAAGAAGAAACATTTTTTTAAAGGTCTAGAGACGTTGCAGGTTCACTGTAATAAATGTATCCAATTAAGAAGAGAATATGTTGAGTAATAAAATATTTTGACATTGAAATTTTGGTTCTATAATAGGCTAAGAATTTTTCAATATATCCTTGCAGGATTTTTTTTTACCAAAACTACTGGTGAGCTGTACACAGAGTTGCTCTTCCAAATAATATTTTTCTCTGACAAATCAGCAATAATGATATTTACTTCAGTTTTCTCATAGAATGAGGAATGAGAAAGGTGTATGATTTGGTTGTACTACAATTTTCATTTCAAAATCAGTTTCAGGATTTACAGGTTCAACACCATAGAGATAGTTATCAAAAATAGTTTTTGATATGATTTGTTCGCTATCTGAATTTAAGTCGGAATTAACATCAATAAGATTTTTCTTGTTTGTTAACATCATCTACAAGTGATATGTTGAAAATATCATTTTCACCTTCAGGACAAATGTTGGAATCAATTGTATCCAGCTTTTCAAATGAAACTGTCTCACCAAATGTGATTTTAAATTTATTTGTGGCTATAAAATCTCTCCCCAAGAGATATTCTGATGACATGGTGTTTTAGGTACTACATAAACAGTTAAATCAATGTACTCTCCCAGCAAGACAATAGTAGTAGAGAATTTACCCAAAATGTAAAGCATTGATTGTTTTATGCCCTGAAAGTTCTGATTGACATTATTTTGTTTAATACAAATATCAGGCACCAAAGCTTTAGATATCAATGATATAGGACAAATGTTTATAAAACACATATTAACTTTAATTTCAATATTCACTCTGTATGATGGAATAGTAATACTTGCGTTTGTTGGACCTTCAACTAAATGGGTATTCCTGTCCATATTCCTTTTCTTAATTTCTTGCTTTATCCTTCTCAGACAGTCTGCAATTTTAGAAGTGTTGATCCACACTCGTAACAAGAACCTGTTTCTCGTCTGGGTTTTAGACATGTAGCAGAGGTATGTCCTCTCTTACTGCAATTGAAGCATCTAATATCATTCTGTGATGGTTTCTCAAAAAGTTTAGGGGGGTTACTTTTGTTAAATGGGTTTCTATTGTCTTTGCCTGACTTTCTCTTCTCTTCCCATTTTCTTCTATTCTTTCAAACATAACAATGTCTCTGTACAGTTCGTCTTCGTCATAGTGTGTTTTTGAGATTAAAAAACTACTTAGTTGTCTTGACATTAGCCTAATCAATAGCTGTTCTTTAGTTTCTTGAAAACTCAGATTTAGTTGCTTGTATAAATTGGTTTTTTCATGAAAATAGTTAGTTATTTCTTCTTTTGGTCCTTGTAGTCTTTCTTACATCCTGGTACAACTTTCGACCTGATTCGTCTCAAATATGAAAGTTCTATTCAATGCAGTTTTAAACATATTCCAGTTAGTCAGCTACCGTTGGCGTCCCTTGTACCAAAATTCAGCAGAGCTTTTCAAGTTTGTGATTGCTATCTCAAATACAAATCCATCTGGCCAATGGTGCAAATTTGCAGAAGTCTACAGATGCTGTATCCACTGCTGACGGACCACCACTTCCTTCGAAACTACCTACGGTTTTTGTAAAATCGGGCATTAAACTAATATTTCTTGCTTCAGAGAGTTCATTTCTATCCCGATCTCCCCCAACTTGGAAAACGCGTAACATTTCTGCCTTCTGTAGCAGGAGTGCCGTTACAGTATTCATAAGGGTCGAAACTTCAGTTGCAGCCTTGGAATTATTTTGTGGTTGAGGGGCGACTTGCTCACAAAACTTTTCGAAGTTTTCCAAACTATGGTCATTACGATTTTGACTCATTTCTATTGAACATGCAGCTTTTGACTTATGAGGTTATTTAATATACGAAATTAGGTAAACTTCTTTAAAAGTAAAATATCAGTCTGAATGGCTGGACTTGATCCCACTTCTGAGATGGTTGTGGTTCTTAATGTACAAATAAAATAGATGCTAATAAATAATTAAAGGTTTACTTCAACGGCACAAACATAATCCATAGATACCAACCTTATCTTAACCTCTAAAAACGTGAGTGAAGTTGGCAGCTTGTCACCTTCCCCACTCTTGTCTCTACCTAATAGTAACTAGTTACTACATACTAAACCCCCCAACAGACATTTCTGGCTACGCCACTGATAACCCACAACAATATGTCCAATACAGCTGCAGCTGGCCACTTTCGTCAAGAAAGTGGCCAGCTGCAGAGGAGCAGTCAATATAACAAAATATTTTATTCATACAAATTGATTGTACGGCCTTATCCCCAATATTCTTAAGAACAGTTTTTTAAATATAGAAAATATAACTTAGGAAGTGTTCACATTAAAATCTCAACCTATATACCTAGTTAGGTTTTCTAAAGTAAGTCATTTTATTCAAACATTGTTACATTATTAGAGTAAATACAAAATTATATTTAATTACAACAAAAAATACTTTTGTCAGTAGCGCTTTTAATTTCAAATAATTTTTATATCTCATACACGATTTTTAATTGTTCATTTATTGTCAACCATACAAATAAACAAAACAAAGAAATATATATAAACAGTATATAAAAAAATGGAAAAGCAACTAACCCGACTTAGGTGAATCATCATTACATATCAGTTTAAATGGACTGGTTTCTATGGTCCTGATTCTTCCCCAGGTTCCTACATCTGCCTTTACGACATTCTTGGTATTTTTTCCCTTCAATTTATTGGGCGTTACACAGTCTACTGGTGTCTGTGATAAAGAATTCTTTTCTAAAAAAATTAAAATAATTGAAAGATAAAATTAATTGGAATATAACAAGATTTACGATATAAATCATATTTACCAATTTCATAAACAACCCACGTGCCAGAATTCCTTTCAAATACACATTCAATTTTAGAGCTAACGGAAGATCTTGTTTTATGTTTTTTAATCAATTTTTTTTCCTTTTTATTCTTTAATTTATCTTTGGCTTTAATAATGTGATTGCTAATTTTAGGGTCTACAGAATTTAAAGAACCATTTTTATTTTTCTTGTTATCTACAGTTTGCACGTTGTCTGGTGAGGAATCTGATTTGTTCATTTTTTCTTTTTTCTTCTTAGGGTTTTCGACAACGTCTTCGGTATGATTATTTTTATGTACAGCTAGAGTTTTAGACTCTTCTTGCTTGTTAGCTTTAACTTTTTTTCTTTTCTCTTTGTTCTTATTTACTTTTGCGGTCAAAGGACTTTCGCCGCGTGTTTTAGTTTCTTCATTTTTCGATACTTCTGCTGTATTTTCTTGCAGTTTGATTCTTTTATTCTGGATAACACCTTTATCGTTATTTTCTTTATCTAATTGTCTTTTTCTATTTTTTCCCAACAGCTTTTGTTCAAATTTGATAAGTCGATTAGCTGCTTTTCTAATTTTTATATCTTCATGCTTGTCCTTAACATCAATTTTTCTAATTCCTAATGGGTAATCTCCTTGTGATAATTTGTTAAACCTAAAATTAAATGAAAACGTTAGAAATGTAGCTATCTGCATACATAATTGAACATGTAGCTAGTAGCAGTTGATTTACTTTACAAGGAACATATCTATCTATACCTTCTCACATTCTATGTTGCATTTATCATATTATAAGATTCTAACATAATTATTTGTTCTACAATTTGTCAAGATTCACAATTACTGGGTGTTAATCTGCTGAAAAAAAGTCGAGTTATATCCCCAAAATGTGGGTATTTAAAAATAACAAATATGAACTTAAATGGTATTTTACGAAGTTCTGTTTAATTTCCATACTTAAATTACCTTATTAAAGGTAAAGCATTTTATGTAGAAAAAAATCTAGATAAATAACCATTAGGAATCTTTAAAAACATTGATAAAAGGTTTCATATTAAATTAACCTTTGTGGTATTAAGGGGGTACATTGTGTACGCAACTCTAGTGCTGGGCGATGTTTATTGATGTTTTTGAAATATCGATGTTCGATGTTTATGCCATCAATGTTAAATTTGAGAAACATCAATATCAATGTTTACCTATCGATGTCCGATGTTATTTATATTTCATATTAATGGGAAAAATTATGATTTTATGATTCAATACTTTCTTGTTCAAGAAAATAAGATTTTAATCTTTAACAGAAAGTTTAATCGAAGCTGCTTCAAATAAAATTAAATAATTATGTATTTGAATAAATAACACCGACCCTTATATGTTTGATTTTTATTAACTTTACGATTAACGATTTTACACCGTTATCGATCGTTTGCTGCAACAATAAACCTACCTATAAGTGTGCTTTTTAATAAAAAATCAAAGTCGTTAAAATAACTAACCTAATAAATTAAAGTTTTCAAAAAGTGATAAGTACTTTTTGCAGGAATGGGTCTAAATTCTTACAGTTTATTTTAAGTCACTATTCAATTCATAGCGTCACCGAATTTTACTAATTTTGTAAAATGCAGAATACAAATGGGCAGGTACTTGACTAACAAATTAAGCAACCTATTGCATTAAACCAACAACAATTGTAGTATCATTTCTGAGAATTTAGTCCTTCCATTTTGGAATTGTAGTATAGTTTGGTGACAAGAATGGTGTGTATACTGTGTATTCTGTGGTAGGGTTCACAAACGTAAAATTTTATAATTATAGTCGCAGTTATAAAGAATGTAATTATATTTGATATATCAATCAATAATTATTATCTCATTTAGCAATGTATGATCATACAAGCTTTACAGCCAGTTTTTCACGTCACCTTTTAACTTTTCCGCACAACCTATCTAATATGCGAGAAAAGGGGTACAATAAATTCGTTCAAAAGCTTAGTGCCACAAAGGTTAATGTCTAAGTATCTACTACCTTTCCATGGGTGCATAACAATAAAAACAGCAGAAATCTCCCACAACTTCAGTTTGTTACTTCCTTAAGCCTATCTACCTGTATAAGGTATAAGTCAGGGCATAAAAGTTGAGCTTGATTTATTTTGCATATTTCTTCCCACTTGCTTCTTCTTGAGACTGTCTATCAATATTGTCAAATTGAATTCCACTCACTTCTGAAGCTTCCCTTCATCCTGCCAAGTTCTTCTTGGTGTTCCTTTTCCTCTCTTTATTGTTTTCTACACTCCCTACACTTTTCTCACTTATTTTGTTTATTGTGAACTGCATTCCTGTTCATTATTTCATGCATTTTTTTTATCTGAAGTGAGTGTTTTCAATTTATAGTTCATTTTCTAGGCATTATTATATCTCCATTGATATTGTTAGTTGGAAAAAACATTCCTAAATTAAACACTATAACACCAGTTGTGTAATGCACCTAAGTGACTTAACACTTAGGTGCAGTTGTAATAAATAAATTTCAAACGGAATGTAACCATTAAATTGCCTTACAATAAATAATATCCGAATTGAAAAAAAGAAAAAAGATCATTCACCACCATATACTACAACAGTCCATCTAGGTACTCTCTATTTTCATATATGTATTTCTTACACAGACTGACAAATGTCTTATATTTGGTTGTTGTTTTTATTGTGATTGGTAACGAATTGAAAATTTTTGGTGCCAAAACGGTAGCAAACCTTTGGTTAGCATCATATCTTCTAAATGGTATGAAGATCATATCACTTGTATTATGTCTTGTTTGGTATTGATGGTTTAAGAAATTTTTTGTTTTTAATTTAAAATAAAATATACAGTTACTTACGTAATATAAACATCGAACATTCAAGATATTTTCATTATATAATAGACTGGTTGACTAAAGCCTATCTTTAAAGAAGATTATACGCAGAATATAATTCTGTATGACATTTAATTGTTTTAGTGCATTGTTATATAGCCCTCCCCAAACAATGTTACCATATCTCAAGAGTGACTCCACTAAAGACTTATAAACTTGCAGAAGCAGTTTTTGAGGTAAAATTCTGCGAATTATATAAAATTTATGTATCAAACGCCTAATTTTATTCGTTAAATCTTGAATATGTTCGGTCCACTTCAAATTTTTGTCAATTTTAATGCCCAGGTATTTTATGGTGTTAGTTTCCCAAATAATATCAGAGTCATTCATTTTTATACAATTAAAATTTGGTCTGTTTGCATCATTCAGTGAAAATGCTAAGTAGAATGCTTTATCAGTGTTTAAAGTTAATTTGCCACACTCAAGCCAATATTTGACCTTTTTGAAGCCCCCAATAACTTTATCTGCAACAGTTTGCCAGTTCCTTGCTTTAAACAGTAAGACTGTATCATCTGCATACGAAATGGAGATGCCACTTATTTCCAATTTCAGTAGGGAGTTAATATATATAATAAAAAGTAATGGACCAAGGACTGTACCCTGTGGTATTCCAATTTTAATGTTCAAAGGGTCACTATACTCTTTTCTGATTTTCACCATTTGATTTCTTTGCCCCAGGTAATTCTCAAAAACATCTAGCACAGCACCTCTGATACCATAGTGCTCAAGGACATCAATGAGCTGCCGATGAGGTACTGTGTCGAACGCCCTTGCAAGGTCCAGAAAAACTGCAATCACTTTTTCATTATGGTCAAGTCCATTTTTTACATTATTGATTAGTACGTACATAGCATCAGCTGTACTGACCCCTTTCATGAAACCAAACTGATTAATATTTAATATATTATTGAAGGTTAGATAATCAAATAATCGACTTTTTATACTTTTTTCAAAAATTTTTGCAAAGTTAGAAATAACACTTATGTGTCGATAATTGGCAATATCAGTTTTGCTACCTTTTTTGAAAATAGGTGTAACAGTAGAAATCTTGAAAGACATTGGGACACTACCGGTTAAAAAAATGTTATTTATAATACAAACTAAAGGGTCTAACAGGTATTTGTGATATTTCTTTATTATCCGTGATGGGATACCATCTATACCTGGAACACTATTATTCTTTAAACTATTAATATGCATAATAATTTCTGTGTTAGTGACAGGCTTTAAAGCCATAGAAATTATTAGATTTGGATAATTCATAATGATGCCTGAAGTTGATTGTTTTATTTTTTCGGCCATATTCAGTCCTATGTTAATAAAGTAGTTGTTGCAAAAATTAGCCATTTCCTTATCACTATTGAATGGCTTGTTATTTTGATTGAGTATATTGACATCATTACTAGTTTTATTTTTATTTTCATTTGTTGCATCAGATATTATTTTATAGATTTTTTTCATATCGTTAGCATTATCATTGATTAGTTTTTTATAATAGTCATGTTTTGTAATTTTCATAATCTTGTTAAGATTGTTTCTATAATTTCTGTATTTCCGAAGTAAATCATTATCATTTTTATTATTAACTACTAACTTTTTCAATTTATCTCTATGTTTTACCGATTGAATGATGCCATTAGTGATCCACGGCTTAAGTTTTTTATGTACTGGAATATATAATGTTTTTGTTTGGTGACATTCTTTATATGTGTTTGTAAAAGTATCTATAAATTTTTGATAACCCAGATCTGGATCGGTTTCAGCAATCACATTATTCCATTTTATTGTACTTAATTTGCTTTCGAATTTAATTTCGTCAAGCGTCCTAACCGTTTTCTCTTCTACGCTTTTCTTTGAAGTAATAATGTTTTGAGCAAAACTAATATTTAAATATATTGGGAAGTGATCAGTGACATCAGTATCTATAACGAATGAATCATAAACAAGCTTATTCATTACTATATTTTTTCTTATAAACATGTGATCAATACAAGTTCTGCTTTCTGGAGTCACTCTGGTATATGAGTTAATGTAGGATTCAAAACCAAAAAATGACATCATAGATATATAGCTATTTGTAGTGGGTTTAGTTGGATTGAGTATATTAAAATGTGTGTCACCCAAAAAAATATCTATATTTTTCTTATTCAAATTAAATAGAAAGGATTCCAGATCCGACAGAAATAAGTTATCGTTAATAGAGGGAGCCCTATAACATGTCAAAACTGAATAATCCATATTGTATACTTTAAAGGTTATGTTAGTAATGGTGACATTACTTTGTGGCAGAATGATATTCTCTATATTGAAGTTAATATGATCTCTAGTAAAAACAAGTATTCCATCATTCTGATTATTCTTACTGTTATTAGAAAATGTCTGGAAACCTGGGATTGTATAATTATTTGTATTAATGATATTTCTTGTTTCACCAAAAATTATTATATCCAAGTCTTTCAGTTGAAAAGTTTCAAGAAAAGTTAAGAAAGATTCAAAGTTTTTTCGTGCACTACGAATATTAATATGTAAAATTTTGAGTACGGACTTTCTAGAAACTGAGTCTGAACAATACTCAGTATATAGTTGTAAGTCATATCTGTGGTTTATATTATTCAAAGCTTCGGCTTCTTCAAATTCCATTTCATTTAGAATATCTAATTCAGCGATATCCATTAGCTTAACAAAGTACAGTAAGGCGGAACCTACAATAAACTAAACATATTGTGTATTCAAAAAAAAGGAAGAATCACTCATTGATATAGTTAATCTTACTCCTTAACATTTGAAGGTGAAATTTTAACGTTGGACAATCACGGCTTCTGCTTTCATGTTCGGTAGAACAACTGGTATTAAACTTTGCATTTGCAACTTCACAATTTTTACAATGCTTATGTTGTTTAGGGCAGTCTCTTTCTAAATGCTCCGCAGAACATATAGGGCACACAATTTTGTTTAAACATTTATCATTTTTATGGAAGTATTCCTGACACTTGAAACACTTTGGCACCTCCAGATCTTCGTAAACCATATATCTTTCCCATCCCAGGCATACCTTTTTCATATTTAGAACTTGATGAAATGCGTTGGGTGTACATTCGCATATTATCGTTTTGGTCTTATCTCTATTTTGTCTAACACAGATTTCATCCAGTCAGAAACCACATATGCATCATCTGACTCTGAAGAACATTATGAACTTCAATCTAGTGATTGCAATTTTCTATCATATTTCTTAACGTATATTAAAATGTTGCAGACCTATTTTCATACCATTGATACTTTTTATATACATATATCTGGCAATATATATGACTGGTATTTACATCATTAGTTTTGAATACCCAGTCTATATATACTATACTAGTTAGTAAAAAAACCAGACGACTGCATTTACAACAGTATAAAGAATATTTATAAATTCACTATTCAATATTTACATCTTTCATTTCTCTACTAATAAAAAATATTTAATCATTTCAACTTTCTCTCTGAGAATTTTATAAATTATATAAAATTACTTACTGTTCAGCCAATACTGTAATTATATTTCTCGAATGTGATGAGCTTTTTTTATCGAATTTGTATTCTAATAACGCATTAGAAACTTCCTTTGCATTAAAACGAATCTGCGGTATTTCAACATCGACTCTACCGGCTCTAGGATCCAAAGGTTTTTCTTTTTGATCTTTTGTTGATGGATTTTCCTCTTCGTCATCAGAATCATGTTCTTCGTCAATATTTACCTTTTGCATTGAATTTATACTTCCAGGAAACCCTTGCTGCAATAAAAACCAATTTAAACAAAAACGGAGATTACAGAAAGGACAGTTCTAATAAAGAGCATGTATGAAACTTACCAAAATATAATCATTTTATATCTTTTATTTTATATTAACAGAATATTAGACAATTTAATATTAAATGATTAAGCAACCTTTAATTCGCCATATTTTTTAAATTCTTAATCAAATCAAATCTATTGATACAGTGGAGTAACAAGTCTATAAAAATTGGTCCACTATAAACTTTACAATATGTCATATTTCTATAAATATTTTTGAAATCACTGAAAGCAATTTTAAACCAAAATAACTAAGATAATCTTTACTATTGCTGGGAAAACTTGTGTTAGGAAAATCAAAATGTACCCTTCATTTGTTGTAATTATCCCACATCAAGAAGGTGCTCTCATACAAATATTTACAGTGCGCCTATGTACTACACTACAGCTAAATACCACTAAAAAATATTGCAGACGTTACAGAACGAGTGTCTATGTATTACATCATACAACAAAATAGAATATATGATTTCGCGCATGCACGGCCCTCCTCGATCAGCTGGGCTCTGACGTTACACTGAGAGTGAACGCCTTGAATTAATTTACAATTTGCATTGTTGTATGAGTTTCTGTCGGTAAATTTTACATTTTTATTGTTGAGTATAGTCAAAATGAGATGTGCAGTATATGGTTGTGATTCAGAGAATCAGGTAAAAGGCTTTGCACAAGATGTGAGCTTTTTTACCTTTCCAAAAGACAAAAAAATTATATGGGGGTGGATTAGTTTGTCTAAATGCGAATATAAATTTAATGTTGTGAATGCTAGTATTTGCTCAAAACATTTTACTGCAAGCGATTACGTGCGTAATCTAAGACATGAGTTGCTTGGATACACTTCAAAAAATTATCGGAGTTTAAAAGAAGATGCTGTTCCATCCAAAAACTTGCCTCAACTTTCAAAGCGTACGGTAGACGATTCTGGCACTGCTAGAGATGAACGCAAAAATGGCAAAGAAAGGAGCTCGTGGAGACTATTTTACAAAAGTACATTAGGGTTAGATGTCGATGAAACTGGTTACTAACACTTATTGTTATTTATATTTGCTTAGAGAAATTGGTGCATGTTCAAATAGCCTTTGTGGTGGTGAGGTTGCTGGTGATGGATCAGGTGAAGATTCTACTAATAACTCTCAGCTATGAAAAATATAGGGTATTTTGTAAAATTTAAGTAAAACAATATATTTAAATGTAAATATTTTCTAGGACAAGTACTGACTTTGAAATAAATACAGAAAAAGACGAGTTGATAGCTAGTCTAAAGAAAAGAATTGAATTATTGGAAAAGAACAGTATAATTGGAAAAATATTTAGTGATGAGCAGTTAAAAAGATTGGAAGGTTGCAAGGCCTGTCTTAGGTGGACAGCTAACATTTAAAAACCGATAGTTAAATATTTTGCAGGTCCCAGGACATATAGATTGCTTTTAAAGAAAGGGTACCCTTTTCCAGCCGTTTCTACTTTAAGAGGATGGCTAAGAAAATTAAAAATGTCCACAGGCATTCTGAAACAAGTTTTTAATATCATGAAATTGACAGGGACAGGGGAAATATTTTCTGAAATCTTAAATTTAAAAGATAAAAAGATACCCTGTGTTCCAAGCCTGATGGAATACCTTCGTTCTTCCTTAAGAGGTGTATGTACTCACTAAGTGTATCTCTGTATATGTTGTTCAACCAGTCTCTAGCAAAGAAGTCATTCCCTAGTGACCAATATTGAAGTTAAAATTTCTCTTTTTTTATAGACACTAATGTTACTTTTATTAATATTAAGTCTATTATATTAAATGATGTAAGTATTACAGACTGAAGGATCTCCGTCAATGGCCATTTGGTTGTACCAATAAATGATATTTAATATTATTTATTTAAAGGATCTGGGCTACATCAGCTTTTAACCCTTTCACTGCTAATGACGCCTGAAGGCGTCATTCAGCTACTAAGGTTCAGTTCGCATGACGTACTCGAACGTCATTCGTAGAACGATGTTAAAACTGATCAGTTGTTGTTTAGCATTGACTAGAACCACTTGTTTGTGATCTGAACACCTAAGTATAGTGTTGTAAATTGTGTACTACCTGAATGATAACTGTTTACGATTTTTACTAAAATACAAATAAAATAAATGTCATGAAAATATAAGTCAGCCAAGGAAATGTATACCAAATTAATAAGCATTGAAAGGGTTAATCCTCCTTCCACATACTATAAATGATGATGTAAAAAAAATTGTCAATGAAGATATTCTATACCTGAGTTTGAAACAATAAAGAGCAGTATAGCAACATAAATATAAGATACCTACATGGAAAATGTTATTACTACAAACTATAGTGATGCAAATCTACCCATAATATATATTAGAAAATACATACATACCTTTTTCCAAGCTTCATACTTTTCTTGGTAATCTAAACCAACATCAGACTGTCTCATTAGATACGCAAAAATATATTTTCTAATATGTGCTGTTTCCCTTCCATCATGTGATGTTGATAAACGTTGTATAAAAGGTTTTAAAAATACTACAACACTATGATTATGAATTTTTCCTTGTGTGACCTTAAATATAATTTTGACAAATTAATACCTAATATGAAGAACAAATTATAGCAGCATCATAATATAGTAGACTCTCGATTATCTCAGTTAAGTAATACCGCAGTTGAAATCGGTACTAATCCAGAGCGATGCCATATTATTCAAACATCAGGCCTTATTATGAGGAATCCCAGAATTGCCGAAGCAACACAAACTGACTGACCTAATGGATAAAGTAGGAAACAAAAAAATACAGATTATCCGAGTTGCCAATTATCTGAGCTGGGGTGCAGCCCACGTTAGCTTGGATAATCGAGAGTCTACTGTATGTATGATTTAATGCAAAATAATAAGTGCAAAAAATTCAATCCGCCCCCATATTCCAATAATAAATCTATAATAATATAAGCGAAACATTAAATTTTAATAAAAAAATAGCTTAAATAAAAAGCAATTTATTTCTGGTTATATACTTTAGAAAACAGCTGTAAATAATATTTTGTTCGTCTGGTTTGTTGCTTCCTACCTGATATATAATCGTTTTTACATTCCTATAGGAATAGTACCTGCTCAATCAAGAGTTTTTAGACTCATTTCATGTAGTGAGTCAATCACATTTTAGTTCATTGCATGTTTTGGTTTTATCTGTTATTTTCCCACATTTTTTTTCTGTCCTGGGAATTATTCCACCATCCGCAGACTCCAATTTTCTTCAGATCACTTTTTACTTGACTTTACCATTTTCTTTTTGGTCTTCTTCTGGACCGGTTACCTAACGGCTTCCATTTTGTAATTTTTCGAACTTCACTATTATTTTTCATTCATATTATGTGTCCTAGCCATCATATTCGCTGAACTTTTTATAAAGCTGGTGATAGTTTCTTCATTTAAAATATTTCTAATTTTAGAGTTCATAAAGATTCTATATTCCATGTCACTCAACTTTTTTGACCGATATATTTTTCTTATCATTTTTCTTTCAAACATTTAAGTTTTTCTTCATCAGCTTTCGTTACTTTCATCATTTTTCCCCCTTGGCCTAATTGGTGTTCTGTAGATTTTCATTTTAGTACTGCTAATTTTTTTGCATTACATTAGAGAGTAGAATTTATGATATGCTCGGTAGCCTGCTTAAATTATTTGTGTAATTCCTTCTCATTCATTATGGTTGTTAACTAATACTCCCAAGTAGTTAAAACTGTCTACACATACAAAGATATATTTTCGTATATAGTTAGTGCCATTTTGTTTTCTTTCCAACTCCATATACTTAGTCTTCCCTTTATTTAGTTCTAGTCTCCTTTAACTAGCTTCCTATTCGAGTTTTAAGAATGTTTCCTTACACGTATCAATATTTTGACACCTAGTAATAATTGTACCTTTAAGTTTACTCTCTTTTATTACTCTGTCTAGTGATATATTAAACAGAGTTGTTGATAATCTGTCACCTTGTCAGTCTCTTGAGTTTTTCCTTCCTTTGTAAATACATGTGATTTACTCTCTGTCATCATTATGCTAGTTATCAAGGTATCATCTGCTACAACCAAGCACTCAAATTATTTGGATACACATGTAGGTTAGTAAGTTTCAAGTCAGCTTTATACAATCATCTCGTCCAAAATGCTTTTTACTCTGTTAAGGAATTTCTACTATCATAATGACTTTCTGATATATCTACATAAATAAATGGTGGTTCCAAAAAATATTTATATTTTCTTATGTATCTATTTGAAAAATAAGTCTTTTCCAGTGTGAGCATTGTGTTTCCTGGAGTATTTTATCTGTTTAATTGTATTTAGTATATATCCTTAGTGGCATCTTTGTGGGTACTCACATATATGTTTTGTTTTTGCCATTTGATGGGTGTACATACCGTAGAAAATTAAATAAAATAATTAAATAAATAAAAAACAATAATACTAACAATGATCAAGTTTTTCATGTATTTTGAACTGTTTGTGTCTGTACATAGGTTAGTGTCATTAACTAGTCTGATAAAACTTTGTAAGTGTAAGTAATGCAGTTTATAATTTTCAATGATGAATACATTTTTTTCTTTCTTATGGTCAGATCTATTAATTTTTTTGGGATATGCAATTTTGTCATGTCTTTTAGTAGTATGTCTCTTTTCTGAGTATCAAAAGGTTGTTTGAAATCTATAAATAGAATGTGGATCATATCTGATTGTAACATTTTCTATAATTTGGTTTAGAATACGAATAGTATATATTGTTCATCTTCCGGGCCTTAATCTATATTGATATTCTCCAAGATTAGTCTCAGTATACTTTTTTAATCTCCGTATAAATGATGGAAGTGAAAATATTGTAGACAGTATTTAGAAAGGTGATAGGTCTGTAATTAGAGCATATTTTTGAGTCTCCTTTTTTGAATATAGGCCATATGGCTCCATTATTACAACCATTGGACATTTTTTGTTATTCCAGACTTGTTCTATTAATCGGTGTATTCCATTCAGCCCTTTCTGTGTTCATATCGTTTTCCCCTAAAATGTTTTTAATGTTGCTCCCAAGCAATTGGTAAATTTTTATGTTACCTCTGTTATTATCTTCTAACTCTTTCATTATTTTCTTTTTGTTTAACTTTTCCTCAATGTTTTAAATTTTTTCATAATCCTCCATTTTTGTTGTTGCTCCCCTTGTTACTCTTGCCATTTTCTTTTCATTTATAGCTATGTTGCAATCTTCATCAAACCTTGCTATTTTTTATTTGTAGTGTGTTGTTTGCTGTATCCAAAATATTGTTTTTCATATTTTGCCTAACTTTAGAAGGCTATTCATCCGATTGATGAATTCCTGTGGGCTATCTTTTCTGTTCTTCTATGTTCGATCTGTTTTAACATGTTTTTATTTCTTTTTCTGCTGTTACGTAAGGTTAATTTTAGTTATTACCAGAAAATGGTCTGATTCGACATTTGCTCCTCTAAATGATCATATATAGTTTATTTACGATAAAAAGACGATGATGTCATTTTTAGTTACTTTCCTGCTTATCAGAATAAATATTAATTTACCAACCGTGAACACAATTTATCCTCAACAGCCAGGGCAATTTACAGCTAACGGGTTGGCAAAACTTCAAGACGTTGTCAAATCAACTGGTAAAATTCCCCAGTTTGTTTTGACGTTTATTGACATTCAATCACCGTCTAATATTTACAAGTTTTTTTGGTGCTTTTAAATTCATTGCTTCTTTAACATTAAAAAAACAGTTATTTTCATAACTAATAATTTAGGCAAATCTGCAGTGTGTGGTTAATAAAATGCTGAAGCAGCTGAACAGAAAATGTCAAGAGATGGTAACATCTTTGTTGAGCTATTTTGAAGGAGAATGCCGAAATGAGGGCTCGCTTCTCCCGCTTACTGCTGTAAGAGACGTAAGTAATAGTATTCGCTATTTGTATTCATCATTATTAATATTATTGTTACATATTTAAATGTAAATGATTAAATGTTTTTAATGTTAGGTTAGGTTAATTAAACTTGATAATATATTATTGTTTCATAAATTGAAGTAATTATATTGTAGAGAGTTGCAGAAGCTTTACAACTTAGCGTTACCACTGTTAACCGTATTGCCGCCAAGCATAATAGAGGTGAACAGCCTAAAAGCCCACCTAAAAAGAGACAACGCATAAAACCTACTGTTGAAATTGTTAACTTTGATCAAAATGCATTCCGAAATGTTATATACGAAATGTATGGAAACAGTGAATATATTGAATTTACTGTTTTATTTTATTCACAATTAACTAACACAATATTTTTTCAGAGGAACACATAACCTTGAAAACTTTAAGATACAAGTGAACTCTTTAATGGTTGTTTAACATCACTCTGGAAGATAGTGAAAAATATTGGATTCAAATACCAAAAAGATGATGCTCGTCGTGGTTTAATGGAGTTGCCACATATTGCATTAAAACGTGTACATTTTCTACATGAATATGTCAAGATAAAAAGGGAAGGTTTATATCAATTTGTGTTTTTGGATGAGACCAGGAGATTTGAAGACGGTACTGTTGGACGTTCTTGGCAAGATTCTAATCATAGAAGCATGAAAAAAGCCAAAATTGGTGGTCCAAGGTAACTGAATAATAAAATTTAGCAATTAATTTATGATGTACTAACATTCCTGCCATTTTAAGACCTTTTCAAATATTTACTAGTCACACAATTTTATTTAAATCTATATAATTATTAATAGTTGTTTTGAGCTATGCAGTCTATCTAGGAAACCTAGTAGTAATTTGTTATTTCCTTATTGTAGGTATATAGTATTGCATGCTGGTTCCTCTTCTGGATTTATTCCTGGAGCAGGGCTGGTTTTTTCTTCCAAAAAGCAAGATGGTGATTACCACGGTGAAATGAGCCAAGAAAATTTTTTGCATTGGTTTGAATACCAGCTTTTATGCATTGGTTTGAATACCAGCTTTTAGTGAACTTGGAAGAACCGGCCACAATTGTAATGGATAATGCAAGTTATCACAGTACAGTGATCAATAAAGTACCAACAACAGTTACCAAAAAGGCTGATATACAGAACTGGTTGATACAAAATGATATTCCTTTTGAAAATAGTTTCCTCAAAACCCAATTATTGAATTTAGTACAACGGCAAGTTGATATAAAAATTTTTCAATATATTATGGTAATACTTATATAACTTATTTTGTTTAAATATATGCATTTTTATAGGAATAAACCACCAACAGTATATGAAGCTGACATATTTTCTGAAAAATATGGTCACAAAGTGCTTCAACTTCCCCTTACCACTGTATGTTTAACCCAATTGAACATATTTGGGGCAGAGTTAAAAAATTTATAGAGATCATGTGGGAACTGATGTTTCTTCAACAGAACAAGCAATAGGTGTATGGAAAAAGTCTTTAGAAAAAGTGACTCCTGATATTTGGTCAAAGACAGTAGAGCACACTGAAAAAATTATACAAGATGGGTGGGATAGAGAAGTAGTATTTGATAGACAGGATGTGCCTCCACTTATTATTAATTTTTGACAGTGATGATTTTGTAGTGGAGTAGTGGAAATCTTGTGTTTTATTTTTTGTATATTTTTATCCAATTTTCTTTATTTCCACCTTTTCAAAATCACTAATTACTATTATTAAATTAATTAGGTACAGTTATTTTATAATACACAAATTAAAACAACGACCACAGTATCTCTACATAAATAATACTGATAAAATTGGAGATTTTTTATTTTTATATCTTGTAAGAAAATTTTATTTTGTGTATCTATATTTTTCTTTTCCATTCTATTTTTATTATAATAAATATAATAGATATTGTATAAAGAAACAATATTTAAATTTGCATGAAGATGATTACAGCTTGTATTGATTCCTTTTAGCGTAAACCCTTGTAGTGCTCTTGAAGATGGTTCTATAGAGCATAGAATAAGGTATAAGGACCTACAGTTCATCATTTAACCCTCTTCTATGTAAAATAATTAAATGGTAATTCGAATATATAATGATTGGTTACTGTTTCTTGTATCTTATCCATAGTTTTTCATGCATAAATATTTATATTAAATTAACCAAGCCTACCATACAAGCCTTATATTTTCAAATAAATATTTTTGACTTACGCCCTATGAGGCACGGAACAATGAAAAAGAAGAACTGTCAATCTAACATCAAATTGACTTTTCTAGTTTTCGTTAAGTAAAGGAAAAAAACTACAGCTTGGCAACATCACAATATTTTGTTTTGCAACATCATCGTCTTTTTATCGTGAATAAACTATATCATGTAAGTTGAGATTTAAGAACATTCAATACATTTGGCTACGCTGCCTTAAAGCAAAAATTACCAGTGTGAGAAGAGGCGAGGGGGAACTGTAAGACGAGAACGACCTGAGAAACCGAAAGGAAATTACTGACGCCATTTTTGGTTTTAGTAATTTTATTATTTTTTGTGGAAATATATTGAAGTTTTGTTGTGTATAACTACAATTCAGTCGAAGTAAAGTTTAAACAAGATAGTGCTTAACTGGTCGTGCGCAAAAAATCCAACAAACGATGTGTTTATTTCTCTCCTTTTTTATATTAAAATGTGGTGTAATCTGGTTGAGTCTCGTTTGTCCTGGGATCATCCATGTTACCTTATGTTCAGCTTTGTGTTTAAGCTTGGTACTAAATCCCTGCAATTCAATTCTATAGCCAAATGGCACACTCTATGTCCATTGTCATCTGTTATTTCATGTAGCGATTCTTTACCTGCTACATTCACTACATGTTGTTCTTTGCTAATATTAGCATTGAGGTGGCCCATCACTGTAAGATATGTTTTGGTATATTTTCATATATCTCTAGAAAGTCTTCATCTGTATCTGTAAAAGTTTGAAGGGTGGGTGATCCCATAGCACTTAGGCCACAATTGGCCCGTTGTGCATCCTTTTGAGGTTCAAAACTTCCTTCTAGCTCATCATCCAGCCTACTTCTTTGAAATAGGCGATAACGTCGCTTGAATTAAATCTTCATAAAATGCATCTTTGTCTTCTGTTTTAGCATCTTCTATGATTGCGTATACATTTATAATTGTAATATTAGCAACTTTAATACTATATATGAAATTCTGCCATTTACTTCCTTGTAATCCAATATATTATCTCTTATTTCTCTTATAAAACAGCAATGAGGTTATTACATTTTCTATATCGTGTTGGTCAAATCCATCACATATTGCCTGTTCAGCCATACTTAGGTCAAGTATTGGCAAGCTCTAATGTCTAATATTTTCAGTATATCACATAAATGGTCTATAAAATTAAGATTAAGACAGAATCTGGCCAATACATAACACAAAGTCCGCACGGTTCTAGAAATTTATACATGCCCAAATCATAGCTAAGTCTCCTTGGTGAGTTGTTCTGCAATATTGCATTGGGTAAATCACTCTGATACTCCAATTGGTGTCAAGGTTTCAAGTTCTCTTGCAAGATCTACTCAGATCTACAGTATTTCAAGGATAGCAGTGATAAGTTATATTCATCAAATCATCAATGAATGCGCTTCCTCCTTGAATTAATACCCACAGATACTGCAAGGGAAGAGCTTCAATTTTTTTTAAATAAGTACAACAAATTATTTGTTTTTGGGAACTGAATATCTTTCTGGCTGCTTCTAAGATATAAATGATAAAAACAACTATTTTTTCGAAGAAATTACACAAGAAGTGTTACATTAATAATTATTCTTAGATAGACTGGGCTACTCTAAACTGATAAATCCAATAGTTTTAAAATTAAAAATAAGATAATGGATAACATTTTTTGTACAAGAATGTATATAAAAACAAAGTTAAACATTTTACCTTAGCCAATTCCTCCATAAAAATTTCATTGAAATGCATGAAAAGTCCAACAGGTGTCTTATTTTTGTTTAAAACAGTTTCAGAAATGGCATCATTAAATCTTTGTATACTTTTGTCTGTAAATGTATGTTGCTGCAGAGTCCGTAGTGTCTCCCTTAAAAGTCTTCGTACAAGCTTAAACAAAAACGAATTTTTCAAATATCAAGAACAAATCAACACTGTAAAATAATATTAACAGCATGTAATATACACTTCTCCAAGAAATTAATGCACCACCAAAAAAGAACAGAAAGTTTGATACTACTTTTTGTGATTTTTTTGTGTTGTTTTGTCGAGAACGTTAAAAAATGTATTTTTTATTTATACAGGATGTAATAATTGGAATGAGATTTTTTTATAAAGTTTGTAACACCCTAGAGAGTTTTACTCATACGCCAGCAATTTATAAATCTTATGTTAGTCAAGCAGTATCTTTTATTAAAATTCTATTTTTTAATTTACATTATTATCCTAGTGTCGGAGAAACACAATTTTATATCATAGCATTGTGTTGTGTTTTCTTCTTTGATATTTTTGACCATACGGAACTTGAAATAAGAAATCTTACTCGCAAAGAATATGCACAAACATTAATATTGTTTGATGATGATTGAAGTTATCAAAGAATTGGTCAGCGATTTAATGTAGCTCATTCGTGAGTGATACAAAGATACAGAGAATGGAAATCATGTTCGCAGACCAAGACAACGACAAAAAAGAAAAATAACCCCGATGAATTATCAATATTTGAAACTTTTGGCTTTACAACAGATTGTAACAGTGCAAAGTATACAAATTCAGCTACGAGAAGTGGTAAACAAATCAGTGGAGAAATTATTAGACAGCTACTTAGAGCGGGTAATT
Organism: Galeruca laticollis; assembly: GCA_963921935.1. Lineage (NCBI taxonomy): Eukaryota > Metazoa > Arthropoda > Insecta > Coleoptera > Chrysomelidae > Galeruca > Galeruca laticollis. The sequence goes on from OY998181.1 coordinate 58,015,931, forward strand.
GGAGAACTAGGAGAAATACCAGTTAAGGATTTTACGAATTAATTACAAATGTATTTTTCATTTGACTCAAGAAATATGAAGTCACTTTTCCAATTATATTATTCTTAGACTGTTACAGTTCCCATTTAAGTTTACCGTTGATAGAATTTTATAAAAGGGAGAATATAATTTTAACTGCCCTACTACCAAATTCCACGCAAATTCTTCAGCCACTTGATGTTGTTATATTTAAGCCTTTAAAGAATTCTTGTAAGGACACAGTTCACAACTGGCGTTGTTGGAAACCTATATCAATAAATGTGTTACCACATCTATGATAATAAAGAATTTTGAAACTTGCAGCCTCTGCCTTTTTGGCGTTAATAGGGTAGATTTCAACAAAGTATTACCAAAACCTAAACTTAAGCGTAATTTTATGATGCTTCAAAAACAAACACAAGAGTGCTGCAGTGAAAAAACAAAAAAATTCTTCAAGAGTTCGAGAATAGAATAGATTCAGATATTTTAAGACAATTCAAACATCTCCAGAAAATTGGTCAGGTGAATCAAATTTAGAAGGATTCTACAATTTTTGGAAAACCATAGAAAATGTCCAGAGAATGCACACCGAACCAGAGAACCTACAATAATTTGGGACAGAAGTTTTCGTTGAGTATAAATCTATAAATAACGAAATTCAACAACAAAGAGATAGACGTCTCCATGTATACAGATGTCCAAATGAAAGATATGCTCCATGTAATTTCTCCAATACAACATTATTCAAAAGCAGATCTGTTTTTCATTGACCTGTCGCATGGAACTTGTTATCCTAAATAATGGAAGCTTTACAGCGATAAGGTATATAGGTATATTCAAGATTGTAGACAACCAAGCAATTCCATATGCTCTGTACGTAGGACAAGGGTTTATGTTAATGAACGATAATGCCAGACCTCACATTCCTCAAATTGTACAACATTATCTAGAGGAAGTCAGAATTAATAGCACGGTAAGGCCAGCTAAAAACCCATATTTAAATTCGATTGAAAACCTCTGGAATAAGGTTGGTTAAAGATTACAAGAGGAACGTAATCAAATAAACATCCTGACAGACGTTAAGTGGAAAATGGTTCAAATTTGAGAAGAAATGAACCAAAATGAAATATGGCCACTTATTTTAAGTATGAATCGATATTTTCTAAACGTTATTCATGCTAGAGGTTAAGTAGTCGTTATGCTACTCACTTTAATTTTTATAATGTAAAATGAAACCATTAAAAACATGTTATGATATAAAATTGTCTTTCTACAACACTAATAGAGAGTATAATGTATATTAAAAGAGGGAATGTTAATAAAGGATAAGAATTGACTAACATAAGATTTATAAATTGCTGGCATAAGTGTAGAAGTCTACAACGTATGGCAAAATTTATGAAAAAGCACATACCAATTATTACATTTTGTATAAATGAAATATACATTTTTTTAAAACTCAAAATTATGCTAACTTTTTTGAAAAGCAACACATTATATAAAAAAAGAATTATTGAAATCGAATACGGGGTCTACACAAACAGTAGTATCAAATTTCTTGTTATTTTTTTGGTGGTGCCTTAATTTCTTGGATAAAAATATTAATATCTGTATGATCTCACCATAAGAAATTTATCTAGTCTTAACTGGTCTATGCTGCTCCATTCACTACCAAGTATATACATTCCAGCCTTAAAAAACAATATAGATGTGGCTAGGTCCGGGAAATGAACCAGTTTTGATATTTTTTCTGCACAATCCTCCTATAACGAGTACATATTCAATTCAATATAATATACTAGCATTTATTTATTCTGTGTTTATCCTAATAAACTATTCTTATTATTACCTATAGTACACATAAAACAAACCTACTTGAATTAATGGTTTATCAGACATCCACATGCAATAAAATAATCCTTTCCATATTCTTTCGAAGTCATTTTCCGTATAAGCTAAAAAAGAAAAGTACCATTGTTAAACTAGAAATAAGTAACGTAAATGGAATAAAATTAAGACCAATATTTTTTTAAAAAATGTGCTTCAACTAACGCGTTTTCTTGGACCGCTGTAAAAACCATTTATTGAGGTTTTTAAGAGCCTTGTCTCTTGCTTTTGGATCATTTCCCGATAATGTTTTAATTATTTCTAATTCTTGTACAATAATATGAGACTTTGAGTCTGGTTTTGTTTCAGCTTTCATGGTTTTTTCGTTTTCAAACTCAAATTCAACATTAAGCAATATTGATAGCCGTTCACGTCAAACTGTCAAAGCTACTTCACTTGTCATTCCAAATTTTTTCTTTTGACAGATTCCTTACTTACAAGGAGCGATCATTTAAATTCCGATCAATATTTTTTTATGTGTTATACCGTTTCTAAATTAAACAGTTGCTCTTTAAATTTAACCGTTATGATACCCAGTTTATCAAGCCAAGAGTGCGGAAAAAGGCAAATTATCTGCAGCGAACGGAGTTCGAGTGAGGTCGAATTTTATTGGTCTACGGGAAGTTGGGTTGTCGTTCCCAGAAATCTCTGGTAGAATAAGCAGTAATGTCGATACTGTTATCAGGCATGACACCATGGAAGGCCGAACACTAAAAGCCAGAGACACAGGACGAGTGAGCCGGCCAACAGAGGGCCAACATCGTCGCCTGAGGTTAATAGCACTGAGGTCATTTCTCATGGACAAGGGTAAAAGCAAAAATCAGGAGAACATGGAACGGTCGTTGAAATGCGAAGTGTTCATAGACGGATAAGATGGTTTTGACTTTTGTCATACCGACCTCAGTTAGTGTTACCTTTTAACATCCATGCTTTTCGAGGGAGGGTGAGAATGATACGACGCGAACGTCGAAACCCTCAATTTTTGGTTTTTGGCATATGCATCGTACTGTTGGAGTTATGATATGGGGTCCAATGCTTATGGCTCAAGGTCACCTTTATTAGTCTTCCATCAGGGACAATGTGGATACATCGATACATTCAAGAAATATTGGAACCTCATATCTGATTCCTTGTCTCAGGACATCAAATACATCTTTTCAGCAAGACAACGCTCGGCCACATAGAGCCAGACAAAATTTGCTAAATGTCCACCAGGCTCAAATTATTCTCCTACCTTGGCCCCCAAAATCCCCGGATTTGTCCCCAATTGAACAAAATGTCCGGTTTTTTACGCTGGATCAACTGATTGATCAGTGGTTAATTTCTCCCTGGAACCAGGAACCTTCAGCTGAAAACATGTATGAAGAACTGGCTGCATTACAAACTGAAGAAAAAACAGTGTATATGAGGCAGCACTAAATTTCGTAAAAATATTCCAATATGTTTGCAGCATTCCTATATGCTTTTTTAAAAGGATATTTAGCGTTATGGGAAATATGTATTTGGACAGACGAAAAAAATCGTCTGTTCCTAGAAAGTGTGAAAAGCGAACTTTGCGTCTTCTTCAACATAATTAGCAGTTACATGTTACATTGAATTCAGAGATACCATATAAGGCAACAGACTTGTTAAAAGCAGCGGCATCTAATGCCAAATATGTGAAAAATTAGTTTAACTTTGTTTTTTCTTGTATGATTTTTGTGTTCTGGTTCTGACCTAATGTTATTATTATTTTTTTATAATAAAAAATATAATGTTTTAAAGTTTTTTGATGTTGTGTGGTTGTCCGGTTTTTGATTGCAGTACATCTGATGGCAACCCTAATTACAAAGTCCCGGATAGGTATGCCAAATATTACCGAAATAAAATAATTTTTACAGGGTGTTTGGGTTTCTATTTCCCAGAGTATATATTTAATCGATTTTAATAATGGAAATGAAATATCTACGATGGATACCAAAAATATTGAATGAGCCATTCTTGTAAGTGATATGCATATAACAATAGAACAAATCAAAATCGCTTTTACTAACGAACCATATACGTAATAAATAAAACGAACGAACTCGCTTCATTGGCCTCCTTGATCTAGTTATCCAGTTAATCATTTCTCTGATTCCATAGACAAATAATATAATATTTCTTTCTCTATGTCTGGTCCCGCAAGAAAAATGGGAAAACATTTAGATATTGAGTAAATAGATATATTAATTGAATTGCAGTAATTCTACTATTCTTTCAGGGTGATGGGCAATTATCTTATAGTAGTTAGTGTTAAATATAGCTATCCATTTGATGATATAAGTACCATATTAAAAAACTGAATTTTACCCAAAACATTTGTCAGCTTTCCTATTTATTATATTGTATATCTTCAGGGATAGGATTAGGAATTTTAATTGACATAACTTTTGTATCGTACTTTAATCAATTTCAATTAATTTTAAAAAAGGGATGGAACATATTTGTTTTTTGCATATATCTCTAGCTACCTACCTAAAGATCTAAAGAATGAAAAAATTGTACATGTTTTCTAAAGTTTTACAGTAAATAGATAACGTTACATAATAAATAATTATAGATAAACACTGAGTTAACTTCGCAAATTACATTTCAAGGCTTCTCGCTAATTTAAAAATTATGGCCCATTTTTGTGTAAAAATTTGTCAAGGTCACGCACAAGATGAGTAATGTAAATATGACGTCACGTTTATTCCAAAATGGCTGAATCGTAATATTCAAGAGCGGAGGATGGCATTTTTTATACTTTTTTAATAAGAATTTATATTGCAATACTAATGAAAAAAGAAAATAGAAATATATAACAGGTGAGTCATCTTGATTTGTTTTGAATTTAGTGACAGTTGTCGATAAATGGAACTTTGGCGTTTAAATATATAGTACATGTATGGAATTTGATTGTTATTCTATTTTTAATTTCACCAAATGAATAGTTAAACAGGAAGTTAATGAATCTATTGATCCATATATCGAAGGGAGTGTTCAAAAATAACAATTGCTAGGAAAAAAGTCAGCGATCATCTAGACTGCTTTCTAAAAATAACACAGACATTTCTCTCTTATTACTGTGACATATTTTAGAAAATAAGCTATTTTTACTTTGTACAATCTATTCTTCCAATAAAATCCAACTTTTTATTCTAAATAGTAATATTAAATTTCATAGTAAATCCATATCTCTCAAAATATGTTAATTTTATATTACATTAGCATTATAGTAGATATTCTATTTTATCAAAGCTTGGATTCAGTTAAAATATACAAATAAAATTCGAAAGGGTCCTAATTTTAATTAAATATGCATAGTTAAACCATTAATAGTTTCATGTATCTTTTTTGTTTCACATTTTTGTTTTATTACATTCCACTTTTCAGTGTAGCTCAAGTTTCATTTAGTTTCAATTATTTTTTAATTGTACAGTTTACTGTGCATAGGACAACTTTAAAATACAAAATGTGTACCCAAGTGAAGTGATAAATCGAAACATTGATATTGAAGGTAAGCCTGCTTATTTGAATATTCTTTTTTCAATGAATGAAACCTTAAACTTTCTAAATTGGTATAAAATGATATTGTCTATTCTACTGAAGTCAATACATAATAAAGCGATAAATTTCCATATTTTCTATTGGCAATGAAATTGGTAAAAGAATAAAAGTAGAAATAAATCAGGCAATGCTAATAATATAGAAAGTTTGTAAACAAACTATCAGAAATTATAAATAATTTCAAACAAAACATGAAATATTAACCTATAAAAGAAAATATTTTGACGAATATCAAAATTAATTAGATCAAGCTGAATTAGTACTGCTTATTCAAGAATATTTATCAAAAAAAATTGGGGAAGGAATTATTATCCCAGAATCGTATCTAGACTATCATGCATTTTTATTGCCAGTGATTTTAACATTTCCATTTAAATTCTAAAAGATATCATTTGAGTTTATTTTCAAATATTCAAATGACTATTGCATTCAACATTAAAACAGGAAAATTATACTCTAGACACTTTTTGAAAATTTGCATTTCAGTAGAGAAAAATATACCTACATCAAACATTACTATTTTTAATGAAATTAACTGTCTCAACCCTTACTTCGTGGAATCTCTCATATTAGTGTTTTAAATGAAACTCACTGTTTCTAGCTAATTCCACAATATAATAAAAATTGTTGAAAATTCTAAAAAAAATGACAATTGTTTCGATAAATCAATATCATCGTCAGAATGACAGAAGTAACTTCTGTCATTCTGACGATGATACTGATATAGTGTTTTGTTGCTATTATCTGCATCTGGCTTGTTGTTGCATTCCACACAGAAAGTCATAAATTGTCTCCATATGTATGATTTCGAATTTTTTTGTTTACTTGGTATATTTTCATCAATATTTGATATCTTATTTTGAAAACTTACTGAAGCAACTCATACTGACGTCAGTTAATTATAATTATTACTTTTTTAAATAAAACTAACTGTAGATAATTCCACAATGTACTGAAAAAGTGGTAATAATTTGACAATTGTTTCGATATTGATATCATCATCAGAATGAGTAGATTATTACTTTGTCAAACTATCCTTATCCATGGTAACGTCATTGAATACACCAAAGTTGTTAGACCAATCATAATTTAAAAACAGCGGGTGTTTTCGCGCCAGCTGTCATTAGTATGTGATTGCTCAGAAAGGGTGAAAATTTTGATATGAGTGAAATTAATAATCAATCATAATATACTCTACTATGCTCAATTAAAATATGCTGAAATCTTGAAAATTGAATAGGATTATCACATTTCACGGACCATAAAATTCCTTTGATTATAGCCTGCATACCAACAAACATAGAAGATATGTGATTACTATGTTTGTCTACATATATAACAAAGTCATCGTGTTTGTTTTACATAACTGGTTTATTTAAATTATTAAATGAAATTAGCAATACAAACAAAATAATCTAAAAGTATTCCTAACAATATTTAAAAGAATATTCTTTCTCAGAAAACAATGTATTTTCAGTATTATAGGATCACATAAATTTACATATAATTTAAATATTTTATGATATATTTAATATAAAATTATTTTATTACTTTAGTATAATAAATAATTAAGTAAAGGCTTATCAAATAAGAAGCTGATTTATTAAAATTTTGGATTGGTAAAGTTTAACAATTGAAATACAAAAAGAAATGAATTTGAATGATAATGTAAAAATAATCAGGAATTATACATAGAAAATCAAAATATCGTCAGACTAATAGAAGCAGCTGCTTATAACAACACATTGGTCAAAGACAAAAGTTCAACAAGGCAACGCTGGTGAAGAAGTTAGAATCCATGTGATAAAAATATCTTAAAATGTTTTTAAACAATTTAAGAGCTAATGAAGAAAATTATTATCTGTGGTGAATTGAAAAACCAATTTTATCAATTCACTCTATTAAAAAACAGTTTAAATGAGAGAAAATAATCGCAAAAGCAAATGGCTGATAAATGCTAAAAAAGTTGAAATTCAAAGGAGTATATATAGTCGAACAGATTTTTGGCATTCTTTATATAAAAAACCATGAAATAATAATTGGGAGAGTCTATATACCACCATCATCAACTGTTGAGATCTATGAACAACACATTCAGGATGTTGATCATGTTTTTGATAATAACAAGGACTGTGAATTTATTCTGTTTGGGGATTATAATTTGCCTGAGGCTGTTTGGTTTAATGATGATTTTGGTTTTAATGTAAACTGTCCACCAAACTCGCCTGCAATCACAAAACTCTTTTGGTTATTATGGTCTCCATCAAATAAATACCATAACTAATAGTCGAAACTTCTTACTCGACTTAACTTTTTCATCAATGAAAGATATTTGTATCTCTGAACCATCGGATTTTCTGTTACCAAACACTGTACATCACACATCAATTACCTGCCATTTAGAATTCAATAAAGAGCAGCAACTTCAATATGAAGAATTGTATTTTGATTTTAAAAATGCAAATTATTTAGAAATTAACAACTTTTTGGCCAGGTCAATTGGAATGACATGATGGAGGGATATTTAGGTTTGGGTCAGGTTCTTCAGATGTTTTACGAAATAGTTAACTTTGCAATTGATATGTTTGTACCAGTGAAAAAATTCAGAACTTCAAATTTTCCCATATGGTATAGCACTCAAGGGAGCGCATAAAAGATTTAAAGTCACTGGAGACATAGATCATTATCAACAATTTAATAATCTCAGTACAAGATGTAAATTGAAAGAAATATTGCTCATGATCCTCGTTGTTTTTGGAATTATATAAACAGTAAAAGAAAATTATATAACTTACCCTCCAGCATGTTTTTCTATGAGACAACAAACAGTAATAAGAATAAGATTGTGAATCTTTTTGCCAACTATTTTTCCACAACTTACACTGATAAGAATGTTACCCAAATTCTGGAATGTGGAAAAAGAGAGTGGTTGAATGTTTGCAATTACAATATTGAAATAACGGAAGTAATTGATCCATTGATGTTAGCCCCAGAAAAACTTTCTTCTGGCCCTGATGGAATTCTTTCATGAAAAAATGTGCATTCACGCTGGCAAATCCCCTTCAAACAATTTTCAGTATCTTCCTATCATCGGGAACATTTCCTAAGTTTTGGAAAGAAAGTTTTTTCACTCCAATCCACAAATCTGGAGCTAGAGAAGACATAAAGAATTATCGTCCTGTGTGTAAGCAATCTGAAATCTCTAAATTACTCGACTATTTGTTGAAAAATGCCTTTTATTGTTAGTATTAATCAATTTCAAAGCATTGGTGTGAGTAGTACCTTTCTTAAAACTCTTCAACCTGATTGTACCCCTCTTATTTATATTTTTGTATCGTGATTGTTAATTTTTGATAATCTAAATGTGCCTCTAAGTCTTTAAACATAATAACATGGATTGGTACTAATAATTTCCCCAGTTGGGCAACTGGTTCATGTTGTGAATTCTACTCTTTTTTTGTTTCAGTGAAATGCAATAAATACAAAATCAAGAAAGAAGCAAAATAAGAAAATATAGAATAATGCCTGTCCTTAGCCCCCACCGTAGTTCATCATCTGGCTTGAGTGGCTCATACAGATCCACATTTAGTTCATCAGCATTAGAAAGACCTTTCTATGGATCGTCATCATATACTCCAAGATTCACTAGTTATAGTGAAAGATACACTACGAGGACCTATACAGATTCAGATGGCCGCAGAATATATTCAAGGTAAGGATATTAAAAAAATTAATTCTTGTTGTTTTACTAGTAGTGGTGAAATTCTTTGATAGTTTAAACTTAAATGTAACTCGACAAAGTATCATATCCATATATATAAAAATATTGAAAAGAACAGATCTGTGGTAAGAAGCCACAACAAGTCGACTTTTTATCAAAATTAAGGTATCAACACCACTGTGTTCGTCTTGTCGAGATCTACAAGATGGTATAAAATGATAATTCGAATTCCTAATAATTACAGACGAGGTAAAAACTTGATAAGTTGACATAACAATGTATGCCTCTAATTAAATGGTTTTAAAAAAAAGATGTCAACACTTGATATGTCGATTTATCTAATTCTTCCACTTTCAAAAACAGCTAATTTTTATAGATTTTAAAGAAGACATAACTTGATATGTTGACATATCAAATTGTACCTTCCTTAAAAATATCCTCTATTCTGTAATTATATCAATGCGGAATCTGTTATGTGAACATATCAAGTTTTCGCGTCTGAGAAAAGATGACTGCACTACAGTGATGTCACTTGTCAAGCTGTGTTATCAAGTTTTGTCATATTATTCATTATTATCGATTTTAAAATAGGTGCTGTTGTTTAGCAGTTCTGTTGTGAAAAAAGTGTTTTATGTACCAACAATGACTTATTCTTGTACTAACTGTAATAAAATTTGTGTAACTCGAATTGAATTGATGATACATTCGGGAAAATGTGGAGATAAACTACTACAGTGCGGTACAAGGTCTTTGGTTAAAAGTGAGGTTAGTGTTACTAAAAATGATTGTACCTTTGACAACAAAAATGCAGCTACTGGCATAATCTCTATGCCACATAATACATTGATGTGTAAACCTTCAACTAGTAGCCTGAACTCAACATATGAACCCCAGGTAAATATTATAATATTATTAACGTGGACCTAATGTCGTTAAAACTAATAGTAGGTCTACGTAAAACTAATGTTTGTACGTTGTTGTAGGACTCTTTTGAAGAAGATTCCCATGACTCAGATGCAGACCCACTATGGACTCCTGATGTCCTTAAAGACCACTCCCGGAAACGAAAACTATTTAGTCTAGTGCCAGTAAAGGGGAAAAAACAAGATCGGAAAGTGATACTGAAGGTTATTTTTTTTATTGTGTATATGATGATTTATTTAAAGATTACAGATTTTACACTTTTTTTAGTTTGAGTAGGGAATTTTAAAGATTGAAGAACTTAAAGATTTGGATGGATGTACCTGTTGTACACCTCCGTAAAAAAAATTAAGATCTTAATAGAATTGTTTGTTTTTCAGATGAGGTTATGTTGGATAATGAACTTAATATACGTAGCAGTCCACTAATAGTTTCCGAAAGCAATGTATAATTGGAACCATCTCAGTTACAAGATGATAATCAGAATAAAGGTAGAAACAAACATTCAACTACAACCAAACTACTTACTTCTACTTCCTCTAAACCAAAAAGAAAGAAAGGTGTTAGAACATGTGAACAAGAAAAAGATCACGGTTTGGCCTACAAAAATAGAAAAGGTGAAGTTAAAGGTCCCGTCGAGTTCAAGTCTATTGAGAGATGTTGTCAGAGGAAAACGTGTTCCGAGATAATAACTCCAAAAATACAAAATCAAATATTAAAAAATATTTATTCTTTGCCAATGAAAGTAAGAGATCAAACATTGTGTGAAATAATTGAAATTTCAAATAGAAAGTATAGTGCAAAAGGTAGAGGTAAAAGTGCTCTTACTGACGACCGGCTTGTGACTATCAGTTATAGTATTATTGTTGAAAATAAAAAACACAATGTTTGCAAATTAATGTTCATGAGTGCGTATGGCGTAACCAGAGGGAAATTGGACATATTAATAGAAAAGAAAAGCGCCTCTTCCTATAGCGTTATTGATGTTGATATGAGGGGTAAGAAGACACCACCCAATAAAACAAGTGATGAAGAGATAAATTTTATTCACCAGTTTATAGAGAAATGCCCAAGACACGAAAGTCATTACGCTAGGCGAGATAACTCATCAGAAAAGATATTTTTGCCTAGTCACTTGAGTATTAAAATAATGTACAAAGAATACTTACAATGGAGAGAAGAAAATGGTCTCGAAAAATCGGTTGGCTATGACACTTTTAGAAAAATTTTTAATACAAAGGGCTATAAGTTTAAAGAGCTATTCATTGACACGTGCAAAACTTGCGACGAGTTTAATGTATTTAAAAGACATGCTACTAGTAAAGCTGACCGTGATGAAATCGATAAAAATCATAATGTTCACGTTCAAGAGGCACAAGAGGGTTATGACCGTAAACGTGAAGACAAAGAAAATGCAAAGAACACTGTTTACCAAAGAGTTTTGGTTTTTGACTTACCACAAATTTTGCCTGTGCCGTACCTCACAACCAATACTGCATATTACAAAAGACTATTAACTATGTACAACCTAACCATCCGTGATTGTTCACAAGAGAAAGAATCGTCAGACTGTTGTATGTGGAGTGAGCTTCAAGGAGGGAGAGGATCAGATTGCCTCTTGTATTTTAAAAAAGCTTCTTCAGTTACCAACAATTGTAGAGCAGGTAATTCCGTACTCATATACATGTGGCGGCCAGAACAGAAACATTAATATGGCAGTTATGTTTATGTATGCTCTGGCAAAAAACGAGAATTTGAAGGTCATTGATCAAAAATTTCTCCTACCAGGTCACACACGTCTAGAATATGACAGTGACTATGCACGTATTGAGCGGGCAAAAAAAGACTTGGGTCATCAGGATCTTCCAACAGTGGGGGAGAAAATTATAGGATTATGGTTCCTCGTGATTGGTGTCAGTTTGTAAGAGCTATCCCTGGAAAAAAAGCTTTAATGTGATTGAGATGAACTTACCAGATTTTAAAGCGTTTTCATCTCTTTTAGCTAGGAATAACGTTTTAGTTCATCGCAATCAGGACACTGAGAAAAAGCCAGTCGAGTGGCTAAAAATAAAATGGCTAAGATACACTGAGGATTTTGGAGTCATTCACTTCAAATATGATCTGAATCCATTTTCTCCATTTCGGACCCTAAACCTTATTCGCGACAGAAAAGGCCGCAAAACCTCTGCTACTAATCTTGAAGTTGGTAACTCCTATGGGGGTACCATTGGGATAAATCCGTTGAAAAAGAAGGACCTGTTATCAATACTAAGTTTAATAGATGCAGAGTTCCACAACTTCTACAAGAAGCTCCCAACAACATCAGCAGCTCAGGAGTTCGATGAGTTGAGCGATACGCAGGAAGACTCCGAGTCTGAACACTAGTTTTTTTTGTATTTTGTTTATTAAAGAAATATTAATTTCATAAGATGTTGAATTTTTTCATTGGGTACCTATATTGATATCAAAACTTAAAAATGTAAATATTTGCACAATAATAACATGTTTTGGGATATCTTTAGTTCTTTATCGATTTGCCAATTAAAAAAATATACCGGAGTAAAAGATGGTAAAACCTGTTATGTTCAAAAACCTTAAATAACTCCAATATTTTGATATATTTCACTTTCATACTTAAAACACCCAATATTTGGTGTTGAAGCTCTACAAAAAGTATTAACTGCAAATTGTATGTTGAAGTATATATTTGCCTCCGACAGTTTATCTTAAAATGGCTCTCCTGTAAAGTTACCGAAAGTCGACATATCAAGTTATGGCTTCTTTCCACAGAGATCATCTAAATATTTGATATTACAAAATGTTGTTTTTGTGTCTTAGTTACAAAATAAAATACCAATTTTCACTCAATAACAACTATTAAAAGTAGGAAATAATATAATTAAGAAAAAAAATTCCTTCATGAAAATTAAGCAATGTTGAGTAAAATGAATAGATGTTTAACCAGGATTGAACACAGAACACACTATTTAACTACCACTACACCAACACTAACCAAGTTATTGTCTTCAGAGACCGGTGGTAAACTGTTTATCTTCGATCTCTGAATATAACCAAGTTATCGTTGTTTGTATGTATGAATATCACCAACAGGTCCAGAAATTCCAACTAAACGGGCTTGAATGAAAGAAATTAAATAATGGCAAAGTAAATACAAAATAAACGTAAAGTAAAATAATGAACATAATCCTTCAGCCTCATAGATTGACTATTTGTTTTCTATTGTGATTGAGAACTTCCTTCAAAAGTAGATTTGGTTATAGGATTTGTATCAATAGTATTTTCTGAGATAACAGACATTTTTGCATAAACAAGTGCTTGCAGATATTGAATAGGTAGAAAAGAATCTTTTGGAAATTGTCGATAGTCATGATAGTGAAGGAAAAACTAGACCCATAAGGTATTCTTAAAAGTATACAGTTTTAAAAAAATATTTTCTAATTTGAGTTGAGTTAATCATATAGTATTTTTCATTTTTATTCTAAACAATACTATTTCCGGCCAAAACCTCATGTAATCGAATTAATATTTTTTTATTGTTGCAAACAAAATCTCAACTAATTCCAAATGATTTGCAGTATACAACTTGTCGTTAATGAAGATTTAGTTACAAAATCAACAGTAATCCTCTATATATCTGATATTTAATTTTTTTAAATCTGTTATATGTAATGATTGTAGTGGATAAAGTATATTATCTATAACAAACATTCTTACGCAAAATATTCATAATGCAACTGTCTAGATATTTGCTAAGGTGATACAATGATTGATTGAACAGATACTAACCATCTACAAGTGACTATAAATATAAGGTGTAAAAATCGATATGCTGTATTATTCTTAGTTTCCAAGATTTGATTAATGTTGAAATCTAAATAAAAACCAATATTCTGAAGGTTAGAATTTTCTGGCGGAAGTGTTATTCTTATTACAATCTCCAATATAATTTGGTTCAAGTTTGATTTATGAAAATTTCTATTTTACAATGATCTAACTGTAATTAATTTCAAAATAATTAATCTATTACTTGATAACATTTGATTTTTTTAAGTTGAAGTTAAAATATATGTCCAAAAGTGTGGAAATAGCAATATGCAACAGAACAAAGTCATCAAAATTTATTTGTATTGATAGTGATCTAAAATATAAACAAACTTTTAATTGAAATCAAGGAATACTTAGAAAATTTTTTTTCTTCTTTTGAACTCATGGTAACCAATTCACAGGTTACAGATTTACGTACACTTTAATAATAACAGTTTTTGTAGTTAAATAAAAACATAATTGAATTGAGAACAAATATTAAATTTTCTAAAAGAATTCTGAGACAAATTGCTAAAAAAGTTTATAAAAATTGTTGAAAATTTTATGGTAATGATTTTAGTTTATACAATTAAGAAATGGTGAATATGATCTAAGACCAGAACTATCAAATTGTGCTTTCAGTAGTCAATAATCAAGGCAATGTTGATTACTCTTTCCAATGATATTGTTCTCAAGGAGTTTGTTCCAGAAAGTGAAAGTGTCAATACTATTTACATTGTTTGTGGTGGAGAGTTCTTTATGTTAGACCCAGAAATTTATAAACACAAAACATATTTTCTTAAACTATCCCATCTTTCATTATTTTGTCAATGAATTTATCATGAAAATGTTGGATTAATACACTCATTTGTACTACAATTACAAGGTTTTTCATAGATGAGTTCATTATAATACTTTTCATAAAAATTGTCATGTTTTATATTTATTTTTAAAAATCTCGTCCATTGACCCTAGTCTAATATGTGTTTTAAAAATAGGTCGGTAAACTTTAACCCAATAATTTAAACATTTCCAATGTATGGTTTATATTAATATTCATCACAGTAATATAATTGAACAATTCAACCTTTGTTTAGGTACTTTAATTAACATAATATCAGAAAAACAGTATGTCAAAAGAATCATCTTGTTATTTAGGTCATAGCCTGGAAAGAAACATAATTTTTGAATGGTTTCCAATTCTATAAAAAACTGAAAAATAAATTGATGTTTTTTCCAGAAACTGATTTTTAATACATTGTTACACATTGTTATAAGATCTATAAACATATCAAGTAACTCGCTCACTTCTCAAAGCAAAGTTTAATTTTGTATACATCATTAGTAAATATTTTATCAAAATTGGGATTACATCCAATAGTAGAATCATATTAATGATACACTGATTGGAATAGTTGAACTGAAAGGTTTGTTTATTCTGATTCCTTTATGTGTCTTTCAATCAGTAAATAAGTAAAATACATACATACGTAGAGGGAAGTAATCAACTAATCCCTGTTAGGAAATACCTGTCCAAATTTTGAATGAAAATATGATCTAGCTAGGCTTGGATTTTAATCACTTTGACATTAGACATTAACGCATCGACTGAAGAAAACACAACTTTTACAGTAGAATTCGATTTTATTCATCAACTTCTTCAAGAGCAATACAATCAGTCCAGAGCCTCTTTAACATTTCGTAACATTTTTTGAAGAACTAATAGAATATATTTTAACTTGTTTATGAAGCTATCAAGAACCAAGCTTTAAATATTAATCTTGGGTACTTAAATTACCCATCAATAATTATGATAACAGGATGTTAAGAATTGTAGCAATATTGGCAGCACGTTACATTCTTTCAGCTATCTCACAAGATGTGAAACATTGCATATAACTCATTTCTGATTTATTGGAAATTGCTTCTGTATTAGAGAGTGAACCACTATTTTGGGCACATAGTTTAGATCTTCTTTTCTTACTAGAATATTAATTGATCTCAAAAAGGACAAATTACAAATATGTAATAAACAATATTTCTTCTGATTATGAATCTAAAAAAATGGGAGGTTTCAGAGAACCTTCGCCAACAAATATTTATATTTTAGAGTATAAGTGAAACATTAAACACTATACAGGTGTATAGTAAGAATCAATGGAACATTTTCCCGATCATTCTCCATGCAACAAGGAGTACCACAGGGCTCACTGCTGTCTCTTTTATTGTACAACCTCAAGTGTAATGACATATGTCAAAATGAACTTACTAATTGCAACTTACCTCAATTTGAATATGACACAACGATAATATCCTATGGCAAAAATTTAATAAGTACAATAAATATATTACGGCAATTTCCTGATGTAGTCAATAGATGGAGATTAACAATAAATCCTGCCAAAACAAAAATGATAATTTTTAACCACAGGATCCAGGATAATTCTCTGACAATATCTATATTGAACAATACTATTAAACGCTCCCAATATACCTGGTACCTGGGGATGGAAATATATAACAAAAATTCAACTACCACACATATATGAAAAGAAAAATTGTAACCAGGGAACAACACTTCAGAAACCTAACATACAGAAATGAGGGGATTGGGACTGAAACTGATGCCAATATTTAGAAAATGATCTGTAGACCCTTAATAGAGCACAGTGATACAATTCTCTATAATTGTAAAAACCCAGCAAAAACCTATATGAATGTAGGTGAAACGACCAACCTCCGGAAAATAACAAAAATGAGACACCCTGATAACCCAATGCATAACCCACTAAAACAGGAGTAGAACCTATAAATGAAAAACTCGATAAACTATTTAAATCTTTCTGCTTACTCTCTCTGCCCCCCCTCTCTCCCCCCCCCTCTACTTCTTTCTTTCTCTCTCGTTCTCCCACTCTCCTCAGACAAATTGTCAGAACTTAGTTTGTTAACACATGTTGACTTTCTCTCTGAGTATCTTGAGAAAGGAGTATCAGTTGATTCCATGTATATTGATTTTTACAAGGGTTTTGGCAGGGTAACCATGGTCTTCTACTTCAAAAGCTTGATTTGCTTGGCATTGGTGGTTCAGTCTTGCAGTGGCTTTACGGTTATTTAACTAATAAGTCTCAACAGGTTCAGATAAACAATTTCTATTCCCATAAATTTTTAGTGATATCAGGTGTTCCCCGGGGTTCACATTTAGGTCCATTACTATTCAATATCTTTATCAATGGTATTGTTACATGTTTTCCTCATACTGATGCTTTACTATTTGCAGATGATATGAAGTGTTTTAAAATTCTCAATAGTCATGCGGATGTTAGAATATTTCAATTACCTGTCTGAATGGCGCACTCTTAACGGCATAAATCTTAATGCCAGAAGTGTCACGTGATTCGCTTTTATAATACCCAACACTTAACCCATCAATTCCCAAAGGTAATAATTATAATTGTTTGGGTGATTGAACTATTGATTATGGATAAGAATATATTCGAGTAGCCAGTTATAACAAAAAAAAAATTTCAATCACACGAGGTGCAGCAAAATGCTGTGTTTGCGCAACTTTGGGATTTGTAGGATACATAAAGATGATCAAGCTTTGTGACATTGTTTGAAACAGTCAGGAGGGAGATGTACCTGACATTTTGTTCAAATATATGGTATTGCTTTTATACTGTCGACAACTTCTTCTGGCCTTATTTTCCTGTTCAACTATCATATGACCAACATTGTAAAAGCGCAAAATGGACAGTAATTCATTTTTGGATGGTCTTCCACAGGCCGGGATTACGGAATCACTATTTAGCACATTACGTCCTACAATTTCCCCATTTCCTTGACTGTTAATTTCCTCTGTTTTCATCAGACTGGCCGCAACATATGATTTGAAGTTTAACTGACAATTTCTGTTTATTGGCTATATTATATACTTCCCAGGAATTCACAATAGCACTATCCATCAAATTTATGAACATGTTTTCCCATTTACATGAATCCTGTAGTTTGAAAGACTGTTATTGTGGAGATCAATTCCTCCCATGTACTGGTTGTATTCGGCAATAAGTTTTGGCTGAGGAATCGCAATTTTCTTTTTTCTTTCATGTCGTATCTTTTTGCAGCTACAAGGTATTAGTTGCCATTGTTACAATATAGTTATCATTCCATCTGACTAAAATAATTTCCTGATCCTTATCAAATGAAAAATCATCCAATGTATTATTACACGTCCGTTTTTCACGGATTGTTCCGGTTGCATAAAAACCTTTTTCCCTGAATGAACAGAATAGTTTGTATCAAGAAAAAAAGTTGTCAAAAAATACACGATGTTTAGATGGCTGACAACTGACAAAAGATCCAGGACGTTTTCTCCCAAACCTAAGTCGTTTCTTTCATCATTGGTTTTCCCGCCATATGGGATGAATTTATACAAATATCCATTAGAATTTCACTGACCCCACAATTTGAAACCAAATCTGGTCAGATTGCCTTTTATAAACATCTTACAACTGTGCCGAACAAAATATGGCACCATCTCCTCATCAGTAGACAAATTATGGGAAAAAATTCCGAATTGCATGCTTCTTTCGTTTATTATATAAAAAATAGGCCTTGGTTTCGAAAATCTATCATTTGCATCCAGTTGATCATTATCTGATAAATGTATATTTTGTTTGATGGAGTCAAATCTGCTCCTGCTCATAGAACTTCTCACCATCAGTATACCTTTGTCTTACACAACTCATGTGTCTGTCAAAGAAGCACTAAAAAGGCAGGGACTGAATAAAACCATTGTAAAATGGATGTATGAGTTGTTGACAACGAGGATAGCCGAGACACAGGTGGGGAATCAAACCACCTCAGTTAAAGCCACTTGGGGGACACCTCAAGGGGGAGTGATATCTCCCCTTCTATGGAGCCTCGTAGCAGATGAGTTGCTCTACAGGCTAACGGAGCTTGGCTTCGAATGTATGGGCTACGCCGATGACATCGTTTTAATAGTCAGAGACAAGTTCGAGAGCACCTTGTGTGATTTATTAGAAAAGGGCCTCAGAATCATTGAGCAATGGTGCTTGTCAGTGGGGCTAAACATTGACCCAAGCAAGACCATAGTAATTCCTATTACCCGGGAAAGAACACTTCCAGCCATGAAACCCATATCCTTAAACGGGGAAATCAGAGGTTAAATATCTAGTGATAACCCTAGACAGTAAGCTACTGTGGAATAAACATGTTGAAATAACTGCTAGTAAAGCAATAAGAGCTTTGATGGCGTGCAGAAATCTAGCTGGTAAGAGGTGGGGCTGTAGCTCAAAAATACTGCGATGGATGTACGCCATGATTGTGAGACCAGCAATTACGTATGGGGTAATAGTTTGGCACACAAAAGCAAGTCAGTACAGCACGAGGAAGACCCTCGACAAAGTTCAAAGGCTTGGCTGTGTGTGCATCACTGGAGCTATGAGAAAGTATCCAACTAGGGCACTTGAGATCATTACAGATCTCAACCTCTACATCTGGTGATAGAAAGATCTGCCCAAGAGGCAATTCTTAGAATATCTAAGGAAGGTTCAGGCAATGAGAGTATTAAAAATCAGGGAGCTTGGTCCTCTCTGACAAGATACATCTCATCAGCGAATCTTCCCAGTTACGAAATGATCAGGAAAGTAAGCATCTAAAAGAATTTCACCACGATGCTAAATACGAGGAGGGACTGGGAAAGGGAATACACCACCCAAACTCTCAAAGAAAGCTCCATTAGATGGTATACGGATGGTTCAAAAACCACCATTGGAGCAGGCGCTGGAGTGTTTGGGCTTGGCACCAGATACTCATTATCGTTAGGCTCCTTTCCGAGCGTCTTTCAGGCAAGAAATACTTGCGATCGAAAGATGCGTGGAAATGAACCTAGAAAGAAACTACCAGAAATGTGACATATTGATCCATTCTGATAGTCAAGCAGCTATCAAAGCATTGAGCTCCCATGTCATTGACTCAAAGTTGGCATGGGTGTGCCGAAGAAAACTTGATGAATTAGGCAAGAATAACAGGGTCGCTTTGGTCTACGTTCCTAGCCACTCGGGAATCGTGGGAAATGAAGAGGCCAATATACTTGCCAGGAAAGTAGCACAAATGCCCTTTATTGGCCCGGAGCCTTTCTGTGGTGTAGCAAAATGCTCCTACAAGAAAGAGGAAACCGAAAGAGAAGCACTCTGGTGGTGCCTTCCCGGGTTGGAACATTCCAAAAAGTTCTTGTGGAACTTTGACACTGCTAGATCCAAAAAATATTTAGACCTCAGTAAAGATAAGCTACATCTCCTCATGGGCTTTCTTACAGAACACTACCGCCTTAGGAAGCACTTAATGAGAATAGGTCTAGCAGAGATTGACGAGTGTAGATTCTGTAGGGAGGAGGATGAAACTCCGGATCACCTCGCCATTGGAAGCCAACGCAAGAAATGCTTCGGGCAAGAAACTTGTAAGAGTGAGGACCTTACCTCATTGAAGCCATTCCAAATACTAGAGTTCATTAGTACCTTGGAAGTGGAAGGTGAGCTGTAGTAGTAGCGAGAACAGCTCTGATAGGGGGGGGGGGGCGCAATAAACCTTTGGTTTCAGTGCACTGTAACCCCGTTAAAATCTAATCTAATCTAAATACCTTTGTCTTCGTCCTTTGACCAAGACATTTTTGTAGCTGGTAAGGTATGGTGGCCAGAAAAGAACAATATACCATAGAAGCGCCTTAGACTTGCCCTGCTTAGTTCAAAGGAATGTTGATTATGATCATTCGCACATTTTTTTAAAACGAGAAAACTTCTTAAGTAGATTTTCCACCAATTTTACATTCTATTTCCTCTAGTCTAATATGTTCTTCCTCTTGTGGTGCAGTTGTATATGTAGGATGTTCATTCTTCCACTTTGGAATAGTATTATTTGCCTTTTTTTTCTATGTTTCATTTTTGTCCGTTTTAGAAGAAACCTCTCCTTTTTTTGAAGTTGATGGGATAGGTTATTCATCAACTCCTTGAGATTCGTCAGGATAATTTTCGTGAATATTAAGCAATGTAGAGATTGACTTTTATAATTCACAAGACGTTTTCGAAATATACAGTTTACTAACCAATAATATCAATTATCTAATCTAGCAATACTAACGAGCCCAACTTCACGACCTAACAATTCAAACTACACAGGAATCAACAGGTTGAGGATCCATATTTTCTCGATAGTCACGTGTCTCGTCCTCTTCGAACATTGCCGAATTGTAATGCTTAGTAATCCCAAAGTTGTGTAAACGTAACAATAATCAAAACAGCATATTAAACAAAAACCAGGGTTGGGCTGATTAAAATCACGATTAAAATCATGATTTAAATCGTTTGATTTTTAAAATTAAAATCATGAGTTAAAATAATTTTTTTCTTTTTTATTCAGAACCAGATAACAACATAATATAAAAGGTTTCTCAAAAATCAAAAGAAGTATCTGATTTTAGCAAAAACAACAAAAAAGAAGTACATAATTCCAAATTCTTAAACTAAACGCAACACCTAAATTTTATTACTGTATATTTTCAGTCTATTCATTTTCGTTATACAATTTAAACAAAAACACGAGTTTTCCTCCTTTTTCTATGCCTAATATGTTTCTAATATCCGAGTGTACAAGACCAAAAGAGCTAAATACGCGTTCTACTGAAGCTGAAGAAGCAGTTGCAGACAGGAACTGTTTTATTATTGGCAACTGTTTCAAGATTTCCGGCTCACCATTTTGTGATAACCACCATTGTAGTCTGATTACATTTTTTATTACTTCGTCTGAAAACATAACTTGCTTAAATGGAGCACTGCGGGCATTTAATGTTATTACTAAAGGTAATAGTCCAGTGTTTTCATATAACTCGTTAATTGTTTCTAAAGCTATATTCTTTTCTTCTGGTGTTAACTGGTATTTTGTTTTTTGTGGATTCAACATATACGCTATAAAATGATATGGCGTTAGAACTTGCTTATATCGATTATTAAATTGTTGTGTTTTTTGTAATGGTAATTCCACAGATTCATCAAAGATATATTGTAAATGTTTCCACTGCTCTACAACATCTGCGATAGTAGCATTTTTCCTCTGCACAGTATCAAGAGCAACTGATATAGGTTTTAAAATATTTAAATAATCTTGCGCTGCATGTTTAATCGCAATATTTGAAACTTTTTGGTAAATAGTGGAATCAATCTCCTTTTTATTTTCTTCGCAGATTTTTAATATAATGTCCCACTGAGTGACACATCTCTAAGCAGTCGCCAAGTCCTTGCACAGTTATAACTTTTGCATTCATTTTTTCTTCTAATGTTTTTCTCATAGTGTCATATTTGCGGCATTGTCTGTCACAAACTATTTCAGTTAAATATTGAATTTTTGATTAACTTCGTAGTTTCTTAATATTCTCCATACTCCATTTTCTTTAATTGGGCCCTATATTCTCCGTAGTATTTTCCTTTCTCAGATTTTTAATGTGTTTTACTCTTTTTTTGTTAAATTCCAGGTTTCTGCGGTGTAAAGTACGACTGGTCTAATTACTGTCTTGTATATTTTAATTTTTGTGTTTGTAGACAAAACTTTTGATTTAAATGTGTCTTTTAATGTATAGAAACATTAGTTACCCTGTTGTATTCTGTTATTTATCAAAAATGTATCTACTTATAATATAATACGTATATATTTAAAAAATATTTCAAAATATCTCAGAATATATAATTAAAAATTACACTATGTTACCTTACGTATAATTAATATTTATGTCTGAAAACTTTCACTAAATTATCTCAAAAATAAAATATCAAGTGCTTGGAGAATCAACAAAAAACAAAAAATGTGAGGCAAAATCTAACCACGCGATCATTCCCGGGTTAATAATAAAGATCTTTATTAAATATAAATAAAATTATATTAATAATTTAATTACCTGTATTCCTCTCTTGATAATTACAAACATCGTGGTGTGCTTTAAGTCTTTGGACTAACCCTTGAATATATTTCTTGCACTTTCTACAAATAACCCTACACCCCAATTTATTTGGATTTGTTGTCTTAATATAAAACTGCCATATTGGGTCCTCTTTTCTTCCACTCATTTTACTTTATTTATATGTTTTCACTTCACTTAACTAACCTAACTAGGCTAACTAGCAAGAATTTTCTTGCAAAAAGCGCGACAAATGCGTTGTCACAAGTTTTTGAGCCGCAAATTGTATTATAATTTTTAGACTTATACATTAAAATAATTAACAATAATTTCAAAGAATCAAAATGTTCAAATTTTATATTCAAATTTAAAAAATCAAATAAACCGTGATTTTCTTAAAAAAATCAATGGTTTTTGATTTTTTTGATAAAAATCATATTTTGCCCAACCCTGACAAAAACTGATAAAATTTCAACAAATCGGAGGGTGTGATATTCTGTACTGAGAGTATGTCAAGTTATTTTCGCGAACTTTTCAGAAGCTTGCAAAAAATACGGTTTCTCAATAAATCAATAAATTTCCTTGCCAAATTATAAATAAATTTGCCTAAAATAACATACAATGGGTGAAAATTCAATAAACTCAATGGCATATTCATGAAAAAAGAGATTGAAAAATGTTTCATATGCGCAACGTTGGGTACTAATGGGTTAATCACATTCAATTATAACATAAATGGTCATTCTTGACAGAGCATGAAAATGTTGGGTTTAGTTGAGAACTTACTGGTATTACTTCTATTAATTTTTTGTATTTTTTCTTACTTGAGTCACATCTTGATTATTGTTCTGATTTTTTTATATTTTGTTTCAAAACTATATTCATAGTAGTGTATATGTTTGGATTTGTCTACATCGTATATTTTCTTCACTGTTGTAATATAATTTAAAAGGGACTCCTTTATAAATGATCACTTTATATGGTAAAATTGAAAAGAATATAAAATCTATAAATTTAATAATATTGTATTGTTCTATTAATATTATTTTGCTTCAGATCTGGCTCTATTAATGAAGATGGAGTAACGACAAGATTCAGAGAAGAATCCCGAGAACCAAGCATTAAGCGCGATTCTCTTTCCAGGGATTCCGGAATAAGTTCGATAAGAGAAAACTCTATTTCTGATTATTCACGAAGGGATAGTTCGTTGACAAGAGGGGATAGGTTATCAACAGCCAACGTCATCGATTCTGTAGCGGAATTGAGAAACAAATATTCACCAGCCAATTATGTGCCTGCTTGCTTGAGAAAGAACGAAAATCTCGCCAGGTCTAAGTCAAATAATGATATTGGTAAGTTTTATCAAGTTGATATCCTAATTATATTAACAAAAAAATTCACGGGAAGTTGTAAGTTCATAAACTTAATTTGTCAGCTACTTAAAGGCTTTTCAGTACTAATTCTATTTTTTCCTACTTGAAAATGACATTCATCAACATATACACAAATGTCATCTGCGAATTGCAGCATTTTGGTTTTTTGTTTTTCTTGAAGTGCTGTCAAATCACTAGTATATGTTAAATATAATAAAGGAGATAAAATTCTACCCTGTGCTAGACCTTTATTGGTGACTTGTGGACCGATTAGTTTACCATTTACCCTTAAATATATAGTCCTGTTTGAACATAAGTTTATGATTCTTTGAGTAAATTCATTTAGTAGTCCAATGTTCGACATTTGGGATGCTAAGACCGAAAGGTGAACATTATCATATCGCCTGGTGAGAACAATAGCGGCGAAACTTCAAAAGGAACGTTTTGAGATAATCGCATTTGAAGTTTTGCTGATACTTCTAAAGGATATATCTAATAAATAGGTAATAATTTTTATTCTTTTTTTTTATATATATATATATTTTACATATATAATATGTTAGTAATGTGCAGTAATCAGTACAAGTGTTTTTTTTGATAAAAATATGAACATCATTATGAATTTTTGATTTTCTGCTGTGTTACGCCATTATTGCTTCAATGTTAAAACGTTTCTTTGACTTTCAAAAATAAATCTTTTATTCCGTAATAAAACAATGCACATTCGTCGCTATTGCACTACTACTTTCAAAACTAATAGTTCATACATGTGCAATTATGGCGTAATTACAGATTCGCCACTGTTGACATATTTTTTCGACGCTTTTCTAAATAAGACAAATCGAAACACTGACTTTCATCGCTAATGTATCAACTACTAGACCATTTCATCCCTACTCTAAATACATGTGAGGAATAAGCAAATGATATACCTTTTCGCCGCTCTTGCAGGTGAAAGAGGACAGATTTTAATGTCGGTTGATGGCCTTAACTCAAAATTCTTGATTTTTCAGTTTCCCCACTATTGTTCTCACCAGGTGATATACACTCTTAATATCAACAAATAATGCTACTACGTCCTGATGATTTGTAAAAGACAGATTAATATCAGTAATTAAATATGATATATCCTCAATAGTAGAGTGATGTTTTCTGAACCCAAATTGGTTATAAGCAATTTTATTATTAACTTCAAGCCACATATCTAGCCGATATTTTAATATTCTCTCAAATGTTTTTAAAACACAAGAAGTTGATGATATGCCTCGATACGATTCGGTAATGTTGGATTTCGATTTGGTTTAAGAAATTGCACAACTATGTATTCTTTCCAATCATTGGGAAAACTCCGTTTTCCCAAATGAAATTAAAAATGTTAAGTAATTTATTTTTACTGTAATATGAGAAATTTGATAACATGCTATACTGTCCTGGAGCGGTATTCTTAGTACATTTAATAGAGTTTAAAACTTCGTTCATATTAATTGGTATTAGTAAGGGATGATCTGGTTTATTGAGTTTCTGATCTTCATCATGTTTTAAATGGACAAAAGGAGGAGCCAATTTATTCAGATATAAATCCATCCAATGACCTTCATGAACTTTATATTATGGGACGTAATACGAGCTTTTTAATTTTTTCATTTCTTCCCAGTTTTAATGGATGAGGCCCTATTTAAATTTTCGCTACAGCTCTATTAAATTTGATGTAGTTCTCCAAATTTGAATTATTTTTATAGGCTTGCCACGTTTGTTTTTGTTGGTTAACACCATCTTTACATTTGTCATTCCATAACGATTTATTAAATTTCTGATTGACAGCTCTTCTTTTACTTGAAATTGAAATATTGCCAACTTCTTTCCAATAATTTATAAATACTTCATATGAGAAATCATTCGATTCTGTTAACTTACGATCCATCAAAGTGGAGAAAAGTTGCCAATCAGCTTTATTTATATCCCACTTACAACAGTTATTAATTAAACTGTTATATTGTTCCCCTAAATTTCTTTTAATATATGTTGGAAAGTGATTTGATCCCATGCTAAAATTTTCCGTTTTCCAGTCACAAATTAATGAAACATCCCCAGAACAAATAGTTAAATCTATAGCCGATTTATTTTTTGAAATTGGGCTCTAAATTAAGGTCTCAGATCCGTCATTACGAAAATTTATATTGCATTGTTCCATCGCTTCCAACAAATTTTTTCCCGCAGTATCCACCAAATCACAACCCCATGCTGTATGATGAGAGTTAAAATCTCCTACCAAGAAAGGTTTTTCCAAACTTTGAAAGAAATTTGTCCATTCTCTATCAGATATTTTTAATTTGGGCTTAACGTATACTGAATATATATTTAAAAATGATTTATTGGTAATTTTTATTTTCCTAGCTACACACTAACATTTGTTATGTTAATAAAATGAGAGGTATTCTGTGTTTCAAATTTGTTTTTAACTAAAATGGCCACTCCACCATAGCCGTCATCTCTATCTAGCCGAAATATATTATACCCTGAGAAAATTACATTATTTTGCTTATTCAACCACGTCTCAAACAGTAAGACGAAATCTATTTTGTTACTAAAAAGGTGTTTTTCCAATGCCCCTTTATTGGATAAAAACGATCGTGAATTCCACTGTAATACAGTGAATTTAAATTCTAACACATTTGTATCCTCAGTACTAAACTGAGTTTTAATAATATTCATAATTGATTCGCAAATAATTTTATTTAGATAATTTTGTGATGAAAAAGTAGATGGATCGTTTGTTTGAGCGTTTTGGAGTGAATGATTTAGATTAGATTTTAACGGGGTTACAGTGCACTGAAACCAAAGGTTTATTGTGCCCCCCATCAGAGCTGTTCTCGCTACTACTACAGCTCGCCTTCCAGTTCCAAGGTTTTAATGAACTCTAGTATTTGGGACGGCTTCAACGAGGTTAGGTCCTCACTCTTACAAGTTTCTTGTCCGAAGCATTTCTTGCATTGGCTTGCAATGGCGAGGCATTCCAGAACTAGGTGATCCGGAGTTTCATCCTCCTCCCCACAGAATCTACACTCGTCAATCTCTGCTAGACCTATTCTCATCAAGTGATTCCTAAGGCGGCAGTGTCCTGTAAGAAAGCCCGTGAGGAGATGTAGCTTATTTTTACTGAGATCCAAATATTTTTAAGATCTAGCAGTGTCAATGTTCCGCAGTAACTTTTTGGAATGTTCCAACCCGGGAAGGCACCGCCAGAGTGCTTCTCTTTCGGTTTCCTCTTTCTTCTGAAACTCTTTCTTGTAGGAGCATTTTGCTACATCACAGAAAGGCTCCGTTCCAATAAAGGGCATTTGTGACTGATAGTGGGTATTGAAATAATTTCCTCATGTTTTTCTGATATTTCATTATTATCATCTACAGGTTCGTAAGACCGTCTACGTTTAACTGGAACTGAATACATGTTAGTTTGTGTATTAGTTTTTACGATATTTGTAAAACTATTTTTACATTTAGTTTTAGCTTCTAAATAAGAAATGTTTTCTGTAGACATCAAATATTTGACAGATTTCTGTTCTTCATAAATAGGACACTTACCTTTATCTGTGGCGTTTGAGGTCCCTTACATAAGATGCAAACTGGACTATATTTTTTATCGCAGGTATCTCCGTCATATTCTCCTCCACAAAAACTACATCTTATTTGACCTCTACACTGAGCCTTAATGTGTCTATACCTCAAGCATTTTAAGCATAATCTTCTACATCATAAATAATACATTCAATAATTATTTTTTCCAGACGAATTTGACCCTTAAAAGTTACAATGATCATTCCTGTGGGAATTAATTTATCATTTTCTCTCCTGTACATTCTTTTTACATTCATCACTTTACCCTTTTGCCCACTCCTATCTTCTATAATATTTGTTAATTCTGCCTCCGATAAACCTTTATCGACTTGTTTTACTACACCTTTTTTATGAACCAAAAAATTTGGAATGTAAACATCGTAATTTTTATTTATCAAATTACTTGAATTAATGAACTTATTAGCACTTTCATAAGAATTCAATTCTACTCTTACTCTATTACATCCTACTAAAGATATATTTACAATATTATTTCTGGTATCAGATACTGAATTTAATATTAACCTTGCTGTACCAATGCGATGTAATTTTCCTATATTACCGTTTTTATTGTCTACAAAAAAACAAAATATGGGCCAGAATCCGAATAACTGTAATAATTTTTAGGTCTAATAATTGAATCCTGACTTACTTTATTTCCGGTTTCATTGTTACCTTATCTGTATTTTTATTATCATGATTTTTTCCATTTCAATATCGGCTTCTATATCATCCATAACAATAGTTTCATATCCAATATTTTAGCTCTATCAGGTGGATCACCATCCATATTATTGCTCAATATAGCTTACAATTTCACTATTCGAAAACACAATCTATACATGCAGAACTGGTTTATGTAGATCTACACTGTAAGACTGCCCAGACCCGAATGAGAAGCGTATTTTGTAAAACAAATATCATGACTCATGATCGTAAAATTTGAAAGAATTTTGACTTTTAAAATTGACATTTGAAATAGTTGTTTTGAATACAAGGTTAGTTCATTCAATACTCATAAAAGTTAACCGATAAGCAGAAATAAAAAATGAGCCAATAAAAGAGAAGCATTATATTTATTTTGTTGGAATGCAGGAAAATGTCATGGTTAATCAACCAGATAACTGCCATCTAACCCCTTTATATTTCTGATCAGCAGATAATTTTCTTTTTGTTTATTTTCAGGTTTACCTCCACTAGAATTGAAGGCATCAAAGAAAAAGGTAAACGATCGATTGGAAGGTATTTATACTAACAGTGTGGCATACTCTAACAATACTAATACCGACAATTTGACTGATGAAGATGATAACGGCAATCGCGCGTCAGTCGCTGATTTGTGTAAAAAGTTTGATGACAAACTCTCCAGAACAGTGAAAAATGGAACTAACCTCGCCAATAAGACGCCAGAGGTTAAATCCAAAATATCTGAATTGACCAATGGCGTGAAACCTTTAAGCACCAAAGCAAAATCAACCAGTGTAAAAAAATCTAGTAACAATGTTTCGGCGACCAAAAAAAATGACATTTCCTCCAGCAAGTGTCAAATTAACCCTGATGTTTTCCAGTCAAATTCAAAATTGGAAGTGAATGAAGACGTTGAACTAAAGAATGGGACAGAAGTCGATAGGGACGAGGTAACTGAAGAAGCAAAAAGCGGCCATTCCCTCTCTAAAAATAATTCGAGAGTTAACAACTTCTCTTCGTATATTTCAATTTCGACCAAAGATTTTCAGAGAGGGGATGACACTGAAGCCGAACAAAAGGACACGTCCAAAAATGATATGGATGTCAAGGAATGTATTAGCAAAGTGATCCAGACCAACGTAAGTACTCACAATTTATATTTGAAATTATTTTTGAAATAATGAGTAGAAAGTTGAAAATTTGTTTTTGTATTAGTGTTTGTTTAGAAAAACTGTAGTTTGTGTGTTTTGTGTTACTTAATGTACTTTTATAGTTTTTATAAACATATAATTATTGAATTCGTGTATTTCTCAACATCAATACCTTTTTTGCAAAAACATGCAATTTAAAAAGAATTCGCAGGTTTATCCCTCCTGAATCGCATAATAAAAATTCTTGGTGGGTTACTTTTCTGAACTAACTTATCTAATTATAAAGATTTACTACAATATTTTTGATAAAAGATCATTTGATAAAAAATTTTGTTCATGTGATTTTTCAATTTTATTTAATTGAATGTTACCCATTAAAAGTTATTTATCCTGCTTATATATTTGTGACCCTATTTTAAACTGTAGGCTCTTGCTTTAAAAGTTTTCTTTTATGTTGACGGGTGGATTCTACTTTTCCGCCCAACCTATCTAATATGCGAGGTTAACCCAAAAAAAGTTGGAATTTTGGATTTATTTTTATGTTTTCCACCAAGAACAACACGAAAAAACGGTTTTTAGAAAAAAAATCCTGTGTATGTCGTCGTTGTCGTCTGCCACTTTTCGTAACATGGTCTTGTTAGCACGATACAGCCTCCGGAGTGCAACAAGTCACCAATTTTTTTATTGCATATTGTTCAGGACATCTCGTAGATGAACCCTATTGATTTTCAGCTCACCAGATCCAGTACAACGGGTGCTATGGTACTTGAAGTAGGACATTTTTGTAATTTTTGGAGAAATTTAAGTTTGTTAGCATGATACAGCCTCCGGAGTACAACAAGTAAACAATTTTATGATTGAATATTGTTCAGGACATCTCACAGATGAACCATATTGATTTTCAGCTCACCGGAGCCAGTAACACGGGTACTATAGTACTTGAAGACTTTTTTTGTCATTTTTTGAGAAATTTCAGTTTGTTAGCACGGTACAGCCTCTGTAGTGTATACAAGTGACCAATTTTATGACTGGATATTGTTCAGGGCGTCTCACAGATGAACTCTGTTGATTTTTAGCTGACTAGAGCCAGTACAACGGGTGCTATGGTACTTGAAGTACACTTTTTTTGTCATATTTCGAGAATATTCAGTTTGTTAACAGGATACAGTTTCTGGAGTGTCTACAATTGACCAACTTTATGATTGGATATTGTTCAGGGCGTCTCACAGATGAACTCTGTTGATTTTTAGCTGACTAGAGCCAGTACAACGGGTGCACATTACATCCTCCGGAGTGTATACAAGTGACCTTATAATTGGATATTTTCCAGTGTGTATCACAGATGAACCGTATTGATTTTTAGCTCACCAAAGTGAGTACAACCGGTCCTACAAATCCAGATTTACTAAATTTTTGATTATTTTTGGAGAAATTTCGGTTTTGTTAGCACAATACAGCCTCCAAAGTGTATACAAGTGATAATTTGATGATTGAATATTGTCCAGGGCATTTCACTTATGTGGAAAAGTTAGTTTTGATCTTTAAAACCGTTTATTTTTGGAACGATTACTCAAACTTCTACATCTTAAAGTAAGGTCGAAAATATTCTTGTAGCTTGTACTGAGTTACACATTGATCCATCTCACAAAAATAAATAGTTATTGACGGAAAGTTTTTCCTAATTTGACAAGATAGTTTTATTTGTGGGTTCAAGTCACTAAAAAAACTGGTCAAATAACAATGCAGTGTATACATTGGAGAGAGGTGGTACAATGAAAATATTTTTCTAGGTATTTTTTTTATTATTTTCTGCGAATTTACAATCTACTACAAAGAATAGAGTAATAAGTTAATGATTTGTCGTAGATAGAAGGCATGAGTCAGGTACCGCCCAGTGACGGTTCTCTGGGTTTATAAGTCTTCTGGCCAGATTCTTTTCAATCTTCTGTCCTCCAATGGTGGGTTGAATAGGACGTTGATTAGTTCGTTGTCGTGATTTGTACATCTATTTCTATATTTATTTGAATGGGTTCTGATGACATCGCCGATATAGGGAATTCTTAGATCGTTATGGATAGTTCGATTTGATACATACCATGGTGCATTTAGAATCATTCGAAGAGTTTTGGATTGGAAGGACTGTAAAATTTTAGTATTCGATGGCTTGCTACACCCCCACAGCTCAATGCCAAATGTCCAAATTGGTGTTAATATAGTTGTATAAATTAAAATTTTATTTCCTAGTGACAGCTGCGATTTTTTATTAATTAGCCAATACATAGTTTTGACTTTTAAAACCAATTGTTTTCTTTTGGATTTAATGTGTGTGCACCACGTAAATTTCTGATTCATGTGGAGACCAAGGTATTTGACTTCATTCTTTATAGGTATGGGAACATTGTTAATGTTAACTTAAGGACAGATACTTCTTTTTGTGGTGAAAGTAATCTGGCAGGATTTATTTGCATTTACTTGTATTTTCCACTTTTTTAGCCAGGACTGCAGAAGGTTTAGATGGTTTTGTTACTTGCTAGAAGCTCTTACGGGATCAGTGTCAGATGATAATATTGTTGTATCATCAGCGAAAGTTGCTAAGTCTTTCTCTTGATTTATTGGTATATCAGCTGTAAATAGCTTTCTAGGTATTGACATACGAAAAGCGCTAAATGCGAATGTGGGAAATAAATAAACAAAACAAACGAAAAATGTTAAATTTTCAGTTATTAAAATATCAGAATTACGTTTAGGTAGATATATGACTAGAATTTTTACTTTTTGTTTTGAATTATTTCCCAATATTTCTCATTTCTACGAATTCTTTCTTCTAAATTATATTTTTTCGTTTTATAATGCTCATAGTCAAAAACTAGTGACGTATTTTTTTATGAAGTTTAAAAAAACTAAACATATGTTTATGCTTTTTTAACACATTAATACCCTTTTAATTGCTAAACTAAATAACAAATTAGGAAAAGTTTTATTCTAAAATCGGACAAAAGCATACATCAATTTGCTAATAGAATAGAAACAAGATTTTAGTGTTCTGTAAATAGATTGATATAATACAGAATTTTTAATACATTTATTGTTGCACGTCATCAGTGGCATTGGTGTATGTCATAATACTACCAATCGTATTATTTTGATAGTTTTAAAATATTTTCGATGATTTAGCTTAGCAATTCCCAAACTATTTTGGGTTAGAGACCCCTTTTCCAAAATAAACATACCTCAGACACCCATAGCCAAATTTCTTTAAAAATCATATCTATAGTTTTTTTTCCTATTGATACAAAATACGTACCAATTTAAAAACTTTGCTGTTGGTTAAGTGAGTAAACTTGACATCATTTTCTCATCAAAATTTAACAATATAAAATTCAGTAAATATCAAGTGTAATTAATAATTATTAATACAAATTACGTAAAATACTTAAGTGGGTAATTATTTTTTGAAAAAAAACGTTACAATCACAAAGTAAAGGTAAACAAATAAAAAATTCAGTGTGATATCAGTCAAGTAATAAATATCTGTTTTACAATTGTTCAGATTTTCTTTCAAATTCGGATCTCTTTTTTGTAAAAACTCCAACATAGATTTAAAAATAGCTGAAAATCTTGCTAAGCAAGTGAACTTCAGTGTGCAGAAGTGACCGAGTAAAGGCTTTCCTCGCAAGCAAATAACCGAAAGTTCAAAGAATTGCTTCAAATATTGTTGACAGCATTTTTGTAAATCACGTTTTTGTTAATCACGTAGTGAATAATCAGTACCTCAGGCAATGAGCTATAAAAAACGATGACGACCAACCATATATGGTGCACCAACTTCCTCTTTTTATGATGCCTTACAGGATTCCTGCATTGACGACCGTCCCTTAGATATTTCTATTTATTCTAGTTCTTGAAAGTTATGTATATCTGTCCACTGTCGGATGTTTCGTAGCCAGGATAGTTTTTTTCTACTTATTCCCCTTTTTCCACCTTCGATTTTGCTTTGAAGAATGAGACGCTGAAAATGATAGCGTTTTTCACGTAGGAAGTGTCCCAGGTATGAAATTTTCCTTCCTTTTATATATGCGAAGAGTTCCCAGTCTTCTAGTTCAGCTCTTTGCAGTACTTCCTCATGTCTTAATGTGTTCGGTCAAAGATATTTTAAGCATTCGCTGCCAGGTCCACATTTGGAAAGCTTCAATCTTATTTATTCTTGTTTTTTTAATGTCCATGTTTCCACCCCATATAGTAGGATTGACCACACGTAACATTTCAGCATTCTGTATCTAAGATTAAAATTTTAATGTCTGTCTACAAGGAATTTTCGAAGTTTGATAAAGACAGTTCTTGCTTGTTTTATCCTACTTCTTATCTCTTGTTTTGGGTCCCATTTTTCATTCAGTTACAACCTAGGTATCTGAACCTTGCAACTCTCTCAACAACTTCTCCATTTATATGTATTCTAGCGTTTGGGGGATTATTTTTACTCACTACCATTACTTTGGTTTTATTTATGTTAATTTTCAACCCCACTTTTTCGCTTGCTTCGTTAACCAGGTTAAGCAGTGTCTGCTAATATTGCAGTATCGTCTGCATATCTGATATTATTTACAGGAATCCTGTTTATTTTAATACCTATAGGACTCTCTGAAATTACCTCTATAAATGCTTTTTCTGTATATAAGTTAACAAGCATTGGGAACAAGATACAACCTTGTCTTACACCCTATTTTATCTCAAACAGTTATGCTGTTGAGCTATTTATTCGAATTTCTGCTTTCTGGTTCCAGTATAAGTTGACTGTAAGCCTTATGTATGTATCATCTAGTCCTATGTCTTTCAAATATGTTATCAGGAGATCATGTTTAACATTCTCAAATGCCTTTTCGTGGTCTATAAAGCATATATAAGCGTCTTTTCTTTGATCTTGACAATTCTGTATTAATGTTTGTAGACTAAAAATCGCTTCTCTGGTTCTAAAACCTTTCTTGAAACCAAACTGGCTATCTCCACTAACTTCTTCACATTTTTTGTAAAGCCTTGTGTGCAGAATTCGAAGGAACGAAGGAAGAGTTTTAGAAAATTGCACATTAGGCTGTTAAGGCGATGCTCTTTACAAGTCCTTGCATTGTTTTAATTTGGAAAGTCGAGCGGAGCCCATCCTCTGGAAAATGTCCAGTATCATATATATTGTTAAAAAGCGTCACTATTGTTTTTATGTTTTGATCGTTAATTAATCGAAATATCTCCGAGTACATGTTATCAGGTCCTGGAGTCTTTTCATTAATTTCATCGCATACACAATTTTTACACCAACAGTCGCAGCAAAAACAATGTTCTTCCTTGGATTTGTTGGTAAAAAAACTTTCCACAGCTTGAAAAATCGATTCTTCTCTAGTATCAGTCTCTAAATCTGTAGCAAAAAGCAGTTCTTGCCACATATTCTTTTTCAATCGCTTTATTTTGATTCATTTTATTTAGCGATGTAATCTTTTGAAATAAATTTTTAGATGAGTGTATTATCATTCAAGCTCCAATGAATTTCCAAACGGAAATGAACTTTCAACCTAAGTGCCAAGCTTGTTATACAGTAAAATATCAGGAGGATTTTTGGACTTTAACTTGATCATGATTTCGTTTGTGTTAAATCCAGGGTTATTTTTAAAACACCCGAAATGTTTTAAACATTTGTTAATCTTAAATTTATTTTTTTATTACTTTAAAAAAACTCTTCAATACAACTCAGCTTTTTATTAATACATATTTGTAACTGACACCTACCTGATATAAGTATAAGTGCTTAACAAAAATAAAAATGTTCTATCAAAAATAATATAAAAATAACATAAATTAATATAGATATATTATGCAACATACGAACAAGAAAACTACTAAAAACCAAAACATACTTCATCAATATCTATCGGTGTCTGGGTATTAAAATGTTTTAATATGGTTACTAATTTAGCAGTCTTTGCGGTGCCAAGTCTGCTCCTAAGGGTGGTATGAACTAATCCGAATGCAGAAAACAGTCGTTCTATCCCAGCCGAAGACGCTGTTGCACAATGTAACTGTTGGATAAGTTCAAGGGTGGCAGCATTCAAATCTATTTTCAAAGCGTTCCACCAAACGATGGGTTTAACATTTTTTACTGATTCTAAACAAATAGTTTTTAAATAGAAATGCTTCTGCTTCATAATTTATTATATGAGTCATTGCATCTGGATATGAAGCAGCAATATATTCCATAGCTGTCTCACGTTGATTGCTATCTAATTTGAAACCTCTAAAACGATGATCAAGAATATTAGCTAAAAAATGAGCAGGTGTCATAACCATTGCAAATCTCTTTTCACAGAATGATAAGTCTGTTTCTGTAAGTTTTTCTCTAAATTTATTTAATAAATTTAACCATATTTCTGTAACTTTACTAATTGTGCAAAAGTTGCCTTGAACTCTGTCTAGAGCAACAGCGATCAATTTGAGTTTTTCTAGATAATCTTGAGCATTCATTTTCAAATTCATGTCATGTACTAAAGAAGCAATCTGAGTATCAATTGCAGCACGATTTTCAGTGCACACTTTTTAAATTATATGCCAGTTTTTCAGATAAGATTCTAAGCAATCGGCTAGGGTATTCCATCTCACATCTTGTGGCAGGACAAGCGCCTTGCCTCCTTCCTGCTTATAACGTTCAGCTGCAAAGTGAACATTTCTAAAATACTTCACTATTTTCTTAACTTGCTCACTTACTGCCGGAATTTGAATATCTTGTGCAAGTAAATTTAAAAGTGCAGAGCAGCTATAAATTAGAATATCTGCCTTACCAACTTTTTCAGATGTAACAATTACTTTTCTCATTTTACTCATATTCGAAGCATTATCAGTCACAAGACTACGTGGAATACAATTCAATTTTAGGCACTCTTTTATCGCTTTTATGACTAGAGCAAGCAAATATTCTGATGTATGACTGTTGTCTTCCATATCTATAGTATTACTAAATGAACTTTTTCATCAGTTACAGAGATACACACAATGGAATCATTTCTTACATTACTCCATCCATCTAGGGACATACACACTACTTTACCAGCTAAGTTATTCTGAATTTCGGATTTAATGGAATTATACACTTCATCTAACAATTCTGCACCGATCTGGAACCTGTTTGGTGGTTGATTTCCCGGGCGCAAGCATTCAATCATCTTATTAAATTGAGAATGCTCAACAATTTTAAAGGGCGAATTTGTTGCATACACACAAACTTGGCAATTTGAATGTCTAGTTTCTTCTTTTCGTTAACTCTTGTTCTTACTACAAATGAATCCAATTTTCTTTTCTTGGAGTTTTGAGGATCAGTAGCCAACACGAAATATTCTTTGTTGTGGATAAGAAAGATTCAACTGAAATTGAACTAGTACTTGCTTCTAAGTGTGTACTGCCTGAAATTAATTTTTATTTATTAATAATTGAGATAAACGAAAAAATGTATATAGGGGGAAGTAAAGCAATTTGCAATTTAAAAAATCATGTTTTATCTTTACTCTCACATGTACTTATTGTTAAAACCTTCCTTAATTAATTATGTTGCACAGCTTTACGTGAACAGTACATGCATACCACGTGAAAAACAAAAGCAGATTCAATTTGAATAAAAAGTATTCTTATCACTTACCTCCTAAATCGAAATCGACGCATATATCACTGCTACTTTCAATTTGATTATCGGAGTTGATGAAAGTATTTCGCCGGGTATTTTTGTTTCTCTAGCACTTTTCCTACACTCCTTTACATGTTTTTTCATCCGTGCTACTAAAGCAACACAAGTTCCTTATTGCATTTCTTGCACTAAACTCTTGCTGTTTTACTGGTACTGGCTCCAGTAGACGAAATGAAGTAATTCCAAACAACATCCTTTGTTCGTCCAGTCATTTCCAATTTCCACAAAATTTAAGTGACAAACACACAAAGTAAAACTGGCTTGCTGTTGAACTAACCCAAAACTAATCCCAAACACAGTATTTTATCTGCGAATTAGGGGAGCCCCCAGACTCAGTTGATTAGTACTGACCTCTGGTATACGTTAGCGAAATTAAAAATAGGTACATGCTTTGTGGCTTTAGAGGTATCTGCCTTCGCTCTTTCTTTTATGCTTAAAACTATTGTTCAAAACTGTTTTAAACATGTTTTTTTTGCAAAGTGTTTTAAACTGTTTTAAACAAAAAAACAGCATGTTTTGTTTTTTCCTAAAAAACCTGGTTAAATCGCCTACATGCATCAAATACAGTGAAAGTCAAAGTGTGCCTGAAAAACGAGTATGCTCGAACACATTATCTTGCACGAACTTGTCCACGATTATAGATTTGCCCAGTTTTTCATCTTGTACGAACTTGTGCATGCTTATTGACTTGTTGAATTTTTTAAAAGTACAAAAATATTACTCATTCTTTTAACAAATTGGTACACGTCACACTACTTATACAGTATCTTGAAACTTTCAAATAAGAACTTGCGTTAATTAATAGGGGGGTCGATTTTTAGACCTCATCGACCCCTGGGAAACCGATTTCGATCCCAAGGAGTCGATATTGACCACTTTGGGAATCCGTGATTTAGCTGCTGATACACGTGCTATTCTTGATCATATAAAATTAATATGTATAGTACTCAAAAAACCATACATTAATTAATTTTGATCTTGGTACGCCCATGAAACTCGTCTTCTTTTTATTTTTTGGCCTCCGCCCCTTGGGTACTTAGCCAGCGCAGGTATTTTATTCAAAGTTTGGGAATATTCACTGAAGAATGTCTGGCATTTCTATCTTCCCGTTGAAAATATCATTATTACAAATTTCCTCTTTCCATACTACAGTCGAACCTCATTAATCCGGCTCTAAGTCGTCTGGATTAAATGAAATAACCTTAATATGAACAAAGGTACATTATGAAACACCCTTTATAGAAAATGAACATGTATTTTGAGTTTAATTGTATGTACAGACAATACATATGTTAGTTCATAAAACATGTAGTAAAATGTATTACACTGTGAATATTAACAGTCCATTCTGTGCTTAAGGCATTCCCAGCCATTGGATCCGCACCGCAATGAACCTCTTTTATTGCCCTCTTAACATTAAGTCCTTTTTGAGTTTTATTTTTAACCTCTTGAACATAACTATACCGATTATTTATTAATACCCCTAAATATGTAACATTTTCTTTAATTTCAATTAAATGCTCTTTTATCCTCATATTAAGGATATTTAGATTTCTTTTTGTATTATTAATATTAGTCATCGATGATATTGATTTATCAAAACAATTGTCAATTTTTTAGAATTTTCAATAACTTTTATTATATTGTGGAATTAACTAGAAACCGTGAGTTTCATTTAAAACACTAATATGAACAGATTCCATGAAGTAAGGGTCGAGACAGGTAATTTCATTAAAACATTGTGAATTTGTATAAACAAATCTCAGAAGATGAACCAGAGACAAAGGTGAATGCCATTGTGTTAAAAATTGTAAAAACGTTGTGTAAGTTATCAAAAATAGCACTTTTGTGTGAAATTAACGTATACAAATTTTATTTTTTAGGAGTTGCTAGATCGACTGTGTTTCGAATTATTAAAGAATAATTGTCTCTTTTAACCATTGTAAAGGTCGTCCAGGAATTGTTGAAACCTTCGACGATACAACAACAAATATAATTCAACGCATTGTTCATAGTTTCTTTTTTAAAAATAACATACCAACTTTGAATACATTTTTAACTGAAATAAAAAAATGCCTAGATTTACCACATAATTACATAAAGTTAAGATAGAATGAAATTTTAAGTTAGCCTCAAATTATACTAATTATTATGTGAATTGAAAGCTCCTTTATTCATTTTATGGTATGTACTAAGATAATTACATTTTTTTGGATAATTGAAAAGAAATAGAAAGAGTATTTTAATAGAATGCAATGATATTGTAAGATGGAGAAGAAATTACCTAAGATCAATCAAACAGTATAGGCGGGAACGGAGATCCATTTATTACCTCGATGAAACCTGGTAAACAAAGGTCATACAAATTCCAAAATATGGACATATACATCTATTCGAGATAAAAGAGATGCTTTTCTTAAAGAATTTTCTACAGGTTTAAAAATCCATGTGGAAAATGCAAATGTTTAATAATCCTTCATGCGGAATCTGAGCCTGAATTTGTTAAATATGCATTGCTAACATTTGAAAGTAAAAAACCTGGAGATTATCATGAGGATATGAATGGATTGGTATTTGAAAACTGGTTTTCTGAATTTATAAAAAAAGTGCCAGATGGTGCTGTAATTGTATTGGACAATGCATCTTACCACAGCCGTAGAGTAGAAAAGGTTCCAACTACATCTTCATTAAAAAAATATATGCAAAAATGGTTACAATCTAGGAATACACAATTTTATATGAATATGGTTCGATCTGAACTTATATATATATTATAAAACAGCATAAAGATAAGTTTAATTCATGTTACCAATGAAATGGCACAACAAAATAATAAAATTGTACTTAGGCTGTCATCATATCATTGTGAATTGAACCCTGTAGAATTGATTTGGGCTCAAGAAAAAAATGAAGTGGCAGCCAAAAATACTACTTTTAAACTAAAAGATGTAAAGGACCTTCTAACGCAAGCCTTGGAAAATGTGACAAACATTCACTGGAAAAATTGTGTTGCGCATGTCATAAAAGAAGATGAAATGTTTAAGTTAGATAGGATTGTGGATGATCTTATAGAACCGATAATCGCTTCTTTCTCTAGTGATGACAGTGAGGCAGATTCTAAGTGAATAATTATTTACACCTACTTTATATAAATGTTTTTAGTGTTTCTTGAGTTGTAAAATAATAGACAATGTAATTAATGGTGCTGATATACTGTAAAATGGTTATTTGTTACGAATAATGTTTAATAAAAAATTACGCAAATAATTCAAGCATTCAATTATTTTTAAACTACATCTGGTTTCTAAGTACTGAAATTACTGTTTTCAGAATGAGGATTAACTATAATAAGTTGTCTGTTAAAAAAGAGGCCCCTTTTCATGCCATTTGGAAATTTCCTGTTATATATGGGTACCTAATATTGCTATGAAATATTCCAAATAAGAAATCTATGGAAGAAGTAATCACAAATACATTATTCTGCTAAAGTGTATCACATACAGATATTTTTTATGATTTATTTCTAGAACAAAAAAATATTTGTTGTATTTTTAAATTAAGTTCTTGTACTTGCAATGCAACATTTTTTTATATTTCATACTTAACAAATTTTTTATTGAACTGATCGTTATTTCTCATATAGCTCAATTTTCGAAAAACAAACATCCTTTGTTCTCTCAATATTCCAATTTTCGTCTATTGTGGTTCCTTCATTCTGAATTATCTACATTTGATCAGAAACGACTCAAATCTTATCATTGTTTTAAAATTTGTTCCATCAATAAATACAAAACTTCATGTGCCACCAAATTTGACAACTGTTACGAACCTTTTTACAAACATAGCCGCCGACCTTGGAATAAAAAGGCCGATTCTCATTAGACCAGCGCGCGCGTCGCGTTGCGGCACGTGCATCAAATTTCAGCAAGTCTTCCCATTTAAGCGTCACCGAGCAGGCAGCAAACGTATCAGTGTGTGTTTTGGCAGCCTGGAGTATAGAAGATGTCGTCCTCTGATGATTTACTTTTCCTAGCTGCTATTTCCGAGGAATATGAACAAAAAAAAAAGGAAAAAGTAGCGAAAATATTGGGTCCACGATATATTCCGAGCAAGATTGGAAGAAGGCGAATTCTATACACTATTTAGTCGGCCTCAGGACGATGAAACCAAATTCTACAAGTATTACAGAATGACTCCAATAAAATTTAATCAGCTGTTGGAACTTATCCGCATTCCTTTAAGCAAACAAAATACTAAATTCCATCAGAGTATTGGCCCACATGAGAGACTAACAGTTTTTCTCAGGTAAGTACAAAATAATAAAATTATTATATATATTTAAACCAAGAAAATGAGTACAAATTCACCTTAAAAATAAATTCAACGTTTAACGAAATATAAATTGCAAACATAGATTTATGTCGAGATATTTAAGTAAGCTGAGATATTTAATTAAACTAATGTCCAATAATTGAATTTTCTTCGAAACACGACGGCAACAGCTCTCTGGTTTCAGTTGGAGCACTTTGGGTGTGTTGAACGTTTTCATTCGAATGTTGTTGCGGGGATAACTGAGAACCAAATGTTGAATAGTATCCTGAAATTTACGATGGCTCCCTGTTTTCGGATGGAACTGTCTAAATACGTTGAATGTTTTCGTTATAATGTGGTTGGATTGGTAACTGAGATTCATATGTTGAATAATATCTTGACGAAGGAACTAATGGATTATGTGGTAACGATGGACTGTAAGAAGTTAACTGAGAACGTATGGAATTATAAGGATAAGTTGGTGAATGGTTTTGTACAAACGTTTCGCTTTGTACCGGAATGCTATTAGGTGCTGATGTTTCTGCTAATAATTGCAGTTCAATAGAATTCACAATTTGAAATACTTTGCTTTTGACAGTTGCTTGCCAAAAAGGTGGAAACGTGGCAGTAGTTTTGCCCGTGTTGGCAAAAAATTCTAACAGAGAACTATTTTTGTCATCCGATGTCGTGGCTGTTTGTAAGCGAGCAAATATCTGTGGCAATGAGTCAGGCATGTAAGAAGGAGCTACTCTTTTTTTAACGTTAGTTTTGACCGAAGATTTCACACTTGAAGCATGAGATTGTGGTGTACTTGGCTGAGAATTGTACGGTTCATTATTACTACTAGCTATGTTTTCTTCATGGTCATTATTTTGCTTGTCCTCTGACTCATCCGGCGATTTATTTTGTATATCATTTGTTTCATTTTCAGACTCTTTTTCGGAGTGTATCTCTCTTAACGGGATCTGCAAACAAAATAATAATCTTGACTGATTTGAGAGCTGCCAATAAAGTAAACTATAATTACTCACCCTCTTCCCTTGATATGGGGTAATAAAAATGATAGTATTTCCCAATGTTTCCATTTCTTGTCCGTTTTAGCGGCCAGTCCACTTTTAGTTGTATAGGTTTTTGCTGACCTCTGAAACCCGTCTCTAAGAGTTTTCCATTTGTTTTTACAAGTATCGCCTGAAAAAAGCCAATTTGTATCAAACTTTTTAAAATGTAAAACTTTAAATCATTATTATTTTGTTTTAACTCGTTCGCGAAAAATACTCATTTCACAAAAAAAACGCTGCAAATTGTGTCAGTACTTCTACATCACTACCTACCCACAAGGCAAGGGTTCGGATTGTTTTTGAGCCAAATTGGTTCAGGGGCAGGGGGTGGAAGAGGGGTAAATTAACAAAAAAATGCATTTTTGGTGAAAAAATCGAGTAACATGTCGTTTTAGGGTTTTTTTGGCAGGTATATTTCAATTTTACAACTTGACATTTTTATAAAAGTTTTCGATAGGAGTTAAAATGAGGGGGGGGGGAATTTGAAAAGAAAGTGAAAAAATTGAGAAATATATCGTTTTAGGGGTTTTTCAATAAGCAGATTTTAATTTTATACTTCTGTTATATTATAAAAATTAAAGTTGACGGGGGTATTAATGG
This sequence comes from Galeruca laticollis, assembly GCA_963921935.1. Taxonomy (NCBI): domain Eukaryota; kingdom Metazoa; phylum Arthropoda; class Insecta; order Coleoptera; family Chrysomelidae; genus Galeruca; species Galeruca laticollis. The sequence goes on from OY998181.1 coordinate 58,059,344, forward strand.
GAGGGGGAAAATTTAAAAAAAAATCGCCGAAATTCAATTTTTGTAAGTTGAACAGTAACAGTGTTGAGGAAGTATTGATTCAATTTACAGCGGTTTTTTACGGATATATGAGATGAGAATAATGCGATTAATTTTTCTTTTCTATTTCAGATTCCTTGCAATAAGCGCTGACTTTCAGACCCTATCCTTTAATTTTCGGTTAGGCCATTCCACTGTACAGAAAATTGTCATCGATACAAGTAATGTTATTTGGGAAATTCTTTCAAATATAGTGATGCCGCAACCAACAACCGAATTGCTTCTGCGATCTGCTAACAATTTTGAAAGTGTCTGCCGCGATAGACGGGAAGCACATCACTATACAAGCGCCTGCGGGAAGTGGATCCCTATTTTTCAATTACAAGAAAACTTTTTCGATGGTATTATCAGCTCTGGTGGACGCTGATTATAGGTTTATTGCTGTGGATGTTGGAGGGTACGGTAAAAACAGTGACGGGGGAATATTTAATGATTCAAACATCGGAAAAAATTAAAAAATGAAACATTTGGAATGCCTAAAGATCGCCCTGTTGTTGAGAATGGCAAAGCTTTGCCATACGTAATAGTAGGAGATGAAGCATTTCCGTGTAAACCATATTTAATGCGTCCATATCCAGGACACCGACTCTCAGAAGATAAGAAAATGTTCAATTATCGCCTCTCAAGAGCGCGCCGAGTTTCTGAAAATGCTTTTGGCATACTTTGTCACAAATTCAGAGTTTTTTAAATAAGCCGCAACTTCATCCAAATAATGCTGATAAAATTGTATTATCTGCTTTGTGCTTACACAATTTTCTTAGAAATGACAATATCTACTTAAATATACTGGATGAAGAGAAATCAGAAAATGAGTTGCCAATATTTTGCAGTTTACCCCACATTGGAGGAAAATCTTCTAGTGATGCAATGGAAGTAAGAAAAGACTTTACACAGTATTTCATGGCACTCGAAGGTTCTGTTTCTTGGCAGGAAAAAGCTGTTAACACCGGTATATTAAATACATAAATTGTTACATTATACATTATTCTTACAGAAGCTTTTATTTTCGAATAAATAAATACTTACCACTTTCATTTAGTTTTCTTCCAATCTCATCCCAAATATTTTCTCTTCTTATTTCGTTACTGTAATTTTTGTCTTTCATATCGTATAATTCACTATACTCACTAATGAGCAATATCAATTTTTCGATTTTGTGGCCGTCCATTTTAAGGGCCTACTTATGGAGGGTAGAAGTAAGGAGGACCGTCTTGTATAGGGGACAAGTAAAAGTGTCCAGCTGTAAGCAGCAAATTACAGTTCAATAACCGACCACAATAACGCTAGCGTAGCGAGTGGAAGGGACATGAAATTATCAGTTGTAAACGGAGTGAAGTGCGCAGAGTTGTAAAATTTAATGTCTCTGATGACTAGTGTAGTTGAGCATATTGCAGTTTATAAAACGTCAACTATTTACAGTCTAGGGTTGATTAGTAAATATAACCTATAAAACTGCTGAACTAACGTAGATAGTGATTCGATTTTTATAAACTTTAGTAGATACATTTTTTATTATTATTATTATTACGAATTTGTTGTTGTAAATTCAAAGAGGAAAAAAATAGAAACAATGGAAAAGCTTTGTTCAGTGAAAAGTTGTCCAAGTGGGCGAAAATTACTCTACTCTAATAATTTATGGAGCTGTTTTTAAAATATCTCCACTTGCTACTATGGCGCCACCATAATGGGCTCGTTTCATGAAATTAAATGATAATGTCACAATATATATTGGGTCTGAACTAAATATTTGCGACTAACAACGCCACTCTACGATTTAAATAAAAATGAAAAAAAAAATTAAAATTTGAATTCTTGTGGTAGGCTAGAGCCAATGGAAAACAAAGATATTTTGCGCTGTTGTCACGAGGGAAAACTTTATAAGTAGAGTAGTTATCTTTTTTCTTTAACACTCGTTAAAGAGAAACGCAAAGTACTGTCAAAACGTATTCTTTCAAATAATGTTCTCCTAATCTGGTGCCTCTTATTAAAAAAGGTAACTCTCTCGTAGTGAAAGAAATTTGGAAATGTATATTATAAACTGCAGTGATGATGCTTTCAAAATAGAAACTATATCGTAAAATGTATGTATAATGAAAATTAAATTATCTCCATGTAGGTTGAGTTGTTTGGAAAACGTGTCATGTAACACACATACACAAATTGCGTTACCTCAGAGTTCTTCTTCTTCTCTTCTATTTTGGCCTCCACCTGGACAGTATTTGGCCAGCGCTGGTTTTCGCTTTGGTTTATCTTAAACCAAAGCTTGTAGTTTTCGTGTTTACTTTCGTATTCTTCTTGTGAGCTAGACATGTTAAAAAATAATCACAACAAAGGTTAAAACTCTTCTCGCTCGGGGGCAACGGCCGAGCATTACACACAGTCGGAAAGTTGCCTCGGACAGGAATGTAGGAGTTAGGTAATGGAATGGGGTGTATAGTTACTTATTTTCATTATACATCATTTACACGTTCTTTTTTCTCTTTAAATCTCTATTTTATAAATGTTAATAAATTTCATGAGCTGTTTTATAATATTGTAGTTTTCTTTGTTTAAAATGTTAGGTAGTGTTATTGGCGTAGGTATTTGTAGTTCTATTAGCTCATTGTATAGATCGAAATTGGGTGTTCGATTTATTGGGCATCCCAAAAAAATGTGATTGAGATCTTCTGTTTGTCCACAGATACAATACGGATCAGTAGCACATCCTATTTTGAATAAGTGTTTCTTATTTCGGCAGTGTCCCGTTCTCATTCTACTTATTATTGTTAGATGTCTTTTATCTATGAATGGAATTTTTTTTGAATAGAGGTGTCTTAGGGAACTCGTTTTGTATCGAATTGTACCATTTTCCTTTGTTCCCAAATGTGTTTTTCCAGTAGTCGTTGAATTCTATGTTAATTTGTTCTTTAAAATGTATGAAGATGTCTTCTTTATCTATTTTGAAGTTTTCGGCCGGTACATTGAGATTTCTTCCAATTTGTGCAAGTTGATCAGCTATTTCGTTCCCTATAATTCCAGCGTGTCCCGGAATCCATGCTAATATAATATTGTAATTTTCCTTTACTGCGTCCACTATTAATTTTTTTCCCATTAACGTAATTTGTTTGAATTTACCTGTTATTTGATTGTTAAGGCTTTTGATGGCGCTTTGAGAGTTGGAAAATATGAATTTATTAATTTTCTTGTTTTTCGCTATTTCGATAGCCTTAATTATTGCGATGATTTCCGCTGTACATATTTGTGTATAGTTATGTAATCTCAAAGAGAATTTGTAATTTAAGGACGGAATGTATACGCTGCAGCCCACCCTGTTGTCTTCCGGGTTCAGGGATCCATCTGTGAAGATCCATGTGTATTCACTGTAATTCGGTGCAATTTCATTTATGAACTTTTGTTGTGAATATGTTTCACCTTTTTTCGTTTCAGCAAAAACCGTGTTAATTCTCTCTGTTTGATATCTTATTTCTTCCTTGAAGCACGGATCCATTTCGCTTACATATATGTTTTGATATTTTTCTTTCATTCTGTTTTTCGCTTCGATTAGGTATGGCCATTCTTTATTTTTCCAGTATCCTGACTTTTCTTCACATTTTTCCCATAGTTTGTCGATTAATTCTTTTAGTGGGTTATGCTTTTCTGAGTAGATTTTCAAGTAAAATTTAGTGCTTAATAATTTTCTTCGGTATTCTAACGCCATTTCTCCACATTCTGCTAGAAGAGTATTAGTAGGAGTAGATTTCATGGTGCCCGTTATGATTCTCAGTCCCTTGTATTGACTTTGATCTAATTTAGTCAACGTTTTTTTATTGCATGGCTTAAGGAAGATAGATGCATAGTCTAGATGTGATCTAACTAGTCCTTTATATAGTAGTAATAGGGTAACTGGATCTGCTCCCCAGTACGTTCCACAAACTGCTCTCATGATATTTAATCCCTTATTTACTTTGTTTTCTATGTGCTGAATGTATGGTCCCCAATTTAGATGCTTATTCATTAATACTCCTAAATATTTTATGTTGTCTTTGAATTCAATTTCCTTACCATTAATTTTAATATTTTCACATGTTGCCATACTTCTTCTATTAGTTCTAAAGATGATTGCCGCACATTTATCAATGGATATTTGGAAGTTATGTTTTATAGTCCATCGATGGAATTTGGTTAGATACTTATTCATTTATTCAGCCATATTTTGTAGATTTTTTCCTACCAGTGTGATTACCATATCGTCGGCGTATTGTATTATCTTGAGTTTTTATTTATATCGTGTACGGATTTTGTGTAGATGTTGAAAAGTATTGGGCTCAGAGGTGAGCCTTGGGTTAACCCTTGACTGCTATTTTTTGGTCCTATTAGATTCCCCTCTGTATCTTTCACATATAGGTTTCGGTTACAAAATAGGTTAAATATAAAGTTATTTATTTTGGTTGGAATTTTGTTTTCTAGCATTATATTGTATAGTATGTGTAGGTTAACACTATCATAGGCTCCCTTTAAATCGATGAATACTGCTAGTAAGAATATTTTTTTCCGTGAACACTTCTAAGACAGAGTCAGTTAATAATGCTATGGCTTCATTGCATCCCTTGTTCTTGCGAAATCCTAATTGTAATTTTGGGAGAATTTTTTGATTTTCAATTGTCCACTCAATTCTTGTTTTAATTATACCTTCTAGTACTTTACACGCGCACAATGTTAACGCGATCGGTCTATAGCTGTTATGGTTTTCTGGGTTTTTCCCAGGTTTCAGGAATGGTAGTATTATAGTTTCTTTCCATTCTGTTGGAATTTTATTTGTTTCCACAATGTTGTTATATATCCCAATTAGTTTGTTTTGTGTGTTTTTATTTAGATTTTTTATCATCGAGTAAGAGATCCCATCTTTTCCAGTTGCTTTGTCTTTTTTCCCCGTAATTATGTTGTGAAATTCGTTATATGTTATGGGTTCGAACATGTCATTACAAGCTGCCAGACTGAATTCCGGGTTGATGTTACAAATAGTTAGAGTTTCTAGGATTGTTCCTGCTATTTTGCGGTTCGGAAAGTAGTTGTTCTGGGAATCATTTTTGAAGCCTTTTATTGTTTTCCAGATTTTATTGGTTGGTGTCTCCCTATTTATAGTACTGCTAAATTCTCTGAAAGATTTTTTCTTTTTGTTTTTTAATTTAAGTTTTACATATGCTTTTATTCTTTTGAAATCTATATAATTTTCCAAGCTAGGTGAATTTACGAATTTGTTGATGCTTTTTCCACGTCTTTGGATTAGCTCGAAGCATTCCTCGTCCCACCAAGCTGCATATTTTTGTTGATTCGTTCTTATTTTAATCATAGGTATACTTTCGTTTGTAATCTAAATTTTCCTCTTTGTCTATCAATTTGTTCGTTATTATTTTGTTAAATGAGTTCCAGTTGACCTTTTTAAAATTTCTTTTGTATATTTAATCATTCATAAAATTCGTTCCATCAGAGTATTGGCAGATGGTGGGGAAGTGATCGCTATTACCTGGGTCTTCAAATACATTCCAATGACATTTTTTTGCAATGCTGTTAGATACTATAGTTAGATTTAGTGCCGATGGATTGTGGTTGTGATCTCCCATACGTGTTACTTGCCATCATTTAGTACTATTAGATTTTCGCGTTCTATTAATTCTTTAATTGTTTTACCATTTGCATCATTACTATTGCATCCCCACATTCGATCATGGGCATTAAAATCTCCCATGATTATGTGCTGGTTGGTTGTGTTAGGATAGAATTTCATTGCACTCTTCTAATTTTAATTTTTTTCCTGCTGGATTATATATGTTAGTGATATTGATTTTAACTGATGGTACTGCAATTGTTATTACCTGTAGAGTTTCCAAAATGTTGCTATTTACTGGTATAAGATAGTGTTCTAACCCACTTTTGATGAGGGTGCATATTCCCCCGTATCCATCGGTTCTGTCTTGTCTGTATATGTTGTAATTTTTAATGTTTAAATGATATTCATCATTCATCCATATTTCATTCAGTAAAATTATGTGTGGTTTTAGTTCGTATAGTAGAAATTTTAATTGATCGTAGTTTGCTCTGACGCTTCTGATGTTCCATTGTAAAATTTTTAAATTTCTTTTTGAGTCTGTCAAGGCTTTTATCTTTTCTTTCATTAATTTTCGTGTTTCTGTTGTAATTCATTATTGAAAATTCTGTCTCCTGGTTTATTAATTAGCCTTGCCATAAATTGGAGTGTGTATTCCTTGTCGTATTTGTTGAGTTTACTAGCCGTATTCATGATTTCATGTAGCATATCTGGGTTTTCTCGAATTGTTTTGTTTTCTTCATCTTCACTATCTACTTCCTAGGGTGGTAAATAATAGGTTGATGCTGGGGACTGACGTTGATTGTGTGTAGATGTTGATACTGGGGAGTGTAGTTGGTTATTTTCTCTCCGGTAGTATGGTATTTGTCCATTGGGGGTTATCAAGGCTCCCTGATGGGCTTCCTTATCATACCCTGGTGAGGTGGGTTTCCTTTTCTTGGCTTTTGTTACTTGTGTGTAGGTGTTTCTTGTAGGAGTGTTTTGATTATTATATGAGGTTCTTCTCTCGCTTATTGTAATACCATTGTCTTGATTTGACCGGAAATTCCTTCAACCTTCTTATAAATCCCTCTTGTGTGTTACTATTTTTGCCTCTTTTGGGGATCTTTCGTTTGCCTCATAAAAGGAAACGTTGTCCAGCGACATCGCCTCTCTAATTAGTTGCTGTCTCTCTCTCTCTGGGCAGTTCCTATTGATGCTGTTGTGCTCCAAACTCGCACAGTGTTTGCACTTCATTGTACACTCTCCTCTGTCTTCCTCTAGGTGTGTTTCTCCACAATTCAAACATTTTTTCTTTTTGGTTTTGCAATGTTTTTTAATGTGTCCAAAATTTAAGCAGTTATAGCATTGCAAAATTCGCATGATGTATGGCAACACTCTGTGTTCAATTCCGCAGATCTTCACGCTTGCCGGTAGGGTTGTTCCCGAAAACGTATATCTTATGGTCTCTGTTGGAACTAATTCTACTTTATTACTTCCTTCGTCCCCTTCCTTCAAATTATTTGTCATTTCCACCCGGGAGTCTACCCTGTCTATGATTTTTCTTTTCCGTAGGAAACGCTTTGCTTCTAAAACTTTTATTGCCCCGGTATTTGCTTGTGGGTAATTATTTAATATTTCATCTGATTGATGTATCTATGTATTTAACTATTCCTTTGCATGAGATGTTTTTTTTTTGGTATAAATACATCGTATCCTTTATTCCTAACGTTGTCATTTATCAGAAATTCATTAGCGTCTGTATATTTTACGAATTCTACACTGATTCTATTTTTTATTTATTTTTTTTATATTGTTTATTTTTAAATCAAAAATTTCTCTAGCGATAGCAAGGTAATTATAGTTTCCAATGTTTTTACTTTCCAAAGCTGCTTCGATATAAACTTCGAACGGTGCTTTGTCTAGAAACGAGTATTTATCACTACTTTTTATATCTTGTTTATCTTTTTTCTGTCCTCCCGGTTCTTGTATATCAGTATCAATTTCATCTACATTCATTTGTATTAAATTTTCGCGACTCTTATACCATTCAGGGGGGCTAGCCCCCCCCTGATTTTTCCCCCATTTCTACCCTTTGCCGTTAATTTATTTTTTAATTTTGTCTCTAGTATTAAATGATTTATTTACAATATGAATAATAAAATAATAACAGGAGAGATTAACCAAATTTCCAGGAATGATGGGTATGCTATACAAAGGTTGTGTTAATATAAGCTCACTTACCAACGTTCCTTAAAATAGGGGCACTTAGCACTTATTACACTGGTTTAAGTTAGATTTCACTCACTCACGTGTTGCCTTCTCGAAAGCCGAACACCGAATTTCTACCTCAGAGTTCCAAACTCGATTTAGTACCGGATCGCTTACTCTTCTTCTGTTTAGGGGAGTTCGAGTGACTGAGACACCATGTCCATATCCACTTGAGGAAGATTTGTCGAATCAGCTTCGGTGAAACATGGATCCATTTTAACGATGTCTTTTAAAAGGCAAACAAACAGAAGCACATTTTCTACTATAAAACAATATAACAAACAACTAGAAAGTCGGCGAGGATGATATCTGTTTGAGGTTGGTTGTGTATATTGATGTCAATTGTCAAATTCTTCTAGTCGACTTTCACTTTGTATTAATCAACTTGGATAGTCGAGTAGGATTTGTCAACAGAACGTACTTTCAATCTGACAGCAAGGGGTTCTGTCATTGGTCGACTTACAGCGATTTATTTAAATCTAATAAAATTTTCAAATCTAATTTTCGAAGATATTTATAACTTTTTGAGATAAATATCGTTATCATGGAAAAATATATGATATTTTTAATCCTTCTGATATGATTTCACTTGTTAATTCATACCCATGAAACTAGCCCATTTGCTCCCTGTCAGCGGACACTTTTTCATACACTGAGTTGGTCCTCCTTACTTTCTACCCTCCATAGGCCTACTGTAAAATTTTCGGGCGAAACTGCAAGTCACTGCGTGTATTTGACGCTTCCTCATCCACACTTGTCCTTCAACTGGCTATGCGACGCGTTTATAGGCGGCAGTGCCGCGTACCAACGCTCCTAGAAGTATTAAAATTTTGCTGCTTTGAAACGCGACGCATCGCGCCGTACAGGTGGGAACGGTCTCATTATTTAATACATAAACAGTTGGAAGCGGAATTTCGTCTAAAGAATCGCGCGCGCCGCTCTAGGCCTTAATATGCATTCGCTTTTTTATCGTGTGTATTAGGTTAATTATTATTTATTTTGTGGTTCATTATTTCCAGACTGTATAATTTTAGTATGACTCGTATTTTATGTCATCGCTCCCAATCTAGTAACTTTTTTAGCGATTTCTAGTGGTGCGTTTCAGGTTTCTTAAAACCCTCAACTGGTATGGTGATTTTGTTAACCTCTTAAGGTATGTTGGGTCAATAATGACCCGTGAGTAAAAAGTCTAAGATTTAATAAATTAACAAAACATGTTTCTTCTATTAGTTTACACTATTACTTAGACCTTTAGTACAATATATAAAATAAGAAAAATCACTAAAAAAATATTATCCTATTATTATGGTGTAAAAGCAAACATCGTGTGTTTTTTTAAGGTTTTTGTAAGAATTATGAAAATAATGATAAAAATTAAATAAAAAACTCCGTTCAAACTGGTTGATCTTTATTTAAACTCATTGTTCTACATCTAATAAGAAAAAAAAATAAAAAAAAGAATTTTAGTAAAAAAGTCTGGGGTATTTGTATGTTCAAATTATTTCATTGCTTAATCTCTCGCACACTGCAAACATTTCACGACATCAATGCTATGGGCCTTACAAATGCCCTTGAAACACATTGAACATTTTTTTGGATGTTTGTTGTCGTTAGAACACATGTAACATCGCCGTCTTTTGTTGTCATGGGGATTATCTGGTCTGGGTTCTTCTGGGGGTGATCCAATAAAACGCCTTATCATACCTCGAAGTTCAATTGGAATATTTCTTATTTCAGCTCTCATTTGAAGATGATCCTTGATAAGCTCTCTTCCAACAGAAATAATATATTGTCGTCTGTTCATTACCTTATTAGTATCTACAGTACTGTTATATATAACGTGAGAATTGACGCCCATAATATTTACCATTGCATAAAATATGGTCAATGGCCAACGTCTACTTCGACGACCTACATTATAACAGGCGCACATTTGGTCTAAGCTGCCAACCCCTCCCTTAGTTGAGTTATAGAAACAAAAAAATTCTGGAAGTTTTTTTCATTATCTTCTATTGTCGCTGTATGGTGTAGTGAAGAGAGCATTATGACAGCTTTGCGCTTTTTCGGCACATATGATAGGAGTGTTAGATCTCTTGTAAATCCAAAAATTGTTGACAAAGCAGGGCGGTCTTTATTGGGCTAAAATTCATGGGGAATCTCTTTTTTATTTTTTCGCAAAGTTCCTGTATATGTTAGACCACATTTTTTTAATTCATTTGTCAGTCCAATTGATGAAAACCAATTGTCAGCAGTGATGTTTCGATTGCTCTTTACAATAGGCTGAACAAGTTGTAAAACGTTGAGTGTGGGAACTGATAGTTATCTCGGATTAGGGGATTCATCTTTACCAGCATATCTAAACGCATTCAATAAATAATGCGTCTTAGTATCACACAAACACATTATTTTCATACCATATTTGTTAGGCTTATTAGGCATATACATTTTATCTCGAAATCTTCCCCTAAAGCCTACCAGCATTTCATCAATAGTCATCAATTGACCACAAGCGTAATTTGATTGAGAGTTGACAATCATAAGGTTAAATATTTCGGAAATGGCGGCAAGTTTATCTCCATTCTGAATTCGTTCGTTTCTTGTGGCACTATTATCAAAGCGCAATGCAGCGCATAAGAAACAAAAACGTTTCAGTGTCATAGTGGCGCGAAAAATGTCACGACCCGTTAGATCTGTAGCCCATAATGAATTAACATCTTCATTATTTGATTTGAAAGCACCAGACAGCAAAAGCAAACCAATAAATGCTTTCATTTCAGGTTTTTCTACGTGGTTTGTGAATTGACAGTCTAAAGCACTATCACCATAAGAAACTGTCAAATCAGTAATTCTTTCATTTGCATGTTCTATAATAATATCTAACATATTATCGTCAAAAATCAAATTCCATGATTCTACTGGTTTCGTTGGCTTATTCCTGTATGCAACATCTATGACAGCAGCTATGCGTGTTCTGATTGTATTTTCTGCTCGAGTTTTACTTGCTGCTGGAGGTGTTTTTGACCACTTGTATTTATTCTTTTTAAAAAAATACTGTTTTCTTTCTGCCTGTAATTCTTCATTTCCACCACTTTCATCAGAATCTGGTTGTTCTTGCACATTTTCATTATCATCTCGCTCATGTTCTGATTCCTCTAATTCTGACTCGCTATCATATTCGCTAAACTCACTCTCTCTCTAGATGAATAGTCACTAATATGTGCGTTTAAAGCCTCTTGTTCAAGTTCAAACTGCGTAAGGGTTCTATTACGGTTCATTTTCTAACTCAAACATAGTATCACCAAAGGTATGCTGGGTCAGATTTGACCCGGTTGCTTGATTTACTGTCAAACGACCACCTGCACTCACAAAGGTCAGATGCCAACTGATAGTACGCCACAAACTAGGAGAATTCGTAGAGGGCCAGTGCCGTCCGCAAATTGTAACATTTCTTAAATTATCACACAAAATTTCGTTGGGTCAACATTGACCCACCATACCAGTGGAGGGTTAAAATAGTCCTCCTAGTTTAAGGGTATAGTAACATATACAAAACAAAAAGACATAACCTTACAATTTCAAAACTTCCTACATTCCCCGATTATTTAGACGATCAGACAACACGGCAATATCGTAACGACATTATATGATATGTGACATGCAACTGTATTTGTATTAAAAATTATGTAAACATTGGATAACCCCCGTAGAATATCTAGCGCGCGTTGATTCAGTTGGCGAAAATTAGAATATTTACTCATCATTCATTATGAATTGTCAAAATTTTTATTTTATGAAAAATGTCAAGTAGTATCCACAAGTCAGGTATTAGGAGTCAAATAGCCAGAAAATATATTTTGGTACGTTAATAATAGTATACTAAATAATGTTTTACTTTGGTTTCCTTATAAAATTCAGTAGAAAAAATATCAATTATTTTGACTTTTGATGAGAGTTTCACATAATCACATCTGGTAAGCTATTTTCGTTTTAGAATAATACATAATATAATTTAACAGCAAATTTCAGCTATTTATCATTTGGTATTTGGTATTCATTATATCAATCCATGTTATATTCTAAATTTTGAAAAACGTGGGATTTGATTTATGTACACATGTGTACAAACAACATTTGTAGGTCAAAGTTTGAATTCATAAAAATAAATGTTAGTCATTGTTGATCAATCCTTGTTTACCTATTTGAAATACATGAAATTACAGTGGTTTATAGTTCCGCCATATGTAACTGTTGGGTTTGATGCTATTCTTGTATTACACTAATCTGGAAGAAAATACCCTTCTTAGCTCTAGAAAAGTGCCTAACTCATAACCTTGTTAATGAGTGCAATTGATCCATACTTTTGCTGGTCAAAATTAGTTGCAATCTTTTATTTGTGTATTTATTTTGGGACGACCTGTATTTTTGGTATCACCAATAAATCCGAATATTGTTCATCAATGAAAACACGTTATTCTATCATGTAATTTTCGATTCTTATTATTTTGGTACACCTTTTACATAGAACGTTTATTACATACATATTTATCCTGCTGGTGCCTACAAGTTGATATGACTCTGCTCCTTTTTATAACTCGAAAATATCATTATTATTATTATAAGTTAAACCTTGATCATTTGATTAACATCCTGTTTACTATTATGGTAATGTAATTAAAGTTATTCTTGTCCTTTATGTTTTACATTTCTAATTTCCTCCAAACGCTTTACAGTGTTTATTATAATACCATTATGGATAGAATGATTTGAGAATACGCAGTTTAGTATGGACACAAATTTCATCTTGAATTTTACATTATTTTTCTTATTAACGGATTTTTTGTTGATTCCATAGTACCAATTCTAAATGTCTGTGTTTAATATTATGGTAGTGTAAATTAAAGTTATTCTTGTCCTCTATGTTTCACATTTCTAATTTCCTCCAAATGCTTTACAGAGTTTCCATATAATCCCATTATGGATAGAATGATTTGAGAAAATGTAGTTTAGTTTGGACAAAAATTTCATCTTGAATTTTACATTCTTTTCCTTATTATGGCATTTCTCTGTAAATTAGGCAACTTGTTGAAGAAATCAGTCTAGGCAATTTTATTGCTTATATATTAAATAAATCTTATTCATATATCCACCTATTTAATAATAAACCAATATCAACCAAAAATATTTTCACTGATTTAGAAAATATTGTATCAAAATTAAATATGTTTTTTATTTTTATACAACTTTAAGCTTAGGAATTAAGTAATTAAAAAATTAAGAAAGTTTGTTTATATTTTACTTATATGACATTTCAAAATGTAATTAATAACAATTAAAATCACATAGTAAATTTAAAACACACTAAGTGTTTTGAGTCTGACACTATAGAATCGGTCTCATTATTATTAAATATATTTAATTATTACTTAAATATGGTACAAATAGGTAAAAAAATATCTTTGGACTTATTGTTTTTCATTTACATTTATAGGTGAATCAAATTTGTAGAATATTCTATTCCCTTATAAAGCTATGTTTGAATTGGGAAGTTTCTGTACCACTTGGTCCATTCTATTCTCTCCACATCACCTTGATCAAATCTAATTGTTCGGTACTTATCAAAGAGAAAAGTAGCTTTAGGAAGGTGACACTGTTTTCACCATATTCTTCATCAATCATGTCAATATTGCTCACATATCTATATTCCATATTTCTGGCAAGCAATTTGACGAGAATTTAATCACCAGTGTTAAAAATGCTTTTTCATACAAGATTGTGCAAAGTAGTACTTTTCCGGCTGCAATGTTATACTTTTTCGCATGGAACTGAAAATTAATATTTATTTACCTTGTATAATGATAAATGATTATAATATTGTCAAGCACCAATAAGTGCACTTGTCAACTTTGACATATGATGTCAGATTTTTCCTTAGTTTATGTCATCAAGAATCTACAAACACCATTTTACTATTCATCAAATCATTAAAATGTTTAAAAGCTGTTGTATTGACTAGTTACCAGAGTCCATTGTAGAGGCCGCAAACTGGCCGCAAAGATTAAATTTATTGCCCGTTAAATCGGAAGAAAAATATGAGAAACAATATAAACTTTTTGAATACTGGTGCCACAATAAAGGGACAAATAGTATCAAGGAGCTTATCTGCTTATTTTGCAGATTTACGAAAAAAATTTCAGCCAAATACTTTATGCTAAAAAGTGTCCTTAAAGTCAAAATAAACTTGGATTTGAGTCCAATATTTCAAGGTAACATCGTTTTTAAAGAAACAAAATGTGAGATATCGTCCGAAAAAGGCCAAAATATTTGACAAAAGTTTCCAGATTTATGGAAGAAGCATCTGATCAAATTTACCTTCTAATAAAAGTCATCACAATTTTCGTGTTGGCCGGTGCTTGCAGGCGCGATGAACTTTGCGAGATAATGGTTGATCGCATAGTGGAAAAAGGAAATTTAATAGTCGTCAACAACTGACTTACGGTGCCGAAAGACTCTCCTTAACCCAGGTCACAGCAACCAAACTCAGAGTAGCCCAAAGAAGAATGGAAAGGTCGCTACTGTGACTGACTCTCAGAGACAGAGTCAGAAATGAGGAAATAAGAAGGACATGCGTAACGTATGTTTTCGAGCGCATTATATGGCTTAAGTGGAACTGGGCCGGCCATGTGGCCAGAATGACTGATGGGAGGTGGACCAGAAAAAATATAAGAGTGGAGACCACGAGCTGACAAAGGGAGTATAGGCAGACCACATACACGATGGACAGACGATGTCAAAAGAATCGCTGGCAACTGACTACAAGAAGCTGAGAACCATCACAACTGGAATAATTTAGGGGAGGCATATGTTCAACTTTGGATGCAGAAGGATCGATGATGATGAACATCCCTGACAGTAAAATACTTCAAGAATATTTGTAGTATCCAATTAAACAAATAAGTGACATTATTTACAACTTATCATAGTTGCAAAAACAGTACACTTCGCACAGGCGTTTTTTATGCAGTATAGCCAAGGAGTATGCAATACTCAATGTGTTGGAATAAATTCATTCGGTAAAATGCCTTCGAGAATAGCTGAATATAAACAATAGAAAAATTCAGAACAGTATACAGGACATAGTTTCCGTCGTTCCTGTCGCCGACTGTAGCTGAGAGCTAAATTGATGATTCGACAAATCAAAAAAAGGATTTGTCTAATAGATTATTAGCCACGAACATCTGCTCTTCAGCATTGAGCCCTTCATCAAGCCACATGAATAGCTGTCCTAAGTTAAGTCAACCGCCATCTACCCATTTGAACAACTGTCTTGAGATAAATCAACCTTCATCAAGCCACATGAACAGCTTCCCTTCTAAGTTACGTCAACCATCTTCCACATATTTGAACAACTGTCCTGCGGTAAATCAACCCTCATCAAGCCATATTATTAACTGCCATCAGTCTTCATCAAGCCGTACCATAAGCCACCCATTAAGTGAACTGACCGGATCTGCTATCAATTTGCAAAATGTCAGTAATTGTTCTTTCATTATACATATTACGAACAAATAATTTAATTTTCTATTATTTTTTATTGTTATATATTCTTGTAATTGTTTGTTGTATCGTTCTTTATATCAAGGTTAACTTAAAATTATTCACTAAATTATAGTTTTTTAATTTTCGTTGTATCTGATATGAAGCTCGTAGGAAAATTTTTGTTCCTATCGCGGGCGCAAAGTGTCTTTACCGCACTTAACTGTATTTGCGTGCGAAAAAGTAGCACTTGTTAGGAAAATAACTATTGATGAAACAGGGGTCCAGCTTCATTTACAGATTATGAATCAGTGAACACATCTTCCACAACAAGTTTCGACTTGTCTTCATAAATAATTTTTCTGATATAGACAACAATCATTCTCACAAGAACAGATTAGATGTTTCACCATTTTCTCAATAGAATTTGATTTTATACCCAAAGGATTATACAAAATTTTTCACCTTGGTTACTTCTCGTTCGATTTCAGTACTCAGTACTCATTTAGTGTTTGGAGTATATTTAGGTTCTATATTAACTGTTTTCTTCAATCGCGACAGGCGTTTTCCGCCCAGCCCTATCTGAAATGCTAGAAAAGTATTGGTTTACCCCAAAAAAAGTTGGATTTTTTTTCCAGTTTTTTCGTTTTTCTGCAAAAACCCCACGAAATAAGAGCTTTTAGAAAAAAAATCCTGTATGTATATCGTCCGCCACTTTTTGTAACATGTCTTGTTAGCACGATACAGCATCGAGAGTGCATAAAGTCACCAATTTTATGACTGGATATTGTACAGGGCGTCTTAGAGATGAATCCTGTTGATTTACAACGTTCCTATAAATCCAGATATACTACATTTTTGGAGAAATTTCGGTTTGTTAGCATGATACACCCTCCTGGAGTGTATACAAGTGACCAATTATGTGATTGGATACTGTCTCTTATCTTTGAAACCGTTTATCTTATATTTCAATACTTTCTTGTTAGTATTCCATTTTCTTCTTTTTTTCTTTTACTTTGATTTACTTTTTTATTATTATTATAAGAAAATATTGGTAAAAAGTAAGTAGGTCCTCATCAACTATTATATAATATTGTTTAAATATCCAAACAATTTCGTTAATTTCTGTAGTTATTCTCATAATTATTTTAATCTGAAGTGACTAAATTGCTTATGTGACACATCAGGGGACTGTTTAATGAGGACTTTAATAACTTTGATACAATAAAGTTATTTAAATGGACATGGTACACTGAGCAGAGAGAGATAGATTAAGTTATAATATTTTAAAATAGTCTCTACTTTTTTATATAATATTGGCAATACACAATGAGTTGCCCAGTTTACAGAGAAACGCCCATTGACAGATTTTTTGTTGATTCCTCAGTACTAATTCTACAATTCGGTTAATTAAA
The DNA here is from genome assembly GCA_963921935.1 of Galeruca laticollis. Taxonomy (NCBI): domain Eukaryota; kingdom Metazoa; phylum Arthropoda; class Insecta; order Coleoptera; family Chrysomelidae; genus Galeruca; species Galeruca laticollis. Next base: position 58,076,204 of record OY998181.1, read on the forward strand.
TGTATTAATTTTACTAGACTATTTTTGTTCACCACAGTATTTATCTGTTTGCATAATAATTTATCATCTAAATTTTGGCAACGTTTATTTTTGTATAGTTTGCAAAGGTTGTTTTATTTTTAGATTTTTTCCAACATGGCTACTGTAACACACTTTCTGTACTTGACAATTTCTTATCTCCCACTTCTATTAATTTTTTTGCAAATAGTTTGTTACTAACAATATCTAATAAAATAATCTGTGCTATCTTAATTGTTGACATAATCGATAATCGGTGATATCTGTATTAGTGTAGTATTGCAAAATTAAGTTTATAATTGATTGATATATTTTTTAAATAAAAATGTGGATTCCAAAACCTTGGGGCATTTCCTGATATAATGGTTTTTTGCTTCTTATATAAAAAGTGTTACGAAATTGATGAAAAGGTAGATTTATTCAGCACCACATATTTATAGAAAAATGACATTCGATTCACTTTTGTTTACCATTTGGACACTTTTATTATTTATTATATTATATGGATTTTTAATAGGTTTCGTAGATAGTTTTCACATGCAAAATGGTTTTCATTTAAAAGGTGGTAATACCTCGTTTTACTGTTTATATAGAATGGTATGTTTTATTAAAAAACATTTCTAATTTTTTACCTTGATCGACCCAATAGACTAACCAAAAGTAGATTTTTTTGTTTGAACTAACAGTTTGTTTTTCATTATTGTGATCAAATTTTTTATTTACTAAACTTACACATTATTGATAGAAAAATTTATTAACTAAATATATAGATAAGCTTTTAGAAGCAAATCCTATGTGTACACACTGAGATTTCAGGACTACTGATACCTTAAATTAAAAACCAAAGTAAAAAGGTGATAGTGCAGAAATATTACTAAAAAATAATAAACAAAAAATGTAACAGATAAGACAGTGCATAAATAAAAAATAAAAGATAGATTGTAAGATCTTTTAATATATGTAGAGTAGTGTTTTAAATGAAACTCAATTTTTCTAGCTAATTCCACAATATAATGAAAAATGTTGAAAATTCTAAAAAAATGACAACTGTTTCGATAACTGAATATCATCGTCAGAATGACAGAAGTTACATTTCATTTGATGCCTACCTGATGTTTAGTAGTAATATAAAAAAGAAGATGTGATATTACATATATCGAAGCTTAGATATTATTAGCCCTATGGTGATATCCTGGATATCATTTTTCCAATTAATATCAGTATAACAGTGCAATGATATAGAAAACCAGGAAAACTATATCTGCTTATCTTTACAATTATCACTTAAGAAGACAGTTTAATAGTGGAGAACTCCCTAGATTTATCTGTTCATTGACGACTTCATATTGTGGGTTTCTTAAGTGTCTTCTAATTTCCAACTCTTCAAGAAAATCCAGTTCTTGTTTCTTATCACAAATATGTAGTACTTCTAGTTCTGTGTCAATGAATGATTGGTGTCAAGTAGATGTTTTGCGTAATGGGATTTATCTGGTTGTTTTAATCTGTGTGCCCGTAAGTGTTTCAAAATTTCTAAGGGTCTGACCCAAATAGACAGCATTACATACTGGACATTTGAGTTTATATGTACCTGATTTCTTCAATGGTGGTATTTTTGTTTTTACATTTAACAATTTTGTACTTAACGTTATTTTCTGTTTTAAAAGAAACTGTTGTATTCGTTGCTAAAGATATTATCTTTGAAATATTATTAGAAATATTTCCTGCATATGTGATGGTTTTATAAGTTTTTATTTCTTCAGTTTGTTTAGGAAATATTAATTGTAATGCCATTTTTTCCTCTTTTTTATTAATTAGCGTATTTATCATATGTAATGGATAACTGTTGGATGTTGCTATTTGTCTAATTGTATTAATCTCTCTATCAAAATTACATTTGTTCATAGGAACTGAAAATGCTCTATGTATCATTGAATTATATGCCGCTAGTTTATGTGACATGGGGTGATCGGAACTATATGGAATTGTCACTTCAGTGTGTGTTGGTTTTCGGTAAATTGAATAATCAAGTACATTATCAACTCTGAATTCTCAGATCAAGAAAATTGATTGAGTTATTTTCTTCAACTTCTAATGTAAATTTAATTTTTGGGTGTAAATTATTAATGTGGTTGAAAAATATATCTATAAAACAAGCTAATATGTCATCTATATATCTATACCAAAATAAAACATTTTTTAAAATATTACTTTCAAAGATTTTTCTTTCTAAACTGTCCATAAAAATGTTTGCCAAAATAGGTGATATAGGGAGTTCCCCACTATTAAACTGTCTTCTTAAGTGATAATTGTAAAGATCAGCAGATATAGTTTTCCTAGTTTTCTATATCATTGCACAGTTATACTGATAATTGGAAAAATGATATCCAGGATATCACCATAGGGCTAATAATATCTAAGCTTCAATATTTGTAATATCACATCTTCTTTTTTCTATTAACATTAAGTGAATCACAAGTTAGGTCACTTCTTGGTCTAGCCAAAAATAACTACTAAACATCAGGTAGGCATCAAATGAAATGTAACTTCTGTCATTCTGATGATGATATTCAGTTATCGAAACAATTGTCAATTTTTTAGAATTTTCAACATTTTTCATTATATTGTGGAATTAGCTAGAAACATTGAGTTTCATTTGAAACACTAATATGAGTAGATTCCACGAAGTAAGGGTCGAGACAGTTAATTAATATGTAGAAGTTGCAACAATATACAATTGATCTTCTGACTGCAATAAAACTCTCATTATCCATTTGAACATAAAATAGATAATAAAACCCCAAATTTAATACCTTTTTGAGCCCAACTATGCCTAAACTGAGTTAATAATTTGAGTTTTTAGTTGTTTTCCAGGGAGTTCAGTTAGACTTATTAGTGGTATTATGTGGCGTCCTTGGAACTGTGCTCATAGGGGGGCATCTTCAAGTGTAATTTTTAAAAGAAAGCATATATTTGCCGATGCCAAACTATTAATTAAAAATCTTTGTTGAGTAGAATTTTTAATTGGATGGACACTTTAGCAGAGACGTCTACTTTGACAAAAACTCCTTTATCTTGGGTAAGCGACATAGTACTTAAACCTGTTAATGCTAGAAAAAAACGGAGTGATTCTGGCACATTTAGAAGCATTGGCGAAAATGACATGGATTTATTAAGAAGAAAGATTCATGACGAACAAAATGTACTCACTTTGATTTCCCTCAAAAAGTGGCTGATTAAAGAGTTGATAAATTCATCTAATTGTCGTTTAGTGCCTATAAAACAAGTCTACATATCTATACCAAAATAAGATACTTTTTGAAATGTTACATTCAAAGATTTTTCTTTGTAAACTGTCCATAAAGATGTTTGTCAACATTTGTGATATAGGGCTCCCACTTTTAAACTGTCCTCTTAAGTAATAAAATGTCTGTTTAGTTTAAATTATAAAAATAAATCATGTGGTATAAATAGGTACATTTTCAAACCGACCCTGATCCCATTTATTGAGCTTTGAAGAGGTCGATGCCTATACAATAGTGTTTAATCAGGTAGTTTATTACAGTAACAGTCAATGGTATATTGTTGCACCTACTTATGCATGACCACTCAAAATTATTTGGCATCCCTAAAAGAATGAAGTGAAAACCAAAAAAATTCTTTTCACTTCACAGTATTCAATATATTGTTTAGAAACATAATTTAACAAATAATAATTTCATACTTCTGCAAATATTCTACCAAAAATTATATGAGACAAAAATTTCTAATAATTTTACCAGTTTTGTCTTTTAAAATTTTTAACGAAAATTGCTTGTAAAAAGTCATTAAAATTTAAATTGTTTCTATTAAGTTCAGTAATGGGAGACCCCTTGGCCTCAAACCTTTGTTAATACACTGGCTCATTCTGAGATGTAAAATCCAGAACGGTAAGGTAAATAAATTTATATTACTAATAAATAAAATTGTTCGTATAGACTACAAAACTGGATAAAATTAAGAAATCATTCAATTTTTATAGCAGTTATATGTTTATAATAGTTTGGTTAATTTTAATATCTGCTATCAAAACAATTCATTTATATTGACAGTTGAAACTGGATTAGACAGTAGAAGACGAGCAAATGCGTCCCTATTTACAAGAGAAAGATCAAAAAATCATCAAGATTAGTATATGGACTATCTCCGAAAAGAATGATAAATCTGATGTGTTCTGGATGAAATCTGTTTTGAAGTCAGTACATGCTTCTTATCCAATTATCTGAAACATAATATGAAATTTGATCTCTAACCCTATTGGATCAAACTCACTATATGATTAGCGTCTCATTTTCATAGGAGTTCGTCTACAGACGCAGATGTCATACTCATCAATGTAGACTATTACAGTTAATTGGTTATAGTCAAAAGAAATGCAAAAAAATATGAAGAACAAATGGAAAGAAAGAAAAAAAATAGGAGTGAGGAGCTGGAGAAGATCACAGAAAGAATAGTTGGAAAATATTAGATGCTTATCATCTTGTTATACTAACACTGTCTGCCAAAAACCATTACATAATTTTTACAATTATGCACATATTTAAATTTAATACAGATATATTTAAACTAATTCACTTTCATATTATTGTTTTTTTTTAGCTAGCTAGTACCCCAAATAATCATTCAAATTAATGTATTACAGTAATCTGTATAATTTTGTGTGTCCTTACACAAGAAAAAAATCATAGAAATGGACTAAAATCTATTTTGATGTGTGCTTGAATACTCATAGTCGATGTTGTATCAAATTTATTAACATTTGTTGTTTTATATTCTAGGATCTATCGACATCTCCCAAACTTACCAAAACCGCAATTTCTCCATCTAATTCAATAGCAAATAGCATCAACTCAAATTCCTTATCACGCAGATCAAGTGAGAGAGACAGTAATAGAATCCGAGATTATTCGGATAATGATAGTGGTTGCGAAAGAGCTGTTAACAATTACTCCACGATCAGGTCCTTTGAGGGTGTTCCCCAAAAATCACTGGGTCTTAATGGCCTCAAAAATATCGGTAATACATGTTTCATGAATAGTGTTATCCAATGCCTATCGAACACAAGGTGGCTATTAGAATATTTAAAAAAAGATGGACACATGAGAGATATTAACACAAGCATATCCAGCATGAAAGGAGCACTAATAAAAGGTAATTATGTACTATTTAACTTGAAAAAAGCAAAAGGATTTTATAAATATTAAATATAAAAAAGTGTAGTAAAGAACTCCACTGGTCTTATTTTTTGTCTTAGTAATTTTTATCCATGAACTAATTTTTCCCTGGGCTTTATATTTTTACTGAATAATATTTTTTTGTTATAATTTAATCAGCAATCAGAATACATTCATTCTATAAGCTAATATTATTACTAAGGAATTGGTTCTTTGGTGTATTTGAATGTTCTTATTCTTCTTCTTTTGGTTTTTTGGCCACCGCCGTTACGACATATGGCCAGCGCAGGTTCATGTATCTATTGGGAATGCTCTTCCAAGCGTCTGGGAGTGGCTGCTCCCATCTTCCCTCTTTTTCTTCTGGCTGTAAACATGTTATAAGACAAAACAAAAAAGGTTTAAGACTTTTCTCGCTCGGGGGCAACAACCGAGCATTTGCACACATTGAAAGTTGCCTCGGTAGGGATATAGGACAGGTATAGATTTTAGGACAAAAAGAAGATTATACACATATTGAGTTGAGATATTGACATATTTATTTGCAAATTGTGTAATTATAACTGGAGTCTATATTTTAATTTGAAAAGTGCAAATAAATTTCATTAACACCTTAATACATTCATAATTTAAATTGCTTAAAATGCAGGGTAATGATATGGGAGTTGGATAATTCAATCGAACTAGTTCATTATATAAACTATAGTTGTATGTTTGATTTATGGGACATTCCAGAAAAATGTGTTGTAAATTTCCTACCTGCCCACATTGACACATAAAATCCTCACTACATCCAATTTTATACAAGTGTTCTGGGCTCAGACAATGTCCAGTTCTTAATCTAACTATAGTTGTGATGTGCCTTCTGTCAATATATGAAAATTTGGTAAACCAAGGTTTATGGGGAAAATCATTTTGACAAGAATGATACCATTTCCCTTTGACTTCAAATGTTTGCTTCCATTCCTCATTATGTTTCTCTTTAATCCTTGATTTTAAGTATGGTAGCTAATCATATTTATTTAATTTTATATCAGCAGGTACATTTAACGTTCTACCTACTTTGGCCAATTTGTCTGCCTCTGTATTCCCCAAAACCCCCTTATGACCCGGTATCCATGCTAATATTATATTACATTTTGCCTTCTTGGCCTCAAGTACAAGACTTTTTGTTTGCAATGCCAAGTGGCTATCGCTTCCAAGTTTATTATTTTCAATTTTTTTAATTGCGCTTTGTGAGTCTGTAAAAATTAACACATCGTTTAGCTCCATTTCAATGCATACCTCCACCGCTTTATTTATTGCTATAATTTCTGCTGTGCATATTTGAGTGAAATTATGTAATCTTGTTGCAAACCTGTACTCTATGGATGGAATATAAACCCCACAGCCAGCACTATTTGTTCCAATATCAATGGACCCATCAGTATATATCCAAGTAAATGCTGAATATTTTGTTGAGAATTCGTTTAAAAAGCTTTGATTACTACGAGGGCAATTCAGAAACTAACCTCCGATTGGTCACAGTGCGGGTAGTGGGGGGAGTAGCGCGCCATCTGTGCATTCACACGCTCAGCAGGTCAGTCGGCATCAAGCCGTAGTCGAGTGAACATCGTACCTGCGCTAGTTTAGTTTTTGTGGCAGTTTGAAATGTGTGCTACAATAGAAAATCCCGCCAAATGTGAAGTGCGTGCTGTTATAAGGTTTTTTACAGCCAAAGGATACTCTGCAGCAGCTATTCATCGTGAGCTTTGTGCCGTGTACGGACCAAAAGTTATGAGTGAAGGAGTTGTCCGTGAATGGGTACGTTTATTTAAAAGTGGACGAGAAAACGTTCATGATGAAGAGAGGAGTGGTAGACCATCCTTGGTGACTGACGAACTCGTTCAGACAGTTGATGCAAAAGTTCGTGAAAATCGACGTTTCACAATGGCGGAGTTGTCTACTGATTTTCCACAGATTTCTAAGACTCTTTTGTACGAGATAGTGACAGCAAGATTGGGTTACCGTAAGTTCTGTGCACGATGGGTGCCCAAAATTCTTACCGACCACCACAAAAGTCAAAGAATGGCCTCTGCATTAGACTTTCTGTCACGTTATGAGGACGAAGGAGAACCATTGTTAAACAGAATCGTGACCGGTGACGAAACCTGGATTAAGTACGTGAACCCTGAGACAAAAGAACAATCAAAGATGTGGGCACATTCAGATTCGCCTACCAAACCAAAAAAAGCCCGGCAAGATTTTTCTGCCAGAAAACTGATGGCAACGGTGTTTTGGGATGCCAAAGGGGTGTTGTTGGTTGAATTCATGGAACGTGGGACGACCATTAATCAAGACGTGTACTGTGAAACACTAAAAACATTACGACGGGCTATACAGAACAAACGCCGTGGTATGCTGACTTCCGGTATCGTTTTTTGCACGATAACGCCCGTCCTCACTCTGCTCGCAGAACAACAGCCCTTCTTGAGTCCTTCAAGTGGGACGTTTTCAACCATCCACCTTACAGCCCAGATCTGGCGCCAAGCGATTATCACCTCTTCATGCATATGAGGAAATGGCTCGGGTCCCAGCGGTTTGATGACGACGAAGAGCTCAAAGATGCGGTCACAGGCTGGCTCAAGGCACAAGTGGGTGATTTTTATGCAGAAGGAATTTCAAAGCTTGTGAAGAGATACGATAAGTGCCTCAATCGTTATGGAGACTATGTCGAAAAATAGTGCAAAGATGTAGTTGTAAGATGTATATATTAAAATATTTTTACTTAACTTGGTGTATTTTTTTCAATCAACCGGAGGTTAGTTTCTGAATTGCCCTCGTATATACATCCTTTTTCCCAAACTCGGATGAAATTACTCTAATTTGGTCCACTTGATTATCAATACTAAATTGAAAGCAAGGTTTAATCTCCGATTTATACATCTCAGCAATAATATCTTTATTTTCTCTTATACACTTCTTTGTTTCTCCAATACCCTATATTATTTTTGCATTTAAGCTCTAGATTGCATAAAATTTGATTTAGTCGATTACTTAAGTCTCCTATGATTTTCAAATAAAATTTTGTAGCTAGTGTTTTTCTACGATATTCCAGCATTTGTTCTTCACATTATGCTAATAAACAATTAGTAGGAGTAGATCGCATGGCACCAATCGCTAGCCGTAGACATTTATATTGAATACGGTCCAGTTTTACCATTGTATTCTTATTGCATGGTTTCAGCATGAATGTGACATAATCCAGGTGAGGTCTAATAATACCCTTATACACAGTCAATAATGTTAGTGGATCAGCACCCCAATATGTACCCCTAATTGCCCTCATGATATTAAATCCTAAATTTGTTCTGTTCTCTATTTTTTTAATGTGCCCTGACCAGTTTAACCTATTATTTACATTAATACCCAAATACATGATGCTATCCTTAAGCGCTATGTTATTACCTTGTATTTTTAAATTTATTCTATAGTTATCTCTTTTGTATCCATTACTGAAAACTAATGCACATGATTTAGAGGCCGAGATTATAAAATTATGTGTATCTGCCCATTCCGCTAACAATTCTAGCCCCTGATTCATTTTGCAATTCATTTCAGATATATTTCTTCCTTCTCTCATGAAGACTACTACTTTAATATTTCCAGGTAATATTTCAAATAAAGATTGACTGTATAAGTTAAATAATATAGGACTTAATGGCGAACCCTGTGCAATTCCCTGTGTGCTTATATTAGGTCCTATTAGTTCATTATTATTATCTTTAATGAACACTGTTCTATTGATTATAAGGTTCAATATCACATTAGCATATTTAGATGGGATATTCATATGTATCATTTTTCTATATAATAAATGTAGATCCACCCTATCGAATGCTGATTTAAGATCAATAGATACAGCCAACAAATAATTTTTATCACTGAACGCATTTAAAACTGAATGTATTAGCATGGCTATAGCCTCATTACATCCTCTCTCTTTACGAAATGCAAATAGATGTTTATGTAATTTTTTATTATGTTCTATGTACCATTCGATTCTTAGTTTCAATAAACTTTCAAAAACTTTGGCTACACACGACGTTAGTGCTATAGGTCTATATCCACCTGGGTCATTTACGTTTTTGTCATTTTTTAAGAACGGAATAACTAGAGTTTCCTTCCATTGTATCGGAATTTTACCTGTATCTAAGATGGAATTATAAATAAAAAATAAATTGTGCTGTGCATAGAAGGGAAGATTTTTAATCATTGAGTATGACACATTATCAGTACCTGTTGCTTTATCTTTTTTACTATTCAAAACCATTATAAACTCATTTAATGTGAATGGTTCCACATTTATGTTATTATTCATAAGGTTTAAGTCAGGGTCAACATTACAGACTGTTGAGGACTCTAAAATTTTATTAGCTATTTCATTATTTGGTAATTGGGCGTTCAATGGTGAATAATATGATTTAAATTTTTTGATTTGATTCCAAATTTTATTTATTGGAGTGTCTCTATTCAGAGTATTACAGAAACGTTGGAAGGACGACTTTTTTTTAAGTTTTAACTTTAATTTGACATAGGCTTTGACCCTCATATATTCAACATAATTTTCCATACTTGGAGTGTTTTGGAACTTCTTTATAGCTTCTCTCCTTTTTCCAAACAAATCTTCACATTCCAAATCCCACCATGGGTTCGTTCTATTACTACCCTTATTTTTATAATAGGGGATGCTTTCCTCTGCGGCTAGGTCGACGACTTCATACCATTTATTATAATCCTTTACCCCTGTAAATTAATTTATTCTATTTTCTATTATATTAGCATATATTTCCCATTTAGCTTTTTTAAAATTTCTTTTCCTAACCATACTGCCGCTATTTTGTGCTAGATCTAAGTCGCAAATTGTAGGGAAGTGATCGCTACCCCCCTGTGTCTTCATGAACTGACCATACACAGCTGGTTGCTATATCCCTGGAGACTATAGTAAGATCCAGTGCTGATGGATTTTGATCAGGCCATCCCATCCTTGTCGCAGTACCATCATTCATTATTGTTAGATTTAATGCCTCCATAGAATTGTTGATTAGTCTACCATTAAAATCACAGATAGCACTACCCCATGCCTGATTATGTCCATTTAAGTCCCCCATGCATATCAATGGAGCTGGTGTATTTTCAAATAATGTTTCCCATTCTTTCCTGTCTATTTTATTACCTGAAGGGTTATATATATTGACTATACTGAGTTTATAAGTATTTAATTTAATTGTGAGTGATTGCATACTTGATTGAAATTTCATTATTGGCTGAGGTTGATGTGTTATCTTATTACTAACTAGAGTAATTATACACCCATATCCGTCATATTTATCCTGCCTATATATGCTATAACCTTTAATATTAAAATAATACATATCATCTAACCAAGTTTCATTTAAAATAATTATATCCGGTTTTATTTCATATATAAATATTTTCAGTTGATTATAATTTGCTTTTAGGCTGCGAATATTCCATTGGAATATTCTCAACCCTGAAGCTGAATTATTATTATTATTAACGATATTTTTATTGATTTTTTTAATTCGCTATTATTTTGCATAGCTTTGTTTTGTTTCATGTGTGTACTAGAGTGCATCTTTATTTATTTTATCTATACCAGGTGATCTTATTAGCCTATCAATAAATTGGAGCACATGCTCCATATCATTATGATTAAGTGAGTTAGCTAGACTCATAATTTGATCTAACATATAGGGGTTTTCCCTTGAGATCCTGTAAGACAGGCCTTGATTTTGTTCTTCTTCACTCTCACTTTCTTCTGATGGTGGTACATAATACGTACTTGCGGTTGAAATTTGTGTTCATCCATTGGGAGACAATAATTGCTCGTTGTGTTCCTATAAATCATATGTTTTTATGGGACTGTTTTTTCTCTTCTTTCCCTTCACAGCTTGGTTATATTTCATCTTTGGTGTATTTTGTTGGATATGAGTCGCTCTTCTGCCGCTGATCGGTATAATGCTAGGTGTCTCCCTTTGGGGTAACAAAGGAAACTCTTTGGGAGAGATTTGTTCCCGGGACTGATTTTTTGGAATTTTCTATGCTGCCTCAAAAAACGATATATTTTCAAAGGACATCATTTCCCTTATTGCTTTTTGTCTTTTTTTTCCGGGCAGTTGTTATCTGTGCTATTATGTTCCAAGCTGTTACAATGTATACATTTGATGTGACATGTTTGCGTTTCTTCATGAATTTCTCCACAATTTAAACATTTAGGTTTGTTAGATTTACACAATTTTTTAATGTGACCGTAATTTAAGCAATTGTAACATTGAAAGACTGGCATAACGTAAGTTAACACTCGATGTTCAATACCGCAAATGAGAACAGAACGAGGCAGACTGGTTCCAGAAAAAGTGCATCTGACCGTCTCCGTTGGGACCGTCTTCACACTTCCCTCAGCACCAGTTCCCCCCGGAGTCTGTTCCAACTGCTCTTGCTCTAAATTTCTATTGGTTATTTTTACTCTTCTCATGAATCTCTTGGCCTCGAGGACCTTAGTATTTTGGCTTATTGTATCTGAATATTTAACTAGCGTTTCATCCGAAAAAGATTTATCAATATATTTGACCATTCCTTTACACAATATATTTTTCCTAGGTATGAATATTTCATACCCTCTTTCCGTTAGATTATTAGATTCTAAAAATGAATTTGCTTCTTTAAATCCCCTAAATTCCACGCTTATGCGATTTCTGCCCTTTTTATGTATCTTTTTAATATCCCCCAACTTCAAGTCAAATATTTCTCTAGCAATAGCCAGGTAATTATAATTACCTACATTACGATTTTCAATAGAAGCTTCAATATATATTTCATATGGCCCCTTATCATAACAAGAATATCTATCACTAATTTTTATTTTGTTATTGTTTTTTTACAACAGGTTTTTCTGTCAACCCAGACTCGTCGCCTGACAATATAGCGCTATTATTAGTTATTTCATTTATATTATCCACTCCCATTAACATTTCCGCATCAATTTTTTCATTAATCGGGGGATCCGACCCCCCCCCCGAAGTCACACTCATATTAACTTGTAGCCTTTATTCTATAATCATTAATTTAGAACCCAGCTAATGAAACTGACCAAAGTAATAATCAAAAAGAACAATTATTTATGTATATTTATTTTCCCCCAGGTGAAGGAGAGATAGGTTTAATTTAACACAGGAAATTAGTAGAACAGCCTACCTTGTAGCTTCTTTCTCACCGGTACCTGATCTGCTATGCGTCAATTCGTCTGCACTATTCGATAGTTCACACTCGAATCGATAATTCACTTTTTCTATTTGAATGTTCTTTTAGCTACTGCTTCCAGTCTATTATACTCTATAAGGTTTTGGACATTTAGGTTATTTTTGTATTTTATATATGCCTCTTTTCTGTTTTTTTGGGCTTACAAAAATTTCGTTATAGGTATATATTCTCATCCTCAAATGTTGTAACAACTCTTAATTTCCAAATTCCATTTTGTTCTGAACTCAATATAATATTTTGGTTTATTTTATGTATTCTTATTTTTCCATCTGGTAAGCTTTAGATTGATAAATACTATTTTGATGTTTATAGCATTTGCTGAAGTAATTAAAGAGCTTTGGACTGAAGACGGTTCGGATAGAGTGGTTAACACCGTATCATTAAAAAGTCAGATTCAGCGATTCGCTCCAAGGTTCATGGGATATGCTCAACAGGATGCGCAGGAGTTCCTTCGTTACCTATTAGAAGGACTTCACGAAGATGTTAACAGGGTACATGAAAAACCTAAACCCATATTAACAGAAATTGATGAAAACCTCAGGTAAATATATAAAAAATGCCAATAAGTTAGATCATTATCGTTTTTAATAAAGTACTTCTAGAAATTTTAATAACAGTTTTTGAAGAGTGGAAAAATTAGTTTCTTAAAATTACTTGTTTTACATAATATCATCTAATAAAATTGCGATTTCTCTTCACATTAAAAAGGTCGAATGCATCTGAAGTTATATATTATCTGTGGATTTGTGTGTCTATATGTGATGGTTTCGATTTCATGAAATTTGGTAGCACTGGAATCTGTTGAGAATTGGTAATATTCCATTTTCTTAAGGAAAACTTTCAGCTATTCTGTAACACATCAAGATACATGCAAACTTGGCATTTATGTATTTTTCAACCGCCAAAAATTTACATTTCGATTACAGAATATCATGAGAATTTTGAATTTCCATGAAAATACCTGCTTTGTTCATTTGATATATCTGCACTTTGCTAGCCCAATTTAATCTATGATGTCAGTGAAGATCAAATATTGTATAGAATGGTCGAAATGTCATACTGATCGTTCACAAAAATTCAAGTAGTGTGTTTATTTTAAATAATTTATTCTAGAGATTTTACAAACCTTTATTATTTGAAAGTACCTGTTTCCCTCATTTATGTTTTCACTTCCAAAAGTTTATACAACTTTTTTTGTTAAGACAAATATTTTTTTTATATTTCAGTGATAATGAAAAAGCGCAAGAATCTTGGTTAAGATATCTGCGAATGGACAACTCCAAGATCGTGGATAACTTCGTTGGTCAACTAAAATCAACACTCAAGTGTACATATTGTGGTCACTGTTCTGTTACCTTTGATCCCTTTTGGGATTTATCCCTTCCCATACCCCAAAGAACAGGTCAATTACGTCTTTCGCAATGTTTGGATTCATTTACAAGAGAAGAATCGCTCGACGGTGATGAGAAACCGACATGTTCGAAATGTAAGGAACGAAGACGATGCACCAAATCATTCTCTATACATAAATTTCCGAAAATCTTGGTTATTCACCTGAAGCGCTTTTCGCCAACAGAAAGATTTAGGGGAAAACTCAACGTTACAATAGATTTTCCAATAGAAGGGCTTGACATGAGTCATTACGGGGCTGATAATGTGGCACCCTGTAGGTACAATCTCTACGCTATATCAAATCACAGCGGAACCACTTACAGTGGTCACTATACGGCATATTGCCGACATCCCTACACGGGACAGTGGCACGAATATAATGATTCAAGGTATGTATAATTCTTAAATGAAAATAAGTATAGATATTACAAGAATTATCGTTATTACCGCATTTTCGTTTCATAAGATTTCATTGATGGAAAAAAATTGTTTAAGCTTTACAAAAATGTTTTTAGTTTTGTCAAAAAAGATCAAGTTTTAAATAATTTGAAAAATCAGGGAAATAGCTCAATCTGTCTCTTATTTATATTAGTATTGGGATCTGTTGCTAAGCGATACGCCACCACACAGAGTTAAAGTGAACTTATCTAGATGTGTGATTAGAATGGATTATAGTTGAGTAACAAAATTGTAGGCATCAACAGTGCCGGATCAATGATATGCGCCCTGGGCAAATACTTTTTTTCGCCATTCCATCTATAAAAATAGTCATAATAACGTTTTTTTATTATTCGTTTCGTACCAGTATGCAATTGCAAAATTTCACGAAAAATATCCAGATGTACCCATTATGCAGTGTGGATTAAAATCATTAATAAAGAAGTTTAATGAGACAGGATCTGTTCAAGACAAAAAGAAATAGAAAAAGGCGTATGTTGAAGGGGATGATGCAGCTAGTGCACTAGCTATGCATTCGTTAAGGGACAATCCCAAGTTGAGTCTACGAAAAAGTGCAACGGATGTTGGTTTTTGCAAGAGTCACTTACAGAAAATATTTAAGCAAAACAAGATTCATCCATTCAAACCGAAATTTATTCATACCTTACAAGATTATGATTATGACACAAGGTTAGACTTTTGTACGATGATTGGTGAAAAACTTATGCAAGACCAATTCGTTCACAATAATATTTTGTTTTATGTTGAAACAACGTTTACAACAAATGGAGTCGTTACTTCCCAAAATTGTCGATATTGGGCTAGTGAAAACCCGAGCTGTAATAGTCAATTTGCTAAAAAAGTTAATGTTTGGTGTGCGGTTTTACCGGATGGAATAATCGGACCGTATTTTCTGGAAGATACATTAATTCAGAAGGTATATTTGTATTTGCTGGACAATTACTTAATACCTGAATTAGAAAATATTCCCTTTGAGCAAAGGCGTCAAATGCACTTTCAACATGATGGATGTTCGTCACATTCGAATTTGCTAATTAGAAGATGGCTGGATGAATATTTTCCTGGTCGATGGATGGGATGTTACGGACCAATATTTTTCCACCCCGATCCCCCGATTTAACTATTTTAGATTTTTTTATTGGGCTACTTAAAACAAAAAGTTTACACAAATAATTTAAACTATAATATTGAAGAATTGAAACTAGCTATTATTGAGAGATGTTTTGAAGCTGGGGTAGGATATATTTATTTATTCATTTACAGGCAAGCCCAAGATGGCTAAAATTACAGTGCTATAAAAATGCGACGAAAACACAACAGCATCAATTAAGATATAAGATAAAATAGTTAAAGACAATAACAATAAATTAAATTGGAAAAATGATATCCAGGATATCACCATAGGGCTAATAATATCTAAGCTTCAATATTTGTAATATCACATTCTGACGATGATATTCACTTATCGAACCAATTGTCAATTGTTTAGAATTTTAAATATTTTTCATTATATTGTGGAATTTGCTAGAAACGTTGAGTTTAATTTAAAGCACTAAAAAAAAGAGAGAGATAACACTACAGTATAAATGAAAACTAAAAAGTGCAAGTAATCAGTGCGAGGTCCAACACATGGTTTTTGAATCGGTGAGCTGAAGTATGAAAAATTGAAAGTTCGGCTAATCTAAGAACTCTAGGGATAAAACTGTTAGATGCATAGTTAGATCAATGGAAAGAAACGCCTTGTAGGACGACTGGGTGCAACTAAGTATATCTTTGAGAGCAGTTCGAGGCTGTTACACAGTCCATTGATAATTTTAAATAGCAGTATTAAATCTTTTTGCTGTCTGCGAACCTCAAGAGAGCAAATATTTAATATGTGCTCCAAAAAAACATAGTCATGGTAAACATGCAACTTGAAGGAAATATACCACAAGATGTTGTGCTGAACAGCTTCAAGTTTAAGTTTATATGTAACATAATGTGGATTCCAAACCGAAGAACAGTAATCAAGGTGTGTTCTACCCATAGAGCAGTAGAGGGATTTAACAGCAATGATGTTTGTGTAGATGTCTTCTGTTTACTTAGTATTTCTTACATTATTATTCTGTATTGTTATTTTTGATAGTGATTATAATTCTTGAATACTTAACATTGTTAAATATTTTTTAATAAATGACAATTTGAAAATTATTTATAAAAGTTGACAGTTACTTGATACATCGTAAACGTCACTTACTAGATTAATACATTATTTTACTTAGTGCAAAAATTCATACACGGTTTTCATAAAACTGGCTATAAAATGAGACGGGTTTTGAAAAACTTGATAGGGGTTTCAGAACAAGCGAAACATTTTATAAAGAATGACATTTTTCACTAAAACTAATATTTAAAACATTTTTCACCTATACCCCATCCGTGGACACGCTGCATAAGTTGAAATGCCACTTTCTTCTTTTTGATTAAGTAATTTATGTATTATACATATTGTTCGTGAGATGTGTGTCGGAATAAAAGTCGTCAAGTGAAATTACAAAAATTAAATAAAACTACGATTGTACACAGATGAAACGAGTTCTTTTCTCCGCGTCTTATAACATAATGTCGAAAACTGTGCCCTCAAAACAGGTATACAAGGATACAATAAGGGTGGTTTAACCATTTTACCCCAGATGCTGTCCAGATGGCACAAATATTTATGACTCTGCTTTTTGTAGAATGATTTGATATGATGGCAAATATATAATGAGTGTTAAGTTACTAACAAGGGTGAACACATATGTTTACTATACATAAGGCGAAGTAAAAATAAGATTTAAATTCTGGATGCCAGAAAACCGATATTATTTTAACACTTTAACCACTGTAGGCATTTCCAAAAAAAATTCAACCTTCAAAAATTTGGCGTCATAATTACTTATTAAGAGAATATTTTTGCAATGTATGAGATTTTGTCACTTTAAGTGATTTTGATACACATAGTGCACAGAGATTAAAATTTTCTAATATTGTATATTTTAACCTGCGTTTATTAAAATCAATACACATTTATTTATAGCTCGTTTATTCAAAATATAATAAAACTTACAAATAAAGAAATGTCATTATTTTAGAGATACGGTATGTGTTTTGAAAAAGCAAGCTAAACATAGAAATTTTTTGTCAGCACAGGCGGCGCATTTAGTATTACATTGTTTTGCATGCTTGGAAGCATGCGCTCTTCCGAATCTTTCTGAGTAATGGTTATAGCATACAACGCACCGTCCTCTCTTATCTTGTTCATCTTATCGATGTGTATAGGTTGGTTGAGTAGGAATATCTACCTCGTCTTTGCATAAACCCTCAACAAGGCTTTCCCTAAAAGTTGTCACATCCATTTTTTTGTCCAAAGCTGTATTATACAATTTTAATGCGTTAACAACGCAAGTACTAGCAAATATCTCGATCCCCACCTTTCGATATCATTTTATAGATCGTCTGACAGGATTACTATACGAAGATATTTGATCAGAGACATCAATATACGACTTAACAGAGTTGTACTCGATTATCGTGGAAAGTTTATTTTTCATTCCAGATCTTGTCTGAACCTCAGTCATTTCTGGACATAGTAGTTAAAAATGCAACCTCTCGTTTGTCTACCCACTTACCAACAATAACTTTGGTGTTGCTCTCTTGACATATCATTTCCCCACGGTATAGTTTTTTCACAAAAACAAGTTTTGGATTATATTTCCTATTTTTGCGTAGTGTCCCGATCAAATGAGTTTCATTATCATTGAGTTGATGAGCCAGACTAACACTGGTATAGTAATTGTCGGGGACTAAGGTTCTTCCTGTCTTCAAAATTGGTTGCATCAACTCCATTACTACTTGAGTTGTTACTGGCTGATCTGTGGGACGGATTTGCTTTCCAGCATAAACCTTCAATTTGTATGTATATCCGCCTTCGGCACACAACTTAATGATTTTTATATCATATTTAAGGCTTTTTCTAGGAATGTACTGCAAAAATGAAAGCCGTCCTCTAAATGGTATCATGGATTCGTCTATGCACACATATTTTCCTGGCACCAAAACCGCCTGAAAATTTTTGTTACAAATGCTCAAGAGTGTCTCTAGTTTGAAGAGTCTGTTTCCTTCTGGGCATAATTCATTGTCTGAAAAATGTAAACAAGACAGTAGGGCTTCAAATCGGCAACGTGACATATGTGTAACTTTGTAAATGCAACTTTTATGGATAAAACTAGTGCTCCAATAATCTTTCAGTCTAGGTTTTGGGTTCAGTCCCATCCATATAAGTATTCCAATAAATTTTAAAATTTCCTTGCGATCAGTGTCAGTCCAGTTAACAAGAATTGAGTTTTTCGAAATCGATTCATTGGCGATACCATCGATAATTTGTTGGTAGACATAGCGATTCGTTTCTATTACCAAGAGATCAAGCAATTCGTCAGAAAATAGAAGTCTATAGAAAGAAAGCGGACTGTCGTCATGACGAGTTTGGACGATTGCACCTAATGTATATTTCTCTTTTGGCGCTGGAAATAAATTCAGATTTGCCACTACATCATTCCAAATAACATTCTGCTGGATTGCTCTAGGTGCATTATTATGAGGCGTGTTTGTAGTCTGCCCATCATCTAAATTCCCGTTTCGATCTTTGTGTTCACTACTGGTACCCTAGAATTATACATATTTTATAGTATGTATATTTTTGCGAAAATGAACTAAGTAACAAAAATAATTATGCTCCAAATAAAATCAATATCATACCTGTCGCGGCTGTTCTTGATTTTTTTGTTTTTTACGTCTATGACCATTCCCGGAAGAATCATCAGAACTCTCACCGTAACAGGGATCTGCATCTGAATCGTCGAAAAGCTCATCGATATCGCTAATATCACTCAGATTTTCAACTAAATATTAAAGTTGTGAATCTGTGAGTGGTCGTTTTCTTCCACCCGGCATAATTATGCAAAAAAGCTACAGCCACGCGCAAACTATAAAACACAACTGACCTTTGAACGAATGTTTATCCGTTAACGGCTGAACCCGGTTTCCGAACCATGTTGCCAAACTTAACATTTTTTTTCTCAAACTAGGGACAAAAACTAATTACCACAGCCTAAAGGTAGTAAATCGCCCATATAGATGCGTGATTACTGTGTTCACGAGAAATACACAGTCGACTAAATGTTTATCAAAAAAATACACACAGGTAGAATTGAATATTTTTTTGTGTATCACTTTTAATACATATAGGGGTTAAAGTGTTAATATAGTTTTACTGTTTGACATTAACATTCAATATTTGTATACACAAAAAAACACATGATCATGTTTTACTTGTTTACTCAAAAATCTATTTATTGCATTCTCTTTTCAGGGTGTCATCAATATCGTCGAAATCTTTAGTCAGTGGGGAAGCGTACGTTCTCTTCTATGAGCAAGAGGGCACGAAGTCCCACCTTTAAGTCAATAACTTTTTTTTAGTTTTTAAATTGAATATTTTCATTTTGAACCAATGCTTTATTTGGTTTTCCTGCAAAATTTATTTATATATACACTCAAATAGATTTATTTATATTTCTACCCTGTAAATTTTATGTATTTAATTTTGTTTTATATAAATCATAATACATTGTCCACAAATGGTGATTTATCTGGGACTCTTTTTACAAGTCTCTTGCAATAAGCGAATATGTACCTCGACATTAACGTTAATATATTTCATTAAATAATTCGTTATGTAATTTGAAATTGCTAGTTAAATAATTATGAAAAAAATGAGCTATTAAATAATTCTCTTCTACTGATCTTGAACCAAATTATTGATGGTAAAATGTTTCCTACGTAATTTTAGTAGGTATTTAGACTAAATTTAGATTTATTTCGCATATATTGTTCTACTAGCAATTTTGATATATTTTACATTATAGTAATGACCACACTCTTTGTTGTTGCATTATTTGCATTTGTTTCTTTCAAATCTTTTCTTGGATATCAATTTTTTTAGTAAACTTGCATTTTCCCTAAAATATTCATTAGTTTAACAGTATTGCGGTTTCAAAAATCGCATGTCAACATTTTCTTCGATTGTTTTAAATCTTACTCAACTTATTTAATTGATTTACTTCCGAATTTCTTGCCATTTTTCCGTAACTTATATTTTTCTATCTTCCATGGTCTGTTCTAACATATTTTATATGGTAACTTTTGCCAAAGGTTTTATTTTTAAAAAAACATACATTTTTACATGAAGAAAATAGCTAAGGTATTACATGTTATGAAAAGAAAAAAATTGCAAATATATTCATGTA